>JAQPPZ010003464.1:0-2400000 GCA_028583015.1 Wollemia nobilis | reverse complement strand
ATTACTTTTTCAAGTTTGTCTAGGCGTAGGCCTCCCTCTTCTGGTCTTAGGTGGCATCTTAACCTGGTTCCATCCAAGAAAGAAGATTAGATTACAGTTTCATCTTAAGTTGTATCTCTAATTCAAGCCATAATACAGAGTTCTCTTGCTAGATGCATTAACAATCTAACTAGGGTAATATCCCAGGCTAGGATGTGTCATTGATATCGAAGCCCATACTAAGGCATCCTAACATCCACTCTACCTTGGGGTTAATTCCCATCAGATTCTAGCAAATAGGGTATTCTAGATCATCCCAGCTTTAGCCTTTACCTTAAGCAAGCCTTCATTGGAGACATCTAATTCCCTTTAGCACACATAGAAGCTCTATACCCTCGTACCTAGAGCTCTGATACCAAATGTAATGACCCAAAAATACACAAATAAAAATACAAAAAGAAAAATTTTTTTTTACTAAGGAGAGAGATACATGAACCCTTCATGAACCCCTAACCCAACTAATATTTACCTAAAGTTTCAATCCCCTAAGTTTTCTTGAAAGCTACATCTCATGAAGTACCCTAACACAAGTCCATCTATGTAGGCGTATCATGTGTTACTACAAATAAGCCCATCTATCCCATCACTCTTGATGAGCTAGACTTATCACCCTCAGTCCATCGAAGGTATACACGCATCTCCATACCATACACAAGTCATTATGTGTAGGTATGCTATGAGTATTATGAGTTAAGCTATCCATATCATCTACACGATGAGCTATCTTAACTCAGATGTAGTCTCTCCACAACTTAGTCCTTTATCTCCCTAAGGGGGTCTCAATTCCCTTAGGTCTCCTATGTTCACCCTAAGGGGTTCTTAATTCCCTTAGGTCACCTATGTTCACCCTAAGGGGTTCTTAATTCCCTTAGGTCACCTCTGAGTTCACCCTAGAACTCTACTCTTGGATTTCTATTATTAAGCAACCAAACAAGAATACATCTAGATACTAAAACAACAAAGAGTAATCACTAAGCATCCAGAAAATAAAGAAGGATTAACACTAAAAGAGAATGTCATCAACAGAAAGAGAATCAGTTACCTATTATAACCAAACATGGAAATAAAGTAAAAGTACCTTCTCTAAACCAATAAATAGTTATTGCATTAAATCTTGCATGGTAAATTCTCCTTACTTTAAAGAATACTACATTAACTGCATCAGGGATATCTCCCCATAATTCTAGTCTATTTGAGCATAAGTAAATCAACATAAAATACAATTACCTATACTTTGTTTCCATTGAACTCCTTGCTTCTCCTTGCTTCCCATTGGTTCTTTGAGGGTAGTAGGGGATCAGGGTACTCATGGTTCAGGATAGGCATACCTCTAAATGCATCTATTCATTTACTTTACCAAATTGCAACTATACAAAATTCAATTAAGTTTCCAACCATCTAATGCATAGTGGATATTATAAAATATCCTTTACTTTTATCTTCACCTCTCAAGTTCCCTTAGAGAGCCATCCAACATGTACTACTTAGATCAAGGTCTAACTTTAATCAAATCCATTCATGTCTTAAAGCATTAAAGTCCCATACCTTTAACCTCTAAAACAATCCTTCATTCATTCCCTAAATCAAAGCCCCATAACTTCAATTCAAAGAATAAATCTAACATCCTTTTTAATTCACAATTCCAATCAAATATAATATTGTTTTAAAGCATTAAAGTCCCATACCTTTAACCTCTAAAACAATCCTTCATTCATTCCCTAAATCAAAGCCCCATAACTTCAATTCAAATAATAAATCTAACATCCTTTTTAATTCACAATTCTAATCAAATCTAATATTGTTTTAAAGCATTAAAGTCCCATACCTTTAACCTCTAAAATAATCCTTCATTCAACATAAACTTTGTCATCAACTTTATAACATAATTATGTTTTCCTTTGAAGTCCTTTTAGTAAAGTCTACATCATAGACTTACTAATCAAATATTTTCAACCTTAATCTTAGATTCATAACCTCAATTAAAGATTCACAACCTTATCTAAAGATTCACTACTTTAGTTAAAAATAACCCCTTCATGATCTTATTACACAAAAGGTCTTACTTTAATTAAAATCACATAAGGTAAATCTCATTAATTAAAGGTCACTTTAATTAAGATCTCATAAAATAATTCATAATAATCAAAGATCTTACTTTAATTAAAATCTCTTAAGATAATTCATATTAATCAAAGGTCTCTCTTTAATTAAAATCTCCTAAGATAATTCATATTAATCAAAGGTCTCTTTTAATTAAAATCTCCTAAGATAATTCATATTAATCAAAGGTTTATTTTTAATTAAAATCTCCTAAGATAATCAACATTAATCAAAGGTTTCTTTTTAATTAAAATCTCCTAAGATAATCAACATTAATCAAAGGTTTCTTTTTAATTAAAATCTCCTAAGATAATTCAACATTAATCAAAGGTTTCTTTTAATTAAAATCTCCTAAGATAATCATATTTATCAAAGGTTTCTCTTTAATTAAAATCTTAAGATAATTCATATCAAAGGTTTTTTATTTATAATTATATTATAAAGGTTTTTAATTAAATCTAATATTTTAAAGGTTTTTTTTTTAAATATATTCATATAATCAAAGGTTTTTTAATTAAAATCTCCTAAGATAATTCATATTAATCAAAGGTCTCATTTCAATTAAAATTACATAGGTAAACCTTACTAATCAAAGATTTACAACCTTAGACTAATACGCCTTCATGGTGGATGTGAAACAACCTCTATAGAAATGTCAAAGGACTACCAAACTTAGAGTCCAAACAAGGTAAAACTAGGTGCTAAGCTTTCTTTTTTGCCACTACCTGTCCCAAAGGGACTGAGCTTACATAGCAATGTAACTCCCACACAGATATGGGTGGTTTCCCATTACAAGCAGTGCTTCCTAAACACAACACTCCTACTTAACATAGGTGGTTTTCCACTACAAGCTACACTTTTCAAACATGATCCTACTTAATAGGTGGTTTTACCTACAAGGGCATTTCAAAAACTCCTACTTAACACGTGGTTTTCCACACTAGGTGCTTTTCAAACACAGTTCTTCCCCTAAAATACGGGTGGTTTTCCCACTACAAGCGGCGCTTCTCAAACACAACACTCCTACTTAACATAGGTGGTTTTTCCATTACAAGCGACGCTTTTCAAACACAACACTCCTACTTAATACAGGTGGTTTTTTCCACTAAAATCGGTGCTTTTCAAACATAGTGCTCCCTCTAAAACATAGGTGGTTTTCCCACTACAAGTGGTGCTTCTCAAACATAGTGCTTGTTATTTAAAATAGGTGGTTTTCCCATGACAAGCAGTGCCTCAAATACATAGTGCTTTCCAATACAAGCATCTAAACACACAGTGCTTCACACTACAAGCATCTAAACACGCAGTGCTTCACACTACAAGCATCTAAACACACAGTGCTTCACACTACAAGCATCTAAACACATAGTGCTTCACACTTCTTAGATGCAGGGGGTTTCCAAACCTTTCAAAGGGATTATCATGCTACAGGGGAGTATAAGTTTGGCTCCAATATCATTCATCATACAAACGCATGTATAAATGGATAAAGTTTTAAAACCCTCCAACCTTAATACTCCTACGAAATGGAATTCGATGGTGTCTTGGCTACCTCTCCCTTTGCTTGTTATGCACTCCTATCTTTCCCAATCACCTGGTCTGCATCCTCCTCTATCTTCTTCCTTCTTTTCTTCCTTCTCCTTTGCTCTAGGTGGCCCATCCTGTCGTCCCTTCTCGAATCCCGAGCCAACCTCGAGCCCCCCCTTTCTTCAATGCTTCCGTCCCTCATCCTCTTTTTCCCTAGCGGAAACAGTTCTTTTACCCATAATTTCCATCTTTGGAAATTAATAGCCCCCTAGATTATTTACATAGATTGCACTATATAGGGGAAAGGGATATTTACATTATTAAAATGAAGAATGGTACCCTTTTTAATAAAATATCCTTGACACGATATTTTATCACTATTTAAAATATATTTCTTTTATTTAAAACAATTTCATAATTGCTCTTTCTTTAAAATAAAATATTTCTATTTATCTTAAATGGATTTTTCATTCATTTCACTTAATTAAAGTCTATTAATGAATTTACATTATCATTAAAATGAACTTCTTTAATTATTTTAAATGAACTCTCATTTATTAATTGAAATGAAGTTTACTAATGAGTTTAAATGAATCATATCATTATTTAATCAAAACCTCATTAATTAATTTAAATGAATCTTCATTTAGCATTTAAATTTAATTTACTTTCCTTCATAAAAATGATGCTCTATTATCACTTCAACATAACAGTTTACTTTATGCATCCACATACATTTTGCAAGTTGTTCTCCTATTGAAATTCCAACATTATGCTACCCAAGCCATGATGCAGTAGAGAGCAATCAAATTTATAAAACAACAAAGAGGGAATCTTTCCATCAACCCAATCACCTATCTCAGCCAAAGATTTTATGATAGCTACTAGGCTATCAACTAAGGCTCAAGGTGATCAGTCATCGATGATTATCCCTTCCGACAATGCATGCCTATATGAAGGTATCTATCCATGTTACCTTTGAGTACCTTAATCATCATTTCCCCTGATCTTAAGTACCCTCATTTCTAGTGGATGCTTCTACCTTCTCCACCTATGAGTGTACCTGATCCTGCACACTTGGCAATATGTTAGCGATAACATGCCCTTCTAAATCAACTAAACATCATATAGTTGGTTCAATTGTTCAAACTAAGTATCACCACATCATAGGTTAATACATTATTTCTTTGTGCCATATAGTCTGCTAGGGGGGGTCATGACAAACTCAATGTTAGGAAACACCTACCACCCAAAGTACTTTGAGCTAGGAAGACTAGTTTTAATAGTCCAAATTATAGGCTTAAGGTTACCCAAAACTTTGGTAGATCTGGGAGCAGCTATAAATGTCATTCCCAAATCAACCACACAAAAATTGTAGCTTACAAATATGAGGTCAACAAAAATAGTTTTACAATTGGCAGATTGATCTATAGTACTCCAAAAGAGAATGTTGGAAGATGTGATCATGACAGTCGATGCATGGGAATATCCAACAAACTTTTTAGTTTTACAATCCAAATCAAGATTAGGTGGATATGCACTCATATTAGGAAATCCTTGGATGGTAATAGCTGAAACCTACATCAATTGTAGGATAGGATAAATGATAATTTTAGATGGATACAACATTAAAAACTTAGTCATTTATCCTCCTGCACAATCCATTGATGTATTGAGAGAACCAGTTTTTGAATGTCTAAACAATGATGCCTTGCCAATGCTACAACCAATAATGGCTTTAGATGAGGTAGAGGATGAAATTGATGAATATGGAGTCATAACAAACTTCTTCCAAGGAGAATCCTCACATCCTCCTATAGAGTCCCCACTTGTGGGCAACAAGGAAAATCATGTTAAAAATATAGAGATAGAACTTGGCATAATGTTGAACATTGATAATGCATTGTCAACTATTCAAGAGGACAAGTTGAAAGAGATATTAGTCAAACATAAAATTGCTTTTGCATGGGACTACAAAGACATGAGGGGGATTGCACCCAAATTTTACATGCACAAAATTTATTTGGAAGACAACACAAGACTGGTAAGACAACCTCAAAGGAGAATGAATCCTGCAATAAAGGAAATATTAAAATTTGAGCTACAAAAATTTTGTCAACCGGATTCATCTATCCAATTTCAGATATCCAATGGGTTTCACCTTTGGTAGTAGTACCCAAAAAGAATGGCAAGTGGTATATTTGTGTGGACTACAGGATATTAAACAAAGCCACTAGGAAATACCATTTTTCCCTACCATTCATTGACCAAGTACTTGACACCTTGGCTAGACAAAAATATTTTTCGTTTCCTTATGGGTTTAGTGGATATAATAAAATTTATATAAGGGATGAGGACCAGGAAAAAACCACTTTTACCTATCCTTGGGGTACTTTTGATTTTCAAGTCTTACCATTCAGGTTATGTAATGCACCTGCCACCTTTCAACGGGTAATTCTTAGCATTTTTTAAGATATGGTAGGAGAGACTGTAGAAGTCTACATGGATGACTTCACCATTTATGGTGAAACTTTTTAAGAATTTATAGGTAATATGGATAAATTACTCCAGTGCTGCCAAGAAACAAAACTTGTCCCTCAGTAATGAAAATGCTTCATGCTAATGCGAGAAGGGATAATACTAGGAAACCATATATCTGCTGAAGGAATTAAGGTAGACAAACAAAAAATTGAAGTAATTAAAAATCTACCCACTCCCCAAACATAGAGATATTTCCATAGTTTTCTAGGCTCTGCTAGCTAATACTTATGGTTTATCCAATATTTTAGTAAGACTGCCAGACCATTGCACACATTATTAACCAAAGATGTTGAATTTTTCTAGACTAGTGAATGTGAGCAAGTGTTCCAAACTGTAAAGGAAAAACTAACAACTGCTCCTATGTTGAGAGGTCCAAATTGGAATCTCTCCTTTCATATTTATATAGATGCATCCAATAATGTGATAGGATTAGCACTAGTATAGAAGGATGAATATGAATTCTATGTCATCTAATATGTCAGTAAGAATCTTATAGGCACTGAGTTCAACTACACTGTCATGGACAAAGAGTTTCTTACAGTAATACATGCAATCAATAAATTTTACCACTATAGCATAGGCTACCAAATATTTGTACACACCAATCATACAACCATAAAGTATTTGATTATCAAGTCAATGGTGAATGGCCAAATTATTATATGGTTGTTACTTCTACAAGAATTTGATGTAACTATTATTGATAAACCTAGCAAGGATAATGTTGTTGCAGATTTTCTCTCTAGGTTAATCTCTCAGGATAATACTACCACTAAATATCGATTTTCATATGAGCATTTCTTTGCTCTCGATGAACAAATTGCATGGTATGATGATATGGCAAACTACTTAGCTACCAAAAAAATATCACCTGCACTCACACCTAGAGAATCGCAAACATTAATTGAGAAGAGTGTAGCCTTCTCATGGATTGACAAATACCTATTTAAAACTGGTCCCAATCAGATCATGCATCAGTATGTTACAGAGAATGAAACCACATAAATATTTAAATCCTATCATGACGATTTGTGTGGCAGACACTTTGCTGGATGTAGAACTGCATTTAAAATTTTGCAAATAGAGTATTACTAGCCTTTGTTATTTAAATATGCAATAAAATATATCAACCACTATGACCAATTTTAGAGAATGGGTAGACCAACTCCACATGATTAAATGCCCTTTCAACCCCATGTGCATATTGAACCATTCGATAAATGGAGGATGGATTTTGTAGGACCAATTAATCTATAATCTAAAAAAAAAAAGGTATATTTTGGTATGTACTACCTACGTGACTAAGTGGGTTGAAGTGTAGGCACTAGGAAATGCAAAGGAAGACACCATAGCAAAATTCCTATATTAATTTATTTTTAGCAAGTTTGGTGTTCCTAGGTAAATTACCACTGACCAAGGGACCTAATTCACCTCAAAAATGATACAGGAATTGATGAAGTAGTATCAAATCTGGCACAACAATATCACCCCCTATCACTTGCAAGAAAATAGGTAGGTGGAGGTCACAAACAGGGATTTGAAGAATATTCTCATCAAAATAGTGCAGCAACACAAGAAGGACTGGGTAAACCACCTATTAGAAGTAATGTGGGCATATCACACCAATTGGAAAAAAACTACGGGATTCACACCATTTAATTTGGTGTATGTAAAATAAAATTATGCCAATCGAGTTTGAAATCAAAACTCTATGGACTACTACAGAGCTAAATCTAAATTTAGATGAATAAATTCACAAACTGAACTAGTTGGATGAATATTGGCAAGATGCACTATAGCTCACAAAAAATATGCAAAAGCATAGGGCCAAGTGGCATGACCACCACATATGGCTAAATTAGTTTAAAGAATGATATTGGGCATTTCTTTATGATTGCTATTTCTAGGACCACAAGGGAAAATCATTTAGAGGTAGATGGGCCCATATGAGGTGGTAAAAATAATTAATTACGGTGTTGTCCACATAAAAAACATTGATGGCAATCCAAGAACCACCACTTACACCCGTACCATGTGCCTCCAATCCATATGATTAGCTCAGGCATGGGCATGGGAGAGACCCCATTTGATGAAAAAATTTCAGCAGTTTTATGAACGTTTATGCGTTCATGAAAAAATATTATATATAATTCTTAGCATAGGTTTTCTTTTTATTTATTTTCTATTTTTTAGGGTTTCATGGACTTATATGTAATATGTAGGCAATCAGGTCAAACTAGGCCTATCAAGCACGAAGCCATGATCCATATTTTTGCTTTTACTTTTTGTGTGTTTATTTTTGTAGGACACTTGGACTCGAATGCAATTTGTAGACAATCAGGTCAAACTAGGTTTATCAGGCACAAATCCATGTTGACCTATATTTTTCCACTTTCTAAAAGGGTAGCAGAGCAAATAAAGTGCCAACTTCATATCATGAGGGTGGTGCTTACATCTGGGATCGTGTACAGGTTTTTACTTCCTAACAGAATAAAATGCCTATATGTGGATCAATGCAACAAACACTGACTTTTCAATGAAGAAAGGAATTTGTATCTAGACCATGGAGAAGACACCTATATTTCGAAAGGGGGAGGTTCATATATTCGAACCATAGAAAGACGCCTATCTTTGGGTCAATCTAGAAAATGTTGACTTTCCACTAGAGAGAAGGCACCTATATTTCAAAATAGCAAAAGGTACCTATATCTACAAAATCTATAGGGTGCTTATATTATATAGAAGGTGCCTATCTCCCATACATAACAGGTTCTTGTATCCAAAATAACACATAAAATATGCATGTATCCCACACACAGCAGGTGCCTGTATCCATAAGTATAGAGAAAATGTGCCAATATTCCAAATAGCAGGCACCTGTATCCAAAGAACAAAGAAAAGGTGCTTGTATTCCCAAACACAGAAGGTACCTGCATTCATAGAACAAAAGGAGTGCCTATATTCTAAAGCAGTGGAAGTACCTATATTCAACATAAGAGAAGTAACAGGCACCTATATTCCAAAATTAGTAGGTGCCTATATTTAGAGCAACAATAGCACCAATATCCATGCGCATTCCATGAAGTCAACCTTTTCATGGACTGATTATGTTTGTTTTTTTCATTGTTTATAATGGAATCTATTTACTTCTTGATATTTAACCATAGGATTCCACGAATTCCTATTGGAAAAACATGCATACTCCCAACACACGCATATCAACTTCTAAGGGGGAATTGTGTTGTCCCACGGTAAATAAAAATCATGTTTTTCTTAATTTTTTACACGAGATCTCGAACGTAATAAATATGCAATACCCAATAACACTACTTTGATAATATTACCCTACACAAAAAAAATGAAAATCATTGATTCACCCCGGTACAGTGCCATCACATTTCGATCAATCAAGTTGCACTACCAGGATTTTGCACATTAGATTTCACAAAAAATCACCCAGGTATGTACAGATTTTTTTGTTATATATGTGCATAGTTATCATAAAAAATATTTTTGTGTAACGTGCTAGCACATGCTCCTCGATCCTATTATACAATCATGTAACCTTGAGTTTACAATCTACCACATGGCACCAATCAGTCATGAGGGAGGTAGTTGTAACTGTATCTAATTGTATTCCAGTACACGAATTAAGAGTTAATTACACATATTTCATGATTACTATTGATTATGGGAAGATAGGTGCCCTGTATGCATGAATATAGTCGTATGCTTTGATATTATTAAAAATAGATAAAGGTTCTTATTTACAACCAAAGAAAAATAAAAAGAACAGTGTATACGATGCCATGGAAGGACCTTCACACAATCGCATCCTAAAGAAGTATGAGCTAGCAGATCTCTTAGGTATAGTCAGTTTTGTTCAATAAAATTTTGAGAGTGCAGGGTGGATGAATTATTATCGCCATAATCCAAGATCATGATATTGCAATAGCATGAGAATTCACAGCCTCCATGAATGATGGTGTTGTGCAGATGCATGGGTTGGTAATACCAGTCATGGAGGAGTATGTTGCATAATTTATCGATCTCCATGCATAGAATACTAGACATATAAGGATGACAATGTTGGGTGTTGCAGTCAAATATTTTTTAGGTAACCCACAATGCATTTTATGTGGTATGGGTTGCCAAAACAGTATGTCCTTAAACTATGGTAGTAGGTGTTTGAGCAATTGGTCAATTTATTCACCTGCACTAGAAAATATTCATGGTTGAGTGCCAATCACCTATGATTTTTGAATCATTTGTTGCATGGAGACCATATTAATGTCCCTTACTATTTTATGTGTCTTGAAAGATGAATCTAATAGATACCAAGCAGGTACTATAGTAGTGTTAGGGCATCACAGGATGATTTCAACCTAATTCGATATGCTAAATCGTAGAGGGATACACCAGTCATTGACGAAGAAATTATTGCATCAAAGTCATATAGTGGGTAATGGGAATATGAATAATATGAAGACGTAGGGGATCATATCTCCCAAAAGGAGGTAGAATAGGCTAAATCAATTCTATTCTAGGTAGCAATATTATCTGTCTCCCACAATAGCCATTCAACAAGGGAGGTAGGGCAGGCTGAATCAAGTCCATTTCAGGTAGCATCACCACTTGTAACCAGGAGTGGGAAGGCAATAGAAATTTTTATGGATTATAGTTCATCATAGGGTGATGATGACCAGTCTATGGAGGATGAAATAGTTCCCCAAGTGTTGCAAGGCTTTGCCTCTATTAACATGCCCTATTGTGATTCTTTGGAGGAAGACCTCTAGGGCCAATTAAGGAGAATGAAAGAGCAAGCCTCCCATTGGGAGGAAAATTTCAAATCAAAACAAGTTGAGTTCCATGATTATCAATGAGCTACCACAACAAAGCAGCAAGAATCTAACAACACTACGTGAAATTTGTGAGCCACAGTGCAGCAGTTAGAGAATAGGTTTCAAAAATTATTGACTGCCAAAGCAGATCATGTTGATGCTATTGTATAGACTAATTGGTCCATGGATCCAAAAATCTCTTTCATCAACTCAGAGGAGAAAATAGCATCCACAAGGATGTATCACTCAGATGCTATAATGGCATTAGATGCCCAGATGTTAGATGTAGGGAACCAAACAAAAGCCCCTATGGCAAATGCTTCCCAAAAATAGGGTAGCCCTATTTCATCGAGGGGGCCCCCTATGGTTGACATCATGGATAGTGAGGCTGATGAGTTAGCCAAGAAATCTACGGCTATCCAACCAATGTATCAACCTAAAGTTGACCATTTAGAGACTACCCAGTCAATTGGGGAGTTTGCAGCACATGTGGATGTTACCCAATCAGCTAGGGAATTTCCTACATGAGATTTATCCATCTAGTCAACTGATGGGTTGAAGAAGCAAAATTATGTGGTCCAATCAAAGGAGTTGGTCGATCCCTCAATAACTACCCAGTCAGATAGTCAACCATTGTATGAACAAACCATGGTTGACCAATTCAACGACCAACTAGTGATTGAACCACCTATTGATGCACCGCTAGAACAAGGTATGCTACAAACAAAGTCATGAGACGTATGGGAAATACCACCTCCAAGGAGGGAAATGGTACTTGGTCTTAGGATGCCACCATCGGATGCAAAAGCCCCATGCCCCACCAAGAAACTTCAACCAAATGCTAAGGCAAAGTGGGCATCATAGAGAAGGCCAAAGACTAAGGCCAAGAGGCCATTATAAAGAAGAACAAGGGCACGGCAAGAACCCAACTCTTATGAAGAGTGTGCTACATCACTGGAATATTTTGCTAATCATCAATAGAAGTTCACAAAGCTCAAGGAGGATCTAAAGAAGAGCAATAAAGAATGTTGGGCCCATAAACGGATGACTAGGGAGTTGGGTATCAACATTAATCCTACCAAGCTAAACTAATTTTGGACCCTATATGGTTTTGATGGCGGGCATACATAAAATATGATGAAATTTTATCGATAAATGGGGATGTATGACAAGGAGTCCATTATGCCATCATCGATTAGAGCACCTCATATTGTGTTGACTAATGATGAAGAGGATGATATAGATAAGGCAACTCTTGATCCACAAGCAACATGATTACCAAAATCTCAAGTATTTGATACATTACAGTTTCCACAATGGGACATGCCCATAATTGAATTGACAGAGTGACTACCTATGGATTATTTCTTCTAGAAGCAATCTGAACCAGCCCTTGAATGCGGTGTCATTACATTCACAAGGTTTAAAATGGAGGACATAGATAGACAAGGTCAGCGTAAGAGGAAGTAATTCATTGAGAAGTTTCTTTATTCCTCTCATTGGCACTCAATATTTTTTATTTATTTTTTAAATTTTTGGCCTAATAGATCCCCTAGTTTCAAGATTTTTTTTTTAGGTTTTTTAAAAGCCTCCTTTGACTTTTACAATTTAAAAAAAAAAACATTTCCTTTTCTCTTTTATATTCTTGTGTCCAATAGTACAATAGATGAGATATTATATAGCTTGGCCACCATGAAAGAATAAAAGAAGAGGCTAAAAATTTCTAAAAAAACCCCTAGTTCTAGAGAAGCCATGGGAATGCTCCATGCTTGGTAAAGACCTTTGATCTACTTGACAAAGTTGCTAAACATAGTCCAACTTTTTTGTTTCATGGGCATGAGAGGATGTCCTAATTGGTTTGCATTCAATAAAAAGGTTGTGTAGGGAAATTCATGATAAATAGAAATAAATCATTAGCTTTTTTGGATTCTTTATGAAATTTTGTGGAGGTTTTAGTTCAACACTTTATCCTAAACTGCTTCTAGGTTCTAATTTTCAAGCCTAAAAATTTTATGTTGTTTCCCTTCAAAATGTAAAAGTTTGAATTCAAAAAATAAAATATTCTATAAAAGGTACAATAGAAAAAAGGACATAGATGCACACATGTCAACATGATGCATGTTGATGTCATGTGCATAATTGGGTAGTCATTGGTTTGTGGGTATTAATTTATCAGTAGTGATTTTCATTTATCTCCAAATGGAAGCATTGAGGATAATGGCTAGCAAAACCTACCTTAAGGCATTGCATGATCCTTGTTTTACACCCCAAAACCATCTCCTTTTAAAATTGTATGATATAAGCATGGCATAACTTGATGATGTGGCAAAATGTGATGAGGTGGAACATCATGATCTCACTCCTTTCCAAACCACATATGTTAACATGGCACATGCTAATATGGCACTTGATAACATGGCATTCCATACAATTTTTTGTTGTACTTGGACAATGCACCCCAGTCTGCATAGATTGGAAAACTACATTTTTAAAAAATTGGTAAGTGTTGGCATTTTTGCCACATTGATTCTCATTGATTGAAGTATTAATGTTTAATTTGTTGCATATCTAACTTCTATACTGGCTTTGATGCGGCTTTGATGCAAAAGGAGCAAAAAATGACTAAGTTCAAAAACTGTCGCGATTTCGCGACGTGTCGCGGAATCGCGGTCAACGCGGTCAACGGATGCAGCTAGACAGAACCGTCGCGATATCGCGACGTGTTCTATTTTTGCAGCTTGCGATGAGCAAAGGAAGGGAGAGCGACACACTGTCACGAAATCATGACGGAAATCAACGCACAGTGCACAAAGTAAAAGACGTCGCATTTTCGCGACGCGGGTGGCTTCAAAGGCTTAAGTTGAAAACGTGTAGCGATATCGCTACCGTTCCGAAACAAAGCCAAAACAAATGAAAACGTGTAGCGATATCACTACCATTCCGAAACAAAGCCAAAACAAATGAAAACGTGTAGCGATATCGCTACCGTTCTGAAACAAAGCCAAACAAAATGAAACGCGTAGCGATTCGCTGCACTTTTAGAAAGGGTTCCGACAAGGCAAAAGATGTCGCATTTTCGCGACAAAAAGTGGCAAATGGTACGAAAAGGGAAAGATGTAGCGATATCGCTACCTGTCCCAAAATCACGGTCGTTTTGGTCTGAAAAGCAAAAGACATGAAATTTGTAGCAATTTCGCTACACTTTTGATGATAAGGCCGAGCGAGATGAAGATGTCGCGAAATCACGACAGGGAATGGAAACCGTACAAAAGACAAGGAGATGGTAGCGATTTCATGCCACTTTGTTGAAAAATGACTAAGTGTTCTCATGTGTAGCGAAATCGCGACAGGGGTAAGGTCGAAGACATTCAAAGTGCAAAAGTGTCGCATTTTCACGGCCTATGAGCAAGACCGTATAGAGTGCCGGAAAGATGTAGCGATATCGCTACATGTTCCATTTTCGTGGGGTAGAGCGGAGGAAAGAACCAAAAGACAAAAAGCATAGTGAAATCGCCCAGCGTCTCATTTTCATGGATTCCAGCAGCCAAGGTGTACGGCATAAGAAGATGTCGCGATTTCGCGACTCGTCGCGTTTTCGCGACCTACGACAGTTTCCTGCCAAAACATAGTGTGAACGGCCCGATAAGGTTTTTTTGATTTTTGAGGATTAAATGCTTGCTAGAATTTAATGTTTTGTGGATTTCCAATGCGGTCAAGGTCGAAGAGCGTCCAGGCCACCAAAATTGAAGATTTTATTTGTTCAAAGCTGCTATTCGTGGATTGTTCTAACGGTTTCATGCACATGTTCAAAAACAAATTTAATGAAGGTGACCGCTGACATCTAATTGCATTCAATTTTGGGTTCCTCAAGGCTGCAATTAAGGGGATCATGTTCCTAGTTTCTGTTGCATAATTGTAGATCTCAAGAAGGTCGGTTACCAATATTAAATGCTGCAAAGAGGACGGCCCTCTATAAAAACCAATGTAAACCTCATTTGTAAGGGTTGGGAAGTTTTCTGCTAAAAGCTTGAAGTTCATTTGCAGGAATAAAAGAATTGGCTTCTGATTTTTCAAGCGGTTGTTTGGGTGATTTTCCTTTCTGTTTGTTTTACATTTCTAATAGCACTCAGATTCCTTAATTGTTGTTGCATTTGAATTCTGCATATTGGATTTAAATACTGCTGTAAGGGTATGATTCCTGGAAGGTAGTCTTGGAGGGATTTTCTGCATACGTTGTGCGAGAATTAAGTTAATGTCTTCTGTTACTTACTGTTGTTGCACTTTAAGTGATCTGCTGTTATTCTTCTCGATATTATAACTTCGGCTACGGCCATATTTCCCATTTCTTTCATCAATTTTTTAATTTCTTTCCAGCAACCCTAATCTTCAAACAAAATTTAGAATAGTAAGGCAACCAGCCCACTCTAGAGATTGGTCTGGGAGCCATTTCTTGCTTCCAGCCTTTCAATGTTGGCCGGGTCTAGGGTGCACATGTAAAAATCCTTTCCTGTCGCTACACGTTTTCATTTGTTTTGGCTTTGTTTTGGAACGGTAGCGATATCGCTACACGTTTTCATTTGTTTTGGCTTTGTTTCGGAATGGTAGCGATATCGCTACATGTTTTCAACTTAAGCCTTTGAAACCACCCGCATCGCAAAAATGCGACGTCTTTTACTTTGTGCACTGTGCGTTGATTTTCGTCGCGATTTCGCGATAGTGTGTCGCTCTCCCTTCCTTTGCTCATCGCAAGCCGCAAAAATAGAACACGTCGCGATATCACGACGGTTCTGTCTAGCTGCATCCATTGACCGCGTTGACCACGATTCCGCGACACGTCGTGAAATCGCGACAGTTTTTGAACTTAGTCATTTTTTGCTCCTTTTGCATCAAAGCCGCATCAAAGCCAGTATAGAAGTTAGATATGCAACAACTTAAACATTAATACTTCAATCAATGAGAATCAATGTGGCAAAAATGCCAACATTCTTGGTGGCTCATGGGGTATACAGTTCGTTGTATGCAAGAATCCAGGCCTGAATCCATTGGGCACAGAGTCATATTAGAACAAGAAGCTGGCTGCTGTGATACCTCGCAGTGGACTGCTGCAATAACTTCTGCTGAAAAGCTGAAACTGAAAGAACCTGCATATAACTGATTATAGAATGAAACAAATGGAATGAGATAATGGAGTGAGATCCTGTGATTGCGCAAGAGGTGAATGCAAATGGAATGATGGTAATAATGGGATAAAAGTAAATAAACATATGGAATGGAAGTGAAAGTATGAAGGCTGTGGAATGAAAATGAACTAGACTGTAAGCAAATGCGTAAAAAGACAGAACTTAGAGGAAAGGGATAAGAAGGAACGGGAATAATAGGAATAGGGAAAAGAAACAACAGCCATGGCTCTCTTTTTTATTACAGAAGAAAAAAGGAGGAATAAGATGAAGAAAGGAAAGAGAAAAAGGGAAGGGAAAAGAAGAATTATCTGGAAATCCACCAGCTGCTGGGAAAGGAGAAAAGCACAGAAAAACAAAAGGCACCTACGGCTCGCAGGCAACAAGAACCAAGGCGACAAAATAAAAGTAAAACATGTATATACTTTTTTTTTTTTCCTTTTTTTTTTTTTATACTATATACAAACTCATACTGGACTGTCAGTTCATGAGGTGTAGGCTTTCAGATGAAAGCCATTTACTGAAATAGGTAGTGGACTGCCATCCAAGTCTTCTAGATAGAACGAATTCGCTACACCTATGCTGGTAATGCGGAAAGGACCCTCCCATAAAGCATCAAACTTTTTGTGATTCCCAGGCTTAGCTTTATTTTCGTTCCATTTCAACACCAAATCTCCCGTTTTAAGTGGCCGATCTGCAGAATGTTTATGAAACCACTTCGAAATACCCTGTGTGTGTTTAACAAACTCTTCATATGCCTCAGAAAGCTGCTCCTCCAAGTGCAACAACTGAGCTATCCGTGTATCCAAGGAACTTATGTCTGTTTCATTATCCTGAAAAGCCTGCAACTGTTGCAATACTGGTAACTCGAGATGAACAGGCAACCTTGTTTCTTTCCCATAAACTAAGGCATAGGGTGAGGTCTTGATAGACTTCTTAACTGAAATCCTATCTTCCCATAAAGCTTGATTCAGTAAAAGGTGCCATGATCTCTTGTTCTCTCCCAAAGACCTCTTTAAAATCCGGAGCAAATTTTTATTTGTTGACTCTGCCAAGCCATTTCCTTGTGGATAATAATTGGAAGATGTTTTTAGGAAAATTCCATACTTGTTTGCAAACTCAGCTAGTTCAGCTCCAATAAATGGGGTCCCATTATCGATAATAATGGCATCAGGAATGCCAAATCGTGTAATCAGGCCGTCAATAAACGATATCACCATAGTCTGGTTCGCAACCTTTGTTGGAATAGCTTCAGACCACCTCGTGAAATAGTCTATAGCTGTTAAAATATATCTATGTTCAGCTAAGGAATTGGGATCAATAATCCCAATAAAATCCAACCCCCACTGCTGAAAGGGTGCTTCAACCTGAATCGGATGCAAAGGCAATGCTGCATTCCTAACTCTTCCTGTGTATCTCTGACATTTGTCGCATGTTTGGGCAATTCTGAAAGCGTCTGAGAACAGGGTCGGCCAATAGTAACCAGCTTGAGTTATCTTTAAAGCCATTGGTCTTCCTGCAAAGTGTCCTCCTGATAAACCAGAATTAAACTCCTCCAGGAGCCTAGCCTTTTCTGATTCTTTAACACATCTTAGAAGAACACCATCAATATTCTTAAAAAACAATCCTTCTGGTAACAAAACATACCGAAGAGCTTGCAGACGAAATCTTCTCCGCTGTGAGGCATTCAACTGTGAAGGACATCTACCAGTTGTGAAATAATCAATGAGATCTTTTGTCCAATCTTTTTCCTGAATTAAGCAATTCGTCAAATTGTCATCACTAGCAAGATTTTCTGCTTGATATTCACCTATACCAGATGCTGCCATCTTTGCCAAATGCTGGCATAAAGCCTTACCACGCACTAGCTTAGTCGGATGAATTTCAACATCAAATTCTTGGATCTTGGTGACCCAACCAACACGTTTATCACCCATCTCTCCTTGAAGAATGAAATTTCTTACATCAGGATGAATAACATAGACAATTGTTCTGCTCTGAGATATAAAATGCTTGAATTTCTTAATGTATTTCATAACAGCATACACTTGTTTTTCAATGAAATTATACTTTGCCTCATGAGGTAGAATGACCTGACTAAGGAAAGTAATGGGCCTTTCATTCCCATCATCTCCTTTCTATGTAAGAACCGCAGCATAACTTTCATCTTCTCCAACTGCATACAAAATGAAATCCTTTGAGTAATCAGGATTAATCATAACAGGTGCCTGCGCTATTCTTTCCTTGATTTCTTGGAATGCTTCTTTCCTTCGAGCGATCCATTGAAACTCTGCATCCTTTTTCAACAATTCAGTCATAGGTTTTACAACCAAGGCAAAATCAGAAATGAACTTCCTAATGAAATTGATCTATCCAAAGAAAGACTGCAGTTCCTTTTTGTTTGCAGGGAGTGACAACTTTTTCAATGCTTCAACCCGGGCTGGATCTATTGCTAACCCATCCTCTAAAATCACATGCCCCAGAAGCTTACCTTCTTTTACTACAAACACTGACTTCTTTGGATTAATGGAAATCCCAAATTCCTTGCACTTTTCAAAAATCTGCCTCAGGTGAGAACAGTGATCTTCCCGTCTATGCGAAAATACAATCATGTCATCAAGATATATCACAATAATCTTATTCAACAATTCCTTGAATGCAATTTCCATGGCTCTTTGGAAGGTAGCCCCAGCATTTGATAGTCCAAAAGGCATTCGCTGATAAGCAAAAGTGCCCCACTTTGTTGTGAATGTTGTCTTGTACTGATCCTCATCTTTAACCCAAATCTGGTTATATCCAGAGAATCCATCCAATAGTGAAAAACACTGAGCTCTAGCCACAACATGCAGTATTTGATCTATACGCGGCAAAGGATAATGATCCTTCAACGATGCACAGTTCAAATTTCGGAAATCTACACACAATTGTATGTCTCCATTCTTCTTTCGAACTAGGACCAGATTGGCAACCCAAGTTGAGTGCTTAACTGGATATATGATTTTAGCTTGCAGCATTTTCACAAGCTCAGCCCTCATGAGAGTCTCAATCTTTGGATTTACTGGTCGCTATTTTTGTCGAAAAGGTCTGACTCCTTCCTCCAATTCAATCGTATGCTGCACAATCTGTTTATTGTATCCTTTCAAATCTTCATAACTCCAAGCCACAATATCAAAAAATTCCTCACACAGTTGTCTGATCTTTTGCAGTTCTTCTGGCGTAGAATCAGTTCCAACCTTAATAGCTTTATTAGGCTCTAATTTTAACTCCATGTACTCCTTTTTATCAATCTCGATCCGATGTTTTTTGGACTGATCATGCTGATCAAATAAACTCTCCATAGTTATAAGACCCTTCGGAATATGATTATTCCGTAACTGAATGATACCTTCAGCTTCTTCGTGCTCCAAAGTTCTCCCTTCAACAGTAGCAGCTTCATGGATCAAAAAGTTGACAATCTGCTCATCATCTTCAAATACTTGCCAGAAAATTTCTTTGTCTGGCACACTTGGCCTATACACCATCCTTACCGTCTTCGGTTTCTTCATTACTTGTTCAATAGGGGAAAAATTGGCTCCAAGAGATGCTAAAAGGTCTGCATGTTTATTCATCTCTCGAGAAACAGCTTGAATATTTAGATTTATGAACCACTCAAACAGGTCCCACACTTGATTGCAATATGCTTTAAGGTAATGCTGCTTATAAATGCACCTACTTGTAATCGGGTTTACAATAAGCTCAGAATCACCAAAAATCTTGAGTTGTTCAATTCCTAACTTCCTTGCCTTTTTTAAACCCAAGCATAATGCTTCATATTCAGCAGCATTGTTAGTACAATTCCATGTAAGACGGTATGAATACATTCTTTGTACACCAAAAGGAGAAATCAAAACAATACCTGCTTCGGAGCCATTTCTTGCTTCCAGCCTTTCAATGTTGGTCGGGTCTAGGGTGCACATGTAAAAATCCTTTCCTGTGGCAGATTCGTGACCAACAGTTTTTGGCACGCCCGGTGGGACAGATTTCTTCTGTCTCCAAAATATCCCATAGTGTTGAAGGTTTAATGTTTGCCTTCATACTGTAAAACTAGAGCATTTGGTGACTCTGCTGTACTTAGAAATCTCTGGACGTGGATGCAGTGAAAGCTGTACTTCATGATCACGAGATCACAGTGTAAGAAATTTGGCGATCTTGTCGAGTTTTTTGAACTTGACAGCTTAAGAAGTGGTGAGCACTCTAGGTTGGTTTCCTCATCCCTTCCATCATCTGCTACACAAACCTCTGGTATTGTTACCAGTGTTTCATCCTCCCAATCATTTCCACTAGTTCAAATGGCACAGTATCCTCCACCCAGGAAGTTCTTGGCATGGAACAGCTCTGGAGCCTTGAATTTGCAGGCTCAGAATCCAGTTCCTCAGGCCGCGTTGAAGGCTTTGCCAACTTATGATGGTACGGGTAAGACTGCATATGAACACATTAACGATGTAGCTTCTCTAGCAGCCATTCATGATATAACTGATGAAGATGTAATGGTGAAGTTGTTGGTATGCTCCTTGAGAGGTAAATTGTTGTTTTGGTACCGAACGTTGCCACCAGGCACTGTAACATCGTGGGATCAGCTAGGAGATCTGCTAGTTAAAAATTTCCATGAACAGGCTGACCCCTTCTCATTGTTGAATCAGTTTACTGTAATCCAGAGGCACCCGCAGGAAGAGATAGCTGATTTCAATGTCCGATTTACCAGAACCTGGCACAGAATTCCTGATGGTCTGCGGCCTGCTGATGAATTGGCTACACTTTACTACCTCAGAGCGTTCAACACAGATATTGGCTGGGCTGTTCGACAGTCCAATGTGACAACATTTCCAGAGTTTTTTGAACAAGCGATAAAAGCAGAAGCTGATCTGATTGCTATAGGGAGACTTCCACCAAAGGTAACTATGCCTATTATACCAGATTTACCTCAGTATTTATATTCTAGCTCACTTCCATAGCCCATGCCATCTATGTATCCCATCCCATCATGGAGCTCCAAAGCACCTCAAATTGCACCTATCCCAGCTCCTTTGCCACTTCCTGCACCCAGCACTCAGCCATCTCCCATTTCCACTTCATTTCTAGCTTTGCCAGCACCCCCAGCTCCTTTGCCATTGCCAGCACCTCCTGCACCTGTGAACCCTGATCCTTATACAGCACTATTGCAAGAGGTAAAGTCTGCCAATTCGGCAATTAGGGCCATGGGTAACAAGATCACACTCATTGAGAGGAAACAAGCTGAGAGAGATTTCCAGCCAAGAAGATTTCAACCTCCTCCAATTACTAGAGACCAAGCTGCCTCAACAAGTAAAGCACCTGAAAAAAGCTTAACTGCTTTAGTAAATGAAGATGTAGCCCCTGCAGACAGAATGTATTGGTGCTCGACTTGCAATGACCCTCATGGAGAGGATACTTGTATGGTCCATCTGAATTATGTGCAGACTTTGGCTGCTAGTTCTTCGGGTGGACAAGTTAATATGATCTCTGAAGCAGGCCATAGTTTAATGACTCCAGTGGAAGAACAAGTTTCAGTTCTAACAAGGACTGGAAAGAAGCCTGTGACAGTTGATCCTGCTGACTTAGAGCCATTAAGAGTGCCGACTGATGCGAAGAAGCCAGTGAAAGCTCCTGTGCCAATTCCAAAGTCTGATGTGCCTATTTTCCCAAAGGATCCTGCTTCCCACAGAGTTCAAGAAAAGGCTGCAGCTGCACCAGCAAGATCAGAAGCAGAAGAGCAAGCTCGAGAAAAGTTGAAGTATCCCTCATTGACAAAGAGGCTAAGAGTGGAAGCCACTCAGCAGTATCGAAGTAGATATGAACATCCTGTTGAAAAGGACTCTGCTGCGGTTGCATACAACATAGTTGAAGAACTGAAAAAGACCCCTGCTAAGTTAAGTCTCTACGATGCTTTGCAGTTACCTGGCCAGGTAGATTTATTGCAAGAATCATTAAAATCTATAAAGGATAATGAAAAAATTTCTACCCAGATAGTTTATGCTCAAACCTTAACCACCTCTGCTACTGGGAAAAATAGACCACCCCCATTCTATTTATCATTGCAAATAGAGGGTTGGATTGTGCATAACTGCATGATCGACTCTGGAGCTGCTACAACTGTTATGCCCAAGGGAGTTTGTGAAGCAATGGGAATGGAATATACACGGAGTAGTCCTGGAGTTCTGCAATTAGATGGTACTCCTGTAAAAATGGTGGGTGTAATTAAGGATGTCCCAATTGTTCTGCATACTATGCCCCAGATTACTGTTATCCAAGAAATTATTGTGGTAGATCTAGAACCCTACTTTAGTATGTGTTTATCCAGGGAGTTTACTGCAAAGTTGGGGGATTATCTGGCATTGGATTGTTCCCACTTAGAAATTCCTTTCAAGGGTAGACGTCTCAATATTCAGAATGAAAAACCTTCTTCTTTTCATATCGAGAAGTTGGAAGAAGCAGAAAAAGACATGCAGTCTGTTCACATGCTTACTGAAGAGTCCGAGGATTCTGTTTTGATGAGTGAGGTTTTAGATAATCTTCAGTTGGATGCTCAGTTTTTTATGCTTGATTGTAACGCCATGCTAGAGACTGAAATCGGTTGCTATGCCATCCAAAAACTTGAGAGTGACACAAAGCAAGAATTTTCTAACCAAGCTGATCAGAATGCTGTTACAGATCAACTATGGCAGCTATATTTCGATGGGGCTAGATGCAAGAATGGTGCCGGAGCAGGTATTGTTTTGATTTCTCCTTCTGGTGTACAAAGAACGTATTCATACCGTCTTACATGGAATTGTACTAACAATGCTGCTGAATATGAAGCATTATGCTTGGGTTTAAAAAAGGCAAGGAAGTTAGGAATTGAACAGCTCAAGATTTTTGGTGATTCTGAGCTTATTGTAAACCAGATTACAAGTAGGTGCATTTCTAAGCAGCATTACCTTAAAGCATATCGCAATCAAGTGTGGGACCTATTTGGGTGGTTCACAGCTCTAAATATTCAAGTTGTTTCCCGAGAGATGAATAAACATGCAGACCTTTTAGCATCTCTTGGAGCCAATTTTTCCCCTATTGAACAAGTAATGAAGAAACCGAAGACGGTAAGGATGGTGTATAGGCCAAGTGTGCCCGAAAAAGAAATTTTCTGGCAAGTATTTGAAGATGATGAGCAGATTGTCAACTTTTTGATCCATGAAGCCGCTACTGTTGAAGGGAGAACTTTGGAGCACGAAGAAGCTGAAGGTCTCATTCAGTTACGGAATAATCATATTCCGAAGGGTCTTATAACTCTAGAGAGTTTATTTGATTAGCATGATCGGTCCAAAAAACATCGGATCGAGATTGATAAAAAGGAGTACATGGAGTTAAAATTAGAGCCTAATAAAGCTATTAAGGTTGGAACTGATTCTACACCAGAAGAACTACAAAAGATCAGACAACTGTGTGAGGAATTTTATGATATTGTGGCTTGGAGTTATGAAGATTTGAAAGGATACAATAAACAGATTGTGCAGCATACGATTGAATTTGAGGAAGGAGTCAGACCTTCTCGGTAAAAATAGTGACCAGTAAATCCAAAGATTGAGACTCTCATGAGGGCTGAGCTTGTGAAAATGCTGCAAGCTAAAATCATATATCCAGTTAAGCACTCAACTTGGGTTGCCAATCTGGTCCCGGTTTGAAAGAAGAATGGAGACATACGATTGTGTGTAGATTTCCAAAATTTGAACTGTACATCGTTGAAGGATCATTATCCTTTGCCGCATATAGATCAAATACTGCATGTTGTGGTTGGAGCTCAGCGTTTTTCACTATTGGATGGATTCTCTGGATATAACCAGATTTGGGTTTAAGATGAGGATCAGTACAAGACAGCATTCACAACAAAGTGGGGCACTTTTGCTTATCAGTGAATGCCTTTTGGACTATCAAATCTTTGGGGCTACCTTCCAAAGAGCCATGGACATTGCATTCAAGAAATTATTGAATAAGATTATTGTGATATATCTTGATGACGTGACTGTATTTTCGCATAGACAGGAAGATCACTGTTCTCACCTGAGGCAGATTTTTGAAAAGTGCAAGGAATTTGGGATTTCCATTAATCCAAAGAAGTCAGTGTTTGCAGTAAAAGAAGGTAAGATTTTGGGGCATGTGATTTCAGAGGATGGGTTAGCAATAGATCCGAGCCGGGTTGAAGCATTGAAAAAGTTGTCACTCCCTGCAAACAAAAAGGAACTGCAGTCTTTCTTTAGACAGATCAATTTCATCAGGAAGTTCATTTTTAATTTTGCCCAGGTTGTAAAACCTATGACTGAATTGTTGAAAAAGGATGCAGAGTTTCAATGGATCGCTCGATGGAAATAAGCATTCCAAGAAATCAAGGAAAGAATAGCGCAAGCACCTATTCTGATTAATCCTGATTACTCAAAGGATTTCATTTTGTATGCAGTTGGAGAAGATGAAAGTTATGCTGCGGTTCTTACACAGAAAGGAGATGATGGGAATGAAAGGCCCATTACTTTCCTTAGTCAGGTCATTCTACCTCATGAGGCAAAGTATAATTTCATTGAAAAACAAGTGTATCTTTGTTATGAAATCCCTTAAGAAATTCAAGCATTTTATATCTCAGAGTAGAACAATTGTCTATGTTATTCATCCTGATGTAAGAAATTTCATTCTTCAAGGAGAGATGGGTGATAAACGTGCTGGTTGGGTCACCAAGATCCTAGAATTTGATGTTGAAATTCATCCGACTAAGCTAGTGTGTGGTAAGGCTTTATGCCAGCATTTGGCAAAGATGGCAGCATCTGGTATAGGTGAATATCAAGCAGAAAATCTTGCTAGTGATGACAATTTGACGAATTGCTTAATTTAGGAAAAATATTGGACAGAAGATCTCATTGATTATTTCACAACTGGTAGATGTCCTTCATAGTTGAATGCCTCACAGTAGAGAAGATTTCGTCTGCAAGCTCTTCGGTATGTTTTGTTACCAGAAGGATTGTTTTTTAAGAATATTGATGGTGTTCTTCTAAGATGTGTTAAAGAATCAAAAAAGGCTAGGCTCCTGGAGGAGTTTCATTCTGGTTTACCAGGAGGACACTTTGTAGGAAGACCGATGGCTTTAAAGATAACTCGAGCTGGTTACTATTGGCCGGCCCTGTTCTCAGACGCTTTAAGAATTTCCCAAACATGCGACAAATGTCAGAGATACACAGGAAGAGTTAGGAATGCAGCATTGCCTTTGCATCCGATTCAGGTTGAAGCACCCTTTCAGCAGTGGGGGTTGGATTTTATTGGGATTATTGATCCCAATTCCTCAGTTGGACATAGATATATTTTAACAGCTACAGACTATTTCACGAGGTGGTCTGAAGCTATTCCAACAAAGGTTGCGAACCAGACTGTGGTGATATTGTTTATTGACGGCCTGATTACACGATTTGGCATTCCTGATGCCATTATTACCGATAATGGGACCCCATTTATTGGAGCTGAACTAGCTGAGTTTGCAAACAAGTATGGCATTTTCCTAAAAACATCTTCCAATTATTATCCACAGGGAAATGGCTTGGCAGAGTCAACAAATAAAAATTTGCTCCGGATTTTAAAGAGGTCTTTGGGAGAGAACAAGAGATCATGGCACCTTTTACTGAATCAAGCTTTATGGGAAGATAGGATTTCAGTTAAGAAGTCTATCAAGACCTCACCCTATGCCTTAGTTTATGGGAAAGAAGCAAGGTTGCCTGTTCATCTCGAGTTACCAGTATTGCAGCAGTTGCAGGATTTTCAGGATAATGAAACAGACATAAGTTCCTTGGATACGTGGATAGCTCAGTTGTTGCACTTGGAGGAGCTACGTTCTGAGGCATATGAAGAGTTTTTTAAACACACACAGGGTATTTCGAAGTGGTTTCATAAACATTCTGAAGATCGGCCACTTAAAACGGGAGATTTGGTGTTGAAATAGAACGAAAATAAAGCTAAGCCTGGGAATCACAAAAAGTTTGATGCTTTATGGGAGGGTCCTTTCCGCATTACCAGCACAAGTGTAGCGAATTTGTTCTATCTAGAAGACTTGGATGGCAGTCCACTACCTATTTCAGTAAATGGATTTCATCTGAAAGCCTACACCTCATGAACTGACAGTCCAGTATGAGTTTGTATATAGTATAAAAAATAAAAAATAAAAATAAAAAAAGTATATACATGTTTTACTTTTATTTTGTCGCCTTGGTTCTTGTTGCCTGCGAGCCGTAGGTGCCTTTTGTTTTTCTGTGCTTTTCTCCTTTCCCAGCAGCTGGTGGCTTTCCAGATAATTCTTCTTTTCCCTTCCCTTTTTCTCTTTCCTTTCTTCATCTTCTTCCTCCTTTTTTCTTCTGCAATAAAAAAGAGAGCCACGGCTGTTGTTTCTTTTCCCTATTCCTATTATTCCCGTTCCTTCTTATCCCTTTCCTCTAAGTTCTGTCTTTTTACGCATTTGCTTACAGTCTAGTTCATTTTCATTCCACAGCCTTCATACTTTCACTTCCATTCCATATGTTCATTTACTTTTCTCCCATTATTATCATCATTCCATTTGCATTCACCGCTTGCGCAATCGCAGGATCTCACTCCATTATCTCATTCCATTTGTTTCATTCCATAATCGGTTATATGCAGGTTCTTTTAGTTTCAGCTTTTCAGCAGAAGTTATTACAGCAGTCCACTACGAGGTATCACAGCAGCCAACTTCTTGTTCTAATATGACTACGTGCCCAATGGATTCGGGCCTGGATTCTTGCATACGATGAGCTGTATACCCGCGAGCCGCCAAGAATGTTGGCATTTTTGCCACATTGATTCTCATTGATTGAAGTATTAATGTTTAAGTTGTTGCATATCTAACTTCTATACTGGCTTTGATGCGGCTTTGATGCAAAAGGAGCAAAAAATGACTAAGTTCAAAAACTGTCACGATTTCGCGACGTGTCACGGAATCGCGGTCAACGCGGTCAACGGATGCAGGTAGATAGAACCGTCGCGATACCGCGACGTGTTCTATTTTTGCGGCTTGCGATGAGCAAAGGAAGGGAGAGCGACACACTGTCGCAAAATCATGACGAAAATCAACGCACAGTGCACAAAGTAAAAGACGTCGCATTTTCGCGACGCGGGTGGCTTCAAAGGCTTAAGTTGAAAACGTGTAGCGATATCGTTACCGTTCCGAAACAAAGCCAAAACAAATGAAAACGTGTAGCGATATCGCTACCATTCCGAAACAAAGCCAAAACAAATGAAAACGTGTAGCGATATCGCTACCGTTCTGAAACAAAGCCAAACAAAATGAAACGCGTAGCGATTCGCTGCACTTTTAGAAAGGGTTCCGGCAAGGCAAAAGATGTCGCATTTTCATGACAAAAAGTGGCAAATGGTACGAAAAGGGAAAGATGTAGCGATATCGCTACCTACCCCAAAATCGTGGTCGTTTTGGTCCGAAAAGCAAAAGACATGAAAGTTGTAGCGATTTCGCTACACTTTTGACGATAAGGCCGAGCGAGATGAAGACGTCGCGAAATCGCGACAGGGAATGGAAACCGTACAAAAGACAAGGAGATGGTAGCGATTTCATGCCACTTTGTTGAAAAATGACTAAGTGTTCTCATGTGTAGCGAAATCGTGACAGGGGTAAGGTCGAAGACATTCAAAGTGCAAAAGTGTCGCATTTTCGCGGCCTATGAGCAAGACCGTATAGAGTGCCGGAAAGACGTAGCGATATCGCTACATGTTCCATTTTCGTGGGGTAGAGCGGAGGAAAGAACCAAAAGACAAAAAGCGTAGTGAAATCGCCCAGCGTCTCATTTTCACGGATTCCAGCAGCCAAGGTGTATGGCATAAGAAGATGTCACGATTTCGCGACCCGTCGCGTTTTTGCGACCTGCAACAGTTTCCCGCCAAAACGTAGTGTGAACGGCCCGATAAGGTTTTTTCGATTTTTGAGGATTAAATGCTTGCCAGAATTTAATGTTTTGTGGATTTCCAACGCGGTCAAGGTCGAAGAGTGCCCAGGCCACCAAAATTGAAGATTTTATTTGTTCGAAGCTGCTATTCGTGGATTGTTCTAACGGTTTCATGCACATGTTCAAAAACAAATTTAATGAAGGTGACCGCTGACGTCTAATTGCATTCAATTTTGGGCTCCTCAAGGCTGCAATTAAGGGGATCATGTTCCTAGTTTCCGTTGCATAATTGTAGATCTCAAGAAGGTTGTTTACCAATATTAAATGCTGCAAAGAGGACGACCCTCTATAAAAACCAATGTAAACCTCATTTGTAAGGGTTGGGAAGTTTTCTGCTAAAAGCTCGAAGTTCATTTGCAGGAATAAAAGAATTGGCTTCTGATTTTTCAAGCGGCTATTTGGGTGATTTTCCTTTCTGTTTGTTTTACATTTCTAATAGCACTCATATTCCTTAATTGTTGTTGCATTTGAATTCTGCATATTGGATTTAAATACTGTTGTAAGGGTATGATTCCTGGAAGGTAGTCTTGGAGGGATTTTCTGCATACGTTGTGCGAGAATTAAGTTAATGTCTTCTGTTACTTACTATTGTTGCGCTTTAAGTGATCTATTGTTATTCTTCCCGATCTTATAACTTCGGCTACGTCCATATTTCCCATTTCTTTCAGCAAATTTTTAATTTCTTTCCAGCAACCCTAATCTTCAACCAAAATTTAGAATAGTAAGGGAACCAACCCACTCTGGAGATTGGTCTGGGAGCCATTTCTTACTTCCAGCCTTTCAATGTTGGCCGGGTCTAGGGTGCACATGTAAAAATCCTTTCCTGTGGCAGATTCGTGACCAAAAGTAAGCTTATCTTGTTTTTCTTGGGTTGATTTGCAATTTTTAGTCATCCAAAAAACTTAATTTTTCAACTGAAATTTTATAAATATAAGTGCTCAATTTTTGCTTACCTTGAGCTTGTTGTGATTTTTATTACCATTGTTATGTCTAGTAAACATTTTTAAATAGAAAATAACTTCTCCCATTATATCAATATTGGAATAATTTTTCCAAGAAGTATCTACTTGCCTATGTTCCCATAGCCTTAGCACCTTGAAAATGCTTAAAATCAAGCATTGTAGATTTGGATTTTCCCTTGATAGCACAAATGGTTTCACTTTTAGGTCCTATATTGTTGGTCAAAAGTTTATTCAATGGTAAGAATTATGCACCCACAAACCTCAACCAACTTTGAATGGCCCCAAGATCAATCTCTGGATAAGGCCAGGTCCTTGCATATTCTAACTAAATGCTTGGAGAAAGTGGAGGGAAAGAAAATAAAGAAAACATAAAGCTAGAACACAATACGGTTTAGATCCAGTCACATCAAGATACATGCCCAATGAGTCTAAAACATAAACAACATTCATGGACTACCTAACATACCAGCCACTGATTTCATTAATTATAAGGCATATAACTCTACTGATAATTCCATAATTAAAGAACAAAAAACATGAAATCCAGATATAAAAATTAAAGCTAGTTCATTCATTTAACTTTAGTAGAAATAATTAGCAGAGCATAATCATACATACATGAAGATAATTGAAGGCCAGACAATAATTCACTTATATTGATGAATGCATCAAACAGTACATGCAGGTTTTAATGACTTGAGAGCTAATATTAAAACCACACCCGATGGAACAAGGCCTCAAAGTTTTTTGCCTTCTTTTCTGTTGTCTTCATTTTATTTTAAATCTTTTTTGATTTGAAGTACAGGGTATTAGAGTCCACATGCAATGCCTTCAATACTTCAATGGAGGGAATATCAGCAATGTTCCTAGTGAGGCGGTCAAACTCCCAGTCACCATATTTCATATCAGCTTTCACCTTTTTTACTCTGGGCTTGACAATCACCTTATATTTTTTTCCCTTAATTAGATCCAGTTCATGCAGAACCATCATGGTGGCCTCTTCTTGACTCTGGTGCTCCTACTTCAGCTACTCTTCAGCCCATTTCTTTTGGTTATCTCTTGTTGCATGCATGACCCTTAATATTTATGGTTCTTCTTCTTCTATTTCTTGGGATGGGAATGGAAAATACAATACAAAGTACAATGGGGACACAGGGAGTGTAATCAATGTTTGCTCTTGGTTTAAACTAGTTGACTGACTAACCGTTTTTGCAATGACAGAAGTTTATGATGAGTGGAATTGATGGGGCAAGACATGGGAAGGATGTAGAGGACTGATCAAGGGATCAATATGGGGGTGGATGATTCTAACATATTTAGAGGAAAATCAAGAAAGGGGCCTGGATATGGAGGAGGATATAATGAGAGTTTAAGGCATTTTTTTCTATCATAGGTCTTGCGGCCTGGATTACCTCAGAGGATAGGTTAACATGAGTGAAAGGGGGAGGATTGTTCAAAGGATTGTTGGGAGGATTTTGGTTTGGAGAAGGTGTGTTAAGTTGTACTTGCAAGGAATTTTGATCTAGTTCATGCTCCACAATCTTTTAACTTTATTTAGAATTGTGTACTGATGCTTTTGATCCTTTTGCTTGTACCACATTGGATTACAATCGATGGTTCTTGTGCCCTGATTCTTGCTCTTTAATAACAATTGGACTTGAGTGAGTCCTTTTATTTTCACTTTGAATAGATTTATAAGGAGAGGATCCAGATGAATGGCAAGTCCCTTGAAGGATTTTTCTCAACCTCATTCTTCTACTACTATGTTATCTCTAGGAGGACGATATCTTTGGATCGACTTGTACTTCATGAGCTGCTCCACTGAATTTTTACTGATAACTTGGATCCTCTAGTTCCTTATCTCTCTCTTGCTTGTCACTACTTCCTCCTATAGTAGGCTCTACAATATTTTATTTATTTAGTACTTCTGAGTAAATATTATCATCCTTCCTTTCTCACCATTTGCCAATGTGAGCCATAAATTCATTTTGAAATTTAGTATCTGCTATTCCTAGGAGGATTTCCCTAAGATCATCCTTCTCACACTTCATTATCCACCACTGCTCTACCTTCTCTTAATTGTCCCAATCCTTCTATTTTTCAACTCGATCAAAATAATTGATTCATATTCTCTAGTCAGGGTTCCTTTCAAGATTAAATACCCTCTTATATGAATATGGTGCCCTCCATGATGGGTGCTTATGAAATTTGAACCAGGTAAATAGGACCAACTGATCATCCAAGATATTCCTAAATTGTAGAACATCTAAATTTACTTCATTCTCCTGATGCTCGAATGATCAAGGTTTGATATTGTTGGTGACCTTTTTAATGACACCATTAGGATCATAATGCCATCGACGAGGCATTACTAGAAGATCCAAAGCACGTAGCAGCTTATTATCTAGATTTAGATATATGGACTGATATCTAAAGGGATTGCTGATAGGACTATACGATACTGGAAACTAAAAAATTATTTTCTTCTTTAACCCCTAAAAATGCTTATCTTCTACTACAATGGCTTGCCTACACACCTCTAGGCCAAAGACCCAATTTGTTACATAGTAGGGGAGAAGAAAGGGAAATCCAAAAAACCATATAGCCTAATGCATATTCTTTCTACTAAAAAATACCAATCCCCAACCTTAAGGAAAACCATCCTTAAGAACTACACAGATCTTTGAGACAGACGGGGACAACTTCTATAAATGAATGCCAAGGAAGGACCAAGGGAATTTTTGTTAAATTCTAAGTAAGTTTGACTCTATCTAAGCAAATGCATCCAATAAACAACTGGGCAAGGATATATTCCATGATTTGCATAGAATATGCTAATATAGGCATAAAGAAAAGAAACAACTAGGTTAAGTAAGAGGGGTAATGAAATCCCATACTATTTTTGGACTGATAGTCCACCAACTACTTTCTTAGGTTCCATGACCAAAAATTTTACCCAATCCATATTTATTAATTTGTCAGCCCTCAACACGGCATGTGCCATAGCTACCTACTCTAGGAAAACTATCTTGTTTGCCTTAGCACCCTACAATATGGCTATCATGCACAAAACTGGTTGAACATCCTCCTTAAATTTTGCCAACTTCTAGGTTCTTTCTAGATAGTCTTCAGGTAAACTTCTCAAGTTTAAAACATCCATCATCCATGCTTTTGGGCCATCCTCCATGAGCTTCCCCCTTTGAGATTTCTCCTTAATAATTCTAAGATGCTTTATGGATACATCTTCCAAGGAGGGTTTTGGAGTTGCAAACACTTTTTTGATGTTTTGCGTGGTTATTTTAAATAAATGTCACTCATCCTACCTTCTAATAGTTCTTGTACTAGCATTATAGAACTTAGCCATGATATCTACTAGCTCGAGACACGGGTGCACAACAATTGATAAGAACATCACCAATTATGTGTTTTATGGGGCTGCCCCAGTGACACTCGAGTTGATTGATTTTAACTTTTGCTCCACTCCCATTCATGACAAATTTGCTTTAGCCTTAAAGTTAATGCATGTGTCTACAATTCCCTCAAACGAATCTTCCAGCCTTTTCTTCGACTTTGTCTTGGTCATCTTACTCAGCTCTATTTTTCTCTCAAGGGCTATTAGACTCAGAATACTCAAAGCTTGTCAACTAACAACTACCTCATCGTTTAAAATGTAATAGCAATATTGACTAGGCACTATATCATCATGAGAATTGAAGAGGCATAACCCTTTTATAACTCCTAGAATGTAAAGCCAATGGTATAAGCTCTTGGAGTTGTTGCACAAGATCTTACTTGCTATGAGGCAAATCTTATTAAAGTACAATGTTATTGTTAGATTATCTTCACCAACTCTTTTTGAGTTACATACCTCTAACAAATCAAATTATCTAGGCAAGCAAACATCCTACTAAGATAGTTAAGTTGTTATTTTTCTAGGTTGATCATACTTCAAACCTCATTCTTCTATTATTTATGACACATGCTTAAATCATTTTGAAGAATGTGCTTTTGCCACTCTTTTTATTAATGCACCTCTTTGACAGGTGCCAATTGGATGACCACACACACTTTTTGGCTATTATGCATGTTGGATTTTCTTAATATATGTGCCCATGATCTTCCTCTTGATTTTATCAAGACAAAGCATTGGCCATTTGTATGTGCACAATTATGCTACTAGGCACTCCTTCCAACTTGATCATTAATATTTCTAACGAATCAGGGAAGCTAATATTACCACTTGCACACCTCTTCTTGATGATTAACAAATATAGGTTGTACATCCTCTTTCCTTTCTCTTGGATGACATTTTGGGTCTCACTTTTCATTTGTATTGATCCCATTTTTCTATCCTTGCTTGAGATGGACTTTTAGGATCCTTCCCTTAATTATATGTTTCCCATTTACCCGTTCATTTCTAGATTTGAATATCACATTCAAAGAAATATCTTGGGTACTAAAAAATCTTAGGTCCCTTAATATACAATAAAATTGTATAATTACAATCTACTTTTGTACAAGGTAAAACAAATAAATATATGCATATATATACAACTACCCAAGGCAGATCAAACATAGTATTTTAGATGTTGGCCATTCACTGGGATCAGAAGCAACTGGTCTCCAAATCCCATAACTAGTATGAATTTGAACTATTACATGCTTCAATGAGATGGGTCCATATCTCATTGACTAGTGTATACTTTCTAACCTGCAGCTTGTATTTGTGTCTTTATGGTGCTATCAATCCTTCTAGGTATTTACCAGAAATAGTATAGAAATTCAAGTGTATGATCCATGGGTCAAATGATATTTTTGTTTATGTCGATTCAAAATTATCTACTGCATCTATACACAAGTTAGAGTATGTTATTGTTGCTTCTACCAAATGCTGACAAGGGGTTCACCCCCTAACCAACTTAGTTGGTCAAATTTCTACATCAAACTCTTGAATATGTGTTGTCCAACCAGCCCTTCGGTCACCCCATTCTCCTTGGATTATGAAAATCCTAACATCTAGTTGTACCACATATACTACTGTCTTACTTTATGAGATGAAATACCTAAATTTCTTAAGGGATTTCATAATAGCATATACTTTTCTTTCTATGAAATTGTATCTTTCCTCATGATCATGCAAGGTTTGGCTAAAAAAAGTAATCGTTCTTTCATTATCATCACCTCTCTTTTGCATCAAAATTGTTGCATAACTTTCTTCTACTCAAAAGGCATACAAAATAAAATCTTTAGAGCAATCAGGATTAATGAGAACTAGTTTTCATGAAATATTTTCTTAATGCTCCTAAAAACATCTTTTCGGTCATCTGTCCACTTGAACTCAACATTCTTATTTAGCATTTGAGTCATAGGCTTGACTATCTATGCAAATTTAGACATAAAATTTTGTACAAATTTGATCTACCCAAAGAAAGAATAAAGTACCTTCTTGTTCATGGGTATTGGTAATTCTAAGATATCATTGATCCTATTTGGGTCTATGGTGAGCCTTGCTTTTGACACATGTCCTAGGAATTTACCTTCTTGTATAGCAAATATTGATTTCCTTGGATTCAATGATATTCTAAATTCTCTGCATCTTTCAAATATTTTTCAGAGATGCTCCACATGATCCTACCTTTTGTGAGAAAAGATAGTCATGTCATCTAAGTGGATAACAATTACTTTATTAACCAATTCACCGAATGCCAAATCCATTACTCTTTGAAAAGTAGTGCCAGCATTAGATAGGTCAAATAACATCCTTTGATATAAAAATATCTTGCATTTAGTGGTGAATGTGGTCTTATGTTGATCTTCATATTTAATCCAAACTTTATTAAATCCTCAAAATCCATAACTGTTATGCTCCTACCATCATATGCAATATTTGATCTATATGTGACAAAGGATAATTATCCTTCAGAGAGACTTTTTTTAGATTATGCAAATCTATGCAAAGCCTAATATATCCATTCTTCTTTCTAACTAGAACCAAGTTGGATACCCAAGTAGAGTGCTTAATAGGATAAATTATTTTGGCATTTAACAATTTCAACAACTCTTGTTTCATCAGGGCTTCTATTTTTTGGGTTCATTGGTCTCTATTTTTATTGAAAAGACTTTGCATCAGGATCCAACTCAATGGTATGTTGAATCACATCCTTACTATATACTTTGAGGTCATCATATGTCCATGCGATAATATCATCATATCTCTTACACAACTCCTGAATTTGGTGGACTTCCTCATTTGAGCAGTCTACCCCTATCTTCAGAGATTTTCCCATTGATATTTGGACTTCCTTATATCCTTTGGAGTCAATATTGATCAATTGGTCTCGTGGTCGATCATTGTTGTCAAACAGGATTTCCAGGGTGATTAGCCCCTTTGGAATGTGATTATTTTTTAGTTGGATAAATCCGTCCTCCTCTTTATCATCTTCAGTTTTAGAGGACCCATCATCTGAACAGTTCATTTCATTAATTAAAAAATCCACTATATGTTCATCATCATTTTCAAATACTTGCCATAAGGTGTCCTTATCAGGGATGGATGGTCTATATACCAACCTAACTGATTTTTCTTTGTGAATGGTATTAAACACTGGAAAAAAAAAATCTCCTATAGAAGCCAAGATATCAGCATGTCTATTTTGATCCCTAGGAATAGCTTTAATATTCAATGCCTCAAATGTTTCTAATAGGTCCCATACTCTAGTCCTATAGGATTTTAAGTAATGTTGCTTACTAATACATTTTTTAGTAATTTGATTCATCACCAGCTCAGAATTCCCAAATATTGGGAGTTACTTAATACCCAAATTTTTTGCCTTATTTAGTCCTAAACAAAGGGCTTCATATTCTGCTGCATTATTAGTATAGCTCCATGTTAATATATATGAGAAAAACTTTTGGATTCCTTCAAGAGATATCAAGACTATCCCAACTCCACTATTTTTACATCTTGCTCCATCAAAATATAGTTTCCATAACTAATGGGATGAATATGGAGGTTCTTCTTGGGAAATCAGCTTTTTTATCTCTGGTTTCTCAATTGTATAAGTATCGACCCCTGTTTCTATTATAACATTGATATTTTTATAAAATACTAGTCCTTTGTTTACAGTTCTTCCAAGGCTTCTTCTATGAGATCTCCCTCCTCAATAATAGCATTTACTATGGCTTCTTGTTGGTCCACTTCCTCTATCCTTTCTATATGAAAATAAGAAGGTTTTCTCAATAGATTTTTACTCTCCTTTCTTTACATGGGATTTCCATATGTGATTAATCAAGAGAAAGGTATCCTCCCAATTTGGTAGTGAATTTCCTAGAAAGGCACATCCTAAAGTATGGTTCCAGGACTACTACCATAATTTCTTGTATAATAGTGACCCGAGGTAATATATGGAGAACCATAGGCACATCCTTGATAACTCCAACATTTTTTATTGGGGTACCATATAACTACAACACACTAGGACAACTTCTAGTGTATTCCATTTCCATGATATCACACACCGCTTTAGGCATGACTGTAGTGGTAGCACCTGAATCTATCATACAATTATGCATAACCCATCCTTCCATTTCTAAAGAAAGGTAAAATAGTGAAGGTATGTTCTTTCCACATACCATAATAGAGCTACTTTGAACCAGATTCTATTCTGGTTGGACTTTGCTTTGGTCCTTAATCATTTTTAGGGAAACTTGAAGTAGATCAATTTATTTGGGGATAAGTAACACGTCATAGATACTAGACCTTGAGGGATTCTTATTTAATTCTTCCATAATATTGAAGGCAAGTATTTTGGATTGTCTATATTTATATTTTGGAGGGGTTTCAAATTTACTTATGTACCCATGGGTAACTTCAATCCATTGATGCTTTGTCAAATATGGATACTTAAGCTTATCTCTAGCCCTTATTTAATTATCCATTACTTTTTATTGAGGTTCGCTAGCTTAGAACCTTATTTTTGTTGTTGTAGAAGCTTTTTAAAGGGAACATTTTGAGGAGCATTATTTTCATCTTTCTTTTCTCCTGAATCATCGATAGTATTTTTCATGGGTTTGGGCTCTTCAATGTTCACTTGTAATGGTTTCTTTCCAGCTCTCGTTAAGGTAGATACTTGATCAACTGATGGCACCATGAAATTATGTTCATTATTTTTGACCATGTTAATTTATCCCTTTGAACTCTTTCTGCTCTCTCAATAGCCATCCTCTGCATAAAATGTTGATGCATCATGCATGTATTTCTCCATGAGGATCATTATAGGTAGAACACAAATAGTATGAATTAGACATGTAATTTGATGGCTTACCATCTTCATTAACAAGTACTACATTAGTTATCTCCAATGACCTATTAGTGGAAACAAACTGATCTTTTGCCACATATGGGAATCTTCTTGGTTGGAAATTTATTTTATCTTCCCTCATTTTCATCATGGTAACCTCATTGGAGAGATTTTTCATAAAATATTGTCTCCCATAAGGTAGCAACTTGTAAATCTTGAGTGGAAAGTGTGGGTATTGTAGGTGACCAGAGAGAGATAGTATTATAGGAGTGGTAGGAAGTGCTAGCACTTCTGGTGTGTTAGACCATTAAAGCTCATGGGAGGTGGAATTTTTCTATAAGCAGGTACTAGAACAGCTAACTATGGTTGATAGTTAAGGAATTTAAGGAAAATAGGCATCAAAGTTTTGATATGTAACCTATATATAGAAATAAGGATTTTTTCCACCTTTGCAACTTCTTGGAATATCTAAGGGTAGAGTTCTATACCAATAAAGCAATTTTTATTTCAAAGAAATGACCAGTAATTTGACCATCACATCCTCATCTTAGATGTTATGAATAGCAGCTAATGATGCTACATCCTGAACATGTTAATATGTTATTTTTCCTGTACCATCATAGGTTGGAAAGTATTTTAAGGTTGCTTGTGGAATCGTATGCTAATCATCCAGGTTAAAAGGTCTTGTATGATTCTAGTTGGGAACTCCTAGGTTTTGATTTTTGACCATTCCTTTTTTATGTGAAATGGATATTTGAGATAACAGTACTAATTGAGTATCAATAAGATCTTGCTCTTGTTCTTCAATAGGATAAGAGGCTTCAATAATCAACTCATACTGTTTCTTTCTAGAGGATTACTTCCAGAACTCAAATAGTTCTTCTAAAATATTGGTCTTATGTCTTGTAATCATGAAATAACTACAAGACCGATATGGCTTTCTCAATGTCTTTGATAGAGTCACCAAGTGACAAGGGAATCTAGAGATATCCATGTATCACCGATCCCTTTTACCTATCCAAAATGTGGTAAAGGGTCCCACTGGGTGTGCCAAAAATTGTTGGTCAAAATTTTATCTAATGGTAAGGATTACGCACCCACATACCTTGACCAACTTTGAATGGCCTCAAGATCTTGGATATCAGAGTCAATCTTAGAAGAAGGTCAGATCCTTGCAAATTCTAACTAAACACTTGGAGAAAATGGGAGGGAAAGAGAACAAATAAAATGTAAAGCTAGAACACAATATGGTGCAGATACAGTTACATCAAGATACATACCAAATAATTCTAAAATATAAACAACATTCATGGACTACCTACCAAACCAGCCACTAATTTCATTAATCGTTATGCATATAACTCTACTGAGAATTCTAGAATTAAATAACAAACAACATGAAATCTAGATATCAAAATTAAATCTATTTCATTCATTTAACTTTAGCAAAAATAATCAATAGAGCATGATCATACATACATGAAGATAATTGAAGGCCAGATAGTAATTCAATTATATTGTTGAATCCATAAAATTGTACATGTAGGTTGTAATGACTAGAGAGCTAACACTAAAATATATATTACAAACATGTATATATAGCCCCTTCCAGGAGCGGGCTTTAAAAAGATATTGTAGACACCTAAAATACATCATTTTGAGAAGGCTACTGATGTGGACACCTTTCACAAATAGTCCTTTTTTATCCTGGGTTGTTTTTCCCCATAGCAGCTGCCTGGCGGTCAATGGACCCAAAGACGACCCCCATATTCAAGTTGTACCTATAGAGGACAACCTTGTCTACAACAAAATCAGGCTCATCAAGTCAAGTAAAATCCATTACAGGGCAACTAATCTTGAACAATTTTGCTCGAGAAGCTTCCAGAAGTGACACCTCACCTTCCTAAGCCTAACTGAATCTTGATCTTGGATTCATGAGAAATCTATGATGACAATTGAGAAATGTTATAAATAGAAGCCTTGTCTTCATGAAAAATATCTCAAATTGAACGTAATGAAGTGCTTACCTTTTGTTATTATAGAGAGAATTCTCTCATAAGTGTCAAGGTGCTATTAACATTGCGTCGTGCATTCACATCCATGGATCTTTGGAGAGTTTGAAGAGTAATTTCCATCATTGTTCATCATCAATTCACCATGAATTTGACTCGAATTTTATTTTAATTCATTCCCCAAGAATACATCAAGAATTTTAATCTCATTTATAGGTATTTTGGACTTTTCCAAAGCATAGAGTGCAAAGAATAGAGCTTATGTTTGGTGGTTGTTATTCCTGATAGCGGTTTGTAGGTGCCACCATAGGACCCAATGACTACGAGTAGATCCAACCATTCTGATCAATTATGACCTTGCTATGATGTCTGATTTCCCTTGTTTCCTTAATTAGATCAATTTTATTAATCTTTAATTATGTTTATAACATTGTTTAAAGCATTTTCATTCCATATTTCATGTATTTTCTTATTTTTTTATGCATTTACTTTATATTTTTTATTATCATGAAATGGGCCTCATCTTGAGAGGCTTTACATTTGCTATTGATGCTTTGTAAGTGCTTATGTGTGCAGGTTACATGCCTTATCAAGAGCTTATCATCATCAAGATCATCCTTCTTGGCATCATCAAGTGGAGGTCGCTAGGAAAACCCTCCATTATCAGTTTAGAGAGATTACAAGGATCTTTTGGAAGACACCTATTAGTGGATTCTTGATGTAATTTTGTATCAATTTGATGAATCCCTAAGAGGGATCTTTTGTAACCTCTTGTAAAGACATTTTGCAAATATCAATTAGAAGGGCACTTTATTTTGTTCTTTCTTCATCATTTGGTTAATTTGTATTTATTTGGTTAATTTGTATTTATCAAGTTGATTACATATTACATTTGTAGGTTTTATATATTTTGTACATCTTATAGCAGAGATCACATGCGGTACTATCCCCTCAATCTCTAAAATTGTTGCTAACTTGTTGTTTTCTTGGATTTACAGATACCATTGTTCGGATCTGGTGCAGTCCACAGTAGCTACAGCTATACCCTTTAATGGCCAATAGGGCCACTTCCCTAACCTCTGGTGGCATTTGATCATAATAAAAAAACTATCTTTGTGACATATTCATCAAACAATTGGCTACACCAATAAGTAGTTATGTGCCTAATTTTACTACTTCTTACATAAAAGGTAGATTTCCAGCTTTGGTAGAGAAAATTAAGTAAAATTTTCAAATTTTGAACTCTCTACCTATGATCACTATTGGGAATAGTGGCCTCTACTTCTTGTCACCCTAGGGTATAGTGGCCCCTATATCTGACCGTTCTATGTTTGACAACCTCTGTTGTAGACCGTTTGACTCAAAGATGGCCCCTAATTAATCTGATTATTAGGGTTTGATTATGTGTGGCCTACATAAAGGTTATTTTCATTTAGAGTTGCATTTCAAATTTTCTAAAAATAAAAATATTTTTATTTCATAATTTAAGAATTTGAAATATCTTTTTATGCATTAGTGAAATGTCATAGAGTGCTTCATGTTGTATTCCCTTTTTGCATAAAATAAAATGAATTCACACACACGTCACGTATCAAATTTAACATCAATGAGTTGGAAGTGACATCCAACAATTGATCAATATCAATGGTGGCCTTCATCACCACTTGTTTGGCTTGTATTGTGGATTTTTTAACCCTTTTTTGCCAAAGCCAGCTCCAATATATATCATAGCCATGGAAAATTACATACACTCTTCTTTGAAAAGTGTATAGCTGACCACGGTGAACTGGGTGAGGATTGGTAGGACTTGTGCTCCCTCATAGGATATGGGATTCATCTTCATATTTTGATGGATTACACAGTCTAGACTTCATCACCAGACTCGTGTGTGAAGGCATATAGGTGAAAACTATTTAAGTCAAGTATTTACATCAACCAATATTTCAAACTCGAACAAGATAAAGGCAATAAATTCAATGAATTATAACACATAAACAAGTTATAAGAAACACAAATAATTCTTAAATGAGATAATCATTTGTATACTTTGTTTGTTTTCTAATCACATGCATAATAAAAATAAAAATAATATGGTCACTACACAAAGCCATGCCCAGTTACATACTAATGCCACTGGCCATGCACATGAAGGCTCAAAACACCTTAGATATAGCTCACATGACTTAGTTTTACCTGAACAACGTTCAAGCAGTCACTATGAAGACAATTCTACCCATGGGGGATCTACACATCAAGAGATCCCTACTAGGAGGACTCCTGTGGGAACTCCTCATGACCATGATGAGGATCTTATCAACATTATCTAGAACATGTTTCTTATAGACAAAATCTACCCATATAATGGCCCAACATAGGGGTATCATGCATCTGTCTACCTAACAGATCTACAAATCCTTTCAAGCTTGGTGTAGAGTACATGCCCTTGCTTGGTCGAGATAGTAGAGATACTAATCCTGACCAACCTTGAAAAACCATAAGTTAGACCACATAGATAAATATGGTCCTAACACATCCTATAAAGCACCTTCTTCCATTTGTACTCATTCTGAATATGGGTGTGATGAATATTTAGTCTGTTATACTCATGTGTGTGGAGAATGTTCCACTCAAACATGCCACACTCTCCCACCATCCTTAGATGAATATATTACCCTTAGGGTAGAACACAGAGTAAATGCAACCTCAATTTATCAAGGTAAGTGGGTTTCCACACCCACTGCAAGAACCAAAATATCTAAAACCCCTTGTATCGATACGATAAGCCATCGGCCTTACACAAAGGATCACACATATTAGCTACCTTAGCCTACCACTAGTCAAAGAGAGCAACTACTCCAATATCAATTGGAGGATTTGCATCGTAAGTGAGAGCGCTTAGACCACGAGCACGTAGAATAATAAATATTATACTGTTAGTGGTTGTATGAACACAAACTACATGAAGAAAGGATTTTACAATAGAAGTTACCTGAAGAACAATCACATAGGGTAGCTCTTGAAGAGGTACCCATGCCTACTACTTATAGTTAATAGTTCAACATGAGGTGCACTATGCATCATCAAGAGTTATCACTTAGGCATACTAACACCCATCCTCTTCCTGCTTCTATGCATCATTATCAGCAAAGATAGTGCCAAGCGCCAAACTCGCCTGAGTATGAATATTATGAAGAGATGGAAGCAGATGATTAGGACCAAACATATCCTAAACCATCTTGTGAAGACTTTGTGGGTGATCAAAATCCACCAACTCGGTCAAATCGAAACCTTCCACCTATTGCTCCCAAGAAATCACTTCAGAAGAGTGAGATTATTTCTTCTCAAGCTTACAGTGTTCTCATAGAGCGTATCCAATATCTTGAGAAACAGGGTGTGATTTATCAAAAACCCACACTGAATAAGTTGTATAACCAACCCCTTAATTTATTAGTGCCTAGTCCAACTTATCCAAAGCATTTTGAAATACCTAAGTTGGATAAATTTAAGGGGGATGATGACACCCAAGAGCACGTTACAATTTTTATGAACTTGTGCTTTCATATCCAAGACAATGATGCTTTGCTATTGCACACATTTATGATAACACTCACTATCTCTACCCTAGAGTGGTATAATAAACTACCTAGACACAACATCTCTAGCTTTGAACAACTAGCCAACACTTTCTTTGAACACTTCTCTTTTAGAGTTAAGAAAAGACTAACTTGTTTGACTTGTTGAATCTACGTAAATATGATGACAAGCCAAGCATGTATTATATAAATAGATGGTGCAATATCATGTCAAAACTACCATTCACCATCCCTATTTTTGAGTTAACATGGATGTTCACCAAAAGCTGCTCTAATCACATATCATTGCTATTACAATTATAGCAATACCAGACATTTGAATAGGTTTTGGTGCAAGCCAAATTCATCAAGAAAATTAAGGTCCAGGAGGGTGATATTAAACTCTAAAATAAATAATGAAACAAGAACCCTCGCAATAACAATCATCAAGTGAAACCATCACCAGTTAATCAAGTTATTCTAAATGTTCCAAAAGTTGATAAATCCCAATAGTAGCCTAACTATCATGATCAACCCCCTCTGACACAGTATAACAAAATGTGCCAGTGCAATCAAGGCCAGGATAAACAACTTCGTCCACCTCATACATACATACCGCTACTTGAATCTTTGATGTCTTTATTTAATATACTATGCGAGGCAAAAGCAATTACCTTACCAAAAATACACCTTTTAGATCTAGCCCACCCTAATCCTAAAGAGTATAGAGAGGATCGGTATTGCTCTTATCATAGAAAAAATGGATATGATATCCAAGAGTGCTACGATTTTAAAAACCTAGTAAAAAATATGCTCGATAAGAACTAGTTACAAATAGATAATCCTCTCGCCCCAAATAATTAACAGTTGGGAATATTTAAATATCCCTTGCCCAACCACGAGGCTAAAGAAAATCAAATGGGGTATGTCAACGATATTCATACCGATCCATCCACATAGGGGTTCATTAGCATAATTAATATCATAACTTGCAATAGGAGGTACAACCAACCTGAGCCACCTTTAGCTCCCATTAGAATACCTGATGTATCCCAATAAAGGCTAGTGCAAAACCTACTTCTAGGTCCACCAGTATAATTGATGATCACCATTAGAAATAGACTGATTCAGATTCTATAAACGGCTTTAGCTAAGCTCTCAATTTATGAGCTCATTATGCAATCCCCTAGGCATAGAGATGTGCTAATGGAGATTTTAAAATCCGTTGAGCTTCAGCCCCATGATCCTAATGCATTCACTAACTTTGTGGGGCACATCCAAAATGCACAGAGCCTATGGTCACCTTTTATGACCACAAAATTAAGTAAGTTCTAGCTACTATAGCAGATCCACTATTGCATATAATCACTTGTATAAATCATATTCCATACAAATGAGTATTGATCAATACAAGCTCATCGATCAACATCATAACGATGACTACACTAGAACATCTAAGCATTCCAACATCACATATTGTGGCATCCACTTTCATGATATAATAATATCATGGCATCCATCCTCATACCTCTTTTGACACAAGAGTTAGAGATTTTTACTTGGTCATACAAATACATGTTGGATCTAGATCCAAAATTGGTTACTCACAACCTTTCATTGGACCCCACTATGAAACCTGTCAAGCAGAAACTAAGAAATATGCATCCAACCATAGCCTTAATAGTAAAATATGAATTACAAATTGGATGTAGAGTTTATTCAGCTCATCGACTATCCGAAATGGGCATCAAACATGGTATTTGTAGGTAAACCTGATGGGAGAATCTATATCTGTATATATTTTATAGACCTAAATAAGGCAACACCCAAGGATGCATTCCCATTATCAAACATCGATGCTCTTATAGATGCAACTGTAGGTCATGAGATGTTATCCCTCATGGATGGTTTTTCAGGTTATAATCAAATTTGGGTTAAACCTGAGGACCAACATAAAACAACCTTTACCACTCCATTGGAAATATTCTATTACAATGTTATGTCATTTAACCTTAAAAATATTGGTGCCACCTATCAGTGGGTCATGACATACATTTTTCTTCACTACAGGCACAAAATTCTAGAATATTACATTAATAATTTGCTTACCAAATCATTATTACATGAAGAGCATGCAAACATTCTACGTAAAGTATTTTATCATCTAATAGAGCATGATGTTAGGCTAAATCCTAAGTGTATTTTCGCTGTTACATCAAGAAAACTCCTAGGATTCATAGTCTCCAAAAGAGGGATCGAATTCCATCCTGCAAAAGTCAAAGCTATACTAGAAATTCTTCCTCCAACAAACATCAAAGAACTTCGAAGCCTATAGGGAAAAGTAGCATCCATTAAGCACTTCATAGCATAGTTATACGATAAATCTTGACCCATAAATCAACTACTATATAAGGGGATCCCATTCATTTGGGATGAAAACTATCAAAAGGCTTTTGCTGAGATCAAAAAATATTTGGCAACACTACCAGTATTAGTTCCACCTTGATTGGATGTGACATTCCTGCTATATATCAGGCACATACTTTACTCTGGGAACCATGTTAGTCCAAAAGAACAAATAAAACAAAGAATAGGCTATATATTACATTAGTCATGCCTTGGTCAGCTACAAGCTAAAATATGCATACATTAAAAATATCTTTTTAGCAGTGGTTTTTGCTACTAAGAAGTTACACCACTATATGTTAAGTCATACCATGTATGTCATATCCAAATAAAATCCTTTGCAGTACATGATGAGTCACACATATCACAATACATGTACCGTGAAGTGGATCATGTTATTGACAAAAATTTATCTAGAATTTATCAATCAAAAATCCATTAAAGAATAGGTCATAGTTGATCAACTGGCAAAGGCACCTTTTTAGGATGATAGGTATCTCATCATAGAACTACCTGATGATGCAGTGTTTGCACTATTAGATTCACCCGATCCTGAAGAATAAGATAACAAAGCAAACATGACTTTGTTCTTTGATTGTTCCAAGTGTGAGCAAGGGGGTGGCGTAGGGATTGTTGTCTTTTGATGTAGCATGTAATGAGAGATGACACACAAGGTATAGAATAAAATGACATAAAGCAAATCTGCAAGATGACTAAAAATAATACATATATAAAAATGATGGTGATGTTTATAAAATAGCTCTAGAGGAAATGAACACTCCATGAATAGAGCTACTACTCAAGAATGGGTATTGAGCATATTACACCCCACCAGATTACATCACAATGCTACATCATATCACTCTGACTCTATATGACTCTCTCTATGATCTATCTCACTATGATGATTCTTATGATCTATACCTATGGCCCTTTATATAGGAAATAGGTTCCTTGGCCAACACTCTACCTAGATGTGTAAGGGACAGGTTGCACATGTACAACTTGCACTTTGACACTTGTGTAGTTATTATATTGCATGAAGTAACTAGATAAATTCCCCCTAAATTAATCTAATTTTCTAAGTATGTACCAAGGTAAAGGTACATTTACATGATACAAATGATGTAATACACTCTATTTCTAATACCCCTTGTATTACATTATTTGTATATTGAAGACTTTAGTCTTCAATGTGGATCTTCATATATTCCTTGAGATTCTAAATCTTCTTCTCTTTCAGGTTCATCATCCTCATCTTCTATCCAACCACTTTTATTAATTTCTTTGTGAGTATCTTCATTTGGTTATGATAGTTGATGATTGAGTAGATCATGGTGCATTTGTCCTCTCATATTTTTGATTTTGATTCTTCTGTGCTTGCCTTTTTGATGTACGGGTCCTTCATTTTCTTGAACATGTTCCTTTGAAGATATGTTAACATCATAAAACATTGCAATATTCTATCAATTTTCAATTGGAAACAAAATATATGTATTTTCATGGATTGATCCTATTGCTTTTATTTCACCTTGTTTCATGATGAGACATGTATTGATTCCATCCATATATCCAAATTTTACCATATAGTTGTCTTCTACTAACTTGCTTAGTGATATGAGATTGAATGTTAGTTCAGGAACATACAATACATTATGTAGTAGAATATTTGAAAATAATATACATGGTGTTACACATCCATATCCATGTATGGGATAAGTTTGGTTATCTGTAATTCTTAGTTTGTAGCCTTTAACATCTTTAAGACAATAAAACCATTGTATATTTCCTATCATATGATGACTTGCTCCTAAGTCAATGTACCATATATTTTTAGATTTGAGATGATTTGAGAAAAAACCATATTCATTATATGACATTCCTTTTTCCATTTGAAGAAATAGAAGAATCAATATAGGATATATAATTCCTAAATAATATAGGCTTGATTCGATAAAACCCTTTATTGATCCTTGTTTTGTACACTACCTTATGCCTCCCAAGTAATGTGAGTATTTTACACCTAAGGATATTTAGATTTTGAGGAAAGCTTATATTTGACTTGATAATATTTGATAGAAGCTAATATTACCAAATTTGTAGAATGCCTTATGACTCCCTATTTTGCTATGGATAAGATATAGTGCTTTTTGTAAATTATAGTTCAATATATAATTGAGTTTGTAAAGGTTTTTCAGATAGCAAAATCAATTCTTATTATCCTTTATTACTCCTATTTAACTAAGCACTTTTACCAAATTTTAAATAGGTAATAATGTTGGACCTTTTGTCTCATTTTGATAGATTTGAGACAATAATACTAATATGTATATCCAACTTTTGAAAAAGCTTTGATAAACCTCTCTTTATAAATAACCTATTGGGAATTAAGTTGAGTGTATCTAATTTTCCAATTAATTATTTGGAAGTAGTAGTCCTTATGACTCCCTAATATTTGGATAAATTAGATCACAATAATATTTTCTAATAATTATTATATTCTAGTAGACATCCTTATTGGTCCTAGGATTTATATAGAAAATATTTTATATGATAAATTTTTCCATTTTGATAAATTGCTTTCAATCAATTAAATTCCTTTAATCACAACCTTATAACTCCCAAGGAAAGAAAGCATATAATAATGGGAATTCAACTTTACCTTTCACCAAGCAATATACGAAGTTGTTCTTGTTGAGAAGATAGGGTTGCATGTAGTTTACATAGATGTTGTGATTGCACCCTCCAATAAAAATGCTTGGAGATATACATGTTCTAAAAATGGTTCCGCTTGGACTCTCGCTTTTACCTCACTTGGATTGAGCATTTAAGGCTCTAGCACCTTCTTTCCATGCTGCAATTTTGCACTATGTGCATAGACGACGAAGAGTAAATTCTAATATGAGAATTAACTTATGCTCTTTCTATGACCTCAAGTGTTGACATCCTTAATATAAATAAGCTTCTTGTCTAAGGTTCCAAGTGGCATGTCCATTTCACATTGATAACTTGAGAGGAGTTTGGTGCAAATTATGTGTTCATCATCCTTCTTGTAATGTTCGGATATTACACTTCTTTAGCAAAACATTTAATTTCCCTAGAGATAAGTGTATCCCATACACTCAATTCACCAACTTATTTTTTTAACTCCTTTCTTGAAGATGAGTGCTATCTTGCCTTGAGTTTTAGGCTTCTCCTTTGGTGAAAAGTATCACACTCTTTCTCTACATGGACGTCCTCCCTTTCGTTGGTTCAAACATATTTTTTTGGAATCCTTTAAGCTTCTATAATTCCCAACTCCTCTTTCGTTCACTTACACTTGCTTTCATCTAGGATATGAAGAAATAATTTGGAGGCTTCAAGCACCAATTTTTGCCAATGATCATGGAGTGAGTAATGCTCCAATGGTGCCTTTTTTCCTTTCTTCCTTGCTTGCATACGTCCTCCTTCCATATATGCTATTGCTCTTTGATTTACACTATTCTCCCTTTGTTGTATTTTACAAGTTCAACCGTCTTTGATGTGAGGCATGTGAGCCTATTTATTGGTTCCTTGGACTAAGCTTGATTGTTGCTAGCATATGGTCATTGTTGGAATATGTAATGCAACATTGTGTAAATTACTCTTAGACTAAAATATAAAGTCTAAAGAATAATATTTGAATTAGAAATAATCCTATTTTATGTAAAAATATTCCCACCCAATTAATAAATAAAATAAGGGTGCTAGGAATATTTAATTTGTGGTAAAAAGTTATTTCCATTTTCTAGAAAATATTAGAAAGTAACTAATCACTTTCTAATATTTGATAGATGCCACTTATTACACATCTCAAATATTAGATTGTGATAAGATTAGAAAGAAACTACGCACTTTCTAATATTTGATAGATGCCACTTGTCACACATCTCAAGATTATATTGTGATAAAATTTAGGGTTGTAGTAGAAAAGCTTCTCTTTAAATAGGGATGTTGTCTACTATATCTTAACATATCTTGTTATATTGACTTGTGTTGTAATATCATGTTGATGCATATTGTTGCATAACATTGAAGCATTCTTGTATTGTTGAATCAAATGAGTAATATAGTGAGCTTCATAGTGGATGTTTCCCTTATTCATTTGAAGTAGGATTTTACCACTTAATATTGGTGGATGTTAACCAAATCTACCTTACCTTTTATGGAACCATATAGGCCCCTTGAATCTGGCATCTCAACATCTGATTCTAGCAGTAGCCTTGAAAGCACTACCCCAGTATGACGGTATTAGAAATATGGCCTACCAACATTATCAATACGTAACCGTGCTAACCCCTATACACAAAATCACTGAAGAAGATGTTATGATAATATTAGTAGTCATTTCCTTGAAGGAAAAAATGCTCTATTGGTACAGAGCTCTTGACAACCAAACTATATCTACTTGGACCCAACTTATCAATAAACTAGTGGAATAATTCAATGAATATGCTAACCCATTGTCCTTGCTAAATCAATTTACTATCATCTAGAAGCACCCTCAAGAGGATATTGTTGACTTTAACATTAGATTTAGTCAAACTTGGCAGAGGGTACCTGACAGGTTGTGACCAATGAACAAACAGTCAATGTATTATTATCTAAGAGCTTTCAAATCAGATATAAGTATGGCTATTAGGTAGTCCCAAGAATTTACTTTCCCAGATATTTACCAGGAAACACAGAAAGTAGAAAGAGATCTGATCGCTATTGGAAGGTTCCCAACAAAAATTATAATGCATATTTTCCTAGATCTACCACAAGCATTGAATACTACTTTCCCAACTCTTGCTCTAGCCTCAAATACTAGTCTTCCCAAATGGATCGGGTAGCCTAACATTCCAGTAACATAGGCATCCCCTTCTCCTCTGATGCTTCCTGCTATTCCTACACTTTCTATTGTGACAGTTTCATAAACTCTATATCCTCAACTTGTAGCCCTACAAGATCTATAATCAACTTTGAAAACTCTGACAAATAAGATGACCTCAATGGAGAGAAGAGAAGCAAAAAGGAATTTCCAACCAAGGAGGTTTCCATAGGTAACTAAAGATCAAGCCTCCACAAGTGGTAGAAGCTATGATAAATCTAACATGGTTTATGCCAATGAAGGTAGTGAACCCACTAACACTTTGATAAAGTCAAAATTTTGGTGTTCCACATGTAATGATCTATACAGTGAAACTTCTTGCATGATTCATCAACACCATGTTTAGAAGGTAGCTATAAAAAAGGCTAATATTACCCTTAAGGATCAGGTTAATATGATCAAAGAAGACAATTAGAATTTCAGTATGCCTTCTATTGAACAAGTAGTTGTCCTAACCAGATCATGAAATAAACCCTTGTAGGTTGATCCCCAAGAGCTTAACCCTTTAAAAGTGCCTTTGTCTATAAGATACCCTATTGAGAAAAGAGCCTCCCATGAGAAAACTCCCTAGAACTCAAGTCAAAAAGGAGAATAATCTCATAAAGAAGCACCTTAGCAGAAAGAAGCAGAGATGCGATAATAGGCTAGAGACAAACTGAGATGCCCCTCACTGACTAAGTGTCAAAGAATTGATGCTACTCAGGGGTACAAAAACAAGTATGACATGGCTATTAAAGATAAAAGTTTCAAACCCCTCCCATTCAGCATAGTCAAAGAAATAAATAAAACTCCCTCCAAAGTGACTATGTATGAAGCTTTACAACTCCCAGGGTAGATAGACTTGTTGCAAGAATCCTTGAGATCTATGAAAACAAGAATAGAATCTCAATTCAACTAGATTCTACACAATCTAGTCTGACGTCCACTTCAATAAAAAAAAGACCCCTCCCTTCTATCTGTCTCTTCAGATGGAAGGATGGGTAGTTCACAACTATATGATAAATTTTGGGGTTGCAACCACTGTGATGCCCAAGTATGTGACATCATGGTAATATAATATACAAGGAGCAGTCCTAGTGTCTTGCAATTGGATGAAACCCCTGTCAAAATTGTAGGGGTAATTAAATATATTCTAATACTTCTTCACAGGCTACCTCAGCTCATAGTTATACAAGAGGTAGTAGTAGTGGATTTAGAGCCCTATTTTGGTATGTGTCTCTCTAGGGAGTTCACTACCAAAATAGGAGGATATTTATCATTATATTTCTCACACTTGGAAATCCCATTCAAGGACAAAAGAGTAAAAATATTTAACGATAAAACTTTGACTTTTCATATTGAAAAAATTGAAAAGGTAAACACACCACCACTATAAATATGATGATAGAGGAACTGGAAGACTTGAACTTTATATAATAAGCTCTAAATGTGTTGTAGGAGGAAGACCAATTCTCTCTCCAAGACTTCAATGCCATGATTAAAATAGATATGGGGAGTTACACAATTGTAAAATGTGAGAAGAGTAACCACACTCCTCTCCTCTAGGTAGACCAACCTACTAATAAACTATGGAAACTCTTATTCGATGGCACCAGATGCAAAAATGGAGTCAGAGCAGGTATTTTTCTAACTCTCCAATAGGTGAAGAGAAAGTTTTTTCTTACCGGTTAACCTGGAGGTGCACTAACAATGCAGCATAGTATGAAGCACTATGCTTAGGCCTTAAGAAAGCCAAAAATATGGGTATCAAACAGGTTTAGATCTTTGGGGACATTGAATTAATAGTAAATAAGGTTATTGAGAAATGTGTAAGTAAGAAGTATTACCTTAAGGCTTACAGGAATAAGGTTTAGGACTTGATAGAGTCTTTTGAATATATAAACCTCAAAGCAATCCCAAGGGAAAATAACACTCATGCATATTTGTTGGCTTCAGTAGGGGTACATTTTTACCCTATAAGCAACATCATTTAGAAGTCCAAAACAATTAGGCTAATTTATAGGCCCTCTATTTCGGACAGAGATACCTTTAAGTAGGTATTCTAAAATTATGAATAGATAGTGGACTTCCTTGTTAATAAAATGAACTGCTCGAGTAACAGGATATCCAAAGATAAATAAGATACATGCATGATTCAATTAAAAAAAAACCACATCCCAAAAGGTTTGATCACCCTTGAAAGCTTATTTGATAACAACAATAGGTCGACTGGCATAAAATGAAAGTTGACAAGAAAAAATATAGATAGGCTCAAATGGGACCCGATAAATCTATCAAAGTGGAAGTAAACACTATAGAAGAAGAACTGGACCAAATTAGGAGGTTATGCAAGGAATTCCCCAACATCATAGTCTGGACTTATGGCGACCTCAAATTCTACTCTAAAGAGACTATCTAGAACATGATAGAACTCGAAGAAGACACAAAACTCTTCCAAAAAAAGTAAATATCGTTGAATCCTAATATCAAGGCTTTAATGAAGCAAGAATTACTAAAATTGCTTGAAGTTAAAAAAATTTATCCGATCAAGCATTCAACTTGGGTAGCCAACCTAGTATCAGTTAGAAAAATGAATGGAGATATCAGGTTGTGCATTGACTTTCGTAACCTGAATAAGACTTCATTAAAAGATCATTACCCCCTCCCATAGATCGACCAGATCCTACATACAGTAGCAAGAGAAGAAATATTTTCACTCCTAAATGAGTTCTCTGGGTACAATCAGGTATGGATCAAAGATGAAGATCAGTTCAAGATTGCATTCATAACCAAGTGGGGGATTTTTACCTACCATAGGATACCCTTTGGATTATCTAATGTAGGGAAAAATTTTCAAAGAGCGATGGACGTGGCATTCAAAGAACTTGTCAACAAGATAATAGTGATATATCTAGATGATATGGCAGTCTTCTCCCATAAAAAGGAAGATCACATCGAACATCTTAAGAGTGTGTTCAAAAAATATAGACAGTTTGGCATCTCTATAAATCCAAAGAAATTTATCTTCACTGTAGAAGGACTCTTGCTAGGCCATGTTTTTTCTAAGGTTGGGCTAGCTATAGACCCTAACAAGGTGAAAGCACTGTTAGAACTCCCTCTACCCTCGAACAAAAAAGGCCTACAATCATTCTTTGGACAAATCAACTTTATGCACAAATTCATAGCAGATTTTACATAAATTATCAAACCCATGATTGAATTATTGAAAAAGGATGTTGAATTTAAGTGGATAGACTTAATAAAATAGGCTTTCTAGAAAATTAAATAAAAATAGCCCAAGCTCCCATATTAGTGAACCCAGACTACTCCAGGGGTTTCATCTTGTATACGATAGGTGAACAAGAGAGATACACCACAGTACTCACTCAGAAAGGGCCTGACAATAAAGAGAGACCTATAGCTTTCCTAAGTCAGACTATGCAAGAACGTGAATAGAAATATAACTTTATTGAAAAATAGATATATGCAATAATGAAGTCTTTAAATAAGTTTAGGCATTTCCTTTCGTAGAGTAGAACTATAGTTTATGTGGTTCACTCTGATGTTAGGAATTTCATCATACAAGGAGAACTCGGTGATAAAATAGTTGGTTGGGTGTCAAAGATACAAGAATATGACATCGAGATCCATCCAACCAAGTTGGTAAGAGGTAGAGCACTGTGTCAAGAACTTGCCAAGCAAACCTCATCAGGATACGTAGCTTGTCAAACTCAAGAGGCAGCCTTAGACGATGTTCAACTCTTAGAGCAACTTGATTGGGCTAATGAACTAATTAGGTACTTTCAGATTGGAAAGTGTCTAGCAAGTTTTAACTCTTCACAAAGAAGAAGATACAGGATCCAGGCTTTAAAATACACCTTGTTACCTAAAGGGTTGTACAAAAATAATTTGGATGGAGTATTGCTTCGGTGTATAAAGGACGATCATAAGTACAATATCTTGGATGAATTCCATAGAGGCCCATCAGGAGGACACTGTTCAAGAAGAACCACCACTTTAAATATCATCAGGACTGGGTGTTATTGACCAACCATTTTCGTATATACCTTTAGGGTAACAAGAAACTGTGAGAAGTGTCAGAGATACATTGGGAGAAACAAAAATGTTTCAATACCTCTAAAATCCATTTAGGTTGAAGAACCTTTTAAACAATGGGGGTTGGATTTCATCAGAATAATAGAGCCTAATTCATTTGTTGGGTATAAATGCATCCTGAATGCTACAAATTATTTCACTAAGTTGGGTAAATAAATACCCACTAAGAAAACAAACCAGGAAGTTGTGATGGAATTCATGGAAATTTTGATCATGATATTTGGCATCCTATATGCATTAGTCATAGAAAACAACACGTCTTTCATAGGCACCAAAATTATTGACTTTGCATGCAAATATGGGATCTACTTGAAAACATCCTTGAATTATTACCCATAAGGAAATGGGTTAGTTGAATCAACAATTTTGCTTTGAATCTTGAAGCAAAACCTAAAATACAATAAGAGAAGTTGGCACTCTCTAATAAATCAAGTGTTGTGGGCTGATAGGATAACTATAAAGAAGTTTATCAATACCTATCCCTACTCTCTAGTCTACAACAAAGATGTAGTTCTTCCAATACACATAGAAATGTCATCTTTAAAATTGCTCAATAAAACTAGCACAAAGGAGGCAGAACCAATGGAGACCAAGTTGATCCAACTCTTGCAGTTAGAAGAATAGAAGGAACAAGCCTACGAAAATTATAAAAAATATATGGTCACCACAAAGAAATGGTTCAATAAAAATGCCACTCTGAGGAATTTAAAAGTAGGAGACTTGGTACTGAGGTGGAATGAAAAGAAGGAAAAACCTGAAAATCATCATAAATTTGATGTGTTCTAGGAAGGCCCCTTAGAAGTAATTGAAGAGAAACAACAAAACTCCTTCCATTTGAGAAATGAATAGGGTCAGGTTCAACGCATTCTTGGCAATGGCTTCCATCTAAAGTTGTACTATAAGTGAAATGTTTCACTCTACTTTATATCTCTTTTATGTAAATATGTTTCCATTTTATTTCAAAAAGTCACCTCAATGAAAGTTATCACGATTTCGCAACATTTTGGCATCCAAATGCCACCTCAAGAAAAAAATTTGTGATTTCACAACATTTCGGCATCCAAAGGCCACCTCAAGGAAAATTATTGTGATTTCGTGATATTTCAACATCCAAAGGCCACCTCATGGAAAATTATTGCGATTGCACAACATTTTGGTGTCCAAAGGCCACTTCAAGGTAAATTATCATGATTTTGTGACATTTCGGCATCCAAATGCCACTTCAAGGAAAATTATCATGATTTTGTGATATTTCGGCATCCAAAGGCCATCTCAAGGAAAATTATCATAATTTTATGACATTTCGGTATCCAAAGGCCACCTCAAGAAAAAATTTCATGATTTCGTGACATTTCAAAGTCCAAAGGCCACCTCAAGGAAAATTATCATGATTTCACGATATTTTGGTATCCAAAGGCCACTTCAAGAAAAATGTCATGATTTCATGACATTTCGATGTCCAAAGGCCACCTCAAGTAAAATTGTTGTGATTTCATGATATTTCAACATCCAAAGGCCACCTCAAGGAAAATTGTCACAATTTCATGACATTTTGGCATCCAAAGGCCACTTCAAGGAAAATTGTCATGATTTCATGACATTTCAGTGTCCAAAGGCCACCTTAAGGAAAATTTTCATGATTTTGTGACATTTTGGCATCCAAAGGCCACCTCAAGAAAAATTGTCATGATTTCATGACATTTCGGCATCCAAAGGCCACCTCAAGAAAAATTATCACAATTTCATGACATTTTGGCATCCAAAGGCCACCTCAAGGAAAATTTTCGTGATTTCATGACATTTAGGTGTCCAAAGGCCACCTAAAATAAAATTATCATGATGACACAATATTTTGACATCCAAGGGCCACCTCAAAGCAACCATGCTTTTGGCAAGAAAATCAGTTTTCTGGAACTTTTAAAAACCCTGCTTTTCAAGGTACCATTGTACCTAGTTATTGACCCAAAGCAAAGGTGACACAAATTTATTGACCAAGGATAGCAACGAAGTGATGTTTGTGGCCCTCATAAAATGGTAATGCATAGCAGTTGGTCTCTTAAAGGTGGAACATGAAACAAAGCATTTGACAATGTTTGAAATTAGTTATGAAGTATGTACCACCAACCATAATTAATGCATGTCACCTTGGCATGTGCATGCACGTCTACTCATGCCTCATAAGCTCCCCCATCGATTCTTTATTCTTATATTTTTTTCCTTTTGCTTGTAGCACTCCTAGAATTTCGTAGAATCCTTTAATCTCTAACAAGCACATTCCAGGTTTTTCCATGCCAAAATCACAATAAGCAACCATGACGACCTCTTCTCCAGCTTCTAAAGGAAAATGTAAATTAGTAAAGCATGAAAGTGGTTTCGTAGACCCTAACACACACATCACTGATACCAGGATAACATGGAAGGACTCAAAGTGGATTCAGAAAGACATAGAGGCTGTAGTAGCGAAGAATCTCATGTTGTCATGCCCAAGTACATTTCCCTACCATTCCCACCTCTCTTGGTACATTTGCACACCTATCTAGCCCTACCTTGAATTGATCAGGGCCATGGTAGAATTCTATGATATAAAGGATAGAATTATGAGAAATTCCTAGGGATAGGTTGTATTTACTCTTGACGTCGACGCAGCTTGGGAAACCTTCAGTTGTGGTAGAAAGTCCTTGGTAAACCATATTCCTTTTGACCCCATTAATTCAGCCAAATTTTATACAAATGCCCTCAATATAAGATTATTTTTACAAGAGCATTTTTGGAACCTCCTCCCAAGGAAACTATGCAAAATTCATTGATTCCCCTATCTAAATTCAAGAGCAAGAATTTTTTCTCTATGCTAGCCATGGTATTAGGGTTAGAAATTGATACACAGGTCTATGGATGGTAGGTTGTGATGGCACAATGCATGTCAAATCCCAAGTTCTATGATGCTACGCACGTAGACTAGAAGACAATGTCCAGCAAATACATGCAATTCTGCTCAAGATACAGAGAGATATCTCGGATACCTTCAGGTTCTCTTCTTACCTGGTATGGCTTTTCTTTTTCTTCCAGGAAAAAAATTTTAAATTTTATCTCTCAAATGGCCATGGACCAGGATGGAAACAGATTGCTTGTATATGAGTGGACACCACTCCTCTCAAAAAAATAATCATATTACTATTTCAATATGGAATTCTTGGGGTTTGTGTTAAAATTTATGTATAGTACTATGCCAATAATTCCATAAAATATGCAGGATAACCTACAACAGATTCACACAAAATAAGGGGATTGGTTTATTTTTATCCAAGGAGTGGTCGTCAGATTATATGGCTTCACAAGGAGGCCCTTTTTACTACCATACTATATCACTAAGTGTTTTTCACTCTGGAGTATGTGAGTCATACTAAGTATGTTTATTACAAATTTGGCATAGGTTTTGGCAAGACTAGCACATGCCTCATGCCCTTATAGTGTGCAGGGGTATCAATCTTGAAGAGGTGGGACCACGAGTGAGTCACTCGAACCCTGAAGAATTTAAATTTGATTGAGTTGCCATAGAAGTGGAGGTATGACCCTATGGAAAAAATTTCTCAAAAATAGGTCACCCTCAATCAAACTCCCTTTAAAAAGTTCCATGCATCAAACAGGAAGATTGATAGATAGGGTAGGAACAACGAAGAAGATGAACCGTTAGAATGGCACATCAAATAGATGTAGCCATTAGCTCTATGGCATGAATTCTATGAGCATTTAGCAGACTGGAGCCCTAACATAAACCCAATCCACAAGTTAGATGAAAAAATTATCAAAAATATGAAGAAAAAAGGGAAGGATTGGGATCATGCCAAAATTTTAGCATGGTGGCAAATGAGATAATGGGGTGATACGTGTTTGTAATGACCTTTGATATCTTAACAAAGTGTGTCCTAAGGATGGCTTTCCTCTCCAAAACATCGATACTCTTGTCGATACCTGAGTTGGCCATTAAATGCTTTCACTCATGGATGGTTTTTCATGATACAATCAAATTTGAATAAATCCTAATGACCAACACAAAACAACATTCACTACACCTTGGGGAACTTTTTATTACAAGGTGATGCCCCTTGGCCTTAAAAATACAGGCATCACTTATCAACGTGGCATGACATACATTTTCCATGACTACATACATAAGATTATCAAAGACTATGTGGACAATATCTTGGCTAAATATAAAACTCGACAAGAGCACATTGGTGTGTTGGAGAAAGTTTTTGATAGACTCCTAGAGCATTATGTAAGGTTGAATCCCAAGAAATGTGTCTTTGGTGTTACCTCGGGCAAACTTCTAGGATTCATTATCTCCAAAAGAGGTATTGAGGTGGACCCTAACAAGGTCAAGGCCAGCATGGATATGCCTCCTCCAACTAACTTAAATGAATTACGTAGTTTACAAGGGAAGATCCAATCAATCCATAGTTTTATTGTGCAAATTTATGATAAATTTAGGTCATTCAATCACCTACCACAGAACGGGTTCCATTCTCTTGGACAAATGACTGTCAAAAGGCCTTCAATGACATTAAGCAATACCTAGCTTCTCCACTAGTCCTAGCTCCTCCTCATTCGAGGGTACCATTTTATCTTTATATTTTAGCAACAGACTTTGCATTAGGGACAATGCTTGCACAAAATAATGAGGAAAATTGAGAGCAAGTTGTCTATTACATTAGTCGAACATTGGTAAGCTATGAAACTAGATACGTTTATGTATAAAAATTGTGCTTAATAATGGTTTTTACCACTAAGAAACTTTGACATTACATGCTTAGCTACACAACTTATGTCATAGCTAGATAAAAATCCTTTGCGTTATATGATGTCTCGTACTTAAAATAACTCCCACACTGCTAAATGGATAATGCTCCTTACTAAATTTGACCTTGAATTCATTAGCCAAAAATCCACTAAAGGTCAGGTAATCGCCAATCAACTTGCATAAGCTCCACTACCTAGTAATTATGCTTTGATTATTTAGCTCTCAGATGATTTGGTATTTGTTGTCACTGGACATGAAGAAGATGTCATTCTGGAGGAAGACATTGATATCACATTATTCTTTGATGGATCTAAGTGCATGAAATGTCAAGGTGTTAGAGTCATGTTTCACACACCCTAGCGGGTACCTATCCCCTTATCATTCAAACTCAACTTCCAATGCACAAAAAACACCACAGAGTACAAAGCCTTAATCCTAGATCTTCAATCAGCCATAGCTATGAGCATTAAGTGTATTATGATATTTGGTGATTCTCAACTTGTCATCAAGAAAATTAATGGATAATACCAATGCAAAGAACCTACCATCAAGCTTTATCATGAAGTAGCAATGAAATTTCTCTCTAAATTTGATTGGTATGAAATCAATAGTTTATCACATTTTACTAATAGATTTGTAGATACGATGGCCTCCCTGGGATCATTGATTCCAAAAGACTCATTTGGAGAGGTATAGCCCCTTATCATTTCAACGGTATCTAAATTTGCAATTGTTTATGTTGAGTCTAAATATGAAAATAATTTTTTCTTTGTCCAATCGAATCTACATGAGCCTTGTTCAAGCCAAATAGTAGCCTTTCTCAAGTTTGGAACACTCCCATCCGACATGTCTCGAACCACCAAATGCACTTTCAAGAAAAAGTCAGCTTATTTTGTTCTCTTGGGCAATGTGTTGTATAAACGTGGTTATGATGGAGTCCTTCATTGTATCGAGTCTAGTGAGGCACAAAGAGCCATAGCTGAAGCTCATGATGGTACTTTTGGTGGTCATTTTAGTGTAATGGCCATTGCAAAACATATTTTACGCATGGGTTATTATTGGTCCACAATGGAATGTAATTTTTGCACTTATGTTATACATTGCAATAAGTGTCAAGAACATGCTAATTTAACTCATATACCATCACAATATTTACAACCTATTCAAAGCCTTTGGCCCTTTTCATAATGGGGTCTAGATCTAATTGGTAAAATTTTACCTCCTTCCTCGGGACAACATACATTCATCATCATAGCCACTAAATAATTTACAAAGTGGGTTGAGGCAATTCCTCTAACCAGCATGAGAGGACCTAGAATTGTGGAGTTTATACTTCACCACATCATTTGTCATTTTGGTATACCCTTAAAAAGCATCTCCAACAATGGCAATTATTTCAAGAACAAGGATGTTTGAGCACTTTGTGAGAAATACAACATTCAACATAGTTTTTCGACTCCTTATTACCCATAAGCAAATGGACAAACTGAAGCTTCCAACAAGACCTTAATTGCTATTCTCAAGAAACTTGTCAAAGAAAATCATAGAGATTTGCATACACAAATAACCTTGGCATTATGGGCTTAACAAACAAGCATCCACATGACTACAGGGGCAACATCATTTTCATTGGTCTATGGAGTTGAAGCAATCATGCCTCTTGAGCTCAAGATCCCATCCTTGCAAATTTCTTTACAGGAATTCATAGATAATGACACTACTAGAGAAGCATGTCTTGACCAATTCACACTTCTTGATGAAAGGCAGGTCAATTCTTTAGAGCATTTACGAGTTTATCAAGACCACCTTAAACGTGCTTACAATGCTAAAATTAATCTACGTGAATTCCAAGTAGGATATCTTGTCCTTAAATAGAACCAACAAAATACCAATGCACTACCGCATCTTCATGATAAATTTGTGGCTAATTGGTTAGGTCCATACATTGTTACACAAAGAGTGGGTAATAGTACTTATAGGTTTGCCAATCTAGAAGGAGAGGAAGAGCCCAAACCACTTAATGTCATACATTTGAGAGCATTCTATGCATGATTTGATTTATATATGTATATATACATGGCTAATACACAAAAAAATTTACACACATTTCATTCCCAACATTGCATTTCCTTTGCATATACACTTCATTCCATAAACAATGCAACAACATACATCTCATATTTCATTTTGCATTTCACAAAATTTTATGTCACAAATTGCATAAATACACTGCATTTACATCCACATTTTACATTGTATATAAGGATCATTTATTTACTTCCAGTTCTTAATTTATCCAACAAATTCATGTTGCCTTAATCAGGGACATTCTCACAATATCATCCACACAATTTTACTAAGTCAAACTACCATTCGCACAAACCACATTTTCATTAAAGTCCTAGGTGTTTTTGGTCACTCATCCACTCCTAGTTTTAAAAAAAAAACTCTAAAATATATGTCAAGTTATTTTTAGGACCATAACACACACACACTAATAAAATATTGAGTTATAGAAATTTACTCCAAAAACACCCTTGAACCAAATACAATTTCACATATTAAAAACATATTGTGTCAAAGAGGGATAACACCATACTTGGTATGAACCTCAAATTGAAAAGGGTCATCCTTTCTAGTCCCATCATACAACATAATCCACCAAAATAGTGGTTCTCACCACTATCACAATTCCAAAAATAAAATAAAGAGTAGAGAAAAAACCCTAACAAAAGCTCTAAATATTTTACATCACACACCACTGATCATTAGGTTGTAAGGATCATACTACATTTCCAGTTAGACAGCTAGGTAGTCATCCCCAAAACTTAAGAGATCAAAAAACACAAATCATGGACTATGGAGTTAGCCTCCACTAGAGCTATAGATGCTTGACTAGTAGTGGAGTACGCTCATGCATGGTGACACATATCTTTTAAAGAGACCTCTGCATAACATAAGGACAAGCTAGCTTCTTGGTTTCATCCATAACAGGTTTACCCAATTTACTCAAGATGAGTTAATGAACTCACTTGCACACACATTGGTTCTTTATTTCCTCGTGTCATTACCATTCTCTTAATTCAGTAAAAGAATTCACTGCACACACATTTTGTCCTAGAAGAACTAGGAATTTTTAGTGAGTTTGTTTGATACCACTAGTATGTTTAAGTCTCTACAATATAGGCAATTTTCCATATCAACATCCATATCTTATTCCATATCAACATCCATATCTTATTCCATATCAATGGATAAAAAATATATAAACTATAAATGATCATTAGCACATTTAAATCTCATACCTTGCATTAATCATCCATACATTCCACCTTGCATTAATCATCCATACATTCCAACTTGCATTAATCATCCATAACATATCATATGCATTAATCATCCATATAAACATGTATTAGACAAAATCATTCCACAAAAAGCATTAACACAAACACATATAACACAAAAGGTAAAAGCCATGTATATATATGTATGTATGTATAAATACCGCATGTACAATGAGAGCCAAAATGCTACATACAATGAAACACCAAGGCTTATATACAAAAAGTGCATCCAAGTACTAATTTATATCCTCCAAGAGGACACCTATGATCTAGGATGATCCCTAGACCTAGAGCTATGCCTAGACTCGTTATGCCTAGCACCCTTAGAGATAAAAGAGATTGGAGGATCCAAAAGTGGAATATGATGTTCCATCAACCTATCCTCCAATGCCTCAATATATATATGCTGAGAGTGAATATGTGATATGTCAACATTATGTTGGCACTCCCTCTCTACTAGCTCTGCATGGAGCCTCATAGTCCTTGCATATCGCTCCACCACCTGTTGTTCCAACTACGCTCAATCCTCATCGCTTTGATCTATAGGTCCATCTGGAACCTCCTTTGCATCCTCTCCATATCCATCATCTCCTCCAATATTGGAAGCTTGCCTCACCGTACCCTTAGCCCTCCTCCTTCAACTATCTGATCAAAGGTATAATTTTTGCTTGAAGGCCTCCTAGGCCCCCTCATCCTTAGCCTCACCATCACCATCCCCATAAGCTGCTACTCGATACGGTGCCCATGTTGGCTGTGTAGAAAACCATGCATTATACTCTTTGGTCATCCTTGTATCATGTACATCCAAGAGATCCATCTCCTTGTCATCCTCGCAGGCCACCCTCTATGGTTCTATGCATGGTAGACCTATCTCCTCCCAATGCCTCCTATAGCACACCAGCTCATCTGGTACATCCTACCTCAGCCTGAACTATCAAAGTACTCGAGAGAACTGAATATACTCAACCTCACTTTGATGTCGCCCAACCACCCACCTAGCCTGACACACTCATTGTAATTGCTCTTCATCTCCAATCCACCTACAAGCCTGCCACAACCTCCATATCACTTGGACGGATGTCAATACAACCCATAAATACTGGTACCACTGGATCATCTACACTAGTCGACTCAGTTGTACCTCCTCGACCACTACCCATATCCTAGCATAGGGTTTCTCCCTACCCAAGTCTGCCATAGGTAAGCCCGCTAATCGAGATATGCTAAAATTCTCTCATCCCCAACACTACAACAACAAGTTGCACCCCAATACCTTCCTCCCCCACTTCCTTACCTAATATAGCTCCTTATACACCTATGACAACAATGCAAGAGCCACGCATACACCTATAACCTAGTGAGCATATTGTTCACTACCCCTATCAAGTTCCAAGGGAACCTGCACCTAGTGCTATTCAGGGCCACGATGTTGGTCAACATGAACATAACCAAGCCACAAAGGGCATCCAACTCCTTGTCCACATACGTGGACAAGTATGGTATACCCCCATTCTCCACCCTCACACATTGCCATGCATATCCAAACATCTTCATCATCTTCATCTTTCGGTTGAGCTCAAACTCAACCCATATTCCCTCCATCAACACCTTGAGGATGTGATATACGTCCTCCAATGTTACGGTCACCTCTCCCATGGGAAGCTAAAAAGTCCCCCTATCCGCATCCCATATCTCTGCCAAGGCAGAGAGATGCCCCTCATTTTACCTCACCACATAAACCCAGGCTACCTCCACTAGCCCCACATCCTCCAATAACTCCTAATCCTCATCCAAAACCACCTTCCTTATATCAAGAATAAAAGGCGAGAACCAATTCCAGGCCTCCAAAATCTTAGATTGCAACACAGAACAAAATATTTTTCAATAATTTTGTCAAAAAAAAACATAAAAAATTGCACAATACAACAAACAAGGGTATTACCTTAGCATACCACACTCCAACATCATTCCTAGCCTTCGCACTCACTCCCTCCACCACAATAGCTTTTGTGCTTAAATCACTCCACCTCACTTCACTCCACTCTCCCAGACGCAGCTTCTCAAACTCTCAAACACACAAATGAGCTTGGTTTCTCATCTTGGAAGTTATTTATAGCTACTTCATGCACCTTGAGATGCCCATGGATGTTTCTTGGTGCACTAAAGTGCCCATGGGCAATTACAAAATGTCCAAACATTGGTGGGCATTTTTGTAGGCCAAAAGCACCAACAGGTGTTTGGCATCAAATTGCACAAAAGATCAAACTTTCACAAAATAGGGCTTATTCCCACAAAATATTTTCATATTGCATCCAAGCATCTATTCCATCATTTTAATAGGTTTTGTGAATATTCCAACTGATTTGGATGCATAATTTTCATTTGCGACCATAAATTGAAAATTCACCTAACAAGTTACAAAAGCCCTCCAAAATGATCCAAATCTTCACAAAACAACCACAATAATCAGTATCATCATTCATACATCATTTTCACATCATTCCATATCATAATTTGCATATTTTCCAAGTCAAACAACATTCAAGTGAACCTTGTATTTAGTGGGTTATTCTATATACTTGGGGATTGCAGCAATTTGCATCCATGCAATTCAGTAAGATGAAGAGCCTACCATAAGGACACTTGGTCATTTTCATTATTCTATATCTCATTGTTCAAAATCACAATAATATTTGGTACTTCATATTTTGAGTGAAACCTTACCAAGAACAATTTGTACCAAAAGTTGTCATTGATGGCCTAGTTCGTGGGGCTTCAAACATGGATATTATCACATTTCATCATCACACATTTCCTTGACAGTAATCATGGCGACTAGTTTTAGCTAGTGTGATTGGTTCCGATCATAGGAATTATCTAACAGTCACTAGTTGGCCCTCCGAAGTTGACTACTTTTACTCTTTGCATTTTTCATCTTTGCATATCAATGATGCTAGAAGGCATATTCTTCAACAACATCGAATCACCCCAAATTTGGGGCAACCACATTTGACTTTAAATTTCTTACAATGGGATATATAGTACATGATCATGGCATCTACATTTGACAAGAATCCATTCATCTGTTGGGGTTAAAATAGACAAATTCTCCATCATACATTTTCACAAAACCCTTCATCTATTGGGGCAAAAATAGACGCATCATTTCACATTTTTCACCAATCCCTTTCATACCATTGGGGAAAAAATGGTATCACATTTACATCATTCATTTGCATAGATTTTTCAATTGGCTCATGAGATTCATCTACAAACTCATTCACCAATTGAGGGGGTAAGCTATGCAAAATTCAAATTATTTTATTCTTTTGTCTTCAAGCTCGTGTTCCACATCCCAAGAGAAGTTGCTTCTACACCTAGCCAAAATAGGTGTCTCGTATTTTTGCATTGCATTATGTTTCACACAACGCAGTACAAAAAGGAGTATATGTAGACACCAAAACCTAGCCACTTGTCCTCCATCCATGCTTTCCCACCATTTTTTGCCCACTATTCATATATATTTATATTTATTTATTTTATATATATTTAATATTAATATTTTATATATATTTAATAAATATATATTTATATAAGTGAATTAATCCTAGTCATCCGACTTCACTTAATCCTATCCATTCATACACATAAATCCATGCCACAACCTAAATTTAATATCCACTCTCCGATGTGCTTTTATCTCAGCCACACGATTAGTTTCGTTAAAATCCAAAGTATGCCCTAGGTTGGATTATTAATAGGAGCCATTTTGATGGCTCAACCCCTAAGCAATTTGTACCCTAGATCCTTGAGTTCTTTCTGAATCTTCCTTGGAATCCTAAGCAATCCTTGAGTTCCTTAGAGCATCCAAGCACACTTGCCTTCTATCTTCACCTACTACATCCCCCTACATTCGGTGTCGTCCCTCTTGCCTCTCCAGATCTGCTTCTGTAGACTCCTCTCCTTAGCCACCGAATGACTTAGATTGCTTCCTGTAACTCTCGAGCACCTCTTAGTGCTTCCTTCCCCACTGCCAAGTACCTCTAGGTGCCTTCCACCATCACCAAGTGCCCACGGGTATTTTTTGCAACCTCCAAGCACCTTCGGGCATTTTACACCAGAGATTATAAAGTCTCCCTAGCCTCCGGGTAATGTTAGGGCATCACCACATTGATTCATGCAACCAACTTCATCAAATTAGAATACAACAAATACGTAAGGTAAATCCATTGTTTATTATTTCATTATATGCACTTCTATTTCTGTCCATTTTATTTACAGCAAATAGTTAGGATTTTATCATAGCTTATAGAGCACCTCACATTGTGGAGCCCTCACAGGTGCTAATAATATGTTTGATGTGTTATTATGTACAGATCTGAAGGTGTGACATCAGCATTGGATAGCTTCTTAAGCTAGAGTGGCCCGTCATCGAATAACTAAAAGCCCAATCACTTTTATTGGGAGCAAGGACACGCATGAAGACACTACCAGTCTTGTTTGCTAGGGTTTTGAAGAACCCTAGCTATTGTAAATATGTATCAAAAGTATTCAAAAATCTGCATTGTAACAATGGAGTTTTTAGGCTCCCCCATTAATATAAGATCATCTATTGTGCAATTTTGGATTCTTTGTGTTCAATTTATTTAGCATTATTTGGTGTTGCATTTTTTACTCTTCCGCAATGATTCAAAGAAACATATAAATATGACTTTTAGGAGTATGGATATTTATTTAGACTTAAATTTCTTATTCTTCTTATTTAAAAGGAGGTTTGAGGTTCAAATTTAGTTGGGTAGGGTTGTATATCATGCTTTGGTGGTCAAAGTATAGTTATGTAACCATATATTGGGTTAACAACATCCTCCATTAGGATTATCCCATATGGCCTATGGGCTTGTGGACATTAAAAACTACTTTACCTTTACTTTTTTCTAGGGCCAAAAATTGGTTATAACTCAAAGGGGAGAAATATACATAAGTGAAAAATTCAAATTGAATTTTCATGTACAACTTTAGAGTGGTGCATCCTAGACTTTACAACTTTGTTGGTTATTTGATACAATGCCATCATGTATGTCTATAAAATTAAATCTTTTATTTTGTTATTTTCTTTTCAATTAATATGATGGTACTATGAAGCATTGGCTTGAAATAGAAGATTTAAATTCTATGATAGTTTAATTAAGACTATAAATATGAAATACCTAATAGAACTGATATTAAATACAAAAAATCCACATAAATAAAATATATATTCTATTTAAATGAAGAGTGTGAGCGCGAGCACAAGTTAAGAATGAGTGTAGTCGAAAGTGAGTGTGAGCACAAGCAAAGAGTGAGTGCAATCAAATGTGAGTGTGAGCATGAGTTGGTAATGAGTGCATCCAAAAGTAATTGCAAGCATGAGTCGAGAGTGAGGATGAAGTGTAAGCAGGGAAGAAGAAAGTAGAAAGCAAGGTGTGATCAAGGAACAAGTGCTACTTCTTGTTCTAGATCTTAGAATAATTTAAAGGATTTATTTGAAGAAAAACAGGTAACATGGAAATAAAGTCATTTGTGAAAGTCTTTATTGAAAGTATGAATGGAAAATTTGGAAGTATGGATGCCCTAGCTAGCAATAATAGGAAGAGAAAATCTATGGAAAACCCAATCCAAGTAGTAGATTCTACACTAGAAGTGATTATCAAGGATGAGATGATTGAGCATAAGATAATGATTCTTAAAACTAGAGGGTAAATATGTAAGTTTCATGGATACTGACCAAGTTTTATGAGATTCAAAATTGGATCAAGTGGAAATGGGTATTAAATTAAAATTACTCCATGACTTTATTCCAAAAGGAATTTTTCTCATTATTTTCTCTAGTTTAGAAATAAGAGATAAAATAATGGATGGAAGCTCATGGTTTAGGGTAAATATGCATTATATTTAAGACCTTGGAGTGAGAATTTTTTTTGGAGACATAAACTATTAAAAGGCTTTCGATATGGATTAGGATTTTTGGACTTCCTTATCAACTCATAAATAAGGAGGTTTTGAAGAATATTGGTAATACTTTAGGTGAATTCATCTAGGAGGGACCAACTACTAAGGATATAAGGTATGTTGTGTACACTCGAATATGTGTTTCCATGGATATTTCTAGACCTTTACCGTAGTCGATTAGGATTAAATTTGAATCAAGAGAATGATATCAACAAGTGGATTATGAAAACATTGCATTTTGATGTCTCAAATGTCATGAAACTAGGCATATGGCAAGAGACTACAAAGTAAAAATGATGGAGGAAGATATAGAAATTCTTATCCATAAGGGTAGCTTCAATTTGAAACAAGGAAATCATATCATAGGAGAAGTTAGGTAAAATCAAGGATCTTCCACTCCTAAGAAAGTGGTTAGAAAAATCCCTCTACATCATCAGATAGAAAATGACATTATAGTTCACTCGAATCAACCATTAGAAGAAAAAATTACATGGGGGATGAGGAAGTACAATGCAAAATTTCAGATATAGAAGGAGCTAAAGGTGAAAAGGAAAATGGGAAGGCAAATTTTAAAGCAAATGAGGTGAAGGAGGTCAAGATTAATCCAAGTAAATCACATTTATTATCCTCAAGTAGCATAAAATCTTCTCTTTACAATAAAAATGAAATTAGTACGAAGTGTATTCCTTGCACTTTAGGATTTCAAGAGTAGTATAGTACGAAAATATTATGTAGGATATCCAAGAAAATTTAGGATTTCCAGGCCAACATAAGAAAGTAATGACTATGGAGGATCATCTATGCAGTTTAGAATTTTAGGGTAACATAAAAAATAAAATGCTAATGAGGCTATTCCTTTCACTTTTAACTCTTTAGGGAAACATAAATTTTTAGAAGATAAATCTCATTATGAAAAATATGAAAAAATAGAAAAAAATAGAAGATATTGATGAAGATGAGAGCATTGGAGGGAATGGAAGAAGGAGAAGAAGGCCATCAAAGTAGTAACAAAGAGAAAAATAAACTCAAAAGAATATTGATCTAGGAATCCAAATAAAAATATAAAAAGCATTAACAAGAAGTGGGGCTAAGACCACTAATAAAAATAAAAAATTTTGATGATGAAAATGATATCATGGAATATTAGGGGTATGAATAAAACCCCTAAAAAAATATTTATTAAGGAATTAATATGTTGTTATAGTCCTGAGTTTATTTGAATAAAAAACAAAACAAAATTAAGTAGTGAGGGGTGTAAAGATCTTTTAAGAATATTTAGAAGACGGGTGATTGTTTAGCAGTTTCTTCTACAATTAGGTGGGATAAATGCAAATGGGATGGACAACTATTAGAATAAAAAAATAATAGAGTTGATAGATTATTTTTCAGGAAAGATGAAAATATCAAAGTTGGGGTTATAAATATATATGCTCCAACTATAGTTACTCTGCGTGAAAGACGTTGGAGGGGCCTTAGAATATTTTTTTCAAATACAATGACGATCCATTGTGATCTATGGATTCTTGGGGTGATTTTAATATTGTTCTATCTCCTTTGGAAAATAAGGGTGGTATTCTAGGATGGTCTAAATAAATGCAATATTTTTCTTCATTTTTCAATTCAAATGACCTTTGGGATGTTAAATTCACTCAAGATTTCAATATACATAGGATAATAGATGCATTGGGCAAAAGCATATAGAAAAAATATTGGATAGATTCTTGTTATCCAATAAATGGTTGCAAACAAAGTATACAATCTCTTCAAATATTTTATTGCGAGCAGGATCATATCACAAACCCATTCTTTTGACTTGTGAGTTACCTAATAATGGTCATCCAAAGCCATTTTGCTTCCAATCTATGTGGCTCCAAGACCCTAATTTTTTCCAAATGGTTATGTTATGGTGGGATGAATCAAAATTTGAAGGTTCATGTATGTATAGGTTTGTTCAAAATTTGAAATATTTAGAGCAAATTAAGATATGGAATGCCAAATAGTTTGGTAACATTTTTAAAGTAAAGAAATAAATTGAATCCAAGATCAAAATTTACAACAAATAGTAAAAATTAATGGAATGGATCAGGATTCTTATGTGAAAGAAAAATAATTACTTTCTAATTATCATAATGCATTGAAAAATGAGGAGTCATATTGGTTCCAAAAATCTAGAGAGAAATGGATCAAGGAGATAGAAATACAAAAAAAAAAATCATGTTATAGCAAAAACAATTTTTTTTGTTTGTCATATCAAAAATATTATAACTCCAGATGGAAGAAATATTGAGGTTGAAGAAGATATAAGGAAATAAAAAGTTAATTATTTCAAAATTATTTTGTTAGATTCTAGGCAATTTAAAGAGGCACAAGAAAAACTTCTAAAAAATATTTCATCAATTATCACTCAAGGACAAAATGAAAGCTTGACGAAGAAGATATCTATGGAGGAACTTCATGAAGTAGTTTTCTCTTTTCATCCTAATAAGGCATCTAGCTCCAAAGGATTTCTTGCAATTTTCTTTCAAGAATTTTAGGATTTATTAAAGAGTGATATGTTAGTTGTGGTTGAAGAGGCCCAAAAAAGTTAGGATTTATTAAAGAGTGATATGTTAGTTGTGGTTGAAGAGGCCCAAAAAATAAAGGATATAATAAGTAATATCAATGCTACTTTTATTACCTTGGTTCCCAAGAAAGGTGATAAAATATTTTGATGTAATTTGATTTATAAGATAATTTCTAAAATTATGGCAAATAGGGTGAAGGGCATTCTAGGGTGTTTTATCTCAAAGGAACAAGATGGCTTTGTTCATGGTAAAAAAAACTCTTGATGGTATAATTATTTCACAAGAGGCCATACATTCTCTTCATTCCATGAAAAAACTAGGTATGTTTTTGAATTTAGATATGAACAAAGCATATTATAAAGTTTCCTCGAATGTTCTATGTGTTATTCTCAAAAAATTTGGCTTTGATTATAGTTGGTGTGAGTGGATTAAATTTTGTTATAGCATTGCAAAATTTTCTATTTTGATCAATGGTTCTTTTGTTGGTTACTTCAAGTCATCTTGTGGACTTCATCAAGGTGATCCACTTTCTCCTTATCTTGTCTTGTGTGAGAAGGATTTATAAACATCAAAACATTTACTTCTTAATTATCTATTTTCTCACACCATTTGGAGTTATTTTTTAAAAAATGTTAAATTATATTGGTGTAGACATGGAAAATTGACCCATCAAAATGAGCCAATATTTCCTTAGATCCTTAAGAAGCCACCCAAACCTACCAAGTGAAAATTCAAGGCCCTTTTTCCCTCTTCCTTTGTTCTTTTTCCCTAACCTTATCAAATTCATGCCCATTCCATACGAGGCATGATTTTGGCTTGCCAAATTTACACCTTGTAATGACTGGTATCGAATTTGGTGTTCTACAGGTTTTTCTCTCAAAGACCTCTCCCCTTGTCGACCCATTTTGGTGTTGCCCTTGCCCACAGTGAAATTTTGTTTTCCCACATTTTATCCCTCTAAACATCTTATAAATAGAGGATTGGATTCCCTCTTTTCCCTAAATGAATCTTCTTGAGAATCCTAATCTTGACTTGTTCATTACATGTGCTAATAAATGCTCTTCTATTATGTGATTGTTGTTTTCTACTTTGGAGTCAGTTGCTCTTGGTAAACAAGTGGAGGAGTCTTGATGATTGGAGAGATCTTACATCTTCTCATTGTCCTTGATTCCTCTATTAGCTAATCAGGTTTTTTACTTGCATTATTAGTTGTTAGATATATTTTTCATTGTTTTGCATCGCATTTTTTGGATTTTTGGGACCAAACAATGCTTTGAACCAAATCCATACCTCATCCATATAGGGTATGAATTTGTTATGCTATATTCACACCCACCCCTTACAAGGTATGAATTTGGTCAATTAGGGATTAGGAGCAAGTTCTTGCTTCCCAAAACCCCTAATTTGTATTTTGCATGTTAGGTTTCTATTGTATCTATTTTGTCTGCATTTCATCTCGTTGTTGCATATCTATTTCACCTTGCTCTTGCTTGTTCCAAAGGTCAAAGATCATTTTATTTTTGAACAATTAGCTAAAAGGACCAAGAGAGCTTGACTATTGCACCTCCAAGCTTAGTCATATAGCAACCTAAGCAAACCCCCAAATGTTGATCAAATTTTCTAGGGTTTTGTAAAGTTGTTTTACAGGTTTGAAGTTGTTTAGATATTTTGGACACAATTTAAAGCTAGGATCAACCGTTGGATCATATAAGTGTCCTAGATAAGCTTTTAGGTTATTTTTTGTTTGGAAACTGCCCATTGTTGTTCCAAAATTTGGTCATAAATAAAAGGAAAAATCTTTGGTACATTCTAGGCACTTAAAAGAGTAAAAGCATATAGTTAAAATTCTAGGGTAAAGTATTGTTTGTGCATTCTCTTAAACCCTTGATCAAAATAAAAAGAACTATTATATTGAAATTTAGGGTTTAGTCATCATTAAAAATCAAGAAGAATTCTAGGGTTTGTTTCTTGTCTTCTTGCATTTTTTATTGTCTTGCATTGTTCTTTCATTTCCATAACTTAGATTTTAGAAATACAAAACATAGGTGTATGCTCAATATACACATCAAACAGCTCCACCCCAGACTTGGAGCGAGTCCTTAAACCATTCATGGTGAACCCTTTGATCCCCAAGCCTTTGAGTGTAGATAATATAACATACCCCTGCAGTCACCTTGGCTCCCAACGAATCCAACTGAGAATCGCAGATGGCAAGGCAGTTTCCCCCTCTACATCTTTGTTGAACCCGATGTGAAGGCACATCTTTAGTGGCCAAATTAAGAAGCCTCTTCCTTTTGTTTTTCTTTTGAAAACTTTAAGCAAGACCACTAAATTTATTTGCTTAGAATAAAAAAATATTAAAAGCATCTTAAGAATATTTTATGTGTTTTAGATTTTCCTTTTCTCCTCTATATTTTTTCTTCCTCGTAATTGCTCCCAACCTTAGAAGTAAGTGAAAGCTTTCAGGATCTGGTGAGATTCATGAATAATATGACTATATTAATAGGGAGAACCCTAATTTAAGTGAGGAAGAACATGAAAAATTTTGTAATGATATTGATCCTACTAAGGGGTCCAATGAACACCTTGTTTTTTAATTTTTTGACCATATCTAGAATTTCTTCAAGCTTCACAAAGATGCCTTGAATAAGGCTCTGGATGAAGGATCCCAACTGGAAGAGGTTGGGATACCTTGTCATCAAACCATTGACACCAATACCCTATTTGAATCCTTGCATCATGTTAAATTGTTTCATAGATCAACATATGTCACTATTGTAACCACCAATGTTGGAGGACTTCCAAAATTTCCTCCAACTAGTAGTGCATCTCAAGATTATGCTCAATTTCCTCCTCATTTTTCTCATCTCAAAATTCATGTTTATGTCCCACCAAATTTCACTTATCCTCCATAGCAAGATACCACATATCATAACCCATACAATAAAAATGTCAATACCTCCAACATTGACCAAGTTCTCTTTCAATAGCCTACCTATAACCCTCCCTCAGGGAACCTAGGGGCATTGCATAGCAATAATCCCGATATGTAAAGCTTGAAAAAATGGTGAAACAATTGGTCTCAAGAGTGGATATGATTCAACCTCCAAGTTTCACCTACAACTATAAATAAATGTGCAATCAACCCTTAGACCCTATCATTACCTCTAGGCCCTACCCTAAGCATTTTCCAATACTAGTTTTGCCTATTTATAAGAGAACAAAGGACCCAATTGAGCATTTAAGGATGTTTAGGATAGCATTTCATGATATTATAAATGATGACATGTTACTAAAGATGTTACCTAAAAGCCTTGGTGGTATGGCAGTGGAATGGTATTATCAACTGCCTAATCATTCTTTGATGAATTTTGAAGAGACAACAAAGATGTTTGTTTAGCAATTCAGAGCTTATGTTGAGAAAATGTGACTATGAAAGATATTTATATGTTGAGAAAAGTTAAATATGAAAGTTTCTCAGTATTTTTATCCCATTGGAAGAGTCTAGTTGGACGACTAAGATACACCTTGTCTCCTCAAGACATGTTAAAGATTTTTATTGGAAATTTACAAGAGCAAATATCTTATAAATTGAACACAACTATGACCTCTTTTGATCAAGCAATTGTTCTAGTAAGAAGGGTAGAGCAAGCCTTCATTCAAATAGGTCAAATTAAGCTAAAGAAATAAGAAGATAGGACCATAAAAGTTCAATATAATAACAAGCATGTAGTTGATGATGGGGTAACGGATAGTAGAATTGTTAATAGTGTTCCTAACACTCTACAAAATATGGTGCTTAGCCAACCTCAAAAATTCCCACCAATAAATTTTACAAGACTCAACGTGCCTATGATGGTGGTCTTAAAATAGCTCTTGAAATCTAACATGATTGAGGTACCTCCCATAAGGAAACCCTATACCATATCTAATTGGTATAAGCCTAGTCAACATTATGAGTATCATAGAGTGGAGGGGCACATGACAAATTCATGTAAGAGGTTGAAACATGTGGTTCAAGACCTAATTGATGTAGGGTGCCTTGTTATAGAGGGTTCTCAACCTAATTCTCCAACAAACAATCAACCTCCTACTCAAAAAGCACCCACAACTAATCAAGACATAGGGATCTTCCAAGATCCCTTACCTAAGCATGGGCAACAAACAACTAATAAAGTGTCATATTGTAATATGCCACCTCCCTACAACAATATGGTTGGCATGATAACAACAACCACAAGACAAAAAACTCAAGCTCAATTGACACAACAATATCAACAAGAGATGAGTTCTACATCCAATCAACCTTAGAAACCTCTCTTAGTTTTGAAGAATACCCAAACAAGGAGCATGAGAGTATAAAACACACATTTAGTGTTGAAGCCACAACCTAAAGTCTCCTTCAACATTCAATAATAGTTAGCTAGTACCCCAGCCAAGATTCCCCTCTTAGAGCTTTTGCAATTTTTTCCTATTCATAGGGAAGCCTTGTTGAAGCTTCTAAGCCAACAATTTGTTCCTCAAGACATTACCCCTAGTGCTATAGTTTATGTCATAGGCTCCCTTGGGATACATCATATCACATTTTTATATGATGATATTCCTTCCTTAGACTTACGAGGGGATTCTTCCCTCTACTTCACTACATTTATTAGGGAAATATTTATCAAACGAATCTTGATAAATAATGGTTCCTCCTTCATTCTATGCACTTATCATTTTTATCAAAAATTTGTATTAAAATAATAAGATTTAATCAAATCTAATTTCATCATTAAATATTTCAACAATGAGTCCCAAGAGGCCTATGGCATTATATCTCTACCCCTTAGGGTCAAACCTAAGATCTTAGATACCTTGTTTTATGTGGAACTTTGCCCTGCATATTTTAATCTCCTTCTTGGATGTCCTTGGATTCATTCGATGAGGGTTGTCCTTTCTACTCTTCATCAAAATTTGAAGTTCAAATTCAAATATAAAATTGTAAACATTTCAAATGACCCTCATCCATTTGAATATTGTTCAATGGTTGAGAAAGCTCAATCTAGTCTCAATTTATGTCCATTAGTTTCTTCATCTCAAATCACCAAGCAACTTAAAAATTTGAAGGTGAGTGAGGAACTTCTAATCAATGTTTCATCACAATATTAGGTCAATACATTTCTTCAAGAGCCTCTTCTAGATTTATCCAAGCTATCACCTTCACCAAGGACTATGGGTTTACCCTATAAGAGAGGTGAAGTTGTACACATTGGCACGTTTTTATCTTCATGGGATCAAAGAAAATATTTGTTGCAGCAACCCTCTTCTTGTAGAGTATTCTTTTACCCATTGTTACATATCCAATGATTACCCGCTTTCCAAGCAAATTCTATCTAGCATGGGATATATCGGTAAAGGTTTGGGGCCATAATAAAAAGGTATTCAAGAGCCTTTGGGAGTTGACCTTTGGCTTGTAATATGTGGTGTAGGCTACATACCCAATAAAAACCAACCTTTACCATTTGATTATGATGATCACCTTATTATTTATGCTAAATATTTGGATCATCGGGGCTTGGAGTGGAGTATTGAGGATGAGGGACCGCCTTATCCCACTAACAGTTTGTTTTGCAATGAGATAATTTTGGTTCCCTCTTGGATTTCGTAGGTGATTCTTTCTAACAATGACACTCCTTGTAAGAACAAGGAGGTCCATACACTTCATGCTAAGTACAATATTCAGCATAAGTGGTCAACTCCATATTACCCCCAAGGTAATGGTCAAGCAGAAGCATCCAACAAATCTTTGAACAAGATCCTCAAGAAGTTGGTTAGTAAGACCGGTCGAGACTAACATATCTATCTTTCTCCTACCTTGTGGTTCTATCTCTCTAGTGTGTAAACTCCTACAAGTACCTCTCCATATATCTTGGTCTATGGGACTAAGGTCATTTTTTTTTTTTGAGTTAGAGTTCCCTTCATTGCGCATCTTGCTACAAGATACCTCGATTGATGGTGATTATTACTTCGATCATTTACACCAATTGGAGTTTTTGGATAAAAAGTGTATTCATACCTTATAGCATCTTTGAGCCTATCATAATAGGTTCAAGAAATATTATTCCAAGAGAGTTCACAATCGTTCTTTTGAGGTTTGGAACCTTGTCCTCAAGGAGAACTAAAAGAAAACCAATGCTCATTCATATCTACAAAGCAAGTTTCAACCCAATTGGTTAGGCCCATTTATCATAATGACCAATTTTGGTTCAGGGGCCTATTGTTTAGCTTCTTTGGATGATAAAGAGCTTAAATAACCAATGAACATAATGCATATAAAGAGATATTATGCATGACTCTACATTTTTATATTGCATTTAGTTTAGTTTTCATATTACATTCGGTTTTCTTACTCATACTACATGATTTCCTATCATATTTTGCATGGTTTATTTGACATTTTGTTTTATTTGCATTATTCTTAACATACATTTGCATTGTTGCTTGATCATATTTGCATGATTGCTTGATCATATATATTTTGGGTACTTCATTAGGATGGCAAGTGATGAAACCTAGTTAGATCTTAGCTCACATGCATTGCACTCATACTAGGGCTCTGATACCTAGTGTATCCCCAACCTAGGGCTCATATCCATGCATTTTCATCATTGCATTCACCTTTATCTTCTTCTTATCTTTTCTTCTCTTATATTCCTTGACCTTTGAAAGTATAAAATGATCATCAAAACTTCTCCAAGTCAAGGAATATAGTTCTTATCTTTATATATCCTTTTCCTTGCATGTTTTCTTTCTTCTTTTCATCATGACAAAGGATATATGTTCCTTCTTCTATTTGCTCATTCTTGCTTTCACTCACACCTTTTGATATTTCGATTGTTAAGCAGTCCTCATAGGATAGGGTAGATACTACATGAATATCATTTAAGGTGTTCATATAACCATTGACTATCTTACACACACCGCTTAGTTATTGAAATTTCAATAATGACACACACCCACTATTGTTTGACCTTTGCTCTTCTTTTTTCTATTTCTCTACTTTTAACGCATGCACACACTCACATTGTTTTGTCGTGCCTTGCTTGATCATACACATTTTGCACACACCACACTCCTATTGGGTAGTACTCATTTTGGCAAATCAATCAAATATTTCACCCCATAGAGGATAGCTTCATGATCACAAGATGTCATCTTGCTGCAATCGATGATGAGTATTGCTTCGATCATTTGCACCAATTGGAGTTGTTGGATGAAAAGCGTATTCATACCTTAGAACATCTTTGAGCCTATCATAATAGGCTCAAGCAATATTATTCCAAGAGATTTCACAATCATTCTTTTGAGGTTGGGGACCTTGTCCTCAAGGAGAAACAAAAGAATACCAATTCTCATTTATATCTAAAAAGCAATTTTCAACCCAATTGGTTAGGCCCATTTGTCATAATGACCAAGTTTGGTTCAGGGGCCTATTGTTTAGCTTCTTTGGATGGTAAAAATCTTAAAGAACCAATGAACATAATGCATCTAAAGAGATATTATGCATGACTCTAAATTTTTATATTACATTTAGTTTAGTTTTCATATTACATTTGGTTTGCTTGATCATACTACATAAGTGCCTATCATATTTTGTATGGTTTGCTTGATATTTTGTTTTATTTGCATTATGCTTAACATACATTTGCATTATTGTTTGATCATATTTGCATGATTGCTTGATCATATAGATTTTGGGTACTTCATTAGGATGGCAAGTGATGAAACCTAGTTAGATCTCAGCTCACATGCATTGCACTCATGCTAGGGCTCTGATGCCTAGTGGATCCCCAACCTAGGGCTCATCTCCATGCATTTTCATAATTGCATTTGCCTATCTCTTCTTCTTCTCTTTTCTTCTCTTATATTCCTTGACCTTTGAAAGTATAAAATGATCATAAAATTCTTCTCCAAGTCAAGGAATATAGTTCTTCTCTTTGTATATCCTTGTCCTTTGCATGTTTTCTTTCTTCTTTTCATCAAGAAAAATGATATATGTTCCTTATTCTATTTGCTCATTCTTGCTTTCACTCACAAATTTTGATATTTTTATTGTTAAGTGGTCCTCGTAGGATAGGGTAGATAACGCATGAATATCATTTAAGGTGTTCATACAACCATTGACTATATTGCACACACCTCTTAGTTATTGAAATTTCAATAAGAACACACACCCACTATTGTTTGACATTTGCTCTTATTTTTTTGTTTCTCTACTTTTAACACATGCACACACTCACATTGTTTTGTCGTGTTTTGCTTTTATCATACACCTTTTGCACACACCACACCCCTATGGAAAATTAATCAAAGATTTCACCCTATACAGGATAGCTTCATGGTCACAAGCAAGGGGCAGCCTCCAATTGACCATTTGTGAGCATACATCCTTGTGGGTATATCTTCATATCTGTCCATTAGCGAGCACTACACCTATAGTGGGTATTGCTTCACATTCGACCATCTTTACAAGCATAACACCCTTATAGGATAGTTTCATGGCCACAAGAGAGGGGAAACCTCCATTCTGTCATTTGTGAGCATGCATCCTTATTGGGTTCCACTCTTGTTTTCTTTTCTTTTCTTTTTTTAACCTTTTGAATCTTTGCTTTCTTCTTATTTTATTTTTCTTTCTCCTATCGCCATTAGTTTCCTTCTTCCCTTCCATTTTATTTCCATCCTTTCTTCTTTTAGTCTACTCACTCATGTATTTCATTTTACATTCATTTTATATTGCATTTAGACATTGCATTAACTTAATTCATTCATGCATTGCACTCATCATGTTTGTGCTCACTATGCATCATTAAAAATAAAACAAAATATATCATACACATAAGGAACACACATTTAATACACAATAAAATAAAGTAGCTTGCATTACTTAAAATAACTAAGTGTGTGCTAGTCGATTGGTGTGCCACAGTAGAGAGCTTAGCACACTCAACCATCCTTATGGATGTATACCATAATCAAAATTGACATGTCATCTTGATCCCTACCCTAGCCATGTGATCTTGTCCCTTTTTCTCTGCTTGTTGGAGGTGATGGTAGATTCATGTTCATAGATCGAGAACCAGATCATGCCTATGACTGTGAACGACTCTATGATCATAGAGATTATGGTGGCAAAATCCTCTAATCTATTGGAACATGGAAGTATACCATCTAGTAGTAGTCCTCCCTCTACACTGCCATCTAGTATGACTCCCTCACCCTTCGTAGCTCCACTATTAGTAGGTGGCATCCCTTGCTCTAGTGGTTGCTTGCTATGACAACCATCCCCTCTTCCAAATCTTGTTGCTACTCTCATTCCAATTGGTCTATATCCCCTCTGAGGTGCTTTGCCTCTGCCCTTGTCATGTATCACTCTACTTGATTCTAGTCTAGCACTATGTAAATGGTATCCATATTCACCTACATAGATACCACCCTAGCCCATAGCACCTATGTCTCCCTTACCTACTTCCTTGGACTTGTAGCCTCGTTAGGTCTTGCCTATATCATTGAGGGGGCAATTCCTATGGTTCCCCCTCCCCCTAAGTCTGAGATGGTGATCATTGTCCTCATGGTTGTAACTATATCCATCCAAACCTATGTAAAGGCAAATCTCGATGGGACTATACCCCTCTATTGTCACTTTGTGGTGTATCAAGTGGTATCTCATAGCACTAGTTGCACTCATCAGCTCATAACCTAGTGTCTCTACACTAGCACTAGTGGGGAGATCCTCGGGGGCATAATGCCCCTGTACCATCTCCTATGCCCGAGGGAAACCCTAATGTCGTCCACCCCCAGATCCACATATAGTGGGTCATTTAGGTCCTCCTTCACCCATCTACCTACATCAAGAGTACCTCCAACTCTTGATGGATCCTATCGCACCCATTGTAGCCAATAGTCCTCGAGGTCTAGAATCTCTTGTAGAATGTCGAAGTAGCACTATACTCTGTCAAATTGGTATAGCTCTCACTCACCCTTCTCAATGATGATTCGTTAGATCCTTCATACCCTAACTAGCTTCTCTGTATCCTTTGCCCAACTAGGGTGTAGATGTTGGACATTTTGAGTCCCTAAGTCAAAGTTGTCATTGATGTCACCAGATGAAGTCATCATTAATACCAAATATTTCAGTAGGAAACAAAGGGGATAAAAATGGTTATTTGATATCCAGGAAGAAGGCCAAAGATCAAGTGAAACAGTGCAAAAGACAGAAGTTAAAAAGGAGTTATAATATTTATTTTATAAATTATTTAAATTCAGTGTGAATTTAAATTTTATAAATAAATATTAAAGGTACTTTATCAAAGGTATAATATTATAATAGTGGTTATTATAATATTAAATGTGCCATGGTGAAAACCCAAATAAAATATTTATAATTCTTATTATAATGTTTTATAAGGCAAAAGTGGGTTTTATAAAGTCTAAAGATATTTTAATAAACCCAAAGGTTGGGTTTAAGACCAAAGGCATTCGAAGCCTTTATGATCTCCATCGACGTCATAGAAGACAACAAGGAAAGCACCGACATTTTCAAAGTAGTGGAAGAAGCATATAAATACTATGCCTAAAGTTCAAATTTATTATCCTTGCTCTAAAGTGAAAAAGATTGGCTTGCGAAAGAAAGAGCTCGTGAGTGTATGCGAAAAATGTGACAACAAAGTGTTGAAGGGAGGAAGCTTCGATTTTTGAAGTTGCATAAGACAACATGGTCTAGTGGCATTTTGGAAAGCGCGAAAGCACTGGCTTGCAAGGGAATTCATGTTCGAATCACGATGGGTGCATCGTGAGGTGTGTTGAGTGAAGCTCCTACGGCGCACGTTCTTTTGCCAAGGCAGAAGGAGAGAGTGGAGATTAAGAAGCACGTGGTGCTTCATTAATCTCAATGAGCGCTTGGCTCGTGCGGTGACTTTGGCCATGGTTAAGGTGCTCATAGGGGGCAACGTTGAGGGTTTGATTCCCTCCAAAGGCAAAGGTAATATTTTTTATTTTATTTTTAATTAAATGCCTAAGTTGGAGGTATAAGGTTGTTTAGTGGTTGAGTTTGGAAAGGTTGCTTTGTAATAAAGTTGTGGTAGTTGAGAATTACCTTTAGGAGTTATAAGGAGAATTTTGTTTTTATTTTTAAGTCTTAAAATTGCTATTGTGGAATATTGAAAGGTTAAGACTTTGTGGGTAGTATGTTATTTTGAATTAAGGGTTTTTGTGACTATTGTGAGGATATTGATTATTATTTAAGTTGGAGTGATAAGGTGTAATTTTGATATTATTTTTGTGATATGTTTTGTTGAAGAAAATTATCCTCTAACCCTTATTGAGATTGGCAAAGAAGTAATTGTGAGTGTGGCAGATTTGTGAGGTCAACTACTTGACATTCAAAAGGTATGGGCAAATTCTTCTTTGGTTGACTTGGTTGATTGGATTTATTGAAAATTAAGTTTGGAGTGAAAAGGACTTGATTAGGGTTTCCTTTTCGAAAGTGGTTGAGTTATTGCTTCAAGGTTTTTTGATTTGAGAGTTGAGATTAAAACCTTGTTTTATTAGCATTGTTGTTGAGATCATTGGTTGAGTGAAGTGTTTGAGTTAATGCTTCAAGGTTTTCTGAAATTGAGAGTTGTGATTAAAACCTTGTTTGATGAGCATGGTTGTTGAAGTGAGTTGTTATGCAAAGAACTTGAACTAGGGTTTGAAAAGATCATGAGTATCATTGTTATGTGAGATTTGTTGTTGAGCATTGTTGGAAATATTTTGAGTTGGATGATACATGCTTGGACTAGGGTTTGTGAGCAAGAGTTGTTTCTTGAAGTGATTGGTTGAGTAGAGTTGATTGAGCCTAGTCAAGTGGATGTATGAAGTGATTGTTCAAGTTCCATAAAACAAACTATTCTATATTCTTATTTGAGTTGAGATTGAGTTTTGAGAATAGAACATATTGAGTCTCTAACAATTCTCTTTATGCTTCTATGAGATTGAGTTGAGAAAGTGATTGAGTTTTGAGTATAGAACATATTGAGTCTCTAAAAATTCTCTTTATGCTTCTATGAGATTGAGTTGAGAAAGTGATGGTGAATATTGAGTTTAAAATTTTTATGTATGAGATTGAGTTGAGAAAGTGATTGTTGAGTATAATATTGAGTTCTAACAATTTTTATGCTTCTATGAGATTGATTTGAGTTGAGAAAGTGATTGAGCATTGAGTAAAGAACATATTGAGTCTCTAACAATTCTCTTTATGTTTCTATGAGATTGGACAAGTTCTGTGTGGACTTGTTAAGCAGATTTGAGGTAAGTCTTTGAGAAGACTTGTGGACTGATTTTGTGTGAGCTTTTGTGGAAGCTTACAATACAGATTTGAGCAAGTCCTAGAGAGGACTTATTGAGAATATTTGGACAAGTTCTGTGTGAGCTTGTTGAGCATATTTGGACAAGTTCTGTGTGAGATTGTTGAGCATATTTGGACAAGTTTTGTGTGAGCTTGTTGAGCATATTTGGACAAGTTCTGTGTGGACTTGTTGAGAATATTTGATAGGTTCTGTGTGGACCTATTGAGTAGATTTGGATAAGTTTTGAGTGGACCTATTGAGAATATTTGGACAGGTTCTGTGTGGACCTATTGAGCAGATTTGAGCAGGTTTTGAGTGGACCTATTGAGCAGATTTGAGTAGGTTCTGAGTGGACCTATTGAGCATATTTGTGCTAGATAGACTTTGTGTTTAGTGTAGATTTGAGTGGACTTGTGCTAGACCGATTAGACTATGTTTAGTGCAAGAGTTGAGCAGATTTGTGCTAGACCGAATGGATTATGTTTAGTGTAGATTTGAGTGAGATTGTGTAGATTGATTGGTTGTTTGTGAAGATTGAGGTTTTGTGTTTGTTTGTATATTTGTTTTTGATATGTTTAGTGCAATATTGAGTAGAGTTGTGCTAGACTGATTGGACTATGTTTAGTATAGAATTGAGATAGAGCTTTGGAGGTGACAGAGTAGAGAGGATAGTAGTCTCTAGTGGATAGAGATCCATCAGCTAGGGTAGTGAGGATAGGTCTTCTGAGTGGGGACAAGAGTCTTTAGTGGAGAGAGATCCACAAGCTAGTGTAGTGGAGGTAGTAGTCTTCTAGAGGATCACCAACCAAAGCAGAGGAGAAGGAGTTCTCCTATGGATAGAGATCCACAAACCAGATTTAGGGGATCAACATCTCCTTTGGATAGAGGTCCATAAACATTGTAATAGGGAAAGGATTCCCAAGAGATTATTTGAGAAATATTTAGAAGAAATATTTTCTTCGTGGAGGTAGCCATATTTGGGTGAACCACATTAAATTTGTGTCTCTATTGTGTGTGATGATTTGTGCATTGCTTTGGTTATTGCTATTGATATTGCCATTGATTATATTGATTAATATTATTTGGGAAAGAAAAGTAAAAAGTGGTCTTATATTGTTCACCCCCCTCTCTAGTATAAGCTTGTGTTCTTCAATTGGTATCAGAGTTGGTTCCTTCAGAAAGGGTTTAACAACTTGAAGGAAGATCTTGCAAGAACACAAATGGCAAATAAAGGCAAAGGCAAAACCATGAGACACAAGAAGAAAAGAACACACATGGTCATGAAAGAAAAGGAAGATGAGTTTAATATTGTTGTGTTGGGAGGACAAATGGAAATAGATTCAAGAGATGAATCAAGTAATGGAGAAATATCCAGACTTAATAAAGTTTTGTACCAGATGTGGGAACACAGGTCACCATGCAACTTATTGTCCACAAGAATGTTTTGTTTGTGGTCAACTCGGCCATGATGCAAGTTATTGTAATGGGTTTAGTAGCGGTGAAGATGAAGATGATATTCTCAGAAATGAAATCCTAGAGATTGGTTCAAGAAAGGATAACAGGGACAATCAAAACAGGTATGAAGAAGAAACTCTACTTTCAGTAATAGAAGAAAAATAAGATGCTCCTATAGAAGATTCAGAAAAAGAAAAGGGAAAGCCACTCTTAAGGAACTCGTTGAATTGAAAAGAGAGAATTTAGAATTGAAGGGTCAAATACAAGAAGATGAGAAATGTAAGACAAAGCTTCTACAAGATCTTTCTGACTTGAGAGATAAGGTTGAAAAGGCAAGAAGAGTTGAAAAAGGTATGGTTGAACAGTCAAAGGTAAAAGAGATAGAATGTGAAAGGCTTATGGTTACTCTTGAAGAATTAAAAATGGAGAACTCAGGATTAAGGGTTCAAGCTCAAGAAGATGAGAAAGCAAAAGCAAGGTTTCTACAGGAACTCACCAACTTCAAAATCAAAGTTGAAGAGACAAGAAAAATTGAAGAAGGTATGGCCAAAAAATTAAAGATAAAATATCTAGAGTGTGAAAGATTAGAGCATGAGATAGTTTCACTAAGGATGGAAGTAAAAGGTTCTAAGGACAAGCTACACAAGTTTGAGGAAAATTCAAAGACTTTGGATAGGATTATCAATGCACAAAGGTCATCAGTCACCATAACAGGACTTAGTTCTAAAGAAGAACAAGGGAAACAGGAAGAAGAAAAAGGAGAGTCAAGCTCAAACACCAAAAAAGAAGAAGAGTCAAAATAAGTAAGTAAAAGAGAGAGTGAGACTTCTAAGGATAAGTTGGACAATAGAAAGTTCAACAAGGAAAGGAACAATGCACAAGTAAGGAACAGATGGAACAAGAATCAGAATAGGAGACCAATGGGGTCTAGGCAAGGTTTCTTCAATGGAAGATGTTTTTCATGTCACAGGTTTGGGCACATGGCTTCATAGTGCAGGACACATGAAAGACAGGAATATGGGAATGGATAACTTTTCCATGGGTATTGCTACTCATGTAATGAGTTTGGTCACAAGGCAATGAATTGCAGGGTTCATGACAGAAGAGGATATGGCTTCACTAGGAGAAATCCTAAGACATTTGCACCTCCAAGGAATAATAACATTAAGTGTTATAAGTGCAATAATGATGGTCACACAACAAAATGGTGTAGAGCAAATATTCCAGAAATAGGTATGAACAAGAACAGGAATATGAATAGGAACAAGAACATGAACAGGAATATGAACATGGATAAGAATAGGAGCAGGAACAGGAATGATGACAGGAACAAAAATAGGAAAAATAGGAACAGGAATAGGAACATGGATGAGAACAAGAACAAAAATAGGAACAGGAATGATGATAGGAATAGGAATGATGACACGGATAGAAACAATCAGAAGAATCATAAAATTCAGAAAAGAAAGGAAGAGGATAAAGGCAAAGAACAATGCCTTTTGGGAGTAGAAATACTCCCACCCCAGAATTAACCACCTCAAGAGGAGGTGGGGGAGGGGCTAAGCTAAGAGGCTCATTCTTAGCCCCGAGCCCCAAAGGTGACCCTTTGCCATTGATGTCAAAGGGGGAGAGATTTGTGTATTGGGGAGAGATTTGATATTTGAGAGAGCATTGAGCCAGGGGGAGCAATGTCCTAGGGGGAGCAGAAGGAAAAAGAAAGGTCAGGTTTCGGTAAGAAGAGTATGGGTTGCCATCAATGACAAAGGGGGAGATTGTTGGACATTTTGAGTCCCTAAGTCAAAGTTGTCATTGATGTCACCAGATGAAGTCATCATTAATACCAAAGATTTTAGCAGGAAACAAAGGGGATAAAAATGGTTATTTGATATCCAGGAAGAAGGCCAAAGATCAAGTGAAACAATGCAAAAGATAGAAGTTAAAAAGGAGTTATAATATTTATTTTATAAATTATTTAAATTCAGTGTGAATTTAAATTTTATAAATAAATATTAAAGGTACTTTATCAAAGGTATAATATTATAATAGTGGTTATTATAATATTAAATGTGCCATGGTGAAAACCCAAATAAAATATTTATAATTCTTATTATAATGTTTTATAAGGCAAAAGTGGGTTTTATAAAGTCTAAAGATATTTTAATAAACCCAAAGGTTGGGTTTAAGACCAAAGGCATTCGAAGCCTTTATGATCTCCGCCGACATCATAGAAGACAACAAGGAAATCGCCGACATTTTCAAAGTAGTGGAAGAAGCATATAAATACTATGCCTAAAGTTCAAATTTATTATCCTTGCTCTAAAGTGAAAAATATTGGCTTGCGAAAGAAAGAGCTCGTGAGTGTATGCAAAAACATGACAGCAAAGTGTTGAAGGGAGGAAGCTTCGATTTTTGAAGTTGCATAAGACAACGTGGTCTAGTGGCATTTTGGAAAGCATGAAAGCACTGGCTTGCAAGGGAATTCGTGTTCGAATCACGATGGGTGCATCATGAGGTGTGTTGAGTGAAGCGCCTACGGCGCATGTTCTTTTGCCAAGGCGAAAGGAGAGAGTGGAGATTAAGAAGCACGTGGTGCTTCGTTAATCTCAATGAGCGCTTGGCTTGTGCGATGACTTTGGTCATGGTTAAGGCGCTCATAGGGGGCAACATTGAGGGTTCGATTCCCTCCAAAGGCAAAGGTAATATTTTTTATTTTATTTTTAATTAAATGCCTAAGTTGGAGGTATAAGGTTGTTTAGTGGTTGAGTTTGGAAAGGTTGCTTTGTAATAAAGTTGTGGTAGTTGAGAATTACCTTTAGGAGTTATAAGGAGAATTTTATTTTTATTTTTAAGTCTTAAAATTGCTATTGTGGAATATTGAAAGGTTAAGACTTTGTGGGTAGTATGTTATTTTGAATTAAGGGTTTTTGTGACTATTGTGAGGATATTGATTATTATTTAAGTTGGAGTGATAAGGTGTAATTTTGATATTATTTTTGTGATATGTTTTGTTGAAGAAAATTATCCTCTAACCCTTATTGAGATTGGCAAAGAAGTAATTGTGAGTGTGGCAGATTTGTGAGGTCAACTACTTGACATTCAAAAGGTATGGGCAAATTCTTCTTTGGTTGACTTGGTTGATTGGCTTTATTGAAAATTAAGTTTGGAGTGAAAAGGACTTGATTAGGGTTTCCTTTTCAAAAGTGGTTGAGTTATTGCTTCAAGGTTTTCTGATTTGAGAGTTGAGATTAAAACCTTGTTTTATTAGCATTGTTGTTGAGATCATTGGTTGAGTGAAGTGTTTGAGTTAATGCTTCAAGGTTTTCTAAAATTGAGAGTTGTGATTAAAACCTTGTTTGATGAGCATGGTTGTTGAAGTGAGTTGTTATGCAAAGAACTTGAACTAGGGTTTGAAAAGATCATGAGTATCATTGTTATGTGAGATTTGTTGTTGAGCATTGTTGGAAATATTTTGAGTTGGATGATACATGCTTGGACTAGGGTTTGTGAGCAAGAGTTGTTTCTTGAAGTGATTGGTTGAGTAGAGTTGATTGAGCCTAGTCAAGTGGATGTATGAAGTGATTGTTCAAGTTCCATAAAACAAACTATTCTATATTCTGATTTGAGTTGAGATTGAGTTTTGAGAATAGAACATATTGAGTCTCTAACAATTCTCTTTATGCTTCTATGAGATTGATTTTTGAGAATAGAACATATTGAGTTCTAAATTTTTTATGCTTCTATGAGATTGAGTTGAGAAAGTGATTGAGTTTTGAGAATAGAATATATTGAGTCTCTAACAATTCTCTTTATGCTTCTATGAGATTGAGTTGAGAAAGTGATTGAGTTTTGAGTATAGAACATATTGAGTCTCTAACAATTCTCTTTATGCTTCTATGAGATTGATTTGAGTTGAGAAAGTGATTGAGCATTGAGTAAAGAACATATTGAGTCTCTAACAATTCTCTTTATGTTTCTATGAGATTGGACAAGTTTTGTGTGGACTTGTTAAGCAGATTTGAGGTAAGTCTTTGAGAAGACTTGTGGACTGATTTTGTGTGAGCTTTTGTGGAAGCTTACAATACATATTTGAGCAAGTCCTAGAGAGGACTTATTGAGAAGATTTGGACAAGTTCTGTGTGAGCTTGTTGAGCAGATTTGGACAAGTTCTGTGTGAGCTTGTTGAGAATATTTGGACAAGTTTTATGTGATCTGTTGAGTATATTTGGATAGGTTTTGAGTGGACCTATTGAGCAAGATTTGAGTAGGTTCTAAGTGGACCTATTGAGCATATTTGAGTAGGTTCTGAGTGGACCTTTTGAGCATATTTGGATAGGTTATGTGTGGACCTATTGAGCATATTTGGACAGGTTCTGAGTGGACCTATTGAGAAGATTTGAGTAGGTTCTGAGTGGACCTATTGAGCAGATTTGTGCTAGACCGATTGGACTATGTTTAGTGCAAGATTTGAGTGGACTTGTGCTAGACCGATTGGACTATGTTTAGTAGGAGATTTGATTGAGCTTGATTTGTGCCAAAGTTGGTGTTTGTGTAGTGTAGATTTGAGTGAGCTTATTGAGCAGACTTGTGCTGAGAACTGACTATTTTTAGTGTAATAGTTGAGAGAGTTGTGCTAGACCGATTGGAATGTGTTTAGTATAGAATTGAGACAGAGCTTTGGAGGTGACAAAGCAGAGAGGATAGTAGTCTCCAGTGGATAGAGATCCATCAGCCAGGGTAGTGAGGATAGGTCTTCTGAGTGGGGACAAGAGTCTTCAGTGGAGAGAGATCCACAAGCCAGTGCAGTGGAGGCAGTAGTCTTCTAGAGGATCACCAACCAGAGAAGAGGAGAAGGAGTTCTCCTATGGATAGAGATCCACAAACCAGATTTAGGGGATCAACATCTCCTTTGGACAGAGGTCCATAAACATTGTAATAGGGAAAGGATTCCCAAGAGATTATTTGAGAAATATTTAGAAGAAATATTTTCTCCGTGGAGGTAGCCATATTTGGGTGAACCACGTTAAATTTGTGTCTCTATTGTGTGTGATGATTTGTGCATTGCTTTGGTTATTGCTATTGATATTGCCATTGATTATATTGATTAATACTATTTGGGAAAGAAAAGTAAAAAGTGGTCTTATACTGTTCACCCCCCTCTCAGTATAAGCTTGTGTTCTTCAGTAGATGCCACAACCACCATATGATTTGGTGCTCCCATAGCTCATCTATCGCCTACTTTCCAAGTGGTAAGAAACTAGCGTATGGCTTGTGCCCATGCTTGTAGTGTTGCCTCCACCTATATGTTGTTGGTCACTCCATATTGGGTGGTGATTCTAGTATTGCATTTGGTCTCAAAACTGTTATGTGCTCCTAGCACCACACCTAAAGAAAAGTCATAGAGATTATCCATGTTTGTTGCTTATACACAATGTTGTGTAGTATCTTATACAAGCAGGCCAGCAGATATGGCCCTCATCCAAATCTAACTCCCTAATCTCACATGTTTACCACTACTCCCACCAATGCCCAAGGTATGTATCACCTACTGGTATGGCACACCAAAATCTTGCCACCACCCTACATAGTATGGATGTAAGTGCCCCAACTTCATATCGATGTGGTGTCTCATCAAAATGGAATCCACTCTGTTGGGTCACATGTGTTAAATCCCCCAACATCATCTCATATTCCATCATCGACACTCGTGCCATGTAAATAATCCCCTCCTTGATGGGGATCCTCAAGATGCACCACACATTCTCCATTGTGACGATCATCTCCCATTTCGATAACCAAAATGTGGATGATTTTGGATACCATATCTCTGCAAAAGCCATTATTAGTGCCCTATCAACCTCAACGTGGGGCATCTATGCTAGATGCAATAGCCCCATGTTCTCTAGTGTCCCCATCTCTGTCATTGTGAGCTCTCTCATAGATTACTTGAGTGTGCTCGATCTCCACTATTTGCTCTCAAGTACATCTAATTGCATAATCGATATTAAAATATTTCACACTTTTAATTCATCCCATCATGCTCATTAAATAACAAAATTATATTAAAAAGCATTTTTTTCACAAAATTAACCAAATTCATGTCTCGGGATGATTGGGCATGAATTTGGTATAGCCACTTGACCAAATTCGTGCATCATGACCGAATTCATGCTCCACAATGAATTTTTGCAAAAAAATGCTAAAAAAATCAAAAAATTGCTAAAAATTTGAAATTTTTGCAGGTAAAGACTATTTCTAGCCTAAACTAGACATGGGTCTTGATATGTACCTTTGTCCAGTCTGTAGTAGTTCCAGAATCACCTCTCGCCATGGAAACATGGTGATTTAGGAGCACCATTCTCTTTTCTCTTCTCCAAAGCTCTTTTCTCCTCCTCGCATGGTGAAAATGAGCTCTTTTTCCCTCGTTTTCTTCTTTTCTTTCCTCCTTTTCCCTCCCTTTCTTCTCTCTCTTCCTTTGATTTTCCCTCTCTTTATTCTCTCTCCTCCCCTTCTTTTTCTCTCCTTGTTTTTATTTTATCTCCTTTTTTTATTGCTTTTTCTTCCATTGTTCGCTTTTTTGAGTTTTCTTCAAGAATTTCACATTCCTTTTAAAACTTGAGGGAGCACCCTAGCCTCAAAGGCATTAATGGCAATAATTCCTCTATTTGCATGTAAATTTGTGATTTTCAAGATGAAACCCCTTTTTGTATTGCCCATCCATCCAAACCCAACCACCCCTTTTTGTGTTCATCGTTTTTGCTCATAGGCATCTACTTCTTTCTTTGACACATTTATTTGGCAATAAATGCATCAAAGAAGGGGTAAAATGTAGACATGGAAAATTGACCCATAAAAATGAATCAATCTTTCCTTAGATCCTTAGGAAGCAACCCAAACTTTCCAAGTGCAAATTTGGGACCCTTTTCCCCTCTTCCTTTGTCTTTTTATCCAAGCCTTATCAAATTCATGCCCTGTCCATACGGGGCATGAATTTGGCTTGCCAATATTCACACCCTGTAATGATTGGGTGCAAATTTGGTGTTCTAGAAGTTTTTCTCTCAAAAACCCCTCCCCATGCCAAACCCTCTTGGTGTCGACTTGCTCGTTGTGAACTTTTTTTCCCACATTTTAGCCCTCAAAACCTCTTATAAATAGAGGATTGGATTCACTCTTTTCCTCCAATGAATCTTCTTGAGAATCCTAATCTTGACTTACTCATTACTTGTGCTAATAAGTGCTCTTTTTTTGTGGGATTATTATTTTGTTGTTTTCTACTTTGGAGTTAACTATTCTTGGTGAACAAGTGGAGGAGTCTTGATGATTGGAGAGATATATCATCTTGGGTTTCTTCTTCCATCTTCTTATTATCCATGCTTCCTCCATAAGCTAATCAAGTTTTTTACTTGCAATATTAGCTGTTAGATCTATTTTTTGTTGTTTTGCATCACATTTTTCGATGTTTTGGGACCATAAAAGTGCTCTTAAACAAATTTGTGCCTCGTTCCTATAGGGTGTGAATTTAGCAAGCCATATTCATGCTTACCCCTTACAAGACATGAATTTGTTCAATTAGGACTTGGGGGCAAGTTCTTGCTTTCCAAAAACCCTAATTTGCATTTTGTATGTTAGGTTTCTATTGTATATATTATGTCTACATTTCATCTCATTGTTGCATGTTTGTTTCACCTTGATTTTGCTTGTTCCAAAGCTCAAATATCATTTTATTTTCAAATTGAAGAGGAAAATAAACTAAGAAAAATACTAACTGATATTTTATTTCCAATTTGTGCTTTAATAGCACTATTTACAACAATAATCTTCCAAAAATAAAATATGCTTAACCAAAAACTATAGTTAAGCAAAATATGCCAACAAACTTATCTTGCTAACTCTCAAAAGAAGAACAAATCCTACCCAATAACTTATGTCATCTAAATGTGCTGAAATTTACAAGTTGGAATATGATATTATTAAATCAAACCTAGACTTAAGACTTTATATTTAATCAAATAAGTAAAAGCTAAACACATATTCTATTACATGTTTCATAAGTGATCCTTATCATCCCTCTTCACCATAGAAGTATTGGACTCCAATGCTTATACAAGCATGTGGAAACAGAGCCCACCAATAGGACAAAGTGGAGCATCATCACATGGGTGATCTAGGTCACTAAGTCCATGAGAGGTAGATGCTAGAAGATCATGTTGAAGAGCAACTCCATCGTCAATTTGTGAAACAACTCGGTGAGACAATGATGAAGCACCAATAGGTTGCTGCAAAATCTACAAAATCTGTGACACAATAGGAACCAATGAAGGCAATGATGAAGAAGGTCATGATAAAATTGGAGGAGGAACCATAGGAGGAACAATGAGAACAACAATAGTAGTATGAGGTGTTGATGATGAACTTGCATCCTGGGGAGGAGACAGTGCAGCGAAAGATGATGAAATCACCTCCTTGGGAGGAGACAGTGCAACGGAAGCAAGTGTGTCCTGAGGCCGATTGAAGACTAATGCTATATTTTATGATGGAAAAGTACAAGGTATAAGTGTGTTCTGTGGAAATTTATTAAAAATAAATTACTTTTTCTTATGATGCAAATTTTAGGTGTATTTTTATGCATCATATATAGCCCTTTTATCAAATTGATAGGGTTGGCCAATAATAATACCACAATAGTCCATGGGAGTCATATCATGAGACCCAAAAGCAAAGGACACAATGCAAGTGTTTGTGATGTATGAGTTAGAACCCATATCCTTCCATCCCAATGGATATGGATGGGGATGTGGTTCCATAGGTAATTTGAGCCTATCAACAATAGATTGTGCAATCAAATTTATTTGCGATCCATTATCGATAATACAATTCACAAAGAAGTCATGAGTGAGGTGGGCTTTTGTGATAAACAAATGGTCATGACCACATTTATGATTCATCAAGGTAACATTGTTCAATTTACCTCGTAACTCAACATATTCTCTTCCTTCTCCCATAACCTCAAGGGGACCCTTTTGGGGTTCCTTCATTGGAGATTTTACAAGTTCTTTTTCCTAAAACACTCAGATTCTAAGTGTCCATGTCTCTCACAATGATTACAATATTTCCTTGCATTATAAGAAGTAGGAGAGGAGGAGGAAGAAGGAGAAGAAGAAGAAGAAGGTGAAGGCATCTTGACCTTTTATGATTGTTGTTGATTTGAAGATCGAGAAGCTCCTTGTGACCAAGCAACTAACTTCTCTTCAACCAATTGTGCATGGTTGAATATCGCATCTATTATTTCCAAGGGAGTATATTTTGATTCCCTATGCAAGTGCTCATGAATGCCACTTGTAAATTTGATTATTAAGTCTTCTACAAGATCTTTGATGCAAAGCATGTGTAACCTGTTGAAGAGAGAGAGATAGTCCTACACAAACATATTGTAAGCTTGGCGTAATCTAAACCATTTCACTTTCAATTCTTGTGCATAATTAGAAGGATATAATGAATCCTTCAATGCTTGGACCAATTCCTCCCAAATGGAAATGGGATTTTGGTCATTTTGTCTATCCATGATGACTAGTTTAGCTAACCCACTCAATTTGAGTGTAGCAAAAGGAACTTGGTCATCGAAAAGAACATCTATATATGCAAACCAGGTTTCCATGTCCATGATCTAGCTATTTAATACATCAGGGTTCCAAGACCCATCATATATCTTGACTTCACATTTTGTATGGGCCTTAGCATCTTTAGTGGCTTTCACATCAGAAGCATAATGAATTGTAATGTTGTCTACTCTATTGACCAAATTCTCAATAGTTTGCGCCAAGGGAAAAATTTGGTCAGCTAAATTGGATGCCATTTGTGATCCAGTGTAAGCCAGATCTTTTACAAAATTGGATCAAAAAAATTCCTATGATCCTATCAAGCAATTGCCTTTAAAATATCGAAACAAGATCTTTGAAGGCTTACAAATTTTCCAATTACAATGAAATTTCCTCTTTTCAATCTGACTCCTATGCCCAAAGCAAAAGAAAATTCTTGTCTCTCCCAAAAAAATGCACAAATTACAAAGGTAGATTTGAAAAAATTTAAAAATATATAGCTATTATGGCATAAAAAAATAAAATAAACTAATTAATCAAAAATGATAAATTAATTCAAAAAATGTGTTTCATATTCTGCCAAGTCAATGGGTAGCAAGTTGACAATGCATACAAACCGCTAATTCAAAGGTGATTAGCAAGGTCAAATGCATACAAACCGCTAATTCAAAGGTGATTAGCAAGGTCAACACAGTGAAGTGCAAAATTCAACATCAATTGAACGTTGGTCAACCTGAGAAGTCAGGAAAAAACTAAATTAACAATCATAGCAACCATCAATCTCTTAGCCAAACCTTGTGGTTGGCTACTTGCTCTTAGGCACCTAGTTCCTTTTAATGGCTCCAAGTTCCCCCACACTTTGAATGTGGGATTAATATCCTACATTCAAAACAAATCGAGAACAAAAACAAAAATTGTTTTATGAATTGTCAATCTGAAGCCGCTATGTACTAATGAGGAGCGGTAGAGGAAGCAGAGGAGGAGCAAAAACGACAGGCAGGAATTTTGAACCAACGAAAGGAGAAGATCCAGAGGCAGGGCAGAATGCTATAGCTGGAAAGGAAAAGGATTCCCTGTTAGCTCAGTTCAAAAAGGCTAAAGGTACAGATCCTCTAGATAAACCCTCAGACAAAGGGTCCCACTGGGGTTCGGGAGCTGACAACAAGGGCCCAACCTTTTTGGAAATGCTAAAAGGGAAAAAGAAGGATCCATTCAGTGAACTACCGCCCCTAATACCAAACAATAACAGGTTAACTACACCAGTGGAGATTATGGAAATATTCTTGGATATGGAGGCATCATCCTTAGTTGGCAAGTTTTTGGGAGGAAGGTCGGACATTGAAACTATTCACTCATGGGCCATGGTAAAGTGGAAAACTTTAGGAAGATTAGAAATCATATCCATGTCAAGAGGTTTTTTTATGATAAGACTCAACAACAAAGATGATGTAGAGCACATCTTGACAGGAGGACCTTGGTTTCTAGGAAGGCGTAGCCTCTTTCTGAGGAAGTGGGGGGAGGATTTCAACCCTGAGAAGTAGAACATTAATATAGCACCCATTTGGGTCCACTTACCAAACCTCCTAGCCTAGTTTGTTAATGAATACTGGCTTAGTGGCATAGCAAAGACGATAGGAGAGCTCATGGCAATAGACCATTCAACTCGGGTAAGGACTAGACTGACGCATGCCAGGATCTGTGTAAATGCAAACTTGGATTTTGATCTACCTTCTCAGGTGGAACTAGAATATGGAGAGTTTCTAAGGATTCAACCTGTGGAGTATGAGAACAAGCCGACATTTTGTAGCGTGTGCAAAACCCAAGGCCACCTTCAAGCCCAATGTTTGACAATAAATGCAAACAAGGAAGCTACGAGCGAAGGTTTTCTATGGAAAGCTAATGGGAGAGGGATCCCACAGTTTCAAGGACTGCATCTTAACTTGGAAGGATACAAACAAGTTAAGAATAACCAGGCTGACCAAGCCAACACAGAACTGACAAAAATCCAAGAGAAAGGAAAGCAACATAATGAGGGAGGCAAAAATCATAAGGTATGTAATAAAGATCCCAGCTTGAACATGTTTGATATCCTAGCAAATCTAGAAGTTGAAAAAGAAAACAGTAAGGATGATACCATCAATGTCAAGTTTCCTAAACCCTAGACTCCCCATCCAAATCGGGACCATCCACAGCTATGACAAAAAACCCCAAAAGCTATGCTCAAAATGAAGAAAAATTTCCAGGTCATTTCAGTTTAAACATGGAAAAAATAGATTCAAGAGTCGAAGTTGTGGAAACAAGAGCCAAAAATGTAGCTTCTAATCCGGTAGTGGAGCAAATTATCCCTTATCAGACGAGCCCAACGGTAAAATTTTCCTTGAAGGAAAGCCCCCTATTTAGGAACTAGATAGGAGAGGTGAACCAAAACAAGGTTGAGGATGAAGAGGGAATTGAAAACCCCCAAAATGAGGAAGAAGGTTCAAGACCTAGACTATCACAGTATATGCCCCCTCATTTCAGTCCAAAATAGACTAGAAGCACTACCAAGCCTTCGATAGATTATGGAAGTGAAAGAAAGAAAGATAGAATATCTACAACAGAGCACTATAGAATGAGAATCAATGAAGAAATTACAAACAGAAAGCAAAGAACATTGTTACAGCAAGCTATTCCTGGCCAGGATAATAGCAAAATTGACAAACCCCCTTTGGATCAGGGAATTGGGCGAGGAAAAAATATCAAACAGTCTAAATGAAGGTTCTCTCATTGAATGTGAGAGGCCTAAACGGCCCACCAAAACAAAGGATGGTGAAGTCTATAAGGAAGGATTGGAATCCTACTATCATTTTTCTTCAAGAAACCAAAACAGATGCGGCACAGTCAGCACTTATAGCTAGAATGATTTGGAAGCAAGGGGAAGTGGCCTTTCAACAGGCGAGAGAAGCATATGGGGGCCTCATGATCTTATGGGATCCTATTAAAATAGAAGGAAGTATTATTCAGACAAATTAAAGAGTCTTAAGCGTATTATTTCATTATTTTGATACTAATAAGAATTGGATTATGTCAAATGTTTATGCCCCCACCTCTGTCCAAGGGCGGTCTGAACTATGGGAGTTTTTGGGGCATTTGAGCCAAGCTTTTAAAGACATTCCTTGGGTGATTGGGGGAGATTTCAATACCCCACTTTACCCATCTAATAATAAGGGAGGATCTGGGTTACCCTCAAGGAGCATGGAGGACTTCAATGAATTCATTAACACAAATGAATTGATGGATGTAAGACTAAAAGGAGCCAAATTTACATGGAGTAACAAGAGGATAGGAATTCAGCTGATTCAAGAAAGGTTGGACAGGTTTTTTTATCCAAGGAAGCTACAACAATGTTTGGTGATTCAGTGTTACAATCCCTTCCTAAATGCGCTTCAGACCATAATATTATTTTATGGGAGGCGTTTCAGGCTAACTCCTTTAAAAATCCATTCAGATTTCTATCAATGTGGGTTAAACATCCGGACTTCAATAAACGAATAGAGGAATGGTGGCAGCAGCCTATCCAGGGAAGTGCTTCCTTCAAACTATCTCAAAAACTTAAGATGGTGAAAAACAACCTTAGAATATGGAATAAAGAAGTCTTTGGAAATATTTTTGAGAATAAGAGAGCAAGTGGGGGGAAAAATTGATAATAATAGAAAGCAAAATCCAAAATGGAACCTATGATGAGGCGACAAGGACTGAAGAGAAGGAAACCCTTTGTGAGTTTTATAATATTTTAGCTTGTAAAGAGATGTATTGGAGGCAGAAATCAAGGGCATTATGGCTAAAGGAAGGGGACTCTAATTAAAAAAAAAAATCATGTTACCACATTGAGCAATAGAAGCAACAATAATATTAGAAATTTAACTAAGGTGGATGGATCCTCAACTCAAAACATTCAAGAGACAAGGGATGAGGTTGTTAATTTTTTCAGTTCATTATTGGGTGAAGAACGGGCCTGTAATGCCCAAGCAAAGGACTCTCTCCTTCAATTCATTCCACAACTCATTGATGAAACGATTAACGAGTCTCTTACAGCAGCTTTTTCAGATGAAGAGATCAAGGAGGCTTTGTTTAACATGGATCCTGACAAAGCTCTTGGGCCGGATGGGTTTTCACCGCGGTTTTTCCAAGTTTGTTGGGATATTGTTGGAGCAGAAGTTATTGCTGCAATCAAGGAGTTCCAAAGTTCAAATCATATTCCAAGGGGTTTCAATTCAACTTTCATTGCTTTGATACCTAAAGGCCCCAACCCCAAGACTATGGTTGACTTTAGGTCGGTTAGCTTGTGTAATATATCCTATAAAATTCTATCCAAATTTTTAGCCAACCGTTTGAAGAAAGTTCTACCGGTTATCATTGATCCAAGTCAAGGAAGTTTTGTACAAGGAAGATCAATCTTAGATGGAGTTATTATTGTTCATGAGGCTCTTCATACAGCTGCTCAGACCAAAAAAGTAGTCATGGATTTAAAGTTAGACATGAACAAAGCTTATGACAGGATAAATTGGGAATTCCTAGAGGCAGTTTTATTAAAATTTGGCTTCAACATGAAATGGGTCAAGTTAATAAGAGAGTGTATTTCTAAGCCTTGTTTTTCAGTTTTGGTTAATGGGTCTACTGCAAGTTTTTTTCAAATCAAATGTGGTCTAATATGAGGAGATCCCATAAGTCCTATGATGTTCATCATTATAGCTGAGGCCTTGGGAAGAACCATTAAGGCAGTAGCGGTAACTGGACTCATATCAGGTATCAATGCCACGTCGCTAACTACCCCGATGACACAAGCAATTTGTTGATGATACATTGCTACTGACTTTGGATTATGTGGTTGAGGCAAGAAGGATTAAAAATATTCTCATAATGTATGAAGAAGCGGCTGGACAGAAAGTGAATTTTGATAAGAGCAAACTTTATTTCATCAATACCCCCATTCCTAGGCAAAACAACATAGCAAGGATCATGGAATGTCGGATTGCATCCCTTCCCACCACCTATTTAGGTCTTCCCCTATTTACAGGGAAACTTGAAGGATCAATGTGGAACATAGTTCTGGAGAGGATCCAAAAAAAGCTAGCAGGTTGGAAAGGACATCTGTTATCTCAAGCGAGCAAAGCGAGTTTTAAATATGGCTTCACTTCAAAGTATACCCATTTACTTCCTATCGGTCTTCATAGCTCCCAGCAAGGTGTATCACAAAATTGAGCAGCTTCAAAAAAAATTTCTTTGGTCAGGGACTGAGGATAAGAAAAGGATCCATTTAGTATGTTGGAACAAGGTTTGCAAACCTAAATCTGATGGGGGGTTAGGATTGAGGAGAGTTGCTCATCTCAATACAGCTCTGTTAGCCAAACAAGCGTGGCGGTTATTGACTAAGGTCGATAATGAATGGACTGCAATAGTTAGGAGGAAATACCTCCAAGGTGTGAACTTAATGACAACTTAGCAAGCAGGGGGTTTGATTTTTGGAAGGCAATCCTCACGAGCAGGAATCTTGTCAAGAAAGGTCTTAGATGGATTCTAGGAAATGGGTAAACAATAGACTTTTGGAAGGATCGATGGGTGAGAGCTGAGGAGTTATCCTAGAATTATCGTTTGTCTAGGATTCAAGAGCATATGGAGCAACATATTGGGAAGAAGGTTGTAAATTATATGTGGTAGGATATAAATATCAACAGGTGGAAACACATCAGAGTACAGGGTTTTGAAGTGAAGTCTAAAGAGCTTTATAACATTTTAACTCAGCAAATTATTCCCTCTAGAGAGGATGAAGATCACATTGTTTGGGCTGATACTAAAAGTGGTGACTTCACAGTTAAGTCTGCCTATAATTTTCTTCTCAATGTGGAAGATCAACAATTTCAACCGAGTTTGGTTTGGATCAAAGGCTTAATTCCTAAAATATCATTTTTTTCATGGCTGGTGATTCAAGGAAAAATCCTCACTATGGACAATATGTTATCCAAAGGTATGGTTATTGCTAACTGTTGCTACATGTGCAGGGCAGGATGGGAGACAACCCAACACTTGTTTTTGGAGTGTCCGGTAGCGGAGTCCATCTTGGATGAACTTTTCCAAGCCTTTAGGATCTCGTGGGTTAAGCCTGCTCTTATATCGGTAGTGTTCCATCAATGGCCTCAACCCTTTGTTAGCCTAAAACTTAAGTACCTATGGAAAATCTATTGGCATAATTTTCTTTGGCAGATTTGGCTAGAAAGGAACCATAGAGCCTTTAAGGATACCATTCACAACCCAAAAACCATCCTCAACAGGATTATTGTCTTTGCAAAAGAAAACCTTAGCACCTTAGTGGATGAGAACCACTCAATTCTTCCCCAAGAAAAATAATTAGCTCGGGCCTTAGCTATTGAGGACAAACCTTCCATTCCTTTACCCAATTCCAAAAATGGGATTTCTTGGGAGCCACCCCCCCAGGGTTGGTTTAAACTAAATTTTGATGGTGCAGCTAAGGAGAACCCGGGAAGAGCTGGAGCTGGAGGAATAATCAGGGATCATCAAAGAAATTTGGTCAAGGCCTTCGCTGAACCAATGGGAATCAGAACTAATAACGAAGCAGAAGCTAGAGCCATTTGGAGAGGGTTGCAAGTAGCCCAAGAAACTCAAGGTAACTTGATGATTGAATTTTATTCTATGAACATCATCAACCTGTTAACCAATGGCAAAAAACCTCCATGGAGAATTGAGGGAGTCATCCATGAAGTGAGGATTCTTTTTTCGGCAAGATAGAACAGGAGGGCTCATCACATGTACCGTGAGGCCAACAGGTCAGCTAACAAATTAGCCAACATAGGTGTTGATGTTGGTAGTTTGGTGACATGGACACAAGGTGTGCCACATGAAGTGGAAAACATTATTAGTCATGAAAATAAACCTACCCGTTAAGGAGAAAGATGAATGGGTGTTCTTTCCCCATGGATCTGGTAATAACTATGGGTTTTCCCTCTAAATCATACCAAATTGGAAATGAAGGTAATAGGGTGTAAGCCTTGGAATATTTCGATAGAGAATAGGAAATGGGCAAGCAACAAGTTTCACAAGTGCAAAGTTCCAAACTTCAATTCTTGTCAATGTAAGTAATGTTTATAGTTATGTTTACGTATGGATGTGCTTTGTTAGTAAGGTGTTGTAGAGGATTCAACACAATTTCTGGTAAGAAATTTTCAAGGATGACTAGGATCTACAATCTCAGCAGAAGGCTAGATATTGTAATAGGTTTTGTGTTAACCTGCAAAACTCGGTAATTAATGAAGACTTTTATTTACCAAAAAAAAAATTAACATTAATTTTAGACACAGTCAATCAGGAGCAAGATTTATGAGAGTTAGCAGCACCGGCCAGCGATAGCTGGTTGAACATGTTTCTGTATGAAAACATTGATATGTAATGGTTGCCTTCGTGTCCCAAATGTGGGACTAAATTTCATGATGTCGCTACAGCTAAATTGCTAGAAAGAAGTGAAAATCACTTTAAAATGTCTTATAAATGTTGGGAAAACATGTCAATTGAATGGCAATCATCTTAGTAGTATGGAATTGTCTAAAAAATATTTGTAAAAACCTTCAATCACAGGGATGTCATCAAGGAGGAAGTATCAATGTCATCTATCGATTGCATGGTTGGTGGGTGGCTATCGATAAGGCAGTAGGCACCGGAATGATGGTGGTCATCAGGCGATTTGCAGGCATTGGGCTAGCGATGATCGTCAGGTAGTTTGCAAGCATTGGAAATCCTGCATATGGTTGACAAATGGCTTGTTCCTTCTCACCGAGGGGGTTAGTTGCATGTCAAAAAATAACAATAAGGGGGGGCTTCATGCTGAAGGGAACGTTGGTTCATTGTGTTACTGCATCAACTACGTCGATAGGGAGCTACAAAGTGGCACCAGTGAAGTAGCTCTTGGGAGCAAAGCTGAATGTGGCCGAATGTCAAAGCAAGGCCAATGGCAGGCCAAGTTTTCATCAAAAAAGGGAGTTGTCGAACAAGGTGATGTCAAAAATCTCAATGAAGCGATCAATTTCTTGGGTGTCGCAAGAGTCATATATAGGACCTCGAGTCAATGCTCATGTCGACAATGAAGAAGGTTCAATTTGATGTTGGTCAAGGTCGGCAAGCCATCAGTGGTCGGCATCAATAGCACAACGTCGAAAAGAGATGAAGCAACTGGTAGAGCGACGGATGGTAGCCTCGGTTGGAAGAATGGCAACACGGCACTATCGGGCTAGCTCCAGCTTGAAGTACCCTTTTTTGGATATTTTTCAAACAAATATCATGCAAAAAAACCTTAGGCTATAATTAATATTAATAAACTATTAATATTAATATTTAAATTAAACCTTTAATTTAACCTTGAAACGGAGGCTAAAAAGAGGTAAACTTCTCAAGTCTTTTTTGGATGAAGGGAAGTTTTCACTACTCAACTCAACAAAGGGCAAATTTGAACCTAAAATTGGGAATTTGAGAAGATTTTGCAAGGGAATTAGGCATCTAATCCTATGCAAACTAGTGGCTTCTTAGACAAACTAGGAGTCAAACTATCACAATCCTTATCATAGGCTCTAATACTAGTGACAAGGAAAGTAAACTAAGAAAAATAGTAACTGAGATTTTATTTCCAATTTGTGCTTAAATAGCATCATTTACAACAATAATCTTCCAAAAATGGAAGATTTTTAACCAAAAACTATAGTTAAGCAATAGATGTCAACAAACTTATCTTTCTAACTCTCAAAAGAACAAATCCTACCCAATAAATTATGTCATCCAAATGTGCTAACATTTACAAGTTGGAATAGGATATTATTAAATCAAACCTAGACTTAGGAATTTATACTTAATCAAATAAGTAAAAACTAAACACCTAGTCAATTACAACATGTTTCATAAGTGATCCTTATCACAAACTATCAACTAAAAGGACAAATGGGGATTGATTACTGCACCAAACGCTAATCAAATTTTCTAGGGTGTTGTAAAGTTGTTCTACAGGTTTGAAGTTGTTTGGATATTTTGGATGCAAGTTAAAGCTAGGATCAACCGTTGGATCAGATAAGTTCCCTATATAAGTTTTTAGGTTGTTTGTTGTTTTTTTTTTGTCCATTGTTGTTTCAAAATATGGATCATAAATAAAAGGAAAAATATGTGGTTACATTCTAGGCATTTGAAAGAGTAAAAGCATATAGTTTGCATTCTAGGGTTAATTATTGTTTGTGCATTATCTTAAACCCTTGCTCAAAAGAGAAAGATATATTTTATTGCAAGTTAGGGTTTAGTCATCATTGAAAATCAAGAATCATTCTAGGGTTAGTTCCTTGTCTTCTTTCATTTATTTTCTTGCATTGTTATTTCATTTCCATAGCTTAGATTTTAGAAAGACCAAACATAGGTATTTGCTCAATATACACATCAAACATCTCCATCCCAAACTTAGATCAAGTCCTTAACTGTTCATGGTGAACCCTTTGATCCTCAAGCTTTTGAATGTAGAGAATATAACACACCCCCGCAGTCACCTCGGCTCCTAGTAGATCCAGCCGAGAATCGTACACAGTAGGACAGTTTTCCCCCTTTACAATTGGGTAGCTCCATCAACATTGAAATATTTGATAAAATGTTGGATTAATTATTTCAAATCTAAAGCATTATGTATTCTTTGGAGGATTGGCCCTGACATTATTTGTTGGGATTTATGGATTGAAAGGAATAACATAATTTTAAAAAAGAAATGCCCAATATTGGAACCATATTATTACCTCTCTTGCAGAATGTCTACAAATATGGTGCTCATCATGGGAAGTCTCAATTGTAGAAAAATAGGTGCTAATAACCTGGATATAGGATTTGAACATACATGGAAGAGTCATCTGTGACAATAGAATTAAAACAAAGGATCTACTTCGATCTATGGTAAAATGGAAATGTCCATAAATTAATTTTGATGGTGCTTTTAGAAATAATGAAGTTAAAATTCTCCTCACTTATTCAGAATCATCTAGAACTTCAACTAACAACTATGCAAAGGCTAGGACACTTCTTACAAGAATTAAAATTGTAGTAGAAAAATGATGGAAATATATTTCAATTTAGGGGGACTCACAAATTATCATCAATGCTATTAACAAAAATGGATGTCGGGACTGGATAAAAAATAATACTATTATTGATGTTCATCATCTATTAGTAGAGGCAATTTCTTGGAAGTGTGAGCATATTTATAGAGAAGAAAATCAAGTAGCAGATAAATTAGCAAATTCCAGTGTTGATCTTCATCCTAGTGAAATTCGAATTTTACAAGGCAACTGGCCAAGTGAGATCTTATCGCTAATTCAAAATATTACATGATTTTAGAGAAATTCCTTATGGAATTTTCCTATTAAAATTTAATGATTTCATAACACTTCCAAAATTACTTTGGACTATCTTGGACTTTCTAAATATCTTACAAAATTTTATTTACAACATATCTCAAGATACTTGACAAAGATAATTTACCATGACAATGAAACTTTTGTTTTTACTATTAACTTTTACTATTTATTGTTGTTGTTTATCAAGACCTATCCCAATCACAATATTCATATTGTACTCCTCCTTTACAAGCATTATGCTTGTAATGCCATTATTTCTTTTATTCCACCGTAAAATTTCTAATAAAATTAATATGTTGCAAGCATCTTGATCAAGCTATGTAGTTGTAATATTCTCTAACAAGTCATCCAATTATATATTGTGCATACTCCTTAACTACTATACATTCAAAGAACATGATAAATTTTATGTCAACATCTCTTCCCCTCCTATTTTCTACTTGAACCTTGGAGTAGGCCTAATCTATCCTAGAGGAAGAAATAACTTAAGTTTATTATGGTTCACCCATTTCTTGATGTGTTCTAGCTTACTCCTCAAGCTTATAGGTGTCATTGTCATACATAGCTACTATCTAATAGGGACCCATATATGTTGGCAGAAACTTTTTGTGCTTTCTATTTTTGTGTCAAGCTTGTCCATCATCAATAATTCATTGACTTTGAAGGGGTCTACTTGATATTTTTCTCCCAATATTCTTTTTTCTCCAGCTTCTTCTCGATGATATGATCTTATGTCGCCTATCGTATTTTGTCTAACTAGTGCAATTGTACCATTTGATCCTTCAAAAACTCTTTTGTTCTTATTACTTATCATCATCCACATGGCTGGAATATCATATTCAATAGAAAGAACAAGATCAGTGTCATATGTCAATTGGAATGGAGAATAATCTATCACTAACTTGATTAGGCCCGTAATTTTGCACGAATTATTTTATCTCATGTGTCAACTTGTAAAGTTGCATCTTTTGCAAGGATCTAACATAACACATTATTTTTTCATTCTATCTAGCTATTGATACTTAGTTTGCATGTAATCACCTTCCTATGCTTGATAGAAAATTGAGTCATCAAGTCTTCCACCACTTTGTTCAAGAAGTGAGTACCCTGATTAGAGATTATCTCCATCAAACAACCAAATATATTAATAACTTTTTTCATAGATGAACCATGCAACTTCTTCCTACATCTCTCGCTTCATTGGTCAAGTTTCATCCTACTTAGTGAGATACTCTATTGCAATAATGATAAGCATATTTCTTTGTGTTATCATATGTAAGGGTCCAAAAATATCAATTCCCTACTTTTCAAAATACCCAAGAGGAAAGACAAGACATAAAGATGTAATTGATGTCCTATGATTTCCAAAGAACTGACACACATCATAAGTCTAACAATAAAACATACAATCTTTAAAGAGTATTAGCCAATGATATTCTACATCTAAAATCATTCTTGTTGTAAGCTACCCAAAGAAGTACCCTCCACACACACCATCATGACTCTTCGCAATCAATTTGTTCCCTTGCTCTCATCCAACTACTCATTGATACTTTCCATCTTAGTTCCACTTGGTATAGAACACCTTGTACTTATGACTAGGGACAATTATCCTAAGCAATATTCCTCTTCGTATTTGGCATTAACTTCAGTTAGGTACTACTAGACATTTTCATACTCCTCTAGGATGGATCCTATTATAGTTATGTTGCATTAGGAAACTTATCATCTTCATATTTGAATCCAAATCCCTCATATGCTCTCAAAATAGTATCTACATTATTATGCTTCTTCCTCAGTTGATCCACAATGTCAGTCATATTCTTGGAGAAGTAGGATCCATCTGGAAATCCTTTCCAATGAATTAACCTTATGGATTAGCCTTCAGAGTAGCACCATATATAATAATGGTGAAATTTTACCCTAGAAGATAGTTCCTAAACTTCTTGATAGCAAATATAATGGCTAGGAAATACTTTTTACAATTGTATAATTCATTTCGATATTGCTCATTTTTATACTATCAAAGTATATGGAATGATCATGTTGATTGCCATCTCACTAACTCAATATGCTTTCAAGCATTTTATTAGATGTGTTCATGTAGACAATGAATGGATTACTTAAATTTGGATTCTTCAAAATTGAAGTAGTGATTAGGGCTTGCTTTAGTTCCTAAAATACAACCTTAGCTTCTTTTCCTATCTCATAGAACATATCCTCCTTAAGGAAATTTTTTAATGGAAATGCAATCCTTAATAAATGCTTCATGAATTTTCTATAATACCCTACATCACGCAAGGACAATTATAATGTGCTCCTACTGATAGAAAATTGGAGCTCTTTGATGTTTCCATCCTTCGCAAGACCAATTGCAATCCCTTGTTGAGAGACCATGTCCCAATAAGACAACTTTGTTGCATCTAAATATGCATTTCTTTGGATCAAGTGAAGCTTTTTCCTTATGTAATCACTAAAAATTCTCAATAGAAGCTAGGTGGACCACTTTCTTAAAATAAAAACAAAATTCATTTAGAAAAACTTTGATAATTCACAATACAGGGTTCAAATACGTTATTCATCAATCATTGGAAAGTTGCAAATGCATAGCACAACCCAAATGACATCACTCTATAGGAAAAAGTACCACATGAAATGGTGAAGGTTGTCTTTAACTAATAATTTTCTACAATGTGGACCTTATTGTAGCCACTATAGCCTTTTGTAAAGTTATAGCATTCTCATCCTATGACATTGTCCAAGATCTAATCTAAATAACAAAGTGGGTAGTGATCTTTCTTTGTGTCCTTATTTGGCTTTCAATAATTAATGCATACTCTCAAGTTTCCATTATTCTTCCAGAGAATGACAATTGGAGTCACGCATTCTGAGTTATCGACTGGAAAAATAAAGCCTACATCAAGTAACTTGTTTATCTCTTCACTAAGAGACTTGCAAATTTTGGATTCATACTATATGAAATTTTCTTCAAAGGTTTAGCATTATCAACAAACTTTATATGATGTTGCACCTAGTCAACTTGTCATAATTCATTGTGATCAAAAGTAAATAGATGAATAGACCTGTAGAAGATTTGGAAGTAGTCCTCTTTTTCTTACTCTTCTATTGCATCTTCAAAGTGTAAGTTTTGCAATTGATTCCCCCTTCTTCCTCAAAATATTGATGTGGAGGATCAAATAGAGTATCATGAAGAATATCAACCAAGGAGACATCCATCTTACTTTCGTTTTCTTGTGTGTCTACCCCGCTAGTATTGGCATAGTCTAAAGTTGTCCATTCACTTTCATCCTCTACCTTTGTTGTCTTAAACATATGAGGTTGAGGTACCATGTTTATCTTCGTTTGATTATGATTGTTCCCAATATTTATGTGCCATTCATGCTAATAAATGCAAGCATGGGCTTTTCTTAACCACAAACATCCTAACAATATTGGATTGAACCATCTCTCATTGAAAATCTACAACATTGGTGACTCCCATGACTGAAACTACTACATCATATACTACTATCGACTTTTTATTTATTTATTTAGGGATATCAACATTGAGCTATATTTACAATCTATCTCTAGCCCTAATGTCTTCAATGTAGATTATGTCATTATATTGATAATGGTTCCATCGTCTACCATGACATCAAGTATAGAAATATATTTGCAGAAGACTTTAGCATGCAGAGCATATGGGTCGACCTATACATCGAACATAATGACTTTGACCTTCTTCCTTCATCTAGAATTGAGCCCAATGTGTAGAATCCTCTATTTTTTAATGATATTGCTAGTAGATTCTTATATGTGATATTAATCGTCTACTTTAACAAATTATCCATGATTGAGTATGGCATTTGACCTATTGAGATTAGAAAATATTTAACACCAAGTTTTATTTTCTTTATGGAATCTTTTTTCTTCTATTTAGCCTTTTTTCCTTCTTTGGGTTTTGCATTTAGATCTTGCTTAGTTGTCATACATCAACTTCTTCATTGTCTTGAATAAGATCAATAACATTAACTGGAGTTTTTCCTTTCTCACTACTCTTTGTTCCTAAGTATATGCCTTTAGGGAAATTTGTATTGTAATGTCCTTTCTCTTTGCACTCACAATATACTATTTCAGATAGATTCCTCCTGACCACTTTGTCCCTAGATTGGGTTCATTGACTTTGTACTTCATTTTCATACAATAAATTGATTGCAAGTTGCCCCACCATTTTAATTAAATCTTCTAATTCAATTATTGAGAGAGACAAACTTATTATTGTTATTGTTTTTGTTGGTTGTAGAACCTAACCAAAAGTTATTGGAAAATCTAGTGCTACTAGAATTGGTTCCTCCTCCATACTCTCCTCTTATCGCTTTGCAATCTTACATGCTTTTTGAATGCTTGTGGGCTACTTGTTCTTCACCTTTGGCCTAAATTTTAGCTTTAGTCATGCGATAAAATATTTGTAAATCATATTGTCAACACTAAGTAATAAACCATTAGGCAAGTTTTTCTGTTAGGTACCAAGATAGGTATTTAATATTGAATAATTTAATATTGTATTGTATAATGGTATGAGCCATAAATTAATTATTGAGTAAGGAAGGCCACATGTCAAAATAGAAATAGGTATGTCATAGAATCATATTTGTAACCGTTGGGGGAATATTGTCATATGTAACCGCAAGGAATATTGTCATATTATTATGCACTTTGTAACTCATGGAAGGTGAACCTCCACATGGGTGATCTTGTAACTCATGGAAGGTGAACCATCACACTCTTGTATAAAGAGAGATGCACCCCCATTGTAAAAGGTACCTATCATCTATGATGTATTCTTGGAGAAGTCTTGGCTCGTGGAGCTAGAGATATTGTGGAGTGGCTTCCTTCCAAAAGGAGCATTGTATGGTGTTGCTCTACCTCAAGGGTATAATCAATCTCTATTTTATTGAGCAATTTATTGTGCAATTAATTTATTTGTGGATGCATGTTGAATATTTTGATAAATTGTTGAAAGATATATGGAATGAGAAAAGAGTTTCATTACATTTGGTATCAGAGCAGCGATTTGGGCAAAGTGGGTTTGTTTTTGCAGAGCTAGGGCACGTTTTTCAAAAAAAACATCACATTTTGTGGAGGCCATATTTTTTATTTCAGCAGTCATTTTCAAAAGGTTTTTGCTCCATTGTGTAGATCTTTTTGAGTACTACAAAAACGACTGCTCATTTGTCAAATTCTGATATGTATTGAGAAAGTTATGGTTGTTTGAAGTTGAGTTATTTTTGTTGTTTTTTGGCCACGCGAATTTTTTTTCAAAATAAAAAAAATCGTATTAAATTTTTCAGCAGTCATTTGCAGAAGATTTTGGCACCAACATATAGATTATTTTGAGTACTATAAAAATGACTACTCATTTGTGGATTTATGATAAGTTTTGAGAGAGTTACAGTTGTTTGAAGTTGGGTTGTTCAAGTTGTTTTTTGGTTGCACGATTTTTTTCAAAAAGAAAAAATTCGTATTAAATTTTTTAGCAGTCATTTTCAGAATATTTTTGCATCAGCATGCAGGTTATTTTGAGTACTACAAAAATGACTATTCACTTGTGAAATTTTGATAAGTATTGAGGAAGTTACAGCTATTGCAAGTTGGGCTTTTGGTGTTGTTTTTTGGGGTTGCCGGCAAAAAGGGAAAAATTCATAACTTTCAATCCGAGTAAGCAAATCAGTTGTCGTTTGTTTTGTTTTGAAGATAATTTGCAGATTTAATTGTTGAAGAAGGACATAGATGAGATTTCAAAATTTTTAATTTTTGAGAAATTCGTGGTTATTCAAACCCTAGCTACTTTAAAAAAAAAAAGTCATGAATTTGCCAAAATAATTTGGAGCAGATGATATTGATGCTAGGGAATGGTTGGAAAATTTTAAGTCTTTATATTCTTCTTATTTTAAGTCTAATATTTGGATGTACTTGCAAGGGGAAGCTCGATCTTGGTATTTCAACTTTGCTCATCCATACACATGGGAAGAATTTCAAGTTGCATTTTTAAGCAAATGGGCATCAAAGAAAAATGATAATAATGTGCAGGTTATGGAAACTACACCTTGTGTGTCAGGGCCAAACAGTGATCAAAAAGCTTTGTTTGAATGTCAAAATTCTATTTTGCAAGTTCATGGGTGCATTCAAAATAAAAAAATTATTGTTTCCATTAACCCTAGTAGCAAATATAATTTTATCAATATGTCTTTGACTAAGAGGTTGCAAGTTCAAGCACAAAAAATCAAAGACATACAACTTGAGGGAAACAATGTTCAAATTTTTGAAGATTTGAAAATCACCATGGATAAATATGTTTTACATTCAAATTTTCATGCTATTGAGATGAATGATGTAGATATTGTTCTTGGTTATCCTTGGTTGCATTCTTTGGGTACTATTAACATTAATGTGCAAAAGAAATTCATGAAGTTATGGTATCAAAAGAAGAAGATAACATTACAAGATATTTCTCAATGTAAGGAAAAACAAGTAGCTATTGCAAAGGAACAAAGTGAAGAACAAGCAAAAGAATATGAAATCGAATCTCAACAGGAGATCAAGGAAGAAGTAAAAGAAAGGGATAAAACAAATGAAGAAAGCAAGAAGGAAGAGTCAAAAAAAGTAGAACATCAAGTTAAGGTTGCACCATATCGACACCCACACCACCATGAGAGGCAACAATCATGGAGACAGGGCTTGAGGCAACATAAGAACAATGAGGGACATACAAGGAACCAAAGGAGCCAACCCTTTGGATATGCTACAAGTCATAAATACAAGCAGGTATGGATGAAAAAAGATGAAATATATACTTTCAACACATGGCATTGGCATCAAAGAAGACCACCACCAATCATAGTTCCACTTGGATGGATGGATGATCGAGATTGGTACCATTATTCAGCATGGCTCAGAAGATCATATTATTTAGCCTCTTCTAATGTTTCAAGGATGAAACATTTGTAAGGGGGATGGAATGTTAGGTACCAAGATAGGTATTTAATATTGAATAATTTAATATTGTATTGTATAATGGTATGAGCCATAAATTAATTATTGAGTAAGGAAGGCCACATGTCAAAATAGAAATAGGTATGTCATAGAATCATATTTGTAACCATTGGGGGAATATTGTCATATGTAACCGCAAGGAATATTGTCATATTATTATGCACTTTGTAACTCATGGAAGGTGAACCTCCACATGGGTGATCTTGTAACTCATGGAAGGTGAACCATCACACTCTTGTATAAAGAGAGATGCACCCCCATTGTAAAAGATATCTATCAATCTATGATGTATTCTTGGAGAAGTCTTGGCTCGTGGAGCTAGAGATCTTGTGGAGTGGCTTCCTTCCAAAAGGAGCATTGTATGGTGTTGCTCTACCTCAAGGGTATAATCAATCTCTATTTTATTGAGCAATTTATTGTGCAATTAATTTATTTGTGGATGCATGTTGAATATTTTGATAAATTGTTGAAAGATTTATGGAATGAGAAAAGAGGTTCATTACATTTTCTTATGGATATAATGCTTCAATATTTCTTTATAGCTCTTGTGCTCATGCACGATAATATCGCACCTTCTATTTTGCTCCTTGGACCAATCTTTCTTGTGTGGACTATACTCCTTAATCATGCACTCATTCACTTGATCCAATGAATTTTTAATCTCATCCTCCTACGTATCGTGCAATCTAAAAGTAGCACCATTCACACCATTGCTCCTTCTGCATCAAACCATTACAAATGCATGTTTTCTTATATTCCTAGACGAAAAGTATTGGCATGTTCAAAAGATTGGGCTAAAAAAACAAGATTTTTTTTCACCTTTTCTATGTCCTTTGAATCTCATGTACAATTATTTCTAGTGAAAAGGTCAAGGTCACATGATCTAGAGGCTAAATTTACCTATTGAGTATTGTGAATATCAAATGTACTTGATTTTGCCACCCAATTCTATAATCTTATGCCTCAAGTGCAAACACAAAGTTGAAGACATGTAAAAATAGATGGTAGACTATGATTAAATAGTCATAGCCTATCCATAATATCACTATGGCATACAATTGTTGACCATTGTTCACCATACACATGCACCAATATGTACAGCAAACAAGTCCCACAAGAAAGGGATTGATTAGAGGTATCACTTGGTAATGGCCATGGTAAATAGAAAATTTTATAGTAAATTTTAGAGTTATCATAGTAAAAATAATTTATCATTTATAAAATTGGAATTACCATACTAATAATAATAAAAAAATTGTGCATACTAAATTTGCAAGTTACTATAGTAAAAGTAACTAGGGGTAAAACCGAAGTTACTAGAGAGGTAAATATAGAGTTATAGAGGTAAATATAGGTGTTTCCAACTACTCTGCCTTTCTGGAATTTGGGTTCCTCACTTTCTGTATGTGTCCTAAGGAGTTGGTCTCCCATCCCTTCTTTGTTCTCCCTATTAGCCTCTCTTTTCTTTCAATCTGTTGAGGTTGCCCCTTTGCTAGATGCCTCCTTGTGGTTTTCCCTTTTGTAAAAGGTTTTAGGTCCCTTTCAAAACCCCTATTTATCAATAAAAAAATAGAGTTATAGAAGACCATCACCACCAAAGAGAAGTGTTCCAAGCAATGGAACCAGAATTATCGAGTTGGGATGTAAACAAAATGTCTCCTCGAGCACTCCTCTCACTATGGCCTTTAATGTCAATGCATAGTCTTCGTATATTGATGGTAAGCTAACACACAACACTCATCCACAACAAATACACAACATGAAGAAAAGTAAGCAATAGTAACAATGATAGCACAATCGAGATGAGATAATGAAAATAGAAATAAATTTATTACACAAAATATAAGAGCACGTTGGTGCTCATTAGATTGCCTTAGCGAATAAACAACGCTCTTGTTCAACCTCCACCTTTCATGGACTTGCCTAATGACCATATTTCACACTTTTAATCTGATAACCCTCAAAAACAATCTATATAAGGAGACACTTCCTTTGGCAAACTTGGCTTGCTAGTCCTTACTCTCACATTAGACTCTCTCTTACTTGGTTGAGCTTACAATTTCTCAACTTACCTCCTACAAGGGGGCTTTACCCAATTTATAGGCTCATAGGAGTTAGATATTTACCTAGATGGAGAACTACAGATGGACACATGTCAACACTTTCTAGAGATCTTTTTGGACTCTTTCCATAGTATCAAAATATCCTAGATATCTATCTTGGACTTTTCTTATGGTATTTACAATAATATGAGATTGTCAAAATATCACATGCTTCTAGAGAGTTTTTTCTAAGATATTACAATAATTTCATAATACTTCCAAAAATACTTTAGACTTTCTTAGACTTTCAAGATATTTTACAATTTGAGTGGGCCTAATAGTGGAGACATTGGAACTCTGAATAGAGTTCCAAGGTTTGAATCCTGTGAGGTGTAGTGTTGTACACCGTGCTTTGGTAATTGAAGTATGGTTGGATAACCATATATTGGATAAACAACATCTTCCATTAGGGTTGTCTCATATGGCCTATGGCCTTGCAGACATTAAAAAGTACTTTATCTTTTACATTTCACAAGATATTATTGACAACATCTTTCAAGATACTTGACTTTGTGACCAAGACACTTGACAAGGACAATTTACCATGAAAACACACTTACTGTTAACTTTTACTATTTACTGTTACTCTTTACCATGACTTGTCCCAATCATAATATTCTTTTTGAACTCTTGTACAAATATTTTGTTTGTAATACCATTATTCCTTAACAACCACCGCAATTTTTTAGATGAAGTTATTGCTTTGCAAATTTTCCAAACAAGCTATTGATTTGTAATCTTCTCTAACAAGTCATCCAATCGTATACTATACATACAACTTATACTAAAATACATGCAAAGAACATGACAAAATTTTATGTTGACAGTTTAATCTCTCTACAATTAGAAACTCCTTGTTCAAATCTTCTAAGCTAAGAGGTTTTTTGATATTCCAAGTCTAATTAGAGAGGAAATAGACTATGACACTCTTCTTAAAGTCTTTTAGCTAAGTTTTAAGCATGTGAAGCTCATATATTATGCCCATTACAAGTTAATCTTATGAAGCATGGCATTAGACACTTCCATTTTTTTCATGCATTTCAATTTTCTTTCTATATAATAATTCTTGCATGTATTCCTTTTTTTAAACTACTAGTGGATATCTTGCTCCCACATTAAAAAGTCACGAGTCATTTTTCCTTTAAGGTCTAATAGGATCTTAGATTTTTAAGCCTAGTTAATCCAACTATACTCAATATTGGGCATTCTAATGAGGTCAAAGCTTTGTGGAGTCACATAATTTTGAGGTGATGATTTGGTCCCACTCTTACTAATTGTTGTCCACTTGGAAGTTCCTTAAAAGTTTAGGCTAGGGTTTTTGCTCAAAGGATTGAGCATCCAATCAACCTACATAAGAGACCATAGCTTCTTTTCTCACTTATTCATGCTAAAATTTTGCTCAGGCAATCTCATTTCCTTGAGTGTCTAGAGTTCTAAGCTAGTGGGGCATCCTTCAATATAGGAAGCCTTCCTATATCTTGTTTGCTCAATAAGGCAATAATGCTTGAGAGTCCAATTCAATTTCAATTCTTAGCATAGTTTTTCTCACATCTGGACTTTAATTTTGACCTTTAATCTCCAAAATTATAGTGCATGCAACATCAAGTGCCCACAAAAAACTCCTAAGAAAAGCATAAGAACACACTATAAGGGTTAAGTTTAACACTTTAAATCTTGATTTACATGTTATGTCAGTTTAAGACCTAGGTAAAGATAACTTGATTCTTTGTTGTTTTTATTTATTATTTTACGAGAAAAAGTTCAAAATAGGGTGTTGTTCTAACAAAATGCCCAAAAAATTAATTCATGCCAATGATGTTATTATTTTGTTAATGAATGGCCTAAAATTACAACCGACAAAAATACTTTTATTTATTTAGAAGACACCTCACCTTCCAAAAGATTATTTTTGGCACAATTTAACAAGGAACACCTTCTAGATTAAACTCTTGAGATTTTGGAGACAGATTGTTGAACCAACTAGTGTAGATCCTCTTCTACACTTTATTGGAAACTTTGTGGACTAAGTCTAACAAGGTAAAACATACAAAAAAAGCTTAGACCATGCAATATTTGAGGATAATTCAACAAACAAAATCATTATGGTAAGTATATTGTCTATCATCATTTTCTCTCCATAAATGGAACTTGACATCATTAATCATTCACTAATTAATTAGAAAACACTAGGAACAACAACAAATCAAACCAAATAATGGTGATCCACTCCCACCATGAGAGGACATGCTCTAACTTAAATTATGAAATGCGTTTTTCAATAAAAAAGCTAGGCAAACACTAATAGCGAGTTCAAAAATATGATCACCTTGTAAGGTCATTCCATAAAAAGTATTATCAATGTTTCAAATTTGATGAGTTTTTTTTTTTTTAGACCGACTCAATTTGACAAGTGGTTTAAGGCTAAAATTAAATATGTTTGATGAGAAATACATAAACCAAGAAGCAAACCCTCTACAATGTTGAAGATAATTTGTTTTTGAAATCCCTATAAATGGTTATACAAGTGGAGAGTTAGCTTGGATTTTCCAACTTTGACCCATCTTTATCATATAACCTAAATCAATCTACCTCAAATGTCATAAGATAAAACTTTGGCTCAAAAGTTTGTAACTATGACTTTGAAAGAAGAAATGGGAAAGAAACTATTGGATATAGTGTACTAAATGACCAATGCAACACCCCACTCAAAATGAATGTCCAAGATTAACAAACAACACAAGATTTCATTCAAAGTTGGACCTTAATATTTAGCAAAGATAACCATATTTGTTAGAAAATGTATCAAGTTATGGGCTTTTCATTTCATGGCACTCTGTCTATTTATGTTCAAGTACAAGAAATTTGCATATATATTGGTCTAAGAAACCCTCAATATTCACTCAATGTGATTTTTTATCTAAAGAATATACTAGTGGAAAAATATAAGAGGAAGATTCCCCAATCACCAAAATCAATGCCCCTTTATTGTAGTAATTTTGAATTCAAGTAAAATATCATCATATTGGAGAGATAAGTTGTTGGCTTTTTAGCCAGATTATCAGAAGGCCCAATGTTCAAGATCAAATATATGATTAATATTTGAGCATTCAATATATATGGCCAATATTAAATAACATATTCATATAAAATAACAATAATATGAGGTAAAATGGCCAATGTCATTCATGAAATTTCATGAAGAAAACTTACGATATAAATACTCAAACTGTATACAAGCTTCAATATTATAATTGCTTGAATGAATTCTTCGATATACAACATGGAGCTTTGTCTCCAAAATATAACCTTAGAAAGGTGACTTTTGGACTCTTTGTTTATTGTTTTCTTCACATATCCGAGAGATGCATCTTTTCCTATTCCACATATAAGACAAGCCTCTCATGTCTTTTGGCTTCTCATATTGCCACTTGTATACATGACTCTTGACTCTCTATTTACTCTTGCACACTTTACTCTATGACACATTGCACACTCCTACATCTATACACATGCACACTCTATTACATGACACTTGTGCACATTCTCACTCTTCACACTTGCACACATAATTACATGACACTTGTGCACATCCTACACATTAACACATATATTAAAGAGAAAATAGATATATCACACTCCTAAACTATAGATACACACCCTAATCTATTACATATTTACATTTGTACCATTAAGGTACTATGGGAGTACAATAGCATTAATCAAATAATATAATGTTCTCCAACACCCCCTTTATTACATTATTTAGTTATTGAAGACTTTAGTCTTCAATCTTTGATTCTTGCTTTTGTTCTTTGTCTTCTTGTGTTCATCCACTCTCTATTTGTTGTCCTTATTGGACAATCTTGACTATGCCTTATCCATTTTCTTTTGGAGAAATCAAACAATTCATCATTAATCTGTTCTTGAGGCATAAGATGATTTAATATTCCTTTTGAATATCCCATGCAAATATTCCATCTTTGATAGAACCCATCGCTTCAATTTTGTCTTGTTTCTTTGACACATTTCCTGTTTCCATTTATAATTTTAAATTCCACTATTCTTCCTCTTACAACGAACTGAGCTACTGAAATAAGATTACTTGACAATATTTGAACATATAAAACATCATCTAACATAAAATCTGAAAATACCAACTCCTTGAACATGATAAATCTTATGATCTACAATCTTTAGTGGAATGTTAAGTCTAACTTCTATTGAGTCAAACCAATGCAAATTTTTAATATATGATGATTGGCACCTGAATCTATATACCATATATCTTTTTCTTTATGCATGTTTTGATGAGATTTAAGTGGTCTATTTTCATGATTGATAAAATCTTTGATTTTGAAATCCTCCTCTCATGGGACTTGGTCCTTCGTTTGAATTTGAAATTTTCTCCTATGGACTTCTTCAAATCTTGTGCCTTTGATAACACTTCAAAATCTGAGTTCTCTTGGAACTTATCTTGCAATCCCTTCTACTCTAGGCAAAATATAGTTGGATATTCTCCAACTTAGGTGGCTCCTTTGACCTCCCTTTTATCCTTTTTGACTACAAATATAAAATATTATCAAGGTAATAAAATACCTAAAATTTGGCCTACATTTTCTTCACCTGGCTCTCTAGAATTCAATCTCCAATTTTTAAATTCACACCAAAGAAATTTTTCTTTGATGCTTACTTCTATCTTGAATCTTTTTCATAAATTAAATTCAAACTGGAATCCTTCTCCAATGCTAGCTTCAAAAATATGACTACTTCAACAAGATGGATAGAGTGTGGTAACTCTAATACCATTGTTGGGTTTTTAGTCAAATTATCACAGGTCCCAATGTTCAAGATCAAATATATGATTAGTATTTGAGCATTCAATATATATGGCCAATATTAAATAATAGGGCATTCATATAAAATAAAAATAATTTGGACTAAAATTGCCAATGTCATTCATGAAATAACACAAAGAAAACTTACAATAGAATTGCTAAATCTATTTACAAGCTTTAATATTATTATTGCTTGAATGATTTCTTCAATATAAAACATGGAACATTGTCTCCACAATATAGCCTTAGAAAGGTCACTCTTGGACTCTTTGTCTATTGTTTTTCTCACATATCCGAAAGTCACATCTTTTCCGATTTCACACATACAACACGACTCTTATGTCTTCTAGCTTTTCATCTTGCCACTTGTATACACGACTCTTTACTCTCTATTTACTCTTAACACACTTTATGACACATTGCACACTCCCACATCTATACACGTGCACACTTTATTACATGACACTTGTGCACATTCTCACTCTTCACACTAATTACATAATACTTGTGCACATCCTACGCGTGAACACATACATTAAAGGGAAAATATATATCACACTCCTAAACACACCATCAAATGAGGTCACCTATCAAAAAAAATTCATGCAATAGTCTCCAAACCTATTATTGAAGGGACACACCCTAATCTATTACATATTTGCATTTGTACCATTAAGGTACTATGGGGTACATTAGCATATACCAAATAATATAATATTCTCCAAAATAAGTATTCTATCAAGCTAAGCTAGGCTTGACCCTCAACAAAAAGGAAAAAATAGTTTAGATAGCCCAAGAGGCAATAGAAGGCTTATAAGTAGTGTCTGTTGGCAACATGGGCCAAGAGTTCCTTGTTTTAACCAACACAAAGATAAATTGTAGAGGCAGAATAAGATTTTATTTATGATGTGGAGTTAAAGTTCCTCATTTTGATGAAGACAATGATGAATTGTTGATAAACTAGTAGGCTATTAACATGATCATCAAGCTTGATTTACATTTTAAAGTTGAATGATGTTTAAAGCATTGGGTGCTAAGATCTTTTATTGGACATGTAGAGCTATCAAAGAGTTCTCCCCATTAGATAAGTTTATCAACATGCATTTTAATTGACCCTAAGGGTAGGGTGACAAATGAGGTCACCTATCAAGAGTTCTCGCGCTAGTCTCCAAACCTATTATTAAACTCTATATGGCTTGTTCATTAAACAATGAGTTATTCACAATTATAAAGCAGCTAACTTGTCGTCAACTATAAACTTTGAGTTATTTTGAGTTAACTAGTGATTGTGGCATGGTGATAAAGCATTGAGTCAACCAATCTATTCCATTAAGAAAATGCCCTCCTATATCCCTGGCTGTAATTATAGAGCTGATGCATTAGTGTCATTATGAAATATGTTTCTTGTATAATCACTTTTATTTCCTAATATAATTATTGACATGCTCCAATTCTGTCATTTCATTGTCTTAGATCCTACTCGTTTATTTGAAAGCTTTGCACCCCTATCAAAACTACATCCACACACGAGGTAAAATGGTTCATAAGGCACTGTTAAGAATATAAAATGGATTTCAACTGTAGTAGGAAACTGAACTGTCTCAAAGCACAACTGAGTTTCAAAGATTATTATCATCCACAAAAAGAAGCTTAAAAACTTGAATTGACTGTCTCGACAGCAAGCTATATTTGCTTGAGCTCAATGCTTACAGCCATCCAAGGAAAATTATATTTTAGGCAAATCTACAAACCTTATTAATACATTTTTCTTGAGATTCATTGTAATAAGTGAGAAGTATACAGCCAGTATAAATTTCAGTTTCCTATGCTTGGTCCAAAATCGAGTCCCAAAGATTTAGTTAATAGTCGGCATAGGTAGGAGACTCTTATGAGTCCAATTAGTTCTTGGAGGTCCACGCACCAAGTGACCTGGGTGATTCTCTCTGTAAAATATTCTACATTTTACGTTTTTACTTATTTGCTAATTTATTGGTACTGGTCGTCAAGTTTTTCATGAAAGCCGAGTCTGGCTTTTTAAAAAATCACTTGCCAAGTCCAATGAATCTGAAATTTGATACTATGATTAGGAACTCATGTTTCAAAGCATTGATAAGCTTTGATACACAAGATAACAAATATTTTCAAAGTGCATTTTGTATGTTCCATGAAAATGAATATCTGGAAGTACAGCAGATAATCAAAATTTGAAAAGTATATTCAGTAACTTGTTCCAAAGATAATTATTTCAAGGTCCACAAAAATTAATTATAAACAGGCAGCAAGTAAAAATGACCAGCCTCTGCCCATTAGGTTGAAATCTGACTAGTAAGAACCCACCAAGGTTCAATTCCCATGTAACAGTATAGTTGTATTACTATATGGTTCATTGATATACTGTCATAATGTGACCATTATGTAATACAGGTGGGGCACATTTCAATCCCATATCATAAATCTAAAATACCACCACCCTGCATCCTAACATTGTGATGCAAGATATCCCCCAAAATTGCAAAAAATCTTGTGTAACCAGCTTACACTGTTAAACCTTTGATAGTTTTAAGTAATTCATGAAGTTTCACAATCAGACGCCAAGTACTTTGGATGACCTTAGTTGCATTTACATGGTTGAAAGCCTATTTCAATGTTCATGCTATAAAACTGGCACCTCAGTTGATGCCAGCAGCGTAAATGCCTCCAAGTTAATTGTAAGCATTCAGGGAAAAAAAAATGATTGTCCATAACTCCCTTTGGCAGTGACTTAAATCTGCCAATCAATTGGTGTCAAACCTGACTGTTCCAAAATTTTGTTTGCTTGAGAAAAATGTCTGTGGCACAATCAAACCATTGAAAATAGATGTAAGGCTAACAAAACCAATAAACATAGAAGCATACTGACATTAAACACAATATGCACAGTAAATTGACCCACTTTCTACCCTGTAAATCCTAAAAAACTATTGCTTAGCAAGGGCAGTAAACCTGCAATGAAAGAACCCTCTGTGAGCAGAAAGTCCTGACGGATGTGCTGCTTTCAATATATGGTGTTTGCTTGTATCGATTATCCTTCAAGGAAAATGCACTTCAAAATGAGAACATATTTGATTTGCATGTCAGCTAAGCTAATATAACCAAAATTTGTGACCTTCCAAGGATGACAAACTGTAATAATGCAAAGTGTACCGTATTTTCTCTTGAGCTGAGTTCCCCCAAAGAATGAAGATAACTTCAGATCTTTTCAGAGAAATTGCACGAATTACAGCATCAGTAAAAACCTCCCACCCCTTTTTTGCATGTGAGTTTGCTTGGTGTGCTCGCACTGAAAGAAATATAAAAGTACAGTAGCACAGTTCCTTAATGCCAGAAGAATTATGTCAACTACCGTAAAAGTACTGAAAATCAGCAACATCAGAATTTCACCTTTTCCTATTACGGTATAACATTGTCCATAGCATGTTTCTTCCAGAGCTACAAAACACTATAATTTGGCAACAGAAGCTGAAATTCAAATATGCATTCTCAAAAGACCTTTACAAAAGAATGCACAAATAGTATTTGTGACAAACAAACCAATACAAGAAAAAATACATGAAGGAAAAGGCTGTAAATAGACAAGTATTTGCCATCACAAGCAGAAGAGGGTCACCCTGTTTAGAAAGCCAGAGTAAGATCTTCCTTGCTGTAGTCATTCCATTAAGGTTATCCCATTTCAAGGATATTATGTGGATGCTGAATTCCGTTATTGTTAGAAATAATAAGAGACCTACAAAACTGGAGTTTGAAAAAACCAGTAGCATGGAATTAAAATAGGAAAACTGTGGATTTTAATTTAGGACAAAACCTTGTCACAGAAGTTGAAGCAATTGCATTAACAGTATTGGATGTTAGCAAGTTTAATCAAATTTTGTAGTTATCTTATTGCACTCTCTTTTCTCATTATATATCTAGATATTTAATTCTTCTCTGGTCTAAGCAAATATAAAGCATGCCTGTTAAAAACCATCCAAATGTTACAACATTATCATTTGAATCAATCACTATGTGGACCCCTTTCCAGGAATTGAATTAGTATTAAACACGTAGAAGATCTTGGTGTTGAACGTTGTTGAAATACGTTCAAAATCCTAAGTATAATTGTTGTTTGGCTATGTAAGGGGGTCAAAATTCACCCTATTAGCATCCCCAAAAATATATAAATCCACCTCATAGAGTTCTTGAAGTGCTTGCATTCCTCAGCAGAGAGGAGAGATGGTTCATTTTCTGTATAATGAGTAAATCAACATAACAGTAACGCATTTGAACTTATCTAACATTACAGAGGCTATGGAATGAACTTTAAACCCTTACAAGTGTCTTTTCTATCTTCTCAGGTAAGGGCAACCCAAATGCTTACCTTTCAGGACTTTTCACTTCTAATCATGTAGCCCATCTAGCCCTTGAATTGCCACATGCAAGGCATGTTCCTTCTTGTCTTTAGTATCTTAAAGTATTTACCTTAGTCTTATTACGCCCAAGGCAAGGTGGTCCCACCTTATTTTAAAATGCTTGTAGAAAGATTCACCGCATTCGCATTCTCCTGTGCTATTGACAGTTCTTGTAAGTAAAAAAAAATGAATGCATGGCAATACCAACAAATTACACAAAAGAAAGTAAAACCGTGTTTAGGACTGAAAATACAAACACATCTCATCAAATCACCAAGCATGTTTCACTCTGCAGAAGTTCATCAGAAACTATAAGAGATTACAAGCACATCCAGCCTTTTCAAACGACTGCACTAAGTATGTAGGGCAGGAGCAGAACAAGTTCTGCATATGAGGCAAACATACTACAATTAAATACACAAATTTTGGTACACAAAAATAAAACCGGAAGCATAGTCTTTGATTTGTACCAAGGGATATGACATTATAATGTATACTGAGGTCATGTAGGAATCAGTATGAGACACACATAAACCCAGGTTTATTGTATTGGGCAAAATGCTCAGAGGGTAACTAGGAGGTGAAGACTTTACTCTTCTTAGTGTTATTAGATAAGATATTATATATAGGGAAGGGATGTCATTGCATAAGTATCATGAGTGATGAGATATCCAATATTCCAGTATTTTAATCAATTTGGGTCCCTGTATTGGATCTCCTTTAAGGATAGAGAGTGTTTCTCTCCTCGTTAATATAGGGTCAAGAGATACTATAATGTAACTCCTCCTCTAAGGAGTATTGCATGGTGTTGCCCTACCATAAGGGTAACTTTGCTTTATTCCATAAGGATGTGTCCCTTACACTTCATACTCATGGGTACTCGTTACCCCATTCCCTCCCACAGAAACATGCCCCCTTCATTTTTTATTTAAGCAATGCTTTTCTTAGCAATGCTATTCCAAATGCAGGTCTTGTTGTTCATGCTGTCACCACCAATGACCATGAACCTCGTTGATTTTGCCAGAACTTCTCATCCAGACATATAATTTGTAGTAGAAATGAACATTGTGCTTATTATGTTATTATGTTATTATTTTTTATTTTTGTTGATACAGCTGTCTGCTTTGCCGTCTTCTTTTTCCCAGGACTTTGGGGAATTTTCCACATGCCTTCTTTTGGTGTCCCCACATTTCTCATCCCCTCTTAAAGAGAATGGTGGAACATAGGCTTCTTTTTTAAATATATTTGTTGCCTGGACTCTGGAGATGCAATATTTTCTTATTTCTGCATATTAAAGCAATATTTCTGTTTTTGGCTATTTAGTTCCAACATAATGTAAAAAAAAAAAAGCAATAAGCATGTAAATTCTCCTTTAGCCATCAACTCATATTCAAAGCACTGCATAAAGGCAACTCAATTTTTAAGGCCTTTGAACAAGTCAAATTTATCAAAACGATAGATTTTTCTTCTTTTTTTTACCCCTAAACATATAGAAGACATCTTAGCCTCCCCTTGTTAGAAGCCAAGCAAAGGTTTCCACAAACCTATTTATATGATGAATTGATATATTAAAAATAACAATATAAAACTCGAAACCTAAAAATAATAAAAAACAATGATTGGCAATCATGTAATGAACATCCATGTTAAAGAAAGATTACTCAGCTAAAGCATTATTAAAGAAGTTGATACATAATATACTTGGGCACATTGAGCAGATTAGAGAATCGTTCACATTATAAATTTATAGGCTAACTAGGCAATAGTTCAGATAGTTTCATTTAGCCACAGAAATGTACAAATATGGCATTCACACCATGTCATAGGCCTTCTTCTTTCCTCCTTTACAATACAACCCAGTGAAACAATCACCAGACTCCATACATCATCCCAACTACAATAAAGGTAAAGGTAAAGTAGTTTTTAACATCCACGAGATCATAGGCCATATGAGATGACCCCCATAGAGGATGTTATTTATTCAATATATGTTTATCCAACCAAACTCCGGTTACTGAAGTATGGTGTACAACTCTACCCCTTATCGAATGCAAACCTTGAACCTCCTATTCAGAGTTTCAAAGTCTTACAATAGTATTATCATGCCGATGTCTTTGAATCCTTTGGATGTTTTTTTATCCAATAGCACATCTTGACAAGGCCCACCAAGAGATTTCTGCCTTCAAGATAATAATTCTTATTATAGTTACTTATACTATAATGACACTGTACCTATTAACATTCTCTCAAGAATTATTTTTCAAGACCAGAAAAAAGAGACTGATGGCTGGGTGCAATAGCACCACTAAAAACTTCCACTCAGTTTCATTATAATTTACGTGATTTGATTACACTGGATGGATACATTACATTGGATGCTCCATACACTCATTGAGTGGGTTGGGATACATCAATTGTTGGAGATTATATATATAGCACCACTGGGAGTGCTAATAATAGGTCTCTCAAATCACTTCTTTCTAAAAATACAACTGTGCTTTTTCTTTGAACAACTATTTTTCTATTTTTACTGCTGCTTTTATTTTTGCAGCTGTTTTTTATTTTATTCTCAGACTTGCTTTTCTTATTTTTTTTCACAAAATAAACATGGGAACCAAAGGAACTGACAATTATTTATATTGAGTGAATGAACTGAGCATCAAGGACAGAACATCACAGAACTATCTTTTCCTACTCAAACAAAAAAACAATTTATCAAATTGGACCCAACCTTAAAACAACATCTACTGTATACTTCCAAAGCAACAAGAGCTTAGCAAAAACCTAAGTACCCAAATCAACTTAAGGCTTGAAAATACATATTAACAAATCCCTTTTATAGCTTTTATAAATGACCACCTATCTCACCTTCCATAGAAAATAAAAAATAGAGAGCAGGATCACATACAATAAGCTCCAACTAGATGGTCAAGAAAACCAAGGGTCGCCAAACTAGACATGCCATAGAGAGCAGGATCACATACAATAAGCTCCAACTATTTGGTCTAGAAAACCAAGGGTCGCCAAACAAGACATGCCATAGAGCTCTTGACTAATACTAAGCTACCTCGCCTCGGAAAGCTATAAGATCAAAAGATTGCTTTTAAGCCCTCCAGTTTACCACGCTTCATGAAAAGGGGAAGCAAAAGGCCAGTTCTGAATAATGTACCCAAATCAACTTAAGGCTTGAAAATACATATTAACAAATCCCTTTTATAGCTTTTATAAATGACCACCTATCTCACCTTCCATAAAAAATAAAAAATAGAGAGCAGGATCACATACAATAAGCTCCAACTAGATGGTCCAGAAAACCAAGGGTCGTCAAACAAGACATGCCATAGAGAGCAGGATCACATACGATATGCTCCAACTATTTGGTCTAGAAAACCAAGGGTCGCCAAACAAGACATGCCATGGAGCTCTTGACTAATACTAAGCTACACTCGTCTAGGAAAGCTATAAGATCAAAAGATTGCTTTTAAGCCCTCCGGTTTACCACGCTTCATGCAAAGGGGAAGCAAAAGGCCAGTTCTAAATAATGTGTCTGCTGGGGAGAATTTTAACCAGAACCTATCACCTAGTAAATGTAAGCCTAAAAGCACATGGTATATACCATAGACCATATATTGTGCAACCTCTTTATCTAGCATGCCTTGTCAATCATACTTGACTACCTAGAGTTTAATTTCACAATAGTACTGAATTTGACTTTAAAATAACCATACAGGGAACATGAATCATAAGAAAGGATCAGTGTCTCATTATGCCAAAGAAAGTCCGAGAACCTGGTTCAACATTTTCAAGAGCATCCTTAATTTTATCATGGACATCAGTGATGCAAGTTAGTTCAAAATAAGCTTACCTGATAGATCTTACGGATGACAAAAGCTCATAAAATAATTAAAAAAAAAAAAATCTCCAAGAGAATCAAGTAGCTCACACAGAATCCCAGAAGCTGTGACACAATCCCTTTCTTTTATAAAACCTTTTTATTCATATTCTGAAGGGAACAAAGAGATTTGACATTGGTTCAAAAACTTGGTGCTACTGTACCCCCAATCCCATCCATGAATAATGTCTTACTGAGGGGAATCTTCTCTGTCCCCCCTCCTAAGCTCTACAAAGTTTCATTACATGGTATTTTAGGCGAAATGTCATTTCTAGGCATATGAACATGTCAGTAATTGTGGCTGGTTTTTCCTGTTAATTATTAAGATTGCAGGGACTAAACAAGGGAATAGAGTGCAGTCAACCTCAAGTACCATGTAACTGGAACTCAAAGCATACATTTTGCTACAGAAAATAAGAAAAGTATGTTGAAAAATCAATCTAAACAAGAAAGCTAAAGTGACAGCTGAAGGCAAGAACAGGGAAAGAACTGGAATGCAAACTGGGGACTACAAAGTAATTAAAATGTTTGATTCAATGTAAAGGTAGAGGATGTCCATTGCAAGCACAAGAATGATAAGTGATCATCAAAGATCCTGCGTCTAGAAGATCATTATAGTCCAGTTTGTACACTCTAAGCACAACACATACAGGGTTTGACAGGGATTGTAGAGATTCTCTGTATTAATGATTGTTAAATCCTTATCATTCTGAGCCTTAATTATATGAATGCCAGGGGGAAAAAAATGAGAGACCCACTCATGATCTTAGCAGTAATTAAAATGCATCCTAGCATAACATTGTTATGTTGATCAACAGCAATAGATCCTTGCTTGAGTAGTTAAAAAGGATCGGTAACACAATTGTCTTACAGTAGGCCTACTTGGCTAGATGGACGAGGGCCATTGATGACAACATGGTTATGTTGGACAGAGAACACTAGAAAGCTGTTAATTAGGAAAGCATATGTTGATATTGAGTTTGGTTTGTATGATCAGTTCTGCTGGTATATATGATAGAACCTCTTAGTTAATCTAAGAGAAATATAGTATAGATTTTCAGATGCCTCTATGTTGTCAGATAGGCTTTCGTTTCATAATGTGTGGCATTTCGTATACTTCTAATTCTGTGATGAGGTTTAACAGTCATCTCCTTACCGTTTGGAATGCTTCAAGATCTGTTAAGAGACCTAATTTACTATTAATTGGAAGAATTAAGGGAGACATTTTCTAAGTTTTTGAATAAAGTTTCATGATCAGCTTGGCAGTCTTGTGAGGCTTTTGTCTCAGTACTGTAAAATTTGTAGAGGCTTAGCCTTGAATAATTTGATATTTATTTTAATCATGGAAAGGAACTCTTAGATTCCACAAGTATGATCATAAACAGGTGTAAATCCAAACAATTTAACTTAGTAAGGCCACAAGTGCAACAAAAACTAAAGAACCTTTGTTAAGAAGCTTCATGCAGCTGAAGTTAGAATCTACAAAAGGAGAACTGAGTAGATTTTTAAAAAATATTTACAAAGTTTTATCATAACAGACTGCCTTTTGTACCCTTTTGTAAGAAGTGATCTCTATTGAAGTATGACACTTGCTATTTAGTATAATAACCAGATGAATGAGATAGTTAGTCAAGGTAACTAGCAAGTAATTCTCAAGCATAGCATTGACAAATAGATTCATAAAAGTAATTCAATGTCTATTGAAATTTTCACAAGATTTTTATATTGACATTTTTTGAGAGGGTAACATGGCCCCCACATTTGCTCTTTCTCTTGTTTGTGCCCACTGCTGTTTATAGAAAATGCAAAAGAAAAGAAAAAAGGAATGAGCTACATAGAAATGAGTCCATAACATACCAGTGAGCACAGTATTGAGCAAAAGAACCCCCTGTCAAGAAAGAGAAGAAAATTTGTCATTCAAGTAACCCTTCTACATTATTTCTCACCTTTACATTGATTCCCAATAAATATCCTACCATTTTCATGTGCAGAATCAGCATGCAAATGTCAAATGCAATCTTTAAAACCAGGCCACCGATACGAAGGTAACAACAAAATCCAAAAAGCAATAAATCCAAAAAGCATTGAAAAAAACTTTGATTTGAAGACAATAACAATGCCACGCTTTAAAAAAAACAAGCATTTAACATGAATTCATGCTTATAAGAGGCAACTTATTTGATGTTGTTGGCTGATATACAAGATAAGACTAATTAATTAACAATTCCAACCCTCTCACTTGAGATACAACCTTATATGTTCATGAAAAATCCTCAAAGAAACACAGATTACTATTGAAGACTTCAAAAGGATATAAAGGGAGGGTAAATAAAAGTGTACGCACCTGCACAGCCCATCTCTCCAAGTTTCCATGTGACGGAATAGAACAGCCAACATCCTGTTGAATCTCCTTGAATATGTTTACTAAGCTTGAAGGCATTTTGACACCATTTGGAACAGAGAAGCAAAGCCCCATTGCTTGGTTTGGGCCATGGTAAGGATCCTAAAACAGCAACAAGAAAAAGAATGGCATTGACCATTAAGATAACAATGAATGCTTTAAGCAAAGAAACCCGTAACAATCCAAAATCTCTATACAATGAGATACCATTTCGTAAAAAAGGTACAAAATGTTATTGGTTGTGTTGCCTAGGCAGAGATTGATGACCCTTAAGCCTTAATGTAGTTGCTTTACATGGCCAAAAACAAGTCCATCAATTGGTGTGTATGCAAGATGATTGATTTGATTCTTGTGAATATATGTTCAGAGATAAACACATATAAAGAGAGATCGGAATAAAACTTACCTGACCAAGGATGACAACCTTAACTTTGTCGAATGGACATGTGTTCAAGGCATTGAATACAAGCGCAGGAGGTGGATAAATAGGAATACTTCCTCTAGATTCTTGTGTCACGAACTCTGAAAGCTTTTCCATGTAGGGCTTTTGAAACTCACCTGGCAGGGCATCCAACCAACTTTGTTCCACAATAAGGTCTTCTAGCCTTGGAAAAGGCATCCCTTTTACTGAAATTAAAACCATGAAAAGTAAAACTCATGTTAAGCTTAAGGTGACTTGCATGATAATATATCTCAAACTCCATTACCTGCCATGTTCACATATGGGCCTCACGCATATACAGTTAATTACGTCAACAAAAAGGGGTTTATTGGGCCACAGTGTAGTTGGAAGGCAGAGCAATTGGTATGACAGTCGCATATATTCAATTACTACTAGGAATGCTTATTGTATATTGTGGTTGGCTAAGGATGAATCCCGGGTAAATTTTGACAAATTAAATACTTTTGGAACATGATTTCTAAATAATACAACGTCTTGTGCGTGACAGTATGTTTCCTCTACATGTTACCCCTTCATCTACAACAATCTTTAAAAGAATTATAAAAAAAAAAAAAAAGGCTTTTAATGCCTTTCAAATGGGACCTTCAAGCAGGCGAAAGGATTCTTGAATGGAATTTGAACAATAAGCACGGCTCTTATCTCCTTAATGCATAAAATCAAAGCAGAAAGCAGTCCACTAACGAATAATGCAATTAAAATTCGATTAACCACTGTCTCATAGGGTCTTACCCCGATACTCTCAAAAATAATGAGGCTTCTGACAGCAACAAATTAAAAATTTATATTTATTAAATTTCAAAATTTTGGAGTTTACAAAGGCTACCTATAAGGTCAAAGGTTCGATTCTCATCCCACAACTGAACAACATTTAAAGCAAATTCATATATATATATATATATATATATATATATATATATTGCGTCGACTAGCTTATCCTACCTTTGGATTCTGCAACTCTGTCTTCGCAAATTTTGTGAATACGCTTGGCTCTCGCAATCGATTTGTTCATTTCCATGCGCATGACTTGCTGTAGGCTCAGCTGCGACTCCGTTTTCATTTGAGAAGAGGGTTTACAATGGGATTCGGTGCTTGTCTTCTTCGAAGCTGAGACGCACTCATCGCCTGTTGAATCGATGGAATTCATAGTTTTGAGACGCTTGTGCGCTTGGAAAAGCCCATCAATGGTCTTCCTGGAAGGCGCCATTCTGCAAATATGGATTCGATTCCACAAAATTAGTTGTAAGGCTGAAAGATGCAAACAGATTGCCGTTATGTTGCGTGGGAAACTCTACCTTATTGTTGTTGCTGACTAAGTTGCTGGTCCCAACTTCAAGGTGGCCGGCCACATGAAAGCAAGATTTTGGCTACTGACTCCCGCGTATTTTTCCCGCGTTAGACCCTGCCTTGCCTGGCCATGAGATAGCTTTCTTCTTTTATCGGACTTCCAATTTGATTGATGTGATAGAAGAAAGACCTTAAAAATTATTGGTTTTTTTAATTGATGCAACAGTAAAAGATCTTTAGCCACTTGGATTAAACCAAGTTAATAAGACCTCCGCTTTCTAAAGAGTTTAACCGAGTCTGAGTCTAAGATGTTAATAAGTAAGTTCAATACTTTAAAATATATATATATATTTCTTCCATATTCATTAACATTCTTTAGCTATATTAAATTTTATAAAAGTATGGGAGCAAGGTTTAGTTAATTAGTTGAATTCATCACATTTTAGGAAGGAAACCCAAGCTTTAATATTGTAAGGCAAGATATATTTAAGGTTTAGTTAATAGTTGAATTCAAATTTTAATCTTGTAAGACGATATATGCATAATTACGATAGGCATCCTACAATCGCAGCAAGGAAGGTCAGCCACGTCTAAACAAAATTAATATTTTATTAAAAAAACCGACATTAAGAAAATTATTTGCCGACATTAAGGGCTATGGTGGATTTAAAATATTTAAACTATTTAAACTAAAATGGGGTGTGATAGACAGGTGTCTTGAGATTGATAACTCTCGGCGTTTATAGATATATATTTTATATATCTAAGCTAATTGTTAAGCCGTTATAATATTATTATATAGTTATGATCAACTCTCAGCGTTTATAGATATATATTTTATATATCTAAGCTAATTGTTAAGTCGTTATAATATTATTATATAGTTACGATGTAAGACTGTTTAATTTTTTTAATTCATTATATAAGATTAAAATAGGTTAGAATACATGTGTGTTTTGATTTGTTTAATATTTTGTTGTATAATATTAATTGTTTTTTTTAATATCTTATTAAATGATATTAGTTTAATTTATTATATTATGTAAGATTCACAAATCTTGTTGAACAATACATGCATGATTGTCAAATTGTAATACCAATATGTGGCTAAGATGGAATATGCCAAGGCTTCTTTCAATCTTGTATAACTCTTTCTAAAAAATATTTTGTTGTATCTTAATGTATGTGTAAAGCCACTCCATATGTCAAGGCTTCTTTCAATCTTGTATAACTTATTCTAAAAAATATTTTTTTGTATCTTAATGTATGTGTAAAGTCACTCCACTTGGGACATGACCCTGAAATTAATAAATAAGAGGTTTAGTGTTCGAATTACTTTTATTCGTCTTTGTTGTGTAGTTGATTTTTGGGACATGGCTTCAAATTGAACGAGAGGTTTTTCGTTGTGCAATTGGTTTTCGAGACATGGTTTCAAATTGAACAGGAGGTCTAGTGTTCAAACCACCTTTATCTTTGCAAACACATAAAAAATCCACTATGGATGCTTTAGGGTATATTCAGATAAGACTGACGACAAACCACAAGGTTGAAATAGTGGGTTTCCTTTCTAACACAAAGGTTTTTGTTTCAAGGGAACAATGCAATAGTTTGGGATTTAGTTCGCAATGGTTCAATCTTTAGTTTGGGCTTTGGCTCGCAACGGTTCAGTCTTTGGCTCTTTTTTGGAAAGTCCAAAGTTTAAAATGCAATGTGTGTGGTTGTGTGTTAAATTTTCTATTGATAAGCTCAACTTTCCCCCTTATGAAAAATCATTGCGGGATGGAGACACCCAACCCTAAGCGTTAGTCATAAGAGCTTTTCACACTAAACAAATCTAAAAAATAAAATTAAAAAATAATAAAATATATTTAAAAAATTTGAATGAGTAAAGATGTTTAATTTTAAATTGGATTTTAAACTATATTATAGTAATAATTACATTAGAATAGACTTATTAAAAAATAATGACATTAGAATATAAAAAAATTAAAGTAAAGTGAGATTTTTATGAGGGGTTTTGGTCCTTTCTAATTTGAACTTGAATCTTCTAAATGAAAACCTAAAGACTTACAACTATAATATCCTTTCTAAGACTTTTAAATCATAAATATTATTAAGAAAAAATATTTTATTTCATTTTATGTGAAAGAGGAAAAAATTTACAATATTTAACTCGTAATATGGAGGGCCTTCTACACGTGCAAACGATCCTCCAAAGGTTTTCGTTTGAGGGGATAATGCAACGATTCCAGCTTTGGGTTGCAATAGTTCGGGTGTTGAGGATACTTAGGTTTATTTTATAGAGCATAAGTTACTTTATTGCATTGTACATGTGTGGCATAGTATGTCCACATTAGATATTTGCATTTCTTACATTTCTATTGCGTGAGGCATAGTATGTCCACGTTGAATTGGCAGTGGTTAGTTGTTAGGATGCTTTGTTAGACTGTTAGAGTTGCATTTATTTTCTAGCAGTTCATGGTTTTATTTGCATTCATTTGGTTATTGCGGTTATCCCTACTTAGCCTGTTTTTGCAAGTTATAACCCTCTCACTTCAGAGATTTTGTTGCATATATTATATATAGAATTGCACGTAATAAAATTTTAATTTCACTTTTGGATATTCCATATCAGTGGTAAACAGAGCCAAGGATAGGTTTGCTAAGAAACTAGTTTGTTTCACAGCTAGTGCACCAGGTTCGAGGTAGGTGTTGCAAGAAATTAGCTTAAAGCAATTTGTAACACTTATGTGAAGCTACTGAGATGGTAGAGGGTGGATATTTCCCTACATCGAATACTCGCATTCGAGGGTAACATGATTGCCTTGTGAAGGCAAGAAAAATTTATGTTGTTTGAAGATTAAAAACGAAGGAATGGATAATTTATTGCAGTTGACCTAAAGAACAATACTACACCCAGTTTTCCTTCACCCCCTTGTTTTGCCCACTCATTTAGTTGCATCACATCAGCCCAATTTTTAGCTGATTGAAGAAGACGCGATTACCATTTCTCCCTTGGATCGTCCATGCTCCTTTTTCGATCATTGTTAGGTCATTTATAGGTCTGCGACTCTTTGCCAAACACGTGATGTCAATCGGTTCGACGTCGATCCATACAAGCATAACTCGTCATTCAACACCGTGATTGCCATCGTAGACCAAGAGATAGCTCGATCGCAGGCGATGATCGTGAACCACTCATAGAGGTGACCAAATTTTTTTCTAGAAGTTGTTACTATGTAACGTAGCACTCTAAAGTCTATTGATCGCACGAAAACAAGGACAACTCACAAACAACAAAGAGAGGATTTGTAGGTGTTTGGCAGATCTCTGTAGATAGATTCAAGGTGCACTTCACATAATTGATCGACGATGAAAATCATAGAGAGAAAGGAAATATTATTTTTGTGCCCTAAGGTTTAAGAAACCACCAATCTCGTATATAATTTGAAACCCTAAAATACGTCTTATCAACGGGTAACACGTGGTCAAACAGTTGCAACAAGTGGCATTGCTAGTTTTTGAGCATTTTTTGGTAATATTTCGTCGATTCTAGCAAGGAAAATACGTTTTCGATAATGAATTGTTGTTTTTCGACTCGAATATCCGTTCTCGACAAAAATCATAAATTTCAACCGTTGCAACAAGAATTCCAGTGGTATCGAGGTTAACGACAAATGGATTGTTGTTTTCAATGATAGTTTTTGAAATATGACATCGTGCAGGTGAGAAAGCAACAGGTTTTAAAATTTTGTGGAATTAATTATCCCACATTGGGTGTGCTCCCACTCGAGTAGGGAATAAAAGTGTGAACACACCCATAAGAGAGTGATCACCACTCCCGATGGTCACAAAGGCCTACTCACGGGTTTACAGTTATTGCTTACGCTGCTTCTGCTTGGAACACTTGGCATGTTCTCTCTACTGCTTGACCCATCGTTGAATTCGTGGACCACTGACTCTGCCATAGACTTGACTATTGACTATAGACTTTTGTTGATTGTGTGGACTATCCGTTGTAGATCGTTGACCCGCCTACCTGAATTCATGGATCACTGACTCTGCCATAGACTGGATTATTGACTACGGACTTATGTTGATTGTATGGACTATCCGTTGTAGATCATTGACCCGCATACCTGCACCATTGACTACGAATTCTATTGATTGTGTGGACTATCTGCTGTAGATCGTTGACCTGCCTACCTGAATTCATGGATCGTTGACTCTGCCATAGACTAGATTGTTGACTACGAACTTCTATTGATTGTGTGGACTATCCACTGTAGATCATTGACCCGCCTACCTGCACCATTGAATTGCGCAGTGACCGTGGACCAGGAGTTGACCCACCAAATTTTGGCAGGTGAAACCAATTTTGCAATTTTTCAGCACATTTTTTGCAATTTTCACAAATATTTTTTTTTGTAAAAATTTGTAATTTTGCCACTCAAGGGTCAAGCCATAGACTGGACTGTTGACTACAGACTTATGTTGATTGTGTGGACTATTCGTTGTATATCGTTGACCCGCTTACCTGCACCATTGACTTGCCCAGTGACCGTGGACCAGGAGTTGACCCACCAAATTTTGGTAGGTGAAACCAATTTTGCAATTTTTCAGCATAATTTTTGCAATTTTCACAAATATTATTTTTTGCAAAAAATTGTAATTTTACCACTCAAAAGTCAATTTTTGCATTTAGGGGTAAAATTGACATGTTTTAAGTGCTATTGGAGGAGAAATTGGCATTGTGAAAGCACTAAAACTTACACCCATTGCAAATTATAAGGCAATTATTTTTTGTAAATCTAGGCAAAATTTGGCATTAGGAATTTCACAAATTGTTCCTAATAGTGCCTAGATAGTCTTGCAACCACATTAGCTCTCCTAGACTGGCATACACAAGATTTCAAATGGCAAATGACCTTGCAACACAAGTGGAAAACATCGCCACTGTAGTAGGTGACTTAATGGATAGAGTGAAAGATATTACTGTCCAATTGACTCCTAGTGATGTCAAAATTTATAACAACAAATTTACCAACAAGGCAAAATGTGATGTTAAACCTTATGATGGATCAAGGAATCCGGATGTATTGTCCACTTGGATCTTGGATATAGAGACTTGGTTCTCATATGCCGAGGTCTCTGAAGATGAACGACTACCTTTTGCCAAGGTCAAGCTCACAGGTCTAGCAAAGATGTTGATTTTAGATGGTAAAACGAAGGTCAACTCTTGGGAAGAACTAGTAGAACTCTTGAAAGACACATTTTTTCCGCCTAACTATCAAGGTGATCTTAGGATCAAGTGGCATAGGTGGAAACAAGCCTTTAAAATGCCAGTTTTTGACTATATTTTTTAATTCAATAGGCTTAGAGTTCTTGTTGCAGTTAAAAATTTAGAAGAGGAGCTTATTGAAAAATTTGTCAGTGGGTTGCAAGATCCTATAATGAGAGAAGTGAAATTCATTCCATTTGTCTCATTGTCATCGGCATTCAAGCATGCCATCTTAGCGGAGGAGAAAGTTGGTGGTTCTTATAGGTCGTGACCTTCACAGGAAAGCTCTTCCAAAGGTTCGAATCAACACCAACAAAAGGTGAAGAACTCTTCTTCCCCTAATTCTTCTACTCCTCCCCATTCATCTAAATCCCATTCTTCCTCTTCTAGCTCTAAAAATTCTTCTTCTACATTGTATTGTGCTTTTTGTAAAAATAATGGTCATACCAAAGCTAACTGTTTTACATTTGGGAGAATGAAGAAGAAGTCCCTTTTTGTAAAGTCAAATGAGGACACAAAATATGGTCCCATTGTGACTACAGGGAGAGAGGAAGAATATCCTGCTTTGAAGGGTAAACTCAACAAGGTTACCCTTATGACAAATGTTTTTGCTCATGGGGGTCGTGATCATTTGTTTATCACTAAGGCCCACCTTACACACAATGTTTTTGTTGATTGTATCATAGATAACGACTCGTAGAAAAATATGATTGCGAGGTCTGTTGTCGAGAAGTTGAAGCTTCCCACAAAGCCACATCCTCAACCCTATGCACTTGGGTGGAAGGATGTAGACTCTACATCCGACATCACACACACTTGCACCATGTCTTTTGCTTTTGGTGATAAATTTATGGATAAGGTTAGGTGTGATGTCACAGATATGGATTGTTGTGGAATGTTGCTTGGTAAACCCTATCAATATGATAGGAATGTTGTGTATCATGCTAAAAAGAACACCTACACATTGGAATTGAATAACAAACAATATCTGGTGGAATGCACTAAGGACACATCTAATTTAGTGCTAAGTTGTAGGTAAGCTCGCAAGGCAACAAATCAAGCACAAGAGTTGGCACTTATATTCATAAGACCCACACAAAAGGAAGACCAAGCACAAACTTCTAAGTTCCACACAAAGAATGCTTCACTTCAAAATATTTTGCAGTCACATCAGATTGTGTTTAATGAACCCACCACTCTACCACCGAAGAGAGATATTAATCATAGCATCAAAATCATTCTGGGTGTATCACTTCCAAATGCACCCATGTACAGACAATCAATGCTACAAATGGATGAAATCAAACGCCAAATTGAGGACTTGTTGGAAAAAGGATTCATTAAGCCTAGCACCTCTCCTTGTGCTTCCCCTATTATTTTGGTGCTAAAGAAGGATGGCTCATGGAGACTTTGTATTGATTTTCGTGCATTGAACAAAATAACAATAAAAAACAGATATCCTCTCCCTTGCATTGATGACTTGCTAGATCAACTTCAAGGGGCAAAGTTTTTCTCTAAAATTGATCTTAAGAGTGGCTACCATCAAGTAAGGGTTCAAGTAGAAGACACTTGGAAAACAACATTCAAGACCAAATTTGGGCTCTTTGAGTGGTTGGTGATGCCCTTTGGTCTTACGAATGCACCTGCAACCTTCATGAGGTTGATGAATGAAGTGTTTAGGGACAACCTAGACAACTTTGTGATAATATACTTGGATGATATCCTTGTATATTCTGCTACTTGGAAGGTACATTTGCAACATTTAGATCAGGTTCTCCACACCCTTGAGAAGAACCAACTTTTTTCTAACCTTCCTAAGTGTTCATTTTCCCAAACTTCAATCTCCTATCTTGGCTTCATAATAAATCAGCAAGGAATCCATGTAGATCCCGCAAAGGTAGAAGCACTCCAAAATTGGCCAACTCCCTCCTCTATCATTGATCTTAGGAGTTTTCTTGGACTTGCAAATTTCTATCGTAAGTTCATCCTTGGCTACTCTACCATTTCTCATCCCTTGCACCATCTCACGAAGGCCAAAGTTAGGTTTCATTGGATCAAGGATCATGACCAAGCCTTTGAGACCTTGAAACACAAATTGTGCACTGCTCCTATTCTTGTCCTCCCCAACCTTTCTCAACCATTTGAGATAGAGATAGATGCCTCACAGTTTGCATTAGGAGTTATTTTGAAGCAAAATGGGCACCCCATGGCATACCATTCTGAGACCTTTTCAGCTACCAAAAGAAATTACTCCACATATGACAAAGAGTTGTATGCATTGGTTCAAGCCATCAAATATTGGAGACATTATCTTCTTGGGAAAGAAACAATTGTACACACAGATCACATGCCTCTCAAGTTTCTTCAATCACAAACCAAGATTGAGGAAGCTAGACATATGAAGTGGGCCACCTATCTACAACAGTTCCACTTGGTCATCAAGTACAAGAAGGGAACAACTAATACAATGGTTGATTGTTTGAGTCATCCACCCATGGCTCAAGCTTTGACAACAATTGTGACTACCTCCCATATTGGATTTTAGACTTGGCCACCTCTTTATGCTCTTGATCCAAATTTTAGCAAAGTTCATCATCATCTTGTACACCCTTCATCTTCCAACCTCACTCCTTTTCAGGACTACCATATGAAGGATGGACTTTTGTACAAGTTAGACAAACTTTGTGTACCACAAGAGCATAGGGTTTCTCTCCTCAAAGAAGCCCACTCAACTCTTTATGGAGGTCACTTTGGAAAATATAAAACACTCCACCACTTACAACGGTTCTTCTACTGGCCTCACATGCAAAGAGATATCCTATGATTCTTGAGATAATGTGTCGTATGTTGTCGCTCCAAGTCAACGAATAGGAAGTTGGGCTTGAGTGTTCCATTACCCATTCCTTCACGTCCTTGGGAGAGCATATCCATGGACTTGGTGAGTGGATTTCCCTTGATAGTAAGGCAGCATGATAATATTTTTGTGGTTGTGGACCGATTCAGTAAGATGGCCAAGTTCATTCCATGCAGGAAGACTAGCACAACACCTGACTTGGCACATATTTTCTTTGAGATAGTGTGGCGATCCTTTGGTCTTCCCACTAGCATTGTATCTGATAGAGATCCACGCTTTGTGGGACACTTTTGGAGATCTTTGTGGAAAATTTTGGGGGTTTCCCTTAATTTTTCCATGACTTTCCACCCTCAGTCAGATGGGTAGACCGAAGTTGTGAATCGTACACTAGTACAGAGTTTGAGGATCTACCACCACACCTCATCGACAAAGTGGGATATGAGCCTCACTCACATAGAGCATGCATATAATAGAGTGGTTCATAGTTCCACAACACATTCACCATTTGAGATTTATCTCAAATTTCAACCACTTGCACCATATGAGTTACCTCTTGCCTTACCCTCTCCCACCACTGCACACATGGAGAAGGAGCAAGATAAGGCAAACTATTTCATTCAACATCTATAGAGCCTTCAGGCTAAGGTAACACAGATCTTGTAGAAGACTCAACAACAACAGAAGAGAGCGATGGACAAGCATCACATTCCTCATCCTTTTTAGGTTGGTGACAGATTTTGGCTTCACTTGGACAAACAACGCTTTTCAGAGAAGGCACATAGCAAGCTCAAGCCTCTTCGCTATGGGCCCTACACCATCATTCAGTAGATCTCTGAGAATACCTTTCATTTGGACCTTCCATCACACCTTGGCATCCATGATGTTGTCAATGTGGATCTTTTGAAGCCATATCAGGACTCTACATTGGAGACTACACCTGTCATCAGCCATCCAGTAGATGTGGTACCTGACTTTCAACTTTCACTTGATACAAATAGAGTTTTCGACATGCAGACTCATCACACTCGATAGGGTTCTTCCACTTCTTACCTTGTCGCCCGTCACGATCAGCTTCCACACCAGGCTCGTTGGATCTCTCACCATCATATGGCTCATGACCTTCCAGATTTGTTGAGAGCATTGGGGTCCAATGCTTCTATGGTTGGGAGGAGTGTTGAGGATACTTAGGTTTATTTTATTAAGCCTAAGTTACTATATTGCATTGTACATGTGTGGCATAGTATGCCCACATTAGATATTTGTATTTCTTACATTTGTATTGCGTGAGGTATAGTATGCCCATGTTGGATTGGCAGTGGTTAGTTGTTAGTATGCTTTGTTAAACTGTTAGAGTTGCATTTTTTTTTACCAGTTCATGGCTTTATTTGCATCCATTTGGTTATTGTGGTTATCCCTGCTTAGCATGTTGTTGTAAGTTGTTATAACCCTCTAAATTCAGAGATTTTGTTGCATATATTATATATAGCATTGCACATAATAAAATTTCAGCTTTACTTTTGAATATTCCATATCATCGGGCTTTGGCTCTTTTTTGGAAAGTCCAAAGTTTAAACTGCAGCGTGTGTGTGGTTGTGTGTTAAATTTCCTATTGATAAGTTCAACTCTCTTTCTTATGAAAGGTCATGGTGGTATGGAGACACTCAACCCTGAACGTTGGTCATAAAAATTTTTTACACTAACCAAATCTAAAAAAATAATATAAAAAATATAAAAAACTAAATTGAATGAGTAAAGCTTCTTAATTTTAAATTGATTTTTAAAATATATTATAGTAATAACATTAGAATAGATTTACTAAAAAAAAATAATGACATTAAAATATAAAAAATTTAAAGTAATGCAAGGTTTTTAAGAGAGGTTTAGGTCCTTTCCAATTTGAACTTGAATATTCTAAAAGAAAAACTAAAAACTTACAACTATAATATCCTTTCTAAGACTTTTAAATCATAAATATTATTAAGAAAAAAAAAAACATTTTATTTCGTTTTATGTGAAAGAGGAAAATATTTACATAGTCTTTGTCTCGTAACATGGAGGGTCTCCTACACGTGGAAACGACCTTCCCAATTAAATATGATTAATATATGAGAGTTTGCCAATTTCAATTTAATTTTTTCATGTTCTATGGAGTAAAAGTAGTTAAAATTTTATTTGAGGTGAAGTAGGATAGTAGCTTTTCGAATTCGGACTATACCCACATGGATAATATAAGGGAGACTGCCAATTCATATATATATTTGTTTGTAGTGGTAAAGTAATCATTCAACAATTTGTTGTATGAGATGTATGAGTGACGTTTAATTTTAAATTGGGTTTTAAGTCGTACCATTAATATATATAATTAAATTAGGCTTTGATTTAATATATATAATTTAAAAAATATTTATAATTAAATATATATGATTTATTAAAAAATATTTTTTTATTAGATAAAAGAAGGGGTTTTAAAAGAATCTCCAAACTTTATTATAAAAGGAAACTGAAAGAGTCTAGAGAAAATTCCAAGAAACTCTAACTCAAAGAACTAACCTAGTTATAAAAACAAACAGGTAAACTAGAACCAATTAGACACACAAAAACACCATTAGATAGGAGAGCAAGAACCAGAACCTGCAGGGTAGCAAAAATAGGATTACCATCCAATATAGGAGAGACCCAGGAAAACCCGAGAAGAAAAATATCTACGCCTTGAGGCACAACTTCCTAGGGTTTTTTGCTTCCTTACTAGGGGTTCTCAAATAATCACACTGATTTTGAGTCAAGATTTGGATCTCCTCAATGAATGAGATAGCCACATGGAGTGAGCCTTTCAGGGCCTGGGGCTTCTTGATTAGTTTATTAAGAAATGACATGAAGTTGGTGGATTCAAGCTCCAACGAGGGAGAATCCTCATGCACATCAGTCGAATCCACCGAAATATTACCTTTTTTCTTCATAGGAGACAAGTCCTCGAAGTTCAACATTTCTAATTAATAGGAGAGGATTTAGTGCGGGTAGATTTTGTAGATAGGCATTTGGATCGTCTAGCGCACCCACCTCTGATTCCCTAGGCGAAACCACAATACCACTCATATTTTTTATCCTTCCTTTAGTAGAGATCAAGGGACTCTTAAGGGCCTCCGAGTCTGAATCCAAGAAATTGCTGGAAGAGGAGTTGGAGAAGACGAGGGGAAGATCAAAAACTGGAGGGATCTTATGGGTTTCGATTTTTGATAAAGTCTCATCAACATCAACTCCTTTAGCCTTAACAACATGTCAAAAAATTAGCAAGGCTAGGACTTCGTGAATAGGGTTCGACCCCTTACCTCCCCTCACATCCGTTGCTACATACCAAACCTAGCAGTCGGCTAGGTTCTCCAAGTGAATAAAAATTCATATATATTAGCATAGTTTTCATTAATTGATTTTATCTCATCTTTGCTATTTTATCTCTGCGTATTCGCACTTGCCTTCACGGCGGGATCTGCCCTCCTAGTGGCAATTGATTTTAATTAAATACTTTCATACTCCTCGCATTCCGTATTCGATTGATTATTTGTTCTGGTTGTATAGTTCAATAATAAATAGTGCTTCCGTTCAAGAAATAGTAGAAGGCGTTGCCTTCCAAGTGGTATCAGTCTAGACGATTCAGGGAGCGCCTGCGGTCTCACAACGTACGCAAATATTGTGCGTGGTTCTGTCGCGCAGCGATAGGGGGTTACCGTCAGTGGAGACTACCGGCGTACACGAGCAAGCTATAAATTACAGTCGCATGATGCGTTTCATTTAAATTTTCGTCACCGTTTGTTCGAATTTCCATCATCGTTCGTTCGAATTCCCGTCACCGTTCGTTCGAATTCCTATCCCAAAAACGACAGCAACGACGGCCAGGGTCTCAGATCCTTCCTTCGCGGTCAAAATCCAAAAGCCAGGCCGTAAAATTACACACAGTCAAGCACAACCATTCACAAGCTTCGTCAACCAATCATAAATTGCAAATAAATTTTTTTAAACTGGGAAAGCTAAGGTCGTCGATTTAATTTTATTCGCTGACGTCAGATACATTTAGCCGCTGCGTTGGGTTTAATTTTTTTTATCCCACATTAGGTATACACAGTTCAAAACAGGGTTTAAAACAACTAAGTCACACCTTCTACGGTGTGACTTCGGTCACACATTAGGAGCTCCTCCGTCGTTGTTCGTGTCATGTCGTGCTATCGTGTCCTATCCTCTGTCCGCATCGTGTCATCCTTGCTGTCCTGTTCGCGCTTGCTGTCCTGTCCATGTCGTGTCGTCCTTGCTGTCGCGTCGTGTCCGTCTTTGCTGTCCACGTCGTGTCCGTGTGTCCATCCTTGCTGTCCTGTCCATGTGTCCGTCCTTGCTGTCTGCGTCGTGTGTCGAGTGGGTTTTCGTGTTCATCGTGTCCTCGCGTCGTGTGTCGAGTGGTTTTTCATGTTCGTCGTATCATCACCGTCCAGTTGTCGTCGTATCATCATCGTTCAGTTGTTCGTTTCATCCTCCTCGTCGTCACTATAAGTCCTGTCGTGTCACGTCGTGCCATCGCTACCAGTCGTGTCGTGTTGCTGAAAGTCATCAAAAGTGGCTGTTAGGGAGGTGAGCCAATAAAATTCAAATCCGCGTCGCAGTTGGAGCGACAGTTGAAGCGAAATCCACATTTTTTGCTAAATTCAACCAAATTTTGCTGTAGTTGAAGTGGAATCCTCAGCAGGTTATGTTAACAAGTGCATGAGCAAAAGGTGGACCAAAGGATCTGACGGTCGACTATCAAGCTCGAAGATGACCAATAACAATGCAAGAAGACCTAATCGAAGCCCAGGTACAAAAAATCTCCTTCTCCTTTCAAAATTGGCAGTTATAATCCACATCATCCACTGGTAGACCCTATGGCTACTAACCCTCCCCCAACTCACGAAAACATCACACAAGGAAACTCAAGTAACTCAGCCGTTTCCAACGATGAATCTCTTCGACTCTTAATAGATGGTATGAACGAAATTAGTCTCAACCTAAAAACCCTAGTGCGAGCACAAAACCAGCTTAATCCCAATACTAATCCCCAAAATCACTCCCATGCCCAAAGGAATGAAGAAAATGACGATCAAGATGACGATTGGGAACAACAAAGAGGCAATTCGGATAATTACAAGGATCCCTATCATAGACAATGGTATAACCAAGATCAAGAAAGGGATACGGGTTATCACCAACCGAGAGGCCCTAATAATTTTCCATGCATTGATATGCCCACTTTTGAGGGTCATGATCCTCGTGGTTGGATAGCCAAAATGGAAGGCATTCTCGACTTATACCAAATTAAGGAATTTGATAAAGTCCCTTTCGCTGCATCAAAATTAGGCACTGAGGCCTACCAATGGTTCGTATGGCTTAAGCGAGAGAAAGGAGCTACTATTAACTGGAGAAAATTCACTACCTCTTTTTTAGAAATATTTGATGAAGGAGCTACATCGTCATACATAGTAAGACTGTTATCTCTTAAACAAGAAGGATCGGTTAGCGAATTCGTTTCGGAGTTCACCAGTTTACTACCATATACTTTAGACCTCAGTCCCGACACAGTGGTAGGAGCTTTTCGCAATGGATTGAAAGAAAATATTAGAGTGGAGGTAGACATTCACAATCCAACCTCGCTGAATGATTGTATAAGAATAGCTAAGCTGGCTGAGAAGAGAAATCAGTTGTATGCACGACGTGAAACTTATAGTCGTCCTTCGTATCGCAACAATTCCTTTCATAGAAATGATCAACCATCAAGATACTTTTGCTATAAATGTCACACTCATCACCCCAGGGAACAAGCATGTGCCCAAAAACAAAACTTTCATATTGAAGGTGATCAATATGAAGGAGAAGAGGAAGAAACTTACCACCTAGAAGAACCTATGCAAGAAGAACTACCAAGTACCTTAGAAGAAAAGGAAGAGGATACAATGGCGATCTCCGTGCATGCCCTCATGGGGTTAACAACCCACCATACCATCAAGGTTCCAGGATTTCTCCGCCAGAAAAAGGTGAATGTGCTAATTGATTCTGGCAGTACCCACAATTTTATCGACATCAAAACAACAAAAGCTTTGAATTTATTCATTAACTCTTCCACCAAAGACAAATTCCAGGTTCTAGTGGCCAACGGGGTGAACGCACAATGTGTTGGTCGAACATCTCAAGTTTCCATAAAAATGGGAACTTATACCTGGTTTGGATCCCTTTTTGTCATGAATTTAGGGAACTCGATGTCATTTTGGGAGTTGAATGGTTGGAAACATTAGACACGGTTAGCTTCAATTTCAAAAAATTATTTGTGGAATGGAAGGAAAACGGACGAGTCATTCGCTTACAAGGCATTACTACTCCTCCATCACAAATGGTGAGCTCTCATAGTATGGAGAAGATGTTAAAAAAGGGTGGATATGGATTTATAGCTCAAGTTAATTGTTTGGAAAAACAATCTCGAGTAACTTCGGATATTATCGATCCAGATTTACGAGACATTGTAACAAAGTATGATGAGGTTTTCCAAGAACCTCAAGGATTACCACCTAAACGATCTCATGACCATGCCATCCATTTGGTTCCAAGGAGTGTCCCACCTAACAATCGTCCTTACCGCTATCCTCAACCACAAAAAATAGAAATCGAACAGATCGTTCAGGATCTCCTAGATCATGGAGTCATTCGACACAACACTAGCCCTTATTCCTCACCTGTAGTTCTGGCTAGACGAAAAGATAACTCTTGGCGTATGTGTCCTGATTTTCGTTCTCTCAATAAACTAACTATCAAGGACAAATTTCCTATCCCTGTCATAGATGACCTACTAGATGAGCTGCATGGTGCAAATTTTTTTACAAAATTAGACCTTCGCTCAGGATTTCACCAAATCCGTGTCCGAGAAGAAGATATTCCCAAAATTGCTTTCCGTACTCATGAAGGTCATTACGAATTTTTGGTCATGCCTTTTGGTCTCACCAATGCACCATCCACTTTCCAAAGTCTCATGAACCAAGTGTTTCGTCCATTCCTCCGTAAGTTTGTCTTAGTTTTTTTCGATGACATTCTCATATATAGCCAAACATGGAAGGATCATTTACATCATGTGGATAAAGCCCTTCACATTTTACACAAAGAAAAGTTATTTGTCAAACGTTCCAAATGTTCATTTGGTGTCCAAGAAGTTGAGTATCTTGGTCATATAGTTTCACACGAGGGCGTCAAAGTTGATCCCAATAAGATTAAGGCAATTCAAGAGTGGCCTTTACCTAAAACCATCAAGAAACTTCATGGTTTTTTGGGTCTCACGGGCTACTATCGCAAGTTTGTACAAAATTATGGTAAGATTGTAGCACCTCTCACAACACTCACAAAAAAGGATGCTTTTCGTTGGTCGGAAGAGGCTACTCAAGCTTTCGAAGCTCTTAAGGAGGCCATGTGTACAACTCCAGTATTAGCAACCCCCAATTTTCACAAACCATTTATTATCGAATGTGATGCGTCAGGAACAGGAATTGGGGCTATATTAATGCAAGAAGGTCATCCGTTGGCATTTGAAAGTAAACAACTCTCCGAGAAAAATTTGGGAAGATCGACATACGAAAAAGAAATGTTGGCTATTCTTCATGCAGTAGAAAAATGGAGACACTACCTAATCAGTAGCCGCTTCATTATCAAAACAGATCATAGTAGTCTCAAACATTTTCTTGAGCAGAGGTTTTCCTATCCGAAACAAAATAAGTGGTTAACCAAACTATTGGGTTATGATTTTGTTATCGAATACAAGAAGGGGAAGGAAAATGTAGTCGTCGATGCGCTATCCAGGAAATATGAAGACGAAGTAGTCATTAACGCTATTTCAGGTCCTTGCTCCCAATGGGTGAATCAATTACAAGATGAATGGTTGTCCAATAGCGAAACTGCTTGGATAATTCAAGAATTATCTATTGGGTCCTCTAAACACCCTTTGTTCTCTTATGAAGATAAAATCCTCCGGAAGAAGAACCGCATTTACATTCCACACAACTCAGAACTCAAAACGAAGATCCTAGACGAATCACACGCTTCTCCATCAGTGGGACATTCAGGATTTTTGAAAACATATTTAAGGATCAAACAATCATTTTGTTGGAAAGGATTAAAAGCCAAAGTCAAACAATGGGTAGCAGAATGCGAAGTTTGCCAGCGCAATAAAGGAGAGACAGTCAAATCACCAGGGTTATTACAACCCTTACCCATCCCTGAACGTTAGTGGGAACATATATCCATGGATTTTATTGAAGGTCTTCCAAAGTCAGAAGGCAGGACAGTAATATTCGTAGTGGTAGATCGGTTATCCAAATACGCTCACTTTCAGGCTTTACAACATCCATTTTTCGCAAGCAAGGTGGCAAAGGTATTTATGGATTCAATTTTCAAATTACATGGTATGCCAAAAAATATTGTAAGTGATAGAGATCCCATCTTCACTAGTAACTTTTGGCGAGAATTATTTCGACTTAGTGGTACCAAATTGAACATGTCCTCGACTTACCATCCCCAGGACGGATGGGCAAACGAAGTAGTTAACAAATGTTTGGGTACATACTTACGATGTTTCGTTCAAGATAAACAATATCAATGGAGCCAATGGCTAGCAATGGCGGAATGGTGGTACAACACTTCTTACCATTATTCAATTAAGATGTCTCCCTTTGAAGCATTGTATGGAACCAAGCCTCCAATCGTAGCGATTACGTCCCGAGGTTCATCCAAAGTAGACAAAGTGGATGATTGGTTTCAACAAAGGCAATCTACACTCACCATACTCAAAGAGAATTTATTCCAAGCACAAAATCGCATGAAACAACAATAAGACTTGCACCGCTCGGAACGAACTTTTAATGTCGGTGACAAGGTTTTCCTAAGGTTGCAACCTTACAAACAAGCATCGTTAAGGATAAAGACCAGTCAAAAGTTGGCACCACGATTCTATGGTCCTTACAAAATTGTGCGCCGCATTGGAGAAGTAGCCTATCAGTTAGAGCTTCCTTCATCATCACGAATACACCCGATATTTCATGTTTCATGTCTCAAAAAGGTAATTGGTCAGAAAGTGCAAAGTCAATCAGAATTACCGGTGCTCGATGAGGAAGGACGCATACATCTCCAACCTGAAGATATATTACAACACGGAATACGAAGACTAAGATCACGCAGATTCAAGAATTTCTCATCAAATGGCAAGACCTACCGAGAGGAAGATGCCACATGGGAACACGAAAGTATTTTCCAGACATTTCCAGCTTTGAGGACAAAGCTTTCCGAGGAGGGGAGTCATGCTACATACCAAACCTAGCATTCGGCTAGGTTCTCCAAGTGAATAAAAATTCATATATATTAGCATAGTTTTCATTAATTGATTTTATCTCATCTTTTGCTATTTTATCTCTACGTATTCGCACTTTGCCTTCACGACGGGATCTGCCCTCCTAGTGGCAATTGATTTTAATTAAATACTTTCATACTCCTCGCATTCCGTATTCGATTGATTATTTGTTCTGGTTGTATAGTTCAATAATAAATAGTGCTTCCGTTCAAGAAATAGTAGAAGGCGTTGCTTTCCATCCGTCAAGGATTTAGCCAAGGAGTGGAACAGGAAATACAACACATTCATAAGCATTTTACGCCTTAACTGGTTTAGGAGCATCACATGGAAACTGCACAACACTTCCCTATTGGAATCAAGGGTAAAAGAATCCATAATAACTAAAATCATTCGCTTCCAGGGATTAGTGAGGGTATAGGCATCATACCCAATCTGCAATTTTAGGAAGCATTCATCTTTGCCCAGAAAGAATCCCAATTCCCTAATGAGGGAATGCTTCTTCCTATTGTAGTTGGCTCCATCTATCAGAAGACCCATCACCTCACCAATTATAGTAACAAAGATTTGGAAATCCAGACCACCAACCTGAACCCAGTCCTGCCTCCACGAGTGAGCCATAAGATGAGAAATACCTCTATGGTGGTCATGGAAGGAATGGATACAAGTGAGTAGACCACCTTTGTGTAAGATCTTAACTTCATCGTCCACCTGCAAGGACTTTGACTCTAGCAAATTTTGTGAAGCTTTCTACGATGAATAATGGCCCATATTCAACATCCACACACAGTTAGACTTGGCTTTGGTTCCTCCAATTCTGTAAAAAACATCGATGAAAAAGAACACCCTAAACAAATTTAACAAGCAAAAATATTATTTTGGGCCTTGACAAGAGTTTTCAAAGAGGGTTTGAAAATCATTCCAAAAAATGCGGTGCCACAGATAAAGATAATGACCACCGAGGGAGAACACACATCCAAGAACACCATGCTGATGGAAGAACCCAATGATCACCCTTGAAATTATGAATTTGTCATCCATGCATCCCTTCCAATAATTATTGAAAGATCTGCACTCTCAATTGTGCCACAGTCAAAGAGGATGCTTCATCTTCCAAGTGTGGGACGAAGAGCAGTCACACTTGCACATTGATAATAGTAACCTTGAATCCTAGAATAGAAACATCCAATTCCAAGAATGACTATGATGATTGGAAGTGACACCAATTTTTAATTAATAGGTTACGCCATCCAATCAAGAACATTCTAACACATTGGATTACTATAGAAATGGCCAAATATCTCGTAAAAAAGCATGCCATTCAGAAGGCTCCTAATCCACCCAATCCTATTCAAAAATCTCACATTGACAAGATGAATTCTCCAGCATAGGAGGCTTCTAATGATGTGGCTGAAAACCTCTCTGCCAAGTGTATCTTCAGTCCACCAGATTCTCTTCACCTCCTAGGCGGGAAGCAAATATGAAGATTGGTCCTAAAATCCCAACATTTGAAATTGAGTTTGCAAACAAAGGGGGTGGAACTAAACCCAAAGGTTCACCTCTCGTATTCCTTATTTACCATAGATTCATAGAAACCAAAAGCAATTTCAGGTAAGGATGAAACCAATCAACCATATTAGCCTACCAAAAGGGCAAGTTAGAGGTTGGCCTCATTCAAAAGTCTCAGCAAACCTTACGAGAAATTTGATCTCCAAACCAAGAGATTTTTTTGGGTTAGACTTAAATTTGCCATGTAGTCTACCAACTTGTTACCTTCTCTAAAAATGTGTTGGGTGAGAACTTCCTTTTTTACTGCAAAATTCTCCTAGCCTCAACTATCAGGTTTGCAATATTCTAGCTAGGAGTTTTGGGAGAATTGATTAAATTAAAAATATTCAGGGAATCTCCTTCAACAATAATTTTTTTGGATCCCAAAGATTCTAATAACTGCAAGCCTTGGCACAAGGCTCTAGCTTCAGCAAAGTGTGAGGTTGGAGCTCAAAAAAGGCCAAGACCAACTCACCTATACCATTCTGAATCACACCACTTGCTCCTACTATGCCAGGGTTTCCTTTTGAGGCTCCATCAAAGTTTAGTTTGACCCAGCCTAGAGGGGGCGAAGACCATTGAATTGAGTTTCTCTGATTCAAGGGGGGTCCATATGGTCTCAGTTCAATGAGGAAAACCAAGGATCAACTCCAAATCTACTTCTGTTGTAAAGCCTCCACTCATATCCAACAAGCAAGAGGACACATTTTCAACAACACTCAGAATTACTTTAGAACAAACTGCCTTGGAATTTATCTTGGTATTCTTGAACGCTCTTTGGTTTCTCTCCCACCAGAGACCCCAAAAGAGATGCAGAAAAATGAATCTTCGTAAACAAGAAAGTCTGAGATAAAAAAAATAGTTTTTAATATTTATAAGGTTATAGGTTATATAGAATAATTTTTATAAAGAATGTTGTTTATCTAATATGATTATCCAACCATACTTTGATTCTTATATAGTATACAACTTTATCTTATAAGATTCAAATCTTATATTTCTTTTTTAGAATTTTAAATTTATTATTATAACATATTAAAATAGGAAATAAATAAATTAATTAATAAAATACATGGGATTGTCCTAAAAAGGACATTGTAATGGTAAAGGCATTGGGATCTCCTAGCAGAGACCCAAGTTCAATTCACGGGGAAGTTGGCCCTTGATGTGCCCCCAAAATTTCAACCTATTCAATGGGATTCATTTATAGATTATGCATTGGAAGAAACTAATATTTCAATGTTGGTAAAGCAGACTATGATTTTGTGAAGCGAGTAAAAGTTTTGTATGTTGTAGTAGAAGAAGATGATATTAGATGGACTTCATGGCTGAATGGATTATTTGAGTTGTTGGTTGGATTATGGAACCGAGTATAGATTGAAACTTTCAACTTTTTGAGACTATTAAACTATTTTTTAAAATAGATTTGTTAAAATATCATTATAATATAAATAAGATTCATTTCACAAATCATTAAACTAACAAAATGCTTTTTTAATTGGTTATTTGGGATTAAAATAAATTCCACTTGTATTATATAATGACCCATAGTTTAGTTATCATGCATATATTCCTTGATAAAATTTAAGTTTGATTTTTCAACTTTTTGAGACTACTAAACTATTTATTATAGTTCTTGTGGTTCACTTATGCTGTTGGAAGGAAACTAACAATCCAAAGTTAATAAAGCGGACTATACTAACACAAAGTTTTAAAAATTTTAAACTACTTAGAGGTAGTATGTAGATAATAGAGGTGGAGTTTTCCTATTGTGAAGGTTGTTGCAAGAAAATGGTAAGAAGAAGGATGCTAAATTATGGAATATTTGTATTTACAATGAAAATTGAAAATGATAAAAAAAATAAAAATCAAGAATTTAGACCTTTTATGAGAAAATATGTAGGTATCTACTTATAGCAACCCAATTGAGTTATAATTTGTTAATGAGGGGGACCCAAGTACAAACTACGAGATACGAATTGAATGTTTTTGTAAAATCTCAAGATCTGAAGGAGAGAGTTGTGATTTAGGGTGGGTGATCCAAGTACAACCCCAAATTGAATGTTTTTGTAAACTCTCAAGCTTCGAAGGAGAGAGTTGTGATTTAGGGCAGGGGACCCAAGTACAACCCTTTTTTATCAATAAAAAAATGATAAAATCTAATTTATAATAAACACTTTACTACTACTTGGAATTTGATATAGTAACAAATTTGAAAGCTTATATGGTAATGATTGTTTTGTTTAAAGAAGTTGAATTTTAAGATTTTAAATTTAATTTAATTTTTAAAAATATAAATATAATTTAAATTTGTGTGACATGTTTATTTATAATAATTTTTAGATTATGAAAAAATTAAAAAGAATGCTTTGATTAAAAAAGAGAGTATATTGGGCGGTTGCCCCCTAAGGGGCCTGACAAATTATCTGGTGCTTTAACGATCAAAAAATCTAAATTCTAAAGGAGCGTGGAAGACTGGAGGTTGAAGTAGCATGGAAGGCTAGAGGCTGAAGGAGCGTGGAAAGCTGGAGGCTGAAGGAGCGTGGAAAGCTGGAGGCTGAAGGAGCGTGGGAGGCTGAATTATGAGTTGATATTTGGAGTGTCAATATTAAAGAAGTGTGGAAGGTTGGGTTAGATGAAGGAGCATGGAATGCTAGGCTAGCTAAATGAGCTACAACAAAAGGGTGGGATGTTGGGTGGAAGGTTGGAATGGCTAAAGGAACGTGGAAGGCTGATAAGGCTGAAGGAGCATGGAAGGTTGGACCGACTAAAGGAGCTGTAACGGAAGGTTGGGATGCTGAGTGGAAGGTTGGGAAGGCTGAAGGAGTGTGGAAGGTTGCTTAAAATGAGAAAAAAAAATTACAAAGTGCGAAGGATTAGGTTTTTTCCTAAAAAAATCTCATATTTTATGAGCCATATCTTCATGAAGAGTTATCTGATGTAGTTGATTCTTGTACCAACTTGTGCAGAATTTGAATAGCTTTAAAATGAGTGGTCATATAAAAAAATTTAAGCAATATTAGGGAGATATGACCCTATTAAGTCAACCATTCGAAACAAGGGCAGTGAAAATTTTCAAGTTGCAAAAAATGAAATTGTAAAGTGCGAAGGATTAGGGTTTTTTCCTAAAAAACATCTCATCTTTTAGGAGCCATATATTCACAAAGAGTTATCTGATTCAGTTGATTCTTGGACCAACTTGTACATAATTTGAATAGCTTTAAAATGAGTGATCATATGCAAAAATTTGAGTAATATTGAGGGAGATATGACCCTGTGAAGTTAACCATTTGAAACAAGGGTAATGATAATTTTTAAAGTCGCAAAAAATAAAATTACAAATATTTTCCAACTAGGGTTCGAACGATGGGAAGAGCCATGAAGGGCTATGAATTCAACAAGGAAGGAAAATAGCAATTCAGATTTGGTAAAGTAGACTATGATAGTGCGATGTTTTGGCATTGTGAAGTCTGCTATAGGAAAATGTCAAGAAAGATGCTAAATTTTGGAGTAATTGTATTCATAAAAAAATTTGAAAAGATTGAAAAAATGAAAATCAAGAATTCAGACATTTTATGTAAAATGATGTAGGTTTATAGCTATAACATCTCAATTGAGATGGGAAGTGTATCTATTTGTAAACTCTCAAGCTCTAAAGAAGAGAGATGTAATTTTTCAAGGGTGGGGGACTTGAGTACAACCCCTTATTAGCAGCAACAATAGAGTCCATGGAAGAAGCAACAACAAAGTCCATGTCGAAAGTGCACAAGAACACACCAAAAGAAGGGCATAAGAGAGAAAATTATGAATACAAATTTTAAATAAACAAAAAAATTGTTGAAGAATCAAAGAAAATAAAATGCTAGATTAAGGTTGCAACATATCAACACCCACACCACCTTGAATGACAATAATCTTGGACGCATGGCTTAAATCATCAATAATATAGATCTACATGGAGTCAAAAAGGCATCAAGTATGGCAATATTTGGAAAAAAATACATAGTGGTTCTTTCCTAAAAAACATATCATATTTTAAGAACCATATCTTCATGAAGAGTTATCTAATTTAGTTGATTCTTGGACCAACTTGTGCAGAATTTGAATAGCTTTAAAATGAGTGGTCATATGCAAAAATCTAAACAATATTGAGGGAGATATGACCCTGTTAAGTCAACCATTCGGAACAAGGGCAGTGATAATTTTTCAAGTTGCAAAAAAATGAAATTGCAAAGTACAAAGGATTAGGGTTTTTTCCTAAAAAATATCTCATCTTTTAGGAGTCATATCCTCATGAAGAGTTATCTAATTCAGTTGATTCTTAGACCAACTTGTGCAGAATTTGAATAGCTTTAAAATGAGTGATCATATGCAAAAATATAAGCAATATTGAGGGAGATATGACCCTGTGAAGTCAACCATTCAGAATAAGGGCAGTGACAATTTTTCAAGTTGCAAAAAATGAAATTGCAAAGTGTGAAGGATTAGGGTTTTTTACTAAAAATATCTCATCTTTTAGGAGCCATATATTTGCAAAGAGTTATCTGATTTAGTTGATTCTTGGACCAACTTGTGAAGAATTTGAATAGCTTTAAAACGAGTGATCATATGCAAAAATCTGAGCAATATTGAGGGAGATATGACCCTGTGAAGTCAACCATTCGAAACAAGGGTAATGATAATTTTTAAAGTCACAAAAAATAAAATTGCAAATATTTGCCAACTAGGGTTCAAACGATGGGAAGAGCAATGAAGGGCTATGACTTCAGCAAGGAAGGAAACTAGCAATTCAGATTTGGTAAAGTGGACTATGATAGTGCGATGTTTTGGAAATATTACTCTACTAAGATGCAAGGCATAGATAGTAGAGGTGAAGTTTTGGCATTGTGAAGGTTGCTATAGGAAAATGTCAAGAAAGATGCTAAATTTTGGAGTAATTGTATTCATACAAAAATTTGAAAAGATCAAAAAAATGAAAATCAAGAATTCAGATATTTTATGTAAAATGATGTAGGTTTCTAGCTATAGCATCTCAATTGAGATGAGAAGTGTATCTATTTGTAAACTCTCAAGCTCTAAAGAAGAGAGATGTAATTTTTCAAGGGTGGGGGACTTGAGTACAACCCCTTATTAGCAGCAACAATAGAGTCCATGGAAGAAGCAACAACAAAGTCCATGTCAGAAGTGCACAAGGACACACCAAAAGAAGGGCATAAGAGAGAATATTGTGAAGAAGAATTTAAAATAAAGAAAAAAATTGTTGAAGAATCAAAGAAAATAAAATGTTAGGTTAAGGTTGCAACATATCGACACCCACACCACCTTGAGTGACAATAATCTTGGAGGCATGGCTTAAGGCATCAATATTATAAATCTACATGGAGTTAGAAAGGCATCAAGTATGGCAATGTTTGGAAAAAAATGCATAGTGGTTCTAGATTTCAAAGGGGTGCAGTAGCATTAAGGAACAATAGGACCAACTGTTCAAAATATTAAAGTGGAGCAACAAAAGAATGGATCCAACAAAGCAATTATGGATATTCAAGCGGCATAATGATAACTTGGCATTATCAAAGACCACCACTAATCAATATTTCACTTGGATGGATGGATGAACAAAATTGAAAATTTTCAAGAAGGATGCTGGATATTTGGATTGACAAAGGTAATTGAACAAGACCCAAAAAATAAATATCAAGAATTCAATATTTTTTTAAAAAATGATGTGGGTATCTATCTATAGCATCTCAATTGAAATAAGAATTGAATGTGTTTGTAAAATATCAAACTCTATAAGGGAGAGTTGTGGTTTTTCAAGGGTGGGGGACTCGAATACTACCCCTTTTTCTCAAGCAATATTGAGGGAGATATGACCTTGTGAAGCCAACCATTCGGAACAAGGGTAGTGACAAATTTTCAAGTTGCAAAAAATAAAATTGCAAAGTGCGAAGGATTAGGGTTTTTCCTAAAAAATATCTCATATTTAGGAGCCATATCTTCATGAATAGTTATCTAATTTAGTTGATTCTTGGACCAACTTGTGCATAATTTGAATAACTTTAAAATGAGTGGTCATATGCAAACCTTTGAGCAATATTGAGGGAGATATAACCCTATGAAGTCAACCATTTGAAACAAGGGCAATGATAATTTTAAAAATCGTAAAAAATGAAATTGCAAATATTTGCCAACTAAGGTTCGAACGATGGGAAGAGCCAGGAAGGGGTATGACTTCAGCAAAGAAGGAAACTAGCAATTCAGATTTGGTAAAGTGGACTATGATAGTGCGATGTTTTAGAAATATTACTCTACTAAGATGCAAGGTATAGATAGTAGAGGTGGAGTTTTGGCATTGTGAAGGTTGCTATAGAAAAATTTCAAGAAAGATGCTAAACTCTAGAGTAATTGTATTCATACATAAATTTGAAAAGATCCAAAAAATAAAAATCAAGAATTCAGACATTTTATGTAAAATGATGTAGGTTTCTAGGTATAGCATCTCAATTGAGATGAGAAGTGTATCTATTTATAAACTCTCAAGATCTAAATAAGAGAGATGTAATTTGTCAAGGGTGGGGGAGCTGAGTACAACCCCTTATTATCTAGCGCAAAAAAAAGAGAGTATATTTTTTTCATCAAATGACATTAGCTCAATCGATATATTTATCAACTTTGGAGAGGAGATCTATACATACATAATTGTTAGGTTGTTATAATATCAATGTGGTCATGTGAGATTTGTTTCAATTCTATATTAAAAATACATTTTTTCTTTCAATATACATTAAAAAATATTATAATCGCAACCATCAAACCATGACATACAAGGACTCAAAACATTACATATGCAAAATGTTAGAATTATTGAATACAATATTCTATTCACATGAAAATAGTTAAGCAATACATCACAAGAGAATAGAGAAGCTCCAAATACTGATTGATTATTCCATGGAATCAACTTTTTATAAATAGCAAAGTTGATCAATGTGAGCCATTGGATTACAACAACTCAACAAATCTGAACTAGTATAAACTGAGAGTTCACCTGACTCATGGAAGAGTGGTAACTCAAGTAAGACTATCCTAGTAGAACTTAAGAGAACAAAGATTTATTCTAGAACCCCCCCTTAAGTGATACTAGGAGTGAATGTAATAATAGTTGATGAGTCCCGACAACAATACCTGATGAGGTACTCATGTACAATGAACTCTTATAGAATAGATGGTAAAAAAACATGGAAAAAACCATCTTTCAAGAAGAAGAAGAATAAGAGGCATGTCTTCGGATGGCGAAGATTGTCCTCTATTGAACACCAAAAAAATAATGAGTCCTGGCAATATGGCCTTATTAGGTACTCATGTACAATGTACTTTCATATAGGAGAGATGGTGAAAAAACCACATGGGAAAAACCATATTCCAAGAAGAAAAAAAATAATAAGAAGAGAGAGGTGAAAACCTTTGTGTACTTTTCTAATTCATCTGCCTAACCCCAAGTTTCTCTCGCAACTAAATGTAGCAGAGAGAAGGAAAGGATTTGGTGAAGATATCTGTAATTTGATTTTTTTGTGGGAATGTACTCCAAGAGTAGATCCCATTGCTGAATATACCACCGAATGAAGTGCATGTGAATCTCAATGTGCTTGGTACGCTGATGCTCAACTGGATTGTGGGCAATATGAATTGTACTCTGATTGTCACACCAAATGGTAATGGGTTGGTCATGAAAAAAACCAAATTCTTTTAGTATCTGATGAAGCCAAAGAGCTTCCTAACTGGCCAAAACTGTTGCCCTGTGTTCTGCTTATATATATGATAATGCTACTGCTTTTTAATTGAGTGAGGACTTATTTAAATTTGGTGAGAAAATCTACAATTGTGCTGAAATATTCTAGAGATAAAGCTATTAACTTTGCTTCTAGCTGCATTGATCTTATTTGATCCACTTTACCAAACAAAGTATTTAGTTTATTCCAACTGGTTTTACATTCAGAAATGTGAAACCATAAGCTTTCACTCATATTTGTGCTTATGATACCCATTGTTTCATACATTTTTTCTTTATGAACAAAGATTTCATATTCCTTTTCAAATTCAGGTTGCTTCTCTTCTAGCAAGTGTGTGAGCCCTTTTTGAGAAATGAGATTTAATATTTTTGGTCTCCATGTATGATAGTTATGAGGGGTAAGTGGGTCAATTGTATTCATCATGCAAAAAAGAATATTGCAATGAACTAATTATTCACCCCCTTGAAGCTTTAGAGTAGACAATCACCTTTCTTCAATTAGAGTAGTGTGGAGCAAGAATTATTTTTGAAACAAGGTAGCAGAAGCCAAAACTTTATACCAAACTCTTCAATTTACCCGCCCTTACGAGAGGGAAACTATAAGTAAATTTAGGAGAGTGATACGTGGAACATAGGCAAGGGGAAGCAAGAATAATCTGCCGAACCTTTATACCTGATCTTCTTAATGACCCACCCTAATTTGAGGGAGACTATAGGTCAATGAGGAGATCAATACATGGAACATAGGTGATTATTTTGAAGATATGGGCCAAATTTTGGTGCCTTTCTTGATTATGTTTGTTTGCTTTGGAGTGAATTCTGAATTTTATTGCAATTACAACATGTATGAAATGCTCCAGGAATGAGGTGCAAGCATCAAACATCAAATGTTTAAGAGAGTGGGTTCATAACCAATGCAACAAACTGTGCTAAGTATCACCTTCAAGAAGTAATGCAGTAGTAGTAATGCAGATAATAGTGTAGCATGCTAACTAGTGCAACAATAGGAAATAGTGCAGCTAAAGTAGAGACTGCAAGTCAGTAAGTTGTAACACATGAAGAAGCCCCCCTTTTTTTGAATCCTTTAAGAGTAGGTGCAATATTAAGCACCAACATAAACAACCCCCAAAGAAAATTTCTTTTATTATTTGTTTTATAATGATACTCTCCACTCTGTGTGCCTCTAGAATAGGCTTAGAGTAAAAGAAAGTAAGATGAGGCCAAGAGGATGGATATAGATGATTACAATAGAACAAATTTTATGATCTTTGAAAAATAACTCCTGATCATCTCTTGAAGTGTTACAACAAAATAGATGATGAAAAAAAGGGATTATCGCTGTCTCTAGCGCCAACATTTCTTATACAAGAGATTTAAAAATTTGTAGCAGAATAAAGAGATTGCCAAGCGAGTTTGGATGAAGAGGGATCAATCAAAATATGCACAAAATCAAAAGATCGAGCAGAGTTCACCTGCTAATCAGCATAGGTATTGAGACAATGTCACAACGAGCAAATATCACCTATTGATCAGCACAGGTAGTGAGACGCATCCTTCATCCCCCGAACAGAACAACACAACCATCTTCCCTCGAATAGAATGTGCTTTGGATCAAATGGTCGAGCAATGTTCTTTGTTGAGCAGCACAGGTAGAGAGACAACGATAAGCAGAGTTTGGGAGTCTTCGAGGTGGGAATTGAAAATCAAGAAGATAGCATGCTTGCTACAACCAATGTCATCGATATTCAAGAAAAATAGACTGCAATGATTTTGACATTCATTCAGGCTACAAGGAGATGAGTTATGCAACAAAGAGAGATATATTTATATAAAAAAAAAATGGCTATCTCTAGAATATCACGAACAGGATATGACATCCATCTCATTCGGTGAGAACTACAGTTGGAGGGAGCCTTGAGAGATCGTTGGCGACTGTGTTTACAAGGAGCTAATGGCTAGTTCGTTGATACGAAATAAGACAACTCCACGTATTAGAATTCGTCAGGAACTACACCACAAATTTATCATCAAGCTATCACAAAGAGAGATGGCAAGAATGATAGCAAATTGGCCAATATATCGCCCGAAGATGATGCACGAGATGCGTAATCAACTTGCTGAGGACTTTAGTTGGAGGTAGCAAACATAAACTACCTGAAGATGTTGCATGAGAATGTGTACTCAACTCATCGAGGACTTTAGTTGGATGTAGGAAAATCATTTTATAGAGCGCCAATCGACACCTACGAGCTCCTTGAGATGACAATCAAATGCTTTTATTTTGTATAGGAATGAGCTAATGATCCAGCAGATATGTCTCTTCACACTTTAGTACGTTGTTAGATGATCGTACGCAATTTGGTAGGAATTAAACTGCACGTGCTCTACATGTCTCAACAAAATTTTACAATGCTCCCTTGCTTGATCAGATTTTAAGCAACGCTTTCCTCTTTTTTTGATAACGAAAAACTAGATGTCTTTGATGTTGGCACTTATAACACGCTGCCACAAAACGAGAACTAGTTGTCCACGAAAAAATTGAAAACCTTCAGTAAATCGCCCTCGAGCTTAGCAATGTCCTCGCTTCTATTGGACGGTCATCTCCTTAAAAAATGCCAAAAGAATGCGCACTACTTCCGACTGTGTGGGAGAACGTGGCCGAAGCTGTGAGCCAAGAGCACTGAGGCTTAAAAACTTCACACTAGAATGCACTCCAGCTGTATGGAAGAACGTGGTCGAAGCTGTGAGCCAAAGGGACTGAGGCTAAAAAAATCACACTAGATTTGAATAGTAGAAAATACAAATTTCTTCTACTTCAAATAGAATTGCCAAGAAAAATAAAGAAAGTAGTCTCATGAACAATATGAAAAAGAGGAGACTATGATTATTTTGAGACTTTGACAAGATGAACCAGAAATGAAGCTTCAAGAAGCAAGAGATCTTGAATGCAAGCTTTTATCAGGGCTTGATTCATGCGCCAACAATTATCATTGAGGTCCGTGTGGCTGCGGATTTGAAAGAAGATATTTTACCAATATCCAATAAAAAGAAGAGGAGTCACAAGAACAATATCAAATGAGGCACCAATAACAACAAGGAAGGTGGCCAAGTGATGGCTATAGTTGAAACAAGCAAGTAGTAAAACTTGACAGATATTTTTCAAGAGAAACCATCAAAGAGCCAGATTTCCAAAAATGAACCAGATTCGAAAAAAACTTCAAAAAACTTGAATGTATGCAAGAACTATCCTAGCTCTGATACCATGTTAGAATTATTGAAGACAATATTCTATTCACATGAAAATAGTTGAGCAATACATCACAAGAGTATAGAGAAGCTCCAAATACTGATTGATTATTCCATGGGATCAACTTTGTATAAATAGCAAAGTTGATCAATGTGAGCCATTGGATTACAACAACTCAACAAATCTGAACTAGTCTAAACTGAGAGTTCACCTGACTCATGGAAGAGTTCTCCACTTTTTCCTTCTAACAAAATGGGAGGTAATTCTTCAATTTTTGATGGCATGATAGATTTTGAAACATTTGTGAATATCAATGAATTGATGGATGTGGAATTAAGAGGTATCATATTTACATGGAGTAACAGAAGAATTGGTGATCAAAGAATCCAAATAAGGTTGGATCACTTTTTGATTTCAAAGGAAGGGTTACTTACATTTGGGGATTCTATACTTTCAACTCTACCAAATATTACATCTGATCATAATTATTTAGTTTAGGAAACAAAAACAGGAACAAGAACAAGGATTTTAAAAAGTCCATTTAGGTTTGAATTGATGTGGTTGAGACATGATGATATGGAAAAGAGAATTGAAGAATGGTGAAAAAAGACTTTTCAAGACCCATAATCTCACAGATTGCAAAAAAACTAAGGCACATAAAACACAACCTCAAAATCTGGAATAGGAATGTTTTTGGAAAAATGTTTGTTAATAAGAATGAATTAAAACAACAATTGATGGATATTGATGTATCTCTTAATAGTGGGAATCTATTGTCTGATATTCGAGGAAAAGAAAAACAATTATTATCAGATTATCATAACATAGTAGCTAGTGAGGAGGTTTTTTGAAAACATAAATCTAGAGTTCCATGGCTTAAAGAATGTGATCGAAACATGAAGTTTTTTCATATTTCAACTCTTAAGCATAGAAGTTGTAATAAGATTAAGGAAATTATTAGAGATGATGACAAAGTTATTGATAATATCATTGAAATTAGAGATGAGGCAGATTGCAAGAGAAGAGATGATAGATGAAACAATGAATTTACTACTCCAAAATATTCCTTCTCTTGTTACAAGTCAATACAGTGATTACTTGATTAGCATGCTTAAAGAAGAATAGATTAAAATAATAGTGTTTGATATGTGTGGGGAGAAGGCTCCAAGTCCAGATGCTTTTCAGGATATATTTTTCCAGAGAGAATTATTGGATTTGTTGTAATAAGAGTAGTTATGGAGGTTCAAAAATTCAATTTTATACCAAGGGATGTCAACTCTACTTTTCTTATTCTAATTCCAAAAATTGTAGGTGCTAAAGCTTTCAAAGATTATAGACTAATAAGCCTTTGTAATACATTATACAAGATTATTACAAAAGTAATTGCTAATAGACTCAAGTATGTGCTACCCTTTATAATTGATATGCAACAAGGAGGTTTTGTGATGAATAGATAGACCTTGGATGGTATTATAACCATTCATGAAGTAATTAATTCTATTGAAAGGAGTAAATAAGTAGGTATATTGTTGAAGTTGGATATAAATAAAGCATATGATAGAGTGTCATGGGTTTTTTAAGTCAAATTTTTGGAAAAATTTCATTTTCATGTTAATTGGATTGTTTTAATCGAGTGTATCACAACAACAATGCTCTCAATAATGATTAATGGGGCTGCAATTGGTTATTTTAAGAGTATAAGGGGGTTGAGACAAGGAGACCTACTATCTCCTTATTTGTTTATAATTATGGTTGAAGCCTTGGGAAGAGCAATTTAAGCTGCTACTAGAGAAGATAAATTGGATGGAATTAAGCCAACTTCAACTTTAAATCTGCTTTCACATCAATAGTTCATAGGTGATACGATTATTGTCAAAAAATCCTCCATTCCCCAAGCAAAGGTAATAAGGAATATATTAGGTATTAATGAGAATGCTACTGGACAAAGGGTGAATTTTCTCAAAAATAAGGTTTTCTTTATCAATACTCCCATTTTAAGACATAATAGTATTGCAAGGATCTTTGGTTGTGAGATTGGAAATTTTCCTGCTACATACCTTGGAATGCCTCTTTTTAATGGAAGAATGAAAGAGAATATGTGGAATCCAATAGTTAAAAAATTTGCTTAAAAATTCACAAGTTGGAAGGGTATACTTCTCAGCTAGGCAGGTAAGGCTCAATTGGTTAAATATACTCTCCAAAGTATTTTTATATACTTTATGTCCCTTTTTAAAATGCCTAGGAAAATTTGGAAAATAATTGAACAAATTCAAAGTAACTTCCTATGTATTGGAATGAAGGAGAAGAAAATAATAGCTCATGTTGCTTGGGATAAGGTTTGTTCTAAAAAGGAGGTCGGAAGCCTAGGTTTAAGGGAATTGAAACAAATGAACAAAGCTCTCATGGGAAAGCAGGGGTGGAAAATAGTTACAGATGTAAAAGTAGGATGGATTCAAATATTGAAACCAAAGTATATGAGAAATAAGATTAAATTTTTGGTAGAAGAGAATGTAATAAAATGATATTTCTTCTGGAAAAATCTTAAAAAAACTAAACCTCTTCTTTAAGAGGGGTTAAGATGGTAGATTGGAAATGGAAGAAAAGTAAACTTTTGGAGAGATAGATGGATCAAAAATATCCCTTTGTGTGAAGACTCTAAATTTATAGAATAAAACAGGAAATTTCTCATCAGTATGGACAATGGGTTCACAATTTTATCATTGCAAATACTAATGGTAAAATATGGAAACATGTATATGTTCAGGGTATGAATGACAAGAAACGATAAGTGGTAACGAAACTGAATAAAATGTTGTAGTTATATATTCTAAATCAAGGTAGACTAGAGGATTCTCAAATTTGGAAATGTAGGAAATATGGGAACTACTTTGTAAAATCTGGGTACTTTCTCTTGGAAGATGTAGGATTGGAATGGCTATCGGTAAGCAAGATTTAGCTGAAACATCTAACTCTAAAAGTGGTATTTTTCTCTTGGCTTGTAGTTCAAAATAAAGTTCTAACAAGCGGATAATTTGTTTAGGAGAGGTCTATAGATCCCTAACATATGCCCATTATGTGAAGGGGATTAGGAGGAGGTATTGCGTTTGTTTTTTGGATGTTCATTTTCAAATGAGGTGTTTAACAATATCCTTGACAAATTTTGTACAACATGGGTCTTGCCAAATTCTATTGTTGATCTTTAATTAAGTTGGGAATCACCTTTTAAGAGAAAAAGACTGTGTACTTTATGGAACTTTTTTTTACCTTACTTTATGTGGGGTATTTGGAAAGAACAAAATGATAATTTTTTTAAAGGATGAAAGAAGGATGTGATGTCTACAATGATCAATATTTGTAATGTTGTGAAGGAGGATATTTTGATAATCAATTTCAAGGACTCATGGGAAGATGATGGTAAAAAGTTATTGCAAATAGTTGGGGGTTGGATTCTTGCAGTAATTAGCCATTAATTTCTTCCAAACTTAAAAGACTTCAAAAAAAATGGGAGCCTCCATTATAGGGTTGGTTAAAATTGAATTTTGATGGTGCTTCAAAATGGAATCTGGGTATAGTAGGTGTTGGTGGTATTTTTTGGAATGAAAGAGGAGAGGTGGTATTATTGTATGCTAAGAATATTGAAATCTAATCTAATTATTTTGCTGAAACTAGAGCTCTATTCCTAGGTATTAGATAGATTGATAGAATTGGAATTAAAATATCATCATAGAAGGAGAATCATTAAACATTATCAACCTGATCAAGGATAATCAAGATTCAAGTTGGGATATAAAAGATATTATTCAAGAGGTTAGACTACTAATCAGGAATTTGGAAAATGTACAAATTGTACATATCTACCCAGAAGGAAACAATGGTACAAATTGGATAGCCAATTAGGGAATTCATAATGAAGGATATGTAATCTTGAAAGATAATTTTCCACAAGAAATTATGGAAATTAACAATAATGAATTTTAGAATGCATATATTTGATATATGGATTAGGAAAAGGGATTCGCATATGCATGATAGTAGAGACTGTAAAAGAATCTGTTGTTAAGTATTTGTCTTAGTGTTGTGTTTCAGTTAAGTTTTTGACTAAGCTAGTTTTCTATAGTATAAGCTGATATAGGTTATGTGGGTTGTATTTTCAAATTGGTGACTCATTTTATGTCACATCTTGGGCTTTGTATCAAAGTATTATGTTTTTTTTTATGACAATGTAAAAGGGTTGGGACCTTTTCAAAAACCCCTTTCTCTAACATAATAAAAAAAACAATGACAAACATTAAATATATAAAAAAAAATATTAGGATAACAATGTGATAATGTGTTATGGAAAACCATTAGGAAATACCTTGTTTTCTCAAAGATGTCTCAAAGATGACACTAAAAATTCGTGTAATATATTTTTCTTGCCATGACTTAGAGAATTAAAATAGTCTAAATATGGAGCAAATATCACTACAATGGCAACACTATGGGCAATATTAAGTTTAATATAAAATTAATAGCATTTAGATTTTAGTTTTGAATATACTTGTATTAGATTTTTTTATGGTTGCTTATAATTTATTGCAATTAATATTGAAATTTTATATTTTATAGTGAAAAGTTTCAACATTTTGAAGTAAAAAATCATAACAAGTTCCATTTACTCCACATTTAGATTACTCCTAGGGAACTACCTAATAAAAGCAATATGCATGTAATCAAGTTAAAATTCAATGTGAAAACTGAGCTTTCATGGAAGGAATTCATCTAATATATTGCTTAATATATACATATATATATATATATATATATATATATATATATATATATATATATATATATATATATATGCTACAAATTGTTCTATTTGCTCCAAATTTAGATTACTCTTGGATAATTACTTAACAAAAGCAATGTGGCTTTACTCAAATTAAAACTTGATGTGAAAATTAAGCTTTCATAGAAGGAACTCGTCTAACATATTACTTTTAAAAATTATAATTCAACTTGTTCTTATAATAGTTGGGGAAATATAATCAAATGGTATTAGCTCAACCGATTAGATTCCTCAACATTCAAGCATGAGACCTAGGTTCAAATATTGCCAAGCGATACATAGATAATATCCAAGCTTTGTTGTAATACCACTATGTGATGATGATGTAATACAGGTGGGGCCTATTTCAATCCCATATAACCAATTGAAAAAATAGTCGAGGTAATATATACCAAATAAAAAAGCCTAAGTAGACAAATTTTAGATGTAAGCATGAATTGTTCCCTTGCTTCGATCTCATCCATTTAAGAGAAATAAATTTGGTTGTTAGGGTGGATCAGTTTATCTTTTCATTTCCAAGAGCATTCCTTCCTTATTTGCTATAATGGGAAATGCTCAATACTTTTACCATTCTTCACTATTCCTCTTTGATATCATTGGCAATGACAATGCCAATTCTTCTCAATAATTTCATGATTTTATTGTTCATTCATTCCCACCTAAATTTTTTTACAATATTTTCATCAATCATAGGAAAAGGGAACAAATTAAAATAGTAAGAAATATTTGAGATAATCTCCAAAATAGAAAATTAAGGAGACATTTATTATGATTATTAGTTCGTGATTTGATTAAAACTATATGAAGTGAAGTTGTAGCAAAATTGAAGTGCACTATAGGAGGTCATTCTCCACTAGCTAAATTGTTACCTTTTAGTATACTAGAGAGATAGAAAAACAAGATATTAAGGTTTTAAATAAGAGACATAAGGCATTATTGATATCCTAAGATGTATACCTCCTTTAAAACTTGGCCACCAAGAATTACCTGTTTAGATTGCATATGAAATACATATTTTTCTTTCTCAAAACCACTCCAAAAGGTCATTAAAGGAATGATGTTTGTTGTGAAACACATGAATCCATTGGATATATTGATTTCCCTTATGCTAGAGATGATTATTCTTGCCATTTATCCAACATGCTCAAGGTGGAACCAACAACCATTGAGACCATTAATTGATCTCTAAATGAGTACTCTAATTATATTTGCAAAATAAAAAAAAATCTTTATCTTTTATTTGGTTGTAATAGATAATATTATGGACCTTCATGTTTTCTAAAATAAATATTAAGAATCCTTCTTATATGAGTCCATTTTTTTCATTCATATAGTACATATAGCCATGGTAAAAGCCATACTAGAGTTGTTGACACCTAAAAATGTTCATGAATTTCACATCTTTATGGGACTGGTAAGTTATTCTAAGAAGTTTAAGGGTTCTCTAAGATATCCAACCTAATAACTTCTTTCTAGAAAAAGGTAAGGATATACTAATGGATAGAAAATGTGAAAATATTTTTTCAAAATTTGAAGAAAATGTTAATAATAGCCCCTATCCTTAAGGTGCAATATGGCAATGTCAAAATTTTAGTAACAATGGATGCATTGGGTGAAGGATTGGGGGAGAATCAATATAGGATGGTCAAGTGATAGCCTATGAATCCCAAAAACTTGAGCCTTATGAGCAAAAAATTGTTTCAAATTACTTGAAATTAGCAATAATTATTCATGCACTACATATGCGGAGGCATTATTTGTGAGTAGGTCATTTAAGCTTAAAATTGACCATCAAAGGCTTAAATACTTCTTTACTCAAACCAAATCAAATGCACAATAGATAAAATGGTTAGAATTTTTGTATGAATATGACTTTAGTATTAACTACATAAAGGAAAAAAAATTGAGTGGTTGATACTCTTAGTTGCTGAAAACAAATAGTTAATATTACCACCATCAAAACAACTTTTAGAAAGAGAATTATGAGACAAATTAATAAGGATGAGCACAATCAAAGAGTAAATACTACCTTAGAATTAGATGGTCATGATCATTGGTTTGTCGAATATCAAATGGATAAATTTTTGATGAGGTGGTTTTAGCTAATGCTTTTGGAGGATTTTAAGTAGATTTTGGTGGAGCTTTGGTGGTGCCTTGTTGGAGCTCTGACGGTGCCTTGGTGGAGCTTTGGTGGTGCCTTGGTGGATTGCTATGCTTTACCTCATTTTTTTAACCAATTTTATATGCTCCTTTGTAGATGAGATTACCTTGGATGTAATGATATTTATTTACTTTGTATTGTGTCTTCTTTTCTTGTAGGTTTGGCCGTATAAAATGGAGGAATTGTGAGCCTTGTGAGAGGCTCCTTTGCTACGCTCAGAGTGTGCTATTTGGTTGTTATTGAATGTAATAATATGACATTAATGCACTCTATATTATGCCCTAAGACCTGCGTACAACCGATTAGAATGATGCACAATAATGTAATAAATTTTGGTTATAAGAAACATTCTTGCACTCCTTTTTGCACTTCTTTTTGCAGATATGATTTTCTAGTTTTTATGGTAAAATTTTGAATGCAATGAGGGATTTGAGGTGGTCTTCTTGAATAGACACCTTTCCCATTTTTTCTTGGGTAATTTGATTACAATTCTAATCTTATAATGGTGTATACAGAAGCTTCTCTTTGATCTAATGTTTTGCAATTTCACCTTGCAAATAACCTTGTAATGCTTTGGATTTGAGACTCACCAAGTCTCAATTTTTGAATCTTCCTTTGCTGACTTTAGTTAGTTGCTATTTTCTAAAAAATTTGGAGGATTGAGCTATTTTTTGTGGCTTCCTTTGGCCACTAAAAGTTGTATATTTTGGTGCACTAATGTTGTCTTTAGACACTTGATGCTAATATGATTTTGTGCCTTTCTCAAGAACACAAACACTAATATTTTTGAGAGTAATATAGTAGTGCAAATGAACCCACTAATATTTCACTTTCAATGCACTGACAATCACACCTTATCACTCTAATCAACTCTCATTTTTCTTTCGTTTGTGGAAAACATCGCAAAAGGGATGTCACTTTTAGGTAAGATCTAAGGAGACAGGGGTATCTCTTCTACAAAAAATACCCAGGGCTCGCACCTAGCCTACCACCTTTGGCACACTCAAGAAGCATGCCTAAAACACAAAAACAAGCACACACAAACACAAAAAATAAAAATAAAAAAACACCACCTTCGACACACTCAAGGAGCATGCCTAAAACACAAAAACAAGCACACATAGACATAAACAAACACAACCCCCCCAAAAAAAACAAAACACAAAAAAAACCATAAAAACAACATAACACAACACTACCATAACAAAAACAACCAAATGAAACAATTACACTACAACCAAAACATAAAAACAAAAACAACAGAACACGAACCACACAGATAAAACCACAAAAAACAACATAACAAAACACAACCAAAACAAAAACAATAAAATGATACAAATACACCATAGACAAAAACATGAAAAAAAAACAACAAAAACTAAGCCAATGGAGCTATTGACAAATCAGACCATGTAAGATAACACTAAAACTAAACCATAGCTTAACAAATTACTAGAAATATTAGAAATTGCTTAGCAAATTAGCCATAGCTTCCGACATTGCCATCAAGAGACTGTAGGATAACACCCATCCTATAAACCCTTAGGCTTAAGGCATCCTCATAATTTTATTTGTATCTTGCTTCATTCTAGTTGGGACTATATTATGGTTACTTAGAACCATGACACTACTATTGGAATTTGTATGGTCTTTTTGAGGATCCATTTTTTTGTAGTTTGAATATGCCCTTTGGTTTTGTACTTGGGTTGATTTTCTACATTGTTCTTTTTTTATAGTTTAAAGTTGATTGAGATGGCTCTCTTTGATTGTTATTTCTCAGCATCAGGGCAAGCTCTTTTAGTGTTTTCTCATCATGCAATCCTTCCTGTTCCCTCTCTTCATCCAACTATGTTTCCATAATTATTGTTTCTATGGACCATCCTCATTATCTGCTTGCTCATTCATGAAGAGAATTTCAAAGGTGTTAGGTGAAATTACTGTTTTATCTTTTGTTGCTATTTTTTCTTTGTGTTTTTTGTTTAGGTATTTGAAACCCTACAAATTCCCCATCCTCTTTCTCTTTATTAGGGACCTTATGTGGAAAATACTTGGCTAGATGGCCATATTCATGACATATTCTGCATCTAAATAGAATATTTTCATAATCTACTACTTGCTCCCATATTTCTTCCCCATATTGTAAAGTAATATTCTCTGGAAGTGGTTTGTCAAAATAAATCAAAACATAGATCCTTGCATAAATCATATGCTCTAAGTGTAGAGTGCTATCAGAAGTCATCATGAAAACTCCTAAATAATTTCCAATTGTTACAAATATCTTTGGATTTCAATATTCTATATAAAAAAAAATAAACAAACCCAAACAGGGGCAGTTGATGGCATTTCTTCCTCACATTTAAAATTGGTATGTCAGGGCTTCATGAATAGCCTTGCCCTACCAAAAAAACAAGGCCCCATTGAAAAATATCCTCCCTATATTCTTCATTAGAAAATAAAATATAGAAGTAGCCATTAGGGTAAGTATTAATTTGGAACTCACCTTTAGTGCTCCAATTTTTGGCAGCCCATTGCTTGAAGGTAGCAAGAGTTGATCAAAATCCCATGAATCGATAAATTAGTGCTCTCCTCTCCATTTTAGCTATTCCTTCCTGGAGATCCATTATTTCCAACTTCACTAATGGGGATCCATTAGTTTCTTTCATGCAACCCATCTCTATTTTCCTTGAATCAACCTTTGGCATCCTTAGTGGTTTCCTTGGCAATCATTGATTGTTTTTCCCTCATGTTTGAGGTGGTCCTCTGTGGATAGCTTATTTAAAATTCATTTTTGTCTCAATGCATGCATCTTTGTTGAAACCCTCCATCCCAAAATCCAACAAATGAAGTTGCAAGAAATCCTAAATTCCCACATAAACCCTAATGAATCTACGAATCTCTCCAGGATGCAAGCGTATTTGATGCAACCACTTTGCTAAAATCAATTTTCTCGATGTTGTTCACTCCTTCATTTTCCCATCAACGCAATGGAAAAGCAAAAGGATTGGAGTGATTTCAAAAGTGTTAAACTTGACGTGAAGAGCTAGAGTGTTGGAGACTTTGGGCAGACAGGAAAATCCATTACATTTGTAAAACCCTAAATGTCCTTTGTATACATAAAATCTCTCAGTACATTGTAAATTTCAATTTCAACAAATGACGATGGGTTTGATGACTTCTATGCATTCAAAAAATGTTTAACATATCGAGGTGGAATACATGGTTTGTGTGCCTTTTACCTCGATTCGAACAATTGACATATCAAAATTTTCGTGCGAAGGAGATCCTCCCATTTACTTATAGAACAGATTCAAAAAAAAAAACATCAACTCTCAAAATAACTTATAAGTACACTTAATCAATTTACTACAACTAATCAAGAATAATCTAAAATGAATCTTCAAGAGTTATTCTACAATTTCACTACAAACAAAGTTGTAGGAACTAGTCTTCTTTTTCTTTCCAAAGTAGATATTTGTTAGTTGATAGATAGTTGTAATTTTGTAATCTAATCAACTCCAAAGCTAATGTGCAAATGAACCTTAAAATGAAAATTTCCATTTTGCACTTTTGAAGATTGTTATTCAATTTCCCTCTTTTGCAACTCTAATCCAAATATGATAAGTAATCCAATTAATGAATCTACTTGCACCAATATTTGCTTACCTTTTTGAAATCTTTTGTAGCTCTTTTGCAGCTTCTGTAGAGGATGTAGATCTTGGTGTCTAATATCACCAAGTTGTTGCTTTGAGTAGGATCTTGCTACTTAGTTTCTTCTTCACCAAAAAGTGGTCTTGAAATTTCTTTTACAAGCCTAGGTTTTGATGATTTGATCCTTTAAGCAATCTTCCCATTTTATTGTATATTTGGAGAAGTATTTGTCTCTGAAATGGTGCCTTCTTGTTGTGAGAGGTAATCTTCAAATCTCTTGGATTTGGTAGGATTCTCCTATATTCAAGTCTTCTTGTCAAATTATGACTTCAAGCAGGATCTTCTTCTTCTTTTGGGTTTGTTGTCGGATGTCGATAATTATCCCAAATCTTCTTCTCAGGATTTTGAATGTCTTGAGGTATTTTGAGATTTGGCAATCCTTACCAAATTATTCTTCTTTTGTTCTTGTTGTTGTATGGTGACAATTGTCCCAAATATTTCACTATATCCTGTAGTGAATTTCTCCAATGAGTTCTCCTTTGATGATTTTTTCAGTAAGGCTATCCAAGACTTACTGGATGCTCGTTGAGACCTCCTCAAGGTCTTTGATCTTGTAGATTCTTCTGGTATTCCTTAAGATATTTTATTCAACCTTCTACTCCTGGAAGTTTTGGTGGTAATATCTTCTTCTATATCTATGATTCTACTACTTTTAGATTCAAGTAGGACTCTCCTAGTCCTTCTTCTTCCAAGACTAGAAGTTATTCAATGAGATCTTCTCCTTATCTCTTTACCTTCAATTTTTCTTCAGGTGTTGGATTGATTCTGAAGAAGATACTCTTCCTAAATTTCTTGTAGGAAGTTTCCCAATTCACTGAATCTCCTTTCCCTGCAACAAAGTATTAGTACTGAAATCTTAATCTGCTTTCGAATAATATACTCTCTTTTGGAATCTTCTTCAAGATCAAGGCTTTTGTGGCCTTTTTTAGTATCAAGGCTTTTGTGGCCTTTTCTTCAGTATCAAGGCTTATATGGCCTTTTATTCAGTATCAAGGCTTCTGTGGCCTTTTCTTCTGGGACGAGGCTTCTATGGCATTTTCTTCAATATTAAGGCTTCTATGGCCTTTTCTTCTAGATCAAGGCTTCTCTAGACTTTTATTCTAGAACAATTCTTCTATGTCATTTTCTTCTGTATCAAGGCTTCTATGGCCTTTTATTCTAGATCAAGGCTTCTATGGCATTTTCTTCTAGATCAAGGCTACTATGGCCTTTTCTTCTTCTATGAAGTTCTCAATCTAGCAATGGAGATCTCCAGTCTTCTAACTTCACCATGAATCTTCTCCAGAAGTCTTCTTCCACAGTATTATTTTCTTGCACAAAGAACTAATATTTGCACTATGAAGGCACATCGACCTTCGGGTAATGAAGTTGAAGTATCCCAGATTTATGTTGTAGGAGGTGTCTCAATCATATGAGAATGAATTTTTTGCAACTTAGTTAACAAATTATAGATATCCTAAATGATATTCACTAGTTGATTTATCAATCTAGTGGATTGAATTCCTAGTCCTAGTCCTCATGAGTTTTTCCTGTAACTTTGTGGAAAGACTCTAGCCAAATTTAATCTCAGTATTTTTGGAATTGAGATTTCTTTCAATCCTCACTTGTGGCTCTCCCTAATTCTACCACCTAGACTCTTATGAGAGTTTTTGATAGTGGCTGGTCTAGCAGCATGTCAGGTTGATAAAAAACTCAGGCTCAATGATAATGGTGGTTTTACTATTGATCTACTATGGCTATATCTACCATGGCTTTAATACCATTGTTAGATTTTGATGCAGTATGCAATGGGAGATAGCAATCACAAGATGTAGAATAATATGAAATAAAGTAAATTTATGAGATGACTAAAATATGCTATAAATAAAAATGATAGAAATGAATACAATGTAGCTATGGAGGAAATGGACACTCCATGAATAAATCTACTAGACTACATTACATGCATCACCAATATATGGTGATCTACACAACATTATGCTACTACCTACGAATATGCTCTGAGATTCTATATTCTACTTGTTACAATGAGGCCCTTTTTATATAGGAATATAGGTTCCTTGGCCAACACTCTACCTAGCTATGCAAGGGACACCTTGCACATATACAACTTGCACATTGACACTTGTGCATTTATTACATTGCATGAAGTAACTAGATAACTTCCCCCTAAATTAATCTAATGTCCTAAGTATGTACCTAGGAAGGTACATTTACATGACCCAAATGATGTAATATAATCTATTTCTAACAAAGACCATATGATTGAACTTATTATTTTAATGCCTAATATTGTTGGTGCTAAGAATATGCAAATATGATGTAACATCGATTATGTTTTATGATTATGATACTGCTAAGTTTTTATGGTTTTGTAGGGCTAACCATGATTGCAGGTGGACAATATCAAACTATCAATTTGATAATAGCATTGATGTTGCTTTTAAATCAATCAACAAAGGAGCTGAATAATAACATTGCTTATAATTATTTTTAATTAAATTGACTAACCATTACAATAGCAGGATAACAATTTAATATTCGCCTTGATGATCTTTAAAGTGTTTAGAAAATAAATTGTTTAATATTATCTTGAGAATATAATGGTTAAATTAAAATGATTAACCATTACATTGCATTTAGCTGACAATTTAATATTTGCTTCCATAATACCTTTCTATTTAAAAAATAATAATTTGTTAATAATTGCTTTATTCATATGATGGCTCAAATTTAATATGGCTTGGAGCATGAATTGTTTAATGATTATTATACCTACAAAAGACTCCTTTGACTTTCCATTTGAAGGAAGTATTTCAAAATCATAAAAAAGATGGCTATTTTGGAAAGGAGAATTAATGGCCTCTTGTTAGTTGGACTGAGCAAGGAGGCTAGCCTTAATGACAAAGACACTCCCTTGCCAACTTGGAAAAAAAAGGCCATGATGGCTCTCCATATTTTTTGGGTTTTTGTGCACTTGATGGAAGGGAGAAGAATCTTTCAGGAGGGAAGGATGGCTTTGGGAGGGAAGCCATCATGATTTTTAGGGAGGGCACGTTCTAAGGAAGGGAGGGAGGAAGCAACCAAGGAGGCGGAGGATAACCTGGGGAGAAGAATCGAGGGAGGATAATGAAGAAGATAAAGACCAGGTTGGATCTAATATCTTTCCCTCCCATTATTTCTCTATTTTCAAAGCCTAAGGAGAATTTTAGTAGTATTATACCTATAAACATCTCTTCTTCACTTGAGATTCGAGGGTTGTAATACTTCATACAGACATAAAAGATTACTTAGGATGATGTTCATCGACCTAGTTGACTTCATTTAAATTATACCTCCCCCTTAATTTTTTTGCAGATGCTTGACCTCGTTTGGGTTTGAATTTTATCAAGATTAAAAATTATATTTAATAAGCCCCCTTTTTTTGTTGTTTGATGAAACACTCAATTTTTGTTTGTGGCCTGTAATAGCCGGTGTTTTATTTTGAAACTTGAAAGATTTAGTTATTATTATTTTTTAGAAATGTCTGAGTGCTGCTCTCAGCCTATAAAGGATCTGCTAATATTTTATGGCTCGATTTCCAACTTGTTGAACCAAAGGACTGAGTCTTTAGGATTTTAGAAAACTTCTTCATTTTTGAGTGTTTTGTTGCAATTTGAGGCTGAGTCATTTGCCTCTAATTATTTTTTTAGATGCCTTGATTAATTGTATTCTGCAACGTAATTTCTTTGGCGTTTGATAAAAGTACCTCAATGAATTTTATCTTCCCTCTCATATGTTTTTATAAGGTTAAATTTAAAATTTTAATTGTTGTTTTTGTTTTCATTGTCGCTTATGCACAGTTCACACTCATGAGGGGGTGGAAAAAGGGATGGTCTATGAAGGTATCCCAACCGTTTATCCCACATGAGGAGAGTGGGAGGTTCTTTGCACCATAAAGAGGGACTAAACCCTCTTTAACCTTGATCACCAATCTATGGTCGAGGGAGTCAGTAGGCCACCCTAGCACCAGCTGACAATGTTGACACATATGGAACATGTTTCCACTTTGCATTCCTGGTTGACCACCTTGCTAGATATTAATTTGACACTGGTAGTTCATGTTTGGGTTGTGCTCCTTCGAGGTGGATCATTTTTTTATCTATGCTTGATTTAATCCCACATGGGTCATGGGAAGAGTTTGTAGGATTTTAAAAGGGTAAAGTCACCCCTAAGTTAGTTACCACCTCTCGGTGGTCGGGATGAGGCTCCACTTGGTAGCCTAGGTAGCACCAATTGATGGTGTGGGAGATCTTTTGATACCTAGCTTTTGGGTTATCCTTTGTTGATCGGCCATGTATGTTGTTGACCTACCACAGGGTTTGGAGTGAGTAGTTTATGTTGTCTCTCAATCAACAAAGTGGTTTGTGATATCACTCGAATGATAGATACATTAATGAATAGACCAACCCTTTTTAATTAAAATAAAATAAAGGTATTTCTTTTGATTAATGATATATCTCTCGATCGACGTAGTGGTTTGTGTTGTTGCTCGGATGATAGATTGATTAATGAATAGACCAACCATGTTTAATTAAAATAAAAGAAAGGCATTTCTTTTGATTAATGACATAGATATATTCTTAACAAAAAATGGAAAGGACCTTTTGATTGACTTAAAGGAAGGAAATACTTTCTATTGAATACTTGAAATAAAATGGGTTAATAGTTATTTATTGACTATATGAAATGTTTATTGTAAATGTCCCTTTTTGGATTTATTTTATAACCATTTAGATTAAAAGAAAGGTTATTTAATTGATTAATCCATAATCCTTTTGATTAGAAATAAATGTTTAAAGTTACTATGATTATTGAGCTTGAAATATATTAGTGGACAATGTATTTCAATTGGAGTAAATAAGTTAGAAATATATTAGTGGATAATGTATTTTATTTGGATTAAATGAGTTTGAAATATATTAGTGGATAGTATATTTCATTTGGATAATTTGAATGAGAAATATATTAGTGGATAGTATATTTCACTTGGATAATTTGAATGAGAAATACATTAGTGGATAGTATATTTCATTTGGATAATTTGAATGAAAAATATATTAGTGGATAGTATATTTCATTTGGATAATTTGAATGAGAAATATATTAGTGGATAGTATATTTCATTTGGATAATTTGAATGAGAAATATATTAGTGAATAGTATATTTCATGTGGTTAATTGAAATGCGAAATATATTAGCGGATAGTGTATTTTATTTAGAATTTGAATGAGAAATATATTAGTGGATAATTTAATTAATTTGATTGAATGAGATGAAATATGTTAGTGGATAATACATTTCATGAGTTAGAAATATACATTAGTAAAATATTTCATGAATTAGAAATATACATTAGTGGATAATGTATTTGATTTGTTTAAAGAGTTGAAATATGTTAGTGGATAATATATTTCATGAGTTAGAAATATACATTAGTGGATAATGTATTTCATTTGATTAATGAGTGGAAAGATATTAGTGGATAGTATATTCCATGAGTTAGAAAATACATTAGTGGATAATGTATTTCATTTGTTTAAAAGAGTTAAAATATGTTAGTGGTCAAAATATTATATGAGTTAGAAACATACATTAGTGGATAATGTAATTCATTTGATTAAATAAGATGAAAAATGTTAGTGGATAATATATTTCATTATGGATAAGTATTGTTCGATAGCATAATCCATGCTAAGATGTAATAGTGATTAAGAGGTACTTTGAGTAAGTAGGAGAAGGTTCCTCTCCTTCTTGGTAAGCTTGCATAGGAACTCATTTGAGAGGATTATGGGATCCTCTCTAATGAGTTGATGTGTGCAATGCTATAGTTGATGTGCGGTTACATTAGACTTTTAGAAAGGAGATGTTCCTTTGAGCTTGGGTCAAAGGGAGGAGATATCTTTTGGAGGATGAACGTGGAGTTCATTATAGGGGATTATGGGGTCCCCTCATTAACTGTGAAATGTGAATTAAATGATCAATTCATGTTGTAGGGACATAATAATTATGGGATTCTTATGTGCTCACAATTGTATTATGGAGATTAAGAAAAAATGAATTATGAGATTCCTTGAATAATTGTATTGGAGACTTTTTTGCAAGAAATGAAAAAGGATATATTTTAAGGCTATGTTTTTCTCGCAAGGGTTTCCTAGGATATATGATGTGTCATGTGTGGTTTGGTTATTATCATCTTATGATCTTGTATGTCTTGATTTCTAAATCTGGTTTATTATGTAATTGTTGTTCTTCAAAAAGGAGAGGATCACAATATTTCATAGACCATAGATATGAGTTTATTAAGAATTACATGTGATTAGTATGTAGTGCCATTCATGGTATTTGTAATGGTTAAACTAGAAGTGACCTAGTTATGGTATTTAAGCAATGCACATCTCTTGTATCATTGAATAGTTCTTACTACGTTAAAGCGTAGATGAGTAAAGAATGACATCTATCAGTGTTTATGCTTATGGATTAGAAGTATATATATATATATATATATATATATATATATATATATATATATATAAGAGAGAGAGAGAGAGAGAGAGAGAGAGAGTAGACTAAAGGATTATGGGATAGCCTAATTGCAATATGCTTAGTGCACCTACATATATGGAATTATGTATGGTGTAGATATGGGTGTACCCTATTGACAAATAAAAAAGGGTAAGTTATCTCATCATGGAGATGAGATAGATAGCTTATTTGCATTACGTTTAGTGCACCTACATAGACAAACTTATGTATGGTGTAGGGATGGGCATACCACTTTTGACATAAAAATGGGATAAGTTGGCTCATTGCAAAGATGAGACAAACAACTTAATCATAGGATTGACACCAATAGTCACCTGCATAGAACAACTTATGCAAGGTGGGGATAGGTAGATCCCTAAATAGTGTAGTTTTAAAAAAATTCCCTCTCAAGTGGGTTATATTTTGTGGGTTGTTACAACAACTCCTTCTAGGACCCATGTCTACCTAGCTATTGCATTCATGCAACTCCTTCCAATATTGGGTTCCATGGTTTACAAGAGGAATATTCTACCCACCCCAAGGATAGATAACAACATTATTTTCCAAAGTAGCTAATCAAATCACTAAGAATAAAAGCACATTACACAACTCATCTCAAATGAAATGTACAAAAATATATTCCTCTTAACTATAAAGTAAACTAAGCAATTATCAAAGCTTAAATCTCAAATACTTTCCATCAGCATTTATGCAATAGTAAGATAACCTACATCTCTGACATAAGCATGCAATTTCAAAAGGTCAATGAAACACATTAATAACTATATCCAAATATTACTCAAAAAGCATATAGTGCAACCCCAAGTTATCATTAAACAATATAATATTTCATTTATACAATAATCAATATTTAATGTTTAATCATTACAAATATTATATTTCCATGACATCAAAACTTTCAAGCTCTACGAAGCCATATCCAAAGTTCCTTGATCCAACCACAAGTCAGCAAGCCTCTTTGTGATGGAAATACCACATGATATTTATGAGGTATACTTAGGGATCAAAATAACTCTCTCATGCAATGCAACTTACAACATGCCATAATTTAAAAATACAAGCAACCATGCATCATAACATAAGCAAGCTACAAGAAAAGAACCCTACTTCCTTTACAATGATTTTTTTAACTAACACCAGTCTCAAGAAATCAAGTAGCTAGATTTCCTTTTATCACATAAAGTATTTAAGCAAAGAGAATCTCATACTTCTCTTTAAATGATTCCTTTACTATCACAAGTCTCAAGGATCAAACAACCATAGTTCTATTTCATTAATTGGTATAAGTAATTTCAAGTAATTTCCCTTATACAACAATATAATAACAAGTATCTTTCCAGCATACAATTAAACAAATATTGCACTAACCAAGATACTTTAAAAAACAACAATCAAGTGCTTATTTAAAACCCAAGAAACCAAGCACAAATAAAACCAAAACGAGCACACAAAGCAACTTAGAAAAGGTCAACACTTAACATAAAAGAAAGGCAAAGATTACATAAAGTGTTGGCCAACATTTAAACTTGAGATAAAGATCAAAATAAAAGAAGTCAAGCACATAACATAAATCAAACCTTAAATAAGAGTCTGACTAAATATTTAAACCGTAAACCAACACATAAGGTGATGACCATCAACAAATCACAACACAAGGATGCTCACACGATAAAATCAAACATAACCTATATCACAAGCCAAAGGATAACACTCAAATTAAATCAATGTAAAACCATGCAAGCATAAAAGATAAATAACTCAACATCCTTTAGGAACCAAGGTGGTGTGTGCTTTGAAACCCTAATATCCTTCCCTGGGACTCATTGTGCCAAGGTGATGTGTAGGTAGGAGGGAATGTCATCCATAAAACTTGCACTTCATCTGAAACTAGGGAAAAGGGGTGTGCACAAACCACTTCAATATTGGAAGGGTTTTCAAATCGAGGCTCTCAAATCGAGGCACCTTATTTACATAAAGCTCAGGAGTGATAATCATCTCCTTTTTCCTAAGTTAGACTTTACCTTATTAATCTCCCTTGGTGCATGTGATTAGATTGGTTTCTTTGATAGATGAGATAGATTTAATCTATGGTTGCACTTTAGGGTTGTTTTGGAGAGTTTAATCAGTTTTATATGAATGGATTAGAAAGGTTTAATCTTAGACTAATGTTAGATTTGTATTAATCAATAGATTGATTAATGTTAGATTAATCTAATGTTAGTTTTTATGTTAATCAATTGATCGATTAATGTTATACTTTTCTAATGTTAGATTTAGATTAATCAAATAGATTGATTAATGTTAGACTTTTCTAATGTTAGATTCATATTAATCAAATGGATTGATTAATTAGAGAAAGACTAGTCTAATGTTAGATTAATAAAATGGATTGATTAATTAAAGATAGTCTAACCAGATATTAGATTCATATTAATCAAATGGATTAATTAATTAGAGAAAGACTAATCTAATGTTAGATTAATCAAATGGATTGATTAATTAAATATAGTCTAACCAAATGTTAGATTTATATTAATCAAATGGATTGATTAATTAGAGAAAGACTAATCTAATGTTAGATTAATCAAATGGATTGATTAATTAGAGAAAGATAATTTTAATGTTAGATAAATCAAATTGATTGATTAATGAAAGATAGTCTAACCAAATGTTAGATTCATATTAATCAAACATATTGATTAATTAGAGAAAGACTAATTTTATTTTTTTAAAGCAAAAAATCCCTTGCAAAGCTGCCTTGGTCTGAGAGACCACGAACAGGGGTTCTACACCGTCAAAGTCACCCGGGGTCGCACGCGACCCTGCTCGCACCAACATTATCAATTGGATTTTAGATACCCAATTAAGCTTTTTGGTAGGGTGGAGATTTGAACCTGGGACCTCCCTTGGAGGATTTCCCTCTCCTCTCCAACTCACCTACAACACATGGGTAGAGAAAGACTAATCTAATGTTAGATTAATCAAATGGATTGATTAATTAAAGATAGAATTTTCTAATGTTAGATTCATATTAATCAAGTGGATTGATTAATTGCTTTAGACTAATTGTTTTTTTGAAAAATAATTTGAAAATTTTATATTAAAACAAAGATCATTTACAAGTTGGGATGAGACTTCTCCCAGACTTACCCAAAGAGCACACATGTTTACAACAGTAAAAGAAGATTTGCATTGGAGCCAAATATCCTAAACCATATTTCTACAATTATTGTTCACATTTTTACAATTGTAAAAGAAGATCTACATTGGAGCACATAACTCCTAAATCGTATTTCTATAATTATTGTCTAAATTAGCTAAACACTAGATTTGCTCACCAACCTATCTAATCCTCTCATCCTCAATAGCCATGTCACTATGCCACTAAACCCCTACCTCCTTCTTAGTACCCATATTAGCCAAGAAGTATGCCACTTTATTTAGATCTCTACTCACATAAACTGGAATCACATCATATAATTCCCTCAACAATTCCTTAATTTGAGTGACAAGAATCATGAACCTCCATGTCTTCAAAGCAAAGTTCCTCATATAATCTAGAGCTCCTACCATTATTTGAGAATCTAATTCTAGGATTATCCTCTTGCATCCTTGTTTTACTGCCCAAATAAAAGCAGATTTGATAGCTAAGGCTTTTGCTTTATTGTTCATGGTCCTTCCTAGGCCTTGCAATTTCCAATAGAGCACTGTCCCAACATGATTACTGCAAACAACTCTAATTATAGCTCTACCCAGATTACCTTTTGCAACTCCATCAATATTAATTTTAATACAAACTTATGGGGGTAGTTTCAAACTAGTTCTGTCTTGCCCCTCTTGCACTTCAAATTCTTTCTCCATTGTCCCTATAACAGCTCGAGTTTCCTCTTTAGCATACACTGCCATAGTTTCTGTGACTTTGCTCCAAATGACTAACCAAACTCCTAAATATGAAAATGTTGATCTAAAAATTTTGCCATTTCTCTCCAACCACACTTGCCACCAAATGAAGTTTAATCCAAGCTCCCAACCGATACAAAGAGATTTATATTTAAATCTACCCATATTCCATCTTTCCCAAATATTAATCCGATTCAAATCATAATTAACTCAAATTTTATAAGATAAAAACCATCTCTCCCAGATCTTACGCGTGAATGGGCTCTCAAACATCAAGTGGTCAGATGTTTCCTCACTCTTGTAGCATAAAACACATTGAGATGGAATAATTATTCCCCTATGTATGAGATTATCAAAATTAAGAATTCCATTATGCATTGATTGCCAGGCAAAAAAGTTTACTTTCGGCTAACCCTTGGACTGCCAAAAATTTCTCCAATACTCAACCTGATATGCATGAGGAGGAGGATCTAGAAGGATATTATCATATCCATCCTTCACTGTGTAGACACCAAGGCTCCCATAGCCCCAAGCTAATTCATCCTCCTCATCTCTACCTATGAGAAATATTTCTACCAAGATTTTGGTCATGATGGGTGTCAATTCCAGAGGGATTAGAATTGGCCATGCATCCAACTTCTTAAACTAGTTAAACTTATAATCCCCCAACTGACTAGTGTTGAAATAAATTTTAATTTGGACCCAATACCTGGTTTCCATGGCTATTTTTATTGGTTGAAATTTTGGGAATTCAATAATGATAGGTGGATATTGATCCCATGAATTTGTCCAAAATCGTGCCTTCTCTCCTCTCCCCACTTTCCAAAATAATTCATCTTTCACTACCTGAGATCCTAACTTCAAAGCCTGCCACACTAAGGATCCATTTCCATCCAAAGAGAAATGACCCACCTATTTGGGTTTACTTGTCCCAAATATTTACTAGTTAAAACTTTACTAAATAAAGAAGTTGGTTGGGAAATCCACCTCTAGTAAAGCTTTCTAGCCAAAGCTTTATTATTTAAATTTGATCTCCTTAGTCCCAAACCTCCTTTTACCTTGGGATGGGTTACTTTCTCCCAACCTACTAAGGGCCATTTCCTCTCTTCTTTTAATCCTTCCCATAAAAAAATTCTAGAAACCTTGTCCAACTCTTTCCATATGGTATGTGGGGCAGCAAGGACAAAAAATTTATAATTTGGCATGGCTTGAATGATTGATTGTAAAAATTTAATCTAGCCCCATAGCTTAAACATTTATGAGACCAATAATTAATTATTTCCTTGATAAAATCTAAAATATTTATCCAGATATCTATTTTTAGTTTTTTAAAATGCAAAGGGAACCCCAAGTATACCACTGGGAGAGAAGTCCTCGTGAATCCCAAGATCTCTAAAATTTTGTCCTGAAGCCTTTGATCAAGATTTAAAAAGACCACTTTGGATTTTTTATCATTGATGACTTTGTTTGTGGCCCTAAGGTAGACATTAAGTGTATCTCTAATCATTCTTGCTTCCCTAAAGTTGGCCACTCCCACCAATCCTATGTCATCCACAAACTATAGGTGAGTCAAAATTTCCTCACCCACCTTGATACCTGTTAGCAAACCTTGTTGTATTCTCCTCAAGATGAGTCTACCCAAACCTTCAACCAATATAAGAAAAATATAGGAGGAACAAGGATCTCCTTGATGAAGGCCTCGAGTAGATCCAAATGGTTGTGAGGGAAGACCCTTGATTAACACCGAGTATGTCAAAGTAGAAACACAACTCATAACCCATTCTATCCAATATTGAGAGAAACCAAAGGCTGCCATCATCTTTGACAAGAAGTTCCACTCCATACTATCATAAGCCTTTGACATTACCAATTTTATGAACATTCCCATATTACCAGATTTTTGCATTGAATGGATTGCCTCCTGAGCTAGAATAACACCATCCAAGAACTGCCTACCCTCTACAAAACCCCCTTTCTCTAAGGAGATAATGCTATGTAGATGAGGTTATAGCTACTTAGCCATCACCTTTGTGATTATTTTATATATGACATTGCATAAGGCAATAGGTCTATAATATGAAATGTGCACCCCCTCCTCCCCTTTTGGAATTAAGGCAATGAAAGTATGATTTAATGGTTTAAGCATTCTTTGACTACCTTTGGACTCCTCTATAACAACGCTTACATCCTCCTCCAAGTTGTCCCAGAAGGCCTGTAAAAAACTCAATTGGAAAGCCATATGGACTTGTTTTTTTTTGGTGCTCATTCCAAAGACTACTTTCTTCAGTTCCTCTCTATCAATGGGTTTAAGTAGGGCCTAATTTTCTTCCTCAGAGATAATAGAGGGTATGACATCAAGAACTTTTTGAGCCTCTTCATCTTGCACCATATTTTCCTTAAATAGTTTAGAAAAATAATCCATTGAATGGAAATACATACCTAGAATTGTATCAAAGGAGTATCCGTTATCATCTTGAAGAGCTTCCATGTTGTTCGTCTATCTCCTAGCACAAGTAGCTTGCTAGAAAATTTTGGTATTTTTATCACCTTCTAATAACCAAGTGGTTCTTGCTCTCTGTTTCTAGTAGGTCTCCTCTTGGTTGTAAATGTCCTCAACCGCTTTACGCAATGCATCATCCTATTATTTTATTTTCCCTATAATTGTTCCTTCCCTAAAGTGTTTTTGAACCTCATCTCATCTGGCCACCAATGAAGCTCTTTGGACCTGGAAGTCAGTCTTGTTAGCTCTCCTCCATTGTTTCAGTTGATCCTTGACATAATTAAGCTGCTTGTGGAATGTAAACATTGTTGTCCCATATGTTGGGTGGCCCTCATTCCACCATTGTGGAATTTTCTTTTAAAGTTTCTCTTTTTGTAACCAAAAGTTTCTAATTTAAATGGTTTGTGATATTACACTATTTTGATCCCTCCTTCCAACAAAATGGGAAAGTGATATGAAACTGGACCTTCTAAATGTTGGAAATTTTGAGTCCCTAAGCTAAAAGTTGTCATTGATGTCAAAAGGACCTATGTAAGTAAGCACTATGATTTTGCTCCACAAAGAGCTTCATGAGAAGCAAAGGTTTTGATCAAAGGTTCAAGAAGGGATGCATGGCATTTGGTTCCAAAAGGAGCTTCAAGGGAAGCTTAGAAAAATATTTTTATGAAAACCAAGGAAGGCAAGGAAAGGTTTTATTTAAAACCATGGATGGCAGATTTGAAATGGGTTTTTCTTAAAACCCAAGTCGGATTTTTTTTTAATCGAAAAAGGTGCCCCGGTGATGGAGAAATTTAATTTTAAAGGTTTAGTTTAAATTTTAAATTATTTAAAATTTAAATAAAAGAGTTTTCCCTCCATGTCCGTCGACATCATATATTTTATCATGAAAAGGTTCGAATATTTAAAGGGGTTGATTTTATCAACCAAGAAGGAGACAAGAAATATTTTTCGCATTCGATTATCCCCTCCTTCGCAATCGTCGATTCGTCCCTTTCGATTTCGTTTGCCCACTGCACGTGGAACAAGGGAGCAAGTTTCAAGGCATAGGTGGAGAGGATGGAAATATAAGTCTCAAATGCTTAAAGCATCCATGTGGGAGGCCTAGCCCACACAGTGGGAGGAGAGTGTGCTAAGGCGCATGATGAGGAGGAATGCGGGGTCGAAACCACCCAAAGCCATTTTGCAAGGTATGTCATAATTCGATCGCTGAAATTTTTGGGTGCATGAAATATTTCGAATTTTCTAAGGTTGTGTTAAGCGTCGATTTTCACGAAGAGTATAGTGGATTTAATTTTTGCATATGGCTAAGGTTTGATATTTGATTAATGTGGGATATTGCCTAAGAAGGCTTTGTGATTATTTTTTTAAGTGCAAAAGTGTTGAAAGGAAGGATATAAAATATTTGAGTTATTTTATGGTATAAGTGGTTTTTGGAGTGACAAGGTTATGCAATATTTTGATTTATTTTATTTTATGGTACAAGTAGTTTTAGGAGTGAGAAGGAAGTTGTGTATCAATTCTTAAGAAGGTTTTTTAATTAAAAGCCTTGGTGAATATTATTGTGAAGTGGAGTAATTCTGATTATTTTGTGATCTTCTAACCCTTGTGAGGATTGGCAAAAGAATATTGTGATTGTGGCAGATTTTCAAAGAGGCTTCTTCATCTTCATAAAATATATGGGCACATTCTCCTATTGATTGATTATTGTGGTTGATTATAAAATACCTTTGGAGTAAAAAGGATTGATTGTGGTTTCCTTTTCAAAAGTGATTGGTTTAATGCTTCAAAATTTTATGGATTCAGAGTTGTTATTAAACATTGTTTTATAAGCATTGTTGAAACCAATTGGTTATGCAAAGAACTTGAACTTAAGTTAGAAAATAACATGAGTATCATTGTTATGCGAGATTTGTGTTTAAACATTGTTGGAAACATTTTGAGTTGGTTGATACATGCTTGGACTAGGGTTTGTGAGAAAGTGTTGTTCATTGAGGTGATTGGTTGAGTTGAGGTGATTGAGCCTAGTCAAGTGGATGCATGTGGTTGTTCAACTTCCATTAAACAAAATATTCTATATTATGGATTTGAGTTGAGATTGAGATTTGAGAATAGAACATATTGAGTCTCTAACAATTCTCTTTATGCTTCTATGAGATTGAATTGAGATATTGATTAAGCATTGAGTATAGAATATATTGAGTCTCTAACAATTCTCTTTATGATTCTATGAGATTGGACAAGTTATGTGTGAGCTTGTTAAGTAGATTTAAGACAAGTCTTTGAGAAGGCTTGTGGATTGATTTTGAGTAAGCTTTTGTGGAAGCTTGCTATGCATATTTTAGCAAGTCCTAGAGATGACTTGTCGAGCAGATTTGGATAAGTTTCGAGAGAGCTTGTTGAGCATATTTGGAAAAGTTTTGAGTGAGCTTGTTGAGAAGATTTGGACAAGTTCTAAGTGAGATTATTGAGCAGATTTGGACAAGTTCTGAGTGAGCTTATTTGGACCTATTGAGAAAATTTGAGCAGGTTCTGAGTGGACTTGTTGAGCATATTTGAGTAGGTTCTAAGTGAACCTATTGAGCAGATTTGAGAAGGCTCTGAGTGAGCCTATTGACAGAGCTTTGGAGGTGACAGAGTATAGAGGAAAAAGTCTTACTAGATAGATATCCAGTAACCAGGACAATTGAAGATAGATCTTCTGAGTGAGGAGTCTTCAAGTGGAGAGAGATCCACCAATCAGTGTAGCAGAGAGACAAAGTCTTCTAGAAGATCACTAGACAGAGCATAAGGGGAAAGAGTTCTCCTATGGAAGAGATCCATGAACTTGATATTAGGGGATTAGGATCTCCTTTGGACATAGGTCCATAAACATTTTAATTGGAAAGGATTCCCAAAAGAGATTTATTGAGAAAATTTTAGTAAAATATTTTCTCCGTGGAGTAGCCCATATTGGGTGAACCACGTAAATTATGGTGTCTCTATTGTGTATGGTGTTTTGTGCATTGCTTTAATTATTGCTATTTATACTACTATCTATACACTACATAATATTGAATTGAAAGAAAAAGTAAAAAGTGGTCTTATACTATTCACCCCCCTCTCAGTATAAGCTTGTGTTCTTCAATTGGTATCAAAGCGGGTTCCTTTTGAAGAGTTTGAAAGCTTGAAGGAAAATCGGTCTAAGAACATAATGGATCAAAAGGATCAAAGAGACAAACCCTTGAATAATGCAGTACCAATCTTTGATGGAAGTGAATTCTTATATTGGTGTATGCTTATGAGATTTTACCTGATGGCACTTGGAAATGAAGTTTGGGATGCAATGGAACTTGGATATGATTCAGTAGTCAATCCTCCTATAGATAAGTAAGGTAAGATTCTAATGCATGTAAACTTAAGAGCCATGAATGCAATTATAAAAGGATCGCGTAGATCAGAATCTATGAAGGTTATGGATTGTAAAACAACAAAATAAATGTGGGAACTTCTAAATGAAATATATTAAGGATATAAAGGAGTCAGAATGGCTAAGATCAGAAATCTCAAAGGAGAATTTGAGAACTTAAGAATGAAGGATGATGAAAACATTCATTACTATCTCAATAAAATTGATGAAATTGTACATGAGATGAAAGGTATGGAAATGAAGGTTGATGAATCTGATGCTTGTGATAAGATCTTGAGAACTCTTCCAAAAAGGTACAATGAAAAGGTTTCTGCTATAGAAACATCAATTGATAGTGATTCTTTGATAAGGAATTCTTTGCTTGGCATGCTTACTACTTTTGAGATAAGAACAAAAGATCCTATTCCTCCGAAAGAAGCTGCTTTCAAAGTAGACAAAAAGAAAAAGGAAAAAAATAGAATCGAGCAGTGAATCATCCAATGATGAAGAAGAAAATTATGGCACAAGAGATAGAGATTCCAGAAGACCCATAGATCTAAGATCTATCAAATATTTCAACTGTGGAAAGTATGGACACTATGCAACAGAATGCAAAGATCCAAAAGGTAATAATGATGAAGAAAAATAGGACCATAAATACAGGAAATTAGAAAGACACAGGTACCAGAAGAAAAGCAAGGATGGACAAAGCAAACAAGGAAATAAGTTCTTCCAAAGACAAAAGAGAAGCTACTATGCAAAAAATGCAAGTAAGTACTCAATTGATAGTGATGCTAGTTTTTCAGACAATGATAGAGATGAAGTCATATTTATGGTTAAAGAGAAAGATCCAGTTAAGAAAAGGACTCTAGTTATTCTCAAGTGTTTTAGATGTGGTAAATTTGGACATCTTGAAGATGATTGCACTAGGGATGGTTATAGTTTCAGTGATGATGATTTTGAAGATACACTTGAAATACCAGATGAAAATATTCTAATGGATTTGGAAGATAAAGAAGATGATCCTATAGAAGACAAACCAAAAGGAAGTAATGATATGGACAAAGGTAAACAAATAGAGGAATATTCAGTAGAGAATGGCTATGATCTCAAGGGAGAACTTATCTATGCCCTTGACACAATAAAGAATGTTAGAAAGCAACACTCTAAGCTTGAAAATTAGTTTCAAGAATGTGATAAAGAAAGATTATTTCTCATAGAGGACTTAGAGAAGTCAAAGGCCAAGGCAAGTAAGTTCAGAGAAAAGTTAGAAGAAAAAATCTTGGAATGTGAGAAGTTAGTACAAGAAGTGGCTACTCTAAAAGAATATTTAAATGACTCCAAAATCAATATGAAGAGTTTCACAAATAGCTCTAAGAACTTTGATAAGTTCATCTATGGATAATAGTTAACATCATGTTAAACAAGTCTTGGCTTTGGAAATGCTCAAAAGAAACAAGAAAAATAATCTACTTCAAGTCTTGATGAAGAAGAAACTTCAGAATAAGATACATTAGAAGAAGACAATTTAAGTGTAAGTGGGACATCAGAGGATGAGTTGGACAACTAAGAGTTCAATAAAGAGAGGAACAATGCACAAATAAGATACATATGGAACAACAATCAGAATAGGAGACCAATAAGGTCAAGACAAGGAGGCTTCAATGGAAGATGCTATTCATGTCATAGGTTTGGACATATGGCTTCACAGTGCAAGAATCATGAAAGACAAGTATATGGAAAAGAATAGATTTTCCAAGGTTATTGCTACTCATGCAATGGTTTTGGTCACAAGGTAATGAATTGCAGGATTAATAACAGAAGTGGATATGGCTTCACTAGGAGAAATCCTAAGACAATTACACATCCAAGGAATAATAATATTAAGTGTTATAAGTGCAATAATGATGGTCACATAGCAAGATGGTGTCGAGAAAATATTACAAAAATAGGCATGAATAGGAATAGGAATGTGAACAAGAACAAAAATATGAATAGGAACAGAGGTATGAACAAAAACAGGAACAAGGATGAGAACAAGAACAGGAACAGGAACAGAAGTGATGACAAGAACATGGATGATAACTTGGAAAGAAATAGTGACAGGATTTAGAAAACTCATAGAGGAAGAGAGAAAGATAAAGGTACATATCTATGATTTTGAGGAGGAGAAACACTCCCACCCTAGAATTAACCACCTCATGTGGAGGTGGGGGAGGGGCTAAGCTAAGAGGCTCATTCTTAGCCCCGAGCCCCAAAGGTGACCCTTTGCCATTGATGTCAAAGGGGGAGAGATTTGTGTATTGGGGAGATATTTTGTATAAGGAGAGATTTGATATTTGAGAGAGCATTGAGCCAGGGGGAGCAAAGTCCTAGGGGGAGCATAAAATAAGGTCAGGTTTTAGTAAAAGGATATGGGTTGCCATTAATGACAAAGGGGGAGATTGTTGGACATTTTGAGTCCCTACGCTAAACGTTGTCATTGATGTCAAAAGGACCAATGTAAGTAAGCACTATGATTTTTTCCCACATAGAGCTTCATGAGAAGCAAAGGTTTTGATCAAAGATTCAAGAAGGGATGCATGGCATTTGGTTCCAAAAGGAGCTTCAAGGGAAGCTTAGCAAAAGATTTTTATGAAAACCAAGGAAGGCAAGGAAAGGTTTTATTTAAAACTATGGATGGTAGATTTGAAATAGGTTTTTCTTAAAACCCAAGTTGGATTTTTGTTTCATCGAAAAATGTGCCCCGATGATGGAGAAATTTAATTTTAAAGGTTTAGTTTAAATTTAAATTTAAATTTAAATTTTAAAATTAAATAAAAGAGTTTTCCCGCCATGTCCACCGACATCATATATTTTATCATGAAAAGGTTCGAATATTTAAAGCGGTTGATTTTATCAACCAAGAAGGTGATAAGAAATATTTTCCGCATTCGATTATCCCCTCCTTCGCAATCGTCGATTCCCCCCTTCCGATTTCGTTTGCGCATTGCACGTGGAACAAGGGAGCAAGTTTCAAGGCATAGATGGAGAGGATGGAAATATAAGTACTAAAGGATTAAAGCCTCCATGTGGGAGGCATAGCCCACACGATGTACGGAGAGTGTGCTAAGGTGCACGATGTACGGAGAGTGTGCTAAGGTGCACGATGAGGAGGAAAACGGGGTCGAAACCACCCGAAGCCATTTTGCAAGGTATTGTTAGACTTACAATGGCACTGAGAGGGGGGGTGAATCAGTGTAGCTCTTTAATCATGAATTAACAGCTCTAAAAATAGTAGCAGTTAAAACTTATAAACAGATATAGCAAGTACAACAAGAGAACATCACACAACACAAGATTTTAACGAGGTTCACCAATGTGGCTACTCCTCAAAAATGACTGCTTGGACTACCATCCAAATCCAGCCTTTGCAAAGCAACAACTTTTACAAATAGTTTACCAGCACCCACTTGGAAGGAGCACCAACCCCTGATTTATCTGTACCAATAGAAAGGAGCACCAACCCCTGATTTTCCAGCACCAACTAGAAGGAGCACCAACCCCTTATGCCAAGCACCAACTTGGACTTCAAATCTAAAACTTAGAAGAATGATAGTAAGATACCTTTGCCTTTAACAAGACCTTGATTGGTTTTCTTCACTTTTTCGTCCTATGCGCACTCTGCTCTCTCTGCGCTATCACTTCGCACAATCTGCTGCTTAACTATCGAACGTTCATCTTCTCCCCTTTGCGCACTCTGCTTCCTTTGTGATCTTCACACTTAGAATGATTCGATGACTTGCACTCTACACACTACGACCAAACTTCGCACTCTAGCACCTGTCTCCGAACGTCACACTTCACAACATCCTCAACTCTTCAAACAACCTTCCTTTTATAACAATATTTTCAAGATCAAAAACCTAATCTTAGTCGGCTGTAACCCTAATCTTAGTCGGCTACAAACCCTAATCTTCATCGGTTGCAAACCCTAATCTTCGTCGGCTAACATCGGTCTTCATCGGCTTCAACTGCCTCTGTAACTCTTCTATTGTTGTTGCCATGAAAACACATGTCACGATATCGCGACACTTTCGCCTCCGTACGCTTTCTCTTAGCTTTGGCCTGTGAGAATACAACATGTAGCGATATCGCTACACTTTTTCTTCGTACTCTTTCTTTACTTTTGTCGTGAAATCGTGACACTTCTGCCTTCTTACTTTCTCTTTCCTCCTTTAGTCACGAAAATGCGACATGTCACGATATCACGACACTTTTTCTCCTTAGCGCTTTCTCTTGCCTTCGGTCATGAAAACCCGACATGTCACGATATCGTGACACTTTTTCTCCTTAGCGCTTTAACTTGCCTTTGGGTCGTGAAAATGCGACATGTCGCGATATCGCGACACTTTTTCTCCTTAGCGCTTTCTCTTGCCTTCGGGTCATGAAAACCCGACATGTCACGATATCGTGACACTTTTTCTCTTGAACTCTCTCTCCTGCAACATGTCACGAAATCGTGACACTTTTTCTCTCGGACTCTCTCTCCTGCAACATGTCACGAAATCGTGACACTTTTTCATCCGTACAACCTTCCTTGCAATATGTCACGAAATCGTGACACTTTTTCGTTCGTACAACCTTCCTTGCAATATGTCATGAAATCGTGACACTTTTTCATCCATACAACCTTCTTTGCAATATGTCACGAAATCATGACACTTTTTCATCCGTACAACCTTCTTTGCAATAAGTCACGAAACTGTGACATGTCGCGAAATCGTGACACTTTTCAAACTTGTTCTCTTTCTTCGAACTTGTCACGAAATCATGACACTTCTTCCTTTCTCTTTTTCTTCCAACATGTCATGAAATCATGACAGTTTTTCCACTTGCCTTTTTCTTCCAACATGTCACGAAATCGTGACAGTTTTTCCACTTGCCTTTTTTTTGCCAACATGTCAAAATTGTGATAGTTTTTCCACTTGCCTTTTTCTCTGTCAACATGTCGTGAAATCGTGACAGTTTTTCCACTTGCCTTTTTCTCTCCAACATGTCACGAAATCGTGATAGTTTTTCCACTTGCCTTTTTCTCTTCCAACATGTCACGAAATCGTGACAGTTTTTCCTGCTTCTTCTCTCTCTTCCAACATGTCACGAAATCATGACAGTTTTTCCTGCTTCTTCTCTCTCTTCCAACATGTCATGAAATCGTGATAGTTTTTCCAGCTTTTTCTCTCTCTTCCAACATGTCGTGAAATCGTGACAGTTTTTCTTGCCTGCTGTATATGTCGCGATATCGCGACACTTTTCTTACTTGTCTTTTTCTTTGATCTTTTTGCAAATGGGCTACTTCGGTCTTCTTGGAAACTCACTGTCCATACTCTGAATAACCTTTGGACTCCTGTCTTCTACATCTGACTAGCCTTTGAACTTCCTGTCCACTGCATCAATAGATCTATCTGACTGTGTTGACAACAATGACAATACTGTTGCTGCACCTTGCTCAACAATCTCCCCCTTTGGAATTGTTGGCAACACATGTGCAATTTTCTGTAACTCTTCTCCCCCTTTGTCAATAATACCAAAGGGCTACTGCAGACTCCCCCTGAGTCCATGCACAACATTCTCGGGCATTAATGTTGAGCACAAATATACAATTTTTTCCCTTAGCCAAATTTTGGTCTTGGGAAAAAAAATAATCAAATACTTAAATGCTCCCCCTGAGAATGTGATCCCTGTAGCTAGTCAATTCTTGGGAAGTGTGACCACTCCCAATTTGTTTTGAAGGTACTCAAACACTTCCTTGGGCAATGGTTTTGTGAAGATATCTGCTACTTGTTCTGTGGTTGGAACAAAATCCAATTTAACCTCACCTTCTACAACTTTCTCCTTCAAAAAGTGATACCTGATGGCAATGTGCTTTGTGCGTGAATGCATAACTGGATTCTTGGAGATGTTAATGGCACTGGTGTTATCACACTTAACTGATATTGGTTCACTGAAGTAGATACCAAGATCTTTCAGGGTTTGTTTCATCCACAAAACCTGCGTACAACATGTTGTCACTGCAATATATTCTGCCTCTGCTGTTGATAAAGAAACTGACTCTTGCTTCTTACTGTGCCATGCAACCAATCTGTCTCCAAGATAGAATGCACCTCCACTGGTACTCTTTCTGTCATCTACACATCCAGCCCAATCTGCATCTGAATATGATATAAGGGTGAAGTCTTTACCTTTTGGATACCACAACCCATACTCCATAGTACCCTTGAGATACCGAAGAATCCTCTTTATTGTTGTCACATGAGTCTCCTTGGGATTGGCCTGAAAGCGTGCTACCATGCATACTGCCTACAAAATATCTGGTCTGGTAGCTATCAGGTACAGTAGGCTTCCAATCATAGATCTGTACATGGTTTGATCAATAGGTGGAGATTTGTCATCTTTGCTCAACTTGCAGCCTGTCGTCATGGGAGTGCTAACTGGCTTACAATCCTCCATTGTGAATTTCTTTAACATCTCTTTTACATATTTAACTTGAGAAATAAATATGCCCTTCTTACTTTGATTAACTTGCAAACCGAGGAAATATGACAGTTCACCAATCATTGACATTTCAAATTCTTTTTGCATCTTATTTGCTAAATCTTGACATGACTCATCTTTGCTATTGCCAAATATGATATCATCTACATATACAACAAGAACAATAAGATGCCCATTTTCTGTTTTGACATACAAGTTACTATCCACCATACCTTTCTTAAACCTTTGTTGAGTGAGATAGTTGTCTAGTCTTGCATACCATGCTCGGGGTGCCTGTTTTAAGCCATATAAAGCTTTCTTCAACTTGCAGACAAAGTTTGGATTATCACCAAGTTGGAACCCATCTCGGTTGCTCAATATAAACCTCTTCTTCAAGTTTCCCATTCAAAAATGCTGATTTCACATCCATTTGATAAACTTTGAAATTCTTGTAGACTGCTAAAGCCAGAAACATTCTGATTGCCTCTAGTCTAGCTACTGGTGCAAACGTTTCCTCAAAGTCAATGCCTTCAACTTGTGCATACCCCTTGCATACCAATCTTGCTTTATTTCTGACTACCTGTCCGTCTTCATTCAATTTGTTACGAAAGATCCATTTAGTCCCGATTATGTTTTTGTTCGCAGGTCTAGGTACTAACTCCCAGGTTTTGTTTTTCTCAATCTGGTCTAATTCTTCATTTATAGCCTTCATCCAACCTTCATCTTTGCTTGCTTCAGCAACATTCTTGGGCTCAATGCTGGATAATAAAGAGTAGTTACTTGCTACTCTTCTTCTTGTTTGAACACCAACTTTGGGGTCTCCAATTATTTGATCTCTAGGATGATTTTTCTGCCAACTGCCTGTTTTGAATTTATTATTCTCTTCTGCTTCTGAATCACAACTTACATCATCTGAGTCAATTTTTTGTATCTTTTCAATTTCATTTTCCTCATCTCCTTCAATAACCTCTTCATAAATTGGGTAGTTCGTTTCATAGCTAATTACTCGTTCTTTACCTTCATCAAACTTAACATCAACACTGTCCACAATTTTCTTTAGCCTCTTGTTGTAGCATTTGTAAGCTTTGCTTCTTGGTGAGTAACCAACAAAAATACCTTCATCTGCTCTATCTTCAAACTTGCCAAGATTGTCTTCAGTTCTTTTGATATAGCACTTGCTGCCAAACACTCTGAGGTATTTTGTTGTTGCCCTTTTACCGAACCACAATTCATAAGGAGTTTTGCTTTCATGTGTTCTCAGCATGTACCTATTTTGGATATACACCGTAGTATGGACTGCTTCTTTCCAAAATCTATCTGCTACTCTACTTTCAGCCAACATAGTTCGTGCCATTTCCTGCATAGTCTTGTTCTTTCTTTCTACCACCCCATTTTGCTGAGGTGTCCTTGCTGCTGAGAACTGTCTCCTAATACCGTATTTTTCACAGTATTCTGCAAACTCCTCTGAAATGAATTCTCCTCCTCTGTCTGATCTTAAACATTTGATCCTCTTTCCTATTTCATTCTCAACCTAGTTTTTGAAGATCTTGAACATATCAAAAGCTTCTGATTTATGCTTCAAGAAGAATATCCATGTCATTCTGGAATAGTCATCAATGCACAACATAAAATATTTGTCACCATTTATGCTTTGTGTTCTCATGGGTCCACATAAATCAGTGTGTATTAGTTCCAGCGGTTTGCTTGTGTAGTATTCTTTAGTTTTGAATGTGACTCTAGTTTGCTTCCCCTTTTGGCATGAAGCACAAATGTTGTTTGCAGGTTTCTTGATGGTGGGAATATCTCTTACAGCCCCTTTTGAGGTGATTTTTACTAGATTATCAAAACTGATATGACCAAGTCTCTTGTGCCATAACCAATTTTCTTCTTCCTGTCCAATAAAGCAAGCTCCTTTTGAAGTCTCTCGAGAGCGTATACAAGTTACCAGATGTTCTTGACCCCGTTGCTATCAATTTTCCACTGTTGGTTTTTCTGACTTCACAACCCTGCTTCATAAAGACTACTTCATGACCTTTATCACAAATCTGACTTACACTCAATAAATTATGTTTCAATCCATCCACAAATAAGACTTCTTCTGATTTAATCCTTCCATCACTAATTTTGACTGAGCCTTTGCCGACTATCTTGGCTCCATCATTATTTCCAAATTTTACTGATCCTCCTTCATATTTCTGTAACTTATCAAATTTTTGTTTGTCACCTGTCATATGATTGGAGCATCCACTATCTAGTATCCATGGTACATATTTATTCTGTGCTTTGAATGCAGTTTGAACGATTAAGGATTCCTTTTCTTCCTTCAGTCGTTCTTTTCCTTTCCACACTGTTTTGATAGTAGTTTTGGGCTCTTGTTTTGTTTTTCCCTTATCAACAGCTTGTGCATGTTTTACAGGAAGTTTTCTATTTTGTCTCATCCTGTTTGGTTGAACTTTTCTTCCCTGAAACTGATTTGATGAAAATGTGCTTCTACAGTTTCTTGCAATGTGCCCAAAATTGTGACAGTTATAACATTCTACTGTGTAATTCATCAGAGGAGAAAAAGCATTTCTATTGGTGAAATTCCTTGGTCTAACATTGTATTTGCAGTCTGAGATTTTATGTCCATAGCCATTGCATTTAAAATAGAAACCAGAGAAGGGATAATTGAACCTGGGAGATGGTCTTTGCCATGTTGTCGTAGGAGCCATAGGTCTTCTTCTTCTTTGATGTGTGACATTGGTGAATCCATCATTGTCAGTTCTCCTTTCGAGCCTGGCATTATTGCTTTCTTTTGCATGAGGCAATTTCCCTTGATCAACTTGTTTCTTATCTTCATTCTTTGTGGATTCTACATTTTTGGCCTTTGATCCACTTGATGATTCTCCTTCGATAAAACCCAGACCAAACCTCGATGCCTGTAGGTCTTTGGTCATTTATGATCTTATCCAACTTCATAGAACTTTCTTCACGTTTGTGATAACAACTGATTTTCTTGTTCATCTCTTCTAGCTGCATTCTTAGACCAATAGTCTCTTCTTCTAGCTTGCTGCAATAGTCTATTCTCATGGTTATTTGTACTTCGAGATCTTCGAAGATTTTCTTAGATTCTTCTATCTAAACTTTTAAGCTGGTTATGATTCCATTTGCATCCTCAAGCTTTCTTGATAGTTTCTTATTCTTTTTCTTTTCTATCTCCCACTCTTCAAGTGCAGATATCAACTCACCTTCTAAGTCTACTTCAGCCTCGAGATTTTCACCACAAACTTCAGAGGTCACTCCTTTTTTCTGATTTAACTTCTTCAAATGCCATAAAAAGAGCTTCATCTCTTTCTTCTTCAGACTCTTCACCGGAGCTATTTTTTGATGAACTAACATTCTTGGAGATGAAACTTTTCTTTTGAAGTTGCCTTTTCTGAAATTTGTTTTCATCTTCCAGTCACTTCTTTCTTGGTGGGATCCTTCATCATTTTTGTTCTTCTCTTTCAGTGGACATTTAGTTGCAAAATGCCCAACGCCTCCACAGTTGAAACATTTAAATGGAAGCTTCCCTCTGTATTTTCCTTTCCCCTTTTTCAATTTTCTAACAAAGTTTGCTTCCATTTCATCCGATGTCTCTTCTTCCTCGGACTCTTGTTTTGTGTTTTTATTTTTAAGGGCTTTGAAAGTTGCTTCTCTGTCAGTGGGTTTAGATCTTCCTATCCTCATCTCATATGCAGTTAAAGAACCATACATTTCATCTATACTAAAATAATTTAGATTTTTAGCTTCTTCTATCGCTGAGACTTTGGAATCAAACCTTTGAGGAAGAGATCTTAATACCTTTTTCACGACAATAGAGTCATCGATATCCTCGTCGAGTCCTCTGATCGCATTGATGATTCCATTAACTCTCAACATGAATGCCTCAATGTTTTCATCGTCATTCATCTTCAATGCTTCGAACTGAGCTCGATGTGTCTGTAACTTGGCTTCTTTGATCTTATCATCTCCTTCATGAACACTCTTCAATTTGTCCCATATTTCTTTTGCCGATTTACAGTTCATGACCTTTACTAGTTCACTGTCTGCTAATCCACACAAGATGGCATTCTTTGCTTTCGAATTGTTTTCAAACAGTTTCTTTTCATCCGCTTCTTTTGGAGGAGTGATGGGAATTATGTATCCACTAACTACTGAATCCCAGATGTCATATCCCAAAGCACAGAGATATGTCTGCATCCTGACTCTCTAGAATGCATAATTAGATCCATCAAACAATGGTGCTTTGTTTGATGAGAAGCCTTCACCACCTGCCATTGTGTTATTTCCAAGATCACCCTAGCTGGTTAAGCTTGTACAGGGACTTAGCTCTGATACCAATTGTTAGACTTACAATGGCACTAAGAGGGGGGGTGAATCAGTGTAGCTCTTTAATCATGAATTAATAGCTCTAAAAATAGTAGCAATTAAAACTTATAAATAGATATAGCAAGTACAACAAGAGAACATCACACAACACAAGATTTTAATGAGGTTCACCAATGTGGCTACTCCTCAAAAATGACTGCTTGGACTACCATCCAAATCTAGCCTTTGCAAAGCAACAACTTTTACAAATAGTTTACCAGCACCCACTGGAAGGAGCACCAACCCCTGATTTATCTGTACCAATAGAAAGGAGCACCAACCCCTGATTTGCCAGCACCAACTGGAAGGAGCACCAACCCCTTATGCCAAGCACCAACTTGGACTTCAAATCTGAAACTTAGAAGAATGATAGTAAGATACCTTTGCCTTTAACAAGACCCTGATTGGTCTGCTTCACTTTTTTGTCCTATGCGCACTCTGCTCTCTCTGCGCTATCACTTCACACAATCTATTGCTTAACTATCGAACGTTCATCTTCTCCCCTTTGTGCACTCTGCTTCCTTTGTGATCTTCACACTTAGAATGATTCGATGACTTGCACACTGCACACTACGACCGAACTTCACACTCTGCACTATCTCCAAACGTCGCACTTCTCAACATCCTCAACTCTTCAAACAACCTTCCTTTTATAACAATATTTTCAAGATCAAAAACCTAATCTTAGTCGGTAACCCTAATCTTAGTCGGCTACAAACCCTAATATTCGTCGGCTGCAAACCCTAATCTTCGTCGGCTAACATCGGTCTTCGTCGACTTCAACTACCTCTATAACTCTTCTGTAGTTGTTGCCATGAAAACACAACATGTCACGATATCGTGACACTTTCACCTTCGTACGCTTTCTCTTAGCTTTGGCCCATGAGAATACAACATGTAGCGATATCGCTACACTTTTTCTTCGTACTCTCCTTCTTTACTTTTGTCATGAAATCGTGACACTTCTACCTTCTTACTTTCTCTTTCCTCCTTTAGTCATGAAAATGCGACATGTCGCGATATCGCGACACTTTTTCTCCTTAGCGCTTTCTCTTGCCTTCGGGTCACAAAATCCGACATGTCGCGATATCGTGACACTTTTTCTCCTTAGCGCTTTAACTTGCCTTTGGGTCATGAAAATGCGACATGTCATGATATCGCGACACTTTTTCTCCTTAGCGCTTTCTCTTGCCTTCGGGTCAAAAAAATGTCATGATATCGTGACACTTTTTCTCTTGGACTCTCTCTCCTGCAACATGTCACGAAATCATGACACTTTTTCTCTTGGACTCTCTCTCCTGCAACATGTCACAAAATCGTGACACTTTTTCTCTCGGACTCTCTCTCCTGCAACATGTCATGAAATCGTGACACTTTTTTGTCCGTACAACCTTCCTTGCAATATGTCATGAAATCGTGACACTTTTTCGTCCGTACAACCTTCCTTGCAATATGTCATGAAATCATGACACTTTTTCGTCCGTACAACCTTCCTTGCAATATGTCATGAAATCGTGACACTTTTTCGTCCGTACAACCTTCTTTGCAATAAGTCGCAAAACTGCGACATGTCGCGAAATCGTGACACTTTTCAAACTTGTTCTCTTTCTTCGAACTTGTCATGAAATCATGACACTTCTTCCTTTCTCTTTTTCTTCCAACATGTCATGAAATCGTGACAGTTTTTCCACTTGCCTTTTCTCTGCCAACATGTCGCGAAATCGCGATAGTTTTTCCACTTGCCTTTTTCTCAACATGTCAGAAATCACGTTTTTCCACTTGCCTTTTTCTTCCAACATGTCTCAAAATCGTGATAGTTTTTCTACTTGCCTTTTCTCTCCAACATGTCATGAAAATCGTGATAGTTTTTTCACTTGCCTTTTCTCTGCCAACATGTCACGAAATCGTGACAGTTTTTCCTACTTCTCTCTCTTCCAACATGTCACGAAATCGTGACAGTTTTTCCTTCTTCTCTCTCTTCCAACATGTCACGAAATCATGACAGTTTTTCCAACTTTTCTCTCTCTTCCAACATGTCGCGAAATCGCGACAGTTTTTCTTGCCTGTTGTATATGTCGCGATATCGCGACACTTTTCTTACTTGTCTTTTTCTTTGATCTTTTTGCAAATGGGCTACTTCGGTCTTCTTGGAAACTCACTGTCCATACTCTGAATAACCTTTGGACTCCTGTCTTCTGCATCTGACTAGCCTTTGAACTTCCTGTCCACTGCATCAATAGATCTATCTGACTGTGTTGACAACAATGACAATACTGTTGCTGCACCTTGCTCAACAGTGTATGCCATAATTCGATTGCCGAAATTTTTGGGTGCATGAAATATTTTGAATTTGCTAAGGTTGTGTTAAGCGTCAATTTTCACAAAGATTATAGTGGATTTAATATTTGCATATGGCTAAGGTTTGATATTTGATTAATGTGGGATATTGCCTAAGAAGGCTTTGTGATTATTTTTTTAAGTGTAAAAGTGTTGAAAGGAAGGATATAAAATATTTGAGTTATTTTATGGTATAAGTGGTTTTTGGAGTGACAAGGTTATGAAATATTTTGATTTATTTTATTTTATGGTACAAGTGGTTTTAGGAGTGATAAGGAAATTGTGCATCAATTCTTAAGAAGGTTTTTTAATTAAAAGCCTTGGTGAATATTATTGTGAAGTGGAGTAATGTTGATTATTTTATGATCTTCTAACCCTTGTGAGGATTGGCAAAAGAATATTGTGATTGTGGCATATTTCCAAAGAGGCTTCTTCATATTCATAAAAGGTATGGGCACATTCTCCTATTGATTTATTATGGTGGTTTATTATAAAATACCTTTGGAGTGAAAAGGATTGATTGTGGTTTCCTTTTTGAAAGTGATTGGTTTAATGCTTCAAGGTTTTATGGATTGAGAGTTATGATTAAACCTTGTTTTATAAGAATTGTTGTTGAAGCCAATTGGTTATGCAAAGAAATTTAACTTGAGTTAGAAAAGAACATGAGTATCATTGTTATGTGAGATTTGTGTTTGAGCATTGTTGGAAACTTTTTGAGTTGGTTGATACATGCTTGGACTAAGGTTTGTGAGAAAGTATTGTTCATTGAGGTGATTGGTTGAGTTGAGGTGACTGAGCCTTATTTTGTAATACTTTGTAATGTATGTGGCAAGTATGGTACCTAGCCAAGTGGCGTCATCTCATGTAACTATTTTTATCAAGATTGTAACCGATGGTAGGTAGGAGATTCTAGCTCGAGTGGCATTTTGCATGTAAACCAACTCTTGAGCCTTTAGGTAGGGTTGCATGAAGTTTTTATTTAAAATATATGAAGCCATGTATGAAATCATATTTTTGCAAGTTAATGAAATAATGAAGGAGGTTACCCTTTCGAAGAGGCCTGCGATTCTGTGTTATTGTGAGATTGTTCCATTTTTGCATAGTTTTATTGAGTTATTTGATGTATTTGAGTTATTTTTTAGTATTTTGTGTGAGTGTGCTTATTTTTAATAGTGATATCCTAACAAGTGGTACCAGAGTGCTTTCCAGGGCTGAGTTCTGCTACAACTGAGATTATTTTTGCCATCCATTTCGCCTGTTAGGTATAATTTTTATGTGTTTTTCATTTCTATTTTTTCCTTTATTAAAAAATCCAAAAAAAATACAATCTGTTTTTTGGTCAAAAAACCAAAAAACACAAAAAATACAGTCTCTTTTTTAGTAGTTGTGTAGGTTAGAAACCCTGTGTCGGGGGTTTTAAAATATTGCAAAGGAGATGTATTTATTGGCTAAGCTCGATAGCCCATAAAGTTTCTAGTGAAGTGAGGTGCAATCAAGATCCAATACCCAAGCCCTATACAACACACACGCACAGACTTGATATCCCATGCATCTTCGAGTGTATCGGGAGACAATCTAAGTTAAAAAAAAAATTATCCATTAGGAAGCTTTTTGGCCTTGTATTATCCATAGTCCACGGGACATAGCATCCCGGATGATCACCCTCTCATACTGTCAGAGAGGCAGATAGTGTGCTCAGGGGTATGTGTGGAATCCTCCTTGGATGGTGGCCTAAAATATTGGTCCGAGCACTATTGTTTGTCACTGCGGTATAACAAAGGGCCTATGGGTATTACATACTCCCTTACTTAGCGTACCCTGGTTCTGTAAAACATAACTTCCATTTGCAAATCAACACCATATCTATTCTATTATCCTACATTCACAACCCCAAAAATGAGCATATGGAGAAGGTATTCTTTATCACAAAAAAAAAACTTGCATGCACCAATAGTTAGGACAAATTTTTTAAGTGTTTGCAATAGCCCATGGTCAAAGACATAATAGTCAAGACAGTGATATAAATAGTCTGGTCAGTAACAATGATAGTCAGGTCGACAGTAACAACCCTCTGTAACAGTACAAAATTACAAACCTCCAATTTCAAAAATAGAATTGTTAGTGTCAGAGAATCCCCAGGGTCAGTAACAAGAACTATGTCAGTAACCACAGTATAAGTGATAGAGTAAGAGATAGGATAGTGACAGGGTGGTCAAGGGGTAGACTACAGGTCAAAGGCAGTTGATCCCGGACCCCGACTTTTGAACCGTAACTCCAAATCAAAAATAAAAAAGCCTTAAAATTTTATTAAAATAGGGATATCTCTTCACAAAGAGCTCATATTGACTCAAAAATTTAGCATATAATTCTACACTCTATTCCAGATAAAATTGTCATTGGCAGCTCCTGGTCAAATTTTGCATCGATTTTCCAAAAATGGTAATTTTTTATTTTTCTTGCTAAGGCCATAACTTTTCAATGGTCAATCAAATTGATCAATTTTTTTGGGAAGAAGCTACTTGTTATTCTGCACCAAAGACCCTCAGAGACTCACTGGTGAAATTTTAAGTCCAAGTGGAAGAAATTACCTTGACATCGACTTGCAACCAACCAGGAGATCACAAAGAGTCAAGAAATCCAGTATATCTCCTCATTGAGCACTCGAATCAAGCAGCCACAGAAGTGGACCCTACCCTAAAATCAATTTTGCAACCCATTTTCCAAATTAAATTTTGGACCCTTACTAAAAATAGTAACTCCTGAAATCCCGCATCTATTTTTAGTAACTTAGTAAAAGAGGGCCCACAATGGCGAGGGGCACTCGTGGACAACACAAGGAGTAAGAATTTACCAAAATATTGATCGACATGCAAAAATACCTTGATTATTTGACCACTAAAACCTCACCATAAGAGAAGAGATTCAAGAGCATCGAATGGATCATGATGCCACTAGAATCCGCTTGGCCGAACAACTTACAGAGGTGGGAAAAAAATTGCAAGGTACTCTCACATCTGAACACCAAGCTGAAAAACTCTGAACGAGGTCGTCGAAGGGAAATAGAAGACTGAAGAAGAGAAACATAAACCACTCACTATGATTACGATCTGACCTTCAAAATGCCTAAACTAGACTTCCCTAGGTTCAGTGGAAAGGATTTCGATGGGTGGTTATGTCAGGTTGATTAATTATTTAGACTCCACAATGTCCCTGTATATCATTGAGTTTAGATGGCTTCCTTCAACTTAGAATCTGACGTCTTACACTAGTTCTAATGGGTACAAGACACTACCCCTGATCTATCTTGGGAGGATTTTGAGTCCCAATTACTCTCCCAATTTGGCCCTAGTGACTATAAAGACTTTTCAGGAGCATTGACAAAGTTAAAACAAACCACCACAGTTCGTGATTACCAGACACAATTTGAGAAATTGGTAAATAAAACCAAGGGCTTGAATGAGGGATTTTTTATGATTTGTTTCATGAGTGGGTTGAAATATGATCTCCAGGATGAATTCAAGATGTTTAAACCACAAACCATGATGGAGGCTATCAGTTTAGCTCGATTGGCCAAATATAAACTCTCAACTCAATGGTGAACACCATGATTTTCTCAAGCTCGACCTCCCTTTCCTCCTCGGTTCCAAAATAATACTGATAATAAATCTCCTACTCCTAAGCGACTGACTATAGATGAAATGGATGTGTGTCGCACCCAAGTGCTATGTTATAATTGTGCTAAAAAATTTGTAAAGGGACATAGATGTGCAAATAAGAGATTGTTATTAATAGATGCAGAGGAACCCAATAGCAGTGACCATAGTGATGGGGAGAGTGACACATCTGAAGCACCAACTCAATAGGAAGAAGAAACCCAAGAACTTGAAGCAAAAATTTTTGTCCATGCTCTTGTCGGGGTTACCACTCCACAAACCATGAAAGTTGTGGGTATTTTCAAAGGCCAACGCCTTACTATTCTTATTGATTCAGGTAGTACACACAACTTTCTTGATCCTCGAGTTGCTAAGCAGGCCAATTGCTATATACACACATGCAATTCATTTGAATTTATGGTAGCAAATGGAGGCACTTTACCTTGTAAGGGTAAATATCACAATGTTAAAATAAATATGGGGGATTATGAACTCAAGCAAGACATATTTTCCTTCCAATTGAGAGGATGTGACATTGTGTTGGGATCCCAATGGTTGAGCACCTTGGGCACTATCTCATGGAAATTTGTAGAACTATGGATGTAGTTTTCACAACATGGCCAAACACACACCCTCCATGGTGCCAAAATAGGCCCTTCCCAAATTATCTATTCCAATCGTATCGATAAATTATCGAAAAATTCATCCGATGGGGTCATTGCACAAATATTTTCAATTCAACCAAGCACTTCCATAGGGGATCAAATTCTAGCATATTTGCAACTTGTTCTGACCAAGCATGATGGTGTTTTTCAAAACCAACTACCCTACCACCTCGTTGCTCACATGACCATGCTATTCCACTACTACCAAGTAATGCACCACCCAACATCAAATTGTATCAGTATCCTCATGCTCTCAAATCTGAAATCAAGCATATGGTACAATAATTGCTCAAAGTTGGTGTTATTCGACCTAGTACCAACCCTTACTCCTCCAGTTTTACTAGTTCATAAGAAAGATGGCTCGTGGTAATTGTGTATAGACTGTCATGAGCTCAAAAAAATTACCATCAAAGATAAATTCCCCATTCCAGTATTGGATAAATTATTGGATGAATTACATGGAGCTATGTACTTCTTCAACTAGCTACCATCAAATCAGTCTCAAGGACGAGGATATTCCTCAAACTGCATTTTGTACTCATGAAGGTCACTATGAGTTCTTGGTAATGCCATTTGGTATGACAAATGCTCCTTCCACATTTCATAGCTTGATGAGCAACATATTTTTCCCTCTCCTACGAAAGTTCATCCTAATTTTATTTGATGATATCTTGGTTTATAGCCGCTCATGGGAAGAACACCTTATCCATGTGGATCAAACATTACAACCATTGGTACAGCATCAAATTTTTGCTAAACGTTCCAATTTTTTCTTTGGTTTAACTGAAGTGGAGTATCTAGGACACATTATCTCCAAATATGGCATCAAGGTCGATCCTAAGAAGATTTAGGTAGTTCAAGACTGGAAAAAACCTCACACTCTCAAGGGACTTCGAGGATTCTTAGGGCTTACAGGATACTACTACAAATTTATTTATAATTATGGTAAAATAGCAGCCCCCCTCACATCCATGTTAAAGGAGGACTCTTTTACTTCGACGGGGTTTGCTGACCAAGCCTTTCTTGAATTGAAGCATGCTATGACCGCAACACTAGTTTTAGCCATGCTATATTTTTCCAAGCCTTTCATCATTGAAAGTGATGCTTCCGGTCATGGCATTGGGGTAGTGTTGATGCAAGAAGGGAGACCCTTGGCTTTCACTAGTAAGGTACTCTTTGATCGTAACTTGGGAAAATCTACATATGCCAAGGAGATGTTGGCAATCTTACATGTCGTAACCCATTTGCAACCATATCTCATTGGGCACCATTTCTCCATTAAAACAGACCATCAGAGTCTCAAATACTTCTTGGAACAATGGGTTACTAATCCAAAATAACAAAAATGGGTTTCTAAACTCATGGGATATGATTATGATATCACCTATAATAAGGATAAATAGAATCTTATGGTTGATGCTCTCTCTCACCAATTTGAGGCCCTTAGTATGTTATGTGCCATTTCCTCACATGTTCCTTAATGGATAGATTTCTTACGATAGGAGGTACTTCAAGATACAAACTTGCAAGATTTTGTGGCCTCACTCCGTGATGATCCTACTTCATTCCTAGGCTATAATTGGGATGTCCATGACTTGCGTTATCGCCAACGCCTTGTTTTCCTTGCACGTCCCAACTCTCTAAGCTTTTCATGAAGGAACTACATACTACTCCCTCTATAGGCCATTCAGGATTTCTTAAAACATATGAACGCCTTAAGCACACATTCTTCTGGAAAGGTATGAAACAGGACATCCATGATTTTGTAGTAGCTTGTGATACTTGTCAATGGATGAAAGGTGAAATGGTACGTTCTTCAGGTACTCTTCAACCCTTCCCCATTCTAGATCAGGTTTGGACTAATATTTCCATGGATTTTATAGAAGGGTTACCTAAATCTGGCGGTAAGTATGCTATTCTTGTGGTAGTGGATCACCTTTTGAAGTATGCTCATTTTTGTTCCCTTGGCCATCCTTACACAACCTCCACTATTGCCTAAATATTTCTTGATTCTATTTTTCACCTTCATGGTATGCCCACCTCCATTATGTTCGATTGAGACCCAACCTTCGCTAGTCATTTTTGGCAATAATTTTTTAAGTTTTAGGGAACTCAACTTAAAATGAGTTCAGACTATCATCTGCAAACAAATGGTCAAACTAAGACTGTCAACAAATTTTTGGAGACCTATCTTCATTGCTTTACATCAGATCATCCTACTCAATGGGTGAAGTGTCTTCCTTTGAATAAATGGTGGTACAACACTTCCTATTATATAGCAACCAAACTCACCCCTTTTGAGGCCATTTATGGGCACCCTCCACTCACACCTTCTTCATACATCCTAGGTAGCTCCAAGGTCCAGGTAGTCGATACTACTCTTAGCAAACATACCGATGTTCTCCTCCATCTGAAGTAGAATTTGGACATGGCCTAGAATCAGATGCAACAATAGGATGACTAGCATCATTCTAAGCATAGATTTGATGTGGGTGATATGGTATTACTTCACTTGCAGTCGTACAAAAAATCATCTCTACAACTTCATCGATGCTAGAAACTTGCTGCAAAATACTATGGACCCTACCAAGTTCTTCAACGAATTGGTTCCACTACTTACAAATTGGCTCTTCCGCCCACCTCCAATCTCCATCCTATTTTTCATGTTTCCTCTCTCAAAAATTTTATGGGCACATAGATACAGTTTCAGTCAGCATTACCATAATTGGATGAAGAAAGGTCCATATTACTCGAACCTGAACAATTATTGGACTGTCGAACCCACACTCTCTGCAACTATACCATCACAAAAGTTATTGTTCAGTGGTGTGGGCTCTAGCCATAAGATGCTACATGGGAGTCTCTCCATCAGCTCCAGCACCAGTTCCCTTATTTTTAGCTTTGAGGACAAAGCTTTTCGAAGAGGAAGGATATGTTAAGATCCTATCCTAACGCTATTTTGTAATTCTCATTTACTTATGTAATGACCCACTTCCAACGTGGGGGATCCCATTATGATATTATTTTGTAATACTTTGTAATGTATGTGGCAAGTATGGTACCTAGCCAAGTTGTGCCATCTCATGTAACCATTTTTATCAAGATTGTAATCAATGGTAGGTAGGAGTTTCTATCTCGAGTGGCATTTTGCATGTAAGCCAACTCTTGAGCCTTTAGGTAGGGTTACATAAAGTTTTTATTTAAAAGATATGAAGTCGTGTACAAAATCATATTTTTGCAAGCTAATGAAATATTAAAGGAGTTTGTCCCCTCAAAAAGGCCTACGATTTTGTGTTATTGTGAGATTGTTCCATTTCTGCATTTAATTTCTGCATAGTGTTATTGAGTTATTTGATGTATTTGAGTTATTTTTCAGTATTTTGTGTTAGTGTGCTTATTTTTAATAGTGAGATCCTAACACACATCGCACTCTCAAGGTATAATGATTTATTCTGGTAGCACACAAAACTTTATAAATAGTAAGATCAAGATGATAAAATCCTTGGGCTTGTATATCAACACATAAAATCAATATAAATTTCAAGTCTTAATTTGAAGTGGTCATATTGCTCAATGTATTTTAAAAAACTAAAGTTAACATCCAAATAGGAGATTATACTTGGGTGGGCAATCTCTTTGTTATGAACCTAAGAATTTCAAATGGCATATTGGAAGCATAATGGCTATCTCAACTTGATGATGTGACTATTAATATACAAAAATTATATGTCAAGTGGATAGAGAATGGAAGGATCATTTATCTCTAAATATTTCAATCCCTTCCCTCCAAGGTGGTTAGTTCACATCACATGGAGAAGATATTGAAGAAATGTGGTTATGGATTCTTTACCCAAGTCAATTGCATGTAGGTTCAATCTTTAGTTTTGTCTCTTTCAACTCTTCCATTTGATATTCAATTAATTATGGATAGCTATGAGAACGTATTTAGTGAACCAAGGGATTTACCTCCTTAGCACACACATGATCATACCATCCATACGATCATAGGAATTCAACCTCCTAATGTGTGTCCTTATCACTACCCCTAAACCAAAAAGTAAAAAATTCATAAGTTGGTCCAAGAAATGTTAGATCATGGAATAATCCATTCAAGAATTAGTTCATATTCCTCTCTAGTGGTTATGGTACAATGTAAGGATAACTCATGGTGCAAGTGTCTTTTTTTTTTATCCGCTTAACAAGATCACTATCAAATATAATTTTCCTATCCTTGTTATAGATGATATAATGGATGAATTGCATGGTGCTAGATACTTTAATAAAATAGACTTGCATTATGCTTTTCACAAAATTAATTTTAGAGAAGAGGATATCCCTAAGACTATTTTTCACACATGAGGATCATTATGATTTCTTAGTCATACCTTTTGGACTCACTAATGCTTTTTCCACTTTTCAAAGTCTCATGAACCATGTTTTTGTCCTTTCCTTTGTAAGTTTGTCCTAATTTTCTTTTATGATATTTTAATTTATATAAAATCTTAGGATCATCTAGTTTATATTAACAAATTCCTTCATCTATTACAAAAGGGAAAACTCTTTGTTAAAAGGTCCAAATGTGCCTTTGAGATCCAAATGTGCCTTTGAGATCCAAAATATAGAATATTTGAGACATATAGTAACTCACGAAGGAGTCAAGGTAAATCCTAATAAAATTCAAATCAAGCAAGATAGGCCCTTGCCCAAATTCCTTAAACAACTCCATGGATTTCTAGGACTCATAGTTTATTATAGAAAATTTATCCACAACTATAGCAAGATTATCATGTCTCTCACTACTCTCATCAAAATGGATTCCTTTTTTTGGATCGAAGCTACTTCCCAGGCCTTTCAAGCCCTCAAAGAAATTATGTGTTCCACTCTAGTTTTGGTCACTCCTAATTTAGAAAGCCTTTTGTCATTGGTAATTCTTTATTATATTTATAAGTTACACAGTATTCCCAAAACCATTATGAGTGACCATGACCCTATCTTCACTAGAAAATTCTGGAAGGAATTATTTCATCTTAGTGGTACCAAGTTGAGTATGTCCTCATCATATCACCCTCAATATGATGGTAAAATAGAGTGTTGATAAATATTTGGGTTGCCTACCTTTGTTGTTTTGCTTAAGACTAATATCACTGGGTCAAATGGATTTTGTTAGAAGAATGGTGTTACTATACTTCTTACTATTTTCCCCTTAAGTTTTTCCCATTTGAAGCATTGTATGGTTAAAAACCATAAATCATAGAATATGCTCTAGGATCTTCCAAAGTCACCCAAGTAGATGATTTGTTACAACAACAATAAATGATGCTTTGGCTTCTTAAATATAAATTGACTTAGGCCTATAACCAAATCAAACAACAAGAAGATTCACCCCATTCTGAATAACAATTCAATATAGAAGATATGGTATTTTTACACCTACAACCTTACAAGCAATTGTCCTTGAATATAAAGTCTAGTCAAATGTTGGCTCCTTGATTTTATGGTATGTACAAGGTGGTCTGTTGGATTGGTGAAGTAGCATATTAGTTGGAGCTTCTATTATCTTCCTACATCCATCCAGTTTTTCATGTATCACATGTCAAACATGTTATTGACCAAAATATGCAGTCCCAAATAAAGCTTTCATTACTCAATGAAGAAGGTTGAATCACTCTTCAACCTAAAGTAGTATTGTAGTCTAGAGTTCATCATCTTTGATCTCAACAAATTTAGGAGTTTCTCATAAAGTGGTAGGACCTTCTAGAAGAAGATGCTACATGGGATCCTGAGAGCATTTTCTAGTCTTTTCTAGCTTTGAGGACAAAGCTTTCTGAGGAGGGAATCATGTAATAGTCCCAATATAGCCATGTCGACTATCATTATTTTTATTTTCTTGGACCATAGATCTAGTTAGTTGGCCCTGGAGCATTAGGGATGGGTTATTATTGATTTCATCTATAAATAGGAAGAATATTTTATTAGTTGGGATCATCAAAGAATTTGGATTTAAGTCACCTCGGTGCACATATGAGACTTTGCCCTCTTTAAGTGGCTTTTGGATTTGCTTGATTTAATTTGGATTGATTATTAAATATTTGATTTGGATCTGATCTATTAATATTGACTATTTTTTTTTACAAATTATTGGTATTTTTTCTACTATTTGAAGTTGTTTCGTAACAATAATAAATATCCAACTAATTTAGGCTAGATCCCTTCCCAAATATATAGTCAAGTAAGGTTTTGCATATGTTTTATGATGATTAAACTATAAGGAAAGGTTTCATGAGTTTATGCTTACATGATATTAATCTTTAGCAGTCGAATGATGTATTGATTTTATCATATTACCTTTAAAATAATAGAGATTTTCTAAGAGCAACAAACTCCCTATTTGGAAAGGATAAAAATTTCAAAAATTTGTAGTACCTAAATTTTGGAAAAACAAGAAAGACCATATTCACCATCCAATTTTATCACAAATATAGACCAACCTATTAAATTGGACTAATTTTCCGAACACATATTGTATGTATAACCTATGATTCAATAAGTGTAACCCAATGGGCAATAAGTGTTGTAGGCTATATAATATGCACAAGCTACATAGATACAAGCTCAATAAGTTGTTTAGTAAAGTCACATAAAATATACAACAATAGGTCCAAAATGTGCAAAACACATATAATGTACAAGCAATACAACTTTCCCAACAATATGTGTAGGCTATTCATCAAGTCCCATTTGTCCTAATAGGATAATTCATTTCATAAATACAATACATATTATGAGGGTAACTCATGGTGTAGGTATTGGTATCAACACTACCCTAAAACAACTTTCTATATTAGAACCATAAAGGTTTTCTATTCTACCTATATATTCACCTATCTTACAAGCAACATTAAAATCTTTATTGATGTTTAATAGGGATATGGAAATACAATATTATGACATCTTAATGATTTGTTAACATTGAAACTAGTATACTACACGTAATAAAACAACTTCAAGAAAGATAGTAAAGGCAATAGCAATTCAATAATGTGCAATAAACAACATCCATTGATAAAAATAAATTTAGATATAATGCCAAAAAATGAATATGCAAGTAATCAAATTCTAGATTTAGATCAATACAAATCCTTAGCTATTTAGAGAGGGTAAAGTATCTTAGTCACTTGGAGAGAGTGAAGTATCATATTAACAATAGAGGCGAATTGAATTTAAATATGAAAATGATTCAAAATACAACGTAACTCTTCCTATTTATAGACTAAATTAATATGAAACCTAACCCTAATGCTCAAGGGTTTACTATATAAACCTAGGGCTTGAGCTAATAAAAATAATAATATCTAATGTGTTTGTATTAGAGCCATTACATAGATATCACCCTAAAAATATTTCTCCTCAAAGTTAAAAAAGACTAGAAAATTCTCTCAGGATCCCACGTAGCATATTCTTATGAAAGATCCTACCTCTTCATGAGGAGCTCTTGAATCTAGTGAGATTGTAGAAAATAAAATTTAGACTCCAATACTACTTTTGGTTGGAAAGTGATTCAAATTTCTTCATTGAGTATTGGAAGATCCATTTGGGACTATGTCTTTTGTTCTATAACCTATTTGAGACAATACACATAAAAGATAAGATGGATGTGAGAAGACAATGGAAGATCCAGCTGATATGCCACTTCGACAATGTGATTAACAACCTTTGTAGGGCCCAAAAAAATTGAGGAGGTAACTTCTAACTAGATTTTATCTTCAAGAACAATTGTTTATAGGGATATAGACACAAGAATACCATATCCCCTATGGAAAATTGTCATTTATAATAGTGAAAATTTTGCTATTACTTCATGTGGTTTTGGTATTGGGTCAAATTATCTATATGAAGTTGAAGCACAATTAGTTTTTAATGCAATAAATGATCCACTTGGACCACATTTGAGGATCCTAGAACATATCCTACCACTTATGGAGGTTTTTGACCATACAAAGCCTCAAATGAGGACATATTTATGAAATAATGGTGAGAAGTATTGTACCACCATTTAACTAATGAGAGCTAATGAACCTAGTGATACTGCTTGTCTTGAGAAAAACAACAAAGATAAGTACTCAAATATTTATTTACAATATCCATCTAGTCATATGACTAAGGGTGATAAGAAGAAGATATATTCAACTTAGTACCACTAAGATGAAATAATTCCTTCTAAAAATTGTCAATGAAGACAAGGTCACGACCTAACAATAGACTTAAAAATACCAAAAAATTTAAATACAAAATCAAGGAACACCTTAGTTACTATAATTACTAAATAGGGATGCTAGAATGCATAGAAATAAACATACTTGGAAAGGTGACCCACTATCACAACGATCACCATTTAATCCTCAAATTGGGAAGGTCCTTAATGATTTCCATGGATATATGCTTCCATTTATGATTATGTAAAGGTTGTTAGGAGGGAAAACTGAAGGGATATATTATTCATAAAATGAGTTACATATATAGGCAGAAGGCCTATATGATAAACTGACAAGTGTCAAAACAAAGGCATAGTGCACTTTAATTCTAACATTCCCCCTTAAAGTGCACTATCCTAACTAAAGAATAAAAAACAAGTCAACATTAGGTAACATTCCCCCTTAATGTTGACTTCTCTAAAACAACCTATCATCCTCGCTTATTGCTGATTTGGTCTAGGCTCGTGCTCTTTGCGCTTGGCTCTCCAACTGTGAATAATGCTAGATTCACTATGTATACATCTCGGTCTGTTGCCTCAGGGTCAGCCACTTCCACGGGTCTGTTGCCACTGGGTCAGCCGTCTAAGTGCCTCAGGGTCATCATGGGTGCCTCAGGGTCAGCCACTTCTGGGTCTGTTGCCTCTGTAGGTCATCCTCAAAGGATGTTGCCTCTCGTAGGTCACTGACTAGATTCACCATGAGTATGAAATTCCTCCTCATGGTGAACTCAATCTAGAAGGTGTTTGTCTCTACCGAAAATGCACCTAATACAAAGGAAAAACGAGCCATAAATGAGTGTCGGTCTCTGTCGAAAATGCACTCAATACAATAAAATGAGCCATAGATCAAAATAGGAGGAGAGAAGAAGAAAAGAAGAGAATCTTTTGAAGTGTCTTCGTCTGTAGTCTTCAGAAGTAGATCCGAAAAAAACCTCGGATAGAGTCTAGGGTGTCTTTGTCTGTAGTCCCTAGTATAAGTGTCCTTATGGTGACCATGTCATCCCACCGAAATGCATGGGTAACCAGCCACTGCATTCGCCAAGTGTATAGAGAAGATCACTAGGTACAAGGATCACAAATAAAATTACCTTGGGAGTGTCGGGTACAACCGAGAGTGCACTCCAAGGTAGAAAAATTTTGAGGCTTAAAAAATGTAAATGAAACAACCTCAGAATGACAAATGGACACCACCATTGTGTCCGTCGTGGAAAAACGTTTCCAACGACTATAAATACCCCTATATTCCACCATCAAAGGGGCCTTCAACATGTGGAAACCAATACCATGCCTATCTAGGCAGTAAATAGACAACATCGCTCAATAGCGGCATCGCTCTCAGGCGGAATAAAACCAGTCTTAAAATTTCCCTTGCAGGGGAATTACAAAACAAATAGGGCCATGTGGGCATTCCACTTTTGAAATTACAATAAAGTAGACCATGTAGGCCTTCAGTTCCCACTTCCACTCTCCATGTGGAAAGAGATTAAAAAAAATACCAATAAGGCCTGGTCGGCCAATACTAACCAGCATTACAATTCTTGTTTCCAATAAAGAGGTACCCCCACTTTTAAAAAATGCCCCTTACTTTTCAAGAAATAAAAAGGCCTCCCATTTCACTTCTTATGAAATAAATGTAAAATGTAACTTGGACTGCAGGGAAAACTATTTCCATGTGGGAAAAAAAAAAAATTTAAAGATGGTCATACTTTCGGTCAAATAGTCATGGGCAGTCCACTATCAATGTGGAAAATTAAAAAAAAATGACCAATGATATTTTTGAGCTCCGTCGGGATTCCGTCGGAGTGGCTGTTGTAGTGGTCGACGTATCCCCTATATTCTTGCAATGTCGTTGAGGAATCCATCCAATGTGTGATAGCTTCGTCGAGCCACCTTGATCCCACTCTCCACGTGGGGCCCGTCATGATGTTGTGGCTCCTTCACTTTGTTACGAAGATCTCGGTGCCTTCCTTACAATCTTTACTCTGCCGGCGGCTCTGACGGCTTCGCCCTTGACTGGTGGCACCGTTGCGCTATCGCGGCCGATGTCGCCCGCACCCTGGCTCACCTCCACACCGACTTGGACTCGCCTGGCTCAACTACGACAGCCGCCAACGTGGACTGCAGCGGAAGCGAGGTGGGACGACAAATCTTGCGAGAGAAATATCCATCACTGTGTAGCATTATCAACTGGGAGAATAATCAGTGTGCAACACCTCCACTTCGTTCTACATTTGAAACAAGCAGATCCACTGTCTGCAATGCTATCGTTGGTGGGATTCGAGCGTTGAAATGCTTTTCGATGCATCGCCTTAAACAGTGTGCCTTATTACGAACTCCCAACTGTCTTCTGAATAGCAATCTGTTCTCCAAATGAACCTCCCTATAGAATCAAACCCGCACTGGTTGCACTCCTCTCATTGCAATGTGAGGAATTCTCTCCCATGTCCGCCGAGCATCATAGCAATATTTTCATATTTTTGGCTGCAATGGTCCATTAGATCAGAAGCCCTCGGAACAAAAGAGGCTTCGTATTAACAACCTGCAAAACACTACATCACCATATAGAGAGCTCGAGCTGGAATAGTTCCCATGAGTGATGTTCCGAAGCCTCTGTACATACCAGCAAAGCCCTGTAATAGTTCCAGCAGGCACAGTCAAAAAATAGATGAACACCTGCACGCAGTAGCCCCAGGAGACCGTGACCTTCCAGCGGTGCCGTTGATCATAGCAGATGCTCTGCTACATCTTAAACTGGCGACACGCATTTCTAGTTATTTAACAATTGAAACTGTCATCTTTCACTGGTGCAAGAAAGAGATTCTCACACAAAAGAATCGTGCCACCAAATTGCAAAAAGAATTCCTTGTGCCCATGAAATTTGTAAAAACAAACAGGTAACCCGTCTGCAATCTCCACTGTTGTCCGTAGTCTCCACATCTACGAGGATCAATGCATGCTAAAAAAATTTCATTTCAGACTTCCTTACTATAGCAGCAGCTACACCAGTCTGCTTTCCAGCCCACATACGAAGACGAACGATTGAACACGCCGACACCCGCGTTCACATGCACTTGCAACATAAATCCATGGTTTCCTCTGCTGTCGCCGCCTATTAAAATTTTCATCTTGATTAAAAATCTCCTCCCGCAAAAAATAGATTTTATGTCATCTACTTCAGCACCAGGCTTATTCACATCAAAAGATCTGATTACAATCATATTTGGTGGATCAATAAAATTACGCTCTGGAATAGGAATCTTTTTCACTATGTATTGACATACAACATCAGGCGTCGCAGTATCTGGCCAATCTGGGGCAAAAAATGAACGCCAAATTGGGCGGCAGCAACACAGCGCTTTTCCACAGCCCGTTTCGACAGTTCCCCAGGTTTGGCGCATCCAAAGTCATGTTCTGGCAGATGTCATGGCTGCATCACGTCCCATCTTCAAATTATAATAACCCCACCATAACTAGCCGGTGCACCCTCGAGGCGGAGCCGCATTTCTCCGGAGGCGATGGTAACGCTTGGTTGTAGCGTCATAGCTCAGGCAATGCCAGCTATGGTCCCCAACAACTATGTCTGCAGAAAAATCAAACATTCTGTATCCAAATTCCCAGTGATTTGACAATTCAGCCCACTTGCCAAAAAAACTAAAATGAACGCCACCAGCTGCAGTTCGATCACTCACAAAGACCCCATAATGCCGCCCATGACTAACAAATTCAAAATCACGGGCCAAATTTACAGGACCGACCGACAAGGATGGGAACTCGACTTCCGTCGAGACAAATTTTTCCAAATAATTATTAGATTTCCCTCCATCATGGTCGATCTTCGAGTTTTGTTGATACGGAAAAAAAATATCCCGCCACCATCGAAAGCAAATCGTCGCTCCTCTCAGCCACAAAACATGCCCATCATGAATTAATGAAGCCATAAAAAATCAACCGTTGAAAAAAAATACAGCCAGATGTTCTCCACCGCCACGGAGCAAATCAGCACAGTCCCAAATGTAGCCACGACGCCTGCTGAGATTTCAGGGTTGGATTCAATGGCAGAGTACTGGTGCAGCAGACCTTCGAAGCTCTGCTCTGCCTCCATGCAATTCATATTCATGTTTCTGAAAAAACCCCTTCACAACGCCGGCTCCACAGATGGCTCCCAAGCATTGGTAGATCATGTAGAGCAGAGCTCAGGGAAGTGAAAGCTTCCTGGCTAGGAACAGCCCAAATGTCACAGCCGGATTGATGTGTCCACCTGAAACAGATCATGTATCCAGGTTCTTGATAGATCCCTGGCAGCTTCAAGCTCCAAAACTTTTTCATCTGCAACCTTCTTTTCTTTGTCCACCCCATCCATTCCTTTGCAAGCAGTCGATTTGGTGCTACTCCAGCAATGATTTGCCCTCAGGGCTCCAAATAAGGTGACCTCCAAATGAAACGGATCTGAAAAAAATCTCGAAAAACTAAAAAAAAATTAAAATGACCTCCCAATTTTTTAATATTTTTACTATCTGGTTTCTGATCCATCAAATGATGGAGAGCATACTCCCTCGATAAAAGAAACTTAAAAAAAAAGGGAAGAAAAAAAAAAAAAATCAGGGGGAGGGAGGATTTCCATGAGGGAAATCCCCCTCAAGGGTTTCACAGGGCAGGGAAAGTCTGCTTTGATACCAAATGTTAGGAGGGAAAACTGAAGGGATATATTATTCATAAAATGAGTTACATATATAGGCAGAAGGCCTATATGATAAACTGACAAGTGTTAGTATAAACTGACAAGTGTCAAAACAGAGGCATAGTGCACTTTAACTCTAACAAAGGTAAAGGTTGCAATAATCTATGATATTTAATATTTTTCCCTTGTTATGTTGACACTCTTTGCATTTTGCCATAAAGGTCTTGACATCTACTTTTAATCCTTTCCATGAAAAATATTGCTTTACCCATTGATATGTTTTCAAGAATCCAAAATATCTTGCTAAAGGAGATAAATACAATTCTTAGAGGACGCTATTCTTAATGGTTGAGGATTGAGAAAGATAAATAGAATCCTTTTTTGATAGGACCCCATAAACATATGATAAATAGGAAGGCAATAATGAGCTATCCTTCTCTTCCTAAATTATTTGAATAGTCTCTACATCAGAGAGACAATTTTTTTAAAGTTGTGAAAGTCATTGTGGAAGAGGACTAGAGATGGCACTAAAAATAACATCATCTTTGTGAGATAAAGCATCAGCCACCACATTCTCCTTATCTTTTTATATCCAATAAAAAATTATACCCAAAGAGCTTGATCAACCATTTATTCTACTTAGGACAATAGAGACATTCTAATAAATGCATAATATTATTATGTTCAATCTTTATGATGAAGTGACATACCAATAAATAAGGCTGACATTTCTCTACGACAAATAGAACAACTAATATTATATTCTCATAATTAGATTATCCCAAATTATTTCTAGAGAGATAACTACTTTCAAAGTTCAATGGGTGCACATCCTGTATCAAAATAGCTTCAATACCTAAGCTAAAAGCATCACACTCAATGATAAAGGGTTTGCTAAATTTAGATGTGGCCCAAGTAGGAGTGGTACACATAGCCTACTTTATGGATGGGAAGCCTTAAGAAGTGGCATCAAACTAAATAAAGGCATATTTATTAGTGAATTCAATTAGAGAAATGAAAATGTTGTGAAAGTTGTAGATAAATTTTCTATAGTAGTATGTTGGATCTAAAAATCCATGGAGTTTACGGTATTTGGGCAAGGGCCAATATTCCATCTCTTTGATCTTGCTAGGAAATACCTTGACTCCCTTTAGAGATACTATATATCCCAAGTATTCTACCTCATGGAATCCAAAGGAACATTTGGACCTTTTGAAAAAGAGTTTTTCCTTTTGTAATAGGTGATTAATTTTGTCCACATGAACTAGATAATATTCCTAAGACTTGCTATAAATTAACATATCATCAAATAAAACTAGAATAAACTTATGAAAAAAATAATTAAAGAGGTCACAAAACTTTGAAAAATAGAAGGAACATTAATAATACCAAAATACATAACTAGGAACTCATAATGACCCTCATATGTGCAAAAATAAACCTTAGGGATATCCTCTTCTCTAGTCCTAATTTGATGAAATCCAGAATGCAATTCAAGTTTTGTAATGTATCTAGCACCATGCAACTTATCCAAGAAATATTTTATAATAGGGATAAGGAACTTATCTTTGATGGTGATCTTGTTGAGAGGTAAAAAATTAGGACACATGTAACAAAAATTTTCCTTGCATCGTGGCATAACCACCAAAGAGGAATAAGAACTATTTCTTGGATAGATTATTTCTTGCTCCAACATTGCCTAAACTAGCTTCTCAATTTTTTACTTTTGAGGATACAAATTATAGTAATAATGCACATTAGAATGTTTACTCTCTAGAATAAGGTGGATGGCATGATCGTGTGTGTGCTTAGGAGGAATATCTATGGGCTCATCTAATACCTCCTCATAGTGATCCACAATGTTCTACAGGTCCAAAGGAATATCTAGAAGAAGACACTCTAAAGACTAAACCTCCATGACCACCTTTCTTTAATATATTTTCCATGCTATGGAAACTAAGCACCTTGGAGGAAGAAATTTGGAATCCTTGGAGATAAATAACCTTTCCATTCTTCATCCACTTAACATATAATCATTGTAGATTAATAGTAATATCACAAAGCTAAGATAGCCATTATTCTTCCTAGATGACATTTGCACTACCCAAATTCATAGCAAAAATATTTTCCAACCAAGCATAATCCACCATTTGGATGTTAAACTTACTCATTCAACCCACACACTGAGTAGTACCTCATTGACAATCAATACTTAAAATTTATGAAGACCAAAGAATTTTTATCTTACTATCAATAAAGTTATGCGTGCTACCTAAATCATTAAACACATAGATGTATTATCATTTTAATAATCCTTGCACCTTGATAGTATGATGAGACTGGAGTCCCATAAGGGTGTAATTAAAAATATCCATTGTATCATCATCATTTTCAGTCTCATCTAGTTTATTTGGTTGCTTCTACTATAATTAATCTTCATCTTTTGATAATATCACTTTACCTTCCACTTGAAAGTTATGACATTCTTAACAGGCTTGGTCTTGGGGATGGTGACAATGACCTTTGAAATTGAAGAATACCTAAGAGAACTCATTATTACAATTATTTAAGTAAGGACATTTAGGTTTGAATTCATGTCTTAATTGGGGACTAGGTTATTGGAGCTTCTTTTCTACTAACAAAACTAAATATTTAGCATCCTTGATGGTATAGGGGTCAAGCATGTTGATTTCCTACCAGTATCCTTAAGACCATGTAAAGAAGATAAGACCACTTCTTTTGGATACAAATGGTAGGTATAAGTGAGAAGACTTATGAAATTTGTGCAATACTTATCAACCATTCTTATTTGCTTTTTTTGCAATAGATGAACCACATACAACATGGAAGATCCCTTATAAAACTTTTGGAGGACATACTTTGAAATCAGGCCATAAAAAGAGGTCCCTACTTGGCAAAGCTCCCATAACAACCACTAATGAGAATGGGTTCCTAACTTAGTAGATGGATGATGTTATCCATCTTGGCCAACCACCCACATGGATCAACACCCTCATAGGTGGGGATGTCAATGGATAAAATAGGAACATAATGAGGCTAGTCAAGGAAATAAGAAGAACCTCTTATAATGGGATCTATATCAGAAGCAAAGCTTGAGATATAACCATCCATACCTAGAAGAGTACCTCTAGTATCACAGGGAGTTGAGTGACTACTATAGGAAGTTAAAAGACTGTGATCAGATGGTAACTATCAAAGAATACTTGTATTCCTTAGATCTAATGCTTTGTGAATACCCAATGGATTCTATCCAATAACATGTTGAGACTCATGGATATAGTGCTTGAGGATGTGTAGTAGAGGATGTTTTTAAGAGGATTTGTATGTCAGCTATAGAATTTACAATGGAACCAGTCACCCTTTCTTGCCTTTCAAGATAGGTATGTAGACAAGCATCAATAGTATCAAGAATAGGATTACCAAATAGAGGGATAATTGGAAGGGGAAAGGAATGACAAGTGATATTGGGAGTAGGTGAAGCCATGGTGTTTAAGGAAGAAGGAAGATGATGGTAAAAAATATTTATATTTGGAGTGTTGTGATGCTTACTAAGATTTTTTGGGTTGGAGCTTCTTTTTGCTCATGCATAAATCCTCCAAATGACCAATGCACTATAATTGAATATCTATTCAAAACCAACCAATAGGAGTAGTAGGTTTATTCATACGCTAGGAGCAAAACCCAAATGAATCCTTTGGAGTATTTCTAAAAAGTATTATGATAATTTTTTTTTTATTTTGACTAGATCAAACAAATGATCACAATGGAATAGGTCTCTTGCAAAGGTTCTAACACACTAGATTCCTAAAAAGTGTTGCTAGAATACCCCTTGTTTTAACTAGCATAAAGAGATGGTTGTAATAGGATAATTCTCCTATAAGGTCATAGCCACACCTGATACTATTTTGAATTAGGTTCAGGAAAATAAAGTAACAATAGCAAACTCATAATATTAAGAGGAAAAATGTGCCAAAAAATGAGCTAAAAATTTGATAAAAAGTTACAAGGAAATAGAAAGCTAAATTGTTCCATAGAGGTTCTAGAATGGTTTGCACACCCTTCTAACATAATTTTACATTTCCATAGGTAGCCAATATTGATACTCTAATACGACTAGTCTTAGAATAACTTCAACAAATACAATAAAGGCAATAGCAATTCAAGAATTCATAATAGACAACATCCATTAATAATAATAAGTTCAGATCCAATACTAGAAAATCATGTATGAAAATGATTAGATTTCAAATTCAAATTGATATAATTCCTTAGCCACCTAGAGAGGTTGAAGTATTTTAGCCACATGGAGAGGGTGAAGCCTCATATGCATAATAGAGGTGACTATGATTTGAATATGAAATATAATTCTAACTACAATATAAATCTTCCTATTTATAGACATGTTCAATATTAATCCTAACCCTAATACTCAAGGACCAACTATCTAAACCTGGATCTTGAGATAATAAATATAAATATAGTTGATGTGACTATATAATATGTTATGATGAGATTATTGATCAAAGAAGAGATTGATTTGTGATGTAGGATTCTACAAGATAGTATTAATTAGGCCATGAAAATATAGTCATTTGTATGGAGATTTGGTAATTTGACTTACATATATTTAGTATTGTTATAACTAAATTTCATGATTATATATACCAATAAGAGTATTCATGTTTTAGCATAAATTTTATGTGTATGCTATATCAGATCTTGATCAATATCCATTGATCCAACTATCAAGAAATGATATAATATATAAATATAGAAATGATGGTAAGATCAACTAATCACATCACATTAATAAGAGTATTTGAAGAAGCTTCCCATGTAGAAGAGATGCTCATATAGGTAGGGAAACTACCATCGACATCTTCAATGGCCTACCCAACAAATACGATTTTGGTAGCCACTCAGTAGTTCTAGTTCCTACACCCCTATAGATTACACTATTGTCTAATAAATTATTCCAAAATATCTAAACATGCCAACAATAATTTTCTATATAACCACGGCTTCTTCAAGTCACTCTATTATTCAATTTGTGAGCACTAAATTTACCTATATAACAATAGTGCCTACCAAAAATTCCCTCAAACTTATACACTATGACTTTCCTAGGTTTAGTTTTTCCAAGTACTATTATGTAGAAATCTCAACAAACAACATTACCCAGATTACCACCATGATTTTCCTTACCTACTCCCTTAATGTATCAAAGTCAACTTGTATAGGAGGGGAATAATAGACAGATTTGAAGTGCAAATAAATGATATTTTTTGTTTGTGTGATACATGGCTAACAAAAAGACAATAAATGAGTGATAGAGATATGACAAAAGGTATGATAAAGGATGGAAATAAATAAAGACTCTCTATGTTTCCAATTATTAGGTTTCAAAACAAGGAATTAGGTTAATATAATGCTAATACAATGAACCAAGCTCAAAATAATATGGTAAGTGTAAAAGTTAATGTAGATATAGAACTAAATACACTATGTTGTGTTACATGTAATGAACCTCATAACCTGATGGAATGTACTAAGGCTATAGAATAACCTCAAACTATGATATATAATCAACAAATTCAACAAACCCAACAAATTGTAATAATACCTTAGTTTATGGTGAAGCCACTTACTATGATAAAAAAAACAAGGGTCGTTTCCCAAGTTATAAATCAACCAATGGTTAACCAACCAATACCACCTCAATATAATACAAATATGAGTGAAAATAATGCAATGTTAGCCAATTTTGAGTTGATGGAGGATGAAGATGAAGTTCCTTTGAAGATAAAATAATTTATCAATAACATGGGGTCATGACCTAAGGTAAAAGAAAAGCAATGGAGGAACAACCCCATCAATATGCACCTCAATTATTCCCACAAAAGTAGGTTGGAATAAGGATATGTACCATAGTGTTGAGGAGGGAATAATTGTTGGCATGCATTAAAGATAAAGGTCTACAACTATCAGCTCAATAGGTTTCCCAAATGCAAACTAGCACTCATAGGACCTCATGTCTTATCCATTTTTCTTATTTATTATAATAGTTTTGTTAATAATAGTGGGATCCTCTTTTGAATGTAAAACTGACCCTTGAGCATTATGATTAGGGTTAGAAAGTTGGAGTTATTTTTTATGGATTATCCTAGAGCATTAGGGTTATGCTCAATTATATTTATATATTGCATTTTAAGAAAGGCACAACCAACCTTAAGAATTATATTGTATTGTGCTTTTCTCATAAAGGAGGTTTCCCCTTGGAAATGACTTGCAATATAGTGTAAACTCTTTAATTTTATAGATAAAATTCTTTGCTTATTATATTCATTCTACAAATTGTGTTCTTTCATATGTTTCATGAATATTGTTTTGGTATAAGCAAAACATATAGTATCATAGATTAGTCTAGAGATGGTTCCATTATAACAAGAAAACTCTTTTTCCTCTAGATTTTTCTAATGATCTTAATCATAGTGCATCCATATCTTTATGTTTTTTGTACATTCTTAACCACTATACTTTTTTGTATTCTTTTCAATTAGTCTTACAACCATCCTGAAATCTCATAATATAGCATCAAACTCTTTCCCCTAGATTTATTAGGTTAGAAACCCTATATTGGGGGCTTTAAAATATCATAAAGGGTTGTCATTATTGGACAAGCTAGAATGACTAAAAATCATCTAGTAAAGTGAGGGATGATCAAAATCTACTACCAAGACATTGAACAATATCAATATATGATTATAATATCGGATGTACTTAGTTATATAGGAAAACCCCTAGAAATAGGAGAACCCTTTATTTTTTGAAATACATTAGTCATTTATGTATTGTGGTGCACTAGTAAGTGGTTAGCCATAACAAGTTACACGTATTGTACCTCAAAGATAAGATTTATGGTTACAAGAAGAGTGGAATCCTTTATAGTTACTGCCTTGAAATATCAAGACACGCATTTTCTATGAACAAGCTTGGTATATTTGTGAGCCCACAAACAAAAAAAAAAAAAACTTTGCACACCCATGATAAGCCTCACAAAGACTCTATTGGACATACTAAGAGAGGATTAAAAGTTGACAAATATTTAACCTAACTCAAGTACTTTAGGTATAATATATAATTGTTCTAGCAAAATAGGATTTCTTAGAGACTACAGTAGGGAGGAACATGTTACAAAGTTATATAGTATTAAATAAAATATAAAGAACATGGTTCTTAAGCAAGGTATAGATCAATGCCAACAATTTATAGGGCAGAAGTGATAGTAGTGTATAGAGCATTCAAAGAATTGTAGGGGTTTCTAAAAGTGCATAGAATAGCAAGTTGAAATTTTTATAGCCAATATCTCATAAACTGAGGATTTTGGCAATTATGAAAAACAAACCCCTTTAAAGAACATAATAAGAAAGGCCCAAACTTGTGAATGGGGAAAGTATTGAGTGTTAAAAACATCAATTTTATACCTAGCTTATTAATATCATCTCATCATAATGACCATTTTGATATATAGCATCAGTAACCTTTTTCAACCACCCAAAAAGGTATTTTTTATTATGTGCATTATGATATCCTCTTCTAGCTAATTATTTTTCATATATAGCACCCAAAACAATTATTTTCCAAAACTTGGTTCCCTTAAAATAGTAATAGGGTGCATATCATAGGAAATTACTCTATAAAAAGTGTGTGACAATGTTAAGGAAATACAATAATGGATGGTTTAGCTTTCTTGGGAAACCTTGTATATAGAAGTGAAAATGTTTGAAATAATTGATCAATTGGAACAAAACATGGCCTCCCATTAGTCAACCACTTCCAATATCTACATTGTTGTCAGATAAATACAATAGACAACACAACAAGATGGATTTTTGCATAGCCCCACTAAATCCATAGTAAATCCATAAAATATTATGAGAGGACAACATACATTAAAAAATCCACTGCATACCACAAAATTGGATTTTTCAAAGTTAAATGGTGAAGATCCTTCTAGCTATATATATCAAGTAGATCAATACTTTAATTTGTATCAAACTCTAGATACTCAGAAAGAACCTATAGCTTCCTTCGACCTAGAATAGAAAGCAATCTACTGATATCAATGCTTCTAAAAATTAAAAGTGGGAACACCTATGTGGAATGAATTATTCATGAAAATAGGTGTTCCTTTTGAACTTAATGCATGAATATTTTATAGGAGCTTTGACTAAACTTAGGAAAACTCACATTGGTCTAGAAACTATAGTAATTCAAAAAAATAAATAAATAGGACAAAAGGGTTATGTGATGTATTCACTATAAGTTGCTTCATTAGGGACTTAAAAGAAAAAATTGAGATGAAGGTAAAAATTTTCAAATTAATAATATATTAGAAGCCATAAAATTAACAATATTGGCTAAATAAAAAATGATAGCACAACACTACACATATAGGTCACCCCAATTTAGAAATGTCCTAAAGCTTCTAGTCTCCTCTAGTGTAGGAAAAAAAACCATTCCCATCAAACAATTGAGGAAGAGATGAAATTTTTTTAATTTAGGGTGTTGACATAAAAAATTTCATATAATTTTTGTGTGTAGTAGTGTAAAGAGCGTGTAGATTATATAGTGGAATGGCTTTTTAGAGAATATTACAACTTGGTATCTTGTTTGGGACACTTGCGATGGAGTAGCTTCACTGAGAAGGTTGTAGTGACCATTATATAATGGAATATTTGTATAAGAGCATGAAAATAATATTGTGAGATGGATAGGTCACGATAAAAATAATAATAAATAGTAAAAGTAAAAGTTTCATTGTTATCATAAATTGTCTTTGTCATAAGGAGATATATTGTAAATAATAAAATCTCTAGAAATCCAAGATAGTGAGAGGTAATTTTGGAAATTTTATGTAATTATAAGAAAATTTTAAAAGAAAAATCTCTAGAAACATGTGATATAATTAAAATTATTCTAGGAAAAATTTAAGAAAGATATATAATGGAAAGAGTCCAAAAAGCAAATCTCTAGAAAACATTGTCATGTGTCCATCTAGAGTTCTCTATGCAGGTAATATCTAACTCCCGTGATCCTATAAATAAAATAGAGACCCCTTATGGGAGGAAAGTTAAGTTGAGCAAGTGTGAAATCAAGGAAGTAATAGATAGTCTAATATGTGAGTGAGAGTTAGCAAGTCAAGTTAGCTATAAAAGAGTGTCTCCTTGTCCAAGGTATGGCTAAGATTATCAAAGAGAGGCTATGAAGCATGGTCATTGGCCAAGTCTATAGGAGGTGGAGTCGCAATAGGAGGGTCACATTCACTCATAAGGCAATCTAGTTAGTCTTTTATTATAATATGGAGTTTGTATTCCTAATAAAATTATTTCTTTTTTTAGTGTGCTATATATTATGCTACTAGAAAATGCTATTTTCCATATTCTAACACATTATTGTGAACAAGATTTCTATGCTAGTATACCACCAATCAGAGACTATGCATCAATTGCAACAACCAAACTAAGAGGAGATCTCCAGGAAAATTTTTGAGCATGTCATAGTTTGACACTTTTGGTTCCACTGCTAACACCACTCCTCTTTGTTGGTGGTGTTTTCTAATAACTTAATTTTACCGTGGTAACCCTAGAATTTACTACATGGTGAAGTGTATTTATTAGGGTTACCAATATTTGATCTTCTTCTTATAAAATATGTTTGTTATACTCATGGGTGTACTTTTTTGGTGAAGTATGGTCAATAAGTGTTTGTTTTTATGATCTTATGGATATATTGTAATTAAAACATTATAGTATATCATCTAGTTTAACTTATTCTAATTTGTTACACTAGAGGCATTAGAGTAAAGAAGTGGCAAGTAGAATATGGTAAATTTAATAGACATAGTACTATGTCAATATATATAACTTCTAGTTCACAATCCATTATCTCTCACCAGGAAGAATTATACTTGGGATTCCAAGGCTATAGTAAATATGGAAAAAAATCTTGTGTTTTCAACTTAATATTTTGAAGAGGCCAAGACCTTCAAAGAGTATAAGAGATCATGCATCTATAATGGATTGACACAAAATAAGCAATAAGTAGAGTTCCTTCTAACATTTATGGATGGTGCTTATTTAAGATGTTATGAGACCCAAGAGGATCAAATCAAGAATTCATGGGATGATATAAGTATAAATATGATAAAGGAGTATAACCCTTCCCAAAACTGTTTTTATTTAATGATCAAGATAAAAAAAATTGGTTGAAGGACCTCAAGAGAAAGTTTGTAACTACTATGCATGAGTGTAGGAGATTCGTAAGAAGGTAGAGGTCTAGTTACAAAAGGAGAAATTGCCTAATGGCCTCATTAAGGGTGTGGATAACATGATTTGTATGTGTTGTAATGTATGTTTAAAGGCAACAATTAGTTCAATGGTCAAGTATGATCAACGTACCAAGAATATAGAGGAGGAGCTAATTTCACCAGCACCGATTGCTCCCATAACTTCTAGCTAGGTTTCACAACTAGTAGTAATAGTAGTAGTAGTGAGTTAATATTCCTCTACTTATGTAGCTAAAGTAGAATATCTCATCAAAAATAAGGACAACTTGCAATAAATGTACTACAATAAAAGGACATGGAAACTCAATGAGCCCAATCTAGATATAAAGATGTTAGGAAAAATTATATTAGGTAGTTTGTTATTAGTGTAAATATAAATGAGGTCAAGAAGAATAAATAATATCCCATTGAATTATAATATTTTCTAATATTAATAGGACATATACCATGATAAATCATGGGAAATTTGTCAAAGAAAATCATCAACATCACATATGGGCAACTACTGACATTATCATTAGAAAAGGGAAGGGAGCTACCTAGTAAACTCAGTGTCAAACAAAGGAGGAAATTCATGTTGGACATTTTGATTTAGTTGTGTTATCATTGATTTCAAGAGTCAGTGTCAGGAAATAATGCAGAACTTGGCAAAATATGGGTTAAAATATTTATATTTTAATCCCAAGAGATTTGGTTTAAGAGCTTCACATGATTGGTCAAAAGGACGATTAAATACCCTAAAGAAAAGGCCTAAAGAAATAATATTATAATATTTAGTATTTTAATATTAAAGGTGGTCAAAAAAGGTCTAAGGGCGAAAGATAAAAATACCTAGGCCCAATGGAAATAATATTATAATATTAAAGGTTTAATTAAAGCCTAAGGTAATTTATAAATAATTTATAATATTTATATTATAAATTAATTTATAAAAATAATAATATTATAACCCAAAGTTGGGTTGGGCGCAAAGTTTAAATTAAATTTTATTCCCCCCACCGACGTTGGAGGATAAAAGCATATGGTATAAATACCATATTGTTTGTTTCAAAATGCTAAGTCTTTGAATATCATGTGCATGTGATTTGTGAAAGGGAATGCAAATAATTCGTGAGCAAATAAAGACAGGTTTTTAATTTTTAAATTGCACCTAAAAAACATAAAGAACAAGGTGACCGAGGTGCAAATACTTAACACCAACCAAGCGGTTGGGCTAGTGGCAAGTCTGAGGTGTGTAAGGCGTTGGGAACGTAGAGGTGTTATGTTCGAATCTCGACGACTATGAAAGGATAAAGCCTTTTTGGATTTGGTGCGAGAGGAAGATATGAAGCGCTCAAGACGCTTTTACCTCCCACATGAGCACTTAGCTCATGCGATAGGGTAGTCGTGGCTAAGGCCCAGGTGGTGCTTCAACCAGGGATTGAGTCCCACCAAGAAGCATGCACAAGGTATTTAATTTTTGATTAAAGTGCATGGTCTATGGTCTATGGTTGTTGGTGGCACTTAGTTGAAGTGCATGATTTAATTTTTGCATTGTTAGCGATGATCAAAGCGCCTAGGTTAATGTGCATTGTGGGTATGATATGAGCACGTGGTGTATTTGATTTAGTGAGTGCCTAAGGAGTTAAAAGGAGGGTAAGGTAAATTATTTTTTACCTTAGACAAAAAGTGATAAATAGTTTTATTGAAGGTTAAAAGTAAATTGCAGTATTTTATAAAGTAAATTATCTTGAAAATGTAATTTTTTTTTTGGTGGATAAGATACTATAGCATTAATACCGGTTTTTACAGGTTGACCCAAAACCTTTTACAAAAATGAGCCCAAGTTTGTTGATGAACATGTCCTTACTAAGGATCCTATATATGTAAAATCTACATGCCGCCAAAGCCATTACATCCGGTAAGGCACATAGCCTGTTATCAAAAAGAAACTTCCCATACAAAATTTTGGGTATACCCCGAGAAAACACACCTACATCATAATTACAAAAAAATAAATAGACACGGATCCCTTCCTTGAAACAGTGGAGAAACAAAAAGTTGCAGACACAGAGCAGAGTATTGAAAAAACTCACACAAGCTCTGTATTGACAGTTACTCTTAATAATTCTTTGGTAATTGCTTTCTTTCGTATATGACATGCTTTGGGACCACATCCCATCTTGGCCAATAAACCTTGGAGAAGTGAACTTGTTGGCTAGATTTATGGTAGTGGCTGTCCGGTGGTCCACGTGGTTCTGGTTCAAAGTCTTATATTGTCGTTTCTTTCCTACCCTGTGATTATCAACCAACCTCAAATTACTAAGATGACTAGAAGCCATGTTATCTGACATGTGATTGTCCCCATTAGTCTTTGTGGTATTTCCAAGCAGCATCCACCAAGACTAACAACTCGGATAATTTTTATTATGAGTCCATTTCAAAAAAGATATGGGAATACTCATAGCCTTCAAACTTACAGTGCCTTTCCTGTTCGTAAATTTGACTATCATTCTTGGAATTATTTTTGAATAAGCTCCTCTACTTCGCTCGGGACACTGTGTTCCCATTTAAAAATTCTGTCACCATTGACACCCAAATTGGCCAGCTTATCGACAACTTTGTTAGCTTCTTGAAAGACATGTTGGGCTTTTCTATCCTGTCTTCCCTGGAAAAGGATCCTAGCCTCTTCAACAATTGTTTTAATCCTACAAGGAGGTGTTTTCCAATTATTGAGGAGATTTATAACATTCATAGAGTCTCCTTCCACGATCAAATTGCCTTCTAAGTCTTGAGTCATTTGAAGGCCTCTCCACATAGCTCTAGCTTCCGCTTCGTTGCTCATCATTGTTCCCAAATATTCATAAAATGCAAGCATTATATTCCTATTATGATCTCACACAATGTCACCAACGTCTGCTCTACCAGAATTGTCCTTAGTCGCTCCATAAAAATTAAGCTTAAACTAACCCATATGAGGTGGGGACCACTTAACATTGGCTCTGGGGTTGACTACCCTAGGCACAGACTCATATAACAAGGTTAAGCTTATATATTGAGCAATCATGGTCTCCTACATATGAGGTTTATGGATATCAAAAGGGATAAGGTTCACATTCTCGTTGGCAAAGGATAGGATCCTGGCAATGATAGTTTGATGATCATGGATAGACTCATTAAAGACTCTGGTTCCTTTCTAACCACACCTGCAAAATATAGTGATTGAGATAACTTTTCCACATGTATCTAATTCTTTGGCTTGAAAAGGGGTAAGGCCACTGGACGAAAAAATCAAGTACGATGGTTTGTTTAACCTAGGAAATATTGAAGGCCTAAAAAACCCCACTTAGGACAGTCAAGGAAAAATGGTACTCAAGGAAAATGTGATAAATGGTCTCCCAATTAGCCCTGCATAGATAACAGCGATTAGTGATAGAAATACCTTTACACGTCATATTATCAATGGTTAGAATTCTTCCTTGGATAACCAGCCATGAAAATACTGTAATTTTTGGAATTAAATTTTTAATCCAAACTAAGTCCTTTTGGAGGGCAAAATTCTCGTCATCAAGAAGAAGATTTATAATCTAATTTAACAGTGAACTATTCATTTTCCAGAGGATCCTAGGTCACTTGATCTTCCTTGGGTCTCATGGGGATAAACTGTTTCTTGAGAATATTACAAAGATCATTTGATTTCGCTTGAAATCCCTGAATCCTTATTTGTTTCCACTTCATTCTGCCTCTGTCCTCAACCATATAATCGAAGACTTTTCTGTAAATGATTTCTTTCATGATATCTCTAATTTGGGCTAAGTTAGGATATTGCATCAGTGGTTCGTCCTTAGCCCACCTATCATTCTAGTAATTTATCCTCTCACCATTGCCTAAAACCCATCTTAAACCTTTTTTTATGATTTCCTTACAATTGAGAATTGCTTTCCAAAAAGTAGAACCTTTGATTGGAACTGAGTCACTTAGAATTCCATATTTTGAAGATACTTTCATTTGATGATAGTTTTCTTTTCACTTTCTTCACCAAAAATGAGGTGCCATGCCTGCTTAGCTAGTAAAGCTAAATTCATATGATCAATTCTCCTCAGACCTAAGCCCCCATTTTCCCTAGGTCTGCACACTTTGGTCCATCCTAAAAGGTGTATCCTTTTTTTCTCCTCTGATCCAGTCCATAAAAATTCTTTTTGGAGTTTCTCAATTTTCTGTAAAACCTTCACAAGGGCTTTGAAAAGGAGAGGAAATAGACTGGAATGCTCTGAAGAGATGCCTTAGTGAGGGTCAAATTTCCTGCTTGAGATAGAATATGACCTTTCCATCCAGTAAGTTTTTTTTTAATTCTTTTAATAACCCTGTCCCACATTGACTCTCTCGAAGAACCAATGAAAAGAGGGAGACCAAGATACGAAGTGGAGAGGTTTGCTATATCACACCCTAAAATTTTTGCAATCCTTCCTTGCCTCTGAATGGGGGTGTTCAAGAAATATAACTTACTTTTATTGAAATTAACTTTCTAACTAGCAACATCCTCATAGGGTTGTAGGATGTATTTAATTCTTTTGGCCTCAACCACCGAAGCCTTAGTCAATAGAAGGGTATCATCAACGAAGTTTTGGTGAGAAACAGCCCTAGTGAGATATGTTCCTTGATTCCTGATATTAGCCTTGAACTACAAGCATTTTTTATGGTTCTGCCTCAAGATTCTATCATAATGATGAATAACATAGGGTTGATAGGGTCCCCCTACCGAATTCCTCTACAACTTTGAAAGTAACCAACAGTTGTTCCATTAAACAGAATTGAGAACCATGATTTAGAAATGCATTATTTGATCAAATTAACCCATTGGTGGTGAAAACCAAACTTAAGGAGGACAACAATTAGAAAGTCCCAATTTAGCCTATCAAATTCTTTGTTCATATCAAGCTTGAGGGCAAAAACAGACTTGTTAGTCTTATGAGTAGAGTGCAGAGCTTCATGAACTGTGATAACTCCATCCAATATTGACCTACCCTGGACAAAGCTTCCCTAGCATGGATCTATGATGAGGGGCAGAACATCTCTCATTCTATTTGCAATGGCTTTAGTTAGGATCTTGTAAGAAACATTGCACATACTAATTGGCCTGAAGTCAGCCATAGATTTAGGGGTTTGCTTCTTAGGAATTAGAGAAATAAAAGTAGAGTTGAGACCTTTTGGAATATGATTGCTTGCTTGGAATTCTCTGATAGCATAAATTACATCCTCACTTATGATGTCCCAAAAATTTTGATATAAATGAGGGGGAAAGTCATCGGGTCCCAGGGATTTGTCTGGCTCCATGCTAAACAAGGCTTCCTTAATTTCCTCATCAAAAAAGGGAGCTAGCAGCTTCAGGTTTATATCCTCATTTATTATGCTAGGAATGGATTGCAAGAGAATATCTTTGGCCTCCTCATTACACTGTGATTCCTGACCAAGGATAGAATTGAAATAAGTTAATGCCTCCTTTCTGATTTCTGTTAAGTCCTAAGTAAAAGAACCATCTAATTTTAAAAATATGTATATCTTGTTATTGCTTATGTTTCTAAGCATGGTGACGTGAAAAAACTTGGAATTTGAATCTCCATATTTCAACCAAAGAACCCTTGATTTTTGCCTCCAATAGATTTCCTCACAGGCCAAAATGTTATGAAACTCTGCTAGTTTTATATGTTCCTCCTGCCTAGTAGTTTCATCAGCATCACCATGTTGAATTCTCTGATCAATTATCTTCAAACTTTCAACAACCTATTTTTTATTTTCAAAGAGGTTCCCAAAGACCTCTTTGTTCCAATTTTGAAGCTTTTTCTTAACAAACTTTAATTTTCTAGCAATTTTAAAAGCTGCACTACCTCTGACAGGTTGATGCCACCACTGAATTAAGTTATCTCTAAAACTAGAATGTTTGATCCACATAGATTGAAATCTGAAAGGTTTCTTGAAGGACATAGAGTTAGGGATCTCCAAAAAAATGAGATTATGATCAGAGGCAATTTTAGGAAGGGCTTGCAGGGTAGAATCACTAAACAAAGTTGTAGCCTCCTTTGATAGAAAAATCTATCAAGCCTTTCTTGAATGAGATGATACCCTATCCACCGATTTTTCCAGGTATAATTCGCTCTTCTAAGTTTTACATCCATCAACATGTTGGAGTTCACAAAGTCATTGAACTCGTCCATGCTCCTGATAGGTGGTCCATTTCCACCCATTTTGTTTGAAGGGTAAAGAGGAGTGTTAAAATCCCTAGCCAGAATCCAGGGTATATTATGGAATATTTCACTCAGATTTACTAAGTACTCCCATAGTAGATCTCTCCCTTGAATTGAAGTCGGGGCATAAATATTTGAAAGGATCCATGACCTATTGTTGTTTATTTCCTTAAATAAAACACTAAGAACCATGTCACTTATGAATAATGGTGCCTTATACTATCTGGGGATCCCACAAAGTCATAAGGCCTCCAGACGCTCCTCTTGCTAATTTGCAAACCATCTCCCCTTGATTCCAATTTTTTTTTGCTACTTTTTTTGACTGAATCTCATCAGTTTTTGTTTCTTGCAACATGATAATAGTTGGATTCACTTGATTTCTTATTGCATTGACTTCCCTATATTTGGGCAGGCCATTGAGGCCTCTCACGTTCCATGAGAGGAAATTCATTTAGATTGTTTGGGATTTCTTCCTCTCCCCATCCCTTGAGGGGGTTTTCATAATTTGTTGTCTTCAGAACCTGTAATAACCTATTAAAACAAGGTTATCTATTTTCCATTGGCAATGTCATTATCAATTTTAATTTTTTTATGCTCAGCATTTGATATTCTCCCTCTTCTTTTTTCATTGCCAAAATCTATAGGAGACTTCACAGTGCTCCTGGTTTGTTTAGGACTAAACTGGGGGGAGGCAATTTGTTGCAAAACCGGATTGCCATATTCCTCAGTCTAAAGAGTTTCACATATATCCACCCCTACATCCAAATCTTCTCATTTTTTCCTGTATTCCCCTGGTCTGCAGGATGACCCCTCAGTAGGATTCACATGGCTCCTAGTGATGATGTTAGGGAGATGAGATTTTTTATTTTCCAATGCCTCAATTTTCTTCCTAAGTTCTTTAGCATTAGGTTTTGGCTTTGGGATGCCCACTAGGCTTGAAATATTTTTAGCATTGGGGTTTAAGGATCCCGACTTGGATGGGGATTCTAGATATCGGGCATTAGGGTTTGGCTTTGTGATTCCCATGGGGCTTACAGTAATTTTAGCATTAGGGTTTGAGGATCTTGACTTGGATGGGGATTCTAGAGAGTCAAAAAGGTTAACCTGAAGGTTCTGGGCTTCCATGTCTTTCGATAATCCTCCTACTCCCATATTGGATAGAATTGAAAATTTATTTGAAACTAGAGGATTGGAACTTACCTGGGTATTTTGGTTGCCAAAATCCTGTTGTTTTACCTTATCTTGTTGGGACCCTGCACCCTCTCTTTTCTTTTTTTGGTAGACATAGTTTACCTGATTGAAATCGCCTCTACCAGTAAAACTCCTCAAATTTCCTCTGTATAGCATTCCTTACTTTTGTTTTTCTCTATTCATTGCCAAGTTAGGGCATTGATTGCATAGATGTCCTTGATTTTTACATTCTACATAGAATTCCAGTATTTTCTTGTATTCTACCAATTATTTTCGATAGTATTCTCCATACTCTAGCTCCACAAACCTTGGAAATTCATTATCCAAATTAGCATTTACATAAATTCATGCATGAGTCATCCTTGTCCTGGACAAGGTCTCATGGTCAATGGAGATCAGGTCCCCTATAGTTCTGGCTATGACCTACAACCAATATTCATTGAAGAACTGGGAAGATAAACTTGAGAAATGAACCCAAATAGGGGTAATGTTAATATTTTGCTTTTCAAGGTTGAAATATTCACCCCATCGTTTGAGAAAAAGACTCCTTTTGCCCAAAAACCAAGGACCTCCTGTTAAAATGTGGTTAGCATCCTCCATATTTTTAAAACAGATAATGAAGAACCCTCAAGTTTGAGCTACCAACTCCAAGATGCCTACTGGACGCCATTTATCTATCGCCCAAGCCCTGATAGTCTCCATGTCCGGCCTACCTCCCAAAAACTTGCCTACCAGGGAGAATTCTTCCATTGAAATAAAAGGGCTCATTGAACTTGTCGAGGTTGAAATTTTATTATTTACTGGAACTAGGGGCGGAAGAGAGAGAACCTTCTTTCTTTTTCCTTTAAGAGGCTCAACAAAAGACAACCACTTCTTGGGCCCTGCATTGTCCTTCATATTTTTTTTGTCGAGGTCTTTCTGAGGAGGTTCGGGCCTCCGCATGATGCCCACATCCAAATTTGTCCTAGCCTGACTGCCTTCCTCTGGATCCTTGCTTGATCCATGCTCAAGGTTCCCACCCACCCCTTCCATACCTACTCTACCTCTATCGCCTTGGCTGAGATTCTTGCCCAGAAAATTCAAACCCTCACTCCCGCCACACCTGCTAAACCTCAGCTCACTCATTCCTACTCTACGATGTCCTTTCCTCAAGACAATCTTGAAAATGTAATTTTGAGTACGGAGACATAAGTAGAATTTTGGATTACTTCATGCATTAAATTTTTGAAAGGGGTTATAGTGAATTTGAGTGATTGAAATATTTATTTGATAATTTGGAGATAATAAGGTGTATTTGAGTCTTGCTAATTTTGTAATGGTGAATTAATATTGAGGGAATATTTGAGTGAATATTTTTGCTAACCATTGAGATTTGCAAAGAAGATTTGATTGTGATTGAGACAGGTTTTAAGGTCAATTCTTCATCAAATAAAAGGTATGGGTATATCTTCCTTGTGAGTGAAATTTTGTTGGGTTGGATGTTGTGAATGCTAATTTGGAGTGAAAAGGTTTGTTTGATAAGCATTGTTGAGTAAGATTTCATGTGCATGATTGGTGAATGTTTGTGAGAACATTTGAGTGAGAAATTGAGAACTATCTTAAACTAGGGTTTGTGAAAGATCATGAGTATCATTGTTATGTGAGATTGTTTGATAAGCATTGTTGGAAATATTTGAGTAAACCTTCATGTGCATGATTAGGGTTTGTGAAAATATCATGAGTATCATTATTATGTGAATGTGGAATCATCTTGATTCAAGGATTGAGATTCATAGTGTGAGTTGTTGGAAGTGTAGTGAAACACTTGTTTAGGGTTTGTAAGCAAGTTGTGTTTCATTGAGTGATTGGTTGAGTGGATTTGATTGAGTATAATTGATTGGAAGTGTTGGAGTGATAGTTCAAGTTCAGTGAAAAAAATGTTCTTTATTCTTAATTGATTTAAAAAGAGTTGGAAGTGATTGAGTGTTTGTGAGTGAAACATATTGAGTCTCTAACAATTCTCTATATGCTTTTGTGGTTTAACAAGATTCTGAGTGAAACTTGTTAGTGTGGTTGAAGAGGTTTTTTGTAAGATATTGAGTTGAGTTTTATGTGCAAGTATTGCAATTGATTTGAATAAGCTTTGGTGAAAGCTTATGAGCATATTTGAGTAAGTCCTAGAGGGGACTTAAGGATAGAGTTGAGGAAGCTTTTGTGAAAGCTTAAGGACAAATTTTTGTGAGCTTTTGTGGAAGCTTACAAATAAATTTGGAAAAGTTCTAGAGAGGACTTGTTGAGCAGTTTTGAGATAAGTCTTAGTGAAGACTTGTGGATAGATTTGTGTGAGATTTTGTGAAAGCTTACAAAGTAGAGTTGAGGTAAGTCTTGGTGAAGACTTGTTGAGCAGATTGGACAAGTTCTAGTGAGGACTTGTTAGGTAGATTTGAGGTAAGTCTTAGTGAAGACTTGAGAGCAGATTGGATAAGTTCTTGAGAGGACTTGTGGATAGATTTGAGATAAGTCTTTGAGAAGACTTGAGAGCAGAGTTGATTGATTGATTTGTTCAAGCTTTGTGTTAAGGCTTGGGGAATATCTAGCACAGTTGATTTATTATTAGATCAATATTTGTGTTAAGTCTTGAGGATAGAGTTTGGTGTATATTTGAGAGTATATTATGCCAAACCAAAGATAGGGAGTGAGCATATTTGTGCTAGACCGAAGGATTGTATTTAGTGTAGATTTGAGATATAGATTGAGCATATTTGTGCTAGATCGAAGGATAGTGTTTAGTACAGATTTGAGACAGAGCTGAGAGCAAGCTTTGGAGGTGACAAAGTAGAGGACAATAGTCTCTAGTGGATAGAGATCCATTAGCCAAGGTAGTGAGGATAGGTCTTCTGAGTGAGGATAGAGGTATTTAATGGAGAGATATCCACAAGCCAGTGCATTGGAGGTAATAGTCTTCTAGATAATCACCATCTAGAGCAGAGGAGGAGTTCTCCTATGGATAGAGATCCACAAACTAGTGAAGGGTATTGGTGTCTCATATGGATAGAGATCCACAAACTAGATTAGGGGATTGGTGTCTCCTTTGTATAGAGGTCCATAAATATTGTAATAGGGAAGGATTCCCAAGAGATTTGTTGAGAAAATTTTAGTGAAATATTTTCTTCGTGGAGTAGCCCACATTGGGTGAACCACGTTAAATTGGTGTCTCTATTGTGTGTGGTGATTTGTGCATTGCTTTGATTACTATTTTTGATATTGAATTGATATATTGGATGATATTTATTGAGTAAAGAAAAGTAAAAAGTGGTCTTATACTGTTCACCTCCCCTCTTAGTATAAGCTTGTGTTCTTCAATTTAAATTCATTATGTTTGATGCAGAGGTTGACCCATATGCTCCATAAGTTGAAGTCTTGTGCAAAGGTATTTATATTCCTAATGTTATGGTATATGGTGAATTTATTAATATAATGATAAAATAATATATTTTGAAGATATTAGTACTAGAGAAAGATTATCAATCTAACTTAAAGTTGATATCCTTTAAAAAAGTAAAAACAAAGTCAATAGGAGTAGTATCTGATGTAGTACTTTAAGTTATGGGAGTCACCTGTGTGATAGATATTCAAGTCATGAAATATGGTTTAGTAGAGTATCCAATGTTTTTAAGAAGGCCATGGTTAATAAAATCCCATGTTCATAATTATTGGAATGAAAGTTACATGACCATTGTTTAAGGTCGCAAAAGAATAAAGATAAATATGATACCTCAACCTCATACATTGAGTATAATAGAAGCCAAGAAAGAAAGTGGGTGGAAAACCTTAGATTTTTCTAGTAATAGCAAGGTGGATAGTAAGTATGATGAAGAAAATAATACATCTCTTAATGAATTACATCCTTCATGATGCTCAAATAGATCACTCACATTAGGTTTTTAAGAAATAGATGGAGAACTAGTTACAAAAGTTAGACTTTGGGGATGCAATAGAAAACCATGAAAAAGAGAATTACTTATAGTTTTTTCATAGGTATATTCATTTGTTTACTTTTGATCATAGAGAGTTACAACAAGTAGATTTAATGAGACATTAGATAGAGTTGATATGATACTAGATTTATGCAGTAAATTCCATATTGTATGAATTCATATTTTTCCATATCTATGAAGGAAGAGATAGACAAGTTGTTGGATGTAGGTTTAGTTTTCTAGTAGACAACTCAAAATGGGTGTCTCTAATTTAAAATTATAAGAAATAAAATGGAAAAATTATGGTATGTGTTGATTATCAAAAGCTTGGTAATGTTATAAAGAAAATTACTATCCTCTTCTATTTTCAAAATAGAATTTGGTTGAAGCTATATGACAAGAGTATTATAGATTTGTAGATGGTTACAGTGGTTATAATCAGGTTTGAATTATAAAAAAAAAGACCAGCTAAAGAAAACCTTCACCTCTCCATGGTACACCTTTTCCTATTGAGTGATGTCATTTGGGTTGTGCAATACACTTGCAACTTTCTAATAGTTGATGAATAAGATATTTGAACCTTTTATTGGGACTTTTTTAGAGTTTTTCTAGATGATGTTTGTATTTTTGGAAGGAATGTAGATCATTTACCTTATCTTGAGAAGGTATTTCAACAATTGGATGAGTCCAAGGTCTTTCTTAATCTTGAAATATGCATATTCAAATACAAATGTGTCTCATTGGGTCATGTGGTCTCTCAACAAGGGATTGTAACCAATTCTACAAAGGTTTCCAAGATTAAGGAGCTACCATTTCCAAGCAACAAGAGTGGACCATATGGGATATTATAGGATGTTCTAAAAAAATTCTTAAGTATTGTACTACCAGTAACAAAATTCCTCAAGAATGATATGCCCTATGTACTAGGGAAATAAATCAAGGCTACATTTAAGGAACTAAAGAAGGTCCTAATTATTGCTATAATATTGAAGAATCTAATTAGAGTAAGTCATTTATTGTCTACATGGATGCATCCGACATAGCATTTGGGGTCCAATTGAGTTAGTAGGATGATAATGGATATGATCATCCTATATAATTTAGAAGTAGAAAAATAAGTAGTATAAAGGTGAATTATATAGTTGCGGAGAAGGAAGCACTAGCCATCACATTTGCTATTAAGTTTAGGAACTATATTCTAGGTAAAAATCACTATTATCAGAGAGCATGCTTCCCTCAAGTATATTGTCAATAAATCCAATCTAAGGTGAATCATACAATTATAGAGAAGGAAGCATTGTTTGTCATATTTGCTCTTAAGAAGTTTAGAAATTATCTTTTGGGGAAAAAGCTCATTTTTGTCATAGACCATGCTTCCCTTAATTATATTGTCAATAATTCCAATCTATCAAGAAGGATAGCTATATGGACTTTCCTTTTGCAAGAATTTTATTTTAACATTGTTTATTGACTAAGAAAGAAGCATATCAATATATATGCTCTTTCAAGAGTATATGAGGTATTTGGATATAAATATGAAGATGATAAATTACTTGATGTAATGTTATTGGAAATAGAAGCCATTAAAGAGGAATATGTAGACATATGGTGATACTTAATTGATGTCAAGTTTCTAGATGGTACAACACTAAGAATTAAGTGAAAGCTTTCTTAAGCTAGTCAAACCTATTCAATAATGCATAGAGATTTGTATCGAGTAGGGTTAGATGGGAAGTACTAATGAGTAGTTGGAAAAGAGAAATAAAAGTAGGTGATTGTAGAGTCCCATGATGGTGTATGTGGAGGACACTTTTTTTGAAATATTATAGCAAGAAGGATTTTAGATAGAAGATATCATTGGCCAAAACTCTTCAAAGATTGTATGGAATATTGTAAAACATGTGATTTGTATCATTCCTTAGGAATCGTACGATAATAGTTGCCCCCTTATGTCAGGTATTTCCTATTGGCCCCTTTTATAAGTAAGGAATTGATATTGTTGGACCTTTACTTATAATAGCATGAAAAGGTAGATACATCATTGTTATAATAGATTATCTAACTAATTGAGTTGAAGCTCAACTAATGAAGAATGATACAAAGAAAAAAGTTATTTGGTTCATCTATGAATGAATTATTAGTAGGTTTGGATACCCAATGGAGATTGCCTCTAAGCATAGTACTCTTTTTTTGAATAAAATGGTGGAAGACTTGATAACTTGATTCATGATCAAGCATAAGAAGGTGATTGTATGTAAAACAAGTACCAATGAGTAGGTGGAATGAACTAATCATGTGTTATATGAAACCCTTGAAAAGGATGCAACTTTGCAATTTGACTCATGGGAAAAAAGAATCCACATGGCATTGTGGATTTATTGGGTTATAATCAAGTCAACCATAGAGCATTTCCTATTCCAGTTGATGTATGCCATTGATCATATCCTTGCAATAAAATATGATCTTCAAACCATATGGATTATGATACAAGATAGGAATAATGAAATGAAATCTATGAAGGACCAAGTGGTACAACTACACAAATTGGACAAAATATGGCAGGCAACATAGAACCACATTGCAAAGAAATTGATGAAATAAAATGAGTTATGGTACAAAAATATCAATGGTCCCCATTCAAAATTAATGACTTGGTGATGGTGTAGAATGCTTGACATAAAAATAGGAGCACAAAAAGTTGGTACCAACATATATGGGCCCTTGTTGGATAGTGTTCATGCATGACAACGAATCCTATAAACTTGAGGAGTTAAACATAAGGGCTATCATGAAATGGATGAACCATGATAAACTCAAGATATTTCATCCTCAAAAATAGATTAGGACCACTCTAAGTATTGTTATAAATTAAGAGGTAAATAGATGTTGACATAAAAAAAGCCATGTCATTTACATGTGTAATAGTATAAGGAGAATGCATAATATATAGTAGGATGGCTTGTTAAAAATATTATGACTTGGTAGATTTTTTGGGACACTTGCAACAGAGTAGCTTCACTGAGAAGGTTGCAGTGCTTGTTAAATAACAAAGTATTTGTATTAAAGGAGTATAGAAAGAATATTATAATAGGAATAAGTCATAGTAAATATTAAAAGTCAATAGTAAAAGTATCATTGTTATGGTTGATTGTCTTTGTCAAGTATCTTTATCCCAATGAGTTATATTGTAAATAATGAAATCTCCATAAATCCAAGATATTCAAAAGTAATTTTTGAAGTATTATGTAAATATAGAAAAAAATTGAAAATAAAATCTCTAGAAACATGTGATATTTGGACTATCTTATGTAATTAAAAATATTCCAAGGAAATTCTAAGAAATATATCTAAGATATCATGATATTATGGAAATATTCTAAAAAGGAACCTCTAGAAAGTGTTAGCATAGTCTATCTAGCTCCCATGAGCCTATAAATAGGGGAGAAACCTGTTATGGGAGGCACGTTAAGTTAATCAAGTATAAGCTTAAGTAAAAGAAAGCCTAATGTGTGAGTGAGAGCTATAAATCCAAGCTAGCTAGAAAAGAGTGTCTCCTTGTACAAGGAATGGTCAAGATTGTTAGAGAGAGGGTGTAGAGCATGGTCATTGGGTAAGTACATAGGAGGTGAAGGCTCAATAAAAGGTTTATGTTTGTTCACAAGGAAATCTAGTGATCCTTTCCTATTATTTGGTAGTTTGTATTCCTAATAAAGTTATTTTTTTTGTGTGTGCTATATATTGTGCTTCTAGCAATTACTATTTTCCATGTTGTCCTAATAACCTATTATGGATAAGAGTTCTATGCTAGCATACCATCACAAAATGGATATTGTGCATCAATACCAATGACCATAGTAAGAGGAGGGCTCAAGGAAACATTGTGAGTGTGCCATTACTTGGTACATGCTAAACCATACTACAATTATGATCAAATTGTTAAGGAATATTACATTACTTGGTACATGCTACTGTACCCACATGCTAGGGTTGAATTTTTATTTTAGGTGGGTGATTTATATTTTTTCTTTCATGTAAGAGTCAATGTGCAGGAAATGCACACTTGTCATGTAAGAGTGTAATGTGCAGGAAATGCACAAGTTTCATGTAAGAGTGCAATGTGCAAGACATGCACAAGTGTCATGTAAGTTAGAGTGCAAGAGTAGATTGATAGAATGTGCACAAGAGTCATGTATGTAAATGTAACACCCATATTTGGATAGAACTCTTTATGTGCTTTGAACTAAGTATTAATGTGAAGGTTTAATGACATAGTCTCCTTTATTTATATATAATGGAATGTTACATTATTTTGTAAACATCAAATATGGTACTACTAATGTATTTGTGGATGCAGGACCAGGTGCTCTCCTTGGTGGAACCATATGTGCAACCACTTACAAGAGATATATACTTAGAAAAATAATGATGATGACTAGTTCATCAACAACTTGGGGTAACATAGATAATTACCCTTCATGTAGATGTATATCATGTTTTCATATTTCCATAGTTTTTGACCAATGGACCGAGAAGTTGCTTGCAACGAGTCTCCTTAAATTAGGTTGGTGATATCTTTGTCTATCTTAAAATAAGTTACTTACTCAATGATAAAACAATGGTGTGGAACATGGTGAGAGTGTATTTATGCTTGTTGTGGCATGTTAATTAATGGGTTGGATTATACTTTATATCTAGGAAGTAGTTTTTAATCTTATGGTTATGGAAATAAATCTAAGGTTGGACTTGAATATTAGAATTAAGGTTTAAATTCTAATGTTTAGTTTACTTTTAATTAACCACTAGCTCTTGCTTTATTAAACTTAATTAATTATCCACCTTGCTATGTAAGAGAGTGGCACTTGATTGAGAATCAAGGTGGCACTTGGAAAGAACATGTTCTTGAGAATTTCTTTTGAATGCCCATACACCAAGGCATGTTGGTTCCTCCTTGCTCCATAAGATGGTGGGTGGAGAGGTAAAAAAAAATTTGGTTGGTGGATCCAAAGAATGAGGACTATTTGGATAGCGAGGTGTAGGTCAGATCAATATTTTATGCAAAGCCAAAAGGAAGGAGCTTTAACCAGGTGGCCTTCCTTTTAAGCTTGGTTATTGCTAAGCATGGTTATTTTTGTGCGTGCTTGCTTCTCCTTTCTTCTTTTGCAATTGAGTGTGTGTTGAGTTGCTTATGCCTGTGGGTTATTTCTTTTGTGTATGTTGTTTTAGTGGTCTACCCTTTTATTGGGTAGTGAAGCCTGTTGTTTTTAGTTGCTTTAAAATCTAGATTAACCTCCTTATTTACATATATCATGGAACCTTCCTTGCTGAGTTTAGCTTATTTATTATTGTGGTTGTGTTCTTGATTTTTTGTCCTCTATAAGAAGGTGCCTTGATTTGAGAGCCCTTATAGTTTTGAAATGGTTTTTGCACATGCCTCTTCCTTGGTGTCAGATGAAGTGCATGTTATGTGGATGGCATTCCCTCCTGCATGTGCATCATCCTAGTACAATGAGTCTCAAGGAAGGAGATTAAGGTTTCAAAGCATGTACAACCTTGGCTTTTGAAGGATGATGAGTGATTAATCTTTTGCACTTGCATGGTTTTACATTGATTTAATTTGAGTGCTAACATTTGGCTTGTTATGTGGGTTCTGTTTGATTTTAATATATGAGCATCCTTGGGTTGTGATTTGTTGATGTTCATCACCTTATGTGTTGGTTTGCAGTTTAAATCATTACTCAAACTCTTTTCGAAGGTTTGATTTATATTATACTTGGCTTCTTTTATTTTGATATTTGTCTCAAGTTTAAATTTCGATCAACACTTTATGTAAGCTTTGGTTTTCTTTCACGTTGAGTGTTGATCTTTGCTAAGTTGCTTTGTGTGTTCTTTTTGGTTTTATTTGTGCTTGGTTTCTTGGGTTTTAAACAAGCACTTGAATGTTGTTTTTAAAGTATCTTGGTTAGTGCAATATTTGTTTAATTGTATGTTGGAAAGATACTTGTTATTATATTGTTGTATAAGGGAAATTACTTATACCAATTAATGAAATAGAACTATGGTTGTTTGATCCTTGAGACTTGTGATAGTAAAGAAATAATTTAAAGAGAAATATGGGATTCTCTTTGCTTAAATACTTTATGTGATAAAAGAATATCTAGCTACTTGATTTATTGAGACTGGTGTTGGTTAAAGAAATCATTGTAAATAAAGTAGGGTTCTTTTCTTGTCTCTTGCTTATGTTATGATGCATGGTTGCTTGCATTTTTAAATTATGGCATGTTGTAAGTTATATTGCATGAGAGAGTTGTTTTGATCCCTAAGTATAACTCATAAAGATCATGTTGGTCTTTCCATCACAAAGAGGCTTGCTAAATTGCAGTTGGATCAAGGAACTTTGGCTATGGATTTGTAGAGCTTGAAGGTTTTGATGTTTTGGAAACCTAATATTTGTAATGATTAAACATTAATATTGATTATTGTACAAATAAAATATATATTTTTTAATGGCAACTTGGGGTTGCACTTTATGCTTTCTGAGTAATCTATGGAGATAGTTATTAATGTGTTATATGTAACTTTTGAAAATGCATGGTTATGTTAGAGATATAGGTTATGTTGCTATTACATAAATTTTGATGGAAATAATTTGAGATTTAAGATTTGATAAGTTCTTAGTTTGTTTTATGGTTAAGAGGAATCTATTTTTGTGCATTTCATTTGAGATGAATTGTGTAATGTGCTTTTATGCTTAGTGCCTTGATTAGCTACTTTGGCAAATAATATTGTTATATATCCTTGGGATGGGTAGAATATTCCTCTTGTAAACCATGGAACCCAATCTTGGAAGGAGTTGCATGAATGCAATAGCCAGGTAGACATGGGTCCTAGAAGGAGTTGCGAGAATGCAATAGCTAGGATCTCATGAACCTGGAAGGAGTTGTGTGTATACAATAGCTAAGGTACTTGTGAGTAGTCACACCTTGAACAAGTAGGATCGGGTGTGTGGGAAAATCTATTCACAAGATAGTAGTGGTGATTCCTTGATCATGTAGGATCAGGATATCATGTTAGTTATCATTAAAGTGACAATAACCTTAGTTAGCCCATGGAGGTATGGTAACTAAGCACCAAGGATTTGCATCGAATAACCTATCTAGGTGGAGCTAGAGTCAATTTAGAGAATTGGCATCCTCATTTTAGTGTTAAGGGTCTTAAAGGGTAATCCCTACATCATGGTCACATGGTCCTATATCAAGGAGTGTAGGAAATGTGGGGGGACCACTTATGGCATGCTTCTAAATGTGTAGGTTTAGTAAGGTGAACCTATCCACTATGTGTTATCTATAGCGACTTGGAAATCAAATGTGGCGAAGCCTTGTATGCTAAAATAATTAGAGTAAGGGTGTCACCCTTGAGAGCCTTTGTTTTGTAAGTGTTTTTCAAAAAAAAATTGGGTTAGTAGTTTTGGGTTGTTACATTTGGTATCGTAGCTTTAGGTCGTAGGACTAGAAGATTTCATGGAGTGTGTTAGGGTTGAGCCTTGACTTGATGTGCCACTCTAGGTTTGACACCTTGCATGAAGGTAAGAGTGATCCTAAAACTTTATCAGTTGAGTAATGATAATGTGTGTTCATTCATAAAGTTGTATGAAGCTAACATGATGTAATATGAAGCTAACATGATGTAAGTACAATGGTGGGAAATTATAGCTTATCCAACTCCTTTTTAGGAATAGGAAATGGTGCATGTTCAAAAAGGAAATTTGTCAAAGAAAACCAAATCAATTGTACAAGGAGGAGGTGCAATGCCAAAGTCTAGGTAAGTTTGGGGTCTTGGTAAGAAAACTCATAAAAAAACCACTCCCAAAGAGAGACTCGAGACAAGAGTAAACCCTACTAAAAATGTCATAGGGATAGCAAAGCCTGATGGAAGAGCAAAATATCTCTCTTCTATAGTTAAGTTGCTTCAAGAACATTTGGATCAGTAGTAGAGAATGATTGTTACTCTAGTCAATAGAGGGGTCGGTCCTAGAGATGAGGTGGGTCAACAAGGAGAAAATAATATCCAAGGAAGCAAAGAGGGCAGATCCTATATTAAGGCTAAATTAGCAATGATATTATGAATGTTAAGGTAAAAAAATTTAATGGGAAAGAATGAGGGGATGCAGCTGAGTCATGACTGAAGGAATTAGAGATATTCTTTTCCATGAAGAATTACTCTTCTGAGACTCTGACTATGTGGGATACCCTTCATATTTTGGATGTATCCCTATAATGGTGGGACACCTTTAGTTTGAGTAAGAAGAACCAAACCACAAATATTAAATGGGATAAGTTTGTAGAGGCTTTTAAGGAAATATTTCTTACTTTAAAAAAATATGTCAAGAAGTTTGAAGAATTTTCTACTCTTCAATAAGGAACATTCTCAATAGAGGTGTATTTCCAAAGATATGTGAAACTTTTGAAGTATATTTCTGAGTATGAGAACAATGAACACCTTAAGGTGCATAAGTTTATTCTATGGTTGGACCCTAAAATAAGAACAATAATCAATCTGCTTAAGCCAAAAAATATACAAGGGGCTTATGACCTGGCTAGGCAGGAAGAAGCAAATATTCAAACCAAAAATATGTTCTTCAATTATTCCAAAGCAATAGAGACCGAAAAGCAAGAACTAAGAAAAGAAAGAGAAAATGATTCATGAAATGGGATAAGGATCAAAATAAGAGGATCAAAGGTAATCCTAAGCTCATCAATAAGAACAATGGAAGCAAGAAGAAATTTCATAAGAAGGATAATTTTAATCCTAATCCTCCAAAGCAAAATGAATCAACACAAAAGGAAGAGGTAAGGGAAAAGAAATAGGAAATATCCTAGACACCTAGAATAGGATACTACATCTATAGGGGTCCTCACTATGCTAAAAATTACCCTCAAAGAGAAAATTCTAGTCACCGAACGGAGGAGCCATCGCATCAAATGTATGTCGCTACTAGAAATCAGGACTTATATGGACAAACAATGCCAATATTGGTAAATGGTAAGCTCTTTGTTGAAAACATAAAATTTTTAATAGATAGTGGATCTACAAATAGTTTCATTTCCACTAGTATTATTGGGGATATGCCGAAAAGACCTGGATATTTGGCACAAGGGTGGAAAGTCGAGTATGGTTTTCGAAAAACCTACATAGTGGATAAATGCTTATGTATGGATGAGATAAATCTACCTAAAGAATCCACTATATGGATCTTGTATGCGGTGACCCTTCATGCTTTTGACATCATCATAGGGATGGATTAGTTGAAATCCCATGGAGCCTTAATCAAATTTAAAGATAGGTGGATGGATTTCATTGAAAAATATAAAAGGATGATAAGATTTCAAAATGGAAAAGGTTATTTTCGATCCCACTTGCTTTCAACTATGCAGTTAAAAAAAGCCATCAAGAGAGGTAGTATGCTTCATGTAGTGAAGATAAATGGTAAGATTGGAGAGAAAGGGGATGAAGAGGTTTTTAAGATGCATATAATTCTTCATGAATTTTGGGATGTATTCCTTGAAGACATTTTAGGTTTATCTCCTAAAAGAGAATTTTATTTCACTATTGACATAATTTCGAGAGCTGAACCCATTTCTATGAAACCTTACATAGTAACTCCAATCGAAATGCATGAACTAAAGGTACAACTGCAAGACTTATTGGATAAAGGTCTAATCAAACCAAGTGTGTCACCTTGGGGTGCTTTGATATTATTTGTGAAGAAGAAGGATGGATCCTTGAGATTATGCATAGATTATAGGATGTTGAACAAAGTGATCATTAAAAGCAGGTATCCTATACCTCAAATAGAGGATCTATTTGATCAGCTGAAAGGAACTACCATATTTTTAAAAATATATCTAAAGTCAAGGTATCACCAATTGGGGATTTGGGAAGATGATGCCCCAAAGATAGCCTTTAAGACCATAAATAGGTGCTACGAGTTCACAATGTTGCCATTTGGGTTGACAAATGAACCAACAGCTTTTATGAATCACATGAATAATGTGTTCAAAAAATATCTGGATTAGTTTATCTTAGTATTCTTGGATGATATTTTGATTTATTCTTGTTCTAAAGAGGAACATGACCATCATCTTAGAATGGTGTTGGAAGTTCTGAGGAAAAATCATCTCTATGGTAAATTATCCAAGTGCGAGTTTTATACTTTGTAAGTTTAGTATTTAGGGCACATTATCTCAGTAGAAGGCATTGTTGTGGACCCAAAGAAGCTTGAGGCTATTTTAAATTGGTCTCCACCTACAAATGTGATTGAAGTTAGGAGTTTCATGGGACTCACAAGCTATTATAGAATTTTTATGTGAGATTACTCCAAAATTACCTATTCAATCATAAATCTTCAAAGGAAGGGTAAAGAGGTCAAATGGGTGGATAGGTGTGAGACCGCATTTGATGCTCTAAAAAAAAAGTTGACAACATCACCAATACTCAAGATTCTATATCCTCTTGGAAAATTCATCATGTGTACAGATGCCTCTTTAGAATTTTTGGATGGAGTTGTGTCTAAGGAAGAAGCCACTATGCCCTATGAGTCCAGAAAACTCAAGAAGAATGAGGTAAATTATGCCACTCATGACTTGGAATTGGTAGTAGTTGTGCATGCCCTGAAGGCTTGGAGACATTACCTCTTGAATGGGCCATTCGAGCTAGGAATAGACCATTATATTTTGAGGTATATTTTTACCCAACCTATTCTAAATGCAAGACAAAGAATATGGGTAGAATTCTTAGCAGAATATAAATTTGATATTGAGTATATCAAAGGTAAAGAAAATAAGGTTGCAGATGCTTTGAGTATAAGGCATATAACCACCCTAATCTGGATTCATATTGATTTTATGGATAGGATTAAGGAAATGCAATTACAAGATCTAGTTTGCATAGAAATGTGGGCTAAAGTAGGAGTAAATACAAAATATTGTAAGGGTTACAACCTAAAATATGAACTTTTATGCTTTAAATATCTGGTAGTTATACCCAAATCAGGTGACTTAAGGAGAATAATTATGCATGAGGCATATAATTCTCCCTACTCTGCTCATCCAAGAGGGTAAAAAATAAGATAAAATATAAAAAAGACCTTTTATTGGACCGAGATGAAGCGGGATATCCTTGAATTTATTGCAAGATGTTTGGAATGCCAAAATATGGAGGTAGAACATCTTCATGCAGCTAGAAAATCCTACCCACATGAGATACCTATGCAAAAATGGTAGGTAATATCTATGGACTTAATCATGGGATTACCAAAAAATAGGTTCCAACATGATGCTATCTTGGTAGTGGTTGATAAGTTGACCAAGGTTGCATACTTCATACTAGGGAACATCAAGGATGATGCATCGATGGTGGAAAATAAGTTTTCTAACTTTTAGGTTACATGGTTTTCCTAAAGTGATCATATTAGATAGGGACTCCAGGTTCACATCTAAATTTTGGCAATCTCTACACCGTGCAGTAGGAACTAAGCTAAGTATTAGTTTTGCATATCATACTAAAATAGATGGTCAAACTGAGAGGGTCAACTAGATTTTGGAAGACATGTTACACATGTATTGCATGGACCAAAAGTCTAAGTGGGAAGACTTTTTGTATCTTGTTGAATTTTATTACAATAATGGGTACCAAGCATGATTAGGTATGTCCCTATTTGAATCCGTGTATGGAAAAAGATGCAAAACACCTCTAGCATGGGACAATCCGAAGGATTGAGTGATGATCAAACTAGATTTTTTTTGAGATATGGAGGAACAACTTAAGATAATCCAACTTAGTCTTAAGGAAGTGGTTGATTGCCAAAAGAGCTATGTTGATATGAAAATATTACCAAGAGAAATATTTGTGGGAGATAGAGTATTCCTAAGAGTAAAACCCATGAAAACTGCCATCAAGTCAACTAAGTTGGATCCTCGATATTTTGAGCCCTTTTATATCATTGGTATTATTAGCCTAGTAGCTTACAGGATCACTTTACCACTATTAGGATTCCATATCCTAACTCTTTATCACTTAACTAATCACTCATTTATGATTTATTAATTCAATGGACCATTGTGTCCCTTCATAAATAACCTTTAGAATAGATATAAAATAGATGTAGAGTTGGTGTAGGAAATCATCCATCAATAATAAAGAATATAATTTATTTTAATCCATTGGAAGGATCTCCTTACCAATGCAACAGTGATTCATTTAAACAGTGATTCAATATTTTTCTTCTACATATTTTGATATTTAATTCCTATTATTTCATTTAAAACCAAGGTAGGTACAAGGAACCTATCATCTGGTATCACAACGATTAAGATTACTAAGCTTTCTCATGTCCTTCTCATTCACCACTCACTCCTGTTCATACACCCATTGCATATCCACTAAATTAAGTGACTGGAAGTGATTTCAATTCATCTCTCTATGCAAAATTATCTCTAGATCCACTCACAAAAAAATAAAAATAAAAACATCATCCATCATAGCAAACATCATTTTTTTCCAATCACCCCTGCTCGATATCATTTATAGCGACAGATCACTGCCAAATCCTGAACAACGCTGTAAAAACTCATGGAAACCATCAAAAAAATTCATCTTCACCTACATGTAAAGACTCTAACATTTTCAGAGAAACCTTCGAAAAAACAGTGGAGAAATATTAAATTATAACATAAGATTTTTTTTTAAATTTTGAGCCACCATTAATTTTCCATCGTCACGGAAAATAATCGATCATCGTGTAATTTTACTTCACATGCACGTGAAGACTCCGATGTTTCTTGAGAGATCTATGAAAAATCGATGAAGAAAGATTAAATTATAACATAAAGTTATTAAATTATAACATAAATTTATTAAAGTTTTTGAGCCATTGTTAAATTTTCCATCAACATGGAAAACATTTCAGTCACTATGTAATTTACCTTTACCTACACGCAAAAGAAAACCTATATTTTATTTTTTGGTAGCATTAGTCCCACATCAATGGGATAAATGAAAAGAAGTTTATATATGGGTAAGCATGTAAATGGAGTTGTGACTTCGGTCACGCACCCCCTCCCTCACCTCGCACGACATTAGTTACCTGCCATTGTTGGTTTATCCCCAACCTACGCTTTGTCTTGTACTACATACCTACCTTGTCCAACCTTCACCCGTGCCTCACCTCCCATACCTCATGCTCCACCTTGTCCCTTTGTCGTTAATGACACCATCTTGTGCTTGTCGCCATTGTTGACTTCTGCCTACCACTGTTGTTGTTGACTTTTGCCAACTACATAGCCTCTATCATGTCATGTTGTTGTCCGCTATGCTCGGTCTCATCCGCTCCTCATCACTTGCATCCTCTACATCCCCCTATTGGTCTGCTTGACCCCCTCTATCCACTTACTCGTGTTCATCTCATCCACTTATTCTTATCCTTCCCGTCATGTAATTCGTGTCCAAGATTAGTCTGAGATCTTGTCATCCATGTCCAACTACCGATTTAGTCCGCACATCATCCTATCCAAGTTCGAGTCTTGTCCCTAGCTCACATTGCCATCCTAACTATTGTAATTCAAATTTTGCCCTAACCATTTTCATTAAAATTAGAATTTGCGCATTAAAGGGTTCACAAAAACAAAAGTTGATGAAAAAACCAATTTTTGCTAACAAGAAATTGAAAAAAAATTGCAGATAAAATTCTTGACAATTCTTGCCACAAAATTCTAACCACGATATTTTTTCAAGAATTATCAATGATTTTTGTTGCAACATTTGACGATAAATTCTTGACAATTTTTTTGTTGTAAAAATTGATGATGACTTTTAGCAACTTTTTTCGATGACTTTTAGCGATAATCTTTTTATGTTTTTTAGAAAATCTAGTGACAACTTACAACGACAACTATGAAAATGACCAATGGTGGAAGATCTCACGACTCCAACATGCTTTCACTGATTAACCTCAACACCCTTTTTCAAATCAATTTTGTGTGTGTATAGAAATCAGTTCCAATATCTTGTCAATCACATCTCAGGGTTAGATGAATCATTTCTCATAAGTTTCTTTGTCAGTGGATTAAAGTATGAGATTAGTAATGAGATGGAAATATTCCAGCCCTGCACCATGATGCAAACCTTTGGATTAGCTTTATTAGCTGAAGACAAACTCAATATTCAAACTCAATATATATTCTATATCAAAATCATATTTTTCTAAGAAATCGATCCACCTTATTTGTCATGCATTGAGCATTGGTTGGTTAAATATGTACCTCAAGCTTTGATGATTGGTTCTCAACTCAAAAGGTTTTTCTAGTAGACAATGTTGTGAAATCTTAAGGGCATGCACCATAGTTTCTAGTTCCAAATCATGTGTAGCATAGTTGACCTCATGCTTCTTGATTTTCCTTGACTCATCCTAGGATAAAACTCCTCCTAAACCTTCCAAAGAAACGTCAATGCAAACTAAAAAAAATCTTTGAGGATTTGGAATCTTGAGAATAGGTACAGTAGTAAGCTTCTACTTTAGCAACTCAAAAGTGGATTTGTAATTTTCTGCCCATTTATATTCCTTTTATTTTATTTTAATATTAGTTATGGAATAGGCTATCTTGGAGTAATCCTTTACAAACTACCTATAATACCCTGTCAAGCCCATGAAGCTCCATACTTCAGATATATTAGTGGGTGGTGGCTAGATCAAAATGGTCTCTATCTTCTTTGGATCAATTTTTATTCCTTCTATAGATATAATATGTCCTAGATATTACACCTATGGAACATAAAAGTCACATTTTGATAGATTCCCATAGAGTTGATTCCTCTTCAAAAACCCGAGCACAATCCTTATATGCTTATCGTGCTCTTTCTTATTTCAGGATATATCATTTTATCATCCAAGAATACTAGGAAAAACTGATCTAGATGCTCCCTGAACACATTGTTTATCAAATTAATGAATGTTTTCGAGGAATTAATTAGTCCAAAAGGTAGTACTGTAAACTCATAATACTCATATCTAGTATTGAAAGCAATCTTATGAGTATCCTCCTCATGGATTCTTAGTTGATTGCATTCTGATTTCAAGTCAATCTTGGAGAATATGGTGGCACCCTTGAGTTGATCAAACAAATCCTCAATCCTAGGTAAAGGGTACCTATTCTTAATAGTTGATTTGTTCAAAATTCTATAATATATGCACAACCTCAGCGAACCATCCTTCTTTTTCTAGAATTTCTTCTTAGAATTCCCTTATTTACCATCATTTTTCTTTTAGATATTTGGATTATCTTTGCTTTTCTTTCTTTGTTCTTGTTACGAACTCATAAAACCAACACTCTTCCTTTTCATTAAGGCTTGTCGATATCTTTTTGACAATACCACTTAGTTAAAGTGAGTCTTGTTTAACTGTAGGTTGGACTCAGCTTGACAAGCCAGATCATATGCCTTTTATACGGTCTCAGGATTATGCATGTTTACTATTGATCTTATCTTAGGATCTGTTCTCAAGATAAACTTATATACCTTCATATTCTCATCCTGCTCGTAGAGCGGTACATACTTATGTAGTTTTACAAATTTTTGGTAGTAAACGTCTATTATCATTGTTCCTTGGAGAAGTGTGGAAAATTCCTTAAATTTCTCCACAAAATGTTATTCAGTGAGGAATATTTTCTTAAAGGCTTTCACAAACCCTTCTCATGATAGGTTAATAGCCTCAATTTTCTAATTGGATTTAAAAGTGTTCCACCATTCTAACCCAATTTATTGCAAATAGAGAGTGGCCCAACAAGTTTGGTTCACTAAAGAATGGTTTTTCATGGAGAAATAGGTCTCCAAATCATTCATCTAAGCTTCAACTAAATCACCCCATCCTTTTTAGTGAATTTATAGGTCTTAAAATTCTTCAAATATTTGGTTAATTCTGCCTCTATAAGAGCCCTAATCTCCTGCTCATCTGAAGGAGGGTTTCCTTCTTATCTAACCTTAAGATTTATATTCTAACTCACTATAGTTTCTAGAATCTATCTCTGTTGATCCATTTTTCCCTTTGTTGCTCTATTTGTTCTTGTAAAAGTGAGATAGTAGTAGTGAGTTTCTCCACATCTCTGTTGGAATTCCCTAAATTTTATCCTAGGGGTATAACCTCAGAACTATATTTCCTAGTCTATCTTGGAGGTATGGAAGATCCTCTTCTTCCTATCCTTAAGTTTGGTGCCATAATTTCCTAACCACATAAAATTTCCTAGGTTAGGTTGTAGTTCTCCTTCACATTACCTCCTACCTACTAGTTAGCTACATCTTCCAATGTACTAACAATTAAATACTATCATCCACTAATAGTATTTGATGGACATTTTAATTCCACACAAAATGTTATCTCCCAAGTCATCCATCAAGTCAAAACATCTCTAAGTCCTTTCTAGGGAAGCTTCTAGTCCTATGACCTAGAGCTCTGATACCAACTATAACAACCCCAAAAGCTAACAAACCTAAGAGAGATTTTTTTGAACTTAATAAGGTTCACAAGAGTATCCATGGAATTCATATATTGACTAGACATACCCACATTTTGATTCTATGATGCTATAAATATCTCTTGAGTGGATAGGAGAGGCCAAGCTCTCATAGGTACTAGGGTTTATCTCGTATACCTCTACATTATAGAGGATGCTCTTTAAAATGTCTCCTTGTATTTTTGGCATTCTCCACAAATGCAAACTTCTTGACCTTAGTGTTAGGATTATCCCTTCTCAATCCTTAGAAAGGGAGACGTCAATTCCTTCTTCTAACCATAAGTCAATCTATATTGGGTCCTTCAGGCATAATTCCTTAGTCTAGTTTAACTGCACCTCCATGGTGATACCTTAAACTTCATGCTTGTCTTCCCCATTTATGTGATGGTTCTCTAAGAATAAATCACTCTACGTGATTTTCTTCTCATGGACATAGGAACTAGGTGTTGTTGCCCCACAAAAACCCATGTTAAAAAGGAGAGTTTTAAACAAGGATACCTTTAGATCCCTTCCCAAAGAATCCCCCTTAGCCCAAAATCTCTCTCTCTCTCTCTCTCTCTCTCTCTCTCTCTCTGCCAAGCATTAAAACAAGAGCAATTCTAGAATGGAAGCTTGTAATAAATCTAATGAAACCTTTAGATCAAAGCATTAAATCCAACATCATGGATAAAACCATAAAATCAATAATCAATGGCATCATGAAATCAAAGGTCTAGATTTACAAATGAATAGTCTTTGCTTCTATTACAATAAACCCTCTTTCACCAAGAGTGGTTTTCAACTAAATCCTTCACCAGATTCCAAGAATAATTGAAGAATTAACTTAGCATGATCTGACATCTTCTTCCTTTGGCCTCCATGGTAGTTTTATAGGAAGGTGGGGATCAAAACAACTCATTTGCAGGTATGAATGCATTTCTATATGATTTATTGCATAACAACCACAAGTGAAAGAAGCCCATACTTCTTTTCCAAAAATATTTTCCACAAATATTTTAAATCCCAAGCCTTGCATTCCTATGCAAATCAATTCAATAGCAACACTCAAGCAAAAGAAGCCCATACTTCTTTCCAAAATATTTTCCACAAATATTTAAATCCAAAGCCATACATTTCTAAGCACATCAATTCCATAAGCAAAAGAAGCCCATACTTCTTTCCAAAATATTTTCCACAAATATTTTTCTATCACTATTCAACCCATGCAATTCTATAAGATTCATTTCACTAAAGCAACACATGCAAAAGAAGCCCATACTTCTTCTAAATTATTTTCCACAAATAAATTCTATCATTACTCAACCCATGTGTTAGTTCTCTTCATCAAATAAAGGAATAAACACTTGAATCAATCATTGAAGGATTACGTCCATTGAATCCATCACTAGATCCAAAAAGCCTCTTAGTTTAATTTGAAACCAAATATTGGAAGATAACAATCATTAGTTTAATCCAAGAAAATAATTTGATCAAAGATTATATTTTCCCAAACAACTCATCCTTAGCCTAAGGTTGTCTCAAATAAATCCATCAGATTATTAATTTGATAATTAGTCTAAAGCGATAACAATTTAGGGGAAATGATATGTTGGGGAGCTTTGGAAGAGAAAACTAGGGCAGCAGTTGGGTAGTCGAAGAGATTTTTGGTTGTTCTGGGATTGAAGACAAGATTGTTGCCCCAGGAGGGCCTAATGGGGATACCTCCAGATCCTCTTTTAGAGAGACACAATTATTTTGTAGATTTGTTAAAGGATAAATCTCCAACAGAGACTGAAGAAGCATAAAAAAATTGCATTAAAAATACTTTTACGATTGTTGGAAATAGATCAACATCTCAACGAGTTAATGGATGCTTGCCACTATCAAAATCAAGGCCAAAGATTGAATTGAGTAAAGGATGGTAGAAGAAATAGTTTTATATAGATCCAATCATGATTTAATCTATAAATTCATGGGTATTCACCCTACCCTAAATTTTTTGCATTCCTAGGTCCAGTAAAACTGGGAGTCTCTTGGTGAGTATTCTTTGTGGTTTATTAGCAATGTGTTAGGATGTGAAGTCAATATCCAAATCTCCAATGTTCTTCAGCAGAGAGGTGCATGGTGGTGCATCTTATAAAGAGGAAACAAACTGTGTTCTGTAGTCTTCCTTTGGGAGAGGAAACAACTAGTTTTTTGGACTCTTCCTTTGGAAGAGGAAATAAACAGTTTTTCGGACTCTTCCTTTAGAAGAGGAAACGAATAGTTTTTGGACTCTTCCTTTGGAAGAGGAAACAAACATTTTTTGTTTTTTTATAAAAGGTGAATGACCCCTTGTATGTAAATTATGATTGTATGTAACTCTACCAAAATCAATAAAAGATCAAACTGCCATTGCCCCATGGTTTTTCCTACACATTGTAGGTTTTCCACGTAAAATCTGTGTTACTATTTTTTTCTTGTGTTATTGTGTTTTTCTGTTGGCACAAAATTTTGCTATTTTTCTAACATCTGGTATCAAAGCCTAGGATTTTTTGTGAGTGGGAGTTGCAACAATGACTGGAAGTGTAACCAAGTTTGAGATTGAAAATTTTGATGCCAGGAACTTCGCCCTATGGAAGATGAAGGTGGAGGATTTTTTGGTTCAAAATGACCAAACCCTAGCCTTGAAAGGGGTCACGAGTAAACTAAGTAGCATGAAATATGAGGAGTGGGAAACACTAGATAGGAAGGCAATTTTTACAATCCGTCTATGCCTAGCGGACTCCGTCTTGTTCAATGTTGTTGAAGAAAAGACTATGGAAGCCCTTTGGAAGAAGCTTGAAAATTTGTATGAGACAAAATTTGTAACAAATAAGGTTTTTCTAAAAAAATAGCTTTACAACCTAATGATGAATGAGGGTTCATCTATGGAAGATCACTTGAACGATTTTAATACCCTTATCAATAAACTGGTTTCAATTAATGTGAAGATGGAGGATGACGACAAATCTATCACCCTAATTTGTTCCCTCCTGGAGACTTGGGATCATTTGGTGATGATCATCAGCAATTCATCATTAGGAGCTCTAAATTTTGATGATGTGGTAGCCGCTTTGTTGGCAGAAGAGTTGACATGGAAAACATCTTTGGAACCCTCAACCAAAGAAGACCTAGCTGTGAGAGGTCAATATTTTGAGAAGATTCAATAAAGTAGATCACAATCTAGATCTAAGTCTAAAGGATGTAAGTTGAAAGGGAAGTGTTGGCATTACGGGAAGCCAGGGCACTCAAAGAAGGATTGTTGGCAATTAAAAAAGAAAAAAAATGGTGAAAATGAATTTCAGCATTCAGTTGAGGCCAGTACAGTAAATTAAGGAGAGACAACAACATGTAAGGCTTTCTGTATCAGCAACAATAGATCTATTTTATATACCTGGGTTTTGGACTCGGGTGCATCTTTCCATGTCTCCTCACAAATACTAGTTTGATAAATATCAGCCATATAGTGGTGGGAAGGTCTACTTGGTGATGATCACCCTTTAGAAATTGTGGGAAGAGGGGACATAAGGATCAAGATGGACGAGGGTAGAGAAAGGATGTTATGTGATGTGCGACATGTGCCATATTTATGAAAGAATTTACTCTCAATCAAGATGATGGATAAACTAGGGTATTCTATCACTTTTGGTAACAACTATTACAAAATTACCAAAGGTGCTATTGTAGTAGCAAAGGGAGAATCTTATGGAACCCTATATCATTTATGCGGTGATACGATGACAAACCATGCAGCAGCAGCAACAACTTTGGTTTAAGATGTAATGCTATGGCATCAACACCTAGGCCATATGAGTGAAAAAAGTCTAAAAATTCTACATGACAAAGGTATGCTTTCTAGGATTAAGTCTTGCAATTTAGACTTGTGTGAGCACTATATTTTTGGTAAACAAAATAGGGTTCGGTTTATTGCAAGACCTGGTAAGAGTTTTGATTTTTTGCAACTTAGACATTCAGATATATTTAGACCAGTACCCACTCAGTCCTTAAATGCTACCATCTATTTTCTGACATTTATAGATGATTATTCTAGGAGAGTGTGGGTTTATTTTTTGAAGAAGAAGTCATAGGCTTTGCAAAAATTTAAAGAGTTCAAAACTTGAGTAGAGAAAAGTTTGAGCAAGCTTATTTTATGTCTTAGGTCAGATAATGAGGGTGAATATTGCTCCAAGGAATTTGATAAATTTTGTATGCAGGAAGGAATTAAGCACCAGAATATTGTACCATATACTCCATAATAAAATGGTGTGGCTGAGCAGATGAATCGCACAATCATAGAACGTGCAAGAAGCATGCTCAGCGCATCCATATTGGATAAAAGATTCTGGGCAGAGGCTGTTAATACAAGTGTTTACCTCATTAACAGGTTACCTACAGCTGTGTTGGATGGATAGATTCTAGAGGATAATTGGTGTGGTAAGCCATTTGATTACTCTCATTTGCGTACCTTTAGTTGTGATGCATTTGCCCATGTGCCTAAAGAAAAAAGGTCCAAACTTGACCCGAAGTCAAGTAAATGTGTTTTTCTCGGCTATGTAGATGCAGTAAAGGGGTATAGACTATGGGATCCTAATGCCCACAAGGTAATTATTAGCTGAGATGTTATTTTTGAAGGTACAGAAAACACCTAATGTTGTACCAGTTGAAGTAGACATGAACGAAGATGAAAATGAAAATCAGCATCCTGAAATTTTTGACCAGTATGTAGAATAGCAAGTAGAACAGAAAGTAGAGCAACAACAACAATCATAACACCAAGAGCCACAATCAACAGATCATTGGGTTAGAAGATTTAAACGTCCACAAAAGTGTCTAAAAAGGTACTCTCATGTTTATCAGTCCTCTTTTGCTTTGTTAACTGATGATGGTGAGCCTAGTTCATTTCAGGAAGCTAAAGAGTCTAAGAATGCAAAAAAGTGAAGGAAATCCATGGAGGAGGAAATCGAGGCACTTCGCAAGAATAAAACATGGGAACTTGTGGATCTCCCACCTAGAAGAAATATTGTTGGAAATAAGTGGGTGTACAAAGTGAAGAAGAATAGCGATGGGCTATTGGAATGTTATAAAGCTCACTTGGTGGCAAAAGGCTATGTGCAGAAGTCAAGTATTGAATTTAATGAAATTTTCTCTGTAGTTGTAAATATGACAACTATTAGAGTTCTACTTGCACTTGTAGTTGCATAGGATTTAGAACTGGAGCAGCTTGGTGTAAAGACTACTTTCTTGCATGGTGATCTTGAGGAGGAGATTTATATGGATCAACTTGAGGGCTATGAGGAAAGAGGCAAAGAGAATCTAGTTTGCAGACTGAAGAAATCTTTGTATGGGTTGAAACAAGTGCCAAGGATGTGGTACAAGAAATTTAACACCTTCATGAAGAGCCAAGGTTTAAGCAGGAGTGAAGTTGACCATTGTGGATACTATAAGAGGTTTGATGATAGTAGTTTTATTATTTTTTTGTTGTATGTTGATGATATGCTATTTTTCGGTCCCAAAATGAAGAAAATCATTGATATTAAGGCTCAGTTGGCTAGGACATTTGAAATGAAGTATTTAGGAGAAGCAAACCAAAATTTAGGGATGAAGATACACATGTACAGAAAAGGAAGAAGGATCTGGTTAAGTCAAAAGTCATATATCAAAAAGATTCTACAACGCTTCAATATGCAGAATGCAAAATGAGTTAGTACCCCACTTCTTTCACACTTAAAATTGTCTTCCAACCAATGTCCAGAACAGAAGCAAAGAAGACAAGCATATCTCATGTGCCGTATTCATTAGCAGTAGGAAGCCTCATGTATGTCATGGTGAGCACTAGATCGTATATTGCCCAAGCAGTGGGATTAGTTAGCCGGTACATGGAAAATATTGGTAAGGAGCATTGGAATGTGGTGAAGTGGATATTTAGATATTTAAGAGGCACTTCATATGCTGCTATTTACTACGGATCAGATAGTTTGCAAGTTAAAGGTTTTGTGGATTCTGATTATGGTTGAGATAGATATGGGAGAAAGTCCACTACATGATATACTTTCACTCTTGCTAGTGGAGCTATGATTTGGGCTTCTAAGTTGTAGCCTGTGGTAGCTTTATCAACCACTAAAGCAGAATATATTACAGCGACTCATGCCAGCAAAGAGGCAATTTTGCTAGAGTGACTATTGGGTGACTTTAAGGTAATGCAGGGGAAAATTGCATTGCATTGTGATAGCCAAAGTGCTATTCACCTAGTGAAGAACCCAGCATTCCATGATTGCACGAAACACATTGATGTCAAGTACCACTTTATAAGAAATGCGATGGAAGAAGGTAGGATCCTGTTGCAGAAAATCGACATTGAAGTGAATCTTGTAGATATGCTTACTAATCCAGTCAATACAGAGAAGTTTGAGTGGTGCAGAACTTCTCTAGGATTGCTGAAAATGTGATAAGGGCAGCATTGGGCAATTGGCACTTGGATGGAAAAACATAGGCAAAGAATTCATGTATATCGACTTCAAGTGGGAGAATGTTAGGAGGTGAATTCGATATCCATATCTCCAATGTTCTTCAGTAGAGAAGTGCATGGTGGTGCAGCTTATAAAAAGGAAACAAACATTATTATGTAGTCTTCCTTTGGGAGAGGAAACAAACAATTTTTTGGACTCTTCCTTTGGAAGAGGAAACGAACATTTTTTTGGACTCTTCCTTCAGAAGAGAAAACGAACAATTTTTGGACTCTTCCTTTGGAAGAGGAAACGAATAGTTTTTGTTTTTTCTATAAAATGGTAATGACCCCTTGTATGTAAATGATGATTATATGTAATTCTACCAAAATCAGTAAAATATCAAGCTGCCATTACCCCGTGGTTTTTCCTATACATTGTAGGTTTTCCACGTAAAATTTATGTTACTGTTTTTTCCTGTGTTATTGTGTTTTTTTGCTTGCACAAAATTTTGCTATTTTTCTAACATAATGTATATTTTATTGTTAGTTTTTCTTCACTTGCCAATAGAAATAGGGATTTCAAATAAGAAAAGAGGAATCATGATCTAGCAGGATTATGTGTTTAGCCCTGGAGAGTGGGATTTTATCCTTGAATTGAACCCACTATTGTCTCGATTTGGATTCGTTAATATGCACTTCCAATGGAGTTTTGGAGTGATCAGGTATTGGAAATTATTGGCAATTCCCTTAGAAGACATTTGGGTATTTCCAAAGACACAATGGAAGGAAACATAGCTATTTATGCTATATTATGTATGGAAATGAATCTTAGTCAGCCTTTGTCGATAGAGGTTAAAATTAAACTTGTAGTACTATATTGGATTCAACAATTGGATTATGAGGCATTGCCCTTCAGGTGTAGATTTTACCACAAGTATGGGCATTTGGCCCGATCCTGCCCAAACAATATGAACATAAAAATGGAGGCTCCTCTGGGAATGTCAAATCTTCCTAAGGAGGGTAAGTCAACAATCAATAAATAAACAACCAACATTTCTCAAGGTAAATAAGCACAGGAAGATGGTTTTGAATAGCCCAAAATAAGAAGAAGGCAAAAGAAAAAAGATGGTAAATAGCAAACCTAACTCAAGCCCTCCAATAGGTATGAGATCTTCAAGACACTAGTGGACCAGGAAGAAGAAAAATTCATGGAAGGAGTGGATGAGAATAATAAAAATAATAACAACCATGTTCAAGCCCCTCTTTCACCTCCTCCCATCCTAGAGCAGGTAATTGAGTGCAATGAGTTACCGCAATCAAATATTTTAGGGGAATTGATAGTGCATAACCAAGAGCAACCGATAATTAAGGATATCATCATGGGTATAACAAAAAAATTCATAGAAATTCAAACTTTAGGGATAACTTAGGTGGAAAAGAGATAAAAAAATATCACCTCTCAAGGAGTGGGTAGAAAATAAACTAAGGAATTGATAGCAGTACAAGGAGATAAACTGATCATTGGAGTGAGGCCAATATATTTTTACTGCTCTCAAGGTAACCAATGATTATACAATATTGGAATGTTAGAAGTTTAAATAGTAGAACCCATCAATCTATTGTTTGAAGACTCTTAGAAAAATGTAAAACAAATTTTTTGCTTATCCAAGAGACAAAAATGTTGTTGGATCTTATGTGTAAAATAGTAAATAGACTTTGGAGGGGTGCTAGTCATATGGAAGTGGTTTCCCAAGGGGCCTCGAGGGGATAGTTACTTTGTGGAACTCTCTTGAATGGATGGCAATAGAACATATAGCTTTGAGGGGTGTCCTCACATCGCATTTTAAGAATAATGTGACAGCTGAGCAGGTTTTAATAAAAATATTTTATGGGACTCAAAACCTAGATGATCTGATGTATCAATGGAAAGTTGTGCATAACATGAGAGTCTCAAGGGAGGAGTTAGACTGGATTGTTGCTAGGTATTTTAATTCTAAATTATCCTCTAGATATCAGGAAGGGGGGACCCCAATTTTAGACTCATGGGATCCACTTATGATTGCCCAAGTCCAGACATTACACTTGGTGGATATTAAATGCCTTGGAACCAACTATACTTGGACTAATAAGAGAAAGAAGCAATATAGAAGGAAGGTAAAGTTAGATGATTTTTTGGTTTTAGAGGAGGCATTTGTGAAATGGAATATAAAATTTCAAATTTTAGTGAAGTACACAAGCTTATACTGATAGGGGGGTGAACAGTATAAGACCACTTTTTACTTTTTCTTTCAATTCAATATTATGCAGTGTATAGATAGCAATATCAATAGTAGTAATCAAATAAATGCACAAAACACCATACACAATAGAGACACCACAATTTATGTGGTTCACCCAATATGGGATACTCCATGGAGATAATATTTTACTAAAAAAATTTCAATCAATCTCTTTTGAGAATCCTTCCCAATTACAATGTTTATGGACCTATGTCCAAAGGAGATGTTGATCCCCTAATATCAAGTTCGTGGATCTCTTCCATAGGAGAACTCTTTCCCCTTTTGCTTTGGCTAGTGATCTTCTAGAATACTTTGTCTCTCTATTGCACTGACTAGTAGATCTCTCTCCACTTAAAGACTCCTCACTCTGAAGATCAGTCTTCAATTATCCTGGCTATTGGATCTCTATCCACTGAGACTTTGTCCTCTATACTCTATCACCTCCAAATCTCTATCAATAGGCTCACTCAGAGCCTTCTAAAATATGCTCAATAGGTTCACTCAAAACCTACTCAAATCTGCTCAACATGTCCACTCAGAACCTGCTCAAATCTGCTCAATAGGTCCAAACAAGCTCACTCAGAACTTGTCCAAATATGCTCAACAAGCTCACTCAAAACTTGTCCAAATCTGCTTAACAAGCTCACTCAAAAGTTATCCAAATCTGCCCAATAAGTCCTCTCTAGGACTTGCTCAAATCTGCATAGCAAGCTTCCACAAAATCTTACTCAAAATTAGTCCACAAGCCTTATCAAAGACTTGTCTCAAATCTGCTTAACAAGGTCACACAAAACTTATCCAATATCATAGAATCATAAAGAGAATTTTTAGATATTCAATATGTTCTATAATCAATGCTTAATCAATATCTCAATTCAATCTCATAGAAGCATAAAGAGAAATATTAGAGACTCAATATGTTCTATTCTCAAATCTCAATTTCAACTCAAATCCAGAATATAGAATAGTTTGTTTCATGGAACTTGAACAACCACATGCATCCACTTGACTATATCATAATGGGATCCCCCATGTTGGAAGTGGGTCATTACATAAGTAAATAAGAATTACAAAATAGTGTTAGGATAGGATCCTAACAGTGTGCTTCATGAGTAGAGAGATCCACAATATCATCTTCTTATTCTGCTTCATCTACCTCTATTAGATGTCTAGTTCTATTGATTGCTCATGTTGTAATGCATGTTCATCCTAAAAAATTGACGTGTCTTCATATTCCAAAAGAAAGTTATGATATTATTCATAGGTGTTAGGTATCCAAGATAGGTATGTAATAATATAATATTGTATTGTATATTGGTATGAGCCATAAATGAACTATTGGCTAATGTGGGTCCACTATGATGTAAATATTACTTATGTAACCATTACTCATTAGTAAGGAAGGCCACATACCAAATTAGAAATATGTAGGAGAATAACATAATAGATGTTGGAAATTTGAGGTAATTTGAGGCATTTTATGCTGTCATTGATGTCACATGGATCATTTTTTGGTGGCCAAAATATTTCATAAATAAGCATTTATGATATTTTGGAAAGCATGGCTATTTACAGGGTTTTTATGAAAACCAAGGCAGACAAAATAAAAGGTTATATTTAAAACCATGGTGGGCTTATGTGGAAAGGACTTTTGTTAAAATCCAAGGTGGAATTTTGTTTCATCGAAAAAGGACCTCCGGTGATGAAGATATTAAAGTTTAAAGTTTAAGTTTAAATTAATGGAGGGCCGACCTATGTGCAATTAATGGAGGTTGGCATATATATACATGTAAAGGTTTCAATTTATTTTGTAAATGGGGCATATTATATATCGTCGAAAATATTATTTCGAGGGCTATTTGACTAACTTATTTAGAATGAGAAATAAAGTGTGTGTAAAGGGATATTTCTTATTTTGCAAAGGGGTTCCAAAAGTGAAGTTTGTCTTGTTCTTTTTCAAGAGGATTAATTCTTTCATGAGGTGACAAGGTATGCAATATTGTGATTTATTTTATTTTATGGTATAAGTGGTTTTGGGAGTGAAAAGGTTATGCAAATGGTACAAGTGGTTTTAGGAGAGATAAGGAAGTTGTGCAATTAAAGGCCTTGGTGATGATTATTGAAAAGTGGAGTAATGTTGATTATTTTATGATCTACTAACCCTTGTGAAAATTGGTAAAATAATTTTGTGATTGTGGCATATTTACAAAGAGGTCTTTTCATCTTCATAAAAGGTATGGGAACATTCTCCTATTGATTGTTTATGGTGGTTGAATTCTGAAATATCATTGGAGGGAAAATAATTGTTTGTTGTTTCCTTTTCGAAAGTGGTTGGTTGAATGCTTCAAGGTTTTTTGGTTTGAGAGTTGCGTTTAAACCTTGTTTATAAGCATTGTTGTTGAAGCCCATTGATTGTGAGATGAACTTGAGCTATAGAACATGAGTATCATTGTTATGTGAAGACTTGTGATTGAGCATTTTTGGAAACATTATGAGATGGTTGATACATGCTTGGACTAGGGTTTGTGAGAAAGGATTGATCCTTGAGGAAATTGATTGAGTTGAGTTGATTAAGCCTAGTCAAGGGGATGCATGTGATTGTTCAAGTTCTATGAAATAAACTATTCCATAATTCTATGTTGATTTGAGATTAAGGTTAGAACATATTGAGTCTCTAACAATTCTCTTTATGGTTCTATAAGACTTGAATTGAGTTGAGGTTGATTTGAGTTGAGAGTGAGATTATAACATATTAAGTCTCTAACAACTCTCTTTATGCTTCTATGAGTTGAGTTGAGTTGAGTTGAGATCATTGTGGATCATTGTTGTCATCCATTGAAGAGTACATTGCCATTCACTGTTGAGTTCATATTTGAGCTTTGCCTTGATAGATTTGTGGATGATATTTGAGTGCTACTTGAGCATGATTGATTGAGCCTTTGAGAAGGCATTTGTGGACAGTTTTGAGAAAGCTTTGTGGAAAAATTTGAGGACAGTGTTGGGACATATTTGTGGATAGTTTTAGAACAGATTTTGGACAAGTTCTTAGTGAGCTTGTTGGAGCAGATTTGGGCAAGTTCTTGGTGATCTTGTTATAGCAGTTTTAGGCAAGTTCTTGGTGAGCTTGCTAGAGTAGTTTTGGACATTTTTTGTGTGAGCTTGTTAAGCAGGTTCTATGTGAGCCTATTGAGCAGGTTCTGTGTGAGCCTATTGACAAATATTTAGAGGTGACAGAGTATAGAGGACCAAGTATCAGTGGATAGAGATACAACATCCAACATAGTTGAAGATAGATCTGAGTGAGGAGTCTTCAAGTGGAGAGAGGTCCACCAGTCAGTGCAGTAGAGAGATAGAGTCTTCTAGAAGATCACATAGCCAAAGAAGAAGGGGAAAGAGTTATCCTGTGGAAGAGATCCACTAACTTGATATTAGGGGATCAACATATCCTTTGGACAGAGATCTATAAACATTGTAATTGGGAGTGATTCCAAAAGAGATTGATTGAGAAATTTTTAGTAAAATATTTTCTTCGTGGAGTAGCCCACATTGGGTGAACCACATAAATTGTGATGTATCTATTGTATATAGTTTATGTGCATTACTTTAATTACTGCTATTGATACTGCTATCTTTACACAACATAATATTGAATTAGAAAAAAAAGTAAAAAGTGGTCTTATACTGTTCACCCCCCCTCTTAGTATAAGCTTGTGTTCTTCAATTGGTATCAGATTAGGTTCCTTCAGAAAGGCCAACAACTTGAGGGCAGATTCTACAAGAACACACATGGCAAAGAAAGGCAAAAGAAGAACCATGATATCTAAAAAGAAAAATGAATCCGATATTGAAGCTCTAAGAAGGGAAGAAGAAAAATCAGTAAGATGTCTTGAGTGTGGTAATATTGGTCACAGGGCATTTTATTGTCCACAAAATGGGTATAACAACAATAGAGAGGAAATGGAACTTGACTGGATTTTCAAAGATATTGTTGCTAAAAATGCAACATTCAAGGTTTCAAAAGAAGAATATTCTGCTTGTGGTCAACTCAATCATGTCTCAGGTTACTACAACGGCTTCAGTGATAGTGAAGATGAAATGGAACTCAAGGAAGATAGGCATAATCAAAATAGTGAAGATGAATGCAAGAATAAAAAAGAAAATGAAAACATGTATGAACAAGGCAGGCATGACAAGAAGAGCTTGTATATGGAAGAAAAAATCAGTGCTTCTAGCAACAATAATGAAAGTCTCTCAGTTAGTGAAAAATAAGAAGTTCCTACTAAAGATCAAAAGTAGGAATCTCAAGTAAGAATTTATCATGAAGAGGAAAACTGTGAAAACAGTGAACAAGATTTCATTAATGAAAGTCTTACATTATTTGGGTAATAATATAACTACTAGCTACACTATCATCCCCCATACAACAATATTTGGGTAAATTATATAACTGCCCCAATATAGTGAAGAAGAAGTTAATCTGCTGGTTCTTTGCTCTGTCACAGTGCTTTGGCTGCTTCTAAGCAAAAAGTGGATCATTCCTCACTTTGTCTTCACACCAACGAATGTCCTTATGGTAATCACATCATCCAACCGATTTGCATGGGTAACCAACACTGCAATCGCTAGGTGTAGTAGAATAGATCACTTCATACAAGGTTCATACATTTACAATATGAATTTACAAAAGATAAGGGAGCTAAGGTGTCGGTCGCTGCCGAAAATGCACCCTTATAAGTTCCCCCCTTCTTGTTGCAAAACATAGTGCAATTAATTTTTGAAGGAAGTGTGACTAAGGTGTCGGTCAAAGCCGAAAATGCACCCTTATAATTCATCTTCCCTATTTACAAAAATTAGTGAAGAAAAGAAATGGATATCCCCCCTCAATTGCAAAAAGTGTGCAACTCAAGAGTGTTGTGAAGGATTTTACAAATATTGCCTCCTAGACAATTGTACACCACAAAAAATCGCTCCTCTTGTTACAAGTACTTCAAACACCTAGAATTTGCTATTTATGAAGCCTAAAAGAGGTACAAGCACCCCTTATTTGTAAGGTCTTCAAACAAAATACTTATGCTATTTATGAAGCCAAAAAGAGGAGAGAGAGAAAATGGTGTTGTTGCCCAAGGGACACATGTGTTCTCCCTCTACAAAACTGTTTTAGCAATGAGCACTCCTTGTGCTATCCTTGAACCAGAAACATAATCAGAATGAGACACTTCACAAGAAAGATGACTTCTGTGTTGTGCCTTTGCCATTTTAGTTTTGCTTTGTTTTGAAACCAACACTGAATGGTGTCTTGGTTGTCATTTTTACAATTTGTGCAAAACTATGCTTTTTAGGCAATTTGATAAAAAAAGTTCACCAATTTGTCCTTTCTTATTGTAAGTACTTCAAGCATGATTGCTATTATGAAGTCTAAAAGAAAATTTTTAATGTCGATGACTTTGAATTTTCTGATTGCCTTGATAAGTTTTATTTCCCTCTTATCAAAATCGATGTGTGAAGGAATAAAGGAATTATCCCACCTTAGTGCAAAGGATTGCAACTTTTAAGGTTCCTTATTTTCAAAAAAATTTGTTCTTTCTTTTGATTACCCTAAAAGAGTACCAAAATATAATTCACTTCAAACAGATATTTAATGGCACCTGCCTTAACTCCCTTCAAGAAGGATGAAAAGTTTGAGGAAATTAAGCCAAACAAATAAGAGTTAATTAGGTTTTTTTTTTTTATTTAGGAGAGAATATCAAGTAATGTTGGCTTTAAATCTGTGCAAGGATTTACACAAATTTGTGAAATTTTGGGGTTTAGTGTGTTCTTGATTCTATGACTTATAATTTCAAAAGAAATAATGCAATAATCAAACAAGAATGCCCACAAAATTCTTATCACCTAGGTGTCGGATGCTACCGAAAATGCACCTAATTTGCCAATAAAGGTGTCGAGTAAAATCGAAAATGCACCTTTTAATTTTTGCAACAAAATGTGTGTTTTGTGTTGTGCAAAAATATGATATTTTTATGTCTCCTACTTTATTTTCCAATTTTGCAAAAGAAGTACAATGTTGTCTTCTCCCCTGAACTTTGCAAAATTAACAATTTTGAGCACTCCTTCTAAGACAAGTCGACACACGACCCGCATTTGGAAGGCTTCCAGAACTAGTCGACACACGACTTAGTTTTTGATGGACCAAAGGTTACAATTACTTCTCAAATTGTTGCAAAAAAGAATGTGCAATTTTATGGCTTATATCCCCCCTTGGAGAAAACAAATGCACACTTTACCTTTATTGTATGCTAAATTAACAAGGTTGAGAAGAGTTTAGGGTTTTCTTATGTGCAACAAAAAATGAGGCTCTTATATGTCTTATATCTCCTTGTTTGTGAGAAAACAAAAGCACTCTGAAATTTGTAAAGTTGCAAAAAAAAATTCCCCCAAAATTGATTTTTAATATATTAATCTAATTAATTTTAGTTAATTTAAATTAATAATAAAATCCGTTTCATAAAAAATCACTTAATACAAATGTAAAAGGATTTTCATATAAAAAAATTAAATTATTAATAAAATTAACTAAAAAATAATTAAAAAAAATAAAAATCTGACTTAGGTTTTCTAGCCACGGGCTCCTTGCGGAAAAAAATATTTTTGCCCGACAGGAGTCGAACTCGTGACCTCCCGTCGGGCAAAGCCTTAGCGTTGGCCCCTCCGCCGGTCGGTCTAGCTGGTCCGATGGGAAGAGAGGTGATGCACATTCGATTTGAAGGCTTTCCCGCCTCCTGGCGGGAAAAAAAATGTTAAATGTGGCCACTTAAAAGTGTCCATGTAGGGGTTCGAACACAAAACCTCCCGCTGTCAAGGCTTCGGCCTTGACCACTGCTCTGCTGGGGCGGCTTTGAAAGCCAGCCCGCAGCGGCAGTATTAAAACTGCCTGAGCCTTTTGAATAGGCTCTGTGGGATTAATCCCACATTCATCCCACGGGGGATGAATAAGGCCTTTAAAGGCCTTAACGCATTGTTAAACGCGTGATTGCCTCTGGGAAATCAGGGTCCAGTCGGACCCCTTTTTCTATCGCCCACGTGGCATAGCCGGAGGGGTCCACATGTTAGGTGGCACATGTGCAGGTCCGCCACATGGCCACCACGTGTCTAGTCCACCATCCAGTGGCTGTCTGCCATGTGTCAAGTCTAGTCCGTCGTCCAGTGGCTGTCCACCACGTGTCCAGTCCAGTGCCTGTCCACCACGTGTCCAGTCTAGTGGCTATTTGCCATGTCAACACCTCGAGATCTATGCTTGATGTCTCATTTGGTCACCATGTGTCACCAGAGGATGTGTCCAATCTAGTTCATGCCTCGAGATCTATGCCCGAGCACACGTGGGTCCCAACTATGATTGTCCTCGAGATTTGTGCCCAAGAGTTTGTTCGTAGTTGTCGGGTCTCAGATTCTATCACCAGATATCAGAGGGCGCTCTTGCCCTCTTAGATCTCGGTCGTCGAATTTGTGCCATCGGTTGCCAGGTATCGAAGGGCACGCTTGCCCTCTCAGATCTCGGTCATCGAAGATCTGCAAGGATGTCCCCTGTCAGTGGTGGTCAGACCCAAGGGCACTCCTGCCCTCGAGTTTGGGTTTGGTATCTACCTGGGAGGGTGCACCTACCCTCTCGACTGTGTGCTGGACCATCGGGGGTAGCACTAGCGGCTATCGATAACCGAAGGGCCGCCTGCCCTCGGGATCCGGGCCCTGTGTTGCGGGCTCTGGCCTCCTGTCAAGCCCGACAGATCGGATAACAAAGTGCTATCAAAAATTTCAATGTCTGTGGGCCTGCTCCCGTGTTCGCCCATGATGTGGGCCTACGGGCCTTCTCCTGTGGTCACCCGATGATATGGGCCTATGAGCCCTGTTGCCTAGGAGCCACCTCGATCCACGTGCCGATGCCAGATCTAATGAGCCTAGTCAAAAATTCGGTCAGCAACCTCAGGATTCGTGTCCATGTCTCAAAAACTGTGATGTCGAGGTCAACCAAGAGCCACCTGCTCTGATACCATGTGAAAAAAGTGAACAAGATTTCATTAATCAACATAGACTATATAGTACAACTTAGGCTATAGTTAGCACGTAGGAATAGCTAACCACTAACCAAATAGTGCTACAAATAATAAGAAATATTCGCTTAACCAATTTGTTAAGCGAACCTTAGGTAGATAACTAACTACCCTAAAAAACCAAATGAGGTAATAAATAGAATTACCATAGTAACTCTAACAAAAACATGCACAATTATGATCATGAAGAAAAGAAAGTGTTAAAACAAGCTTTTGAAGAAATAAAAAGAGAAAACTCAAGACTAAAGACTCAAGCACAAGAGGATGAGAAGATGAAGGTAAAGCTCCTACAAGATCTCATTGATCTAAAAATCACGGTTTAATAGGTAAAGAAAATTGAAGAAGATATGCTTGAACAATTAAAGGTAAGGAAGCAAGAATGTGAAATATTAGAACATGAAGTTGTTTCCTTAAGTTTGGAAATGAAAGACTCCAAGGATAAGTTGCACAAGTTTTGGAAAGGTTTCAAAGCACCAAAGGTCCCATATTTTAGGTTTGAGGAATCACACTCAAAAGGAAAGGAAGTTCTAAAATATGAAAGCAAAGAAGCACCTAATATTTGTAAGGAAATCTCCAAAGTTCCTATGGCTCCAAATATTCAGTTTGGATCTTGTTTTGAGATAGGTGAATCAAGCTCAAAGGGAAAAGAAATTCTTGAAGAGAAAGACAAGGAAGAGGTTTTAGATGCTACAAAGAAGGTTCAAGAATGCAATGCACAAGTTGAAGATGATCATAAGGATAATGGCCAAGAAAGGATCCATGGATCAAAGAAGTTTGATTTTGCTAGAAGAAACTTCAAGGGAAGAAAGTATGGTTTTTAGGGATATTGCTTCTCACACAACAGGATTGGCCATAGATATTTTCAATACAAAGGAAATGAGCAACATGGTTTTGGTTTTAGAGCTACACAATTCAAAAGTTATGGTTATAATGGTCATGAAAACATAGCTACACAATACAGGATTCGAGAAAGGAATGGATATAGAAATTATTTCAAGAATTATTTCAGGACATGGGCACCAACCAAAGGCTACAATATCAAGTGTTTTAATTGCAATAACTTTGGGCATATTGCAATATGGTGTAGGACTCAATTCCAAATAGGTTCAAGGCAAGAAAGTCAAATAGGTTCTAGACAAGAAGATCGAGTAATTCATCAAGAGAAGGAGAATAAAAACATGGAAGAAAGTTAATAGAGGAAATAAACAATGTAATATGAGAGTAAATGTACTCCCATCCCAAAATTAATCACCTCAAGAGAGAAGGTGGTGAGGGGGCTAAGCTTAAGAGTCATATATTTTAGCCCCATAGGTGTCCCTTTTGCCATTGATGTCAAAGGGGGAGAAATTTGAGTAAGGGGGAGAGCATTGAGTTAGAGGGAGAAGCCTCCAAAGAGAGCATTGAGTTAGGGGGAGTAGCCTCCATAGAGAGTATCGAGTCAGGGGGAGCAACTTTGATTCTCAGAGACAGTTTCTGTAGTGATTGTGGTGTTTGCATTAGAGGTGTTGCCATCAATGACAAAGGGGGATATTGTTGGACATTTGAGGTATTTTATGTTGTCATTGATGTCACATGGATCACATTTGGTTTTGGTGGCCAAAATATTTCATAAATAAGCATTTATGATATTTTGGAAAGCATGGCTATTTACAGGGTTTTTATGAAATCCAAGGTGGGAAAAATAAAAGGTTTTATTTAAAATCATGGTGGGGTTATGTGGAAAGGAATTTTATTAAAAGCCAAGGTGGAATTTTGTTTCATTGAAAAAGAACCTTCGGTGATGAAACTATTAAATTTTAAAGTTTAAGTTTAAATTAATGGATAGCCGACCTATGTGCAATTAATAGAGGTTGGCATATATATACATGTAAAGGTTTCAATTTATTTTGGAAAGGGGAAATATTATATATCGTCGAAAAGCTTATTTCAAGGGCTATTTGACTAACTTATTTATAAGAGAAATAAGGTGCGTGTAAAGAGATATTTATGATTTTACAAAGGGGTTCCAAAAGTGAAGTTTACCTTGTTTTTTTTCAAGAGGATTAATTATTTCATGAGGTGACAAGGTATGCAATATTGTGATTTATTTTATTTTATGGTGTAAGTGGTTTTGGGAGTGAAAAAGTTATGCAGTGTTTTATTTTATTTTATGGTATAAGTTGTTTTATGAGAGATAAGGAAGTTGTGCAATTAAAGGCCTTGGTGATGATTATTGAAAAGTGGAGTAATGTTGATTACTTTGTGATCTACTAACCCTTGTGAAAATTGACAAAAGAATTTTGTGATTGTGGCAGATTTACAAAGAGGTTTTTTCATATTCATAAAAGGTATGGGCACATTCTCCTATTGTTGTTTATGGAGGTTGATTTCTGAAATATCGTTGGAGGGAAAATGATTGTTTGTTGGTTCCTTTTCGAAAGTGGTTGGTTGAATGCTTCAAGGTTTTTTGGTTTGAGAGTTGAGTTTAAACCTTGTTTATAAGCATTGTTGTTGAAGCCCATTGATTGTGAGATGAACTTGAGCTATATAAGAACATGAGTATCATTGTTATGTGAAGACTTGTGATTGAGCATTGTTGGAAACATTGTGAGATGGTTGATACATGCTTGGACTAGGGTTTGTGAGAAAGGATTGATCCTTGAGGAAATTGATTGAGTTGAGTTGATTAAGCCTAGTCAAGGGGATGCATGTGATTGTTCAAGTTCTATGAAACAAACTATTCCATCATTCTATGTTGAGTTGAGATTAAGGTTAGAACATATCGAGTCTCTAAAACTTCTCTTTATGGTTCTATAAAACTTGAATTGAGTTGAGGTTGATTTGAGTTGAGAGTGAGATTAGAACATATTAAGTCTCTATCAATTCTCTTTATGCTTCTATGAGTTGAGTTGAGTTGAGATCATTGTGGATCATTGTTGTCATCTATTGAAGAGTACATTGCCATTCATTGTTGAGTTCATCTTTGAGCTTTGACTTGATAGATTTATGGATGATATTTGAGTGCTACTTGAGCATGATTGATTGAGCCTTTGAGAAGGCATTTATGGACAATTTTTAGAAAGATTTGTGGATAGATTTGAGGACAGTGTTGGGAAAAATTTATGAACATTTTTAGAACAGATTTGGACAAGTTCTTAGTGAGATTGTTGGAGCAGATTTGGGCAAGTTCTTGGTGAGCTTGCTATAGCAGTTTTGGGAAAGTTCTTGGTGAGCTTGCTAGAGAATTTTTGGACAAGTTTTGTGTGAGCTTGTTAAGCAGGTTCTATGTGAGCCTATTGAGCAGGTTCTTAGTGAGCCTATTGACAGAGCTTTGGAGGTGACAGAGTACAAAAGATAGAGTCTCAGTAGATAGAGATCTAGCAACCATCACAATTGAAGACAAATCTAAGTGAGGAGTCTTCAAGTGGAGAGAGGTCCACCAGTCAGTGCAGCAGAGAGACAAAGTCTTCTAGAAGATCACATAGCCAGAGTATAAGGGGAAATAGTTCTCCTGTGGAAGATATCCATGAACTTGAGATTAGGGGATCAACATCTCCTTTGGACAGATATCCATAAACATTGTAATTGGGATTGATTCCCAAAGAGATTGATTGAGAAATTTTTAGTAAAATATTTTCTCCATGGAGTAGCCCACATTGGATGAATGACGTAAATTGTGATGTATCTATTGTGTATGGTTTCTTTGCATTGCTTTGATTACTGCTATCTTTACACAACATAATATTGAATTGGAAGAAAAATTAAAAAGTGGTCTTATACTGTTCACCCCCCTCTTAGTATAAGCTTGTGTTATTCAATTGGTATCAAAGCGGGTTCCTTCGAAAAGGCTAACAACTTGAGGGCAGATTCTACAAGAACACACATAGTAAATAAAGGTAAAATAAGAACCATGATATTTAAGCAAAAAAATGAATCCGATCTTGAAGCTCTAAGAACGAAAGAAGAAAATTAGTAAGATGTCTTGAGTGTGGTAAGCTTGGTCACAGGGCATTTTATTGTCCACAAAATGGGTATAGTAGCAATAGAGAGGAAATGGAACTTAACTGGATTTTCAAAGATATTGTTGCTCAAAATGCAGTATTCAAGGTTTCAAAATAAGAATATTCTACTTGTGGTCAACTCGATCATGTCTCAGGAAACTTTAATGGCTTCAGTGATAGTGAATATGAAATAGAACTCAAGGAAGATAGATATAATCAAAATAGTGAAGATGAATGCAAGAATAAAAAAGAAAAGGAAAACATGTATGAACAAGGCAAACATGACAAGAAGAGCTTGTATATGGAAGAAGCAATCAGTGCTTCTAGAAACAATACTGAAAGTCTCTCAGTCAGTGAAAAAGAAGAAGCTCCTATTGAAGATCAAAAGCAGTAATCTCAAGTAAGAATTTATCATGAAGAGGAAAATAGACACAATTATGATCATGAAGAAAAAAAAGTGTCTAAACAAGATTTTTAAGAAATAAAAAGAGAAAAATCAAGACTAAAGGCTCAAGCACAAGAGGATGAGAAGATGAAGGCAAAGCTCCTACAAGATCTCATTGATCTAAAAATCACGGTTGAAGAGACAAAGAAAATTGAATAAGATATGCTTGAACAATTAAAGGTAAGGAAGCAAGAATGTGAAATATTAGAACATGAAGTTGTTTCCTTAAGGTTGGAAGTGAAAGACTCCAAGGATAAGTTGCACAAGTTTTGGAAAGATTTCAAATCACCAAAGGTCCCATATTTTAGGTTTGAGTAATCACACTCAAAAGGAAAGGAAGTTATAAAAGATGAAAGCAAAGAAGCACCTAATATTTGTAAGGAAAGCTCTAAAGTTCCTATGGCTCCAAATATTCAGTTTGGATATTGTTTTGAGATAAGTGAATCAAGCTCAAAGGAAAAAAAATTCTTGAAGAGAAAAGCAAGGAAGAGGTTTTAGATGCTACAAAGAAGGTTCAATAATGTAATGCACAAGTTGAAGATGATAGTAAGGATAATGGTCAAGAAAGGATCCATGGATCAAAGAAGTTTGATTTTTCTAGAAGAAACTTCAAGGGAAGAAGGTATGGTTTTTAGGGACATTGCTTCTCATGCAACAAGATTGGTCATAGAGCTTTTCAGTGCAAAGGAAATGAGCAACATGGTTTTGGTTTTAGAGCTACACAATTAAGAAGTTATGGTTATAATGGTCATGAAAACAGAGCTACACAATACAGGGTTCAGGAAAGGAATGGATATGGAAATTATTTCAAGAATCATTTCAGGACATGGGCACCAACCAAAGACTACAATATCAAGTATTTTAATTGCAATAACTTTGGGTATATTGCAATATGGTGTAGGACTCAATTCCAAACAGGTTCAAGGCAAGAAAGTCAAACAAGTTCTATACAAGAAGATCAAGTAATTCATCAAGAGAAGGATATCAGAAAAACATGGAAGGAAGTTGATAGAGGAAATAAATAATGTAATATGGGAGTAAATGTACTCCCACACCAAAATTAATCACCTCAAGAGAGAAGGTGGTGAGGGGGCTAAGCTTAAGAGTCATATCTTTTAGCCCCATAGGTGTCCCTTTTGCCATTGATGTAAAAGGGGGAGAAATTTTTGTAAGGGGGAGAGCATTGAGTTAGGGGGAGCAGCCTCCAAAGAGAGCATTGAGTTAGGGGGAGTAGCCTCCATAGAGAGTATTGAGTCAGGGGGAGCAGCTTTGATTTTCGGAGATGGTTTTTGCAGTGATTGTTGTGTTTGCATTAGAGGTGTTGCCATCAGTAACAAAGGGGGAGATTGTTGGATATTTGAGGTAATTTGAGGTATTTTATGTTGTCATTGATGTCACATGGATCACATTTGGTTTTTGTGGCCAAAATATTTCATAAATAAGCATTTATGATATTTTGGAAAGCATGGCTATTTATAGGGTTTTTATGAAAACCAAGGCAAACAAAATAAAAGGTTTTATTTAAAACCATGGTGGGCTTATGTGGAAAGGACATTTCTTAAAATCCAAGGTGGAATTTTGTTTCATCGAAAAAGGAACTCCGATGATGAAGATATTAAAGTTTAAAGTTTAAGTTTAAATTAATGGAGGGCCGACCTATGTGCAATTAATGGAGGTTCGCATATATATATACATGTAAAGGTTTCAATTTATTTTGGAAAGGGGGAATATTATATATCGTCGGAAAGCTTATTTCGAGGGCTATTTGACTAACTTATTTAGAAGGAGAAATAAGGTGTGTGTAAAGAGATATTTCTGATTTTGCAAAGGGGTTCCAAAAGTGAAGTTTGCCTTGTTTTTTCAAGAGGATTAATTCTTTCATGAGGTGACAAGGTATGCAATATTGTGATTTATTTTATTTTATGGTATTAGTGGTTTTGGGAGTGAAAAGTTTATGAAATGTTTTATTTTATTTTATGGTACAAGTGGTTTTAGGAGAGATAAGGAAGTTGTACAATTAAAGGCCTTGGTGATGATAATTGAAAAGTGGAGTAATGTTGATTATTTTGTGATCTACTAACCCTTGTGAAAATTGGCAAAATAATTTTGTGATTGTGGCTGATTTACAAAGAGGTTTTTTCATCTTCATAAAAGGTATGGGCACATTATCCTATTGATTCTTTATGGTGGTTGATTTCTGAAATAACATTGGAGGGAAAATGATTGTTTGTGGTTTCCTTTTTGAAAGTGGTTGGTTGAATGCTTCAAGGTTTTTTGGTTTGAGAGTTGAGTTTAAACCTTGTTTATAAGCATTGTTGTTGAAGCCCATTGATTGTGAGATGAACTTGATCTATAGAAGAACATGAGTATCATTGTTATGTGAAGACTTGTGATTGAGCATTTTTGGAAACATTGTGAGATGGTTGATACATGCTTGAACTAGGGTTTGTGAGAAAGGATTGATCCTTGAGGAAATTGATTGAGTTGAGTTGATTAAGCCTAGTCAAGGGGATGCATGTGATTGTTCAAGTTTTATGAAACAAACTATTCCATCATTCTATGTTGAGTTGAAATTAAGGTTAGAACATATTGAGTCTCTAACAATTCTCTTTATGGTTCTATAAGACTTGAATTGAGTTGAGGTTGATTTGAGTTGAGAGTGAGATTATAACATATTAAGTCTCTAACAATTCTCTTTATGCTTCTATGAGTTGAGTTGAGTTGAGATCATTGTGGATCATTTTTTTCATCCATTGAAGAGTACATTGCCATTCATTTTTGAGTTCATATTTGAGCTTTGCCTTGATAGATTTATGGATGATATTTGAGTGCTACTTGAGCATGATTGATTGAGCCTTTGAGAAGGCATTTATGGAAAATTTTTAGAAAGCTTTGTGGATAGATTTGAGGACAGTGTTGGGAAAAGTTTATGAACAATTTTAGAACAGATTTGGACAAGTTCTTAGTGATCTTGTTGGAGCAGATTTGGGCAAGTTCTTGGTGAGCTTGCTATAGCAATTTTGGGCAAGTTCTTGGTGAGCTTGCTAGAGCAGTTTTGGACAAGTTTTGTGTGAGCTTGTTAAGCAGGTTATGTGTGAGCCTATTGAGAAGGTTCTTAGTGAGCCTATTGACAGAGCTTTGGAGGTGACAGAGTACAAAGGATAGAGTCTCAGTAGATAGAGATCCAGCAGCCAGCACAGTTGAAGACATATCTGAGTGAGGAGTCTTCAAGTGGAGAGAGGTCCACCAATCAGTGCGGCAAAGAGACAAAGTCTTCTAGAAGATCACATAGCCAGAGCAGAAGGGGAAAGAGTTATCTTGTGGAAGAGATCCATGAACTTGATATTAGGGTATCATAATATCCTTTGGACAAAGATCCATAAACATTGTAATTGGGAGTGATTCCCAAAGAGATTGATTGAGAAAGTTTTAGTAAAATATTTTCTCCATGGAGTAGCCCACATTGGGTGAACCACATAAATTGTGATGTTTCTATTGTGTATGGTTTCTATGCATTGCTTTGATTACTGCTATTGATACTGCTATCTTTACAAAACATAATATTGAATTGGAAGAAAAAGTAAGAAGTGGTCTTATACTATTCACCCCCATCTCAGTATAAGCTTGTGTTCTTCAATAGAATCACATATGTAGTTGTTAGGGAATATTGTCATAGAATAGTCATGAAATATGCTTATGGATATTATTTAAAGGAAAGGGTGAGAATGGAAGTGATATCAAGTATTCATTGTAGAAGTGTTGTCTTGTAAATATAGAGATCTTGTGGAGTGGATTCCTTCCAATAAAGAGCATTATATGATGTTGCCTTACCTCAAGGGTATTATCAATCTCTATTTTATTATGTGGATTGTTATTGTGCAATTTAATTGTGGATGAGTATTGTATATTTCTACATATTTGTTTATGATTATTGTTTATGGGAAGAGAGGTTTATGATAGTATCAAAGTAGTGATTTTGTCAAAGTGGGGTTGTTTTTGCAAAGCTAGGGTACATTTTTCTAAAAAACATCACATCTTGCGGGGGCCATATTTTTTTTTTCAAAAATCATTTTTAGAATATTTTTATTCCAACATGTAGATAATTTCAAGTACTACAAAAATGATTGTTCATTTGTTAAATTTTGATAAGTATTGAGAAAGTTATGGTTGTTTGAAGTTGAGGTATTTGTGTTGTTTTTTGGTTATGTGAATGTTTTTTCAAAAGACAAAATTCATATTAAATTTATCAACAACCCTTTTTAGAAAGGTTTTGCACCAACATGTAGATTATTTTGAGTACTACAAAAATGACTGCTCACTTGTTAAATTCTAATAAGTATTGATGGAGTTACATGTTAGAGTTAAAGTATATTACATCATTTGGGTCATGTAAATGTACCACCTTAGGTACATAGTTAGATTAGGAGATTACTTTAAGGGGAGGTTAGCTAGTTACTTCAAGCAATATAATAAATGCACAAGTGACAATGTGCAAGTTGTAATGTGCAAGGTGTCCCCTTGTACAACTAGGTAGAGTGTTGGACAATGAATCTATCTTCCTATATAAAGGGTCTCATAGTAGTAGATAAGTATCAAGTCAAGTTCTTATCTAGTGTAGTGTAGTAGATAGTGGTGCTCATGTATGGAGCATAATGTAGCTCTTTAGCTCATATTAGTGGAGTGACCATTTCTTCCATACTGAAGAAATGTAAGAGCGATTTTGTAGACTTATAGCAATTGTACCACCTTAGGTACATAGTTATTTGGGGTGTTAGAGTTAAAGTATATTACATCATTTGGTTCATGTAAATGTACCACCTTAGGTACATAGTTAGAGTAGGATATTACTTTAGGGGGAATTTAGCTAGTTACTTCAAGCAATGTAATAAATGCACAAGTGGCAATGTGCAAGTTGTAATGTGCAAGGTGTTCCCTTGTACAACTAGGTAGAGTGTTGGCCAATTAATCTATCTTCCTATATAAAGGACCTCATAGTAGTATATAAGTATCAAGTCAAGTTCTTCTCTAGTGCAGTGTAGTATATAGTGGTGCTCTTGTATGGAGCACAATGTAGCTCTTTAGCTCATATTAATGGAGTGACCATTTCCTCCATACTGCATTGTAATTTCGTCATTTCTATTTATAGTATATTTCAGTCATATTGTAGACTCACTTGCTTTCATATTTATTGCATCTTATTAGGACCTGTGTTAGATCTCTCCCACTACATATATCCTCAAAAGTTAACATTACACTTGTTGAAAGTTAGGATTTTGATGTTATTTTTGGGTTGCATAGAAAATTCATGTAAAGGAAAAAAAAATCGTTTCTCTCAATCCAAGTAAGCAAATCAGTTGTTGTTTGTTATATTTTGAATAAAATATGTAGGTTTCATTGTTTGAAAAATTAAATAGATATGATCTCACAAATATATTGTAAAGATTTTTTCATTATTTAATACCCTAACTGCCTTGGGAAAAAATTATGGAGGTCATGGATTTGCTGGTATTCACTGGAAGAGATGATAGTGATGCTAGGAAATGGTTGATTAAGTGTAAAAAATATATTAAAATAATTGAGAGAGAATGGAAAGGTAAACTTTGGTTTTCTTTGCTAGGGGAAGCTTCAAAGTGGTATGAGAATTTTAAATATGACCATAATTTTTCATACACATGGAAAGAATTTGAAGTTGCATTTTTAAGTAAATGAGGATTGGAGAAAAAGGATAATAATATGCAGGCTAAGGAAATCACATCTTTAGTTCCAAACAATGTTAAAAAAAATGTTTGAATACAAAAAAATTATTTTGCAAGTTCAAGGTTTCATCCAAAATAAATATGTTGTCTCCATAAACCCTAGTAGAAAGCATAACTTCATCAATAGGGACTTGACTAATAGTTTGCAAGTTCCAACAACAAAAATTAAAAACATAAAGCTCGAGGGTGAAAATTTTCAGAATTTTGAATATTTAAAGATCACCATTGAATAAATATTTCTTATATTCAAATTTTCATGCTACTAATATGAATGATGTATATATTGTTCTTGGTTATCTTTGGTTGGGTTTCTTGGGTTCTATTAACATTAATGTGTAAAAGAAATTTATGAAGTTATGGTACCACAAAAATAAAATAACATTGCAAGATATCTCTCAATCTAAGACACAAAGAATCAAGGGAAAACAAGAAGACATAATATAGAAGCAAATTGTAGAAGAACCAGAAGATCATGAAACAAAGTTTGAGGAGGCAGTAACAAAGATCAAGAAAGAAGCAAAATTAGAATCCAAGTATAGATTAAAATATGAGAGTTTGAAAAAGAACAAGATGTTGAAGAGTCAGAAATTGTAGAATATTGAACTAAGGTTGGAGAATATCACCATCCACATCACCTTGAGAGACAACAATCCTAGAGACAAGGCTTCAAGCAATAGAATAACTATGAGGGACATACATGGAACTAGAGAAGCCAAAACCTTGGATATGCTACTAGTGGCAAAAGAAAGCAAGTATGGATAAAAAATAGTGATATTTATGGCCAACAAAAATATGCCTCAAATACATAGAACCAAAGGATTACTTCCAAATACTCAAGTGGGAAAAGGGTATACCAACATCAACAAAGATCACCACATTTATGGTCAGCAGAAGAATGGTAGTGGTGGGCATTTGTAGGTCTTTTTTGGATATACCCAAGGTCTTGACAATGTAAGCCATCATCTATGCTTGGTCATTAGAGGATTTTGAAATGGAAAAAATTGTTTGTTTTTAATGTGATAAGTATAATTGAAGATTAGGGTCAATAGTATTGGAAAGTATAATATCACTTGGAGAAATAACAAAAGGAGCACTAAAGTGATTATGAGGGTTATTGGAAGGTGGATAATAAGAACTTGAGGTGATGGGTGGAGGTGAAGCCAAACGTTTAATTAAGAAGATGGTTAAAACTATTAATATTAAGAGGAGTATTGTGATGCTTACCAAAATTTCTAGGTTCGTGTTTCTTTTTGCTCATACACACATCCACTAAAATAGTATGATGTAATCGACTGTTGACTTGTTCCCAATCAATATTAGTAGTCGGTTTATTCGTGCACTCACATCTTCAAGAAAAAATACCAAGAGTTATACCTCCAAGGATTTGATGATACCTGATACTCTCCTCCCTCTCTTCTCCTTTTTGTTTTATTAAATTAATTTTACTTTTATTATTATTATTCTCCCTTTCTCCTTGTTTTTTTTTTAATTATTTCCTAAAAATTGTTTTTTGTTTTTTGTTTTTCAATAAGTTTACACATGTTTTTATGAGGGTTCCACTCCCCTCATACCGAGTGGGGTTTGAACCTTGGACCTCCCAAATAGAGGCCAAAACCTTTACAATTACAATAAACTTGAAACTTTAAAATATATATATATATATATATATATATATATATATATTAATTATTTAATTAATTAATTTATTCAAGTTCTTTCCTTTATACTTTAAAAAGGAAAGGTTGGAGAGGTAATTGATTAGTAAAAGGAATGAGGAAATGTCGAGTGAGTGGAAGGGGAGATGCGGGGAGCAACGTGGGAGGTGGGGACGTGTGGAAGTGTGGAGACCGGGAGGGTTTGGGATGGAGGGAATGGGATGCGTGGGTGTATGGAGGGAGGGATGGGGTAGGCCGCTGAGAGTGGAGGACAGTGTGGAAAGTGGGAGGATGGACAGTGTGGAAAGTGGGAGGATGGGTTGTGTTGGTTTTTTTTTAAATAATATTTTATTATTTAAATAAGTAAAATAGGAACACGTGGACATTTGATAAATGGACACTGGTTTTTTAAAAATTAATATATTATTAAAATTGAAATATGAAGGGATTATGTGTAAACTATGGAAACGATTAAATAATAATCTACGTACAAAACTATATAAGAAGATAATATCTTATGAATTGCATGCAATATGAGAAAAAAACAAACAAATGAGCAGGAAACGATTAAATAATAATCTACGTACAAAACTATATATAAGAAGATAATATCTTATGAAGTGCATGCAATATGAGAAAAAAACAAACAAATGAGCATGACGAGCAAAAAGTTGAGCGCAATATTTTTGTTTTTCATTTTTTGGTTTTCTTAGATCGGAAAAACGAGATTTTGTCAAAGCAGTAAACGAAGAGCAGTAAAACACCGATTTTGAATGTAATAAAATAAAATATTTGTTCATGAAATCTAATTTTTTTTTTAACACAAACAGTAGGGAATACATTTTTTTTTCAATCTTTTACTTTTTTTATGAACCCAATTTTAACGAGAAGATGGGTGTCCAAAAACAATTGCTAAAAGTATTGCTTTAATACTACTTATTATAGAACAACTTCAAATAGTAGCAACAATACCAATAATTTGCAAATAATATTAGCCAATAATAATAGATCAGATCCAAATCATATAGTTAATAATCAATCCAATTCGAATTAAGCAAATTCAAAAGCCATTTAGAGAGTGCAATGACTTAAATCAAAATTCTTTCATGGTCTTAACTAATAAAATATTCTTCCTATTTATAGATGAAATCAATAGTAACCTAACCCTAATGCTCAAGGGTTAGCTAACTAAACATATGGCTTGAGATAATGAAAATAATGATAGTCTACATGGTTATGTTGGGATCATTATAATTATTTTACTAGAATATAAAGCTCAAATTTACAATTTAGGTACCTAGATAGCTTATTTATGCATAATATTAAACACCTATTTATCAAATCTACAACATCAACTCAAATTCCATACAAATTTAATGAGATCTCTTAAAACACAAAAATAGCTAATAAAATACTGATAAACCCCCTACTATACAAAAATAGGATGTTTATTTGAAAATATAGTTCCATGCAAAAATATTTTAATGGGTATTAACAAATTTTGGAAGGAAATATAGTAAAAATACTGAAATATCTATGTAAAAATGCTAGATCTAGTTAGATATGGAACTTGTTTTCTATTTTATGTTAAAAATCTCATTACATAGGAAATGCTTCATGGGTGCCACTAGATATGGAGTTTTCATTTAAACCCTTGAATGGATTTATGGTAGTAAAATCCTAGGGTCTTACAAGAATGCCAAAAACTATTGAACCTAGTGGTGTGCATGATTAAGATCATGCCCTACAACACAACCAACATTGGAATAAATGATTTTTACACTTTTCAACCTTTAAAGAAGATTGAATGCTTTCTACTCTAATAACTTAGTCTAAATATTCAAGGAAAAGGATTATAAGAAATGAAACATAAGTGCATAAAAGCAAATATAACCATATAAGTATAAAAAATTGAATTTGACCCAATCAACATGCTTAGAAAGACAAAATAACTTCAATGCATCAACATTAACCAATAGATTTGCAAGAAAATAATAAAAATGACTACTTTAAGATACAAATCCAAAGCCAAAAATATCATTCATCGACCATTAAATATGTAAAAAAAGAGTATACAAAGTTTAATAGCAAATATGTACAATTCATATATTCAATGTAGCAGTGATATCAAACATAAGTTTGATTCAAAGAGTAAAGTACTCTTCCAAGTTTGAAAAAATGATTGTTACAACCCTTATCGCATATTCATTGTAATCAAAATCTAACTAAAACCCTAATTATGCTAAATAAGATTTAACTCTAGTTAATATGAAACGAGAATAACAACTTGTGAAATTTAGATAGTAAAATTACTGCTCATCTAGCCAAATTTAGAATTAAAGATATTTTTTATGCACTTTGATAGTATTTTTCTTCTTATAAGTTAGTTTAGTAGACATTTTAAATCAAATAGGAAGTTAGGATCAACCCTATGTCATTTCAATGCTTGGATTGGTCATGTTCATGAATTTATAGATTTTAGATGAATGAACCTGTTGGCATTTTTGCCACACTGCAGTTAGAAGTCAAAAAAGGCAAAAATCAGGAAGCAACCATTTTTGAGAAATTAGCCTAAAAAGACACTTATGGACTTGAAAATTTATCCCAAGAAGAGGAATTGAAAAATTAGACTTATGGTGAAAGAATCACACCAATATCCTAAACGGATTGAGAGATATTAAATTTTTCGTCCCGAGAAATTTCTCCAGCACAATTTAAAAATACAATATGAAGACTTTAGAGGCCCTAAAAAGAGATGAAAATTTACCTCAATGACCTTTAGGTAATTGAGGCATTGTATATCTCTTCCCAATATTTCCAACGATATATTACAATAGACAATCAGGTCAACGGATCAAAAGTTATGGCTCCAGGAACTATACCACCAAAAATAATTTTCGGGCACTTTTTGGACGAAAATCCAATTTTGGGCACTTTTTGGGCGAAAATAATGAGTGGGCATCACTCAAAGTCAATGTCTCCCCAAGTAAGGGGCGAAAATTATTTTCACCCCTCTTTTGGACGAATTCCAAGTTGAAGTCATTTTCGGAATACAAATGATGAATGGATGATGTTCAGGTGAAGCTTGCGCGAGTCAATGTCAAATAAAATTTAAAGAAAGCACTTGCCAAGGTAATTTCACCCCATTTTGAGAAAAAAATTTGATTTTGCCCAAGTTCGGAGTGAAATTCTAGGAAAAGCATCCTCATGCGCCAGTCAAAGTCAAAGTCATCCCAACTTGGGGTGAAAATCATTTTCGCCCTCTTTTGGGGGTGAAATTCCCTTTTTTGCCCCTTATTCAAGAAAGACAACGTTTTGGACAAAATCCCTAAGCGAATATGATTTCGGGGTGAAAACAACTGAACGAAGGGCGAAACTCCATGTTTGAGCGCAACTCTTAGCGAAGTTACTATTCGAAGGCGCCATTGTTGTAGATCTTTCTCGGGAAGGGCTAGAAATTGATGGCATTTAATTCTTGAGGTAATAAAATTAATATTTCTAGAATTCCTACTGAAGGGTTGCCAAGATTAAATGCTATGTCCCTGATATTTGTATGATCTTGTTCATTCCCAAGGTGCCCTCCATTGATCTCGCCCCTTTTCAAGACAAAGTTAATTTTCGGTGGGTCTTCCTAGTGAAGATAAAATTTTGAGGTGCAAGATGACGAAGTGACAACTAAGATTTAATGTTCAAGCTCCTGGTCTTCATGTGACATTGTTGTGTTCCAATGTATCAACGTCTGAGATATTTTTCCATCATCCAATCCTGCTAATTTCCTAGGCGCTCTCCATGAAAGAGGGATCACTGCTTCCTGAATAATGTTCTGATTCGAGCATTGCTGCTACCGAGGGGAGAATTGCTCTTGATGGTCTTTGACTACCCAACATTTTGTTTTAATTTGCATTTAATTACAGATGTGAAATCTTTTATAAATACTAAGTATTTTGATGTAAAAGAGGAGGAACACTCTACAAAAAAACACTTTAAGTTTTCTGCATCAATTGAAGGATTCGTGGCTTCTGGTTCCTGGAGTAGTGTTGTATGCAATTATTTTCTACCTTTCATTTCTGTTAAGTTTATGATCTTTGTTAGGTAAATTTAAATTCTACTTTCCTAAATTTAATTCCTGATAGGGAACTGAATGCTAAAATAATCATTGGAAATTATCCTTGCAATCTATGAATGGTTCCTATGCTTTACTTTCCATTACATGCTGATTAAAACTTGATTTAATTTTTAGCTATTAGTTTATCCCCATCTGGTTTTTTCTGGCACATAGCCATATTTCCCATTTCTTTCTGTCATTTCCCATCTCTTTCCTATTACCCTAAGCTTTAAACCAAATTAGATTAGTAAGGGAACCAACCCTCTCTAGAGATTGGCCCGAAGGACATCTCTCTCCTTCAGCATTTTAATGTTGGTTGGGTGTAGGGTGCACAAGCATTTTGTACTTAGGCAGATTTGTGACCAACATAACCAATGTCATCTTGCCTATATTCTTAGCAAATTAGTGCTTTGGGTGACCATATATGTAGTGAATTTGTACTCTTGGATCAATAGTTGACAATGAATTAGCCTTTTAGTAGGACAATGCTTATAAACTAATTAGCTAATGGTATCTTCCTCCTAGAAATAAATTGGTGCCATATTAGTGAGTCAACAATTCTTTATCCAAAAATTTATAATTTTAATCTTGGGTGCCTTATTTGTTTGCATGGAACCCCTCGACATGGTAGTTAAGGATTTGATCATTAACCTTTTCCATGCTACTATTGATGCTTGGTCATCTATCTCCTACCTCAAGTGAGTTGGCATTGCTAACAACGTAAGAGTGACATCATGATTACAAGATGTTAGATCCAGTGGTAATTGAAATAACACTTGCAAAAAATTAAATCACTCTTGCAAAATTGAAATTACACTTGCAGGAAAATAAAATCACACTTGCAAAAAATTAAATCACACTTGCAGAAATTGAAATCACACTTGCATAAATTGAAATCTAACTTGCAAAAATTGAAATCTAATCTAGCAACTATGTAAAACTAACCCAAAAAATAAATAATCAAAATAATTTACAGATTAATTACAAATAAAAATAATATACAAATTAATTACAAATTAAAATAATATACAAAATAATAAATAAATAAATAGATGAAGATCCATTAATTATTTTACAAATATACCATAATAAATAGTACTTTCCACTATGTTTATGGAGTGGGTCCTTACTCCTCAACCCAATAGAAAGTAATTATTAATAAAATATGATTAAAATACATATAAATAAGAAAAAAACAATCAAATAAGAGGGACTTACCTCTTTATAAAATATTTAGTCCAAATACATTCTTATTTATTTTATTCTTTGTTCTCCTCTAGAAAATATACATAAGCTAGGCACACCTTTTATACAAGTGGCACATAACCATACATCTACTTTATTGAAAATATCCCTACACATCTATAACCAATTTCTAATAATTGACATAGATAATATGTACACACTCCTAAACTATTGGAAGCATCCTATACTTCCTCAACCACTTGTTAACAATAAGTATGAGCAAAACAAGTGGCACCTTACACTCCTCTTATCTCTACTACTTGCTAACAATAAGAATAAACAAGGCAAGTGACACCTTAAACTCCTCTTATCTTGGAAGCATCTCAACCACTTTCTAACAATAAGCAAGAACAAGGCAAGTGACAACTTACACTTCTCTTATCTTGGAAGCATCTCAACCACTTGCTAATAATAAGCATGAATAAGTCAAGTGGTGCATTACACTCCTTGTGTTTGGGAGGAATCTTCCTTATATATTGGAACTAATATTCTTCATATCTTGGAACTAACTTCATAATTTTATCCAAGATTTGAGGAAGAACTAACAACACAATTTTAGCCCAAGATTTGAGGAGGAATTATTGAAACTAACAACATTATTTTAGCCCTATTTTCAAGGAGAAATTAACAACATAATTTTAGCCTACTTTTTAGGGAGGTCAAATTATTGAAACTAAGAACATAATTTCATCTCTATATTTAAGAAGAAATTATCAACATAATTTTAGCCTACTTTTTAGGGAGGCCAATTATTATTTTTTGATTGGTTGAAAGGGTGTTGAAAGGTCCCTGAACCTTGTACAAGAAAAATTACATGAATTCCAAATCGACCGAGGTGGTCCAAGAAATAAAGATCAAAGAGCGAGCAAACCTCCACACAAGGAAAGGTGTCACGAAATCGCGACCAAATTGGTGATGTCACGAAATCGCGACAAGTTGCAAGGTTGCTGCCAGAAGAGAAGAAGTGTCGCGATATCACGATGTGTTGCTAGGTTGGAGCCGGAAGAGAAGAAGATTCGCGAAATCGCGACATGAAGGAAAACCGCGACTAGACAGAAAAGGTGTCGCGAAATCGCGACAATAAGTAAGACCGCTGTCGAAGAGAAGAGGTGTCGCGAAATCGCGACAAGAAGGAAGACCGCAGCCGAAGAGAAAAAGTGTCATGATATCGCGACAATTATGGAAGACCGCTGCCAAAGAGAAAGGGTGTCATGAAATCGCGACAAGATGGAAGACCGCTGCCGAAGAGAAAAAGTGTCGCGATATCGTGACATTATGGAAGACCGCTGCCAAAGAGAAAAGGTGTCGCGATATCATGACAAGATGGAAGACCGCAGTCGAAGAGAAAAAATGTCGCGATATTTTCTCCATCTCACATCGTATTTCCATTTTTTTTGGCCCTTACTTTTCTAGATCATTTGATGCATTCTTGGCTCATTCTCGCACATTGTGGTAGTTTTGGCTATTTCGACGTAAAACTATTCTGATGCACTATGACAATTTTGGCTTATTTCGATGCAAGACTATATGATATTTCTATCAGTTTCTATTAGTCTAATGCTTATAAACCAAATAATCATGATTAAATATAAAACTAAACCCAAAATCACATAAAACCTATCTAAAATAACATAGTAATGCATTTTACCTATTCACTATGTCTAATCACAATATTAGTATAAATTACAGCCTAGTCCACAGTTAATTATTCTTTATCAACACATTAAGGGAGTCAAGAATGGTTGCTTTAAGATACAAAAATGAGGTATTTCAATGCCTCATCACTCCTTCAACTTAAATTGATGCATGTCCTCATACATCTCTTTCTTCAATTTATGTATTACATTGATAATATGATGCACAATCACTATGTTCATATGCTATCTTTTCTCCCCCAAACTTTATGACTAGCATATTCTCCCTACAACTTGAAAGAAAATATGTCTATTTTTGAGTTATTTTTTTGAAATCAATTTTTTTCAAAAATAGTGGGGGCTAGAAAAGTACCATCATGACATTAGGCATCGGAATGGATGTTAGAATATTTTCAATGCTTGTGGAGTGTAAACAAATTTTGACACATCAACTAATGACCTTTTTAAATGTTGATTATGCAAGGTACTCCATAGTAAAATGTGTTGTATGTTTAATGTGGACTAGATGTAATTATACATAATATTAAAACTAGACAATAATGAAAAGAAAAATGCATACCTTATTATCATAGATGGCTTGATGCTCCTCCAAGGTAGCTTTAAACATTATCATCATGAAGTTGGCCATAAAAGCAAGACTCTTAGAACAATGATGGAGTTGTCATCAACAATTAGCTTATGTAGACCTATAGTTTTTTTAAACAAAAAAAAGGCTGCCATTTATGGTTTTCAACCATCTTCTACCCCAATTAAGTCCACAAGGGATTTTTACAATCGAGTGTTTTTTTTAGATAAGCATGCCAAAAATCAGTTTTTATGCAAGCCTTGGTCTAGTAGTGCCTCAAAGAGGTTTTCACCACTAAACTCTTTTCTTTTTTCCTATTTTTTTATGAGCTATAATGAGGGAGAATATCTCTCATTTTTATTTGGATAAGAGCAATCATTATTTCCATCTTACCTTTCGTTCTATATGAAAACTACAAAAAACATCAACCTTTTATTTTGCGTGAGCAATAAGAATGCCCTCCATATTTATTTATCATTAAAAATAGTAGCTAAAAAAAGTCATTTTCATTCTTTTTCTACCATGTGCAAGTTGCTATTAGAAAAAAATAAAATAATTCTAGAATCTCATCTTATTCTACCATATGGGATGTGTTAAAAAAATGTGATTCTATCTTTTTCTTGCCATGTGAAAATTCCAACAAAATTATATTTTTTAGTTGTCACGTGTTAGCTGAAAAATTCCTGCAAATTTGTCTTTTTTCAGTAGTTAAAAATTCTATCAAAACTGTGTATTGTGCTATCACGTGTTAGCTGGAAATTATTGCATTTTATTTTTTTGGTAGCTGAAATTTCCAGCAAAACTATCTTTTTCTACTACCACATGTTAGCTGGAAAAATGTAGATTTTATCCATTTTTTCCATGTGGAACAAGCTAGAAAAATACAAATTTTATCATTTTTTTTGCCATGTGTAACAAACTAAAAAAATATTGATTTTATAATTTTTTATACCATGTCAAACAAGCTAAAAAAAAACAGATTTTATCATTTTTTTACCATATGGAACAAGCTAGAAAAATGTAAATTTTGTCATTTTTTCTGCCATGTGAAACAAGCTGAAAAACTATAGATTTTATCATTTTTATGTCATTTGAAACAAGCTAGTAAAATGTAGATTTTATTATTTTCTACCATGTGAAATTTATCATTTTTCTACCATGTGAAATAAGCTAAAATAATGCAGATTTTATCATTTTTCTGCCATTTGAAGCAAGCTGGAAAAATACAAATTTTATCATTTTTATTGCCATGTGAAACAAGGCTGAAAAATAATGTAGTTTCACATTTTTAGCGCTTATGTTTTTGGTATATTTTCTAGTGCTAGTTTCGGGACATATTGTGACAACTGTTCCGACACATTTTAATAGCAGATTGTTCTAGCACATTCTAGCAACATACTGTTTTGATGCATTTTGGCAGTAGATTATTTCGATGCATTCTGGCAGCAAATTGTTTTGGCACATTTTGACAATAGATTGTTTTGGCTCATTCAGACTATTCTAGCGCATTCTAGTAGTAGATTGTTTTGGCACATTTAAACTATTTTGACGTATTCTGGCAACAAAATATTTTAGCACATTTAGATTATTCTGGTGCATTTTGAAAATATACTATTATGGCGCATGTAGACTATTTTGACACATTCTAACAGTAGATTATTATGGTGCATTCAAATTGTTCTAACAGATTCTAGCAGTAGACTGTTCTAGCACATTTTGGCACACTATTTTTTTCCAATGCACTGTCTTATTCCAGGGTGTTGTCTATTTTGGTGCACTATCTATTCTGGTGTATTAGCACTTTTCTCAAGTTGTTCCTCCTTATTGCTCAAAATGAGGTATTGACCTCATTTCTTCTCCCCTAACCAAAATTTATGTATGTCTTCATTCATCCTTATTTTGTAGAAGAAAACATGACCTTATGCTACAATTTTTTCATAGAAGAGGCCGCTATTTGTGGATTTCAACCATCTTTTATCCCGATTATGTCCATAAAGAATTTTCACAACCAAGGTTTTTTTTAATAAGAGGCCATTGTTTCTGTTTTTCAATCATCTTTTGTCTTGATTTTCACAACGAAGCTTTATTTTTTATTTTTTCTAGCAACATGGTTTCATTTTTTGTTGTTTTTTCTACATTTTTTTTTTGCTATCTTTTCTTGCACAATATTTCTCAACACATTTTTTTGTTCACTTTCCTACACAATATTTTTAGCACAGTTTTTCTATGTAGATTCTTCCACAATTTTCTATGTCAATTCTTGCATAGTCTTTTTTTGCATAAGTTCTTGCATAGTTTTCTATGTAAATTCCTAGACAGTTTTTTTTGCACATGTTTTTGTGCAATTTTCTATGTAAATTCTTGCACACATTCCTACATAGTTTTCTACGTAAATTCCTGTGCATTCTTTTTTGGCACACATTCTTGCACAATTTTCTATGTAAATTCCTGCACACGTTTTTGCAAAGTTTTCTATGTAAATTCTTATGTAGTCTTTTTTTGCAAATATTCTTGCATAGTTTTCTATGTAAATTCCTACACAACCCTTTTTTTGCACACATTCCTGCACTATTTTCTATAAATTCCTACATAGTCTTTTTCTGTAGTCTCCTATGTAGATTCATGTGCATATTTTTACATAATTTTCTATGCAGATTCCTGCATAGTATTTTCTTTTATGGATATTCCTATGCAATTTTCTATGTAGATTTTTTCTATGCAAATTTTTATCAAGTTTTTTTCCTGTGCACATTCTTGTGCAGTTTTTCTATGCTTATTATTATGCACATTCATGTGCATTTTCCTATGCAATTTTCTATGTAGACTTTTGCACAAATTTTAGCACAATTTCAACATAGTTTTTTGTGCAGTTTTTTATTATTTTATTAATATTTTTATGTGAGAACTTGTATGGGAAGAGGAGACATTTTCCACAATGTGTAGATTTGTTCATATTTTCAAGTTTTGGATATGTAGATAGATGATGTTTGTCGACTATTATTCAGCCATAAGTTGTATAAAGAATAAAGGTTTCTCAGTTTGTTGTACCTAAGTATTTTAAGAGTAGATGAGAACAATATTAATCATGGATGACAAAGTACCTTGAATTCAAATAAGGATTGGTCAAAATCTTTCAATGTAATTCCCCTAAAATTTAGCAATGGAGATGGTGAAATGTTCTTCATAGGGGCTTCTACCTCAAGATCTAACCAAATTGAACATGTAAATGTTTTAGCTTTATGTTCAATAATGTTTGTGTTATTTTGTCCTCCTGCCATAGTGTTTTCCCAATATTGGAATCATGGGAAGATGGTGTCTTGTATGGACTTGGTAAAAAAAACTACTCAATTGTTTCTCATGATTTTGAAGCTCTAGAGATTCAAAATTTGGTGATTATTTTCTTCTAGAGTTTTTTCCTATGTTTATCTTAACTATGGGCAATTCACTATTTTGTTCAACCTCTTAGCTTATTTCCTATGGATCATGGGGGTTTTTATTTATAAAGCATCCCATCTCATTCCTAGATCTATTCATGCATTCTAATTTAACATAAAAGAAAACTATTTATACATTCTAATTTAACAAATGAAAGCAAAAACCATTAATCCTTAAAAGATCTAATACCTTAACTCACTCCTTAACAACAAAATTTTTTCAACAAAGATTGATAGTGTTGAACGACCACTAAAACTCTCTAGCAACACCATATCCCCGAAAACAACACCAAAAATTATGAGTGTCGTTAATGCTCGCATTTTAATCTTATCAATCTGGTTGGCATCTAATGGTTGTATGCACTAGAAGTGTGTCTTGGTCTAAAATATTTTAAGGTTTCCTATTTGCTGAAATAGAAAGTACACTCGCAGAAATTTAAAATCACACTTGTAAAAAATAAATATTGAAATTTAAATAACACTTGCAAAAATTTAAATCACACTTGTAGAAATTGAAATTACACTTGTAGAAAATTAAAATCACACTTGCAAAAAATTAAATCACACTTGCAATAATTGAAACCATACTTGCATAAATTGAAATCTAACTTGTAGAAATTGAAATATAATTTAGCAGTTGCATAAAACTAACCCGAAAAATAAATAATCAAAATAATTTATAGATTAATTACAAATAAAAATAATATACAAAAGAATAAATAAATAAATGAAAATATATTAATTATTTTACAAACATATCTACAAGAAATAATACTTTCCATTGTGTTGATGGAGTGGGCCTTACTCCTTAGCCCAATGGAAAGTAATTATTAATTAAAAATACAATTAAAAAACATATAAGGAAGAAAAGGATAATCAAATGATGTAGATCTGTATTGATTCTCAAACACACAAGCAAAATCAATGGGAAAACAACAATTATGCAACTCAAATTTTATTATTTCCTTGGATCTCCATCCCCTTACAATGAAATCACTTCCTACATATAATATCCACCAAAAACCTAACCTAACACAAACTTACTATTTTTAGTAAGTATCACGACTTACTATTTTTAGTAAGTCTAAACTATCACTCAAATGGATCCGAAAAAATATCATGCATCTGTTATTCCAAAATCAAGACTTTCCTAAAATATCTCTCTAGACTGATTCATGCAACAAAATATATTAAATACCGAAAAATTGAAAAAAACTGGAACAAAAACTTTCGAGCCCATTCTGGCCACCAGGTGATGTTTCAGGGCCCGAAAACATGTCGAAACTGCCACTTCAACGAAAACGTTGTTGAAAAATTTGAGTTCAACTTAATTATGTATGTTTAAAAAAAACAAGCTCAAACGGACACCCGAATCAAAAGTTATGACCCCGAGAAGTTGGAACTTTAATTCGGCTAAATCAGGAAAGTGTCACTAGATGTTGCGGGTGCGTCATTCTTCTCTGGTTGAAAAGAACTCAGATCCTGCGAGTTTTACAGATGAAACTCCTAAATTTTATCCTACGCAATATTCTTCAACTCTCCTTCAGAAATATAGGTACTTCAACTGATGATAATCCTTCCCACAGTACCAAGTACTTGTTGTAGCTGCCATTGTGTGTGGTGATCACCTTATTATCCAAGACTTGCTCAACACGATCCTTATTCTTATTGGGAATCTGTTGCACCCAATTTATCACTTTTGGTACCTCAACATCCCCTACATCTCCATGAAATTTGTACATATTAGAGACATTGAAGATCGGTGAGATATCCAGGTCCTCTGGCAATTCGACCACATAGGCATTGTCATTCCTTTTCTGAAGAATCCTACAAGGCCCAATATTCTTCATTTTGAGCTTATTGTATGTGCCCTTTGGAAATATTTCTTTACGAAGGTGGACCATTACCAAGTCACCTTCCTAAAACACCTTTGCTCACCTATGTACATATGTTGCTGCTTTATACTTGGCATTACTCTCCTGCAACCGCTGTCAAAATTCCTCTTGCAATTTTTGTATATGTTTTGCAAAAGCCTCTGCATCATCACTAATAGTTTTAGTAATCGATAATTCCACTAAATCAAGCACACCATGGGGATTGTGGCCATAAACAATCTGAAATGGGGACTTTCTTGTCGAGTGATTTACTGAGCTGTTGAATGCAAACTCTGCTTGTGGTAATGCTCAATCCCACTGTTTTGGCTTTGTACCAACTATGCACCTCAAAATATTATCGAAACTCTGATTCACTACCTCCGTATGTCCATCAGTCTGTGGGTTATACGCACTACTGAATTAGAGCTTGGTATCAAGCTTCTTCCATAATGTCCTCCAAAAGTGGCCCAAAAATTTGACATCTCGGTCCAAAGTGATAGATCTTGGGATGCCATGCAAACACACAATCTCATCAAAAAACATGACTGCAACTCCTGTGGCATCTTTAGTTTTATGGCAGGGGATAAAGTGAGCCATCTTAGAGAACCTGTCAACAACAACAAATATGGAATCCTTACCTCGCTGGGTACGCGAAAGTCCTAACACAAAGTCCATGCTCAGGTCAGTCCAAGGTCCTATGGGAACTGGTAAAGGCATATACAACCCGATATTCTGGGCATGGCCTTTAGCCATATGACAGACTCTACAACGAGATACAAACCTGGTTATATCTCTTTGCATCTTTGGCCAATAATACTTCTCCACCACAAGAGCAATATTTTTTTCCACCCCAAAGTGTCCAGCTAAACCTCCACTATGCAACTCTCTTAGGAGCAATATTTTTATCCACCCCAAAGTGTCCAACTAAACCTCCACTATGCAGCTCTCTTAGGATGTTCTCCCTCATGGAACCAACAGGAATGCAAAATTGTTTACCTCTAAATAGGTAACCATCTTGCATAACATATTCTGCAAATATGTAACTAGACACACCCCCTACTGGATTTATATACTGTGCCACAACCTGTCCAAAGTCAACATCAGCCTCATATAAATTCTTGATACTCTCAAATCCTACCACAACATTCTCCATGGTAGTCAGCAACATTACCTTCCTACTTAAGGCATCTGCCACCTTATTCTGTTTTCCTGATTTATGCTTCAAAGTAAACTCATACTCTTGTAAATATGATACCCACTTTGCATGTCTACTATTCAACTTTTTTTGGGAATTAACATACCTTAATGCTTCATGGTCCGTGAAGAGTACAAACTCTTTGGATAATAGGTAATGTCTCCAGTATCTTAATGCTTGCACAATAGCATAGAATTCAACATCATAGGTGAAGTAATTTTTCTTGACCTCATTCAACTTCTCATTGAATAATGCTACTGGATGCCCTCCTTGGCTCAACACAGCTCCAATTCCAATATGTGATGCATCACAATCAACCTCAAATAATTTTCTAAAATTAGGTAACACTAAAATAGGTGAGGTGGTTACCTTTTTCTTCAGAAGCTCAAAGCCTTCTCCTGCTGCCTTTGTCCATACGAATTCCTTCCCCTTGGTGCATTATGTGATGGGAGCCACAATGCTATTGAAATTCCTAATGAACTTTTTGTAAAAAGTTGCCAAGCCATGAAAACTTCTAACCTCTATTACATTTCTCGGGATAGGCCATTCAACAATTGTTTTTATCTTTTCCTCATCCATCCTGAGGCCTTCCCTTGAAACTACAAACCCCAAAAATACTAAACTCTCTTGAAGGAAACTATATTTCTTCAAATTGGCATATAGTTTCTCTTTTCTTAATAGATCTAGAACCAACCTCAATTGGTGCACATGCTCTGCTTTAGTATTACTAAAAACTAAGATATCATCAAAATAAAAAACCACAAACTTACCATTATATTCTCGCAACACTTTGTTCATCAATCGCATAAAGGTATTGGGAGCATTAGATAACCCGAATGGCATCACCAACCATTCGTATAATACATCTCGAGTCTTGAAAGCTATCTTCCACTCATCCCCTTATCTGATCCTGATATGGTAATAGCCACTTCGTAGGTCAATCTTATTGAAATAATTAGCCCCTACTAAAGCATCCATCATATCATCAATCCTTGGCATTGGGAACCTATATCTTATAGTAATCTTATTTATGGTCCTACTATCCACGCACATCCGCCATGATCCATATTTCTTTGGGGTTAAAAGTGTAGGAGTCATGCAAGGACTCATACTCTCCCTGACCAATCCCTTTTGTATCAGTTCTGTTACTTGTTTGCTCAACTCGGCATTCTATGTTGGATTCAATCGGTAGGCTGCTTGATTTGGAAGAGCTGACCCAAGGATCAAGTCGATATGATGTTGGATGTCCCTCTTCGATGGTAGCCCAACTGGTAATTCATCAGGTATGACATCAATGTATTCCTGTAGCAACCTGGACACCACTGATGGTATGATAGTTTCTTCATTTGCAACCTTCTTGGCTGTTAAGGCATAACACCAACCAACTTCTTTCACTTCTATAAAAAAATTCTTTGCAGTAAACAAAGTTTCGCTCTGTCCATCTTCCTTCAGAGGTAACAAAACCACCTTTAACCCCTCCTTCCAAAATGTGTATGTGTTCTAAAATCCATCATGGGAGGTCTTCCTATCATATTCCCACGACCTCCCCAACAAAATATGGCATGCATCCATAGGAATCACATCGCACCACACTTCATCCTTATAGGTACTCCCAACTGAGAATTTCACCAGACACCTCTTATCAATAGTCACCTCATTCCCATTTTTAACCCATGAAACTCGATAGGGGGTTGGGTGCTTCTCACATGGTAGATTCATTTTCTCAACCATAATATTTGATACCATGTTATTACAACTACCAGGATCGATAATCACTTTATATACCTTTCCTCCTAAGGTGCATATTGTTCGAAAAATGTTTTTATGCAACCATGATTCATCGCCATTTTTTGCCTGCATATTTTTCTTCTTTGGAGCAAATCAATGTCCTTCGTATCATGAGACTTTCACCCATATCAACAACAACTTCTATTTTATGTTCATCCTCTTCCTCAACTAGATTAACTCTAGCTTGGCCTCCCCACTCTTCAACATTATAGTGGGGGCATTTAGATGCTCTATAACCTTCCTCACCACAACTGTAGCAGATAAAGGGCCTATGTGGTCCACTCCCAGTGCGACCTCCCCCATTACCTCTACCTCTCGAGATTCCTCTACCTCCTCGGTAGGCATCACACTCCAGTCCAATTTGTTGTGATTTTTCTACATGCGTAGAAGATTTTCCCTTGGAAAAATTAGATCCACCATGCCCACGACTTGAGGAAGATGTAGATCCCCTCTTTTGATTTCTCAGCCTGCTCTTTATCTTATCTTCAGCTCTCATGGCTAACTCATATGCCATATCTACTGTAGGAGTGTTATGCATGCGCAACTCATCTTGAATAGCATAACTTAGACCATTCACATAACTCCCAGTGGTCTGATCTTCTGTCTCATTAAGTGCTACCCATATAGATAACTTGTAGAACTCATTGGTGTAGTCCTCCACACTGAGATCCCTCTGTCGAAGGTTCTGAGACCTACGAAATAAATTTTGGGTATAATTAGTAGGTATAAAATTCTCTTGAAGTTTCTTCTTCATCTTATCCCAGGTCCTAATCTTCTCTTTTTCATTATTTTGTCACTCCTTTTGCAGATGGTCCCACCAAATCAATGCATGTCCCTTCAGCTTTGTACATGCAAGCCTCACCCTCTTCTCCTCAGCGAGATTACTCCATTCAAAATATTTTTCCATATTGTTCACCCAATCAATGAGCTCCTCTGGTTTTAACCCACTAGCATATTCGAAAACCTCGATCTTGATATTATCTCGGTTCCCTCGGATTCCATCCAAGGCTAGGAGCAGTTTTTCTTAAAAACATGTCTCCTCTCTTGGGTGTTCTAAGCTTGCTTTAGATCTATCCACTCCTACCACGCCCTCATCAGTAGACCCTATATCTGAATGCAAGCTAGGGTGTCTCTCCATCATGCGTCCAATCGCATTGGTTAGTCATGCTAATTCCCTATGTAGATATTCTATTTTCCTATTCATTTGAGCATAGTTAGCTTGGTCTCTCCTAGGTGGCATGATATCTCCACTAGCAAGATCTAACCTAGCTATGATACCAAATGATGTAGATCTGTATTTATTCTCAAACACACAAGCAAAATCAATGGGAAAAAAACAATTCTGCAACTCGAATTTTATTATTTTCTTGGATCTCCATCCCCTTACAATGAAATCACTTCCTACATATAATATCCACCAAAAACCTAACCTAACACGAACTTACTATTTTTAGTAAGTATCAGGACTTACTATTTTTAGTAAGTATAAACTATCACTCAGATGGATCCAAAAAAAATATCATGCATCTGTTATTACAAAATTAAGACTTTTCTAAAATATCTCCCTAGACTGACTCATGCAACAAAAGATATTAAATATCGAAAAACTAAAAAAAACTAGAACAAAAACTTTCGAGCCCATTTATGGCCACTAGGTGATGTTTCAGGGCCCAAAAATGTGTTGAAATAGCCACTTTAGCAACAATGTTGCTCAACACAGCAAGATCAACTTAATTTTATGTGTTTAAAAAAAAACGGGCTCAAACGGACACCTGGATCAAAAGTTATAACCTTGGGAAGTTGAAACTTTAATTCGGCTAAATCAGGAAAGTGTCACTGGATGTTGCGGGTGCATCATAAAATAAGAGGGAATTACCTCTTTACAAAATCTTCAATCCAAATGCATTCTCCCTTTATTTTATTCCTTGTCCTTCTCTAGAAAATATACATAAGCTAGGCACACCTTTTTATACAAGTGGCACCTAACCATACCTCTACTTTATTGAAAATATCCCTACACATCTATAACCAATTTCTAATAATTGGTATAAATAATATGTACACACTCCTAAACTATTGGAAGCATCATACACTTCCTCAACCACTTGCTAACAATAAGCATGAGCAAGACAAGTGGCACCTTACACTCCTCTTATCTTGGGAGCATCTCAACCACTTGCTAACAATAAGCATGAACAAGGTAAGTGGCACCTTACACTCCTCTTATCTTGGGAGCATCTCAACCACTTGCTAATAATAAGTAAGAAAAAATCAAGTGACACCTTACACTCCTCTTATCTTTGGAGCACCTCAACCACTTGCTAACAATAAACATGAACAAGTCAAGTGGCACATTACACTCTTTATGTTTGGGAGGAATATTCCCCATATCTTGGAACTAATTTCACAATTTTATCCAAGATTTGAGGAAGAACTAACAACACGATTTCAGCCCACAATATGAGAAGAAATTATTGAAACTAACAATATTATTTTAGCCCTATTTTCAAGGAAAAATTAACATAATTTTAGCCTATTTTTAGGGAGGTCAAATTATTGAAACTAAGAACATAATTTCATCCCTATATTTAAGGAGAAATTATTAGCATAATTTTAGCCTACTTTTTAGAGGGTCAAATTATTCAACCCATAAAAGTCTTCACTTTATTTCCCATGTGCAAGATCCATCTCACGCTACATTTCCATATTTTTAACCCCTACTTTTTTGGCTCATTTTAGTCTGGCTCATTCTAGCACATTCTAGCACATTCTTGGCTCATTCTAGTGTATTGTGATAATTTTGGCTTATTCTAGTGTAACACTATTTCGATGCACTATGACAGTTATGGCTTTATTCCAGTGTAAGACTATTTCGATGCACTATGATAGTTTCAATGTATCAGTATTTAAGGATATGTAAGATATCATCTTTCTATATAGTTATATTAGTCTAATGTTTATAAATCAGATAATCATGATTAAATTTAAAACTAAACCTAAAATCACATAAAACTAATCTAAAATAAAATAGTAATGCAGTTTACCTATTCACTATGTGTAATCACAATATTAGTATAAATTGTAGCCTAGTCCACAATTAATTATTCTTTATCGACACATTAAGTAAATCAAGAATGGTTGCTTTAAGATTAAAAAATGAGTCATTTCAATGCATCATCAGAATCGTTGAAGAAGATCCAAAGCATATTTGAGTTTAGAAATTGTGATGCCAAAATTTGACTCATCTATCTAGATTCCCAAAAAATAATGCAAAATCCCCAAATCTATCATCTCAAAGGTCAAAGTTATAATTTCATCTCCTAAATAAAATTAGTGGAGCTACCAATGTTAAGAATATTATTAATATACAAAATAATCATCACAATCTCCTCATACTGATGTTTAAGGTAAATATCATGCTCAACCTCACATAACTGAAATCCACAACTGATGAATAAAGAATGTATTTTCTCATACTAGGCCTGAGGAACATGCTTAATTCCACACAAATATCAAGTCAAGTGACATACTAATGAAGTAGGGCCCTATAGCTCAAATATTGGTAGTTGCAACGTGTAAATCTCCTCCTAAAGTTCTCCATGGAGAAAGGCACTTTTCACATCCATTTGATGCACCTTCTAAAATTTGACTCATCTATCTAGATTTCCAAAAAATAATGCAAAATCCCCAAATATATCATCTCAAAGGTGAAACAAAGTCGTAAATTAATCTCTTAAATCAAAGCAGTGGAGCTACCAATGTTAAAAATATTATTAATGTACATAAAAATCATCACAATCTCCTCATAATGATGTTTAAGGTAAATATCATGCTCAACCTCACATAACTAAAATCCACAATTGATGAAGAAAGAATGTATTTTCTCATTTTTTTTTAAATTTACGTTGTGGAATCGATAGCCGCCATGAATTCAGGTAGGTTGTCCATCTTTTATGGCTACCACAGTATTCTACATTGTCCGCCTCGGAAGCCACTACACAGATCTTCGCATAGTCTACCCCTATAACCACCATGTCACAATCATTTTAAACCTTTTACACAACTGAAAGCACCAAGAAAGGGACAAGCGTTCAGTCCAACGAGGCCCAAGATTATAACCTTGGACCTCCATCCCCATTATAGGGTTTGGTCGAACCAATTGGTCTATATCTCGAACCTATATTTTCTCATACTAAGCTTGAGGAACATGCTTAATATCATACAAATATCAATTCAAATGATATACTAATGAAGTAGGGTCCTATAACTCAAATATTGATAGTTGTGATGTGTAAATCTCCTCCTAAAGTTCTCCATGAAGAAAGGCACTCTTCACATTCATTTGATGTAACTTCCATCCATAGGAAGTTGTAATGGAAAGAATCACTCTAATGAAATTCATCCTAGATACAAATGCAAATATCTCAAAGAGGTATACTCCCTCCTATTGAGAGAAACCTTTAGCAACAAGGCATATCTTATGCATTTTAATCTAACCATTAGATATGTACTTGATCTTGTAGACCCACTTACACCTCATAATATTCTTCCCTACTAGAAGAATTAAATCCCATATTATATTTTTCATCAGTGTCTCATATTCTACTACCATGTCATATTCCCATTCAGTATTCCTCTTAGCCTCAAAGTAGGTGATATGATCCTATATGGGTTACATTCAAATCTTGGAAAGAAGACTTCTAATATCTCGTAAAAAATAGAATTGGTTGTGCATTATTTAGAAGAAAATAACCCATTTTGAGGAGGATGTTTAGGAGAAGCATGGGTATCCTACACCATATCAACATCAAAAATTAAAATAGAATAATACATCTCATCACCACTCACTTCATCATGTACAAATAGTGTATTTTAAATTAATCCATGTTTCTCATCCTATCCTACCCTAGGAAAAGATGAGACTTTCAAATAAACTATCTGATGGAGTCAAACCGATAGGTAGTGAAAATCACTATAAGATAAATATACTCTAATAGGGATAGAACTAACCAAGATATCTAAAGAACCTATTGGAGATTGAATAGGCAAAGAATCAAAGGATTAAAACACTTAAATATTGGGAGGGTGAGTGGAATAAGTATTTGGAGCACCTCATCAAAGATTATATCTCTCCTCAACACTTCACACCTCTAAGTATCATAGAGATGATATATATTTAAGATATGAAAATATCCCATATATACACTTATGGCTCATAAGTCATCCTTTTTCCAAATACCTATAGGTATGTGAGCCCATGTAGCAAGACCCAAATATTTAGAACGTAGTCACATATTTCAGCTACACCAATATGTTTAGGAGAGTAGTGAATAGTTCTCTAGTATGTCATTCCATGAGTTACCAATAAAATATATAAACCATGATTAACATAATCACCACCCCCATCTATCCTTAAATGTTTGATCCTTCTTTATAACTTATTTTTAGTAAAAACATTGAAAGTTTTGAGCCTCTTAAATACTCTATCCTTTGTATGAATGGTATATATCCACACATATATAGAAAATTCATCAATGAAAAAGAAGGAAGTGCCTATTTATTGAAGGATACATACCCATAGGTCCACAAATGTCACTGCGAATGATCTTGAAAGGGTGATATGCCATCCTCAAAACTCCTCTCAAAAAGGTCTCTCTATGATGGTTTTCCAATATGCATCCCTCACAATTACCACTTGGAGGAGATATGCGTGAAAGACCAAGAGCCATATAATATTAACTCATGTACCTCAAGGAATGGTAACAAAGATATCCAAGCATATGATTCCACTTTTGACTCTCATCATTAACATGAGCTATCATTACAACAAAATTATTCTTGCTAGAGGGGGAATAAGAAGAAGAAGGAGTGGATCTTTCACCTAACTTATAAATATTATTAGATTCATTATAATAATCCAAAAGTACTAGTCCTAAATCTATTGTCTATGTCCTTAATCACCCATATATCAGGCCAACATTCTACATTTTATTTTGTTTGAGTAATGTGATAAATAGATAAAAGGTTAGGACCAACATTGAAAACATGAAGTAGCTCATAAAATGATGAATATTGAATGTTGATGTCTCCAATTCTAGCCACCTGTAATGAAATTCATCCCTAACCACAATATGTTCTCCTACATGGGTCTTATAATTACCTTTAAGAATGTGCTTGTACTTCATCATATCTCTAGTTTCCCATAAATTAGCTATCCACTTATTTGAGGAGGTGGATGTCCAATATGTAGAATAAGCTACAACATAATCCTATGAGGTTTCTCCTTCAAAGCCTTCTCTCCCTGAGCATCAACACCTCCCTTTCTTGTTACTTCTAACTTCTTGATCCAAAGTCTGCAAAATTCTACCTTGTGTCTCTATTTCTTGCAAAAATCATAGGTAGGTTTCTTGAAGATATTTTTGATTTTTTTGTCATTCTATTTGGCCTTGTTATCATTATAAATTTTTTACTAGAGCTTATTTTGAATGTGCTTGATTGAAAATAAAATTTCCCTTATGTCTATTTCTCCTAGCTTGATGATGCAAGAAATATTTAAATACCTCAACAATTAGTGATGTAGGAGAGTCCATGAAGTGCACATGTAGCATTTCAAAGACCACAACTATATCATATATATATAACATATTATTGAGAATAATATTGAGCAACTCTATGTTTCTCTCTTTCTCCAATGCCTCCTATCCTTCTCTTCTTTCCTTAGGTAAACCTCTCATAGTTTGGATACTCTTTTACAATTTATTGAACCAATCAATGTATTCATCAATAGTGTCAAATGAATCCATTGATAAGGTTGCAAGCTCTACCTCCAATATTTTTATGAGTGGAGTCAATATGATCATATAGTCCATAAAACTTCTCAATCAAGATGTTGGGATTAGTGTTGTTGCTTACATGGGTGTCATACACATTGTCCACATGGAGAGCAATCACACCATGGGCTTCATCCTTCTTATCCTTATACAACTAATTTATTTATTCAAAATGTGTATCCTTATGATTCTTATTCACATAATTGAGAAAACCCTTGCTTTGGAGCAAAGCTTCAATCTTAATTTTTCATGTAGCATAGCTTAGGCCACTTAATAGGGGCACACAGTGATCCATTATTTTTTTGCTAGAAATAAAAGAATTATAATACTAGGACCAACACTGTCAATGGAGAGAGATTGAAAAAAATATAATTTGAAAAAAAATAGGCTCAAAACTCTTCTATATGACAAAGTTATGGCCCCCAAAATTTTATCCCTAAAATGACAATAATTTTTCCCAAAACCTTTTAAAAATAGTACCTTAATTGAATGAGAGGCTAACACATATTATAGGATGAGTGGCTGAGAGAGAATGCTTATTGTATACTGACTATGTAAAGTACTAGTGAAACATGCTATACCACTTGTCACCACCATATTACCTCCAAAATTCATGTGTTTCTAAGTCTATTGCTAACTATATATGTTGCTTGTCAAGTTTGATGAGATGGAAAAATGTGTTTGGTTGATACATTTTTATAGATGCCAAGTGGTGTCTAGGTTGCCACGTTAGCCATTGTACAAAAAACCATGTTAATACAACCAAAACATGCTACATGTTTCCTCAAAGTGCATGCCACATAAATTATCATGTGGCGAACTATATCACTATCATGGACTATCATCTTAGCTACCATGTGTCAAGTCAAGATTCATGTACCACTTGTCAAGTCACCTATATGGACTGCAAAATCAGTTGTCATGTGTCACCTTAGGATGTGTGCAACTACAAACTCAGATATATGGACTACTACTAGGTATTTGTACAATGCTCCCATATCATCACTCCATACAAAATTTGATATAATCAAGAAGTGCTATGTCATCTGTGATACTGACATCATGGGTAGATGTTTGAGTGTTGTTGATGTCATAATTAAAATGGAGGGGGTAGGTTTGAACTTAGGACCTCCCATTGGTGACGCCTTGGCTAGCCTCCTACTAGCCACCTCTCCAAGCTCCCAGCTTAGGAGGGAAAAGGAAATCACCAACAAAAATATTCTGAACTAAAATGCGTGCCCCCTCCTCTTTACGACATATAATGTGCATCTACGTTAGCATGACACTCATGTAACCAATCACATGATTTCTTGTAAATTTTATGGAGTATTTTCCCAAATATTCCAAATTCAAATTTTGGAGGGAAATGTAAGAAATTTTCAAAAACAATTTTGAGGCACCTAAAGGTGAAATGACAAAAATTATTGACAACCCTAACATTTTGTAAATAATCCAAGAATGTTTATGGTTTATCTGTATCTATTATAGTTTTCATACATAATGATTTTGTCGAACATAACAAATCAATCATTCCTCTCACACCTATGTAGCAAAAACATTGTTGTAACTTTTTCAAATGACTTACAGATTTTTACTAAGCATAGAAGCATTTCCATGACTTTTCTAGCACCATAGATATATCTAAAAAATTTAACCTCTTATTTTATCTTTTTATGGTATCCAATAAATCTCTCCTTTTATCAATGCTACTATCGATCATGAAAAAATTCAACAGAAAAGGAAATAGATTTTTTGAAATATCCCTGAAAGAAAAAATGAGGTTTTGGAAAAACCTCAAAAAACTATATTTTAAAAATTGGGGCATTCATTTGGTAAAAAAAAATCAAACCAAGTTAAGTGCCAATGAGGAAAAAATGAACCTGTTGGTGAATATTTATCTTAGAGCAAATCTACTAATTCTAGTGAGATCCCCATAATGAAATTCCACTAGGGTTTTCTAATCAGAAACCCTTCTTCAAATTACATTGTTAGCTTCAAAAAACATCTTTCCCACAAGCCCCTTTGAAAAATGTCCTCAAGAGAAGCTAGAAGATAAAACCATCATCAAAAGAAGCACACAAATAATAAAGATTCACACTCATTCTAATACCATGTTAGATTTCATAGTTTTTTCTAGAAATGAATGGAATCAAACATTATCTAGTATTGCTTGTCAAAATAAATACACAACATATGAAAGAACACAATCTATGATGGGGTGTTCAAACACCAAAATATCTTTACACAAAGAGAATTAAAGTTGCACACAAATCAACAATAAAATGGTAAGTCAGAAGGGGTTTTAATACCCAATTACATGATGCCTTTAGGTCAAGGTTGTGAGATCAACTCTTAGGAACAAAATATTAAAATTACAAAAAGATACATTTTTCAAGGTTTGCATGGGTCCAAAGGGCAAAAATAACAAAAAATCAATTATGGCATCAAGAGAATTTTAACCATCACATATTTCAACATAGGCTTGAAAAGGCTATTGACCACCATAAGAATAAATAGTTTCCTTTCTCATTTAGGATGACCTTAATTTAAATCCATAGAAACTTATTCCTATTTCTTTTTTGAGTCAAATTAGTTGCAATAGTCTTGAAAATATTATGGTTTTTGATTTATTCCTTTGGCACTTTAGATCCTTCCACACTATTTTTTACATCCACTTTCATTCCTTTCTAAAATAATAACTATTTCACCCTTTGATGTACTTTGAGAAACATCAAGTCTCCTACAAATAGAGAAGTATGTGATTTTAGAGGATCTTATATTTTACCTTAGATGCCTTAATAAAAAAATTCCTATTATTTTTCTCAAATAGATCCTATAAGGAGGCTTGGTCTAATGGTTATCTTATTTCAAGACATTGAATAGTATGAGAAGTCTTAGCATAAATCTTCTATTCCTCCCTAATCTACTCAATTTGCACTAAAATAAGATAAGAAATGGCATGGATAGTTGTTGAATCTTCACATTTTATAGAGAAAGCATTTGCTTCCATTTTTTCTCTTTCAACAATTTTTTTAACCACATATTTTGTTTTAGTCAAAATTCTCATTGATTTTAAAATATTTTGAGACTACTATGATTACTTCTAATTTTGACCTACCCATTATGTAATGCTTCTATTTATCAATTATGTGTAATATTTCCATCATTTTCTTCTCATTAGTTGACCTTTATAAAATTTTAGTACCTTCAATGAATAAGAGGTTGGACCATTTTTGCAATTTTGTCAAGTGGCCTGGATGTCCTTGCTAGGCACAAAAGTCTTCCATGACTTCTCTAGAACCATGTGTCTATTTGAAAAAAATAACCTTTTCTTTTCTTTTTTATGGTAGCCAAGTAGTCTCTCCTCTTATCAATGTTGCTATTGGTCATGCAAAACTACAAGAAAAAAGGAAATAGATTTTTTGAAATATCCCTAAAAGATAAATAAGTTTTTGAAGAAACCTTGAAAAACTCAATCTTGGATCTAGGGAATTCATCTAGTCAAAAACATTAGCAAACTAATATTAAGTGCCAATGAGAGCTAAAAATGAACCTATTGGTGAATATTTCTCCTAGAGAAAATCTATTAATTCTAGTGAGATCTTCATAATCCAATTCCACAAAGGTTTTTTGTTAGAAGCTCTTCTTCAAATTACATTGTCAGATTCAAAAAATATTGTCCTATGAGCCCCATTGAAAAACATCCTCAAGAGAAGATGGAAGAGAAATATATCACCAATAGAAACAAACAAATAATGAAGATTTACATCCACTCTGATACCATGTTAGATTTCATGGTAGTTTTTGTAAATGAATGGAATCGAACATTACCTAGTATTTATTGTTAAAATAAATACACAACATATGAAAGAACACAATATATGATGGGGTGTTTGTAGACACCAAAAAAAATTCACTAAAAGAGAATCAAAATTACATAAACCGATAATAAAATGATAGGTGAGGAGGGATGTTTATACTCTATTGAATGTTGCTTTTAGATCAAGGTTGTGAGACCAATTCTTAGGAATACAATATTTTCCTTATCATTTAGGTGGATTTCATTGAAATTCATAGAAATGTATTCCCATTTATTTTTGGAGTCAATATTAGTTTCAATAGTCTTGAGAATTTTATGGTTTGCTTTATTAATTTGGCACTTTAGATTCTTCCATAGTATTCTTTAAATCCACTTTTATTTCCCTATAAAATAATAACTTTTTCACCCTTTGATATGTTTTGAGAAACATCAAGTCTCCTACAAATAGAGAAGGATGTGATTTTGGAGGATCTCATATTTTACCTTAGATGACTTTATTAAGAAAATCCTATTATTTTCTCAAATAGATCTTATAAGGAATAGGCTTGGTCCAGTGGTTATCTTATTTCAATACTTTGAATAGTATGATAATTCTTAGCATAAATCTATTATTCCTCCATAATATACTCAATTCATACCAAAATAAGATAAGAAATTACATAGATAGTTGTTGAATCTTTACATTTTCTATAGAAAGCATTTGCTTCCATTTTTTTCCCTTTTATATTCAAACTCAATATCATAACTCAACAATTTTGTTAACCACATATTTTGTTCTAGTCAAGATAATCATTGGTTTAAAAAGAATTTGAGACTACTATAATTAATTTTTATTTTTAAATTCCTATACATTAAGTAAAGCTTCTATTTCTAAATTATGTGTAATATTTCTATCATTTTCTTCTCATTAGTTGATTTGTATAAAATTTTCCAAGCAATTTTCCTGCTATAAGATAATCATCTTGCACGAACACCATAATAATATGTATTTTTTATGCATCAAAATCTATGGGAAATGGTTTGCTAAAGTTTAGAGTACTCAAATTTTAAGTTAATCACATAGCCTCTTTTAAGCAATTTAAACTCTATAGCTTCTTTTGTCCAAGTAAATGATATTTTTTGGTCAATATTCTCATGTGCTATAAATTTTTAATTTAAATGACCAATATTATTTTGTCTAAGTTTTACTACTATTTTCACACCTTATCTTGTCATAATGGGACCCAATTATTCCAATTTAGAACCTCCAAAGGGGAATTTATATTTCTTGATAAATAAATGCTCCTTTTCCAATATACTAAACATGTGTTCTACATGATATAAATGTTGTTTCTTAGTATTGTTGTAAATCAATATGTTATAAAAATATCAATACAAATTTTCTTATAAGTGGCATAAATGCTAAATTAATGAGGTTTTAAAATGTGGATGGTTTACTAATATGATGAATGGCTTGATAAGAAATTGATAGTTACCTTCATGAGTTTAAAAAATTATCTAAAATATATTCTCTCTTTAACCTTTATTTGATGAAATCTTGATCTCAAATCTAACTTAGTAAAAATTTATCCCATGCAATTAATTAATTATAGATATAGAAAACATATATTTAATGATGATATTAATGAGAAGACACAATATAGGCACATCCTCTATGGCTTATCCTTTGTCTTTTACCATTATCACTAACAAGTAATAAGGGATAGTGTTGGGTTAGATGGTACCTTAATGCAACGTGTCATGTACAAAATTATCTATTTTCATATTATAGCTATGGATATCTATAAGTCCCAAAATTTGGAGGATGGTGACTGAGAACTAAATGCATAGCATGATCATGAATTATATCTTGTTTTTGTTAAAATATTTCTCATATTGATTAAGGATGTTCTATATAGTTTGACCTCTATAGAGAATGTTGTTCTACTACATCTTTGACATACTGACATAAATATTTTTCACTTGATATAAACTTATCACTTTGGAAGGTAGTGGTTGTATCAATTACACTTTAATTAGCTTCCCATTCTGTACATGTTATATACAACTCCTAGAAATTGATGGTAATATATCCTAATTGTTCCATATATTTGGAAATGAGAAACACATCTACACTTTCCAAATCCAAAATTTTCCTAGTACATTTACAATTTTTATAGTGACTCTAATGTTGAATAATTTTTTCCTATAAGTGACCTTACCACCATTATAAATTAATACATTGAAATTCCCAAAGTTTGAATATATGTTGCAAATACTTTTGCAATGTCTATACTAATAAAATTATGAATGATATCAAAATAAACCAAGATACTTATTATTTATAATACCTTACACCTTGATATCTTGGTGGTTTTGCATATCTATGAGTGAAAATATTAACAAGCCTAGTTACTTCTTTCTACCTCTTTTCATCTAAATTTGAATATTTATTTTTATTCTTTGCTTCAAGAATAAACCATAGGTTTGCTCTTCCTCTTGCATGCCCATGTTAAAAATATCTTCTCTTCTCATGCTTAATATATATGGTGGTTGGCCATGCATTATAAAAAATAAATATTGTTATACTTTCTTTCTCTCTTAGGTTGAAATACAATCACCATGCATTGGAATATGTCTATGCCAAAAACCTTAAAGTGTTAGGTTTATTTTCTTCTTTTTGCTAATTGTTCCAAATTATGGAGTGGGTAAGTATCATGTATATCAAGTTCCCTTTTGATCTCATCCATAATTCCATTTCTTAAGGCTTAGAATACCATCACTAAATCCAAATATCATGTGAAGCTAAAAGTACTCATGAATTCAATATAGTAATAATAGCTTTATTGCATAACAAGATGAATAATATTATCAAATTGTGTTAAGAACATTCTATTGAATTTTATTTATGAAGGTAAATGACTTTCATACTTCATCTTCCACTTAGTCCAGGTTAATGCTTGATCATGAAGAAAAAATATTGCCAAGTATCTTTTCTCTTTGATCCTATATAACCTTAATAAACAATCCATCTTGGAAATTCAACCCATAGGATTGGATGATTAAGTTTTTAGCCATTGCAAATAAGGAGGTCACTAAAGGTGTTTAAATACTTTTTCTATATCAACATCCATATCATAGTCATGACTTGAATCATAGCCCTCATAGTTGTTGTCATGTTATTTATATTTTGTATAACATTTTCTTGGACAATAAATATAGGTTTATTTATATTATCTTCCCCTAAATTCTTATCATATATATTTTTGAATTTTATGTAGACCTTGCACTCCATTTTTTAACATCCATTGTCATGTTCTAGCTCAATTAAAATTTTGGTTAACTCCAATGCTTTAGTAACTTTCTATATACCAATTGTAATTTTAGCAAATTATTTTCTAAACTATTCAATTTGATTGTTATAACATCATGAGTTGGTGATCACTACTATAAGAGTTGAGTGGGATGTTGATAGTGACTCAACATTATAAACTATAGGGATCATATATATTGATTATTTTTGGGTTGTCATGCCACTTGTTATTCATCACGGGTCAATTATTTCAACTCGTAAACTATTCATCCTTTTATGTTATCCTCACTAATATTCCTTGAATAATTTTCTAGAATTTTATGGTTTATGGAACTATAAATTTTCTACCCACCATGATTAGCAGTGCCCAACCATGTATCAATATTTCATTTAATGGTTAATGTAGTTGTCCAACTACTATGATTGAACTTTAATAGTAAAAATAATTGTGCAAATAGAGGTAGAATTTTTTTTTGCAATGATCCTACTCAAAATAAAGCTCAAAATACAACTCAAAAAAAAAGAGAGAACAAGACACAACTTTAAATTTTGACCAATGCATGACAAGTGTGGTTTGTTTCAAAAAGTGTAATTTGTTCCTGAGTGTAGAATTGGCTAAGTCAAGGAAATATAGATACACTAATAGATTAAGGAGCAAACCACTATAATATGAGAGAGATAATAATTGAAATCACAAATATTGAGTCAATCCCTAAGGTAAGAAGTTAGAAAATAAGGTATTTTGGTGCATATAATTTGTGGTAATGACTTAAAAAGCAACCTTTTATCTTCAAGTGGTATTAATAGAGGAATTAGGGCTAATAAAGTCATGTAGAATGAATTTAAAGGTAATTGTGCTTGTATATGCATAAATTTTACTAAAATATGTTACCAAAATAGAACTCAATTAAAATGTATGTTAGAATTTTACTATAAATAAAGCTAAGATGGTGAAGATCAACAAGCAAGAAACACACCATGCACAAGTTTTTTTCCCTTTATCATGTCAGAAACTAGCATTTTCATTACCTTATCCAAATAAGAGGATAAAAAAGAAAAGAGCCCCTTTTACAATTTCAAAATTTCCCTCTAATACCATGTTTTCCCCTTTTCCCTCCTAAAATAATGCATTTGAAATTTGAATTTCGGAGGTAAACTTGCCAGGGTCATAACTTTGCGTTCGTTGCTCCGATTGACTTGCACGAGATATTTTTGGAAAGGGCACGAGACGAACTAAGCAAGGAAATCTTTAGATTTTTGTGCTAAGGCTTGTGGCTAACTAAAAATCCTCAAATTTGGCCTCTAAGGCCTTCAAAATTCACTTGCAAGTTTTACTAGTTTTACAAAATTAAACAATTAAATTTTTTTTTTGAGTGATGCAAGATCACTCTTACACCACTGGATGCTCCTGCATCATAAGAGCTTATTTGTAAGGATCCTTTTTCTATTTCTAGTATACTAGAGCTACTTCTTGTGATCAAAGATTAACTATAATTAATAAGGAAACTATGCATGTATTTTGTGGGTCAACTATGTCCTTTGTACTCTTTATTCATGAATATATGATTCTTGTGGCTTAGCCTTCCAATCTCCTACTAGTATCAAATTTTTAGTAGAGGTTATGCATGTATTGGATCACGTTGAAGTTGTTCAATTACTTTTACAGAATTTCATTAAACAAATGCTCAAACTACCATGGTCAAAAGATCATATTTTTTGTTTGTTTACATTGACTTTACTTCTTGCATCCCTTTCATGCAATACTATTTAGATGAATTTATATTCATTAGTTTGGTTGGTAGTTGACCTTTTAACCTATAGATTGGGTATTTATTTGATACCCTTTCTATATTGAATTACAATATCATGGGTGTATACATTATATAAGATAATTTTGCATATCAACATGTATCAAATATATAATTATTTTTTATCATCTCAATGAGGCAATAAAAATTAGAAAGGTATCCTAACATAAAAAGCTAAAGTATAATTTTTTTAACAAAAAATACTTATATTAAGACATTGATTTTATAGCGTAAAGGAATTGTTGTAAGTGATGGGAAATGAATAATTTCATGTCATAATACAAAGTTCCAATATCATAAATAAACCTTAAATTTTAAATGCCATGAGATTTATGTAAAGTAATGGGGAGTAAGGAGTTTCACATTGTAGACCCAAGTTTCAATCCCATGGGTTAACGTTATCAAATGATAAGATCTCAAGTGGTTAAAAATATGGTTCCTATTGTAAATACCCAAATTCAATCCTGTCACACAATATATATGCCATTTTGTTTTATTAAAATATTATGTTATATGGATATGTTATAATATAGGTTGATCTAATTTCAATACCATATAACCAATTGCAAAAATATGCTAATTTGATAAAAAATGATGCAAGTACTCAATCAAGTTCTTAGTTTTTGCCTTCTATAGTTAACAATTTTTTTTGGTGTGATGTAACTTTAATAAAACAACTAATGATTTAGGAAATACCATTTAACAACATTACACAATTTACAAGGAGAACAATAATAAGAGATATCTCAATATGAATGATGACAAATCCGATATATGATGTAGAAATTAATATCTAAATCTAGACCATAAATGCAAGTCCATAACTTTTAGAGCGATCAAAGTATCATGTGCTACTTAGAGAGGTTAGGTCTCTTCATACACACAATTGGTATATGGATTTATGATTAGATAGACCACATTATACCTTATTTATAGGATTATAAACTACTAAACCTAATTTCAATGCTCAAGGTTTGAGTTGATTCTAATGGGCTTGATCCAATCAAACAAAAGATAGTTGATGTGGCTATACCATGAACGTTACATGATTAATTTAAGGGATACAAATATCTATAACTCTCCATAAATTATGCTTCACTATAAATTTTTTATGGATAATGACTTCTATGACATTGACCACTAATTAACTAATAATCACTAATTCTAATGTAGGGATCAATACCACATAACACATATATAGGTCTTGTCATAACATTCCAAAATATTTACATGTCATACCATAATAATGCAATCTATATAATTATACGCATAGATATTACAACATTGCTCCTCTACTCATGGATACAAGCATTGTTCCTTTTACTAGGGGTGGGGATATTTATTGTTGCTATGAGATTACTCATTTTACCACATCCAAGAGTATTTATAGTAATTGTATGCTTGATATTATAATCAAGGGAATGCACTTTAATTAATAGATAGAGTATACATTCAATACTCAACAAAAGTTATACCTTGTTATTATGGGATTCTCTTAGATGCAAGGGATTGATTGTTTAGATACTTTTATTCCTATTAGTTGGATGGATTTTTTTCAAGCATTTTTATCTCTTTTTGAATTTTGTATTCTTAAAACAGGTGTGCAAGATGTCCTTCCTCAAAGTAAAGCTCAAGAGAGGATATGCATGCAACAATCATCCAATTTTGATTCTAATGGATAGATTATTGAATTTTTAGTATATGTTAAGGGTATTTTCATGGGATTATTGACATAATTGATTCAAGAGAGGTAATTATGGATTCATTTCATGGTATGTTTAATCCACTTCATGTATTTTTAGCAAAACAACTAGAGTAGCCAACAACTATCATGACCAAGGTAATAACCATGGATATTTTTGTTCAAGTATTGAAGAATATTGGAGTTGGAGCAAATATATCCTTTGTATATGTACATAAGTATTTGATAGCAGATATCATGACCAAGGTCATGATCAAGAAGCTTCTTGTGCAATTATGGGAGCATATTAGTATAGTAAACTTCCCTTAAGGGAAAACTGGCAATCTTCTAGATATTTTGAAAGGGTCAAGTATTTAGATACTCTCTGGTTCATTCAAGCATCCATGATGGAGGAGATGTTACTTTATCTAATGTCTTCTCTCTGTGGACCAATTTTAGATTATGGGGGTGTTGAAATATGGTAATATGATCTTATTGGGCCATAGCCAGTAGTGTTTGATGTAATACTACATACAACCTTGATGTAAGCCTACAAACATTCGTAATGTATGCCTATGGACAATAGTTTGATGTATATACCCCTAGAAGGATTATTTAAACAATTTGTGTCATTAAAATTAACTACACCTTAATTAAATGTTTAATAACTTATGTTTAAACTTGACTTTTGATCCTAAATTTTAGCCGAGGTTGACTCTCTCCTCTCCCAAATATTGATCTTTCCATAAGACTTGTGATGAATGTATGCTTTTATTCATTTATAGAAAGTATTGTCAAATATGACATGAATTTGTATAATTTATTATTTAACCAAGCCTTCCTCATTTTTACACATACTAGGTGGTTTTATCTAATTTGGACTTTGATTTAATGTTGTTTACACTTAGAGGTGCAAATGTTTTCTACTCTTGTCCAAATTTGGATAAAATGCCTATGTCCAAGACTATTCAAATAAACATAGGATAATAATCAAGCTAAATGGAAACTTTCATATGTTTAATAATAAATGAAAACTCTCATATTTTCACCTTGGGAAAGCAAAGTAGAAAAATTAATCCTTTTTCAAAATACACTTAAAATGAAAAAATTGCACTAATATTCTTAGTAGGAAAGAGGAAAGTTATAAAAACCATATTCAATTTAAAAAATACATTTTAATTACAAGTAAGGAATCAATGAAAATCCTTTGGCCTCTTAGGAATCTTATGCAACTAATAGTTAATTAAAATATATGTAAATTTTATTGTTGAAGATATGAGTAAAAATATGTATGCCCCTCGTCAAGAATATAGTCCTTATAAGCAATTTGCTCAAACTAAGGCTAAACTCAAAGAAGGTACAAATTTAGAAAAGGGTGTTCATCTAGAGGCTATTTCGTTAAGAAGTATAGCTTGTGGTATAGTTCATATAATGTATTAGTAGACTACACCATGTCACTACAAGGAGTATTCTTAAAAGTTATTTGATCCATGGTTGATACCTTATTCCTATATTCCATGATTACATAAATGGGAAAATAGTAAAAGGTCCCTTTAAAAACTAACTTCATAATAAAGGAACAAGAAGAAGAATCATATGATTCTTTTCAACTCTACAATATATTCTACAACAACTTAGATAGTCCCTATTCAAATTTTATGTGATTTAGTCATTGGGAAATTTTTATTTAATAATTCATTTGTATCCTTTTAGGCATAGATTTACCTACTAATCCAATGACCTGAATTAAAAAATATCTAAACGTGATATCTTAGATATTTAGAATGTCAACTAGGATGGAAGAAAAGATAGTTATGAAAGAAACACATTAAAGGTCATTGTTCCTATAGTTAAGTCTCTCAACAAAATAACCTAGAAGTAAGTAATTCACCTATGTTTTATTCATATTCCTTAAATGAAAATTTGCTCATTTTTATTTTTTAAGTCTCTATATAATTTTTTTGTAGATATAAGATATAATTCACTAATATCATATCAAGAACAATATAAAACAAGTTTTATTTTAAATTTCTACATCTGTCATGACCCTCCCTTGGTAGACTTTTCATTTGATGGATTTATGCTTTGCTACTTTATTTTGTGGATGGAATGACTGACTATTTCTTGATTAGATACGCAAGATATATACTTTATGAAGGAAAATGATGTATTTTGTTGATGAAATGATGGATATTGCATGTCTAGTTTCTGTAAAGGTATACTTTTTATGGAGAAATGTGATATTGCCAATGGATTTTATTTCATAATAGGAACAGGTTTTCTCATGGGTAGAAGGAGGACTAATCCACGAAGAGAAAAATACTTTAAGGGAGAAAATAAATTTGTTGTCCTATTCATCCAATAGCTTGGCATTGGAGATAAATGTTTCTTTTAGAGTAATTGTTTATTATGATTGGCATGGGAAAATAAATTTAATTAGGATAAAACTTAAGTACTATTTTAAATCCTTCTCTAAATTTGATGGCATTATAGATAAGTGATTTAGTATGAAGAAAGGATAGATGCATAAATATTTTGGTTCTATATCACTTCGGTAAAATATGTTAAGGAATACATCTTTTATTTAGTTTTATTATGTTGGGGTTAAAGAAAAATAATAAGGCATTGATTTAAGAAATTTTTTGAGATATTTTATTCGGCCATCATTAAAGAAGATGGGAATTACATAGAAAAGATCCATTGATAATGGATATGTTGCCTCAACTTGAGTAATTTGGATTAGCACTTTAGTTAAATGAAAGCTTATCGTTGGATTAGCAGAAAAAAAAGGATAGAATGATTTTAGAACTCCCAATTTGGTTTATGAAGGGAAGTTCCAGTAAGTATCCAAGGAAGGTGGTGATCGTGTGGTGAGTAATTGCTTGAGGGCAAGTTAGTTGGATAGAACATGCTCAATAGTAAAGAGGAAAAAGAGGAAGTGGAGGATTTTAAAAATATTATAGAGCTAACAAACGAAAAAATAGAGGGATAGAAGATGAGTTGTAGGAGGTCACGGACAAAGAAGATAAGGAAGGGCGAAGGCAAAAATTGGTTGGACTCATTGAGAAGCTTGGAAGCTCAACATAAAATTGGCAAAGGTAGTCCCTTGAGATAATAATTTTGGCATTGTGTATTTAATTTATGATTAAGATTTAAAGGATAGAGATTGTTGAACATATTATAGTAGTTATGAGTACCATAGGCTGAGATTGGTCTTTGAAGAATAAGCTTTCATTTCCTTTTGAAAGGGTTTGTTGTGATGCTAATGTAAAATTTGGATCTTATTTTGCATGGATAATAGTTAATAATCACTCTAGCTAGTCATCTATTTTATCGTTATGCTTTAATGGTCCTTGGAGTATCATTAGTGAGTCATAGTTCTTTTGCAGAATAATGATAAAGGAAGTAGTCTCTATATCCATATCTTAACGAAGATATGATATTTTTGTAGACCTTAGAAGTGTTGGAGGATGTTGTTTGATGTGTTTGTATTAGTACCTATTACTATTGTCATTTATCCATTGTCAGATCATTACCAAGGAGCTAGATCCTGCTGAGAGTTCAACACTTCTATGCAATAATGAGTGGTGTTTTTTATCACTTGAGAAGAGATATTTTTGGTAATATTATTTCCAATCCAACTAGTTGAGGACTTAAAAAATTAGGGTTGAACTACATTGGCTAAGCTAGGAATAGGAATTAAGAGGAGTGACGTAGTAGCAATATGTAACACGTTATATTTATAATATCTTTTATCATATTTTCAAATAAGTTTAGTGATGTAAGGTGATAGAGTATTAGAGCTTGATTAAGGGATGAGAGTGCTCAAAGAGTTTTTTACTTTCAATGCTTTAGAGAAATATGGAATTTTTGATGGGTAAGACTTACGTTGATCACCCAGGTTGGAAAATAGAGTAATATTTAACACCTCTCTCTTGAATGTCTTTAAATTGTTGTGTATATTCCTAATTTAGATACATAGGCCTTAGTGCCAACATAAAGACCTTACTATGTTATACTTCTTGCAGTCACCACATACTAGTGTTATGTAGCTTCCCAACTATTTGAAAGGAAGATAAGTTTAGCAAGTTTAGTTTAGAAATTGTAAAGAATAATTAAACATTTTCTAAGATGATGTATGAGCTTGTTATTTTTTAGATCAAAAATCAAGTTGTGGGGGTACTTCGAGTATGATTTCAACAAAAATGATGTGGGAATGATGATAGAGACTGAAAGAGTTTGAAAAGGGATTTTTCACTCTTATTCACTGAAGAGTGATTTGGTGAAGAGTTTATAATATACTTTACTGATTCCTTAAAGATAAATTGAAGATATCAAATGATGTGTTTATTATTTATTTTTAGGTTATAGCTATGTGATATGAGAGGGGATATTGTAATAGCATTTGAATCTGAAACCTTTTTGTGAATAGAGAAGGTAATTTAAAATGTATTGCTCCAATGTGTTGAATATAAAGTGTATCTATGTACTAAATGAATGGTCATAGTGTAAGATAAGGGAATACAAAGAATCCCTAGCAAAAGGATAAGATAATGGAATATTTCTTATCCTTGATGTAAACTTTAAGTATTTTATGAAATGAAAAAGAGGAAGGTTTCAAGACTGGTTTTTCCCCACAAGGGAGTTTTCTAGGATAAATAAGTTGTTATGTGATTAATTGTGGGAATATTTCTTATGTTGTAATTTGCTTAAAATGGTCATGGTTAGTATTATGATTCTTTGTTTTTATGTGAATAATTGTGGGAATCTTTCTTATGTTGTAATTTGCTTAAAATGCTCATGGTTAGTATTATGTTTCCTTGAGGATAAATGAACAAGTTATTTATGTAATGATGTATGTTAGATCTTGTTATCATGGAGGAACTTAATATAGTTTGATGTTAGATGGAATAAAGTTTGTATATGTTAATGGATACATTTAATATTGTTCAAAAGTATATTCCATTGAGAAATCCTACTTGCTTTGGGGAATCAATCAATACTTGTCATGGAACCCACAAAATAGATTGAACTTGCATGGTACTTATAATTTTGTAATTAGGTTAATGCACTTAAAGGGTATGCATACACATCATTAGGGGTCATGATGGTTGTAGCTAATGGTTGTCCTAATTGAATGGGATAAGAATGTTTACCACATCCTATGGAAATACTAGCTTATCGAAGTGATGAGAGAGATGGTCTAGAAAGTATGGTGCTTAATTATTCTACATTAAAGGACTTATGCAGAGGAAGGGATAAGCGTACCTTTTCAATGGATAGAAAAGGGATAGTTCTAGACCAATGGACTAATAAATTTATAGCTTTCATATTGGTCATTTAGTACACTTGCATAGAAGGAATTATGCAAGTGGTACATATGAGTGAATATTTTCATAGGAGAAAAACAATTTATTTAAGGGCCAAGGATAGGTCAACTCTGTGGAAGAGTTCTTATCAAGTAGTTTTTAGACAAATGATCATAGTAAAAAAAGAGGGTGATATTTTGGGTAGCAAAATTTTGTATCAGAGCATGGTTCATAGGGATGAGAGTTTCCTTGCGTAAAGAATAGATGATGGGGTGTATTGAAAATGTAACCATGATAGGGTTTAAATTGCATGATTAGACTAATGGTCGAAAGGTAAACCCCATCTATCTATTTAAAATAACTAGGTATGAGACTAATAGTAGGTGAAGCAATTTGAAGATGTAATTGTTAACTAATTTCTACTCTCTCTCCTATGTGTGGCTAAGGGTAATACCGCTAAAGAGAAGGAGAGGGAGTGTTACCCAATCAACGAGGTAGACACGACAAAACAATGAAGAGGTCAAGACCCTAGATATAGGTATGAATGCTCCTAATAACAAGAGGGAGGATCTTACTACAACAATTGATTTACTAAGGGAACACATGCAAACACATAAACAATTGTTGGAGGCTATAGTGAATCAAGATTCATAAGCTAGAAATTCTAGAGGGGGACAAGAAAATGAAACCTCTTCAGAGGCACAATAGACTAGAATAATACTGGAGGCAGAATTAGGTAAGGATATGAAACATCTAAAATCTTCCAATTTCAATGGAGAAGAAGATGGTGATAAAGCCGAAGCTTGGCTGAAGGAGATAGAAAATTTTCTATAATATGAAGAAATATTCCATAGGCATACGAACATATTATGCCACTCTACACTTGCAGGGTGTTGGCTTGGATTGGTGGAAAATGTTCAGTGAGGGAAAAGGAATTAAGGTGGCAGTTGATCTAAAATGGGAAGGATTTGTAGTTGCTTTTAAAGAAATATTCCTCACCGAATATTTTTATACCAATAAATTTGAGGAATTCACCAATATTAGACAAGGAAATAAGATAGTGGAGGTATATTACCAAAAAATTATCAAGTTGTTGAAATATATTCCTGCATACAATGAGAAGATGAAAATTCATAAGTTCATTCTAGGAGGAGATCCAAGAGTAGGGTATCAAGTGAACATGCGGTATTCTTCAGAAGGCCTATGATTTTGCCAAAAAAGTTAAAATTTATCTTAAACCTTACTTCAACTATGAAGGGGCATCTGAGTAGGACAAAGAGACACTAAGAAAAAGAAACAATGCAGGGTTCATGAAATGGGAAAGTGAATAGGCAAACAAGAGTTCCCCTAGATAGGACAAAAGGAATGATAGGAAATAAGGGAAGTTTAGGAAAAGGTTCAAAGGGAAGAACCAGAATCCTAACAATCACAACAATGATGATAAAATACCACCATTGCAAGGTCATACTAATCCTTCATTAGCAGTAAAAGAAAAAGGACATAAGCATAAAACTCACCCAGGATATAAAGATGGATGCTTTGATTGTGGTGGACCACACTATACCAATAAATATGTATACATAATAGGGTAGATTTTTAAGGGAAAAGAACCCGCTCACAAGGAACCTGCACATAAAATTTATAAAGCAAAAATAAGTTAGAATATGGAAGGGCAAGCCACTCCACTGCTAATAAAAGGTAAGATATTTGGTAGGAATGTTAAAAATTTTATTGGTAGTGGTGTCATGAGATAGCTTTGTTTCCACTAGCTTAATTAAATATATACCAAAAAGGCTAGGAATATTAGAACATGGGTGGAAGGTCGAGTAAGGCTCAGAATAAACCTACTTTGTAGATCAGTGTTACCCTATGACTAAAATTATCTTACCTAGTGGCACAACTATAGGTTACCTCTATGTGGCACCACTACATGATTTTGATGTAGTCCTAGGAATGGATTGGTTGCAATTCCATAAGGCCATGATAAATTTATAAGATAGATAGATGGAATATTCAAAAGATGGCAGGAAAGTGTAGAGGGTGTACAACCTGCAAGGAGCCTTTCAACCCTAGATCCTCTCAAAAATGCAACTTGAGAAAGCCATCAAGAGCAGAGGAACAATATATCTAGTTAAGATAAATGAGATTGAAAAGAAAAAGAAAGAGGAGGTGTTTGGGAAACACACAGTATTGCAGGAGTTCAAGGATGTATATCTAGAAGTGTCACTTGGATTACCTCCGAAGCATGAATTTGATTTCACAATCGATCTTAAACCTGGAATAGAACCTATACATAGGGAGTCGTACAAAATGAATATTTTTGAGATGCAAGAGCTAAAGGTATAGTTGTAAGGATTATTGAAAAAGAAGTTAATCAGATCGAGTGTGTCACCCTGGGGTGCACTGGTGCTATTTGTTAAAAATAAGGATGGTTCCTTATGACTATGCATAGATTACAAAATGTTGAATAAGGCAACCATCAAGAACATATATCCTCTACCTAGAATCAAATATCTCTTTGATTAGCTCAAGGATGCCACTACTTTCTCAAAGATCGATCTTAAGTCAGGATACCACCAATTGAGGATCCATGAAGGGGATACCCATAAGACAACCTTAAAAACTCGTTATGGACATTATGAGTTTACTATCTTACCTTTTGGTCTAACAAATGCATCGACAATATTTATGAACCTAATGAATAGCATTTTCAAGAATCTTTTGGACTGATTTGTACTTGTTTTTTAGATGATATTCTGATATATGCTTGAAATAAGTCAAAGTACGATCAACACCTTAGGATCATTTTGGAACTTCTAAGGAAGAATTAGTTGTACGAGAATCTATCGAAGTGTGAATTCTATGTGTTGGAATTGGGATATATTGTATCAGCAAAAGGGATCACAATGGATCCTAAGAAGATAGAAGCCATACTGAATTGGTCGCCACCCACAAATGTGATGGAAGTTTGGAGTTTAATGGGTTTGACTAGATATTATAGGAATTATGTGAAGGATTATGCCAATATAACCACCCAAATAACTAATATTTAGAGGAAGGGTAAAGAGTTAAAAGGGATGGATAAATGTGAGGTATCTTTTGATGTTCTCAAATAGAAACTCACCACATCCCCCATACTAAAGATACCAGACTCGTAGGATAATTTTTTTGTATGTACAGATGCATCATTGGAAGTTCTGGGATGAGTGCTCTCTTAGGAGGAAGTAGTGGTAGCTTATGAATCAAGGAAACTAAAATGATATGAGATAAATTATATAACCCATGATCTAGAGTTGGCAGCAATGGTATTTGCTCTCAAAATTTGGTGATACTATTTGTTAGGGAAACCCTTTGAGTTGAGGACAAACCATCAAAGTTTGAAATACATATTTACTCAACATTTGCTAAATGCCAGACAAAGAAGGTGGATGAAATTTCTCTTTGAATATGATTTTGTCATAGAATACATCAAAGGGAAGGAAAATAAGGTTTTTGATGCACTCAGTAGGAGAATACACATAGTTATCTTGTCTCGCATCCATGTAGATTTAATGGAACAAATTAAGGGAATGCAACATAATGATGTGTTTTGTAATAAAATTTGAGAAAAAATGGGAAGGAATCCTGAGTAAAGTAAGGCCTTCAGCTTCAAGAATGGTTTCTTGTGATTTAAGGATAGGGTAGTAATTCCTAAGGCTGGTGATTTAAGGAAGATGATCATGAATGAAGCACACAGATCCCCATATTCTGCTCACCCAGGAGGGGTAAAAATGAGAGATAATGTGAACAAAATCTTCTACTAGCCAGGAATGAAGAGGGATATAACTAAATTTGATGCCCACTGTCTTGAATGCTAGAAAGTAAAGGCAAAAAATAGAAATCCTACAGGAATATTATACCCTCTTGAGGTACCAACGTAGAAATGGTAGATGATTTCGATGGATTTTATTGTAGGGTTTCCAAAGACCAGATTTTAGCATGATGTAATCCTAGTTATGGTCAACAAGCTGACCAAGGTTGTGCATTTTATACCTAGAGATACCAAGGATGATGTCGTGGTTGTGGCTAACAAATTTTCCAAGGAAATATTTAGGCTTCATGGTTTTTTGAAAGTGATTATTTTAGATAGAGACTCGAGATTTACATTTGAGTTTTGGTAAGATTTACATCATGCCATTGGTACTAGGTTAAACATCAGTTTAGCTTATCATCCAAAAATTTATGGGCAAACTAAAAGGGTAAACTAGGTTTTAGAGAACATGCTTTGCATGTATTGTATGGATTAGAAAACTTGATGGGAATATTACCTACACTTGGTGGAATTTCTCTACAACAACGATCACCACTTGACCATAGGTATGGCACCATTTAAAGCTCTATATGGTACGAAATATAGGATATCATTATCTTGGTATAATATAGAGGATAGGATTTTACTTGGACTAAATATGTTCAAGGAAATAGAACAACAATTGAGGATGATTAGAGAAAGACTTAAGGAAGTTGCAGATTGTCATAAAAGTTATGCTAACCTTAAGAGGTTGCCAAGAGAGTTTATGGTGGGTGACAGTGCTTCTGAGGGTGAGACCAAAGAAGAGTGATACCAAGTCAATGAAACTAGATCCTCATTTTGTTAGACCCTTTGAAATTATAGAAAAGATCAATCCTATGGCATACTGACTTACCTTACCACCTAGTCTGTCAAATATTCATGACACTTTTTACATTCATTGCTCAAAAAATATATAGCTAACCCTGATAATGTGTGGGAATTTTTCAAATTATAGATGGAAAAATTGAAGGCTATAGAGGTTTGACCAGTATAGATCCTTGAGTTCCATTCCAAATCGATGAGGAAAGGAACCCTGGAGCACTGTTGATGCATCTTGCCAGGGCCATAACTTTTGATTCGAGTGTCTATTTTGTCCCGTTATTTTTCAAAACGTACAGAATTGCATGGAGAAACTAATAAAAGTGGACCATATGTTTATGCACATGAAAATGCCTCTAGGAGGCCCAATATTAGCTTTTAATATAATTTTTAGTTTTTGCAACTAAAAAGTTATCATAACTATTAGTGTAGAACTAGAGTGGGGTTGCTATCTTGGGGTAGTGGGTATTATTTAATAACGGGTGCATGATTCCATTTTGAATGCCATCTAAGATTTTTTTTCGGTTACTAAAAATAGCAAGTGAGTTGCTAAAAATAGAAAATTACTAAAAATAGTAAGGGGGTAGCGTAGGATAGGGTTTTTATTTTTGGGGGGAGTATAAAGAGTGGGAGGCTCTATTGTAAGGGGGTGTGAATTCAATTAATGAAAGGAAGCATTTGCAGGTTTCTTTTACTAGTGTATTTTGTATGATGTCTTATCTTACAATTTTACCCTTGGAGTCCATTGTTGGTCTCATGCAGTGAATTTACATCAATTGGTATTAGAGCGGGTGAGATCTTGCTAGTGGAAAGAAGATGAATAGAAGAGATAGAGGGTGAGGGATCTATGCTCAAATGAATAAGCAGATGGAGGATCTGCATGTAGAAATATCATAGTTGACTAGTGTTATTAATCGTATGGTGGAGGCTCGCACCAATGTGGACCCAGATCTAGGATCTAATAATGAGACCGTGGTTGAGGAATGTAGATTTAAGGATCACGCGAAAGAAGAACCAAAAAATTTTGAAAGCAGGCTGATACGAGCCTTGGAAGGACTTAAAGGAAGCCGAGATGGAATCAAGATCAAGGTTTTCGAGTATGCTGGTGGGTTAAAACGAGAAGAGCTAATCGATTGGGTAAATAGTATGGAGAAGTATTTTGTGTTAGAGTTACTGTGTTAGTAACTATGATTATTACCTCATTTAGGTAATTTGTAAGTTTCACCTAGGTAGATATAATTTACCTCATGGTAAAAAGTATCTTGTTACTTTTTACCACTAGTAAATTTCTTTTACTAGTTACCTAGTTAGTCACAGTAGTCATTTTGACTACGTTGGTTAGTAGGTTAGTTGTTAGCTAGCTTTAGAGTGAGAGATCCTATAACACATTTGTTAGCATTAGTTTAGGATAAATTATTGCATATTATTTTCTAAGTCTATTCATATCCTAATGTTCTCCTATTTAAACATCATTTAAATTCAATAATATTTTACGACTTGTGATTTAATTTCATTCTGCACTTACCTTTACTATCATTGGTATCTATCGCTGGGGTGGCTAATACGAGCTTCGCTCGTTCCACTTGACCTGGACCTACATGGATCTCGAGGAGACCCTGTCTCGTGGCCCTAACCTAACCTGTTGTCTTCTCGCAAGCATACCAATATCTAACTGAGAATTTATAGGTCCAATCTCTCCACACATGGTGCACAGGCACGCTGGAACCGATCACTAGATCAGTCAAAAAATCTATTTGATCCTCGCTACCCCCACGTGTGTTCGAGGACCTGTAGGACCCGTACGCATCGTACAATCCCATCAGGCTCGCATGCGTCTCGAAGGCCCATCAGCTCGATTACAACAGCACCACCTGACAGTCGATTGTACTACCACTTGGATCTACTCACTGCCACATACAAGCCGATCACGTAGCCACCAGGAAGGACCCATGAGATGAGGCAGAGATCTAACATGGCATGATTGAGTTGAAGTGGTGAGTTGAGGAGATTTGATGTGGTGCAGTTTGAGCTAACATGGCACGATGGGGTGACCTGAGGTGGAGATCTGACGTGGCACAGTTGAGCTAAAGTGGCGAGTCAAGGATATTTGATGTGGTGTAGTTTGAGCTAACGTGGCACGACGGGGTGATTTGAGGTGGAGATCTGACATGGCACTTGCCACCTGGACCCCTATTGATGAGGCCTGGTGCCTGAACTGAGGTGTGTGACATGACAATCGATGCCTACATGGCGATCTCTACTGGTGGGCATCTGGCAATAGGAGGGTGATCGAACATCGATTTCCTGAAGGCAATCACATTACTACACGCGACGTGAGGGTTTTACACCCCTCAACATATTTCATTGCGATAGATGTGGGACTAAATTCTATTTTTTTCTTCCTCATCAAGCCGCAATGAACCTTCAAACTGCAGGTTCTGTCCATAGTTTCCCATGGGCAGGATAGCCCAACCGACTCGAAAGAGCCAATGCAAGGCTAAGATCCATGAGGTTAGTTGATGAAACTCTACGTCCACAATTTTTTTATATATTTTTTGATAAAATTATTGTCGTCGTACATTGGCGGATCTTTTATTTAAGATCTCAAAGTTGTAGGTGGTTTAAGTGGCTATGGCCACTCGGTGATGTGCGCTCGATCCTGCGATCGACTCCCGTGCACGACTGAAGGTATTATTTTTATAAAAGAATGTTTTTTTCTCAAATTATTGCTCTTTGACTAAAGTTTTTTTATTTTTTATGCATTTATTCTTATTTTTTGCTTTCTATAATAATTTAATACAATTTTTTTTTATATAGAAAATCATTGTTTTTCAAATATTGCATGATTTTTTATCTAAAAAGTATTCTATTATTATCTTTATCTTAAAATTTGATCATTTTATGCATTCAAAATAACAAAACATAGCAATAGAGAGACAAAACACCAAAACAAATCCTTCAAGTCTTTTTGCAACTATAGCCATAAACTTCTTTTGTTTTCTTCAAACTTGGAGATAAAGAGACAAAGATATCACCTATTTGGTTGCAAAACATAGAAGTTTCTTCAACATTTTTTTTGCAATACCTCCTCAAATTCCTATAGTTTTCTCCCACATTTCTTGGAGATAAAGAGACATAGGAACTCCATATTCTATTGCAAAACCAAAACACTTAAAAATTGGGCAAGGACAAAGGTCAAATTTTTTGCAACAAAACCAAACATTTGCTTTTGTTTTCTCCTACACAAAGGAGATATAAGACATAAAATTACAAATTTTTGTTGTAACCTTGAGAAGAATTTTTGAACCTCTTTTTTATCCTAATGCTCAACCTATTTTTCGAGTGTTGAAGACATAAAAACTAACTCATGTGTCGACTAGTTCTGGAAGCCTTTCAAATGTGGGTCGTGTGTCGACTTGTCTTGAAAGGAGTGCTATTTGTTAAATTTTCAAAACAAAGGGGGGAAAACAAGAAATTGTATTTATTTTGCAAATTTGTAACACAAAGTGAGGAGCACTTAAAACAAATCAAACTTGTTTATTTTGCAAAATTAGAAAATATAGGCAATTGTTTATTGTCACATTATTTGCAAAATTGTAAAACAAGGAGGAGACATAACATATCAATTTTTTGCACAACACACATTCATATTTTGTTGCAAAAATTAAAAGGTGCATTTTCAATTTTACTCGACACCTTTATTGGCAAATTAGGTGCATTTTTGGTTGCATCCGACACCTAGGTGATAAGAATTTTGTGGGCATTCTTATTTTATTATTGCATTATTTCTTTTGCAATTATAAGTCATAGAATCAAGAACACTCCATACCCAAAAATTTCACTAATAAATTTGTGTTAACCATTGCACAAATTTAAATCCAATATTCATTTGATATTCTCTCCTAAAACCAAAACCCCTAATTCACTCTTATTTGTTTGGCTTAATTTCCTCAAACTGATTATCCTTCTTCAAGAGGATTTTTAGGCAGGTGCTATTAAATATTTGTTTGAGTGAATTATCTTTCATCTCTTATTTGTTTGGCTTAATTTCCTCCAACTGATTATCTCTCTTCAAGAGAGTCTTTAGGTAGGTGCCATTAAATATCACTTAAGAGTGAAAGAAATATCATCTTAGTAAAAATTGTAGGACCTTCATCATGACAACTATCAATAAATACTTAAGTGATACACAATTGCTAAAAGGTACTAACTATTCAACATGGACAACTAAGATGAAAGCCATCTTGAATTTAGAGGACATGTGGGATTTAGTTTATGGCACTGAATCAAGACCTGCAAAAATAGGAGTAGATCAAAAAGCATGGGATAAAAAGAACCATCGTCTTCTCATGTTAATACTCCTAGCAACTACTGATGAGATCCAGCCTCACATAAGTGAAGCTAAAACTGGTAAAGAGGCATGGGATTCTCTTTATACCATTTTTTAAGGCAAAAATCAATCAATTGTTCTAAACCTTCAAATACAACTTCATACACTCCATATGAAGTCAGGTGAATCAGTAGAACTATTCCTCTACAGAGTGGCAAATCTAAAGTCTAAGCTTAATGCTTTAGGGGCCAAAGTAGAAGACACCATTTTGACTTCAATTATTTTGAGAGCTCTTCCTGAATCCTACAAAATGTTGATTACATCCCTTAATGTTTCAAAAAGAGTTGTCACATTTGTGGAGTTAGTCCATTTGCTTCAAACTGAGTAAGCAAATAAACTCCAAAATGATGAAGTGTCGAACAACGCACTTTATTCAAACTATAAGGGTGATAAGAAGAAAGAAAACTTTCAAAATGGGGGATCATCTTCAAAAGGTAAGGAAAAGAAATCTCAAAAGAGGTTTTGCTCGTATTGTAAAAAGGACAACCATGACACCAATCGATGTTGGTTCAAAAATAAGCAAAACAAGAAAGATAAAGGCACAACACAGAAGCAAAACAAAGGCAATATTGCTAGTGAAGTGTCTAGTTCCGATTCTGATTCTGGTTCAAAAAAAGCACACAAAGTGCTTATTGCTAAGACAATATTGTAGATGGAAAATACATTTTGTCACCTTAAGCAAAGAACCATTTCCTATCTTTTTTTTTAGGCTTCATAAATAGCATAAGTTTTTGTTTGAAGTACTTGTAATAAAGGGGTGTTTTTACCTCTTTTAGGCTTCATAAATAGCAAACTCCCATTGTTTGAAGTTTTTGTAATAAAAGGAGGGAATTTTCTGATGTAAAATTGCCTAGGAGGCAATATTTGTAAAATCCTTCACAAAGCTTCTTAAGTTGCACATATTTTTGCAATTAAGGGGGGATATACTTTCTTTTTCTTCACAAATTTTTGTAAAAAGGGAAGAAGACTTATAAGGGTGCATTTTCGGTAGCGATCGACACCTTAGTCATACTTCTTTTAGAAATTAATTACAACATGTTGTGCAACAAGAAGGGGGGAACTTATAAGGGTTCATTTTCAGCAGCGACCGACACCTTAGCTACCTTATATTTTACAAAATCATATTGTAAACTGAATGAACCTCGTATGAAGTGATCTATTCTACTACACCTAGCGATTGCAGCGGTTGGTTACCCATGCAATTTGGTTGGATGATGATATTAGTATAAGTACATTCATTGGTGTGAATACAAAGTGAGGAATGACCCACTTTATGCTTAGGAGCAGCTAGAGCACTATGATAGAGCAAGAACCAACAGATCGACATTTTTCTCCACTGTATTGGGGCAGTTATATACTTTACCCAAATATTGTTGTATAGGAGGATGTATATACATTACACAAATAATGTAATAAGGGGGGATGTTAGAGTTATTGTGTTAGTAACTATGATTATTACCTCATTTAGGTAATTTGTAAGTTTCACCTAGGTAGATATAATTTACCTCATGGTAAAAAGTATCTTGTTACTTTTTACCACTAGTAAATTTCTTTTACTAGTTACCTAGTTAGTCACAATAGTCATTTTGACTACATTGGTTACTAGGATAGTTGTTAGCTAGCTTGAGGGTGAGAGATCCTATAACGCATATGTTAGCGTTATTTTAGGATAAATTATTACATATTATTTTCTAAGGCTATTCATAGCCTAATGTTCTCCTATTTAAACATCATTTAAATTCAATAATATTTTACGACTTGTGATTTAATTTCATTATGCACTTACTTTTACTATCATTTTGAATGGAGTAATCTGGCTGAGGAAAAGAAGGTGAAACTCACATGCACAAAGTTGAAAGGGTATGCTTTAATTTGGTGGGATCATCTACAAATGGAATGATAGAGGAAAGGAAAAGCAAATATCAAGGCTTGGGATAAGATGAAGAAGAAGTTGCAAGAAAATTTTATGCCTATAGACTATTCCTAAACTTTATTTCATAGATTTTAGAACCTTCGATAGAAGGACCAAAGCATCGAGGACTACACCAATGAGTTCTACAAGCTATCTATTCATGTGGAGCATAACAATACGAAATAGCAAAGGGTTGCGAGGTATGTAAATGGCCTAAGTTATGCTATTCAAGATGAGTTGAGTATGCATCATACCCTTACTGTATAATATGTGTATCAGATGGCCTTGAGGGCCGAAGAAAAGCATAAGAGGAGTAATTATAGAAGAGGGAATAAGGGATTGGCATCTTCTCCAAATTGGGGGTGTGGTGGATCTAGCTCATCAAAGGGAGAACCCTCAAATATAGAGAAATAGGAAGAGATCAAGCAAGGTCGCTACACCTACCAAAGAGGAAGAGGAAATAGGGGAGGTCGAGGTAATGGGGGAGGTTGAAATGATAATGGATCATGGAAGCCATATACCTATTTTATATGTGGTGAGGAAGGTCACCGAGCATTTGAGTGCACCCACTATGATGTTGAAGAGAGGAATCATGGAGGATAGGCTAGAGTCAACCTGGTTGAGGAAGAGGATGAAAATGAGATAGAAGTTGTTGTAGACGTGGGCAATAATCTCATGATAAAGAGAACATTGATTGCTCCAAAGAAGGCAAAAATGCAAGAAGATGAGGGTGGTGAGTCCTAGCTATGAACAAATATCTTTCGCACAAGATGCACATCAGGAGGAAAGGTATGCAAAGTAATCATTGATGGTGGTAGTTGTGAGAATATGGTCTCTAATGTAATGGTAGATAAAATGAATCTAAAATGTGAGAAGCACCCACATCCCTATCGCATTTCATGGATCAAGAAAGGGAATGAGGTGACTATTGATAAGAGATGTTTGGTAAAATTCTCAATTGGGAATACTTATAAAGATGAATTTTGGTGTGACATGATTCCTATGGATGCCTATCACATACTATTGGGGAGGCCTTGGCGATATGATAGGAAGACCGTCCATGATGGGGGTCGAAATACATACACCTTTTGGAAGGATGGTGCCAAGGTAGTATTGTTGCCTCTTCAGGAAGAAGGGCAGGGCGAGAGTTTTCTGACTGCGAAGGAGTTTATTATAGAGGTGCTATGCATTGACAATGAAGAATATAGAGGTAGAGGTAGCTATACCATCGACATCATCCAGGTTGTTGAAGGAGTATGCTGATGTCATACCAGATGAGTTACCTGATGGGTTACCATCAAAGAGGGATATTCAACATCACATTGATCTAATTCTTGGGTCAGTTCTTCCAAACCAGGCAGCCTATCGGTTGAGCCCAACCCAGAATGCAAAGTTGAATAAGCAAGTGATAAAATTAATACGAAAAGGATTAGTAAGGGAGAGCATGAGTCCTTGTGCAACTCCCACTCTATTAACTCCAAAGAAGGATGGCTCATGGCGGACATGTGTAGATAGCAGGTCCATAAATAAAATTACTATCAGGTACATGTTCCCAATACCTAGAGTGGATGATATGATGGATGTCTTAGTAGGGGCTAGCTACTTCAACAAGATTGATCTACGAAGTGGTTATTATCATATCAGGATTAGAGAGGGGGATGAGTGGAAGACTACTTTCAAAACCTGAGATGGGTTGTACGAGTGGATGGTGATGCCATTCGGGTTATCAAATGCACCTAGTACCTTTATGCGGTTGATGAACCGAGTGCTACGGGAATACATTGGTAAGTTTGTGGTTGTCTATTTTGATGATATCTTGATTTTTAGTAAAAGTGAAGAAGAGCACTTGCACCATGTGAGGTTGGTGTTAGAGTTATTACGAAAAGAGAAATTGTATGCTAATTTGAAGAAGTGTAGATTTCTTCAAGAAAGTCTAGTGTTTTTGGGCTTTGTAATTTCCAAGGATGGCCTGAAGATGGATGAGGAAAAGGTGAGGGCAATTCTTGAATGGCCTATTCCAAGGAATGTAATAGAGGTGAGAAGTTTCCATGGTTTGGAAACTTTTTATAGGAAGTTCATTAGAAACTTTAGCAGCATTCTTGCACCCATAACAAAGTGTACAAAGAGGAAAAACTTTGTATGGACAAAAGTAGCAACTCAAAGTTTTGAACTCTTGAAGAAGAAGGTTTCAGAAGCACCCATGCTGGTATTACCTAATTTTAGCAAAATATTTGAAGTTGATTGTGATGCTTCACATGTGGGGATTGGTGTTGTGCTGAGCCAAGAGGGGCGGCCAATAGCATTTTTCAATGAAAAATTGAATGAGGTAAGGAAGAACTACTCCACTTATGATGTAGAATTTTATGCAATTATGCAGGCACTAAGGTATTGGCGATATTATTTGTTATCCAAGGAGTTTGCACTGTACACTAACCATGAAGCCTTAAGGTATGTCAATTCTCAGAAGAAATTAAACAATAGACATGCCAAGTGGGTTTCCTTTTTGCAAGAATACTCATTTGTGTTGAAGCACAAGTCCGGTAAGCAGAATAAGGTTGTTGATGCATTAAGAAGGAGAGTACTATTGGTAACCACCATGGAGAATGTAGTGGTAGGCTTTGAGGGGATTAAGGATTTGTATGAATCTAATGCAGATTTTGGAAGCATTGTACAATAGTACAAAACTCCAGTTGTGGGTGAGGTTGGTCGAATATTTTTTGAGTATGTTATGCAGGATGGCTATCTGTTTAAGGGGAAACAATTGTGCATACCTGTTGGTTCCATGCGGGAGAATATCATCCGTGAGCTGCATAGTGGTGGTTTGGCAGGACACTTTGGCGTAGATAAAACAGTTGCTCTTATGGAGGAAAAGTACTATTGGCCACGGTTGAAGAGATATGTAATTCGATTTGTGTCCAGATGTAGAGTGTGCCAAGTGGCTAAAGGTCATGTACAAAATACAGGGTTGTATACACCCTTACCAGTTCCCCTAGGATCATGGACCGACCTAAGCATGGATTTTGTGCTAGGGCTACCCCGTACTCAACGAGGTAAAGATTCCATTTTTGTTGTAGTAGATAGGTTTTCTAAGATGGCTCATTTTCTTGCTTTCCAGAAAACCAATGATGCAACCAAGATTGTAGTACTTTTTTTGATGAAGTGGTGAGACTGCATGGAGTTCCAAAGACCATCACTTCAGATCGGGATGTTAAGTTCTTGAGTCATTTTTAGCGGACATTATGGAAGAAACTGGACACAAAGCTATAGTTCAGTAGTGCTTATCATCCACAGACTGATGGACAAACCGAGGTTGTGAATCAAAGCTTGGGCAATCTTCTAAGGTGCATAGTTGGTGAGAAACCATGACAATGGGATTTAGCCCTATCGCAAGTAGAATTTGCATATAACAACTTAGTGAACCGCTCAACAGGTAAATCACCATTTCAAATTATTTATGGCCCACCCTAAGGGTGTTCTAGATTTGGTTGAATTACCAATCCATGAGCATGTTAGTGATGATGCAGAAGCATTTGCTGAACATATACAACAATTGCAGGAAGAGGTCAGAGACAAGTTGCAGAATAGTAATGCTAAGTACAAAAATGTTGTTGATGTGCACATATGCATCCAAGTATTCCATAGGTTGGGGACATGGTGATGGTTCACCTTTGAAAGGAGAGATTTCCCAAGGGGACATATAATAAATTGAAAATGAAGAAAATTGGCCCTTGTAGAATTCTACAGAAAATGAATGACAATGCTTATAAGGTGGAATTGCTAGTTGACCTCAATATTTCACCAGTTTTCAATGTCTTTGATTTGCATGAATTTCATGGTGATATTGTAGTTGTTGAAGAGGCAAACACCATAGCTTGGGAGAAGCAAATCCCTAAGAAGAAGAAGGAACACATTGCGCAGGTCCTTGATAGGAAAGTGATCACCACACGCAATGGCAACTATAGCAAATACTTGGTATAGTGGGAAGGTTTATCCCAAGCTGATAACACTTGGATTTCCAAGGAGGAACTAAAAAGGCTTGACATTGACAAGCTCGAGGTATTTCATCAGTAGAACTCGTAGGAGCTGAGTTCATTTTCAACCAAAGGAGAATGATGCACCTTGCCAGGGCCATAACTTTTGCTCTGAGTGTCCGTTTTGCCCCATTATTTTTTAGAACGTGCTGAATTGCATGGAGAACCTAAGGAAAGTGGCCCATATGTTTTCACACATGAAAATACCTCTAGGAGGCCCAAAATTAGCTTTTAATGTAATTTTCAGTTTTTACAACTAAAAAGTTATCATAACTATTAGTGTAGAACTAGAGTGGGGTTGCTATCTTGGGGTAGTGGGTTTTATTGAATAATGGGTGCATGATTCCATTTTGGATGCCATCCAAGCTTTTTTTAGGGTTACTAAAAATAGCAAGTGAGTTGCTAAAAATAGAAAGTTACTAAAAATAGTAAGGGGGTAGCGTAGGCTAGGGTTTTTCTTTTTGGGGAGTATAAGGAGTGGGAGACTCTATTGTAAGGGGATGGGAATTCAGTTAATGAAAGGAAGCATTTGCAGGTTTCTTTTATTGGTGTATTTTGTATGATGTCTTATCTTACAATTTTACCCTTGGAGTCCATTGTCGGTCTCTTATAGTGAATTTCCATCAATTGGTATCAAAGCGGGTGAGATCTCGCTAGTGGAAAGAAGATGAATAGAATAGGGAGAGGGTGAGGAATATATGCCCAAATGAATAAGCATATGGAGGATCTACATGCAAAAATAGCATGGTTGACTGGTGCGATTAACCGCATGGCGGAGGCTCGCACCAATGTGGACCCAGATCTAGGATCTGATAATGAGACTATGGTTGAGGAAGGCGGATCTGAGGATCACATGGAAGAAGAACCAAAAATTTTTTAAAGTAGGTTGATCCAAGCCTTGGAAGGACTTAAAGGAAGCCGATATGGAATCAAGATCGAGGTTTTTGAGTATGTTGGTGGGTTAAAACTAGAGGAGCTAATCGATTGGGTAAATAGTATGGAGAAGTATTTTGAATGGAGTAATCTGGTTGAGGAAAAGAAGGTGAAACTCGCATGCACGAAGTTGAAAGGGTATGCTTTAATTTGGTGGGATCATCTATAGATGAAATGATAGAGGAAAGGAAAAGCAAAGATCAAGGCTTGGGATAAGATGAAGAAGAAGTTGCAAGAAAATTTTGTGCCTGTAGACTATTCCCAAACTTTATTTCATAGATTTTAGAACCTCCGATAGAAGGACCAAAGCATCGAGGACTACACCAATGAGTTCTACAAGCTATCTATTCATGTGGAGCATAACGAGATCAAAGAGCAAAGGGTTGCAAGGTATGTAAATGGCCTAAGTTATGCTATTCAAGATGAGTTGAGTATGCATCGTACCCTTACTGTAGAAGATGTGTATCAGATGGCCTTGAGGGTCGAAGAAAAGCATAAGAGGAGTAATTACAGAAGAGGGAAGAAGGGATTAGCATCTTCTCCAAATCGGGGGCATGGTGGATCTAGCTCATCAAATGGAGAATCCTCAAATATAGAGAAATAGGAAGAGACAGAGCAAGGTCGTGGTACCTACCAAAGAGGAAGAGGGAATAGAGGAGGTCAAGGTAATGGGAGAGGTCAAGGGAATGGATCATGGAAGCCATATACCTATTTTAGATGTGGTGAGGAAGGTCACCGAGCATTTGAGTGCACCCACTATGATGTTGAAGAGAGGAATCAGGGAGGATAGGCTAGAGTCAACCTGGTTGAGGAAGAGGATGAAACTGAGATAGAAGTTTCTACAGATGCAGGTGAGAATCTCATGATAAAGAGAACATTGATTGCTCCAAAGAAGGCAAAAATGCAAGCAGATGAGGGTGGTGAGTCCTGGCTATGAACAAATATCTTTCACACGAGATGCACATCGGGAGGAAAGGTATGCAAAGTAATCATTGATGGTGGTAGTTGTGAGAATATGGTCTCTAATGTAATGGTAGATAAAATGAATCTAAAATGTGAGAAGCACCCACATCCCTATCGCATTTCATGGATCAAGAAAGGGAATGAGGTGACTATTGATAAGAGATGTTTAGTAAAATTCTCAATTGGGAATACTTATAAAGATGAAGTTTGGTGTGACGTGATTCCTATGGATGCCTATCACATACTATTGGGGAGGCCTTGGCAGTATGATAGGAAGACCATCCATGATGGGGGTCGAAATACATACACCTTTTGGAAGGATGGTGCCAAGGTAGTATTGTTGCCTCTTCAGGAAGAAGGGCAGAGCGAGAGTTTGTTGACTGTGAAGGAGTTTATCATAGAGGCACAAGAATCTAGTTGGTGCTATGCATTGACAATGAAGAAGATAGAGGTAGAGGAGGCTCCTATACCACCAGCAGCATCCAGGTTGTTGAAGGAGTATGTTGATGTCATACCAGATGAGTTACTTGATGGGTTACCATCGAAGAGGGATATTCAACATCACATTGATCTAATTCCTGGGTCAGTTCTTCCAAACTAGGCAGCCTATCGGTTGAGCCCAACCTAGAATGCAGAGTTGAATAAGCAAGTGACAAAATTGATATAGAAAGGATTAGTAAGGGAGAGCATGAGTCCTTGTGCAACTCCCACTCTATTAACTCCGAAGAAGGATGGCTCATGGTGGACGTGTGTAGATAGCAGGTCCATAAATAAAATTACTATCAGGTACAGGTTCCCAATACCTAGAGTGGATGATATGATGGATGTCTTAGCAGGGGCTAGCTACTTCAGCAAGATTGATCTACGAAGTGGTTATTATCAGATCAGGATTAGAGAGGGGGATGAGTGGAAGACTGCTTTCAAAACCCGAGATGGGTTGTACGAGTGGATGGTGATGCCATTCGGGTTATCAAATGCACCCGGTACCTTTATGCGGTTGATGAACCGAGTGTTGCGGGAATACATTGGTAAGTTTGTGGTTGTCTATTTTGATGATATCTTGATTTTTAGTAAAAGTGAAGAAGAGCACTTGCACCATGTGAGGTTGGTGTTAGAGTTATTATGGAAAGAGAAATTGTATGCTAATTTGAAGAAGTGTAGATTTCTTCAAGAAAGTCTAGTGTTTTTGGGCTTTGTAATTTCCAAGGATGGCCTGAAGATGGATGAGGAAAAGGTGAGGGCAATTCTTGAATGGCCTATTCCAAGGAATATAATAGAGGTGAGAAGTTTCCATGGTTTGGCAACTTTTTATAGGAAGTTCATTAGAAACTTTAGCAGCATTCTTGCACCCATAACAGAGTGTACGAAGGGGAAAAACTTTGTATGGACAAAAGCAGCAACTCAGAGTTTTGAACTCTTGAAGAAGAAGGTTTCAGAAGCACCCATGCTGGTATTACCTAATTTTAGCAAAATATTTGAAGTTGACTGTGATGCTTCACATGTGGGGATTGGTGCTGTGCTGAGCCAAGAGGGGCGGCCAGTAGCATTTTTCAATGAAAATTTGAATGAGGTAAGGAAGAACTACTCCACTTATGATGTAGAATTTTATGCAATTGTGCAGGCGCTGAGGTATTGGCGATATTATTTGTTATCCAAGGAGTTCACGTTGTACACTAACCATGAAGCCTTAAGGTATGTCAATTCTTAGAAGAAATTAAATAGTAGACATGCCAAGTGGGTTTCCTTTTTGCAAGAATACTCATTTGTGTTGAAGCACAAGTCTGGTAAGCAGAATAAGGTTGTTGATGCATTAAGCAAGAGAGTACTATTGGTAACCACCATGGAGAATGTAGTGGTAGGCTTTGAGGGGATTAAGGATTTGTATGCATCTGATGTAGATTTTGGAAGCATTGTACAACAATACAAAACTCCAGTTGTGGGTGAGGCTGGTCGAATATTTGTTGAGTATGTTATGCAGGATGGCTATCTGTTTAAGGGGAAATAATTGTGCATACCTGTTGGTTCCATGTGGGAGAATATCATCCATGAGTTGCATAGTGGTGGTTTGGCAGGACACTTTGGCATAGATAAAATAGTTGCTCTTGTGGAGGAAAAGTACTATTGGCCATGGTTGAAGAGAGATGTAATTCGATTTGTGTCCAGATGTAGAGTGTGCCAGGTGGCTAAAGGTCATGTACAAAATACAGGGTTGTATACGCCCTTACCAGTTCCCCTAGGATCATGGACCGACCTAAGCATGGATTTTGTGCTAGGGCTACCCCGTACTCAACGAGGTAAAGATTCCATTTTTGTTGTAGTAGATAGGTTTTCTAAGATGGCTCATTTTCTTGCTTGCCAGAAAACCAATGATGCAACCAAGATTGCAATACTTTTTTTTATGAAGTGGTGAGACTGCATGGAGTTCCAAAGACCATCACTTCAGATCGGGATGTTAAGTTCTTGAGTCATTTTTGGAGGACATTGTGGAAGAAATTGGACACAAAGCTATAGTTTAGTAGTGCTTATCATCCATAGACTGATGGACAAACCGAGGTTGTGAATCGAAGCTTGGGCAATCTTCTGAGGTGCATAGTTGGTGAGAAACCACGATAATGGGATTTAGCCCTATCGCAAGCAGAATTTGCATATAACAACTCAATGAACCGCTCGATAGGAAAATCACCATTTCAAATTATTTATGGCTAGAACCCCAAGGGTGTTCTAGATTTGGTTGAATTACCAATCCATGAGCATGTTAGTGATGATGCAGAAGCATTTGCTGAACATATACAACAATTGTAGGAAGAGGTCAGAGACAAGTTGCAGAATAGTAATGCTAAGTACAAAAAGGCCATTGATGTGCATAGACACATCCAAGTATTCTAGGTTGGGGACATGGTGATGGTTCACCTTTGAAAGGAGCGATTTCCCAAGGGGACATATAATAAATTGAAAATGAAGAAAATTGGCCCTTGTAGAATTCTACAGAAAATGAATGACAATGCTTATAAGGTGGAATTGCTAGTTGACCTCGATATTTCACCAATTTTCAATGTCTCTGATTTGCATGAATTTCATGGTGATATTGCAGTTGTTGAAGAGGCAAACACCATAGCTTGGGAGAAGCAAATCCCTAAGAAGAATAAGGAACACATTGCACAGGTCCTTGATAGGAAAGTGATCACCACACGCAATGGCAACTATAGCAAATACTTGGTACAATGGGAAGGTTTGTCCCAAGCCGATAACACTTGGATTTCTAAGGAGGAACTAAAAAGGCTTGACATTGACAAGCTCAAGGTATTTCATCAGTAGAACTCATAGGAGCTGAGTTCATTTTCAACTAGAGGAGAATGATGCACCTTGCCAGGGCCATAACTTTTGCTTCGAGTGTCCGTTTTGCCCCGTTATTTTTTAAGAACGTGTTGAATTGCATGGAGAACCTAAGGAAAGTGGCCCATATGTTTTCGCGCACAAAAATGCCTCTAGGAGGCCCAAAATTAGCTTTTAATGTAATTTTCAAATTTTGCAACTAAAAAGTTATCATAACTATTAGTGTAGAACTAGAGTGGGGTTTCTATCTTGGGGTAGTGGGTTTTATTGAATAATGGGTGCATGATTCCATTTTGGATGCCATCTAAGTTTTTTTTTAGGGTTACTAAAAATAGCAAGTGAGTTGCTAAAAATAGAAAGTTACTAAAAATAGTAATGGGGGTTTTTTTGGGTTTGGTTTTTTTTTTGGTGTATAGGAATTGGAAACTCTATTGTAAGGGGATGGAATTTAGTTAATGAAAGGAAGCATTTGTAGGTTTCTTTTATTGGTGTATTTTGTATGATGTCTTATCTTACAATTTTACCCTTGGAGTCCATTGTCGGTCTCCTATAGTGAATTTACATCAATTGGTATTAGAGCGGGTGAGATCTTGCTAGTGGAAAGAATATGAATAGAAGAGGGAGAGGGCGAGGAATATATGCCCAAATGAATAAGCAGATGGAGGATCTGCATGCAAAAATAGCATGATTGACTGGTGTGATTAATCGCATGGTGGAGGCCCGCACCAATGTGGACCCAGATCTAGGATCTGATAATGAGACCATGGCTGAGGAAGGTGGATCTAAGGATCATGCGAAAGAAGAACCATAATTTTTTGAAAGTAGGCTGATCCGAGCCTTGGAAGGACTTAAAGGAAGTTGAGATGGAATCAAGATCGAGGTTTTCGAGTATGCTGGTGGGTTAAAACCAGAGGAGCTAATCGATTGGGTAAATAGTATGGAGAAGTATTTTGAATGGAGTAATTTGGCTGAGGAAAAGAAGGTGAAACTTGCATGCACGAAGTTGAAAGGGTATGCTTTAATTTTGTGGGATCATCTACAAATGGAACGATAGAGGAAAGGAAAAGCAAAGATCAAGGCTTGGGATAAGATGAAGAAGAAGTTGCAAGAAAAGTTTGTGCTTGTAGACTATTCCCAAACATTATTTCATAGATTTTAGAACCTTCGATAGAAGGACCAAAGCATCGAGGACTACACCAATGAGTTCTACAAGCTATCTATTCGTGTGGAGCATAACGAGACCGAAGAGCAAAGGGCTGCAAGGTATGTAAATGGCCTAAGTTATGCTATTCAAGATGAGTTGAGTATGCATCGTACCCTTACTGTAGAAGATGTGTATCATATGGCCTTGAGGGCCAAAGAAAAGCATAAGAGGAGTAATTATAGAAGAGGGAAGAAGGGATTGGCATCTTCTCCAAATCATGGGTGTGGTGGATCTAGCTCATCAAAGGGAGAATCCTCAAATACATAGAAACAGGAAGAGACAAAGCAAGGTCGTGGTACCTACCAAAGAGGAAGAGGAAATAGGGGAGGTCAAGGTAATGGGGGAGGTCAAAATGGGAATGGATCATGGAAGCCATATACCTATTTTAGATGTGGTGAGGAAGGTCACAAAGCATTTGAGTGCACCCACTATGATGTTGAAGAGAGGAATCAGGGAGGATAGGCTAGAGTCAACCTGGTTGAGGAAGAGGATGAAACTGAGATAGAAGTTGTTGTAGATGCGGGCGAGAATCTCATGATAAAGAGAACATTGATTGCTCCAAAGAAGGTGAAAATGCAAGCAGATGAGGGTGGTGAGTCTTGGCTATGAACAAATATCTTTCACACGAGATGCACATCAAGAGGAAAGGTATGCAAAGTAATCATTGATGGTGGTAGTTGTGAGAATATGGTCTCTAATGTAATGGTAGATAAAATGAATCTAAAATGTGAGAAGCACCCACATCCCTATCACATTTCATGGATCAAGAAAGGAAATGAGGTGACTATTGATAAGAGATGTTTAGTAAAATTCTCAATCGGGAATACTTATAAAGATGAAGTTTGGTGTGACGTGATTCCTATGGATGCCTATCACATATTGTTGGGGAGGCCTTGGCAGTATGATAGGAAGACCATCCATGATGGGGGTCGAAATACATACACCTTTTGGAAGGATGGTGCCAAGGTAGTATTTTTAGGTTACTTGAAGAAGGGTAGAGTGATATTTTGCTGACTGTGAAGGAGTTTATCATAGAGGCACAAGAATCTGGTTGGTGCTATGCATTGATGACAAAGAAGATAGAGGTAGAGGAGGTTCCTATACCACCGACAACATCCAGGTTGTTGAAGGAGTATGCTGATGTCATACTAGATGAGTTACCTAATGGGTTACCACCGAAGAGGGATATTCAACATCACATTGATCTAATTCTTGGGTCAGTTCTTCCAAACCAGGTAGCCTATCGGTTGAGCCCAACCCAGAATGTAGAGTTGAATAAGAAAGTGACAAAATTGATACAAAAAGGATTAGTAAGGGAGAGCATGAGTCCTTGTGCAACTCCCACTCTGTTAACTCTGAAGAAGGATGGCTCATGGCGGATGTGTGTAGATAGTAGGTCCATAAATAAAATTACTATCAGGTACAGGTTCCCAATACCTAGAGTGGATGATATGATGGACGTCTTAGCAGGGGCTAGCTACTTCAACAAGATTGATCTACGAAGTGGTTATTATCAATTATTATTAGAGAGGGGGATGAGTGGAAGACTGCTTTCAAAACCTGAGATGGGTTGTACGAGTGGATGGTGATGCCATTTGGGTTATCAAATGCACCCAGTACCTTTATGTGGTTGATGAACCGAGTGCTGCGAGAATACATTGGTAAGTTTGTGGTCGTCTATTTTGATGATATCTTGATTTTTAGTAAAAGTGAAGAAGAGCACTTGCACCATGTGAGGTTGGTGTTAGAGTTATTACGGAAAGATAAATTGTATGCTAATTTGAAGAAGTGTAGATTTCTTCAAGAAAGTCTAGTGTTTTTGGGCTTTGTAATTTCCAAGGATGGCCTAAAGATGGATGAGGAAAATGTGAGGGAAATTCTTGAATGGCCTATTCCAAGGAATGTAACAAAGGTGAGAATTTTCCATGGTTTGGCAACTTTTTTAAGGAATTTCATTAGAAACTTTAGCAACATTCTTGCACCCATAACAGAGTGTACGAAGGGGAAAAACTTTGTATGGACAAAAGCAACAACTCAGAGTTTTGAACTCTTGAAGAAGAAGGTTTTAGAAGCACCCATGCTGGTATTACCTAATTTTAGAAAAATATTTGAAGTTGATTGTGATGCTTCACATGTGGGGATTGGTGCTGTGATGAGCCAAGAGGGGCGTCCAGTAGCATTTTTCAATGAAAAGTTGAATGAGGTAAGGAAGAACTACTCCACTTATGATGTAGAATTTTATGCAATTGTGCAGGCACTAAGGTATTGGTGATATTATTTGTTATCCAAGGAGTTTGCATTGTACACTGACCATGAAGCCTTAAGGTATGTCAATTCTCAGAAGAAATTAAATAGTAGACATGCCAAGTGGGTTTCCTTTTTGCAAGAATACTCATTTGTGTTGAAGCACAAGTCCGGTAAGTAGAATAAGGTTGTTGATGCATTAAGCAGGAGAGTACTATTGGTAACCACCATGGAGAATGTAGTGGTAGGATTTGAGGGGATTAAGGATTTGTATGAATCTGATGCAGATTTTGGAAGCATTGTACAATAGTACAAAACTCCAGTTGTGGGTGAGGTTGGTCGAATATTTGTTGAGTATGTTATGCAGGATGGCTATCTGTTTAAGGGGAAATAGTTGTGCATACCTGTTGGTTCCATGCGGGAGAATATCATCCGTGAGCTGCATAGTGGTAGTTTGGCAGGACACTTTGGCGTAGATAAAATAGTTGCTCTTGTGGAGGAAAAGTACTATTGGCCACGGTTGAAGAGAGATGTAATTCAATTTGTGTCCAGATGTAGAGTGTGCCAAGTGGCTAAAGGTCATGTACAAAATACAGGGTTGTATACACCCTTACCAATTCCCCTAGGATCGTGGACCGACCTGAGCATGGATTTTGTGCTAGGGCTACCCCGTACTCAACAAGGTAAAGATTCCATTTTTGTTGTAGTAGATAGGTTTTCTAAGATGGCTCATTTTCTTTCTTGCCAGAAAACCAATGATGCAACCAAGATTGCAGTACTTTTTTTTTATGAAGTGGTGAGACTACATGGAGTTCCAAAGACCATCACTTCAGATCGGGATGTTAAGTTCTTGAGTCATTTTTGGTGGACATTGTGGAAGAAACTGGACACAAAGCTATAGTTAAATAGTGCTTATCATCCACAAACTGATGGACAAAACCTAGATATGATTTTATAAGAATATATCTTAAGTTCTAGGTATTAAAAGACAACAATATATAGTATGCATCTAGGGTTAATTCTATTTGTGCATTCTTTCTTGAGCCCTTGCTTAAATATTGTTTATCTAAAATCCTAGGTTAGAAAGCATTCAAAGAAAGAATCATTCTAGGGTTAGCTCTCGTATTTTTGCATTATCCTTTATCTTTCATAGCATAGATCTAGAAAGGTAAAACTTAGGTGATTGCTTGAAACTGAACACATCAAACATTCCTAAATATTTTGAGGACTTGGAGAAAGTCCTTAAATAATTCCTGGTGAACCCTTCATCCCTTTTTAGCATCGATTTAGAGAACAATGCAGCCTCTATTGTTCACCTCATAAGGCTTTCTACCTTTGTGGATCCAACATTTTTTGGAATTGTACACGGTAGGGTGGTTTTCCCCCTCTACATATTTGGTGAACCCAATGTGAAAACCTCCTTTATTTTTGAAAAATTTAAAGCAATATCATTAATTCATTTTGAAAATATTTAATAAATTAAGTTTTGTGTGTTAGTGTTCTCCCCTATCTACTTTTCACTACTTCTAATGGCTCATTTCCTTAGAAGTTAGAGGAGACAGCTAGAATTTAATTATGTTCCTCCCGAAGATGATTAGATTGATAGGGAAAATTCTAATCAATCTAGTTCCAAAAGAGCAAAATGGTGTTGATATAGAAATTGATACAAATTTTGATCCTTATGAAGGACCCAATGGGGGTTTGTCTTCTCATCATTTGATCATATTTGGGATTTCATGAAAGCTAATAAGGAAAAGCTACTGGAATGTATAGAGTGAGAAGCTCATCTTGAAAATGAATATGCTTCTCATTCTCCTCCCATTAGATCTCCTTTGCTTAACCATGATAACCCTACATCCCAATTATTGCATTTTGATAATCTAAAAAACCAAATGTCTAGTATCACTACTACAACCACCAACATTAGGAGGGATTTGCAAGTCCCTCTAACTAGCAGTGGCATACACAACAATTTTCAATTTCCTCCTCCATATTCTAATGTCAACACTATTTCTTCTGCCCTATTAAATGTTAGTTGTCCATTTCTACAAAACACCACATATAACCAAGGTATTCAAATTCCCAAATTAAATCAAACATCAAGAATTCAACATACTTATATTTCTCCTTTTGGGAATCCGAGAAACACACATAGTAGTAATACAAAAATACAAAATTTTACAAATATGATGAATCAACTGGTTTCAAGAATGGATATGATTCAGCCTTCAGGTGTCACTTACAATTATAAGGAGATGTGTAATCAACTATTGGATCCTATTTTTGCTACTAGGCCTTACCCAAAGCATTTTTATATGCCAATTTTACCAATTTGTAAAGGTACAGAATATCCAATAGAGCATTTAAGAAGATTCAGAACAACTTGCCATGATCTCATTTATGATGACACGTTATTATTGAAAACTTTTCCAAAAATTCTTCCTGGCATGGCATTAGAATGGTATTATTTGTTTCCCAATTATTCTCTAAAGAGTTTTGGAGATACAACATAATTATTTGTTCATCATTCTAGTGCATACATTGAGAAAGAAGTATTTATGAAATATCTTTATAATCTGAAACAAAAAAAAAGAAGAAAGCTTTTTTTTGAATTTTTAGCTCATTGGAGAAGTTTAGTAGGTCGATTAAGACATCCTATACCACAAAAATATATGCTTGATATATTTATTGGAAATCTACAAGAACATATATCTTATGCCTTAGAGACTACTACTTTCACGTCTATTGATCAAGCAATTGAGTTGGCAAGGAAAGTGGAACATACCCTTATTAAAAGAGGCCAACTCAAAGTTAAAGAAGAGAAACCCACTAAATCCCAACATAAGAATAAGTGTACATGAGGTGATAGTGATAGTAGATCTGTTAATAATGTCGCTAATAGCCTATAAAAGATAGTACTTCAAAAACCTCCTCAAAGGAATTTTACAAGACTTGATATATCTATGGAAGTAGTTTTGAAGCAACTATTAGAAGCCAATGCAATTGAGTTACCTCCTGTAAGAAAACCAAATACAACTCGTTGGTATAAGGCCAGTAAATATTCTGCATATCATAGAGTAGAAGGACATTGGAATAACTCTTGTAAAATACTGAAGCATGTGGTCCAAGATTTAATTGATACAGGGTGTATTGATTTGGAAAACTCTCAAGCAACAAATAATCAAGCTCCTACTCAACAAGCTCCAAAAACCAATCAAGACATGGGAATATTTAAGGATACATTGCCAAAACATAATCAACAAATGGAAAATCAGGTGGCTCACCATAATATTATGGTTGGCATGATCGAGATAACCACAAGAAAGCAAGCTCAAAATCAGCAAAATAAATAAGGACAAAGTTCAACATCATAGCCCAGTTCAATTTTGAAGGAAAATCAAAGAAAATATTCAGCCACAAGAATTCCACCTCTAGTGTTGAAACCACAGCCGAAAGTTTCATTTGATCTCTAGAAGCAATTAGCTAATACTCCAACAAATATATCAGTTTTAGAGCTTCTATAGACTTCTCTTGATCATAGAAATGCTTTGATGGAATTTTTAATACAACAATCAGTTTCCCCATATATCTCCCCTAATTCTATAGTAGATACCATAGGTTATTTTGGGATACATCATGTCTCATTATCAAATGATGACAAACCTTTCTCAAACTTGCATGGAGATTATTCCCTTTACATCACTGCACTTATTGGGGACACCCTCATCAAGCGGTCTTGATTGATAATGGTTCTTGCCTCAATTTGTGCACATATCAATTCTTTCAAAAATTTGGTTTAAAATAGGAAGATTTAACAAAATTTGATATCATTGTAAAAGCTTTCAACAATGAGTCCCAAGAAACTTGTGATGTCATTTCTCTTCCCTTAAAATTTAGGCCTAGAATATTCGATACTTTGTTCTATGTGGTACATTGTCCTGCATATTTTAATCTCCTTCTTGAGCATCCATGAATTCATGCAATGAAGGTTGTATCTTCTACTCTTCATTAATGTCTAAAATTTGAATATAAAAATCAAGTTATCACCATTCCGGGTGACCCTCGGCCATTTGAATTTTGTTCAAATATCGAGTTAGCTCAATCTGAATTTAAATCATGTCCTATTTCTTCAACAATTTCTCCATGTTCCTCACCTCAAATCTCAGGAAGTCTTCAAATTTTAAAAGTGAGTGAGGAACATACATCTATTTTTTCATATTTGGATCATGATAATCAGTTCCTCCAAGAGCCTCTTCTGGATCTAGCTAAACAACAAACTTTGGCATATGTACCTTTATCTTCGGAGGAACTACCTTCGAATAAAAGATTCGTGGTAGCAATCCCTATCCTATTGAGTGCTTTTTTGCTCAATGGTATCTCACTAATGATTATCTTCTTCCTAAACAGATCCTATCTAGTATGGGATATGTAGGTAAAGGTTTGGGGCCACAATAGAAGGGCATTCAAGAGCCCTTGGATGTCGATATTTGGCCTGGGATATGTGGCATAGGTTTTATACATGACAAAAATTAACCTTTACTATTTTAGGATGATGACCATATTATAACCTATACAGAATATATGAATTATCAAAATATGACAAAAGATAACAATAAATATATAAGTTCTACTTCTCCTCCGAAATTGATGTTTTATAACATGATTGATTTTATTTGCTCTAAAAATGAACCTACTACTTTAAAATAAGATGATGAGTTGTTATATGGTGTGTCTTATATTAAAAATAATGTTGTTGTTCATAAATGTAAATATTATCGTGCCATGGATATCAAGAGAAAGGTCCTCACTGAACTCCATAATTTTCATTATCACGAGGACATATTATTTGGGGAAAAATTCAATGCAACAGAACGTGAAACGCTCATTCATTATAATAAAATGAATGATGCTTTTATATTTTGCATTAAGTATAATCCTTGTTTAAAAAAGAAAAAAAACCATCATTTAGCTACATATACATTTCCATTGCATCTTCTTTATTGCTCATATTGCATTGTTGCTTGTCATCCTTGCATGTTTTTTTGCATCTAAAACAACTTGCATGTTTGCATATCATAAAATTTCATGATTGATTGTTCATGACTGCCTGTACATATAGATTTCTGGGGATTTTATGATAATGGCATGTGATTATGCCTAGTTAGGTTGTAGCTCACATGTATTACACTTTCACTAGGACTCTGATGCCTAACACGATCTCCACATAGGTATTCTTATTCTACTTCTTCTTTGATGTCTTGCTTCTTCTCTTCTTCTTGAGTTCATAAACAAAAACACAAGCAATATTTCTACCACAATAGCAATATTTCATCAAAAATCCCTATCTGGGATAGCACTCACACAATTCATTAGCATATTACACCCCACATGGGATACTTGTACATCCTAGTAGGTATTATATTTGATCTTCTATAGGGTCATACTCTCTTTTGACTTAGTAGGTTAAACACCCCATTATAGGATAAGCTCCTTGGTCGGTATCAGTAGACCTCGACATACATCCTAGATTGTAATCACCTCACATAAGTCAATAAGGGAGCAACCACCCATAGCGGGTAGAATTCCAATGCACTTCTACACTATTGCAAGTGCTATGTCTATAGTAGGTTTAGCCCTTATTTTTTGGTACGATCTATAGTATCTAACTACATTGGTTCCTTGCAACCTACGCTAGTTTTGTACTACGGATCGCCCATCCTTCTCTATCTCAGTTGGTTGAACTTTGGATCTTCTTCTTCTTATTCTTCTTCTTCCTTATTTTTCTTTCTTCTTTTGTCTTCTTCTTCATTCTTCTCTTTCTTATTTATTATTCTTCATTTTCCATCCATCCATTTCATGTAGTTTACATTTAGGTAGTTTGCATCACATTATAAACATAAAACATACAATATATAAACTCAAAACTTAAAACATTAAATCATCACACATTACACACAAAATAAGATAAAATGAGCACCTATATATTACTTGAGTTTTTGGTTGGTGTACCACAATCTAGACTCAATACAATCAACCTAGGGATGCACACCATAATAAAAATTGGTGTGTCATCCTGATCTTGATCCCTAACCCTAGCTCTAGGAGCCTGCTCCATCTAGCCCGCCATGAGGAGGAGGTAGTCTAGGTTGCTGCATGGAATTCTATGATGTTATTGTTATCTGTGATTGAGATCATGATTTTCTTGTTGACTGCAGGGACGGGGGAAGTGACATCCTCCGCTTCGATGGGATAGTCGCACAATACATTGTCTCAAATAATGTAGTCCACTGAATGGCTACCTCTAGCCTCTCTTCTATCCTTCATAGCTTCACATGTAGCCGTTGCATCCCATAGCCTGTCTGGTTGCTCCCAATGATATCAATCCCCTATGCTCAGGCCCTCTGGTGCTATCCATATAGATGAGTCACCTCCCCTCAAAGTCGATCGATATCCACCCAAGCTACATCCCTCTCAGCTTCTGTGATGCTTAGTACACTTCATAGTCCCTCTAGCCTCTTGGCTCTATCCTCCTGAATCTGGATCATCTGGATCTATAGAGTAGCTACCTATGCTCGTAGCTCCTCTATATACCCCTAGCCAATCACCACTATAGATGTCTAGGACTCTTTAGGGTCTCTACCTTGTAGCCTACCAACCTTTGTGGGGGTACCTCCTAGTCCTCCCTCTCTGGTCCTTGTAGTCTAGGTGGCCTCTACAACCATGACCCAAACACATGACTTCCTTTATCTCAGGGCTACAAGACCCTGTTGTGCCCTCTCCATGGTTCGATGAGCAACCTCTCAAAAATCTCACTGCATGTCTAGGCCCATGACCTGGTGCCTTTGTATCAAAACTGGCGAGGAGATCCTTTGGGGTACGACTCCTTTATACCACTACTTGTATTTGATGGCCATATCCATATCGTCCACCCTCAGGTCAACATAGGTAGGATCATCCAAATACTCCTTGACCCACCTGGTGAGGTTTGTCTCACCCTCGATCCCTGCTAGATCCCAGGTCACTCTTCAGTACCAGTAGTTCCCCAGGTTTGGGACTCCTTGCAAGATATTGAACTGTCGTAGGACTCTATCAAATATATAGACCTTAAAATTCCCCTTCTATGATGTCAACCACCTAATCCTCCTCATCCTGGATAGATTCACCCTGTCCTTAGCCCACCTTAGGTGACAGTGCCATGGTCGCCAGATGAGCTACACCTCCTGAAGCTCGTCAATCACCCACCTAGCTAGTGGTAGATTTCTTGCATAGACCCTCACAAACCTCTCGAGTGATCTCGACCACCTATATGATGTTGGCCACTCTAGGCTAGGTAGTGGGTATGGAAGTGCATCTGGCATTTGGACAACTATGTGCTCCCAACACCACACCTGGAGCAATGAAGTGTAGACTAAACCTGTATGCCACTTGTACATGATGTTGTACAATGTCCTATACAAGAAGACCAACACATATGGGCTCCATGTGAACCTAAATACCTAGTATCACATGTCTGCCACTACTCCTACCATGGTCCATGGAAGATATCATCTGCTAGTATGACACATCAGAAGCCCAACCACAACCCCATAGAGCACGATCATCAAAGGATCCACCCCATATCGACTCACCAAATCATCAATGACAATGGTTCTCTCTCACACCTAATGGGTCCAGCTTGCTAAAAATCACTACAAAGTGGTTTCTTGTCCTCATGCTTCACAAATAGATGATCCCTTAATATGAATGCACAAAATCCACCACACTTTCTCCAGTGTGACGGTGAGCTCCACTGTGGGTAATTGAAATGTGGACGACTTTGGGTACCACCTCTCAGTTAGGGCTATCAGAATAGCCTTATCTATCTCAATGTGAGGCATCCTCACAAGGTGATCTAGCCCCACTACCTCGAGCCGAGCCATATCTTCTAGCCCCAGTGTGTCCAACTCAGTCTTCAATGCACCTGCATGCACCCTTGGCTCTCGAGTACACCTAGTTGTATCCACAAAAATAATTTTTTTTTTTGTTTTCGTTATTTTCATTAAAAATAAAATAAAATATTTGATTTTAGCATTAGATGGCTACATCTTAACTTTGCACTTTGCATGTTGCTTGCATATATTTCCTCTTTCCTCTTTTCCTTTTTATTTCTTTTGTTTTTCTTTTTTTCCATTTTGTTTTTCTTTGTCTTAGGTGAAATCGTGCCCCCTCTTTTGAGAGTGCAATTTCATGAAATCACACCCAAATTTATCCAGGTGCAATTTCACCACACCTTGCCCAAGATAAAATCACGATCAAGCCACAAAATCACACCCCAATCAGACGCAAAGCCCGTCGTTGAGTATGACGTAAAATTATCTAAAAAAATCCTAAACCTACCCTATGAAGAGAAATAAAGAACCCCAATAAACTAAAACTAGAAAAACAGTAATTGCAGAATCAAAGAAAGAAGATAGCAGATTCTGTTAATATTGTTTTTCTATTTTAGTTTATCAGGGTTCTTTATTTCTCTTCATTCGGTATTAGATCTAGATTTTAGCTTTGTTCGAGGAGTAAGGGTTTCAACCCTGTGATAAATTAATTCTTGAGTGGGAGTTGTATGTGAAAGGATCCAAGAAAAGAAGAAATATGAGAAGCACACAAATAGAGATTGAAAAATTTAATGGACAAAATTTTGAGTAAAGAAACTCAAAATGGAGGATCTATTGGTTGATAGAGATCAGTGGATTGTAGTCTCGAGAAAAAAATCAACATCGATGATAGATGAGGATTGGTTGAAAATTGATAGGAAGACAAGAAGCTCTATCAAATTATTCTTATTTGATTTGGTATTGTTGAATGTATCTACAGATACCACGATAAAGTTGTTATGGGAGAAGCTAGGAATATTATATCATATAAATTCATTAGTACATAAAATCTTTATCTGAAAGAAGTTGTATTTTCTTTGGATGAATGATGGTGACTTTATGGATGAACATCTGAATGCTTTTAACACTGTGGTAAGTTAATTAACATTTGTAGAAGTAAAAATGGATGAAGATAAAAAGTGTATTACTTTACTTTATTCATTACTTGATTCATGGGATAACCTTGTTATGGCTATTACCAATACTGCATCTACATTGAAAATAGAGGATATAGTAGGAACTTTACTATCTAAGGAGATGAGACAAAAATCTTATAAGTATTATCATCAAAAGGAAGCCTTGATTGTGAGAGGTATTTCTCAAGAAAGAAGCAAAAAGAAATCAGGAGAAAAGAAATCAAAATCTAGGGGTAAATTTGTTGCCACAAAAAAAAAGGAAATGTTGGAATTCTGGTAAAGTAGAAAATTATAAAAGAGATTGTGGATATAAAAAGGTTGTTAATAATCGATCATTTGATGAATGAAATTCTACAAAAATGAAGACCACAAATGAAGATTCAGGGGATTTATTATTAGTTGTAGCATGCTCAAGTGAATGTGATGACTCATGGTTAATTGAATCAGGTGCTTCTTTTCATATGACTCCTCATAGGGAGGGGTTATGTGAATATGAAAATATAGATGGAGGTAAAGTATTCCTGGGAGGCAATTCGACATATAAAATAATAGGTCGAGGAAGAGTCAAGTTGATGCTAAAATATGGAAGAATTAAAACCCTTCCTGGTGTGTTGCATATTTCGGGTTTGGCAAGGAATCTGATATCTGTGAGTAATATGAATGATGCATGTGTGAATGTGGTATTCAATAAGGATAACTACAATATGGTTTGTGGATCATTGGTGTTGGCAAGAGGAGTTCACATAGGAACTTTGTTTAGACTTGAGGCTAGAACTGTAAGTATTAATTGCAATAACTCTTCAGTTGTATAAGAAAATAATACGGTTGAAATGGCTCTAAGTATTCCTACAGCGAAGACAATGTTGTGGCATCAACACATGGGGCATATTGGTGAGAAAGGACTTCGAACATTGAAAATGAAAGGTATGGTTGAAGGACTTTTCGATTGCCCATTAAATTTTAATTTTTGTGAGCATTGCATTTTTGGTAAACAAACTAAAGTCAAGTTTCCAAGTAGTGCTACAAGGTCTGAAGGAATTCTACATCTAGTTCACAGTGATGTGTTTGGACCTGTAAAAGTGCCATCATTAGGTAAATCTATCTATTTTATTACATTTATAGATGACTTCTCAAGAAAGACTTGGGTATATTTTCTACGAAATAAATTTGAGATTTTTAATAAATTTAAAGAGTTTAAGGCTCTTATATAGAATAATATAGAGAAAAATATCAAGGTTTTGAGAAGTGATAATGGTGGTTAGTATTTCTCTAATGAACTTGAGTAGTTTTGCAAGGATTGTGGAATAGAAAGGTAGAAAACAACTTCGTATACTCCACAACAGAATGGTGTTGTATAACGGATGAACAAAACATTGATGGATAAGGCTAGAAGCATGCTAAGTGGTGCTAGGTAGGAGATCTATTGATGAGATAACAAGCTATTAACACAACTTTTACCCAAAATATCTAAGGTTTTTGGTTGTGATGCTTATATGTATGTCCCAAAAGAGAAGATGAATAAGCTAGAATATAAATATAAAAAATGCATATTTATGAGTTATAGTACTAGTGTTAAAGGATATAAGTTGTGGAACCTAGAAACACATAAGGTTGTTTATAGTCGTAATGTGATATTTATAGAAAAAAAAAGGGTTTTAAAATAGGAAATACAACCAAGAAAAGAACCAAAAATAGTGCAGGTAAAATTGGAATAAGAGGAAGAACATGTGGTAGAACTTGAATTACAAAGAGAATTTGAAGAGGAATATTCAGAGGAAGAAGGTGAGGAGGAAGCTGAAGATGCAAATCCTAGAAATCCAATTTTGAGGAGATCAGATCGAGAGAGAAGGCTTCCAAGCAAATATAGTCCTTCAAATTTTTATTCTACATTTAATTTATCAGTTACTGATGAAAAACCCAAGACTGTAAAGGAGGCCCTTCAGTCAAGTGAGAATAAGTCTTGGAAAAGGGCTATGGAAGAAGACATGGAATCCTTGGATAAAAATAAGACATGAGACTTGGTGAAATTATCTCCTAGCAGAAAACTTGTTGGTTGTAAGTGGTTATTCAAGAAGTACAATGTAGAAGGAAAGTTGGAGAAGTACAAGGCTCGTTTGGTAGCAAAAGGATTTTCTCAAGTTGAGAGAATTGAATTTGGTGAGATTTTTTCTCCTGTGGCTAAACTAACTTCAATCAGATTTATGTTGGCTATTTCTGCTGCTTTTGATTTTGAAATAGAATAGATGGATGTAAAGATAAAAATTTTACATGGTGAACTTGATAAAGATATATATATATATATATATATATATATATATATATATATATATATATATATATATATATATATATGTGGTGTGTGTGTGTGTGTGTGTGTGTGTGTGTGTGTGTGTGTCATAACCAAAATGATTTAAGGTAAAAGTTGGGATCTGGTATGCAAGCTAAAGAAATATCTTTATGGGTTGAAGTCGTCTCTAAGGATGTGGAACCAAAAATTTGATAGGTTTATCTTGACACTTGGGCTTGGGAAAAGCAAAGCAGATCCATGTGTATATTTAAAAAATGAAGGTGAACATTTTGTTATCATTGTATTGTATGTAGATGACATGTTAATTGGTAACAGTAAGGAGATGATAAAGTTACTAAAATCTCAGTTATCTTGTTAGTTTGACAAGAAGGATTTAGGTGCTGCAAAATTTATTTTAGGTATGCAAATAATAAGGGATTGTGCAATTAAAAAGTTATTAAATCAAAGAATATATGTTGATTTGATTTTACAAAAGTTTAGGATGCATGATTGTAAACCAGTATGTACTCCATATCTAGTTGGTCAAAAGTTATATGTTGAAAAGTTTCCTAAAACAGATGAGGAAATTGAAGAAATGCATGATGTTCCTTCTGCTAATGTTGTGGGCAGTGTGATGTATGCAATGGTCTATACTAGACTTAATATTGCACATGCAGTGGGAGTATTTAGCAAATATATGTCAAATCTAGGAAAGGAACATTGGACTACAGTGAAGAGGATCTTCAGATACTTGCATGGAACTACAAATTATGTTATATGTTATGGAGAAAATTTTGGAGGTAATGATATTGTAAATATACAAGGGTTTGTGGATGCTTATTGGGCTGGAGATCTTGACAAGAGAAGATCCACTAGTGCTTATGTGTTCAAGATGTTTAGAGGGGCAGTAAGTTGGATGAGTAAAAAGTAATCAGTTGTTGCTTTATCCACTACAGAAGCATAGTACATTACAACAAATCATGCATGTAAAGAGCTACAGAGGTTGTGTTCAATAGTTGGTCTTAAACAAAAGGCTATGAGAATTAAAAGTGATAGTCAAAGTGTAATATTTTTGGCCAATAATCATGGTTTTCATGACCGATCAAAATATATTGATATCAAATACCATTTTGTGAGAGAAATGGTTGAAGAGAATTGTGTTATATTGGAGAAAGTTGATACGTAGAAGAATACTATTGATTTGTTAACAAATGATGTACCTGCTCAAAAATTTTCTTGGTGTAGAAGATCTATGGGCATGGTTGCCCTTGAAAGTTGACAATGACAGTTTTTGGCCCCTATGGAAAGTATTCAACAAGTGGGAGAATGTTGGAAATATGTTGAATATTTTCCATGTTATTCTGGTGGGGTTAACACTAAAAGGTACTAGACACCCTATACCTATACTTGTCGGGCTAACTAAATACATCAAATATTCATGAATATCTTGAGGACTTAGAGCGAGTCCTTAAAATTTTCCTAGTGAACCCTTCCTCCCTTTTTAGCACCGAGTGTAGAGAACAATGCAACCCTCGCAGTTCACCCCATAAGGCTTTCTACCTTAGCAGATCTAGAATTATTTGGGAATGGTACGTGGTAGGGTGGTTTTCCCCATCTACAGTTACTTCTTGATTGGGATCTTGATGGAGGGTTCAAGGTCTTTAGCTTTGCCTATAGAAGATCTTGTGCTTATCTGCCTCTGAGGTTTTTTGGTGAATCCTCTTTTTGCAACTAATTTTGGCCCATGGAGATCGGGACCTATACTTTTTATTCAACTATGGTAGTAGGCTTTTGATGATTACCTCCTAGCTGGTTGTTGGTGAGGCTAGGAATTGATCTATCATTGGTGAGTGTTTAATGGGCCTTTTCTATAGTTTCTTTTTGGTATTAGAGGGAAAGACCTTGTGCTTGCTTGATTACTGTAGATGTTGGATTTTTGAATATAATCCCTATGTTAAATTTTACTTCCAATTTTAAGGTGTTGTGGTGCTATCTCCTCTAGACCTCCCCAACTCAGAACATGCATTATGTATCTATTGCAACAAGATATTGTAGCCTATAGAGATCTCCTCGTGTTGCTGATCCATATTCTAAGCTTGCAAATGATCTCTATGCAGGATTCCCTTGTTCACGTCATTTTCCCTTGTGGGAATTTGATCCATTTTTTTGTGTAGGAAATTGGTTTCAATTTTGAATCCTTTGCGTTGTTCTAGTAGGGGTCAAGAGGACCTCTATTCTCGTTCTTGGTGCCTATTTCATTTTTTTGCTTGTTGGTTTTCTCTGTCCAAGCAGGAAACCTTTTTCAAATTTAGGTTTTATTTATAGTTGGTACCATGGAGATTATATCCCTGTCTTTGTTGTTCCTGGTTTGTCTCCTGAAAGGTTGTCTCCATGAGATTGTCTCTATGGTTGTGTTATTTTTGTAAAAGGTTCAGGGAGACTTTCAAAACTCTTCTTTTCAACCAATAAAAAAACTTGATGTTTTGCTCTTAAAGATGAAAGCTTTACCAAATTATAGGTCAATGGTGCTATCACTCTTTGGTTTAAACATAGTGAAAGCATCAATGACACTATTGATTCCTCATGGTACTTTCATATCCTAACATTTATTTCATGCACTCTATAATTTTAGCATTTTTGGTTATCTAAAGAAGGGCCTGATTACTATTTAAGGAAGTCTAAATATATTTTTCCAGCGTAGACAAACCCCTCTATCACCAACTATCTCTTTTTCTATCTATTTTGTAGGTTAAGCAATAGCACTACCAACAAGCAATAGTACTGACAACTTCTATGGATTGGCTATGCTTTTTCCATTGTGGAAAAAGTTCTTCTACCCTCAAACTTAGCCTATAGGATACCAACTTAATCGTTAATCCTTAATATTTAATCATAATCACATATAGTTGCATATGAAGCTTTGTTTGGTGCATCTTCTTATGCCCTTATCTCTTAAAATAAATTTCGTTATTTTTTCCTTAAAAAAATCAAAAGAGCATTTAGTCTTAAGCCTTGATTGTTGCATTTGTGTGTGCATTAGGGTTAGGTTAAGGTTAATTTTAGACAAAGAAGTATCTTAAGAGAAATTTAGGTGTTCGCCAACTAATCCAAAAAAAACTAAACTTTAAGTTGACAAGCTTCTTGTTGGGTGGTGATTTTCCCAAGTGCAAAACCACACTTACAGTTAGGATTTTGTTAAAAACCATCTCTTGAAAAGAAGTATAAAATTTTCCAAGGTTCCTTTTACTTTAATGTGTGCATGTATGCTTATCAGAAAGTGCATGTAACCTTGGAGAAGTTTATACTTCTTTGCAAGAGAGGTTTTTTAACAAAATCCTAACTGTGAGTGTGGTTTTGCACTTGGGCAAAATCACCACCCAACATTTTGGCGCTAGAAAGAGGGCCTGATTTGGTTGTTTTTTCATATATATTAACTTGTTCATGTTATTTTAAGGAGTTATTTGAAGACATTTATTTTGATTAATGAGGTTTTATTGATCACATATCTTGATTTGAAAGTTCTCCAATTAACTATACATTTATGCTAACCTTTTGCAAATTAGAGAATGGTCTTTAATGTCAATTTTTAATTGATGCATGTCCTTGGATAATTGTTAGTCATTTCATGCTTATTGCAATATGTTTCTTTGATTAACAAAATTGGTTTGAAAGTCATATTCCTTGAGGTTATCTAATGGTATTTCTTGCTTCTTTAAAGGTATATTGTCTTTTAAATATACCTAGGCCTTCACATCATATGCCTATGGATATTATGAGTAATCTACCTCAGTTTAGGCATGCTGGGATGGAATCGATTGAATAGCATATTCAAGGATATAAAAGCATTTTGATTCATTTGCAAATCATACATGAAGATGTCATTTGTAACATGTTTCCATTTATATTAGATGATATTGCTTATGATTGATATCTGGGTTTACCTGCAGGTTCTATCACCTCTTGGGATCAATTAGAGGTAGCATTTCTCAAACAGTTTGGAAAATTGATTGATCCAGATAGGATACTAAATCAGTTTGTTTTTGTTTGTAAAGAACCTAATGAATCCACAAGCTAATTTAATGATAGGTTCCATAGGTTGTACATCGAGATGGAAATTCGTTACATCATTTCAGAAGAAGAAGAAGAAGCTATCCAAGTATACCTAGAAGCCTTAGACCCATTTACCTCTATATTTCTAAGGAGAATTCTTAAAGAGTCATCATTGCCTAAAGTATACAATGAGGTAATAGCTATAGAATAATGATGCATTTCAAAAGGTTTGGATGTGGGACAATTATCATTTCTCATTCCTAAAGCTCATAATAAAATGCTACCAAAGAATCTAGTTGAGAAGCCACCTTCTCCTATGATGGATTGTTTTTCAGGAGCTATAAATTCCAACCAATACCAACCATCAAACCTTATAGTCCTGAATCAAACAATGCCTAATATGAGCAATTAAGGGGATAAATTTGAATGTCCACATATTACAACCACCTCAGTTATCATCAATGAAGATTGTGATGATCAAGTTGATCAAAATATAGAGGTTGGTTTAGGGTCACTCTTTACAAAAGAGGATTGGGATAACTTTAGAAGTTTGAATACATTAGTATATCCCATGGAAGAAACCCTTGATCCACCAATAGATGAATCCGAAGAAGATGAATTTTTCGAAGGGGATAATCTAAAGAAGATAAATTCTTTGAAGTTGAGGAAGGAGAATGCACAAATGAATCTAAGGATTATACAGAAGCCTTGATATAATTTGTTAAGTATGATGATGTTTGGGGAAAACATGAGGAATGTATTCCTTTTGCGCATTCTGATAAAAAAATTTCTTCATCTTATACGCATGACTCTAAAGATGCTATCTTGCATGAAGAGCCTACAATTTTTAAATCGTTAGAGAATAATATGCAGCTTGAGAGCATGATAGAGCTTTATCCTAAGAGTTTAGAAGAGATTATTATAATGGATGGGGAAGATATGAGGATTTTTTTGTTTCTCACTTTCCTACTAATGAAGGTTTTGTGTCATTTGATATGCAAGATGCTGAAATTGTGATGTCACAGGAGGTGTTACAAAATGATGATGATGGAACCCATGAAGAAGAAAAGGATATAATGGTTTGCCAAGTTTTGGTAAATGAAAATATACAAGAGGTAGAATCTAACCTTTTGTGTCCAAACATCCAAACTTCGGGTAAAAATCTGTGTAATCATTTATTAAATTCACATGCTATTTATGATGAAATACCACTAGAGGTGAATGAAGCATTGGAATGAATTTTTTCTAACACCACTAATGAGATTTCCTTGTTAGATGAGGGAAAAATAGACATGCTTGAATTGTTAAATCAGGTTCATCAACAACTAACAATTGAAGCTAGGATACAAGATTATAATGATCCTTATTTAGTAAATATCCTAGATAATTGTAAATTGTTGTGTGAATATGATTGGTCTAAAGACATAGATGATGATATTGCTTTAAAAAATTTAGAAATAGCCTATTATTTGAAGGAAACCCTAGATACTTGTGAAAATGAATCTAATGTCGAAATTTTCATCCCACTGACTAATCAAAACATAGTTGAAAATCATGCATTCACTTTCAAGTTTAATAAACCAAATGCTCAACATGAAATTGCCAATAAACTTGAAGCAAAGCAATATGAGAGGTGTGGCATGGCTTGATCCAATCTTGTTTTGTTGGGATCTTTGTAAATATTGGTATGCATTTCATGTTAGATATCTTTCAAATTGTGCTAACCATGTTTGGGATCCAGGGAAATGATGGTCCAAATTTTTTGCATCATCTTGTATATTATTGTATATAAGTTTTGGTTTTCGTGTTTTTTCTTTGGTTTTCAGTTTTGGGTTTTGTCTCTAATTTTGGGTTTGGTGAGTTTTGTGATGTTTTCCTTGGCAAGTTTGTGTTAGATTAGGTTTTGGGTTATTTCCAAGTTTTGGTTTGCAAGTTTTGAGTTTTGAGGTGGTTCCTCTATTGGTGGTTGTGTTCTATGATAGCTACTAATTTGTGGACTCTTGAAGGATGAATCACATATCATGTGAGATGGAATTATTGAGTAATCGCTCCTAGATTTTTGGGGACTAAGATAGTGAATTTTGGGAATCATTAATCATTTTTCTAAGGCTACATATAAACACATCATATTAAGGGGCATCCTTGGAATCTTGAAATATGAAGTTATATGGTTTGCAATTTCAGGTGAAAATGTTTTATATACTCATTATTTAACCTTATTGGATCACTAACCCAGGTGATAGATGAAAAAATGATAAAATGAGTTTCATTGGTCAATAATTAAAAAAAAAGCCAGATTAATCGAAAGGCTTAGGACATCTCCACCGGGGCTATGGACGCCTGGTTGGCAGTGAAGCAATATTTACAAAAGAGGCAAATGCAAATTTAATCTAATATCTGGGTGAGTGAGGGCATCTCCATCGGGGCTATAAACACCTGATTGGATGTGGAGCAATGCAAAGGTACATATTTAATGAGTAATTTTTATTAGACTAATGTGAAACAGGTGATGGAATCAGGATGGTTTTCAAGAATGCTAAAATGAAAGCACTTTCACACACTTAGCTGAAGCAATAGTTCATGTGTTTTTTATGGAAGTGTCTATCCCCATCATCTTCAGATATTGCTAAATAGTTTTGTTTTTTATATTCGGTTTGCTGGGTTTCAGAACCAAAAAATCTGGGTTCTCCACCCGGAATGCTCAGGAGCATTCTCCAGCAGAGTCATCATTTGTTGTGGCCTCACCACAACTATCTCCAAGTTTTGGGGACCCACATTTTCGTTTGGGTTTTTATAGGTCCCTGCCCATAGTTTTGCATTGTAGATTCCGAGGTTCATATTTGGGTAGTGTCCTCTCATTTCGGTTTCTTTTCTAGCTTTGATGTTAGTTAATGTCTCCTTGTTTTGGCAGCATGTTAGGTTAATCTGCTTTGGTTATTTTAAATTATTTTAAAGTTTTCTTTAAGTTGATTTTCAATAAGTAAAACTTTTGAATTTACTTGTTTGATGGCTTTATCAAAAAAATATATATATATATATATATATATATATATATATATATATATATATATATATATATATATATATATATAAAATGAATCTTTTCGTTGCCATTTTAAGGATGGGTTTTTTTTATAAAGGGAAATTGTGAAAACACGAATTGTTATTATATGATTTCGTATTTGGCACCCATATTTATATGCTTTGGTTATGTGTATGTGTTGTTTACTCATCGTTTCGTTTGTTGATGCTACAGGTACAAAAGGGCAGCGGTGAGCACGTTTCACAGAATAACGTCGCTATGGATATACACAGTGGATGACCTTGGACATCTATGTAGGTGACGGATTTGCTCGAATAAATACGACGTTACGGATTTCTAAGGTCTAACAGTGGAGGCATGTTGGTTGATTCGCGTCAAGTAGGGCCCCAAGAAAGTGACGAGATAAACAACATGGCATGGGTTTGTGTGGCTATTGCTGAGTGGTCGATCGACAAGCGTGATGCAGCATATAGAGGATAACGTTGCGATGTGAGTAATGATGCGGTAAACATAGTTACGGCAACACGTCGATCAGCAACTTACTCAGACCCACTCGATGGTGCTTCAACGATAGTGTAGATAGGTTGTCATCAGATCCGACGACGACCGACAGTGGATGCGTCGGTGACCTGGCAGAGACGAAGACAGCCTGGCGAGACTTGGTGACTTGGCAACATTGGGTGAGAGGATTATTATCGTCGGAGAGGTCAGCAGGCTAACAACGCGGCACTCGAAGCATGACGACAGTTGGAGACCGCCCATAACGGAAGGCACGGGCATTGACTAGGTGAGCTTGGTGATGTGGATTGTACAGTCAGATTTGGAGCAATGCATCTCGGGAAAGATAGTGCCATTATTAATTGTGGATGGATGATTCAGACGTGGGCCTAAGATCAAGCAAGACCTTATCGGGGGTAAACATTTTGACAGATGTGACAACCCGGTTCACCTACAGATGGACATCGTCGCGGATATTATCGACCGGGTTCGATGTAAACAGACTATGCACATCAATGATGGGAAAAAGTCAACATAATAGCAATCGATATCCAAACGAAACGTAGATTTCGGATAGTCTCCAACATAGCAAGGCAGGATTTCAGAGCAGAGTGACCTATTTTATCCTAAAGATGTCATGGCAAAGTCGATTGGTATAGGTAAGGGTGCAATGACGAAGGGATAATTATCATCGGAGAAGCTAGCAACATTTACATCGGAGAAAATCGAAATAAATTTGGGGGCAATCGGGGTTATTGTCTACCAGATAAAGAAGTTACTGGTGTAGACAAGAATAGACCAAACAAGTCAGAGATTTGCTTTGCCAAGTGTAGCATCTCCTGTTACATCGTGGATCAGAAGGTAGATAAGAACGATCATTCGCCATTGTGATAGAAGTTTCGAACATACAGCCTCAGCCTCGACAAAGATGGAAGAGGCATCGAATTGCTCGACAACAATGATACAACGAACCAAAACTACCACCCAGATTACCTAATGAGGTCGTACCTCGCTGAGGTGGAATAGGCATCATTCAAATGACTTGAATCCAACCGAGCTCGGAGTAGTAGTGAGGATGTTGATTGATTGCGTCCGGACTAAACAGGGTGAATGCAGCATCATGGTGGGCAGGTTCTGAAGAGGTATTGAAGTGGAAAGAAAGTCCAAATTGGGAATAAAAATGCTGGACCCAGTGTGGGAAAATAGAGCATCTAACGCAGTTTCAACACATCGTACCAGATGGAACAACGAAGCAGTGGGTATAAACTGGGCTTACACAGAGTGGCCGGACAGAAATCGGGTGACGATGGGAATTTGGGACGTACCGCAGCAATTACACAGACCAGTAGAGGCCAAGCGGTGAAGGGTTCGAAGAGTGACATAGGGCCTTATGATAATTTAGAGGTCGGAGGACGAAGCCAGGGATACTGTGGTAGGATACTAGGAGATATTGACACGTCCAAAGGAGTCGAGTGCAGAGGTATTGGTAATCATGGACCTGGGTTTGGCAACCGTCGTAGCATGCCTGGCTACGAGCAACGATGATAAGGTTATTTGGAGAAATAAGATAGTTGCAAAAGAGGACACGACATTGGACGTTACGCAAGAGGATGGCAGAAGCAATAGTTGTACCAGCATGGCCATTACTCGCATGGTGTGTAATAGAAGTAGCGAAGGAGATAAGCGAACTGTCTCTAGGGAGTCAACAGCCACGAGGCTTTGGAGGTAGAATTTGAGCGGTTACATTGTCAAAGTTGGCAAAGTGTAATTGGGACCTCAGATTTGAGGTTACAGTCACAGGCTTGTCATATGGATAACGCTTTATTGAAGGAAGCATTACAAAAAGATGGATGGAAAAAGCGTGGGGAGGGGGCATCTTCGAAGAAAGAAATAAAAGACAAAGGAGAAAAAGAAACGGACTCCATAGAGATGGATTGCGAGAATATGAAAGGGACAGAAAAGCGTTATCAAAGGAAAGAGAACCAGGAACAGAGAAGGAGAGGTTAAATAGAGCATTGAAGAAAGAATAACGAGGGGGAAACTTGTGGAACAGAGTTGCAAAAATGAGGACTTGTTTTGAATATTTTTCCTTCCACCCGCTGGATTGCAATTTGTCGACAGATGCCAAGTAGAAATCTGTATTCGACATATATTTTGAGTTTATATTGAAAAATCCGCGGGATTGCAATTTGTCGACAGATGCCAAGTAGAAATCTGTATTCGACATATATTTTGAGTTTATATTGAAAAATATTTATTGCTGATATATTGGGAATGAGATGAGTTTTATGCATGTTATTGGTTACTCGATTTTCATCTTTGAAGATTAGGTTGCATAAATATGGATCACTTCAAAGCTGGTTTTGCAAGATACTAAGGTAGCAGGTATGTGGGAAAGCTTTATTGCAGCATTTCTTTTATTTCTATTTTTTTCTTTAATTTTATTTTTCCTAACCCTGTCCTTTTCGCTTTTTTTTCAATGTCTTCAAAAAACAAAATAAAAAATAAATAAATAATTATAAAAGATATAAAATCTCAAAAACAGATGCATGCTTCCCAAGAATAAGCTCTAAGGTTTCATTTAGAGCAAGACTGATTTCATTTTGAGGCAAATGTGGAATTACAGAGTCTGTTTACAGTTCTGCATTTTAAGAGAAATTTTGTAATTTCAGCTTTGCAAGATTTGTGCTTCGAAAGAAATCTGGATTTTAAGTTTTGCATTTCTTTCAAGTAATAAATTAGTTTCCTTCCTGAAAATTACAATTTCATGAAAGGGTGCAATTCATCTGGCACTTCATAGTCCATTACATCAAAATCACAATTTCACTAAAGAGAGGTGATTTATAGGACATTCTAAGCAATAAATTAAATTCTCTTTATGGAAATCATTTTCATTCATAAATAAATTTCATTTAAAATGATTATTTAAAATGCAAATCAAAGGCTATTATAGCAACATAAGAGGAGTTCCTTTATCATGTTCAGATTTACATTTTATAAGCAGATTTCAAATTTTATTTCATGCCTAAGGCAAGGTTGAATATAAGGGTAAAATTAGTTTAAACTTACTTAACAATAAAGATAAAGTTGTTTAAAACCTTCCAAGCTAAAAATAATTTCATTCTCACATCGTGGTCATATGAGGGCCAATCACATTTACTTTCCTTTTAAGTTTCATGAACAGTTATAGCATAGCATAATAAAGTAACCCTAGCACAGGCGCCTTGTTAACAGTTGTTTTGCAGAACACTAATGTATTCCATGCACTTTCTGATAAGCATACATGCACACATTAATACACTTTCTGATAAGCATACATGCACACATTAAAGTAAAAGAAACCTTGGATAAATTTATACTTCTTTGCAAGAGAGGGTTTTTAACGAAATCCTAACCGTGAGTGTGGTTTTGCATTTGGGCAAAATCACCACCCAACACTTCCCCTAGTTTGAAAGTGTGAAGATGAAAATTTGAAAAAGCATCATGACAAGACCCTTTGTGATACCTTTCATCTTTTCGTCTTCTCATGGTAGTCAATATGTAATATAGGTAGGGGTTGTTTCAATCCTATATAACCAACTAAAAAATAAAAATAAAAAATAGTAGGCTAAATTTTATTTTGTACATGTCATTGCATATTATCTAATATTCAACTTATGTTCTTATTTTAATGGAGTCCTTCAAAATATGTCTAAATTTTATTTTTGTGTGTAAATTTATCATATTATAAGAATTAAAATTAGTAAAAACTTTTCAAAGCCTTCTTTAAGTTCTAGTTTATTATCCACTTCAATTTTATTTTAATAACACTACAAGATAAGTTTATTAATAAGATTAGTAAATATTTTACTTCTAATGCATACTTTATGTTCTATTTAAAAACAAAGTCTTTCACTAGATATTTATATAATTTTTACAGTGTTATATGTTATGCAAATAATTGGAGGTACTAGAATCTTATCATTAAAAGTATATATATAGATATTATTTGCCATGGTTAATTTAAAAATGTATATATTAAATTTACAAAAGAAAATTTTAATGAAATGTTTATATTGATAAGTAACATAAAATTTTATGAAATACATAAACTATAATTTTGATCTTTTAATCCTTAAATTTCAAAAAGCATTGAATGAATCTGTAATGTTTCAAGGTAATTGAAGTAATCATAAGATAAGGATATGGTTGTAGGAGGTAATTGAAGTAATCATAAGATAAAGAGGTGGTCTTAGGAGAGTTGTAAGAGATAATTGAAATAATCATAAGATAAAGAGGTCGGAGACCCATAAGATGATTAATAAAGAGATGGTTGTAGGAGACCCATAAGATGGCTATGAGTTAAAGATAATAAAGAGAAATAAAAAAATATAACCACAAATATAACTTAAATATAAAAACGTCTTAATTATTTAAAATTTTAACTACAACAAAGCAAAACAAATGTGACAACACAATAATTTTAATAAAATACTAGTTACTAATAAAAATATAAAATATAAATTAAAAAAAAAATTTAAAAACATACAATATTTATATTTTTATATTATATTCATGCAAAAAGCTTCACAAAATAAAATTGTTGGTCATCTTATCGCTCATATAATGGAATAAATGTCATCTCGACTGGGCTAGAGACATGATAGAATTGATTGAAATAGTTAAACATGTTACTTATAGGTAGATTTTAGGATAGTTATTAAAATCAAATAGTATTATTTAAAAGTATAATAGGTTAATAGCAGTATAGTGTTTTTTATTAATTGTTTTATTTAATTGATTGATTTAAGATTATAAGAGTTTTATACAACTAACATATGATTATTAAAATTAATTGAAAATAATAATAATTATATTAATTTAAATTATAATTATTAATTAGAATTTTTTGAGTGTGCATCAAAATGATGATAATGTTAAGAAATTTAAAGTTACCTATGGTCTCTTTCATGCCCTGTCAACAATAACAAAAAGTAAAATAAGTTTGGTAGGAACAATTCCTGTAGTTTGTAGTTTGAATCCTGCTGTGATTGTAACCAGCTTTCCTATGTAACTAAAAAAAACATATTTAAATGGAGGTCAAGGTTCAAACGGGGCGTGAGAGAGTGTGTGGAGGGGATGAGTGTGTGGTGGCTGTGTGTTAAATTCCCACTCTCTGGCTTTAGGAGGGGTCATGGTTGGAGGAGCCTAATCAACCCTGTATGTTGGTTGGAGGGAATAGATGTATGATGACTCTAACTTTAAGAAGAATCATAATTAAAAAAACCTAGTTCGACTCAACCAAGCTCAAAAGTACTTTCCTATTAAGAGAAGACGACTGTGACTCCTAACGCCTACTTAATAATACCATCTGCTACCAGATGACGACTGTGACTCCTATCGCCTAATAATACAATCTGCTACCAGTTGTCAATCTCTGCTCTCCTCAAAGTGGGACGTCAAATCGGCATAATTAGCATAGTTATTTTTTATTTATTTTAATGGTCTGCAAGTTGTGAATCTTTGCAACACATTTCATCTCTATATATTCTCTGGAACACCGCAAATGTCCATACGAACCTTAAAAATAAAATGTCAAAACTCCATGTGGAACCTTCTTGTCCCTGTGTAAGATTCGACATTGTAACGTGAAAATTGTAGTTAGGTCGGTGCAATTAAGTTTTTAATGGTTTTGTTTTTTAACAAAGTAAGACTCGCCGTTGTTTTCATCTCCGAATCCTAAATGCTTGCGTGTAGGCAGCACTGTAATGCGACAGGTCCATTTAAAGCCCCTCAAAACCAAAAACTGTCGCATAAAATGTTTAATTTTTAATTAATGATTATGAAGTTGTAACGAGTGATGAATGGAATAAAGTTAAAAGTTCAAATATCAATATGAAGAAGTAAAAGATATATGAAGAAGTAAAACATTAAAGATTTTGAATATTGGTACAGAAATACCAATATAAAAGACACCATGGACTTCCTCTTCAGCCAACTTTCCAGCTATAAATACCTGAAACAGGTGGAAAATTCTATCTAGAAGATGCAGTGGACTTGTTGAGCATTAACTATGGGAAGGTTTGAGTGCAGTGGACTTGTTGAGCATTAACTGATGACCTTACGTTAATAAATATAATAGATACTTCTGCGCGCCTTACGTGGGAGCCGTTGGAACCACTACATTCCAAGCATAAGAGTGTATATATGTTGCGGAATAATAATTGATAATTTGATGAAAATAAATTTTATTAAAAGACAATTGAATATAATATGATAGTCACTCTGAAATTGTAATGTCCACTTTAATTTTTCATAATAATAATAATTATGGAAAATTAATTAGAGTAATTTTTTTTTAAAGAATTCATAATAATTAATTAGGAATTTAGAGGGTGGATACTTGATCAATACATGGGTTAGTAAATGGATATATTAGTTTCTAGTTTAGTTTGCAAGAGGTTAGATAAAGTGATTTAGTAATTTAATACATGGATGATATGTAGTCTATTATTTGTAATGTTGGTCTTCTAATTTTTACTTAGAAGGATCTTTTAGGATAAAGCTTTTGTCTAGGTTTAGTTTTATTTCTTAAATTTAACATGCTATATTTATTTGAAAGGTGTTATAAGAAGTATTCACCTAGTTATTTGGTGTAAGAATAAGCATGATAAACTATCAAGCTTTAAGATCCACTAATATGCCTACATAGAGATGGACCTTGAAGGTGAGCTCCCATTATCAATTAGACTTATTGGTCTTAGTTTTGAGTATGAATAGGAGGTCATATAATTGAACTTGTCCAATCCATGCTTCTGGGGTTGTGAGGTAGACATATTAAATAGGACTTACCTAAGTAGAGATAATGGGTCTAGGGTTCCTAATAATGCTCCTAGCCAGGAGGGTTTATTGATTACTCAAAGGGCTAGTTTGAAAGGTTTTTTCTCTATTATGGTTCCTACGACTTAGAATGCTTAGGGCATCTAAGGTAGTGTATTTAGTTCATAGTTTTTTAGTGTGTTATTTTTACAATTGAATGAGTTATTAATACTAGTTTTTATAGGGATAGGTTTATTCAAGATCTTGTAAGAATTTGTAGTTTTGGAATAGATTCTTCTTTCTTCCTGGTTTAGTCTATCTTAAAAACTCAAGATAACTCAAGTATATCCCAATACTTTAAGGACATAGTATTATCTAAAGTTTGAAGGAATGTGTAGGGAAAATATAAAGAATCCTCTTTTTCTCATTTAGATCTTTCAAGAGTCAACTTAGAAATAGGGGATCATGTGTCACTAACAATGAATCAATCAGTTATTCTATTCAAATGCTAATCCAATATGGGGATATTGTCAAATCCCATTACAAGTTTCCAGCTAAATCTTGGTGAGATCTTTTCCTTGAAAATTTCTTTGGGGCTTTAGCTAGGCATCCCACTTCCTATGTTGATTTGGCATGTAAATTAAGGTAATTCCATTGTAGTTATAGTTAGGAAACCCACTTCCTCTACTAATTTAGCATGGGTTTTAAGATAGTTTCATAGAATATTAAAGCGTTAACCTTTAGGGATATAAATGAAATAACTACATCAATTATTAATAAACATAATTTGAATAGCTATTTTTATAGGAATTTGAGTATATTTATTGAAAATTAAAGCTTTCCCTTCTAGCCTTTTAAAATGAATATTTTTGGTTGAGTATCTCTCATGAGGAGGGAGGTAGAGGAGAAGTTCCTCTACCTTCCATTTTGGTTAAAATATTTAATGATTAATTCTGGTGAATATCCTTAGCATAGAGTAGTTTGGGTGACCTTTTCTATTAATGAATTAAAATTAGAAAAAAACTACATTACCACCACTGTAATCATCTATAATATTTACATTCCTAACTACTCTCATGGTAGTTTTATTCAATATATAGATTAATATATTATTACATTGACCTATAATTTAAGTTCTATCTATTATAATACAACATGCACTTCTTTCCAATACTCCATTTTGAGTAAGTCATGTTAATTCCTAAGTCATAAGAATGGATGACTTTTACATTCTCATAAACTTACAATTTAATCCAAATTCCTAATTTCAGGCCTCTTATCAGTACCCATTAGGTAATGAGCCCTAATAAATGCTTGACGCAATGAAGCTTAATACATTATATATCTTATAAATCTATGGAATTACGGATAAGATAAATCCACATCCCTAAGAATCAACATAACATATTGAAAAAAATATCGTTTAAAATAAGTCAAATGACAAAAGTCTTGCAATAGCTATATCATTTATGGCAATGTCTCCTATCAACATTTTATCATAAAGCTATTATCTAAATAATCCCTAATACTAGGGTCATTAACATCAACAAACATGGACATAAATTATCCAAATCTAACAACATAGACATAAACTATCCAAATCCAGCAACATAGACATAAACTATCAAAAATTCAGCAAGTATGAAAATAGATTGTCCAAAATCATAGTATCCTTTGGATATAAACTATCCAAAATATTTGTATTATATGAACATATATTGTCCCAAATAATTATATAATATGGACATAGACTATCTAGAATATTTGTATCATACGAACATAGACTGTCTAAAATATGTGTATCATATGGACATGGACTATCTAGAATCTTTATATGATATGGACATAGATAATCCAAAAGCATTGTATCATATGGACATAGAGTGTCCAAAAATATAGTATAATATGGACATAGACTTTCCAAAATACTTGTATTATATGGACATAAACTATCCAAAAGCATTGTATCATATGGATATTGATTGTCCAAAACATTAAAAAGGCATCAACTTCCTACATAAGCACTAGTTTTCCTAAGCACTTGTCCATTAATTAGGCTAGAAGATCCACCATTTAAAAGCAAGCAAAACATATTTTAAGGACATAAACTATCCTACGACATGGACTACCTAAAAATGCTACCAATCATAGTCGTCTAAGCACTTGTTTATTTATCAGCCTAAGAGGCCACTACTTAGGGTCTATTGATGCCATACATAAATAAACATTAATTTTATGAAGAGCTATTAAATTATTATTCTCAAACTAATAGACATAATGTTTGAAAAAAAGTTAAATCATGTCTAGATGCTGGCACTAACCCTTCTTTTCACAAACAAAATAAATTTATGAAAAATGATTCTCTCATTTCTGATTCATGTAAAATCATGCCAAGGGTATCCATCAACATATTTTAATACAAAAACATCTCAAAACTTGAAAATCAAGTCATACTCAAATTTTAATCAATTTATTTTGAACTTTGACTTTAGCATTAATGCAACTAATTAAAATTTTTTAAATCACGTTTAACATTACCATCATTTTAAAAAAATTTATTCTAGATCTCTTTATTAACTTATATTCAACCAATCATACCTACCTTTCAAACCATAAATTGGCAAAAAAAAATTATACCAAATTCCCATCAAACTTTCAATACATAGAATTTTTCAAATCAAATTAATTTGTTAAAATTTCTGAATATCCCTTAAAAAAAAATTCATATCCACACAAATACACAATATCTATCATAAAAAATTATCACTTTATCATACTATCTATCTAATATTCCATACAATTTATACAAATTTTCATATCACATCAACTCAACACACAATATAGCACAACCTTGAATCAATAAATAATTGATAGACAACTATACATAATTCATTCATATGTTGACCTAGTGTACCACAATAAATTAAAATTGGTACACTCAATTCCTCTCATTTAGCTAAGGTACCTCATGAAAAATTGGTGTCATTATGCTCCTCATCATAACAAAAAATATACACTAAGTACGAAACTAGCCCTAGGTCTCTAACTTACCTTTAGTCAATAGAGGGGGATTTTGAACCAAGTACTGAGAAGGCTACACCATGGATCTTTCATAGAATGGGAATGAGATCAAGTCCTTGACGAAGAATTTTGTATTAGTCTAAAGGAACAATCACCTTGTAAAGTGATTTGTAGTGAGTGCTCCTTGCTACTCTATTGTATACTAAGCTTGAAGAAAGGCTATCTAATCATATAATACTATGATGACCATATCACTACTCCCATCCACCACAACATCCACCTTGGTTATGACATCATCCCTCTCAATCCTCAACTAATCCTTATCTATTGCCATTCAATCCCTCTTTGTCTAGGTTTGATCTCTCTTAGCTATGGCTTGGTCCCTCTCTATAAGATTTGTATCACATGTTTCTACTTCCTAACATAGATATACTTGAATAAGCTCTATCTTCCTCCTCATAGCATCCCTCTCTTATAGGGATACCACCTTTATCATCCTGTTGATACTTACCCCATTATCACAAGTTGTAGCGAGAGGGGGCATAAAAAATTCCCATGATGGTGAAGATCCATCTCTTAGTTTCTATCTCAATCTATCCTATGCCATATGGACATGACATGATCCATCCTACTTAGTCTTGGTCCCATCTATGGTTGTCTCATTATTGGTGTAACCTACATAGGACAAATTTATTGATACCACTAGAGATAACATGGATAGTTCTTATGTCGTCTCTCCCATGGTCTAAAATAGGGGTATCATCTACATCCTCCTCAAAAAAACCCTTAAAATTCAAAATATCATTAAATATTCTTTGTCTCTCTCGAGTAACACACTAGAACGAAAATTCTTCCATCATTGGGATACCCTAAACGAGGTCAAATTATCTCAAAATCCTATATGGGCAATAGAGATCATAATCTCCATGAGCTCCTCATAACCACCCGATGCTTCATACACATGCCACGTAAAAACCATCCTCAATCCATCCTAAGTGCTCTCTCCATGGGCATCATATCACCCGATCTGGTTGTAGGTCATTTATGATCTATCGAGCTATCATTATTAGGCCTCTAAAAGATATAAATCTCATGGGTGTAATATAATTTTATTCTAATTGGAGTCTATACATTATTTGGTTCTATGAGTAGCCCAAATGGTCATTTGATAGATAAATACTAGCATACGCAAACTTGTAAGAGTGTAGAAAACTAGATTCTTCCCGTCCTTGGAGGCAACAAGGTGGAGATTTTATTAAAATTTGTGTAGGATAAACAAAACCCAAGCAAATAACACCCATTCATCTCTCATGTGAGGGATGATCTCATCCCATCCTAGTGTAGAAACCTCTTGATGGTGTCTCCAACCCGTAAGCTTAAAACCACAACACAGAGTAGGGTTGTAAGATGATCTAGAAGCCATTCTTGATACATGACATTAATATCAATGTTGTATCATCTCAACTAGAACTATGGTCTATGATTCAATATTTAGATGCTTTGTGTTTGGTCATGGCTCATTTGTATTTAGGCACCTTAAATAGGTACCTAGAGATTCCTCTAGACATCCTCTAATGCCATTGATATTTTTCTTATAAAAAAAAAGAAGGTGATACACTTTGAGAGCCACCTCTTTGCCAAAGTAGTCATCAATGCATGGTCTAACTTTATATTTGACATCATAACTAGATACCCCAGGCCCACTACATCTAAAATCCCTTATTCTATTGGTGGCATTGCCTATATTATCAATTGTAAGGTATGTGAGCATTGATCTCAATAATATAGAACTTCCAACATCTTCATACATAAGAAAAGGTAAAAATAGAGTTAGATTTCTCTATAAAAATCATGTAATTCTTCTTTCCTTATCCCTTTGTAAAATTGCTAGGTTACAATGAATTCATCAAATAACAAATTTGTTGGGTAAAAGTGAATTCACTGGTCCACAAAAAATCATGAATACACCACCTACTTGGTAAACTCAAGATGGTGTATTCATGCCACATGGATTGAATACACTGACCATGGAATAAAAATCATAAAATGCAAAAAATTGAAATAAATAATGAACAAAAAAATCCATACCTATCCTTGGACCCCACCTGGGCTTATCCCACCACACACTAGGTCCAATTTGTGCATCGAATGTCTCTGATACACCATTTCAAAAAGTCGTAGGTTTTTCTCTAGAGCTCTTTTCTTCTCTTGCACGTGATGAAAATGACTTCTACTCGTGTTCCTTTACCCTATTTTTTCCTATTTAGATAAAAATATTCTACAACTAACTTCTTAGCTAGCCTATTTGAGTTCCTTTAGGACCTCATTTTATCCCTCAAAAAATTAAAGGGGCACCTAGTCTGGAAGCAAAACTAGTTCAAACCCTTCTTAATCTTGCTAGAATTTGTTTTGCTTACCTCATAAATAATCCCTTGATATGTTTTATCCCATATCAATTAATTGAAACCCAATGATCATATCTCTCTAAAAATTGAAGACATCTACAATTACTTTTGATGCATTTATTAACTGCATAAAAATGGGTCAAATGTAGATACCTAAAATTGAACCATCTAATTTACACCAATTCTTGATGTAAATACACAAAAAGATTAATTCAACCATAAAAATTAACTCAACCTTTGAGTTTGCAGTCAAAACCAAGTAGTAGTGAGTTCATTGTATTAGAGTGAATTTCCAAAAAGCAAATGCATTTTTTAATTGGCATATATGCATTCAGTCCAAATTCTCTAGCTTCATGTTGGATTTGACTTCTAATAGTCAAATTCATGAGCACATTGATTTAGAAAATATGTTGATGACATATTCGTATAGGCAATGTATTCACGTTTGACATACAAAAACTTTAATTATGCTTGCAACAACCAATTAGGACATAGATCATTCCTTCCTACCTCTCTACCACTTAGCAGGTAGGGAGGAAGGTGGCTAACTTTCCTCCACCTTTCTCCACCTTCCCAAATCAACCCCAATCAAGGGGACAATTATTTGCAGGTAATCTTATTAGCCCCATCAACAAATAAATCAACCCTCAATTAGCTTACCTACTCAACCACCTCACCTCTCCCATTTGGAAAACCCCTAGGAGGGTTAATTTCTATAAATTGGTCCCTTGGGATGGCACTTGTAATATTGAATTCTTGCATTGAATATTTTACCAAAATTGGACATCAAGCTTGTGTATCGAAGTGTTACAAATATTTTACTATGAAGTTGTCAAGCAATTTAGGCTTCAAATGAGGAAAGGGAACATCTTGCACTCATGGAAATTTGGTGTTAGATTTCAAATTCTATTGTGCTCTTATTTTTATTTTCATTAATAAAATTAGGATAATGTTCATGCATGCACTCCAATATTTTAAATTTTTAATCTAACCATTGCATTGTCAAAGTGTTGCTTTTAACTCTTCTTTAGAAGGTATCTTAGGAGGTGTATAAGGTAGAAAATTGTTTTTAGGATTCTTAGGATACCAATGAAGGGGATAAGGCCTTTGTTTTCCCTATGGTTTTAGTTTTTTTTCTAGTATGTACAAATTCATTACCTATACCTATACTAGATGGTGCATTTGCTACAAGTAGCCAAAAAATCACTTTCATATTCTTAAACTTTGTTGTTTTTATTAGTCTCAGAGTTGAATACACCACATGTGACTATTATAAGTGTCATATCTGCTACCCAATTTTGAGATCTTAGATATCTTTGTCAACCTAGAATCCAAACCAATTAGTTTTACCTTGTGCATCATTATATCAATCCTCATAGCATTGAATTCTATTTTTTCCTATCTATTCATCAGTTGTATCATCTTCACAAATTGGTCATATATAAAGCTTTTTTTTATATTATTAAGAAGAGAGGGTTTTGAAAGGGACCCCACAACCTTTTATAAAACCTCCATATGAGATGGAGAAAACTAGAAAAAAACCACAACCATTAAGAAACCAACCATCACCCCCCAAAGGGACTAAAAACAACACAAAACAAAGAAAGCAAACACAAACAAGAAAGGAGAGATAATGGACAAGAGGGATCGAGGGGAGAATTGAGGAAGTTCTACACCAACATATCGACCTCTTGAACAACCTTACCCGCCATCTTGGACACTTCCTCTCAGTAATCTATCACAATCTTCAACGAACTCCAGATTACTCGTTGTTTAATCTCCATCAGTTTTAAGCTATGAATTACCGAGTTCTTCCTCTTAGAAACCTCCTTCAATGTGTAAACATATTTAACCATCTTATCCTTATGAAATTCCCTAGGTATATCTCCAAATCAGTGGGAGGAGAGATGGGGGACAAGGCATCCTCCTCTCTCTTATTACCAAGAATTCACTTAGACTTACGCATACCACTACCTTCTGCTTGGCTAACAGATGGAGTTCCAACTACCTTAGGCATCGCCTTCACATCATTAGATGAAATTTTTATAAAATCATAAAATAGGGTTTTACTAAGCGATGCTTTACCTCTCACACTTCTTGCCAAAACCTAGATCTTTCAAGAAATTTTCTCAGCTCTCAATCCCATTGAGAACGAATACAGATCCTTGATGTCATCACTTTAATCCTCATAAACCTCCTTGGTTTTGCAGAGTGTCAGAACCAACAAATCAATAATAGGTTTCAATAACTCCTTCACTACCTATCCATTCTCGAAAGCTGCTTGTTCGAAAACTAATAAGGCCAAACCCTGATGAAGCAAAAACTGACCATGACCACCTTGCACGTCCAACATCGATTTCTTCATGGACTGGAATAAGAACATAGGGATATTCATCCAAAGCTGTCTCTGAAGGTGGTTGAGGAACATTGCATGGAAACTACGTATAACTTCATACGTAGAATCCAAGGTGAAGTAATCCATGATTACTTTGGTCACCCTATCCCATGGAGGAGACAACGCCTTAGCATTGAATCCATTCTACATTATGGGGTGGAACTCATCAATGTCCAAGAAAAACTAATCTCCTTCAGCAGCAAGTTCTTGTCTCTATTATGGTAAGCTCCATCTAGAAGTAGACCCGTGGTTCTTATCAGCTCAATCAAAATCTCAAAGAACCACGATCCAACTCTAATCCATCCTTCATTCCACGTCACCACCATCCATTTTGAGAGAACCAGATTATGCCCATGGAACTTCTGAATACACTCCAGAAGACCTCCATTCTTCAGAATAGATTTCACCTCATCATCAATCATCAAGGAAGCAGGTTCCACCCAGGATTTGGAACATCATGATTTGGGACTATAAATTTTAGCCTTCCCCATATTCAAACCTTTACCACACCCCCACTCTTCTGCAGAACAATCCTCCACAATTCACTCACTGAGGAAATTGAACATGAACACTTAGACTTCCACAAAGCCTCCCTGTGTAAAGAAGGGAAGAAAAAGGTAACCAACACCCAAAAAAAAAATTGGGCCACAACAATCGCTCTTGAAACTTGACATCCAAGGAAACCCAGGCCCTCTGGAAAATACCATCTTAAAAAAAACACATCCAACCAATTCCCATAATAGCTAAAGTCTTCAGGAATAGAAAAACGACCCCACCCTTCAGAGAAAGCCCGCTTCTACAGGGCTCATGAAAGAAGGAATAAAAAATCCAAACCACATTTTTAATGTCATTCTTACTCCAAACTGAGAGAAAAAGGGGTAAGAACAGGGACCCCAATACCTGCCAATATACCTACCAATCCAAGAAGAGGCCATCTAATGAGGGATACCCACTTCCTGAGTCAAGCACTAGACCAAATGCAGAAGCCACAAAAACCTCCAACACCATAGCAAAGCCTTGGAAAAAAGAACCCAAAATGATACTTGGATTCAAAGCAACCAAAAGGAACTGCCACACTAGAAAACCAGTGTAAAGGACCACTCCCCAAGAGAAGGAGATAAACAAAGAGCTAACAATAACCCAAGAGAAGGAGACAAACAAAGAGCTAACAATAAACCATTGAGGCTTTGAGACAAGCCTCAACTACCTTAACAATGAACCAAAATCATACACATAAGAATCCAACCCAACACGGACTATAGGGAAACAAAATACTCCTTTACCAATAACAAAATTTCAGACCAAACTCAGAGAGACAAGGAGAATGAATTCAAATAGGACAATCGACCTATGAAGAGCAATCCCAGAACAAACCAACCTCGTCCACCCCAGCTACCAGAGGACATCAGGAACAAAATTGGTCCATCAATGAACCACCATAGGATTGAGAATTGGGAGAAAACCATCAAGAGAATTAGAAAACAACGAGCCAGGAAAAAAGGGGGGACAATATAGAGAACCAATCCTACCAACCCACATGAAAACCTAGAAACCTGCTCCATATCAATCTTGAGACTCCAAAAAAGAGACTATTGAAATCCACCAAGGAAGGGTATGACAAGAGGAATTTAAAATTTAAATTTAAAAATACATTTCCTGACTCAAATAGCTCATTAAAATCCCTGTGTCCTTGAGCATATCAATACAAAAATGACACATAAATGAATCTCTCTTAGGACATCAATGAAGGATCTGATAAAAGGAATTCAAAATTTAAATTCAAAAAACCCTATCCTGACTTAGGTGGCACATTAAAATCTTCATACCACCAATTACCATTAAACAATCCATTAGAATCCACTAGAAGCACCAAGATTTCCTCAACAGGAGTAGCGATCGAACTACCTTCTGACATAAAATATGTCTTTTCTTCATTTGCATGTAGAATAACCTCGATCAGGAAATCCCTCTGCTAGACTAAAAATCCCATCCTAGATACTTTTAGATTCGCCATAATATCCGCAACTGCATTACCCTCCCTAAACACATGAGAAATAGAGACATGTTATAGAGATCAAATGTTCCCTTCACTTCCTCAATCATATTAGACAACTTCTAGCTAACCTGACTATAATCATTGAGCATATTGATCACATTTAAGAAGTCACCCTTGATAATAGCATTATGAATCCCTAAATATTTTTAAAAGCATCACACCTTTGAAGGTCACTCTAGCTTTTGTAAACTATGAAGTTTGATAACCAAGGTGCTCCATGAACACTAAAATCAACACTCCATTACTATCTTGAATCACCTCCCGCACTAGAAAGCCTAGGGTTTCCTTTAAATTCCCCATAAAAATTTAATTTGAGCTAGCCTTATGGTGGTGGGGTCCATCACACTGTGTTCCTTGGAGGCAGATGGGGCCCGAGCCACCTGTTTAAATCCAAGCCTCTCCTTGAGCCTAACTTCACTAGGAAAAATAACAAACAAGTTACCCAACTCCTTAAACAAGGATGAAACATTCTCCACCATCTTCCACAAAATTTTATCACTAACTCTTTTAATCTCCCTTCCCTAATTTTTGAAAACTCTCACATTTCGCTCCTTACAAACACCCAAGAGAATATGAGGTAACAAAAATTTCTAGAAATACTTGAGCTGATGCGAGGAGAAGGGAGACATCCATTGAATAACATAGTCTAAAACAAGTTTGGCAACACCCTAGAAACTCCAAGCAATTTAAAAATAGATAAACAAACATCCTAAAAAACCTGGTACCTGAGCAACATATGAGAAGTCGAATCCCAATCTGCCTTACAAAGAAAACATTTGTTAACCAGGTTGAGACCTCTCTTAAGCAAATTTTCTAAAGTCAAAATTTTATTCTGCATAGCAAGCCAAAAAAAATATTGACTTTGGGGGTCACATTCTTAATCCAAATTTTCTCGAAAGGGAATTGGAAGGCCTACCTTGTGCTCAGTAGGTCATACACCGATTTCATTGAATAGTACCCCACTATCCCCATCCCACACCAAACAATCTTCAATATCCTCCTATCTCACAACATGAATTTCAAGCTCCTCCATCAGGGAATTCCATGCATGAAGAGCATTTTCATTTCTCAAAAAATGAGGGGATTGCACCAGGCTTTTATACCATTTCAAACCTCAAGAAAATCAACCACTTTAGACGAACCCCAATGTCTAGACATCAAAATTAACTCCCTAAAACATTGGTCCTCTGAAAGAGGATGCTCCCTAAGCCAAGAATCCTCCCAAAAGTCAACAAACCTACCATTACCTATCGACCATTTGCAATTTTATTTTAGGAAATATTTGGATTTAACCAGAATTTTCCAAAAATACCGATTCGCCCTTTGAAAGGATATTCAATAAAAAGAAGTCAAGTTTATACTTAGATTTTAGAATCTTGCACCAAAGGTAATCGACATTGGAAGCAACCTTCCAGCCAAGCTTTACCACCAGGGCCTTATTCATCTTAGCCGCACTCTTTAGATTCAAACCTCCATCTTTGTTTCTTCTACATATTTGATCCCATGAGACCAAATGGAATTCCCTTTCAACTCAAGGTTGGCCCAAAGAAAAGCCTTGTAGATACTATCAAATTTTGTTGCAACTCTCCTTGGAAGATTGAATAGGGATAGAAAGTAAATAGGAATACTTTGCAACGTCCTTTGAACCAAAACGTCCTTACCAGCTTGACTGAGAAGGGCCTCTTTCTAGGAAGCCAACCTCTGTTGAAATATTTCAACCACAGGAGTCCAGAAAGAATCTTTGATATGACCAATGAAGATCAGAAGACCCAAATAGGAAGCCAAAAGAGAAGCTATCCTGTAATTCAGAATTCTAGCAATGTTTTGCTATCGATCTTCTGGGGTATTGATAAAGTAAAGATAACTATTTAGAAAATTGATATGTTTTTCGATCGCCCTATCATAGCAATCCAAAAGGAATTTAATTCTTCTAGCATGAACGACCGAAGCCACACACAAGATAAGAGTTTCATCAATAAACTATTGATGATAAATAGGTCTACAAGGCAAGGCAGGATAAAGGCCTATCTCATTATGACTTAGCATTAACAATCTCCCAAAAAAATTTACCATCAGAATGAACGAGAAGGGGGATAAGGGATCACCTTGGAAAATTTTGTGGCAATATTTAAAGAATCCAACAATCGATTCATTTACTAGAACTGAGAACCAGGCTGTTGAAATTCAGGATTCCACCAACTTTAACCAACCATCATTGAAACCAAATTTCCTTAACACTCTTAATAAGAATGACCAAGAGACCCGATCATAAGCCTTGTTCATATCCAGCTTAAGAAAGAAGGCCGCCCTCTAACTTCTATGCACAAAATACATTAATTCATGGATGATAATAGCCACATCCAGGATATATCTCCCCAACATGATTCCACTTTGAGCATTATCAATTAGCAATGGGATTAAAGGCTTAATTTTGTTGGCTAACACCTTAGATACAACTTTATACACCATATTACATAAGCTGATTGATCTAAAGTTATTGAAAGAAGACATCATAGCTTTCTTTGGAATGAGAGCCAGAAGGGTCGAATTCAATGCCTTTGGAATCACCAAAGATATCTGGGTATCTCTAAGCTCATTGCACAAATATTCTTTGCAAATATGCCAAAACTTCTGGAAAAAGACCAGAGGAAAACCATTTGATCCAGGAGCTTTAAGAGATCCCATAGAATTTAAATATTTATGGATTTCTTCATCTGAGAAAGGAACAAAAAGCCTATCATTCATCTTGTCTGAAAGTATCCTAGAAATAGCCTCCACCAAAAAATTCTCTATTTGGATATCTCTGTCAGGAACCGAACATAACAAAGAACTAAAAAAATTTACTACCTCCTCTCTGATTTCCATAACTTCTGACGTGGCAACACCATTAGACTTCACAATTTCCTTGATCCTATTTTAACTTCTGCGATGCAAAGTTGAAGCATGGAAAAAATGAGAATTGTGATCGCCCTCTTTCAACAAAATATCCCTCAAATTTTGCTTCTAGAAAAGCTCTTCCTCTGCTTGCTTATTGTTCAAATAAAAAAGAAGGGTTTTTTTTCTCCCAAAGAAAATCCTTAGAACAACCAAAGGATTACATTGAGGCTTCAGTACTCTTAAGTTGAGTAACCAGGAAATCTTTATCTCTAAAGATATTACCAAAGGTAAGATTATTCCACATATTAAGATTAATCTTGAGTTTCCTCAATTTACCAATCAGTTTTACCATCCCTTCCCCGGGAGAGCCTTCCTGCCACCATTCCTTCAAGAAATTTTCAAAATATGGGTGAGAACACCACATGACCTCAAACCTAAAAAGCATAAAAAAAAAGGAAGATTAACCAAAACTTCTAGCCATAAAGGATTATGGTCTGACCTAATCCTAGGTAACGTAGACAGAGTCACATCTCCAAACAGATTGATACTATAATTAGAAATAAAAATCCTATCCAATATTCATAAAATGAGTTTACTTTCGAGTATGTTATTTCTCCACAAACTTTACCCCTTTCAAATCTAAATCATGGAGCTCAAATTTATTGATGAACTCAGCAAAATCATTCAGACTCCTTTCATCAACCACGTTATCACTTCATTTCTTCGATGGGTATAAAGGGATCTAAAATCACTCACCAGAACCCAAGCTTCATGCAAGAAGGTTTTCCTCATCTCAAGCAATTAGAGCCAAAAACTATTCCTATCAGCACAAGCATTCGGGGCATAGATATTCGACATCACCTACCTTGGTCTTTTCGATTTGCACCAAAATAGAATATTTATTATCCATTTGGATGATGAAGTAACATGGCCATCAAACTTTGAATAATCCCAAAAGAAAAGAAGACCTCTTGTCGATCATGTTGCTTCACTAGCAGTGAAGCCCGAGTCTTTCCACACTATATTATGCACAGACTCCCAAGCGAAAGAATCTAGTTTAGATTCTTGAATACACAAAAAATCAAGGGACCTATCCCTTCTTAGCAAAGATAACAATCATTTTTGGAAGAGCTATTAAGTCATCTAACATTCCAGGAACACACTTTCATTAAAAAAGTTTAAAAGAAAGATTCTTCCCTGACCCCTCCTGGGTTGAGGAGAATTGAAACCATCTAGTTTCAACTACCTATCCTTGTTCCCTTCCTCCACCACCAAAAGAGCTTGGCCACCATCCTAAATATTTTAGTCAACGTATTCACTACAAATATCTCAACATTGATCCCCATGACTTGTCAATTTTGATTTTATGTATAAATAAAGGGTTTGATTGTTCCAGTAAAGGAGTTACATGCTTCTTGTTATTTTGTAGGGCCCCAAATCATAATCCATCTATTTTTATGTTTCTTTTGCAGGTTTTAGCAAGTTTGCCAAGTGTAGGATTTCTAGGCAACGTATTTGTCAAGAGGCGTAATTTCGTATATACAACGTATTTGCACCAAGCACTAGAACAAGTAGGTACCCAAAATTCTTTAGTTTTTAATCATTTTCATAATTTGACTATTGATTGTCTATTTGCTTATCTTCTAATTTATCTTTGAAAATATTTGCAAAAAGGAAAAAATAAAGAATTACATCATAGCATTGTACTTTTATTTCCTTAGGAATTTAATTCAAATTACATGTATTTGGCACTAGGATAAGTTGCATAGTGGCATCTTCCTTGCACCCTTGTCTTTAAAAATAATAAAATAATTTTTTTATTTCCCATAGCATAGATAACAATCATCAAAAATTAAATTGCATGTAGGATAATAACTTGTACTTTACATTTTGTTTGTGCATTGTAATATCATATCTTGTATTAATATCTCGGATAGAATAAAACCCAGATGTTTGTCAAACAAAACACAACAAACTAAATTAAGGAAATCTAGAAGCCCTTGGTGAACCCGAATATCTTCCCCACCAAAGATAAAACAATGCACAAAAGCATAGTCCCAATCATGGGTTAGAAACAACACTTTTTTCCCTGAATGTGGATGACCCTGAAGGGAATACATCTGGATCCAACACCCTTATACACCTTTTGGCATCCCACAAAACTACTTTTCTCAAACAAAGTTATCTTTTGAGGCTGATCTCTATCAAAGCTAAAGAAGGATCAAAAGAATACTTTTTTTTTTCTTTACCTTCGTTGATACCACATGTTAGAATTCAATGCTTTGATTATTGTATTATGAGAGTGATGTATTTAAATACATAGAATGCCTATTTTAGGCATAATAACATTTTAACCAAACTTACAACTACTTTTGTCCTATACTACATACATATACCTTGTGAGGGGTGGTTATACCACTTGCCCTCTCACATGAGTTATGATGTAATATCTCCTAACAAATTATAAAAAAATGAATAAATACTTGAATTGTAAATGATTTAAAATAAAAAAGTTATAACTTAGTCCAAAAAATTATAAAATAGATCTCAAAAATATGTCATAGCACTTATTTATAAGGATGAACATGTATATACTTATATGAAGTTAAAAATCCCAGTTTACTTTGATAGATTTCTAACTTAAATTTATCTATCATCAAATCAAATTGTGAAGCAATCCTACTTTGATGGTTAGTCTTTAGTTTCTTGCTCAAAATAACTGAAATTTTTAACTACATGATTTTCTTTCCTTAAAAATTGAGTTTTACACCTAATATAGCTTGTATATCCATGTCCATCTTTTAAAATAAACATGCTAAATATCCAAAATTAGGTTTCCCACATATGATCCTCTATTTTTTTATTTTCCTTTAGATAAGTCAAATGCCTAACATACCTTGATTGGTAAATCTATTATCCCTACCTTATTTGAATCACTAATCAATAACGTTTCTCACTTCTAATTCTTCTTTATGCATTAGTCATTAGGTGATTTGTTGACATCATTACTAGGACCATGTTGGGTTACAAATTGATAATATTTTTTTCTTGACTTCTTTGATCACCTTAGCATGATAGAGGCGAAATGGTGAATGGTGATAGATTATCCATATGGAAATTGATGGGTACGTCCTCTTATGCTCTTCATATTTATTTATTACCAATTGGAGGGTTTGCTATTTTAATCTACTCTAACAAAACCTTTGGTCAAATGGGGCCTATGGATGTAAGCTTACCCCTATAATGATATAATTTTGGTGTTTGTTTTTTATTTTATTTATAAATTTGTGTCTATACATTTTATTTAATTTATCCTTTATTGAACAATGGTCTATTTATGTCACTAATAATGCTACATATAAGGATTCCTTCAAATTTATTTATATTCCCTTGAGTTTACAAATTTTTCAACCCCATTGGCTAACTAATGTCATGCAACGTCACACTACAATATAAATCAATTATCTTCCTTTAGTTTATTCTTTAATAAATTTGTATATGGGGTTCACTTCCATTATTGATTTATCTTTTTTATCTTGGTAGATTGGTGGTAAATTAGTGTTATCTTTCACCCATAACTCCTAATTGACCATTAGGCGGTGTTTCTCCATCATTATCGACATCAAATATGGCATATCAACATTTTATCCCTATACTTCCTTGGCTTCTCTTAAATTGGATGATCCTTAATTTTTATTAATTACCTAGTATCATTCTCATATCATCCACCTTTCAAAAATTGTTCATTATAGATTGGTTAGATTATGAATTGAATTTTCACAGATCAACTGACCCATGATTTAGGACATAATATTTTTTAGAATGTCTTCTTTATTATTTTAAAAATACTAAGATTAATTTGGTGCTTGGCAACTAATCATTTTTTCTTTTCTTTTTTCAAGTAAGTGCCTTGTCTACTTAATTTATCTCTATATTTGTTGATGTGATCGAATTTTGAATTGATTATTTAATATGAGTGGTGCTAACCACTATAATTCTAAAGACTTTTGGGGGTACAATGCTTGCTTGGTGTTGAACCATAGATGTATTATTCATTAGAAGGAGAGTCTAAAAAATATTGATCTCAAAATATGATCACATTCTATAATTGATGAGAGAAGGGATTTCATCTGAATACATCCTTTTAAATGTAGTACCCAGCTCATCATGACGATTTCTTATAAATATTGATTCTTATTTGTTGTTTTCCATACATTGTTATAAAGTTAATGTAGCACAATGATTGTATCTACAACCTTCTATGTTGCTTTGTTTGACCAAGGCTAGGCATGTAGGATTTTATTTCCTTTATTAGTTTATCATATTTTTCATTTGATATCATGTCTCCTAACTTAGCTTATACATTTAAAAATCCTTTGCATATAGGTTAAAATATTTCATGTTTCATCTCAAACATAGTTTCTTTGACATTGTCCTTAATAATAATACAATTATATAGCTTCTATTGTATTTATAGAATGGCATCTAGGTATTGTCATTGCTTCCTTCTCCATTATACCTATTTGTAAGAGATTGACTTGTGATTTATCGTACAAGCATGCTAGAATATGAGGGATAAGGTATGGTTTTTTAGCTTTCCCATCAATTCTTATACTTTGACTTACTCCTTGCATTCTTTGATATACAATAGAAACTCATCTAATATTTTGATCATAGAGTAGGTTTTATCCTAATAAAATTTGAACACCACACTATCACCTTTGAGGTTTGTCCCTTTTTCTTTGCCTCCTAGATCTTGTTATCATAGACACATATAGTCTATAGTTTATTACATTATTTTATCTCATCATGAGATATTATTATATCATCCATTAGATAGTTAAGGAGGTTACATATTTAGTTGAGTTGGTTCATTCTTTTCACCGAACTCAACTAATCGTTCATGTAAATTGTTTATACCTCATTGGATGAATTGATTAATGTTGAATCTCAATATGGTATCAGAGCCATGCAAATTTTTTTTAGATAATATGCTTGGATAATATGGTACATCTACCATTCCATCACATTCTAAAAAAAAATACTGGGCAACAAAGATCCATTGATTTTCATTTGGAATATTTTTTTGCATCTTCCACATTGTAAGACACAATGCCCATATTGCTGGAGGCTGAAAGCATGCGCTAGATTATTTGAGCCAGTTTGTATGCACTAGAGAGTGCGTTGGAGTTGAGTTCCCAACCTGCATGCCTCACCGTGAAGCCTCCTGAGAGGGAGAGACTTCACACAACGTCACACCGAGACTCTGATAGCAAGTGCTCAGTGAAAAGTGGGCTAGGACCCTGATAGCGAGCACACAGTACCAAAAGAGGTGAATCTGCAAAATAATGCTCAGTCTGTAGTAGACATCACACATTTTACGTCAGAGACAGACCAGACTGGCAGTTTCCATTTTGAGTTTTTTAATTGGTTGAGGTATATTTTCAGGCCATATCCTAAATTTTTATTTCCATCACATATTTAAAACTTGGATGTGCCATGTTTCATGTATGCTTTTGTCATCGTCAACCTGGAGGCATCTAGTTGTTGTGCTGACGTATCCAAGCCACATAGACTGAGGCCCACAAACCAATGAAAGTGATGTGGTTTCTAGCGTAGATTTACATATGGACGTAGAGGAGGTAGTTTTTGTCAGAAGCAAGACCCACGCGTGAGATGTGATTGGTTACGCTCGTGGAGGACACATAATCTTGTGACGTGGCTTATGTTTTTCCCAAAGCCATGTTTTCCTCTTCATTCGACTGAGTAGCCGAGGTGGTCCAAAGTTCTTGCTAAGATGCTTGCCCAAGCAGAGTCGAGGGTTCAATCCACGCGTGCCCACATTTTGCTCTAAAAGGTACTTTTCACCCACATTTTGCCATTTCTTTGGAATTATTTGCACATAAAGTTTTTTTTTGGAGTAATAAGGGCAAACAAAGCAATTTTTCATTTTTTACAAGAACTAAACCAAGAAAAGCAACTTTTCATTTTTGTTCACAAGAAACAACTTTTTTTTTGTTAGCAAGAAATGCAACTTTTCATTTTTGTTAGCAAGAAATAGCAAGAAACACAAGTGGCATTATTTTCACACAAGTTTTGTTTTGGAGGGATAAGGACTTCATTTTTTTGTTGTTTTCCTTCAAAGAACACAAAACTATTTTGCCACTCAAACCCTAATGCAACAAATCTATTTTGGAGGATAAGCATTCTTTGGATTTTTTTTTGCATTTTTGAAAGGGTGTTTAGCACAATTTTTTCCTTCTTGTTTATTTTGCACTAAAAAAGGGGGGATACCAAGCAATTTTTCCTTGCAAAATTCTAAATACAAAGGGAGGGAAGGAAATTGTGAAATTGTGCCAATTGAAAGCAAAATTGTAACTGTGGTTTTGAATATCATTATTTTTGCAAAGTAAAAAAAAATTCAATTTTTTTTGCAAAAATCATTGTAACAAAGATGCATTTTCGGTGGTAACCGACATCTTTTAAAACTGGTATAGGTGCATTTTTTGGTGGTAACCAACACCTAAGTGTTTAAATTTGTGGGTTCTTGTGATTGTTTTTGCATTTAAATTTCTTATTTTTGTGCATTTCAATCATAAGGTAAAATTAACAAGCAAGCAAAGAAAAGACCCCAAATTTTTACCTATTTGTGCAATTCAATTGCACGACAGTGTTCGGTATCTGTGATACCTCTGGCCCACACTTACAGGTAATGCTATCGTGCTTTGGGCTACTGTATCCACTACCTAACATAGTTGCAAAAATGACGTCTGAGCTTGTTCTCTATCAATCGTTGGGGAGAAATAAGGCAAACCAATTTTGATATTCACTCTATTTTATACCCTAATTCTTTTTTATTGTTTGGCTTAAACTCCTCCAACTCATTATCCTTTTCTTGAGGGTTTTGAGGTAGGTGCCATCAATCTGATTGAATTCTCTTTCAGTACCGCCTAAGTACCACTTACCGTTCTACTCTCAAAGTACCTATAGTCTCCCTCACGTAAGGGCGGGTATCTTGAGAAGGTTTGGTATAAAGGCATGGTAGGTATATAGCAAGAGAGACCATATGGTGTTATAAGGAACTTTCACAATGGCCACTGTTCACAAATATCTATCAGATTCATAGTTGTTGAAAGGTTCTAACTTCGCACCATGGAAGACAAAGATGCGTGCTATTCTTCAAGTAGAATATTTATGGGATGTAGTGACTGGCACTACAAAACATCCTACAATAGCAGGGGTAGATCAAGAAGCTTTTGATAAGAAGGAAAAAAGATGTCTCATGTTTATTCTTCTTGCTACTACAGATGAGGTCTAGCCTCATATATGTGATGCCAAAATTAGTAAGGAAGCTTGGGATGCTTTGATTACTATTTATGAAGGTAAGAATCACTCCACTATTTTACACCTTCAAAATCAACTATATACACTCATTATGAAATCTGGTGAGATAGTTGACCTATTCCTATGCTAAGTGGCAGAATTGAAAGTTAAATTGAATGCTATGGGACAACCAGTGAATGATGCTCTCTTGACCTCTGTCATCTTGAGAGCATTTTGAGAGTCCTATAAGGTGTTGATAACCTCACTTCATGTATCTGATAGACAAGTGTCCTTTGTGGAATTAGTGAATTTACTACAAACTAAAGAGGTAAATCAGTTTTAGAAGGATGAAGTGCCAGATAATGCCCTCTACACCAAACAAGGGGGTAAGAATCAAGGTCATTTTAAAAAGGGAGGATCTTCATCAAAGGGAAAAGGGAAACAACATCAGTAGAAAGATAAACAATATTGCAAGATTTATGATATGAATAACCATGACACCAACAGGTGTTGGTTTAAGAACAAACAATAGAATGACCAAGATCATAAGAAGAAGGGTAAAGGGAAATACAAACCATAGAAGAAGAATAAGCAACCCAAGGGGAATGTTGCTTATGTCGAATCAAACTCAAACTCAGATTCTGCCATCGACTCAAATTCATTTGAGTGAGCACACAAGGTGCTCATGACTCATACTTCATCTCAGCAGAAAGATGCAGTGTGGTATATTGATTTAGGTTCCAGTAAACACATGACTGGAGATAGATCATGGTTTGAGATATTTGAGAAAAAGGAAGGTAAGCCAGTAACAATTGTAGACAATCAGACCTACCAAGTGAAGGGTGAAGGTGATGTTTCTATCACTCTTCCAGATGGCAAATGTCAGATTGAGAAGGTGCTTTATGTTCTTGGATTGGCTAACAATCTATTGTCAGTCCCTCAGATCTTGGATCGAGACATGGATGTTATGTTCAGTGTTGAGAAAGGCAAGAAGAGATGTTTTATAACCAGAAAAGGAAAACATGTAGCAACAGGATCATACAAGCATGGCTTGTTCATTTTAGATGTCATTTCAACACCTCATGTTGCCCTGGTAGCAACTACCAAGGAGGCTACTTCTCTATGGCATAAGAGATATGGGCATCTAAGTTCAGGATATTTGCTCGAGTTGAGCAAATATGAGATGGTGAGAGGTCTTCCCAACCTTTCATACATTGCCAGTTTGCTCGGATTGCTTAGTAGGGAAGCAACATCGGGTACCATTTGAAGTTAGCTCTTCACGAGCTAAGAAACCTTTGGAGTTGGTACACATCGATCTGTGCGGTCCTATGCCAACCAACTATGGTGGAAAGAGGTATTTTCAATTGTTTTTTGATGATTACTCATGGAAGATGTGGGTTTTCTTCCTTCAATTGAAGTCAGAGGTATTTTTGTACTTTCAATAGTTCAAGAAGCTTGTTGAGAAGGAGTCAAGATGTTCCATCAAAACCCTTCGCTCAAATTGAGGGGGGAATATACTTCCAAGGAATTTTCATCATTTTTGAAAGAACATGGGATTAAGAGACAACTGACTACATCCTATACTCCATAACAAAATGGAGTTGCAGAGAGGAGAAATCGTTCCATTATGGAAATAGTTTGATGTATGCTAAAGGGAGCACATCTTGAGCATGAGTATTGGGAAAAAGCAGTAAAAACAACATCATACCTCCTGAATAGAGCACCCATAAGAGCTCTACAGGGTAAAACTCCATAAGAAGCATGGAGTGGTAAGAAACCCTCCATTTCTCATCTAAGGGTTTTTGGATGTAAGGCATTCATGCACATACCAAAACAAAAATGGAAGAAGTTAGATGAGAAAACCTTGTAGTGTATCTTTCTTGGTTATGATGAGCATTCAAAGGGATATCGATTGATAGATCCTATGACCAAGAAGACACATATAAGTAGAGATGTGGTATTTGATGAAGCTTTCACATCAAATAACACTTCTACAACTGTATACCTTGAGGAAGATGAGCCTAAGAAAGAGGCTCCTCTCCCCTAGAACAAAATTCCAAAATGGTATACCAGTACATTGAGAGATTCCAAGTTGACATCACTTCCAGATCTAACTCTAGATCGACCTTGTACTCGCAGTATGACTCAATAGATGAGAGCAGAGGCATCAACTTCAGAGGTTGATGAGCTTTACCAATAACTTGATGAACTATCTATAGATGCAAAGGAAGATAGGGAAACATATATGGAGGATGAGAGGGTTTATATGACAGCATTGGATGAAAATGAACCCACAACAGTTCAGGATGCACTTAGTGAGCCTCAGTGGAAGGCTTCTATGGAAGCAAAACATACATCTCTCATGAAAAATCATACATGGAAGCTAGTAAATCTACCTTCAGGAAAGAAGCCCATTGGCTGCAAATGGGTGTTCAAAGTGAAGTATAAAGCAGATGGTACTATTGATAAGCATAAATCCCATCTTGTTGAAAAGGGCTATGCTCAAAAAGAAGGCATAGATTATGAAGAGACTTTTGCCCCTACTGCAAAAATGACTACCATTCAAGTACTTTGTGCCATGGCAGCTCAGTTTGGGTGGAAGTTACATTAGATGGATGTAAAAAGTGCTTTCTTGAATGGTGACCTACAAGAAGAAGTGTACATGACCCAACCAGAAGGATTTGTTGTTGAAGGGCAAGGACAAAAAGTTTGTAAGTTGATCAAATCCTTGTATGGGCTGAAACAAGCTCCTCGAGCTTGGTACATCAAAATAGATAGTCACCTAGTGCAACATGGTTTCCAAAGAAGTCCTTCAAATGCAAATCTCTATATCAAGAATAATGGTTCTAACATAGTGATTTTGGTGCTATATGTAGATGATCTGATCATAACAGGGAGCTCAGAGAGTATGATTGATGCAGTAAAAGATGATTTGAAACAATATTTTGAAATGATAGATCTAGGACTTCTTCACTATTGTCTTGGTTTGGAAGTGACTCAAAAAAAAAACATCATATTAGAGTAATACAAAATAAGTATGCCAAGACATTGGTTGATAAATATCGCATGACTGACTGTAAGTCTAAGGCAACTCCAATGGAGCCTAGACTCAAGCTATCATGATATGATCAATCACCATAGGTAGATGGAACTCTCTATCACCAACTGATTGGGAGTCTCATATATCTGATAAATACCAGGCCAGATCTTAGTTTTATTGTGGGTTATCTTTCAAGGTTCATGCAGGAATCAAAAGTGAGTCATTGGAAAGCAACAAAGAGAGTTCTTCATTATGTCCGTGGTACTATAGATTTTGGCTTGGAGTACAAAAAGAATAGCAAATTCTATCTATAGGGATACACGGACTCAGACTATGCTAGATCCATTGATGATCACAAGTCGACTTCTAGATACATTTTCCATATTGGATTTGGACCTGTCTCTTGGCACAGTAAGAAGAAATAGGTGGTTGCTTTATCCTCTACAGAGGTAGAGTATCACGTAGCAAGTGGAGCAGTCTACGAGATAATATGGTTAAGTCGCATTCTTACAAACATGGGTCTTCCAAAGAACCTTCCACTTCATTTGTTTTGCGACAATCAAGGTGTTTTGAATCTTGTCAAGAATCCAATATTTCATGATCGTACCAAACACATCGACACTCGATTTCATTTCATACGCGATGAAGTTCCAAAGCACCACATCCAGCTCCATTACATTCCCACTGGTCAACAAGTTGCAGATATTCTCACAAAGGCACTTGCACGTGTCAAATTTGACTTGTTTCGCCAATAGCTTTGTATATCCAAATAATGTAATAAGGGGGGATGTTAGCATAGACACATCTAGTCTATAGTTTATTACATTATATTATCTCATCATGAGATATTATCATATCATCCATCGGATAGTTGGGGAGGTTACATATTTAGTTGAGTTGGTTCATTCTTTTCACCGAACTCAACTAATCGTTCATGTAAATTATTTATACCTCATTGGATGAATTGATTAATGTTGAATCTCAATAGATCTTCTTTGATACTTGATACACCTTGGTTCATAAATTTTAATTAATTAAACTTGTATAAAGGATATGATTAATTCTTATAAATATCATAAATCTACTAAATGTTTAATTTATCGACATTGGAATATGAGTGGTACTTATTGCCTTTTAATATATTTAAAACAAAATTTATATAGGTACATAGAATTGCAATCTTATTAGTCAAAATGCTTTACTTGCAAAAAAAAAAAAAAAAAACTAAGATTTAATTTTCATTCATAAAAAAATGACAATTATATAATTAAATTATTAATTTACTTAAAACCATTTTAATATTCTTCACTTTTTCTTTAATTTTTTTTTTTTACAATTTTGTGGACGTTGTTTTTAATATTCTTCACGTACGATCTTTCATAGGTTTTTATGACTCAGGTCGTTGGTATTTTGACATTTAATAATTGACACTAAAAATTACCGAACTCTTATTTAGAGAAGGAAAAGTAGGTTTGTAGCATAGAGTTCGTAAGGGGCGGTGGTTTGATTTAATTTTTTTTAAAGGTTTATTGTTTTTTATTTTTATTTAATAAATTTTAAATTATAAAAGTTTTTAAACATAATAGTAAATACAAACGGTCTGCTGAGTTCTTGCTTTGGTGGTTTGTCGTCAAAGTTCAAAAATTCTTAAACAAAATAATAAAAATAATAATTATTAATATTATTATTTAGCTTTTTCAAACAATTAATCAACGAGACCCTTTAGGGCTGCAATGTCTTTTAGTATATACTAATTGACACTAAAATGCTTAGATCCTTTAACTTGATCCGTTAACTTATTAACTTCTTCTTTACTAAGAAGACCAAGTTCCCTCTAAAAAATAGTTAATAATAATTATTTACCTCTTAGGAGAATCAAGTTCAAGCATAGTATGTGCGTATGTAAGAAATAATAATTATCTACTCAAATACGGACAGAGACAAATTTCGGCGACTCTAACAATTAATCATAGGAAAAAACATTATAAGCAATAAATAACACACAGTGGGTCTGCCACTGGAGTTGTGAGAAATTGCAATAAATAACACAGTCGGTATGCACCTACTGAAGTTTGTGAGAAATTGCACCTACTGAAATTTAACGCTCGTTGGCGCAGGAGATGAGTTTGTCTACCATGTCATCAATATCACGGATAGATGATCCTTTTGACACATCGTTCGACCCTTCGCAGAGAGCTTTTCTAATTTCATCTCTCATCTGCATGGCCTTCCTTCTCATCTCCGTACCTTTTTCTTCTTCCATCACCAACTTCACATTCTTCTCCACGTCCTTCTTTCTCACCTCTTCCACCAAACCCCTCTTCAATTCCACCCCCACACCCAACTCCTCCAAAAGGATGGAGTTGAAAACTTGGTCTGCAACAAGAGGCCATCCCAGAATAGGCACCCCTTGCATTAAGCTCTCCATAAAAGAGTTCCAACCGCAATGGCTCAAGAAACCGCCTGTGGAGGGATGGGACAATATCATCACCTGAGGTGCCCAACCCTTGATAATCAAACCTTGATTCTTCTCTATCATTCGCTCCTCAAATCCATCAGGAAGAAACTCTGCAGAGAACTCGCTTGTCAGTGGAAAGCCCAAGGGAGGCCTCACAACCCACACGAAAGGTTGCCCAACGGATTCCAGCCCCAGCGCCAGCTCTATCATATTTGTTGCAGTGATGGTGTTTTGGGATCCAAAGCAAATATAAAGCACTGACGAGGGCGGATGAGAGTCCAGCCATTGTAAACAGACGTCTGATGCTTCTCTTCCAACTGAAGGGAGGAGAGAGAGAGGTCCCACGGACCAAACCGGCCTGCCGGTTGTAGTTCTCATGTATTGGAGCACGCGGTGCTCGAGGGCTTCCACTGTGTTAAACACGGTTCCCCAGCTGCTCAGATTTTTCTTTATCGTCTCAACTAAAAAATGACCAGAATTAACTGCATCTTCTTTCGACTCACCAGGGGTGACTAGAAACCCAGAAATCTGAGAAACATGGAGAGAAATATGAGGCAGATCAGGCAGAGTTACATACTCTTCGCATTGCGCCTCCAAATGGGCGCGGTGAAGGAACAGAAAATTGGCCAGAGCAACAGAAAAAGCCCCACTTGTGCACAATGCAATTCTGGGTATTCCAAATTTGCGTGCAACGTCGAGAGCCCATGCGCAGAACATGTCGGTGATCATACACAGCAGGGGACGACCGTCTTCTTCAGAAATGCTGGCGATGAGCTGCTCAAAATGGGGCTGCACATGCGCAAAAGATAGTATTAAGCGAATTACCAAATGAGGAGGAAGGGAGTCACTATTCTCAGCGTTTGGAGGCAATCCATGATCAACGCTTGAGAATGGCAACTCCACCAGCCTAATGTCCAAGGTTTCTGTTTCGGGAATACATTCGATTCTTCGCCTGACAGACAAAATGTTAAGAGGAGTGGTGATGATGGTGACCGTAAATCCACTGCGCTTGGCAAGGATAACAGAAAGATTAAGAAAGGGAATAAGATGGCCTTGTGCCATGAATGGCAGCATGACAACATGCTGCTTGCGGTTGTTGCTGTTATTAGCTTGCATTGCCATTAGAGATTATTCCAATGGAGCAGAGGAGAGCTAGGACCAACAGACAAGAAGAGAATAGACGAAGAACTCATGGCTTATTGCCTGAGCATTGAGGCAATATTCTACTTATACCTGAGGCATTGGTGAAGATCTATTTTGTAATAACTAAGATATTTAACTGGAAAAGTAGGCTAAATCTTTTGATTGTCGGAGTGTTCTCAACAATAACAGTACAACGACATAAAAATCCGAGACCTGTACTATCACACCCACCCTTTACCCATACACTTGTCCAAAACTTAAACTCCAAAAAAACCATAGCTTAAAACATTAAGTTATCTTTTTGGAAAAAGAATGTTCATATTACTACCACTTTTACCGTATCCCTCACGGACAATGAGGTGATTGGTAGGTGATCATTTACTAGGTAGGTGATAATTAGGCCATCTAGAAAAGGCGGACCCCAGAACATTTACGGAGGTCACTGACTAGGTAAGTGATAATCAGGCCATCTAGAAAAGGCCGACCCCAGAACATTTACGGAGGCCCGCCCCTTTGCAGGATAGGAGGTTGACAGAGATCTCTAACCGTAAGGCAAAATTTATGGATTGTTCAATAGTTTGGATGCCGTTCAGATTACAGCTGTTAAGCATTTTAAAAAATTCTGGCAAGTCAAACCTCATTGAACACAACATTTAATAGAGGATATGCGCCGCACTTATCCTGATCCACGTGGAGAATATTAAATTCTTCTCCTATTCTTCAATAAATTCTTCACGTATTATTCAATAAGACTGTACGTGAAAAATATTAAATTCTTCAGTGTATCTATTATTTAGATACATTGATCCGTGGTGTACGTCAGAATGGTGTAATAGTAGTGATTTTTTTTTTTTTTTCTAATTTTTTAAATTTTTAAGTAGTTAACAAATTTTTGGGAACAATAAAGGCAACGGATTTTTTTAGAGTAAACAATTTTTTTAAGTAGGTGATGAATCTTTTGGAGCATGCAAAGGAACTTTTTGGAGCAAGTGATGGAGATCAATTTTTTTGGTTTGTTGGTAAAAAAAAAAAATATAGTAATATTTTAAAGTAGTTTTTAAACAACTGAGATTGGAATAAGCAATGGTAACGGATTTTCAAGATCAAATGATGATTTTTTTTTAGCAAGAGATGGTGATCGATTTTCTAGAGCAATCAATTTTTTGAAGCAGACGGTGAATTTTTTGGAGCAAATGAGTTTTTTTGGAACAAGCGACGACGATGGATTTTTAAATGGACAATAGAAGAACAATTTGTACTACGAGAGGGCCTTCAACAATTTGAAGGATAATCCAACTTTTTTAAATATCTTAAAACTACTACACTTTTGCCAAAACAAGTGGTACAGGATGTTGCACTAAGGTGCAGATGGATGTTAGAGATGTCTAAGATCTGATCTTTAAAATTAAGAAGAGGTCAAGGAGATACAAAGAGGACAAGGGGAAAGATGGGTCACTACTACAACTGCCATTGCTACTGTTAGATCCATCACACAACCCTTGGTTCCAGGTTGTATCACCAACAAGATGTAGCAGCTCAATAGAGGGTTTGAAGGAGGTATTTGCAAGGGGTTTGTTGGTGAGTGTAGTGCAAAATAGAGCAATGGTTGAGGAGGGAGGAAATGAGAAGAATAGACTAGGGCTATGGTCACTAAGGATGGAGTCATAATCAAACGACATGTATTTTAACCCTAAGGTTGTAAAGACATGGGCTAAGAGGACATATTTTCAAAGTTTTTTTATACAAGACTGCCACCATGGTGAGTGAAGTAGAGGTTGATAAAGACACTGGGATATTCTCTATCGATGCTAGTTTTGCTAATGCAAACATTAATTTAGAGTCACTCGATCTTGAGGCTATAAGGAGATTGTAATATTTTGAAAAGGAAGGAAGATTTTTGGGGTTATTTAGAACAATGTCATGAATAAGAAGCAATGGACTATTTGACGGATCCATATGAGGATGTCTCCATATTTGATTGTGGAAGAAAGTTTGAAAGAAAGATGTCTCTTTTAGAAGAGTTAAAGAATGAGCTTGAGTCGATAATGATTTTACAAGAAGACACTCAACTCTTAGACAAGAGTGATGATTGGGATATGTCCTCTTTAGAGGAAGTTCAAAATAGGCCACAACTCTCTGATCAGGGCTCTGAGGAAAAACATAAGAATTTGAAAGAAGGAAATCCAAAGAAGAATCCCTTGAAAGGATGTAAAAAGGCAACCAAGTGCATTCAAAGGAAGAGTAATAGAGCACAATTAGTCCTAGGAGATGTAAAAATCGAGAAAGTCATTGAACTCTCAAAGAAAATGCTTATTGGGAGGTTCTATGGGCATGCAATTTCTGAAAAATCCTTAGCAGACTGGATGGCCAGGGAATGTATGGAAGTTTTAGGGTATGTTCCTAGTTTTTTACTTCTAGTATGAGGGTGGTTGTAATTTCAGTTCAGGACTAAGAAATATGTGGCAAATATTATGTTAGAGAAATGATTTTGAAGGTCATACTCAAACTATGGGACCCTTTTTTTGACCTTAAGACCACTCAATTACCTTCTCACCATGTATATGGGTAAAGTTACTATGGTTGCCATTAAAATTTTAGTCTAGAGATATTTTTCAAGTTGTAGGAAATTGCATTGGTTCTTTCTTAGAGGTGGATGAGAGGTATCAGTCCTTATGCATGAGGACAGTGGCTAGGATTCTTATTGATATGGACTAGAGATATGGATTGGTGGGGGAAACTATGTTGAAGTAGAACAAATGGATGCATGTACAAACCCTAGACTATATTGGTGTGCCTTTTAGGTGTGCACGTTGTCATAATTATGGGAATATTACAAGGAAATATTCTCTTAATTGTTCAAGGAAGGTTTGGCATAGTAAGGAATACAGAGAGATCTTAGGGGTGAGAACAAGATGCAATTTTCCCTTTAGGCACATAAATTACAATTTGATTATATTATTGAATCAATGCATAAGGAACACAAACTAGAGAAATCATGGGAAAAACAAAAATTGTAGAGAAGGTGGAGACAAATCTTTTTGTGCTAGACCAAGTGATGGATTCAAAATTATATCATATTAAAGTAACACAAGGATTCTTGGAGCAAACGTTAGATGTCATGCTCTTGGATCCAAATACAAGTTTTCAAAGCAAATTTATTGCCAAATATTATTTCTCATATGGGGTTATAAGTAATTCTCTTTTGAGTCCCTCAACTAACCAATGGCCAGATTTACCAGTCTAAAACAAAGTCTCCACTAGAAGAAGGTAAGGGTGGAGTTGAGGGGTAAGGAAGACCCTTGAATTTCTCTTCCTTGAAGGAAGTAGATCCAAACCAATGTTTAGACTCTGGTAAGTTTTTCAATAATGCTTCACAAGTAAATCGCTTTAAAAATCATTCTCTTCATTTTGCCTATGGTCAAGAAGGTTAAAAGTAAAAATAGGTATAAGGGAAGAAGGATTTGGGGGAGGCCCCAGTAAATATGTAGGGGATAGCAGTATTATTGGTAGGAGGGGTAGTATTATTAGGGGATTTCGGTTAATATAGCTAAAATAGTTAAAATAAATTCTTTCTCAAATTTATAGATGAGGAAGCCAACAGTGAGTTTATTTAGGAGGTATTAAAGGAGTAGCTCAAAGTTATTTTAACCTTATTCCAAAAATATAAGAGTCCAAGACTTGATGGGTGGACTATGGAATTCTTTCTCGGGCTCTATGACCTTTTGGAGTCTAACCTAATCAAGGTTGTGGAGGATTCTAGGCAAAAAGCAAGGGTAAATGCAGTCTTTAACTCTAACTTCATTGCTCTTATCCCAGTAAAGGATAATCCTTCTTCCTTTGATGATTTCAAACCCATTTCTTTGTGTAGCTATGTGTATAAAATCATAGCAAAAATAATTGCATCAAGAATTAAAATGTTCTTCTCTGCTTCTATATCTATTAAGCAATTTGGTTTCCTGCATGGTAGACAAATTCATGAAGCAATTGGTGCTACTCAGGAAAGTCTTCATACCATAAAATCAAAGAAACTACCAACAATGGTGATGAAGTTGGATCTCTCCAAGGCTTTTGATAGAGTAAATTGGCTATATTTAAGAATGATACTTACTCATATTGGGTTTTGTGTGTAGATGGTGAACTAGATCATGGGATGTCTTTGTTCTATTTATTTTACATTTTTGGTTAATGGGTCAACCTCTCAATTCTTCAAATCTTCTCAGGGGATTAAACAAGGTTGCCCCTTTTCACCATTGTTATTTCTTTTGGTAGTTGAGAGATTAAATAGGTGTATTATAGAAGCTAGGAGGTAAGGGACAATAAAGAGAGTTAGAATAGGTAAAACATTGGAAGACACACATCTATTTTTGTAGATGATGTTCTCCTTTTCACATATGGAATAGTAAGAGCTACAGAGAAGTTAAAACAATATTTAGATATTTTGTGTGTAGCAAAAGGTATGCAAATTAATGCAAAAAAGTCAAGCATCTCTTTTAACTATGTGGATCAAAATCAAACCATAATAATAGATAAGCTTTTTTCCTTTAACAAATTTGATCTTCAAGAGGGGTTTAAATATTAGCAATTCATTTTTAAACCTAATGCGTACACTAAACAAGATTGAAATTGGTTAATAAATAAGGTGGAAGGAAGAATTAATATATGGTGCAACAAATGGCTCTCTTTGGGGGGGAATATTGGCTTTGGTCAAGTCTATGTTATAGGTGATACTAGTATATTGGTAATAGTTCGCTCATATACCAAAAGGAATTTTGGAAAAATATATAGTTAAGCTATAGGTTCTTATGGACAAGAAAAAAGGAAAGGGAAGGTATTCCCTTGGTTAAATGGCAATCCTTAGCCAAGTGCAATAAAAATGGAGGATGGGATTTTGAAAATGTCTTCCTATTTAGCAAGTCTTGAGCAGGAAAGTGTGTTTGGAAGATCATATCAAAGGAAATCTAATGGAATAAAATCATACCTAAAAAGTATTTAGAATTTCTCATAGTTGAGGAGTGGATAAGGGTCCCAATGAAGCAAACCCATAATGTTTCAATTTCTTGGAAGGTAATGATTCAGGCCTTTTATATTGTAGGTGATTTGCTTACCTCGAAAATAGGGGATGGTTCATGTATAAGACTAGGATTCGACCCTTGGATTACTTGTGGTGATATGCATAGACTGCCAAATAATGTAATTTATACCCTAAGATCTCAAGGGATTGGAAATCTTGCCCAAGCAGCTAACCCAAAATCTTCTACAAACTAGAGTTAGGGATGGAAGGAAGCAACAATGTTAGGGCTTCAAGGCCAAGAGGCACACCAGTGGGAAGAATATATGGGGAGACTTAAAGTTGGATATATCAAGTTGTGAGAGGAAATTGATCAATTAGTCTAGACAAAGAATGGAGCTAGAATGGAATACACTCTAAATTTGGGGTATAAGACTCTATTGGAAGATAGCAATGACAATCCATCATGGTGATGGAAGACGCTATGGAAGCATAAATCCCTATTGAAGATAGGATTGTTCCTATGGCTTATAAAAATAAGGTTCTAACATGGGAGGTATTACAAAAGAAGAATTAGAATGGTCTAGGAAGGTGTCATTTATGTAAGTCAAACAATGAAATAATTGATCATTTATTGGTTGCTTTCTCCTTTACTAGATAGGTTTGGAGGGAGGTTATAGCACAATTAAATCTTCCTATAGGATGACAAGAAGATTCCTTAGAAGAGTGCTTAAAATCTTGGTTTGAAAATAGGTCTTTGAAATATTTTATAGCTCTCCCATTGTTTGTGTCTTGGGGAGTATGGTTATCTAGGAATGCAATAATTTTTCAGGATCAGAAGCCTACCTAGCACATCTCCTCCCAAATCATTGGAAGTTTCAATAACTATAAGGTTTTGGTAACAACAAAGGTAAATAGATAAATCATCCCTCCAAATATTGATAAATCAGGGGCCTAGGGATTTTTTGATGGAACTAGATAGGGGGTCCTTGAAGTTTGTGGAGCAGGAGGATTACTATATATTTTTTACTCTCATTATTTTAAATTCAAGGCTTGATTGGGAGAAGGTTCTAATAATTATACTAAAACTATGGCCCTCAAATTGTTGGTTCAGTTGTCAAAATCAAAAGGAATACAAAAACGTCATATTTACGAAGACTCGTAGGTGGTAATAAATTGGATGCTTGGTGTTTTTAGGATGGAAAACATGATTGTATAACCCATTTTATCTCAAATAAAAGAATTTGTGGATCGAAGTGAAGGTTTTGCTTTTTGGCATATTTATAGAGAACTGAATAGGGAAGCACATGAAATCTCAAAGGAGGTACTTCATATTGATCCAAGTACATGCTTAGTATAGGAATTCAATGAGTGTAATGCACTGTAGATGGTCCAAATCTCTATCTGGGGGATTAATTCACTTAAGTTAAAGCAAACACATACAAAGCAACTTTAAAGAAAACTCAGAAGTTAGTGATTTAAAGGATATTGTTTGATAAATTGGGAAGATGTCTAAGGATAAAACTTAGCATGATAGAGATAACTAGTTATGATGTATAAATGACCTAACTTTTAGGTCACTATTGAAATTTTAAAAAATGCCAAAGAGGCATATGAAGAATGTAATTTCATATTTACTTAATATAAAATTACAACTTTTTTCAAGGAAAAAATAGTAGTTTAGTCATGATTTTCACATGTCAAATGATAATATATAGATATGATTTTTATTTAAATTGAAATATCTTTATAGTTATTATGTTATGATTTGTATATGTCAAGTCATAAGATACAGATGTATCATTGTAGCATTCATAATATTATTATTTATGTGTTAAAAATTTAGTGGCCTTACTTTCTAAAGATAGGTAGAAAAGAAAAAATATAGTTTATGTAAAATAGGGTAAGCTATACACTTGAATTTTAGTACATTGAGTTTTAATGGTTATTAAATTGTATTGAATGTGTTTAAGAGAAAGCGTCATCGATGATTTTGTTTTGAGTTGATAGAATTGTTAAATTCAAGGACAAAATGAGTATTTTATTATAATAATTTGAAGGTTGATATAGGTGTATGATCAGTATATTAACTTAGATATTGGTATATACAATGTGATCAATGGCATTAGAGACCTCAAAAATTTTGCATATTGGGTCATAAAAATATGTCATTGATGCTTTTGTATTGAGTTGAGAGAGTTGTTGACTTAAAGGACAAAATGAGTGTTTTATTGTAATAATTTAAAGGTTGATATAGAAGGTGTATGATCAGTATAATAACTTAGATATTGATATATACAATGTGATCAATGGCATTAGAGACCTAAAAAAATTGCATATTGGGTCCTAAAAATATGTCATTGATGATTTTCTATTGAGTTGAGAGAGTTTTTGACTTAAAGGACAAAATGTGTGTTTTATTGTAATAATTTGAAGGTTGATATAGAAGGTGTATGATCAGTATAATCACTTACATATTGATATATACAATGTGATCAGTGGCAATAGAGACCTAAAAACTTTTGCATATTAGGTCATAAAAATAAGTCCTCGAAAGTATAAGAATGACACTTCTTGAAATGGGTTAATGTCAGATGTTGATGGCCAAGATAAAGGTTTTATTAATGTATTCTAATAAATATATATTTAAATGCTTTAAAACATATCAAATGTAATGGTCCTAAGTTAAAGTAGGATAATTTGTTGTACTCGTGATTGAGTAAAACAATAATTTATTTGAAAGTATTTGAGAATAACCACGAGCATTAAGGTAGTTAAGGGAAGACCCAAAATTTGATGTGTGGTATTGTATGTCATATAAAATTCAATTGATATTCTTATTTCAATAGTGTGTTTTAAGATCAAATAGCAATAGTTTCATTGGTTATTTTCCTCAAATTTAAAGGATGTGATCTAGGTTCAAATCTTGTCGAGCGATACATGCATTATTATCAAATTGTTGTAATACCACTATATGGTTGTAGACACCCAATTTTACATGCAGAGTTAATATTCAAGTTTATCAATCCCTTCATCTATTAGTCTTTTAATCAACCAAAGTGAATCAACCTTCCTTGTACCCAAATTTGGAGAATTTATTGCTCCAGAAGTTATAGTGCTAGAGTGTTATTGCAACCTAGCAATGATTTTCCTAAATATTTCACTTGTAACCCTTCTCACATGTTTTTGAGCTTCAATGGTCATGAGACAAAAGCACCATTACGAAAACATCAATGGCGCTATCACCTCCTAATGTTTTTGATTGCCATGTACTACAATCAAGAAATTTAACTTTTTATCTCTTTCAATACCACCTACCATTAATGAACCAAATCTGCAAAATTTGATCTACAACTCCTAAATAAATTCTAAATCAAAGAATTACATTCTCATGTTCTTTCAATAATGAATTCTTGGTTCCTTTTAAAATTCTTACCTTCTCCAATCTTGTCATATTTAATATAATTCTTCCCCCAAGGAGCCATGGCTACCTATAAAACTAGCACTTGGGGTGACCATTTCATAGAAGTTTTTATAGTAGCAAAACTATGTCAAAATTCATATGCATTTTTCATCAAGATTTTTGGATTAATAAAATCTGCCAAAATCTCTCTAGAATCATAGGCTTTTTAGCATTGTATATGGAAATACTATGTTAAAATTGTATCACAAACTTGTGAATGCGATCCTTACAAGCACTTAAGATCTTGTTCGTGCAAGCATCCAAGTAAGACTACTATAAATTCTATAAGCTCTCAAGCAATAATCAAACATCAAGCATTAAGCATCCAAGCCTACAAGCTCAAGCATTCAAGTGCCTTCAACAAGCAAGCTAGCAAGCTTCTATCAAGATTCCAAAAAGGGGAAAACAACCTTGTGCCTTGGGTTGTGCTCTTTACCCTTATTTTATTTTGTCTCTTCTTTGTGCTTGTAGTTTTAAGCTTCATTTTATTGCACTTAGAACTAATCTTGTATTTGTATTTGCATATAGCTAGTATTTTATTTTTGTCATATAATCTTCATCTTAAGCAAGTAAATATATTTTTTCTATTATTTGAAAAGGCTTCTATACTCCTAGGTTAGGGCTCTTCATTATAGTCATCATAGCCTCAACATATCTTGCATTTAATATTATTTTTATTCTCTCAAAGGTGAAACCGCTACTAGATTGTAGGTAAGTGTCACTATTGCTCTTTGGTTTATATAGAGTCAAATCCTTAATGGTGTTATCTTTACCTATGAGTGCTTTTCTTGCTTGGTATTTATTTTATGTACTATGTCAATATATCATTTTTGTATATCTAAACAAGAGCTTGATTACTTCTCAAAGAAGTCTAAGTATCCTCTAATACCTCAAACAAACCTCTATATCATTGGATGTCCCTTTTAATTTTTTGTTTTATAGGATAAGTGATAGCACCATCAACAAGGAATAGCATCGACAATTCTTTTATGAACTTGTGACACTTTTACCATTTGTGGAATAAACATGATCTTCTACCCCCAGTCTATATCATTTAAGCAATTAGAATTTAAATTATGTTTGTTGTTTATGTAATCTAAGTTCTATTTTTTATTTATTGGTTAAAAAAAAGAAAGAACTAGTAAGTCTTAATAATATAAGGTACAAAATTAATCATTAATATTTATCATTTAATCAAAATCATAGATAGTTATATCTTAGGATTTTTTTTTTGCATCTTCTTGATCCCTCATATCTTAATAGAATCATCATTATTTCCTTTTCAAAATCAAAAGAGCATTTAGTTTTAGGCCTTGATTTTTGCATTTGTGTGTAAATTAGGGTTAGATTAAGGTTAAGCTTAGATAAAGGTATATATTAGGATAAATATAGGTGTTCTTTAACGAATCCAACAAAATTAGACTTTAAGCTTATAAACTTTCTCTATTCTCAAACTAAGAAGAGGAGAGAGAGAAAAATCATCACGAGGAGACCCTTTGTGACACCTTACTTATTTTTCCCTCATATTTTAGTGAACCCAATGTGATCACAACTATGGGTCCCAAGATCTTTCTTTGTCCAAGGTAAGCCATTAATTCAAAATAATAAGGAAATTAACTTGTTGCTAGTCCTACTAAGGGTCTTCACAATCCTTTGAGTAGTTGGCATATAAACTACTAGGCTATATTGGGTATATAGTGAACCCAGGCCACCAACTGCCCATATAGGGTCTCATGCATACTTTTGCCTAGTAAGGAGTATTTTGCAATGGGCTAGTGGGATTCATCAAGAGCCATAGTATTATCTCTCATGTACCATCTTGACCATGTATCCATGTGGTTACTTCCATGTATTGTTGGAAACCCATGTATAAATTTTATCTCACATACTGATAGGTATATAGAGAGGATTCAGGTATATAGGGAGGCCCTTAAGGTGTATAGATAAAATTTGGTATATCAAGGTAAGGGGATATGTTACAAAAATATATCTTTCTTTTTATAATAAACTTTATAAATGTTTGCTTAATTAATTGAAATCTTATTTCCTTCCAACCCATGATTGAGAGACGCTACCTAACTCATAGTGCCACTTATTAGTTGGCCATCAACCCCCCTAACACTTTGATGATGAGAACCCCCAAGGTTTTATAACCCTCGTCCATGATTATCAATAGACGGTGGTTTTTAAATTATCTAATAAAATGACTGTCTTCTTGTATAAACATAGGAAATTTGTGGAGTCTTTCCTTAGGAATGGTCATGATGTCATAGGTGTTTCTATAGGGGAGGGTTCACTCTTGGACCATCCCCAAAAACCTAGCTCTAATCCTTTGTATTTTAATCAAGTGGATCCATCCTTTGGATCCTTAAATACAAACCTTAATGCATTAATGTCTAATCTCATTGATTCTAATATTGTCACCACTTTCATGGATTTTAGGATGAAAAATCTTTCATCCTCTTCAGGATACCTTTCATCTATGCCTTATCTTGGAGAATTATTATAGAGCAATGTGAGTTGTCTTGTATCTCAACAAGTGGGAACAAGTTACACTCCTAACCTACATGTATCCTCAAGTGTGCTAATTTATAATCTCATGTTAGTAACCTTTATTATAATTCCACAAGATTGGGCATGGATTTTACTCAAAATCCTACTCCCACATTCTCTCATATTTTACCTTCTAATCCTTTCACCTCAAGCATATTGGGAGAAATTCATAGGATGCTAACTAGGGTTATGCATAGTGGTGAATATTCACAAATTGGGTGAATATTAGGATTTTAAAAATTGGAAATTGGTGAATATGAGGATCCTCGACGTCGGCCCATTCACCTAAAATTTTTTGGACCAATTGTTTCTTAGGGTTAATTTGCCATAATATATATCCAAAAATAGGTATATTTGTACTCGTTGGAAAGCTCTTTTTGAGCATGATCTAATGGTGGTATTTTTATGAAGTTATAAGGTGATTTAATGGGTCAAAATTGGTCCCAAATATGACCTTACTTTTTAGGGCTTCAAATGCCCCAAATTTTGGTGTGAAGATGATTGATTTGATTTGCTTAGGATTCACCATTTTTTTACAAGTACATTTTGAGTCCAACCCCTTATGCATAAACCTGAATTGCTAACCTCGATATTGTATGCCCAAGTGCACCAATATTATCTTTACGTTAATTATTAATGTCCTCTTATCTCTTAGCATATGCCTTTCGTATAATCAAATTTAGTTTCTTCTAAAATTCAAACTCTAACCTCTCAATTAGAGCTACTGAAATAACAAATGGTCATAATAAAGGGGTCTTCCTCTAGTCACAACTAATCTTATCATGACTTATACAACCAACATCTAGATCCTTGTGTAGCTATTCACCCTTTCCCTCTCAACTTTGAAACCCCCAAGTGTTTGTTGGAGAATATTACATTATTTGATAGATGCTAAAGTGCCCCATGGTATGATTATATATTTTAAAATATTAGATTAGGGTGCATGATTTATATTTCCCCTAAACTATGTTTTAATGTGTGAGAAGAGTTTAAGCATCATGTAATAAAGTGTTCAAGTGTGTAATATGTGAGAGTGCAATATGTCAAGTAAGTCAAGAGTCATATGTGTGGGTGTCAAGTATACAAGTGAAGAGTCACATGTATATGATAAGATGTAAAGTTAAGGTATATGGGATTTTTGTCATATGTGAGGAATTAAAAATAATGCATATCTCATATATGTGAGGAGAGCACTAGACAAAGTATTGAAAGGTCATGTGTAAGGCTATATTATGGAGATAAATCTCCATGTATTGTATATGAGAAAATCAAATCTTGTATACAATTTGAGCAATAACATTGTAAGTTTGTTTATGCATAATATTGTTATTTCATGAATATTATGTTCATTGATATTGACCAAAGATATTGAATAGTCCAATATTGAGTTTGATTAATATCATGTGAAAGTGGATCTATGATAATCTATCTAAAAACCAACAATTTTAAATGTACAAAGGGAAGGAAGATCCTATTAACCACCTTAGGTTATTTAGAACTGCATATAGCAATATTTCTTAAGATATAATGTTGCTACTCAAAATATTTTCCAAGAGCCTTAGTGGCCCCACTTTGGAATGGCACTATTATATACTAAGGAACTCCCTTAAGATATTTAGGGATCTTGTTAAGATGTTTGTTATAAAATTCTCCATCTATATTGAGGAGAAGGTTATAATTAGTGACCTATATCAGCTCAAGCAATCGAAAAGATGATAAATTAACTAAATTATTTGCAAGGTGGTGAACCTTGGTGGGGAGACTCCAATATGTTCCTCCACTAAGACACCTTCTAGATATCTTCATAGACAACCTTAATGAGTAATATTTCCTTCTATTTAGAGATAATATTTGTGTTTTGCCTAGACAAAAAAACTAAGATTCTTCATGTAATCATCCTTCAAGACCTCCTTTGGTCGTTCATGCGAAAATAACTTGTCCCCTAAAGTTCCTCCCTTAAATATTCAATTAGGAGCTAAGGCTAAGGGAACTTTTGATTTGCTCTATTAACTTAAAAGTACCCAAACTAAAATATCCCTTCCTAATCTTCTCAAGACCTATATAACCCATAGGGACATGTTAAAATTTTGAGTGAACAAATTGTTCCTCAAGACCTCGGCCTAAATAACCTCACTTTCATGGTGGGATCCATTGGGATTAACCATAAAACTATATCACTTTATGAGGATGGTATCCCTCAATCCTCAATGGTAAAATATCTCCCATTATACATCACAGACCACAATGATGTTAGATTCATTAAATGAATCTTATTCAATAACGACTCTAGTCTCAACATTTGTATCCTAATATTCACTAATTGTTTTGGGCCAACAAGCAATATTTGGAGAAATATGATCTTGTTATTAAGGAATTTGATAATAGGGAGTTTGAGGCTAGTGGAACTATAGTCTTACCCCTCAAAGTCAAACCCTACATCCTCAACACAATTTTCTATGTCTTGAATTGTGTCTTAAAATACAATATTCTTCTTGGGAGGCCATGGATCCATGAGATTCAATACATTCCTTTAACACTTCATCAATGGATTAAATATGAATATTGATAGGATATTTTATTGCATTATTAGTAGGATATGCATATTTAGTTGGAGGATTATTTTAATATATCTTACATGAGATGATCTCGTTTCCTCAGGAGAATCAATCTTCTAGTTTGTAACCCTAAGGCATGTATTAAATAGGCTCTTGACTTAATGAATGAGATTACTTTTTTTCCATCATTGGCATTAGAGCATGTTCTTTCCTACCTAAAATATTAGGTGGGAATCACCTCTTTGGTGATTATTCCCTCTCGATGCATTTTAATCTATAGTTAAGGAAAGCATAGTGAAAGTGTCATATATGGTACTGATTATAGGTTGATTAGTCACCAAGGAAATGGACTTGGCAACATAATTAGCATACAAGCAAACACGGTGTTGTCATGTCCATCGAGCATATGATCCATAGTTTATATGGCTCAAATGATACATAATCCAATATTGATCACCCAACATGTACTTTCCACCTCTAGATGGAATCAAATTATAATAATTTTAACCCTATCCTTGTCAATGTGCTCCTTGCTCTCACTAATCCCAAGGGCAACATCATCCTCATGGAGTGTTGTATTTGTAGTAAGAAGGGTGAGGGTTGCCATGGTGTAATTCAAAAGTTTGTGTGGGTTGTGTCACATCAAAAATGAAATAGTAATGTTGAGGCCTGGCATAAGTTGATGTGTCCTCTAGCCGTAAAAGTATATATCGATGCCCCCACCAGAATCATCATTGGAGGACATGTCGAATAGGGCATCGGTAGCTTGAATCCACCTATGGTCACAGGAATCAGTTGGAAGTTTGAGTGATTAAAACACATTATTCTAAATATCCAAATCCTTGTGAAAATAATGCAACATTGAGTTCTACTCATTTTCTATTTTGTTGATTAAATTTTTGTTTTTTCCATCGTGGTCTTAAAATTTGGTATTGGAAATATATTTGTGGAGATGGTCAGTTGTGTTTTATTTTTTCCAATATTTGTTGTTCATTGTGAAAATCCTTGTCATGGTTCCTAAGCTAGAGCCTAGGATCTTATTTTAGTTGATGGAAATTGGCCATTACAAATTTACCCTAAGTTGATTTACGAGGAATTCATGTGTCAATATGCAAATAATTTGGTTTCATGGAGTTTTAAGGAAAAACACAATGTGGTCATGGCCTTGATGTACCTATTTTATGGATGCTATACCTGATCAACCCAATAGTTGTAACATAATGCTATTTAGTTGGGCCATGAACAACCTCACTTATAATGCAAAAATGGAGAGCAAAGTTATGATTTTTTTTATCAAAAATCAAACTCATAATGTAAGTGGTATGGGTTTGTTTTTTCATGGCTCTCACTTTGTGTTGCAGTGATGAAGGTAATAGTAGCAACACGTACTATGACACTGATGTGGCCATAATTGACACCCATGGAAATCATGGCCATAATTTACCACCTCATGAAATAGAAAATAATAAATCAGGTTGAAGCAACTTGATTTGAGCTACATAGATTTTGGATAGTGATTCAAGTAGGGCATGTTTAAAAATCGTGATATTGTCATTTTTGGTCCTCTTAGTGCATTGTATATAAGTGAAGAGATCTATGTGTATGGTAGAGATCATGGAAGAGCTCCTACACAAGCTAATTGAGGTGATATGTGATGAAGGACCAACATTTGTAGAGGTTGAGGGAGCCCTAAAATGGTTGTGTGAGGATATTTTTTTCAAGCCAAAGGGCCATTCGATGGCCCTTATGGAACCCTAGTGTAGTTACAAATGTGGAGAGGAGTCCTAGGTATTGAGAGATTTTGTAAATTATTTGATGTTATAAAGAGTGAAAGAACATTACTTTACTAGGGATTGAGGCTGCTTGTGAGAGAAATCCATATGACATGGTTATTTACGTATCCCATGAAATGCACTTACCACTCCTTGGTTGGGCTCCTTTCATACTACCACACCCTCAAATGCACATGTCAACATATATATTCTTTCCCCTATCATCACTTTACTATCCCACATTGATAGTGGGTGGGGTTCATGGAAGCCCATGTATTTGCGTTTTTGCAGGTTATTAAATGTGTGCAAAAAAAAGGAGATACAGGTTCATATAAAAATTCTAAAAGCACTAGAATATTCTAAAGAATATTTCCTACAAAAACTTGGTTGGAGGAAGAATCATCCCAACGTTTTCTTTTTACCCAATGAGATGATTTTTCTTGTAAATCAAGGCATCCATCGCTAGAAAGCATTTTTCGATGCTGATTAATGGATATAGAATTTTCCACTTTTATAAAAATCTACTATAACTAGTGGTGCTCCCAAGCTATTGTTCTTGACTTATAGCTACCATGATACCCATTCTAATATTGAGGATTTGGGTTTCTCTTTTTTTCCTCCGATGTAGTTTTTAGAGGCTCTTATTTATAAAATTTATGTGGAAGTGTTATAACCTTTCACATTTTAAGCATTTATTGTAATACAAATTGCATTCTTGGTATTACCTAGCACTTCATAAAATAATGCAAGTGATCCTTGTAAATAGTGACCTACTTTATTACACCTAGTAGATGCAACTACTAGTTATCCATGTATCTAGTAGGATGAGAAATTTACCATAAGGACACTTGTAGTTGATCCATGCAGGATCCAAAATTCTTGTACAAAGATGCATTATCAATAGATTTTGACACCTTAATAGTATAATTCAAGTGATAAGTTCACCTTGAGGGGGGTAAATACTCATAGTACACATGCTTAGACCTAAAGGCTGATCTAAGAGTATACCTAGAGGTGACAAACCCAGAGGTATACCTAGAGGTAACAACCCTAGAGGTAGACCCAAAGGTGATAAACCTAGAGGTAGACCTAGAGGTAGCAGACCTAGAGGTAGAACTAAAGGTAATATACCTAGAGGTAAATTTAAAGGCAACAAACCTAGAGATGATATACCCAAAGGTAGTAGACCTAGAGGTTGATACAAAGGCAAACCCAAAGATGTTTACCTGAGCCAAGAGCTAGAGTTGTCAATGCTAGAGCAACCAAAGCCAAGATCTAGAGCCAAAGCAAATAGCCAAGAGCCAAAGCCAAATTGAAGAGCTAAGATCTTGAAATAGAGCTAAATCAAAAGCCAATGCCAAAGTCAGAGCTAGTTCCAAGAGCTAAGAGTCAAAGATTGAGGTAGAGCTAAATCCAAGAACAAAAGCCTAGACTCCTCTAAATTAAGGGGAGGTCCTAATATTTCCTATCCCAAATAATGTAATAATGGAGGGATATTGGGATATTTTATTACATTATTATTAGAACATGCATATTTTTTGGGGGATTATCTTAATATATCTTGTATGAAAACCTCCTTAATGTTGGACTCATCAAAGCCATCGACTATTTTGACTAGATATTTAATGTTGTCCTTTATTCCAAGAAAAAAAGTAATTTTAGAGTGTGCATAAAATTTTGGGACATCAATAAAGTATGTCCCAAGGATGAATTCCCTTTGCCCAACATCAACATGATTATCAATTTTACTATAGGATGTGAAATGTTGTATTTAATGGATGGATTTCAAGCTACAATTAGATCAAAATTGCTCTTGATGACCAATCTAATATAACTTTCAACACCATATGGGGAACCTTTTGCTATCAAGTCATGCCTTTTAGATTGAAAATGTTGGAGCTACCTAACAACGATCCATTATATACATCTTTCATGACATAATGCAACTTAATTAGAGACTATGTTGATGAGCTTCTTGGTTGATGTCTTAACTTGAAATATTTTGTTCATGATCTAGGGTGCATCTTCGAATGACTATAAGAGTACAAGGTATGCCTCAATCCTAAATAATGCATCTTTGGATTACATCAAGAAAAATGTTGGGATTCATTGTATCCCAATGTTGTATCGAAGCTGATCCTAACAAGATATGAACTATTGTCAATATGCCCCCCTTAAACTCTAATCCATATTCAAAGTATCTAGGAAAAAATCCAAACCATATGGAGATTAATATCTTAGCTTGCTAACAAGTGTTAGCCCTTTTTAAATACTTTTAGGAAGGAAATAGCCTTCAATTGGGACATTGGTTTTCAAGTAGCCTTTGATGCTCTCAAATCCTATGTCTTATCTCCTCTAGTCCTTATCCTTCCTAATTATTCCTAGTCTTTGTTGTTATACATAGTAGCAATAGACCATGCCTTAGGCAATATGATGACATAGTACAATGACCAACACAAAGAGCAAGCCATTTTATATATTTGTAGGAATTTGATAAGTTATTAAGTCTGTTATATCCCTTTTGAAAATATTTACCTTATCATGGTGTTTGATGTCTAGAATCTTATACACTACATGCTTATCCATAAGATATTTGTCATTACAAGGGTCAATACTTTATGATAGCTCATGTCTAATTTGTTGGTATCACAATGGCACTAAGAGGGAGGGTGAATTAGTGACTTAAAAAATTTTTCAAACCCTCTAAATCTTATTTTTCAAATCTAATTTTTTAGGATAGCAAAGAACATAAATTCAAATCCACACAAGACACATAAAATCGCATCACATAACACAAGTATATGATAGGGAAACCCAATATGGGAAGAAAACCCCAATGATAAAAAGCTCCCTGAGTCTACTACTCAGATTGAGCCTCATTGCAAATGAAGTACAATGATGTTTTTATTAATGGGGCCAAATGGAGCCCAATGAAAGGAAATGGGTCAAATGGAGCCACACTCAAAATGATTCTTCACCCACACCTACCACCCTTTTTATCTAAAATATGATAAAATAAATGGCATAAAAATGCCTACAATAAAAGCAGAACTCACAATAGTCTACAAGTACAAAACTCACCACATACAACTGCTGCAATGTGAATAGTGAATCATGAAAACCCCTGCAAATGAAATGCCACTTCAGAACTATCACAACACCTAAAAATTATATAACAATATGATCCAAATAACATGCTTAATATGCACCCACAACTATAATAAAAAAGTCTGCAGTATTCACACTCTGTTAAAAATTTGGCAACATTCCGGAAGCACCTCGTTACGCACACCAAAACTCCATAGAAACAATGAAATGCTATAGAAAATATATATAGGAGAATGAATAGGGAAACCACAAATGGTTTCCAAAACCATGTTCAAAAACCACTCCAAAAACCACACACCTAGCTTATGAAATTGCTAGTTTCAACATTGAAATTCAAAATAACTTCCATATGGGCACTCCACACTACACCAATCAGCTCTAACCTGCACTAACACTCCAAAAAGGATATGCCATGACCACTGCAAAAAATGGTACCAATATGGATGCCACTTCCTCAAAAATTTCCAAAAATATGCATAAGATATCCCAAAACTATCAAAAATAGCTCCACACTACACCACATAACTCCAAAATGGGTCCCACCAAAAGTGAACGACTTCTTTTCCAATTTCCCACATGATTCAACATAAAATTAAATATATTCACTAGGAATATGACCCCTATCACCTATGTTGCATAAAAAAAATAATTAAATACATTTTTCCCTCCATTCCTAAGTCTCGGAACACGTTCCAAGGAACTTGGAGATGACAGAGAGTGGGAAATATTAAACTAAATAAATAAACCAATGCTCATAGGATAAATAATACATTACAAAACATATGAGCAATAATCTATGCCACCAAAAATAAAAAATTAACTTTCTCACCAAAATTGCCTCCGAACTAGGTGTACTAGAATACACACTATGTTATGCAAACATGGATAAATTTACAGGATGACCACCAATATGAATGGAAACTCTGAATACCATGTAGGATTCCATGTAGAATGGTGTTGACGACAACAAAAATACTCCAAGAGGCCAACTATCTCCCCCTTTGGCATTGTTGGCAACACAACATTAACTGCAACAAACTGCATAATGCAACATCATGAATAAAACCAACAACAAACCTCAAATTTATCCTAAGAAGCACCAACTAGAAAAAATAACTCATATCAGACCTGAAACACCACATATGAACTCCCCCATACTCCAAAAATACATCACAAAAATATGGTTGTAGTTAGATCACTCGCCCCCTTTGACAACAATGACAAAAGGACACAACAATGCATCTTATTTGACAAATTTGCATCAAAATTCCCCTGAAACCAATCACAAACTCACATGCTGCTATCATGGATATAAAATATCAGTAATATATGATCTGAAAAACATTTGATAATATGTACAAGACACTCCAAGATAGTTCTACTCAAAGCTTATTTCAACCAGCCTATTCACTAGCACATTCGGGGAATGCCAAAGCAACAAAAAGCACCATAACTTGCTGCCCTTCACAAAAAATGATATACAATAGAGAAAAAAAGCAAATAAACTGATATAGTGATGAAAAAATAGATCCATCATCATTAAAGATAAATCCAAAATATTTACCAAGAATTGCATCACCTTGCCAAGCAACACCACTACACACTGTGAATCCAATCATTGAACTTTCTGCACACACCATCCTCAAGCAACTGTTAGAGAATAACAACATCAAATAGAATATGTAGGAGCATAAAATGAAATAATGAGATGCTCCCCCTGAGGATGTGCCCTTAAAAGATAAAACAATCTAGTGTGTAGGAAGAGGAACAACTCATAGAAGTTGCCTCAAGTGCTCAAATGTCTCCATTGGAAGAGGCTTTGTAAAGATATCTGCAATCTAATTTTTACTAGGAAAAAATTCCAACTTAACCACCTTTTCAAAAACCTTCTCCTTCAAAAAATGATACCTTATATCTATGTGTGTAGTCCTTGAATGCGTAACTGGATTCTTTGAAATATTGATAGCACTAGTGTTATCACAAAGAAGGGGAATAGGCTCAACATTTGCAATACCCAACTCCTGAAGAGTTTGTTTCATCCATAAAAATTGAGTGTAGCAAGCAGAAAAAGCAATATACTCAGCCTCAGTTTTAGATAGAGAAATTAAATCTTGTTTCTTACTGTGCCAAGAGACAAGCTTGTCACCAAGGAAGAAGGCACCACCACTTGTACTTCTACAATCATAAACACAACCAGCCCAATATGCATCTGTATAAGCCTTCAATGTGAAGTCTTTGCCCTTTGGATACCACAATACATACTCCATAGTACCCTTCAGATATCTAAAAATTATGTTTATGGCCTTCACATGAGTTTCTATTGGAGCACTCTGAAATCTAGCAACCATGCACACAACTTGCAAAATGTCAGGTCTAGAAGCAGTTAGATACAATAAACTACCAACCGTTGACCTATAGAGGGATTGATAAAAAATATGAGACTCATATTACTTACTCAAATTACACCCTATAACAATAGGAGCACTCACTGGTTTGTTGTCCTCCATATTAAACTTCTTAAGCATTTCCTTAATATAATTAGATTGACAAATGAAAATACCTCTATCCAACTGATTAATTTGAAGACCCAAGAAGTATGACAAATCTCCTATCATGGACATCTCAAATTCATCTTGCATAGCAGAAGCAAACTCATGACACATTTCATCTTTATTGCCTCAAAAAATTATATCATCAACATACACAACAATAACAAGTTGATCATCACCTACAACCTTGTAATACAAATTGCTATCAACCTTACCTTTCTGGAAGTCCTGCTGCAATAGGTACTTGTCCAAACTATCATACCATGCTCTTGGGGCTTGATTCAGCCCATACAAAGCCTTTTTAAATTTGCACACATAGTTCTCATCACCAAGATGAAATCCATTGGGTTGCTCTATGTAAACCTCCTCTTCTAGGTTACCAATCAAGAAGGCTTATTTCACATCCATTTGGTAGATCTTGAAATTCTTATGGATAGCGAGAGCAAGAAAAATTATAATGGCTTCCAACCTTGCTACAGGTGCAAATGTCTCATTAAAATCTATGACCTCCACTTGAGAATATCCCTTGCACACAAATCTAGACTTATTTCTCAGAACTTGGCCATCTTAATCAAATTTATTTCTAAAGACCCACTTGGTTCCAATTACATTTTTATTAGTAGGCCTTGGAACAAGTTCCCAAGTCTGATTTTTCTCTATTTGATCAAGTTCTTCATTCATATCCTTAATCCAAAATTCATGTTTGCTAGCCTCATCAAAATTCTTACGCTCAACTTTAGACAACAAAGAAAAGTTTACCTGCTCATTTGTCCTTGCAAGTCTTCTTCTTGTTTGCACACCTGTATTGGGTTCTCCTAAAATCTAATTTTGACTATGATTCTTCTTTAAATACTTTGAAGGAGTCTTTGGGGAAGCAACCTCTTCATTCTATTATTGAGCTTCTTCAATTTCATCTTCTTTCTCAATGGTGTCATTCTAAATGGGCGGATCAACTTGTTCAATTACCTCACCAATGCCTTCATCAATATTTATATTGACGCTCTCAAATATCTTACCAAGCCTCTTATTGTAGAATTTGTAGGCCTTGCTTCTAGATGAGTATCCAATAAAGATGCCCTTGTCCGCTCTAGTATCAAACTTGCCAAGGTTTTGTTCATATCTCCTTATGTAGCACCTACTCTCAAACACTCTGATATGTTTAACTATAGCTTTTCTTCCAAACCATAACTCATAAGGAGTCATATCACTATGAACTCTAAGCATGCACCTGTTTAGAATATACACTGATGTATGCACTACTTCTCTCCAAAATCTATCAGTAATATTTGCCTCATTCAACATAGTTCGAGCTATTTCTTGCACTATTCTGTTTTTCCTCTCAACAAATCCATTTTGTTGAGGTGTTCTTGCTACTGAAAATTACCTCCTAATGCCATGCTCTAAACAATATTTCTCAAACTCTGCTGATGTGTACTCACCACCTCTATCTGATCTCAAATATTTGATACTAATGCCCATATCATTTTTAGCTCTTGCTTTGAACATTTTGAACTTAAACAAGGCTTCTAATTTTTCTTTTAAAAACAACACCCAAGTCATCCTATAATAATCATAAATGAACAAAATGAAGTATCTCTCACCATCCATACCTTTAGTTTTCATCAGTCCACATAAAAATCTGTGTGCACTAGCTCCAATGGGCGTGTAGTAGATTACTCCTTAGTTTTAAAGTGTGCTTTTGTTTGCTTTCCTTTTTGACAAGAGGAACATATGCTTTTTGATGGCTTTGAAATCTTAGGCAAGTTCCTTCCTACATTATTTGAGCTAATTTTGACAAGATTGTCAAAATTGATGTGACCAAGCCTCTTATGCCATAACCAATTTTCCTCTTCTTATCCAATGAAGCAATATTTATCAAATCTATCAAAAATATTATGAAGATTACCTACTATCCTTGCTGCCTTAGAAATGAGAGAACCATTCTTTGCATCTCTAATCTCACAACCATGTGCTCTGAAAATTAGATCACATCCCGAATCACACATTTGACTCACACTAAGCAAGTTATGCTTTAGGCCATCAACAAAAAGAACATTTTCAGATATGATATTTCCATTTCCAATGCTTACCTCTCCTTTACCAACTATCTTGGTACCATCATTGTTGCCAAACCTCACAGAACCGCCATTATACTTTTGCATATGCACAAACTGATTTTTGTCTCCAGCCATGTGACTAGAGCACCCACTGTCAATGATCCAAGAAGTGGATTTATTCTGAGATTTGAATGTAGCCTGCACTATGAGAGAATCCTTGACCTATTTCTCATTTCCATTATCAATCCACACCTTTTTGGTCTTTGGTTTTGGTTCCTTATCCTTCTTCTCCAAATCAGCCTTCTTGTGAACCTGTGAATTTTGTCTAGGTGGCAGCTTGTTTTGCATTCTATGGGGCTGATTAGATTTGCTATTCTGCATTGGATTAGTGGAAGAAGAAATAGTTCTAAAATACCTTGCAATATACCCAAAACTTTTACATATGAAACATTCTATATTGTGCTCAATTAGAGGTGCAAAAGAGTTATGTGTGACAATGTTTCTAGGCCTAGAGTTGAGCCTACAATTGGTAATTTTATGACCAAATGAATTGCACCTATAACAATAACCATAAAAAGAATAATTTGACCTGTTTTTTTTCCTTTTACATGTGTTATCATATCTTCCACAAGGTATCCTTCTTTTATGATTAAATCTGATGAAGCCATCATTGTCCTTCCTCATGAAATTGTTCTCCTTTTGCACACTCTTCTTCTCATTTTAGGGTTGCAACTTCTTTTCATCTTGGAGAAAAAATTTCTCACCTTCAGGGGGCTGCAACTTCTTGTATTAAAGGAGCAAAAAATCACTTAATTTCTCATCCTTAAGTGACTTTACATCTTTGAAAAAATCTGAGCACTCACCTTCTTCAAATCCTATACCAAACTTGATCTTAGGATGCCTTTGTTTCTTGATAATCTCATCAAGTTTTTTAGAACTCTTCTCAAATTTTAGAGTGGTGCAACTCATAAAATTAGATTTATCTAATTATTTCCTCAAATAACACATCTTCTCTTCAAGCTTGCTATAATTATTCACTTTTTCACAAACTCTGAGCTTGAGGTCTTCAGCTATCTTTTGGGACTCTTCTACATGAATTTTCAAATCTGCAATCATCCTTTTTGCATCCTCAAGACTACATGTGAGTTTCTTGTTCTCCTAAACTTGAAATTCTAGATCATTTAGTACACCATAAAAAATTTTATTAGCCTCTTCAATCTGATTTTTCAAATCTGCAATTTGATTATTTGCATCTTTTAGTTTTTGTGCATACCTTTTGTTCTTCTTCACCTCTTTCTCATACTCCTCAAGGGCATAGGCTAAATCTTCTTCAAAGTCCATCTCAGATTAATCTTCCTTTGTGTCTTCAACCTCCTTTTTGTTATATTCTAAGGCCATAAAAAGAACCTCACCTGAATCATCTTTAGATTCACTTTGCACACTATCTTCAGAAGCACTATCCTCATGGGTGATTAAGCTCCTCTTTTTGTAGTTTCTTCTGAATTTTGTAAATTTCTTCTGAATTTTGCAAATTTCTTCTTATTTCCTTATCCTTTTTATTTAGGCTTGTCTTCATCATCATTCTTCTCTTTGTAGGGACATCTTATTTCAATGTGACCAATTCTTCCACAGTTGAAGCATTTTGAGTGGTATTTTTCCCTTGTACTTGCCTCTTCCTCTTTGCAACTTCCTCACAAAGTTTACCTCTTCTTCATATGAAATTTCATCCTCTTCCTCTTTCACTTTAATATTCATGTTTTTAAAATATTTGAAGGCTGCCTCTTCTTTTGTAGGTTTATCTTTGCGTATCCTCATCTCATAAGTTGTAAGTGACCCATGTAGCTCATCCATAGTCAAAATATTAAGATCTTTTGCTTCTTTAATAGCTAAAATATTTAAATTAAATTTTGTAGGGAGTGATATTAGAACCTTCTTCACAACCATGGATTCTGGAATTGTTTCACCAAGACCTATAATTGCATTTACAACCTCATTCATTTGAAGCATAAAAGCAACAATATCATCATCTTCATACATTTTTATACTTTTAAACTTAGCTCTAAAAATCTACAATTTAGCTTCTTTTACCTTTATATCACCTTCATGAATGGCCTTCAATTTGTCTCATATTTCCTTCGAAGTGTTGAGACCCATACCCTAAATCAACTCACTAGGAGCAAGAGCACTTGTGATAGCATTAGTAACCTTAAAATAATTTTTATATTCTTGTATGGCAGTAGGATAAGTGGGAGGTGTAGTAGGGATGGTATATCCATTATGCACAGATAACATAACACCCATACCCAAAGAACCAAGGTATCTCATCATCCTATAGCTTCAAAAGGCATAATATTTTCCATCAAATAGAGGGGGCTTATTCGGATCATAAATAGCCATTGTGAGGACCTACCATAGTTGATTAAGCTTAGAAATTGGATAGCCTAGCTCTGATACCAATTGTTGGTATCACAATGGCCCTAACAGGGGGGCGAATTAGTGACTTAAATTTTTTTTTCAAACCCTCTAAATATGACTTTTCAAATATGATTTTTTAGGACAACAAAGAACATAAATTCAAATCTACACAAGACACATAAAATGGCATCACATAACACAAGGATATGATGGGGAAACCCAATATGGGAAGAAAAACCTAGTGAGAAAAATCTCCCAGAGTCTACTGCTCAGATCGAGCCTCACTGCAAATGAAGTAAAATGATGTTTTTATCAATGGGACCAAATGGAGCCCAATGAAAGGAAATGGGTCAAATGGAGCCACACCCAAAATGATTCTTCACCCACACCTACCACCCTTTTGATATAAAATATGATAAAATAAATGGCATAAAATTGCCTACAATGAAAGCAGAACTCACAATAGCATGCAAGTACAAAACTCACCACATACAATTGCTGCAATGTGAATAATGAATCATGAAAACCCCTAAAAATTAAATACCACTTCAGAACTTTCAAAACACCTACAAATGATATACCAATCTGATCCAAATAACATTATCAATATGCGCCCATAGCTGCAATAATAAAATTTGAAGTATTCACACTACTAAAAATTTGGAAACATTCCAGCAACACCTCGTTATGCAAACCAAAAATTCATAGAAACAATGAAATGCTACATCCAATATATATGAGAATGAAGAGGGAAACCACAAATGGTTTCTGAAACCATGTTAAAATACCACTCCAAAAACCACACACCTAGCTTAGGAAATTACCAATTTCAACATTGAAATTCAAAATAACTTCCATATGGGTACTCCACACTCCACCAATTAGCTCTAACCTGCACTAAAACTCCAAAAATGATATGCCATGACCACTACAGAAAATGGGACCAATATGGATGCCACTTCCTCAAACATTTCCAAAAATATGTATAAGATATCCCAAAAATTGTCGAAAATAGCTCCACACTACACCACATAACTTCAAAATGGGTCCCACCAAGAGTGAACGACTTATTTTCCAATTTCCTACATGATTCAACATAAAAATAAATTATATTCACTAGGAATATGACCCCTATCACCTATGTTGCATAAAAAAATTAATTAAATACATTTTTCCCTCCATTCTTATGTCCTGCAACACATATGAGCAATAATCCATGCCACCAAAATTGCCTCCGAACTAGGTGTGCTAGAAAACACATTGCATTATGCAAACATTGACAAATTTGCAAGATGACCACCAATCTGAATGGAAACTTTGAATACCATGTAGGATGCCATATAGAATGGTATTGAAAACAATGACAACACTCCAATAGGCCAACATAAGTTTCATCTCTTGAGATAGAATATTAAATGGGAACTTAGCAAATTTGATCTTGAGTTTGTCAATCAAAAGTCTATGAAATATCAAGCCATTGCTAGCCAATTAGTAGCTACACCCTTATAATCTATACAACCCTTAGCCATAGACTTTTTAGATGAGTTAGTATTTAGCCTAGAATTTGATTAGCCTATACTTCTATGGCATTCAATGTGTTATAGGAGTCATGGTAGGAGTCATCTTAGTCACTCCTCAATAACAACTTATCCCTTATCCTTTAAGCTTAAGTTTTCTTGTACCAACAATACCACAAAGTACAAGGATATTAAGGCTTTGTGTAACCTTGGCCTTCTAGGTTAGAACCCTCTCTATTTTTAAATATTTCTATCTTTTAAACCAACCAAGTCAATGTTTTTAATCAAACAAAAGATGAAAATATTAAGTCATAAAATATAGTATTGCTAAGCTCATGGTTGCTTTTAACAAAATTACTATGGAAGTCATCCGTAGGCCTAGAAATCGCCATATTGATGCTATGGCCACAACTACATCCCTCATCCCCTTAGATAAAGCCATGATTATCATTCAATAAATCAGGTACCATTCAACCTTAGGATCTAGTTAGCTTCATAGTGGAATTATTTCCATAGAATCACATCCTTTTCCTTATCCTTGGTACAAGGATATATTTTCTTTCCTTAGGGATGACATATTGCTTGATAGTTTGAACCATAATAAGTAAAATAACCTTAAGAAAAATGCCTATATGTATGTCATCATTTCTAATATCTTATATTATCATTTCCTTGATGGCATTCTCCTCATATTCTTATACTTAGCTGAAATCCAACTAGCTGTTAAAAATGCCCATGATGGATCATGTGGTGGTCACTATAATAGTGTTGCCATAACCAAGAAACTCTTACAAATGGGTTATTATTGGCCCTCCATAAAAAATGAGTCTTTTAACTATGTTAGAAAGTGTGCTAATTAGTGTTAAAATCATGAAAACCTTATCCATGCTCCATACCAAGCTCTCCATCCCTTAACTTATCCTTGGAATTTTTTCCATTTGGAGCTTATACATCATTGGGAATATTAACCTTGTATAACCTAATGGGTATAAAGTCTTCACCATGGCTATTGAGTACTTCACTAAGTGGCTCAAATCCGTATCTTTAGCTTTAGTCACTAGAGTCCAAGTATCTAATTTCATCCTCAACTAGATCCTTAGTCATTATGGTATCTATTTGTGCTAATATATGTCAATGAAACGCATTTTATGAATAATATTGTCCATAAAATTTGTGTTAAATACAAGACTCAACACAAATTGTCTATGCCTTACTATCCTCAAGGTAATGGCCAAGCTAAAGCTTCCAATAAAACTTTTATCAATATCCTTGAGAAGATATTTAGCAAAACCAATTGAGATTGGCATATTCAAATTTATCCTACCTTATGCACCTATCACACTTATGTTTGGATTACCATTGATATGACATTGTATGCTTTGGTTTATAGAACTAAGGCTATCTTTCCTTTTGAGCATGATGTTCCTTCCTTGCATGTTTGTTATAGGACTCCTCTATCAATGATATATATCATCTCGCATGTCTAAGATAGTTGGGATGGCTTAACAAAAATTATATCTATGCATTAGAGAACCTACAAGTCTAACAACAAAGGGATAAGTATATCTATAGAAAAAAGTTATGATCCTACTCCTTCAAGGTTGGTGATATTGTTCTTAAAGAGAATCAAAAGAATAGAAATTTCAAACTTGAGCTTAAAGGTAAGTTTGAGCCTAATTGGATAGGTACATTCATCATAACCACCCTGTTTGGTTCAAGTGCGTAATGCCTCACCATGCTTGATAAAAATAACTTAAAGAATCAATAAATATAATGCATCTTAAAAGATATTACATTTGAGTCTATACTAGATGGCTAATTGTTGTTGCTTGCTTGCATCTTGTCTGAATTCATATTTTTCTACATCTATGTTCTTGTTTATATGTATGCTTCTTGCTACATCTTGATTTAGGAATCCGCGATGACATGCAAATTTTGATGCTAGTCAATATAGTTTATTTCGTTACACTAGGTGATTGATGCGAGCAGATCCTCCTAGTCCCATATTTACAAATCAAATTCAAGTTTGTGGAAGCATCTATCTTTATCATTAATTTTTATTTTATCAAATTCAATATTGTCTAATCATCTATATTATCATCTATTATCTTTCATGCACTACATTGCATGGGACCAACTAGTCAACAATGGGCTTATATTCCCTGCTAGGGGTATCATTTGTTGCTACACTAATCAATCATAAGTCCTCTATGAAACTTCTCTATGAGAAAAATCAATCTAAGTAAAACCCCTTTTAAAAATTGTTCAAATACAAAGCAAAATTTTGTTAAGCATATTCAAGAAAAATCTCAAATAAAAAGTCCTACATGTAGGGCTAAATCAAAACTCCTTTAGGAAAAGCTAACAAAATTCCTCCTAGGCAAGTCTAAAAGTTAACAAAAGTCCCCAAGGCAAGTTTAAAAGTCAACAAAAGTTCAATTGGGAAATTTTAAAAGCTTACAAAATTCCTCCAGGCAAAGCCAACAAGAGTCTCCCTGGGTAAGTGTCAAAGCTAATAAAATTCCCCTAGGTAAGCCAAAATCTAACTAAAGTCCCATTGGAAAAATTTATATGTGTATAGATATATATAGTGTATATATTTATATATAGTTGTAGTGTAGTAGTTCCCTCTTGGGGACACTTGCATTCCTTACATCATGCATCTTTCATCACCCAAATCATTTCATCATCTTAATCTTTATAGTTATAAAATATTTTAATTAAATAATTAACAAACCTTAATCCATGTAAATCAATCATAATCTAATTCCTAATCATAAATCATCAAACATTAAATCTATCAAATCAATCATCATTATTCCTCACTAACAACACATCAAATCTTAATCTGTGCAACTAAAAACCTAAAATTAAACCATCATCAAACGCTCTCGTGACTTGATAGTGCTTTAGCTAAATCTTTCAATTTTGACCCTTCTTGCCCATTCTTGAGCTCCAATAGTCATGAGGCAAAAACACCACCATGAAAGTATTAATGGTATTATTACCTCCCAATCCTCTTGACTATCATGAACCAAAATCAAGAAATTTTACTTTCTATCTCTTTCAAACCACTTGTCATTAATGAACTAAATTTCCAAATTTGATCCATAGCTCCTACATGAATCCCAAATCTAAGAATTATCATTTTCATATTCTTCCATTAATGGATTCTTGATCTCTTTTCAAATTCTTCCAAACTTGTCATTTTAATTATAATTCTTTCCTCAAGGATCCATGGTATAAAACCAACACATGGGGTGATCATTTCATAATATTTTTTTTAGTAGAAAAAATCTATAAAAATTCATATGTATTTTTTATTGAGTTTCACAGTAACAAAGTTTGCTAAAATCTCTCTAGAATCATGGGCATTTTAGCATTGTATATGGAAAATATTATGCCAAAATATTACCACAATACCTGTGAAGGCCATCCTTGTAAGCACTTAAGCTCTTGTTCTTGCAAGAGTCCAAGGATCCAATCAAGTTTACAAGCTCTCAATCAATCATCAAGCATCCAATCCTACACGTTGAAGCATTCAAGTTCCATCAACAAGAAAGCTAGCAAGCTTCCATCAAGCTTCTGAAAAGGGGAAACAACCTTATGTCTTTGGTTGTGCTCTTTCTCCTTATTTTATTTTGGTTCTTATTTGTGCTTGTAGTTTTAAGCTTTATCTTATTACACTTAGAACTAATCTTGTATTTTCATTTGCATATAGCTAGGCTTTCATTTTTATCATTTAATATTTTATCTTGAGCAAGTAAATCATTATTTTCTTATTGTTTAATAGGGCTTTTGTACTCCTAGATCAGAGCCCTTCATCACAATCATTATAACTTGAATATATCTGCACTTATACATGATTTTTTGTGAAGGTATTATTGGGATCTTCCTGTTGCCTATTGCATTTCCAAGACCTTTACAGGATCTTATAGGGGCCTCCTAGGAAGTTATTTTCCATCTCGATATATGGATGTTGTTGCCTGGTCAAAATGTCTTGGAGATACTTTCCTTGGTACCTTTTGGTGTTGGTTGGCTTCCTGCTAGCTTGATTTAGAAGATGGTGCTATGGAGATTTCCCCTACGGGTTTTCTTGGTCTATCGAGTGGGACCCTATGCTTCATAATTGTCTATAGTGGTAGCTTCCTCCTCTCCTATTTTATGCTGAGATTTAGGAATGGGGTTTGGCATCCTGAGTGCTAGATGTGTAAGTGGTACAAGGTGTTCTTTTTCTACATTTTTTGGTCTTATCGAGGGACCTCATTTTTAACATCCATAGATGGGAGACTCTCTTGGTTACTTTTTGTTTGGGATCTTGATGGAGGGTTTGAGATCCTTTGCTTTGACTATAGAATATTTGTTGTTTATTTGACTTTGAGGTTTTCTTGTGAATCCTCTTTCTACAAATGATTTTGTCTCATGGAGATCGGGACCTATACTTTTTATTCATCTACGGTAGTAGGCTTCTGGTGATTATCTACTAGATGGTTGTTGGTGAGGCTGGGCATTGATATATCTTTGGTGAGTGTTTAACGGTCCCTTTTTATAGTTTCTTTCTAATATTGGAGGGAGAGACCTTGTGCTTGCTCGATTACTATAGATTTTGGATTTTTGAAGACAATCCCTATGTTAGATTTTGCTTCTAATTTTGAGGTGTTGTGGTGTTATCTCCTCTGGATCTTCCCAACTCATATTGTGCATTCTTTATCTGTTGCAATGATATCTTATAGTCTATAGGTATATTCTTGTGTTGTTGATCCATCTTCCAAGCCTACGAATGATCCCTATGTAGGATTCCCTTGTTCATGTGCTTTTCTCTTGTGGGAATTTTGATCTAGTTTTTTATGGAGGAAATTGGTTTCAATTTTGAATCCTTTTTGTTGTTCCAGTAGGGATCACGAGGACCTCTATTCTCATTCTTGGTGTCTGTTTTATTTTTTTTCTTGTTGGTTTTCCCTATCCAAGCGGGAAACCTTTTCCAAATTTAGGTTTCATTTATAATTGATCCTGTGAAGATTATCTCATTATCTTTTTTGTTCCTGGTTTATCTCCTGAAGGTTGTTTCCAAGAGATTGTCTCTTTTGTTGTGTTTTGTAAAAGTTTCAGAGATCTTTTCAAAATCCTTCTTTTCAACCAATAAAAAAACTTGATATTTTGCTCTTAAAGGTGAAAGCATTGACAAATTATAGGTCAATGGTACTATCACTCTTTGGTTTACATAGAGTTAAAGCATCGATGACACTATTGCTTCCTCGTGGTACTTTCATCTATCATTTTAGCATTTTTGGTTATCTAAAGAAGGGCCTAATTAGTATTTAAGGAAGTCTAAATATCTTTTGCCAGCTTAGACAAACCCCTCTATCACCAAATATCTATTTTTATATCTATTTTACATGTTAAGCAATAGCACTGCCAACAAGCAATAATAATGACACCACTTCTATGGATTGACTATGTTTTTGCCATTGTGGAAAAAGTTCTATTCTCAAAATTAGCTTATAGGAGACCAACTTAATCGTTAAGCTTTAACATTTAATCATAATCACATATAGTTGCATCTTAAGCTTTGTTTGGTGCATCTCCTTATGCCCTTGTCTCTTAAAAGAAAATTTGTTATTTTTTCCTAAACAAGATCAAAAGATCATTTAGTCTTAGGCCTTGATTGTTGCATTTGTGTGTGCATTAGGGTTAGGTTAAGATTAAGTCTAGACAAAGAAATATCTTAAGAGAAATGTAGGTGTTCTTCAACTAATCCGACAAAACTAGACTTTAAGCTCACAAGATTGCCCTAGTTTAAAAGTGCAAAGATGAAAAAGTGAAAAAGCATCATAAAAAGACCTTTGGTGATACCCTTCATATTTTATTCTTCTCATAGTGGTCAATATGTAATATAGGTGAGAATTGTTTCAGTCCTATATAACCAATTAAAAAAAAAAAAATAGTGGTCTATATTATTTTGTACATGACATTGCATCTTATCTAATATTCAATTGATGTTCTTATTTTAATAGAGTCCTTCAAATTATATCTAAATTTTATTTATGTGTGTCAATTTAACATATTATAAGAATTAAAATTAGTAAAAACTTTTCAAAGCCTCCCTTTAGTTCTATTTTATTATCCACTTCAATTTTATTTTAATAACACTACGAGATAAGTCTACAATAACATTAATAAAGATTTTAATTCTAATGCATACTTTAAATTTTCATTTAAAAACAAGGTCTTTCACTAGCTATGTATAAAAATTTTGCAGTGTTATATGCTATGCAAATGAATGGAGGTACTACAAAATTAAGCAATGTTTATATTGATAAAGTAACATAAAATTTTATGAAATAGATCAACTATAATTTTGATCTTTTAATCCTTAAATTTCAAGTAGCATTGATAAGGTAATTAAAGTAATCATAAGATAAGGAGGTGGTTGTAGGAGACCCATAAGATGACTATGAGTTAATGATAATAAAAAGACATCTATAAAAAAATATAACTAAAGATATAAAATAGATATAAAAACGTCTGAAATATAAAAATTGAAATATTTGAAATTTTACCTACAACAAAGTAAAACAGATGTAATAGCACAATAATTTTAATAAAATACCATAACTAAAAATGATTAAATTTAGATTCATAATAAAAAAAAACTACTAATTCAAAAAAATAAAATAAATTAATTTTTTTTAAAATTTGATAAAAACATATAATATTTATATTTTTATATTATATTCATGCAAAAATCTTCACAAAATAAAATTCTTGGTCATCTTACGGCTAATATAATGGAATAAATGTCATCTCAAGTGGGCTAGAGACATGATAGAATTGATTGAATTAGTTAAACATCCCATAAAAAATTTAGGATAGTTATTAAAAGGATAATGGATTGATAGTAGTATAGTATTTTTATTGTTATTTATTTAATTGATTGATTTAAGATTATAAAAGTTTATACAATCAATATATATAATTGATTTGCTTAGGATTCTCCATGATTTACCTTGATTTTGATTAGGATTCGCCATTTTTTTACAAGTACATTTTGAGTCCAACCCCTTATGCATAACCCTGATCATGTGGTCTAAGAGGCAAGTTGAACTCTCTAAATAAAATGAAGTATGTTGTGAAATTTGTGCTTCAAAGTCTTGCCTTATGTGATTATAGAATATTGGAACAACTTCTAAGAGGGGCTATTCTTGGCTTGTCTTCCTCATATAGAGTTATAAAGGATGTGCTCTTTGTATATGTGCAAGAGTATATGATATTGGTTTTGATAACTATAGTCCAACTTGAGGAGATTCTTGTGTAGGGATATTTTTGCATAAGCAAACTTCTAGATGATAAGGGGGTTCAACCAAGAATTCCTCAAGTATGGAGGTCAACTAGAACATATACTAAAAGAAAGATGATATTGTCACTAATGTCTTCTCTTCATGACCCCTCGATTTAGATTATGAGGGGTTGTTAAAAGTGAATCTGACTTCTAACTAAGGCCAACATTGTATGATATAGTCTTGTATAGGCCTATGAAAAAATGCATTTAATTATTCATTTATATAAGCCCTATGGCCATGATTAAACGTGTTATGGTTAAACCCATTTTATAATTTATAATTAACCTAAATCTATCTTATTATGTTAGTTTAGGTTAACTTGATTATGTAATTGGTTTTTAGTATTGGTATAGATAACCCCTAACAACTCCATCCATTGTAACAGAGTGTTGGGATTATTATCTATGGATAATATAGTGATTATTTGGTGCTTAAGAGCACCCATTATCTCTATTTCATCCTTTTTTATGCTTTTTATATAAGATTTGAGTGAATGGATTGATTATATTTGTTTTTGGAAATTGGTGTTAAATCCAATAGGGATTTAGTTAGGTGTGAGAAAGTACCACATTTTTAACTCATTTAGGGCTAGGAATGGTGTTGAGAGTGAGTGTACACTAGTGTTTTAGTGGTGGAAATATTAGAATCAATTGTTAAAGTGGGTGTGAAAGTAGAATATTGTAATGAGGATTGAGATTTAATAGACACCATTCTCAAAGTTCTCATAAGACATGTAAAACCCCTAAATGTTTACTAACAATTGAGATTGACTTCAAGATTTATGATTGTAAAAAATATACTATTCTTCTTTCTTACAAGAGGTTTTATTAGAGTACAATTATTTTAAAGAATTCATGATAAGTAATTAGGAATTTAGAGGGTGGATACTTGATCAATACATGGGTTAGTAAATGGATATACAGTTTTATAGTTTAGTTTGTAAGAGGCTACACAAGTGATCTAGTAATTTGATAAGTGGGTGATATGTAGTCAAGTCTACTATTTGTAATGTTGGTCTTCTAATTTTTACCTAGAAGGATCCTCTAGGACAAAGTTTTTGCTCTAGGTTTAGTTTTATTTCTTAAATTTAACATGCTATATTTATTTGAAAGGTGTTATAAGAAGTATTAACCAAGTTAATTGGTGTAATAATGAGCATGATAAATTATCAAGATTTAAGATCTACTAATATGCCTACATAGAGATGGACTTTGAAGGTGAGCTCCCATAATCAATTAGACTTATTGGTCTTAGTTTTAAGTGTGAATAAGAGGTCATATAATTGAACTTGTCCAATCCATGCTTCTAGTGTTGTGAGGTAGAAATATTAAATAGGGCTTACCTAAGTAGAGATAATGGGTCTAGGGTTCCTAATAATGCTCCTAGCCAGGAGGGTTTATTGATTACTCAAAGGGCTAGTTTGAAAGATTTATTCTCTAGTATGGGTCCTACGACTTAGAATGCTTAGAGCATTTAAGGTAGTGTATTTAGTTCGTAGATTTTTAGTGTGTTATTTTTATAATTGAATGAATTATTAATACTAGTTTTTATAGGGATAGGTTTATTCAAGATCTTGTAAGAATTTGTAATTTTGGAATAGATTCTTCTTTCTTCTTAGTTTAGTATATCTTAGAAATTTAGGATATTTCAAGTAGATCCCAATAATTTAAGGACATAGCATTATCTAAAGTTTGAAGGAATGTGTAGGGAAAATATAAAGAATCATATTTTTCTCATTTAGGTCTTTCAAGAGTCAACTTAGAAATAGGTAATATTGTGTCACTAACAATGAATCAATGGGTTTTTCTATTCTAATGCTAATCCAAGATGAGGATATTGTCAAATCCCATTACAAGTTTCCAGCTAAATCTAGGTGAGATCTTTTGCTTGAAAATTCCTTTGGGGCTTTAGCTAGGCAATCCACTTCCTATGTTGATTTGGCATGTAATTTAAGATAATTCCATTGTAGTTATAGTTAGGAAACCCACTTCCTCTACTTAACTAGCATGGTTTTTAAGATAATTTCATATAATATTCAAGCATTAACCTTTAGGGATAGAAATGAAATAATTACATCAATTATTAATAAACATAATTTGAATAACTATTTTTATAGGAAGTTGAGTATATTGATTGAAAATTAAAGCTTTCCCTTATAGCATTTTAAAATGAATATTTTTGGTTGAGTATCTCTCATGAGGAGGGAGGTAGAGGAGAAGTTCCTCTACCTTCCATTCTGGTTAAAAGGTTTAATGATTAATTTTGGTGAATATCCTTAGCATAGAGTAGTTTGGGTGACCTTTTCTAGTAATGAATATAAAGTAGAAAAAAATACATTACCACCACTCTAATCATCTATAAGAGTTACATACCTAACTACTCTCATGGTGGTTTTATTCAATATTTAGATTAATATATTATTACATTGACCTATAATTTAAGTTTTATCTATTATACAACATGCACTTCTTTCGAATACTCCATTTTGAGTAAGTCATGTCAATTCCTAAGTCACAAGAATGGATGACTTTTAAATTCCTATAAATTTACAATTTAATCCAAATTTTGAATTTTAGACCTCTTATCAGTGCCCATTAGGTAATGAGTGCAACATATTTCATTTTTTTATGAGCCCTAATAAAGGCTTGAAGCAATGAAACTTAATACATTTATATATCTTATAAATCTATGATATTATGGATAAGATAAATCTACCTCCCTAAGAATCAACATAACATATTGAAAATTTCTCTTTAAAAATTATTCAAATGACAATAGTCCTGCAACAACTATATCATTGATGGCAATGTCTCCTATCAACATTTTATCATAAATTTATTATCTAAATAATCAATAAGACTAGGGTTATTAACATCAACAAACTTGGACATAAATTGTCCAAATCCAAAAACATAGACATAAACTAACCAAATCCAACAACATGGACATAAACTATCAAAAATCCAACAAGTATGGAAATAGATTGTCCAAAATCATAGTATAATATGGATATAAACTGTCCAAAATATTTTTATTATATGGACATTTATCCCAAATAATTATATAATATGGACATAGACTATCTAAAATATTTGTATCATATGAACATAGACTGTCTAAAATCTTTGTATCATATGGACATGGACTATCTAGAATCTTTGTATGATATGGACATAGATAATCCAAAAACATTGTATCATATGGACATAGAGTGTCAAAAATATTGTATAATATGGACATACAATTTCAAAAATACTTGTATGATATAGACATAAACTGTCCAAAAGCATTGTATCATATGGACATTGATTATCCAAAACATCAAAAAGACATCAAATTCCTACATAAACACTAGTTTGCCTAAGCACCTGTACATTAATAAGGGTAGAAGATCCACCACTTAAAAGCAATCAAAACATATTTTAAGGGCATAAACTATCCTACGACATGGACTACCTAAAAATGCTACCAATCATAGTCATTTAAGTGCTTGTCTATTTATCAAGTTAAGAGGCCACTTCTTAGGGTCTATTGATTCCATACATAAATAAACATCAATTTTATAAAGAGGTATTAAATTATTCTTCTCAAACTAATAGACATAATGTTTGAAATAAGTCTCAACTTTAAATCATGTCTAGTTGCTGGCACTAACCCTTCTTTTTCACAAACAAAATAAATTTGTGAAAATTCCTCTCATTTCTAACTCATGGAAAATCATGCAAAGGGTATCCATCAACATATTTTAATACAACACACATCTCAAAACTCAAAAATCAAGTCATACTCAAATTTTAGTCAATTTATTTTGAACTTTGACTTTAGCATTAATGCAACTAATCAAAAATTTTAAAATCACGTTTAACATTACCACCATTTTTAAAAATTCATTCTATATCTCTTTATAAAATTCTATTCAACCAATCATACCTACCTTTCAAACCATAAATTAAAAAATATATATTTTTGAAATTATACCAAATTCCCATCAAACTTTTAATAAGTAGAAATTTTCAAATCAAATTAATTTGTCAAAATTTTTGAATATTCCCTAAAATCAAATTAATATCCACACAAATACATAATACTTATCATAAAATATTATCACTTCATCATACTGTCTGTCTAATCCTCCATACAATTTATACAAATTTTCATATCACATCAACTCAACACACAATATAGCACAACCTTGAATTAATAAATAATTGATAGACAACTATACACAATTCATTCATATGTCGACCTAGTGTACCACAATCAATTAAATTGGTACACTCAAGTCCTCTCATTTAGCTAAGGTACCTCATGAAAAATTGATGTCCTTATGCTCCTCATCATAACAAAAAATATACACTAAGTACAAAACTAGCCCTAGGTGTCTAACTTACCTTTAGTCAATCGAGGGGGACGTTGAACCAAGTACTAAGAAGGCTATGCGATTTATCTTGTCCTATAATGGGAATGAGATCGAGTCCTTGAAAAAGAAGTTTGTCTTAGTCTAAAGGAACAATCACCTAGTAAAGTGATTTGTAGTGAGTGCTCCTCACTACCTCTATTGTATACTAAGCTTGAAGAAAGGCTATCTAATAAAATAATCCTCTAATGACCATATCACTACTACCATCCACCACAACATCCATATTGGTTATGGAATCATCCCTCTCAATCCTCAACTTATTCCTATCTATCGCCATTCAATCCCTCTTTGTCTAGGTCTGATCTATCTTAGCTATGGCTTGGTCCCTCTTTCTAAGAGTTGTATCACGTGTTATTATTTCCTAACGTAGTTATCCTTGAAGAAGCTCTATATTCCTCCTCATAGCATCCTTCTCTTATTGGGATACCTCCTTTGTCATCTTGTTGGTACTTGCCCCATTATTACAAGTTGTAGCGAGAGGGGGCATAAAAAATTTCCATGATGGTGAATATCCATATCTTGGTGTCTACCTCAATCTATCCTATGCCATCTAGACATGACATGATCCATCCTACTAGTCTTGGCCCCATCTATGGTTGTCTCATCACTGGTGTAACATGGATAGTCGTTATGTCATCTATCCCAAGGTCTACAATAGGGGGATCATCTACATCCTCCTCAAAAAAAAAAAAATTAGAATCTAAAAGGTCATTAAATATTCTTTGTCTCTCTCGAGTAACACACTAGAACAAAAACTCTTCCATCATTGGGATCCCTTGAACGATGTCAAATTATCTCAAAATCCTATATCGGTAATAGAGATCAAACTCTCCATGATCTCATCATAACCATCTGATGCTTCACACACATGCCATGTAAAAACCATCCTCAACCCATCCTAGGTGCTCTCTCCATGGGCATCATATCACCTGATCTGGTTGTAGGTCATTTATGATCTATTGAGCTACCATAATTAGGCCTCTAAAAGATATAGATATGATGGGTGTGGTATCATTTGATTTTAGTTGGAGCCTATACATTAGTTGGGTCTATGAGTAGCCCAACTGGTCATTTGATAGCTAAATGCTAGCATACGTAAACTTGTAAGAGAGTGTAGAAAACTAGATTCTTCCCATCCTTGGAGGCAACAAGGTGGATATTTTGATAAAATTCATGTAGGATAAACAAAACCCAAGCAAATTATACCCACTCATCTCTCATGTGAGGGATGATATCACTCCATCCTAGTGTAGCAACCTCTTATTGTTGTCTCCAACTTGCAAGCTTAACACCACAACACACAGTAGCATTGTAAGATGATCTAAAAGCCCTTATTGATACATGACATTAATGTCAATGTCGTATCATCTCAACTAGAACTATGGGACATGATTTAGTATTTATATGGCATGTGTTTGGTCATGGCTCATTTGTATTTGGGCACCTTAAATAGGTACCCAAATATTCGTCTAGACATCCTCCAATGTCATCGATATTTTCCCTATCAACAAAAGGAAGGTGATGTACTTTGAGTTCCACCTCTTTGCCAAAGTAGTCATCAATACATGGTCTAACTTGATATTTGACATCATAACTAGATACCCCAGGACCACTACATCTAAAACCCCTTAGTCTATCGGTCTCATTGCCTCTATTATCAATCATAAGGTATATGAGCGTTGATCTCGACACTCTATAACATCCAAAACTTGCATACATAAGAAAAGGTAAAAGTCGAGTTAGATTTATCTATTAGAATCATTTAATTCTTATTTACTTATCCCTTTGCAAATTTTATAGGTTATAATGAATTCATCAAATAACAAATTTGTTGGGCAAAAGTGAATTCATCGGTCCACCAAAAATCATGAATACACCACCTCCTTGGAAAACTCGATATGGTGTATTCATGCTACATGGATTGAATACACTAACCATGGATTGAATAAATAATGAACAAAAAATATCCATACATATCCTTGGACTCCACCTGGGCCTATCCCACCACACACTAGGTCCAATTTGTGCATCAAATATCTCTAATACACCATTTCAAAAAGCCCTAGGTTTTTCTCTAGAGCTCCTTTCTTCTCTTGCACGTGATGAAAATGACTTCCACTTGTTATCCTTTACAATATTTTTTACTATTTAGATAAACATATTATATCACTAAATTCTTAGCTAGCCTATTTGAGTTCCTTTAGGACCCCATTTTGTCCCTAAAAAAATTAAAGGGGCACCTAGACTGGAAGCAAAACTAGTTCAAACCCTTCTTAATCTTGATGAGAAAACTATCTAGCAAAAACCCTAGAATTTGTTTTGCTTCCCTCATAAATAATCCCTTGATATGTTTTATCACATATCAATTAATTGAAACCCAATGATCATATCTCTCTAAAAATTGAAGGCATCTACAATTACTTTTGATGCATTTATTAATTGCATAAAAATGGGTTAAATATAGATACCTAAAATCGAACCATCTAATTTACACCAATTCTTGATGTAAACACACAAAAATATTAATTCAACCATAAAAATTAACTCAACCTTTGAGTTTGTAGTCAAAATCAAGTAGTAGTGAGTTCGTTGTCTTAGAGTGAATTTTCCAAAAAACAAGTATATTTTTTAGTTTGCGTATATGCATTCAGTCCAAATTCTCTAGCTTCATGCTGGATTTGACTTCTAATAGTCAAATTAATGAACACATCGAGTTAGAAAATATGTTGATGATATATTCGTATAGGGTCACATTTGACATGCAAAAAATTTAATTTTACTTGCAACAACTAGTTAGGACATAAATAATTACTCCCTACCTCTCTACCACTATAAACAATTAGTAGGTAGGGAGGAAGGTGACTAACTTTCCTCCACCTTTCTTCACATTCCCAAATCAACCCCAATCAAGGGGGCAATTATTTGTAGGCAATCTTGTTAGCCCCATCAACAAACCAATCAACCCTCAATTAACTCACCTACCTAACCACCTCACCTCTCCCATTTGGGAAACCCCTAGGAGGGTTAATTTCTATAAATTGGTCCCTTGGTGTGGCACTTGTAATATTGAATTCTTGCATTGAATCTTTGCTAAAATTGGACATCAAGCTTGTGTATCGAAGTGTTGCCAATATTTTACTATAAAGTTGTCAAGCAATTTAGGCTTCAAAGGAGGAAAGGGGACATCTTGCACTCATGGAAATGTGGTGATAGATTTCAAATTCTATTGTGCTCTTATTTCTATTTTCATTAATAAAATTAGGATAATGTTCAGGCATGCACGCCAACATTTTAAGTTTTTAATCTAACCATTGCATTGTCAAAGTGTTGCTTTTAACTCTTTTTTAGAAGGTATTTAGAAGGTGTATAATGTAGAAAATTGATTTTAGGATTCTTAGGATACTAGTGAAGAGGATCAAACCTTTGTTTTTCCTATGATTTTAGTTTTTTTGCCAAAATGTATGAATTCGTCACCTATACCTAAACTAGGTGGTGCATTTGCTACAAGTAGCCAAAACCTCACTTTCATAATCTCAAACTTTATTGTTTTTCTTAGTGTCAAAGTTGAATACACCACATGTGACTATTATAGATGACATATTCGCTACCCAATTTTGAGATCATAAATATCCTTGTCAACCTAGAATCCAAACCAGTTAGTTTTACCTTGTGTGTCATTATATCAATCCTCATAGAATTGAATTCTATTTTTTCCTATCTACTCATCCAGTTGTATCATCTTCACAAATTGGTCATCTATAAAGCTTTTAGTCAATATATTCACTACAAATATCTCAACATTGATCCCCATGGCTTGTTAATTTTGATTGTATGTATAAACAAGGGGTCTGATTGTTCCAATCAAGGAGTTACATGCTTCTTTTTGTTTGGTAGGGCCCCAAATCATAATCCATCTCTTTTTATGTTTCTTTTGTAGGTTTTAGCAATTTTGTTAAGTGTAGGATTTCTAGGCAACGTATTTGTCAAGAGGCATAATTTCGTAAAGACGACGTATTTGCACCAAGCACTAGAACAAGTAGGTACCCAAAATTCTCTAGTTTTTAATCATTTTCATAATTTGACTATTGATTGTCTATTTGCTTATCTTCTAATTTATCTTTGAAAACACTTGTAAAAATGAAAAATCAAATAATTATATCATAGCATTGTACTTTTATTTCCTTAGGAATTTAATTCAAATTACATGTAATTGGCACTAGGATAAGTTGCATAGTGACATCTTCCTTGCACCCTTGTCTTTAAAAATAATAAAATAAAAATTTTATTTCCTATATCATAGATAACAATCATAAAAAGTTAAATTGCATATAGGAGAATAACTTGTACTTTACTTTTTATTTTTATAGTGCATTGTAATATCATATCTTGTATTAATTCCTAGGATAGAATAAAACCTAGGTGTTTGTCAAACAAATACACTAAACTAAATTAAGGAAATCTAGAAGCCCTTGGTGAACCCGAGTCTCTTCCTCACCAAAGATAACACACTACACAAAAGCACAATCCCAATCATAGGTTAGAAACAACATTTTTTCACCTGAATATGGATGACCATGAAGGGAACACATGTGTATCCAACACCCCTATACACCTTTTGGCATCCCACAAAACTACTTTTCTTCCTTTTACCTTCTTTGATACCACATGTTAGAACTCAATACTTTGATGATTGTATTATGAGAGTGATGTATTTAAATAAGAATACCTATTTTAGGCATAATAACCTTTTAACCAAACTTACAACTACCTTTATCCTATACTACATACATATACCTTGTGAGGGGTGGTTATACCACTTGCCTTCTCATATGGGTTATGATGTAATATATCCTAACAAATTATAAAAAAATTGAATAAATACTTGAATTGTAAATAATTTTAACTAAAAAAAGTTATAACTTAGTCCAAAAAATTATAAAATAGATCTCAAAAATATGTCATAGCACTCATTTATGAGTATGAACATGTCTATACTTACATGAAGTTAAAAATCGTAGTTTACTTTGATATATTTCTAACTTAAATTTATCTATCATCAAATCAAATTGTGAACCAATCCTACTTGGATGGTTAGTCTTTAGTTTCTTGCTCAAAATAACTTCAATTTTTAACTGCATTATTTTCTTTCCTTGATACTTGATATTTACACCTAATTTAGCTTGTAGATCCATGTCCATATTTTAAAATACATATGCAAAATATCCAAAATTAGGCTTCCCACATATGATCTTGTATTTTTTGCTTTCCTTTAGATAGGTCAAATGCATAACATACCTTGATTGGTAAATCTATTATCCCCGCCTTATTTGAATCACTAATCAATAACTTTTATCACTTTTAATTTTTTTTATGCATTATTCATTAGGTGATTTGTTGACATCATTACTAGGGCCATGTTGGGTTACAAATTGATAATTTTTTTTTCTTGACTTCTTTGATTACCTTAGCACGGTAGAGGCGAAATGGTGAATGGTGATAGATTATCCATATGGAAATTGATGGGTACCTCCTCTTATGCTCTTCATATTTATTGATTACCAATTGGAGGGTTTGCTCTTTTAATCTACTCTAACAAAACATTTGGTCAAATGAGGCCTATGGGTGTAAGATTACCCCTTTCATGATATAATTTTGGTGTTTGTTTTTTCTTTTATTTATAAATTTGTGTCTATACATTCTATTTGGTTTATCCTTGATTGAACAATGGTCTATTTATGTCACTAATAATTCTACATATAAGGATTCCTTCAAATTTGTTTATATTCCCTTGAGTTTACTAAATTTTCAATCCCAATGGTCAACTAATGTCATGCAACATCACACTACATTATAAATCAATGGTATTCCTTTAGTTTATTCTTTAATAACTTTGTATATCACTTCCCTTACTTATTGATTTATCTTTTTTATATTGGTAGATTGGTGGTAAATTAGTGTTATCTTTCACCCATAACTCCTAATTTGACCATTAGGTGGTGTTTCTACATCATTATCGACATCATATATGGCATATCAACGTTTTATCCCTATACTTCCTTGGCTTCTCTTAAATTGGATGATCCTTAATTTTTATTAATTACCTAAATATCATCCTCATATCATCCACATTTTGAAATCGTTCATTATAGATTGGTCATATTATGGATTGACTTTTCACAGATCAACTGACCCATGATTTATGACTTAAATTTTTTTATAATTTGTCTTATTTATTCTTTTAAAAATACTAAGACTAGTTTGGTGCTTGGCAACTAATCATTTTTTCTTATTTTCTCAATTAAGTGCCTTGTCTACTTAATTTCTCTCTATTTTTTGATATAATCAAATTTTGAATTGATTATTTAATATGAGTGGTGCTAACCACTATAATTCTAAATAATTTTAAGGGTACAATGCTTGCTTGGTGTTGAACCATAGGTGCATTATTCATTAGAAGGAAAGTCTAAAAAATATTGATCTCAAAATATGATCACATTCAAATACCTAGGGGTAGCAATGTTATTAGTCTGGTATAATTGATGAGAGAAGGGATTTCATTTGTATCCATCCTTGTAAATGTAGTACCCAACTCATCATGATGATTTTTAATAAATTTTGGTTCTTATTTGTTGTTTTCCATACATTGGTATAAAGTTACTGTAGCACAATGATTGTATCTACGACCTTCTATGTTGCTTTGTTTGACCAAGGTTAGACATGTAGGATTTTATTTCCTTAATTAGTTTATCATATTTTACATTTGATATTATGTCTCCTAACTTAGCCTAGACATTTAAAAATCCTTTGCATACAGGCTCAAGTATTTCATGTTTCATCTCAAACATAATTTCTTTGACATTGTCCTTAATGATAATACAATTATATAACTTCTATTGTATCTCTAGAGTGGCGTCTAAGTGTTGTCATTGCTTCCTTCTTCATTATACCTATTTGTAAGATATTGACTTGTGATTTATCGTACAATCATGCTAGAATATGAGGGGTAAAGCGTGGTTTTTTAGCTTTCCCATCAATTCTTATACTTTGATTTTCTACTTGCATTCTTTGATATACAATAGAAACTCATCTAATATTTTTATCATAGAGTAGGTTTTATCCTAATAAAAGTTGAACACCACACTATAACCTTTGAGGTTTGTCCCTTTTTCTTTGCCTCCTAGATCTTTCTTAATTTTTCTTTCTAGGCTTGAAGATCCATGACTTCCTTATCCTTATACAATTTTTGTTGTTTGGCTAGTTCTTCCTTCTCCTTCATTTCAAGATTTTTTAATCCAATTCATTTTCTAAGTTTAAAATAGAAATACATTTATTGTTTGAAAAGAATTCAAAGAACAAAAATTACATATGATGCTTGATACACCTTGATCTATAAATTTTAATTAATTAAACTTGTGTAAAGGATGTGATTAATTCTTATAAATATCATAAATAAATTAAATGTATAATTTGTAGATACATTAGTCACATTTGAACATGAGTGGTACTTATTGCCTTTTAACATATTTAAAACAAAATTTATATTAGTACATAGAATTAAAATTTTATTAATTCAAATGTTTTGCTTGCAAAGAACCCAAAATTTAATTTTCTTTGATAACAAAATAACAATAATATAATTAAATTAATTAATTTGTATTTCAATCAAATATATTAAAAATACTATAAAATTTAATAAAAAAAAATCTTTTAAATATCATATTCATATATATACTATATATAAACCATTTTAATATTCTTCACTTTTTCTTTAATTTTTTAACTACAATTTTATGGACGTTGCTTTTAATATTCTTCACATACGATCTTTCATAGGTTTTTTTGACATCGTGCGACTCAGGTCGCTGGTCTTTTGACATTTACTAATTGACACTAAAAATTATCTAACTCTCCTTTAGAGAAGGAAAAGTAGGTTGGTAGCATAGAGTTATTAAAGAGGTGGTGGTTTGTTCGATTTAATTTTTTTTAAAGGTTTTATTGTTTTTTAATAAATTTAGGATCATAAAAAATTTTAAGTATAATAATAATAATTATTTAGTTCTTTTAAATGCAGACACAAACAAATTTCAGCCACAAATTGATCATAAAAGTTTTTAAGTATAATAATAACAATAATTATTTATATCTTTTAAATACAGACACAAACAAATTTCAGCCACAAATTTTAGCGACCGTTTTGGCCAACCAATGAGTTCTTGCTTGGTGTCCTGTCTTCTTCGATTTAATTATTTTACAGGTCAAGTTTTATTAATTTGGTTTAATGAATTAAAGATTATAATTTTTTTTTTTTTAAATAATAATAATAATTTAGCTCTTTCAAATGAAATCTTTTATAGCTGATAGTATATATTAATTGACATTAATAACTATTTAGCTCTTATTAAAAAAGGGATAAATTTGTTCGTAGTAGCAGAATGTTTAAATCTATTAACTTAGTCAGTTAACTTCTTTTTACTAAAAAACTAAATTTCCTTTCAAAAATAATTAATATTAATTATCTACCTCTTAAAAACCAAATTTATATTAATTATCTACCTCTTAAAAAACCAAATTCAAATTAAGGTAGAGCATAATATGTACGTATGCGTAAGCTTATGTAAAAAATAATAATTTTCTACTCAAATACGGACAGTGACAAATTTCGGCGACGCTAACAATTAATCATAGGAGAAAACATTATATGCAATACATAACACAGTCGGTCTGCCACTGAAGTTGTGAGAAATTGCAATAAATAACACACAGTCGGTATGCAATTAATCATAGGAGAAATTGCACTACTGAAATTTAACGGTCGTTGGCGCAGGAGATGAGTTTGTCTACCATATCATCAATATCACGGATAGATGATCCTTTTGACTCATCATTCGACCCTTCGCAGAGAGCTTTTCTAATTTCATCTCTCATCTGCATGGCCATCCTTCTCATCTCCGTACCTTTTTCTTCTTCCATCACCAACTTCACATTCTTCTCCACGTCCTCCTTTCTCACCTCTCCCATCAAACCCCTCTTGAATTCCACCCCCACACCCAACTCCTCCAAAAGGATGCAGTTGAAGAATTGGTCTGCAACAAGAGGCCATCCCAGAATAGGCACCCCTTGCATTAAGCTCTCCATAAAAGAGTTCCAACCGCAATGGCTCAAGAAACCGCCTGTGGAGGGATGGGACAATATCATCACCTGAGGTGCCCAACCCTTGATAATCAAGCCTTGCTTCTTCTCCACCATTCGCTCCTCAAATCCCAAGGGAGGCCTCAAAGCCCAAGGGAGGCCTCACAACCCACACGAAAGGTTGCCCAACAGATTCCAGCCCCAGCGCCAGCTCTTTCATATTTGTTGCAGTGATGGTGTTTTGGGATCCAAAGCAAATATAAAGCACTGACGAGGGCGGATGAGAGTCCAGCCACTGTAAACAGACGTCTGATGCTTCCCTTCCAACAGAAGGGAGGAGAGAGAGAGGTCCCACGGACCAAACCGGCCTGCCGGTTGTAGTTCTCATATATTGGAGCACGCGGTGCTCGAGGGCTTCCACTGTGTTAAACACGGTTCCCCAGCTGCTCAGATTTTTCTTTATCGTCTCAACAAAAAAATGACCAGAATTAACTGCATCTTCTTTCGACTCACCGGGGGTGACTAGAAACCCAGAAATCTGAGAAACCTCGAGAGAAATATGAGGCAGATCAGGCAGAGTTACATACCCGTTGCATTGAGCCTCCAAATGGGCGCGGTGAAGGAACAGAAAATTGGCCAGAGTAACAGAGAAAACTCCACTTGTGCACAATGCAATTCCGGGTATACGAAATTTGCGTGCAACGTCGAGAGCCCATGCGCAGAACATGTCGGTGATCATACACAGCAGGGGACGACCGTCTTCTTCAGAAATGCTGGCGATGAGCTGCTCAAATTGGGGCTGCACATGTGCGAAAGATAGTATTAAGCGAATTACCAAATGAGGAGGAAGGGAGTCACTATTCTCAGCGTTTGGAGGCAATCCATGATCAACGCTTGAGAATGGCAACTCCATCAGCCTAATGTCCAAGGTTTCAGTTTCGGGAATACATTCGATTCTTCGCCTGAAGGACAAAATGTTAAGAGGAGTGGTGATGATGGTGACAGTAAATCCACTGCGCTTGGCAAGGATAACAGAAAGATTAAGAAAGGGAATAAGATGGCCTTGTGCCATGAATGGCAGCATGACAATGTGGTGCTTGCGGTTGCTACTGTTATCAGCTTGCATTGCCATTAGAGACAAGAAGAGAATGAACGAGGAACTTATGGCTTATTGCCTGAGCATTGATGCAATGATGAGGAACTATTTTGTATCGTTCTATGAATTTGATGACTGAGAAATATTTCATGGGAAACAAGAATTTAACAAATAATTTGTCACATTGGGAACGCAGAGACGTGAGAACGATGGAGAGAAATATGAGGCAGATCTAGGTAAAGTTACCTACTCGCTCACATTGGGCCTCCAAATGCTCCAAACGCTATTGTCTTTTTACTTATTTTTGTAAACAGTAAGAATTGATTAGACATGTAAAGCTTATTGCCGAGCATTGATATAACATGCCACTCCACTCAGAGACTTTATTGTCTATTTATTTTGGAAACATAAGTTATCTTACGAATGGTTTACAAGTAAGACATCATTTATATTAATCTAGGTTTAACTCATAAAAAATAAATAAATATATGTGACAAATTTTATTTATGATAATTGTTATTTTTTAAATTAATATAATAATCATTTAAATTATTATTGTTAAGTTTTTAAAATTTAAATTTTAAGCTTAAACATATTAAAATTTAAATTTAAATTTAAACCATTTTGATTAGAAAAAAATTAATGTCCAAAAACTTACCCATAAGTACCAATTGTGAATAGACTATTCATCTTCAGCAGAAACTAATATGAACCAAAATCTTTAAAGAAGTTCAGTGTTTTAAAATTTTCTAATATATAGATTAGAGCATTGTTCGCCGATAGGCGACGGAAAATGTCCATTCCAGATGTGGTAGACCAAAAGTTTTAAAATACATATCATTCAGTACTGCTCATTCATGCATGCTATTGAAATTATAATAGTACTGACAGGGATATAGTGCAAAATAAATCGTCCCATGGAATCGGGAAGCGTTCTTTCACATGTCGTAATGGGATTGATGATGGTGTTCATCTGGGGAACGGAAGTTCGTGTCAGGAAAATAAGGCTGAAGTTGCGTCGTTGGGTGCAGATCTCCACCATTTCCGCCGGATCTTCACCATTTCCGCCTGGAATGCAACGACGTATGTCATGATCAGGATAGACAGCCGTTCATTCCTAAAGTCCTTTGTCGCTCTATAATAGTTGTTTATACGATGCCTTTCAGAAGAACATGATTAATCTGTGACGTCTATGTACTTATAGTCAACCACCTCGTTTTAGGTGTTTTTTATTTTATTTTATTTTATTCCTCAGTTAATCGGTCTTAGTGGGACTATTGGTTTCACCGAGATAAGCTAAAACAAAGTTGGATTTTAATTTTTATTTTTTCAAAAAGATTATAATTTTTCCTTAATTATTAATAACTTCAAGAAACCAAGAAGTATAGGAATGTATTTAAAAATGGAATAACGATGTTTAAAACCTTTCATCCACCAAACAAAAAAAAAAAAAGAGTAGTGAACAAAGTAAAAGGTCCCACAGCATTAAAAATAAATAAATAAAAGGTTCATAGGTCGCAAGCTAAAGATAAAATATAAAGACTATGGTATACACGTGTTGCATATAAAATAGTTAGTTTATTTATTATTTTTTAAATTTAAGAATAATAATTATAATAATTTCGAAATAAGTAAATGATGATGAGAGGTGGGATATATGATCAGTCAATTATGTATTGATTCGATTTTGTTCATGTATGTAACGTAGAGGGCATTCTAGATTCTTCAATGTTAAACCCAATAAACTAGAAGTATTGTAAACATATATGAATGTTGGCAACTTTGAGAGCTTAAACTTATAAGCATTCATTTACATCTCTAGGTAAATTTGAGGATAATTAACCTATAAGGATAAAGGATTAAGCTGATTAGGATAAGCTTAGGGCAATATTCTAAGATAGTTGAAAAGAAAAAATGGAATCAATTATGGATCATATTTTTTGAGAAAATGATCAACATTAGAAAAGATGACGAATAGATTCCTAATTTTATTAGAAAACCATAAGTGGAGTAATGAATTGGAGGAGAATTGGCTAATGTTAGTAATTTAAATTGATGTAATCTCCAAACAAGTGTTTGACATTTAGCCTTGACTATAACCTTCTAAATCTAAGAGGCTAAAAAGGACCATTCACTTTTAAAAAATAATGCTTGTTGTTTTTTATTAAGCATAGTTACAAGTGAAGAAGGGTTGAGTAATAGAGGGTACCATTGTTTAGTCTTGTAATTCTCAATGCAAGCATTATTGGGACACCTATAGTCATAGAGTATATCAAAAGAATATGTGCACATTTTGATAAGGACTCTATCAAGGATCAAGGAACAAACGAGGTCAAAAGTTTACAATAAATAGGTGGGCAAATTATAGATATTTATAGCCAAATTATATGAGATGAGGAAGTTGAATGGTTCTAAAAAATAAAACGATGTCCATTCCCTATATAAGGAAACTAGTGTCTTTCAATTTAGGTTCAAGAGCAATGATTTGGTGATTGTAAAGTATCATACAATTCCACCAATTATTGACATTCAAATTCTTATACCATGTATGAGAGTATCAACCTTTTCAAGATAAAGTAGGTGTAATTTTTCCCCAATAAAATCAATTCTTGAAAAGAGGTAATATTCTCTTACCCTGGATATGTTTACATTTAATAGTTTATCCTCCTAACGCATGTTATGCCATTTTTCTTTAAAGGATGATTAGGAGACAATGTGTCAAATTAGGATCTTTTAAGGTGTTGAAGGTTATTACAATATTTGGTACCATGAGTACTATTGTAAACATTTAGATTAGAAAGTTTATGTGTTTAAAGTATGTGTCAAGATGTTAAGAGTGTTATATAATAAATTGTGAAAGGTATCAAGAGTTCAAGTGTGAGTGTGCAAGTTAATATTCATAAGTGTTAGGTGTGGAAGTGAAGAGTCATATGAGATGTGTCAAGTCATGAAGTAGGAGGTTATGTAATCATGAGAGTCTTTGTCATCATGTGAGGCTTGTGAAAGGTTTCATCTATCATGTGTTTGAGGAGAGCAATAGTAAGGAGTACTGAAGATTTTATTATATAAAGTTATATATTGGACATAAATTTTCATGCTATGTAATTGAGTAATCGAATGTAATATGAATGAGTTTTGTATTGTGAGTAATTTTGATTTATGAATGTAATAGAGAAGTATTTTTGTGTGTGCAATATTGTGAGCATTATTATGTGTGATTATTTGATCCTAGAGAAATTAACTTGCGAGATAATTGGGCATATTTTATATCCATGGTATCAAAGCCACATTGAATGGATTCTAAGAGTGTTATTTTGACAGAGAACATGAGGAGATGGAGAGAAAAAGTGGAGTGAAGAAGAAGATAAAATTTGAGTAAAGGATTGACTGAGTAGAAGATTTGGAAGTTGATGGTATTGAGAGAGAACATGGTAAAGTTGAGAGAATTGAAGAGTAAATGTGTTGAAGGTAGGAAGCCATACACTGAAGAAAGAGCCAAAGCAAACATTGAAGGAAGGATCCAAAGTGAACGTGTTTAGAGCTAAAGTAGACATTGAAAAGGGACGTGAAGTGGATAAAGTTGGATGTTGAAGAAAGGAGTTAAGGTGGACATGTTGACAGCAAACGTTGGACATTGAGAAAAGAGTCAAAGTGGACATATCTGGATGTTGAGGAAGGAGCTAAAATGAATGTGCTAAGAGACAAAGGCATAAGGACAAAGCTAAGTGGATAAAATGCCAGAGAACGTGGAGAATAAAGTTGAGTGAAGAAAGTTAAAGGGAGATCCTAAAAATGTGAAGGAACGAGGTTGCTACACCTTGATTCAAATTTTTACTGCATAGAGAGTAGGAACAAATGACCTAGCAAGAAGCTAATATGAACATAATAATAATGTATTTGATAATGCCTCTGAAATATCAGTAGTGTAACATTTTTGTCAAAATCATTCACCCTAACAATGTTAGTAAGGTGGGCATCAATCTCAAAAATATTTTCATTATTGCATGTGCAAACGTAATTTATTTGGGAGATTCATTAATTGAGATAAGGTGTGTTTATTAATAAGTTTGAGATATAAGGTAGATATAAGGAAATTATGGAATTGAATGATTGAATAATTAATTAATTAAGAAGGAATAAAATGAAATGAAAGTGATTTTTTTAAGATTGATTAACATTGAAAGGAGGAATTAATAAATTTGAAACTTTTGGAGACATAAGAAGACTAATGAATAAAATTTGAAAATTGGTTGATTGATAAAATTGAAATTTTAAGAAGAGATTTAAAATTTGAAAATTGAAGGGAAATTGATTAATGAAGGTGGAATGAAAGAAGGAAAATTGGTTGATAAAGAATTTAGTTAAAGAGAAATTGAATTAATGGTTGCTTGAAGTTGGAATATATAATTACAAGGAATTTGAAACTTTGAGTGAAGAAGAAAGATTATTGATTGAAGAAATATTAAAATTAAAAATTATATTTGGGAGCAATAAGGCATTCTACATCAAAGAAATTAAACTTATTCAAAAGAGTTATATCATGGATAGAAAGCAAGAAAAAATAAATATTCAATAAAAAGGACAAACTTCCAAGAATCATTTACAAATTGTTTCAAAAGAAAGAAAACATGGACCAAAAGAATTGATGGAACATATATAATTCATTCAAAGAGAATCGGAAAGTGTTGTCCTTATGGTTTTTAAATTATGCATAAATGATTATTTTGAATATACTAATGAAGGTAAATCAGATTACGAAATAGCAATGATATTCAAGACATCAAGGAAAGTTTCAAAATCAAGACACATTGTTTTCCTATAAGAGTTCATCTAAACCATAGAAGATCAAGTTAAAATCAAAGATGTGAAAAATGAAATAAATATGGACATAAAGTTGAATATTGTTTGGATCTAATTCAATACACAAATTTGTGGGAGACATAGTCATTCTCACAAAACATGTTGGTGCAAAGGACATGGTGTTTATGAATGGAGCACTACAAAAGGTATTTTAATTATGACATTAGATAAAATTCTCAAATAAGTAATTACAAAATCTACTATGAAAATAATCAAAATCACAATTAATACAATACCAACAACAATATCTCAATAAATAAAAATGACAAGACAAATATAGAAGATGAAGATTGAAGACTAAAAGTCTTCAAACCAAATAATGTAATACACAAGGTGTTGGAGGTATTACATTATTTGGTACCATGGGTACCATGAAGGACCATTGAGTACTATTGTAAATATTTATATTAGGAAGTGTGTTTCTAAATAATGTGTCAAGATGTAAATAGTATTATGTGTTATGCAATAAAGTGTGAAAGGTGTCAAGAGTGCAAGTGTGAATGTACATGTGAATAGTCATAAGTGTTAGGTGTTAGGTGTGGAAGTGGAGAGTCATATGAGATGTGTCAAGGCATGAAGTAGGAGGTTATGTAATAATGAGAGTATTTGTCATAATGTGAGGTATGTGAAAGGATGTATCTATCGTGTGTTTGGGGAGAGCAATAGTAAAGAGTATTGAAGAGTTTATTATATAAAGTTATATATTGAAGATAAAGTTCCATGCTATGTAACTAAGTAATCGAATGTAATATGAATGTGTTTTGTATTGTGAGTAATCTTGATTTATGAATGTAATAGAGAAGTATTTTTGGTATGCAATATTGTGAGCATTATTGTGTGTGATTATTTGATCCTAGATAAATTAACTTAGAGATAATTAGGTATATTTTCCATCAATGGTATCAGAGACACACTAAATGGACTCTAAGAGTGCCATTTTGATAGAGAACATGAGGAGATTGAGATAAAAAGTGGAGTGGGGAAATTTTGATTGGAATTTTTGGATTGATTAAAGAGAATGCAAGATTGACTTGAGTTATTTGAAGAGATAAAATTTTGAGTAGAGGATTGACTATGAGTAGAAGATTTGGATGTTGATGGTATTGAGAGAGAACATGGTGAATTTGGGAGAATTTAAGAGTAAATTTGTTGAAGGTAGGAGAGTCAAAGTCATACGCTAAAGAAAGATCCAAAGCAAATGTTGAAGGAAGGAGCTAAAGTAGACATGTTTAGAGCTAAAACAAACATTGAAAAGGGACATGAAGTGGGTAAAGTTGGTTGAAGAAAGGAGTTGAGTTGGACATGTCAAGAGCAAAAGCTGGACATTGAGAAAGGAGTCAAATTGGACATACCTGGATGTTGAGGAAGGAGCTAAAATGAATGTGCTGAGAGACAAAGTCATGAGGATAAAGCTAAGTAGATAAAGTGCCATAGAACTTGGAGAATAAAGTTGAGTGGAGAAAGTTAAAGAGATATCATGAAAACATGAAGGAATGAGGTTGCTACACCCTAGTTCAAAGTTTTACTGCATAGAGAGTAAGAACATATGATCTAGCAAGAAGCCAATACGAGCACAATAATAATGCATTTGATAATGCTTGTGAAATGTTAGTAGTGTAATGATTATGTCAAAATTACTCACCTTGACAACATTAATAAGGTGGGTCTCAATACCAAAAATATTTGTATTATTGCATGTGCAGACGTAATGTATTTATTTGGGAGATTAATTAATTGAGAGTTAAGGTGTGTTTGTTAATAAGTGGGAAATATAAGGCATATAGAAAGAAATTATAGAATTGAATGATTGAAAAATTAATTAATTAAGAAGGAATGGAATGAAATGAAATGAAAGTGATATTTTTTTTTAAATATTGATTAAGATTGGGATTTATTAATATATATATATATATATATATTTTAACATGGTGGAATCGATAACCGCCACGAATTCGGGTAGGTTGTCCAGCTTTTTTTATGGCCGCCATAGCATTCTGCGCTGTCCACCCCGAAAGCCGCCACATAGATCTTTGCACAGTCCACCCCTATAACCGCCATGCCACAATCATTTTAAACCTTTTACGCCACTGAAAGCACCAAGAAAGGGAGATTAATGTATTTGAAGACCATGTGCAAACGTAATGTATTTGGGAGATTAATTAATTGAGAGTTAAAATATATTTGTTAATAAGTGGGAGATATAAGGCAGATAGAAGGATATTATAGAATTGAATGATTGAATAATTAATTAATTGAAGAAATTAATTAATTAAGAAGGAATGGAATGAAATGAAATGATAGTGATTTTTTTTTAAAGAATGATTAAGATTGGGATTGATTAATATTGAAAGGAGGAATTAAGAAATTTGAAACATTTTAAGACATAAGAAGAATACTAAATAAAATTTGAAAATTGGCTGATTGATGAAATTGAAATTTGAGGAAGAGATTTGAAATTGAAAATTGAAGGGGAATTGATTAATAAAGGTGGAATGAAAGAAGGAAAATTGGTTGATGAAGAATTTAGTTAAAGAGAGAATTTCAATCAATGATTGCTTGAAGTTGGAAGATATAAGTAAAAGGAATTTGAAAATTTGAGTGAAGAAGAAAGATTAGAATTAAACATTATATTTGGGAGCAATAAGGCATTCTATATCAAAGGAATTAAACTTGTTCAAAAGAGTTATATCATGGTTAGAAAGCAAGAAAAAATGATTATTCAATTAAAAGGATAAACTTCCAAGAATCATTTACAAATTGTTTCAAAAGAAAGAAAACATGGACCAAAATAATTGAAAGAACATATACAATTCATTCAAAGAGAGATAGAAAGTGTCGTTCTTATTGTTTTTAAATTATGCATAGATGATTATTTTGAAGATACTAATAAAGGGAAATCATATTACGAAATAGCAGTGACATTCAAGACATTAAGGAAAGTTTCAAAGTCAAGAAAGATTTTTTTCCTATAAAAGTTCAAAAATATAGAAGATCAAATTAAACTCAAATATGTGAACAATGAAATCAATATGGACATAAAGTTGAATATTGTTGGGATCTAGTTCATTACAAAAATTGTGGGAGACATATTCATTCTCACAAAACTTGTGGGAGACATGTAGAAACGTAATGTGTTTGGGAGATTAATTAATTGAGAGTTAAAATGTGTTTGTTAATAAGTGGGAGATATAAGGTAGATAGAAGGAAATTATAGAATTGAATGATTGAATAATTAATTAATTGAATAAATTAATTAATTAAGAAGGAAAGGAATGAAATGAAATGATAATGATTTTTTTTTTTAAGATTGATTAAGATTGGGATTGATTAATATTGAAAGGAGGAATTAAGAAATTTGAAACATTTTAAGACATAAGAATAATAATGAATAAAATTTGAAAATTGACTGATTGATGAAATTGAAATTTGAGGAAGATATTTGAAAATTGAAAATTGAAGGGGAATTGATTAATGAATGTGGAATGAAAGAAGGAAAATTGGTTGATGAAGAATTTAGTTAAAGAGAGAATTTCAATCAATGATTGCTTGAAGTTGGAAGATATAAGTAAAAGGAATTTGAAACTTTGAGTGAAGAAGAAAGATTAGAATTAAACATTATATTTGGGAGCAATAAGGCATTCTATATCAAAGGAATTAAACTTGTTCAAAAGAGTTATATCATGGCTAGAAAGCAAGAAAAAATGAATATTCAATTAAAAGGATAAACTTCCAAGAATTATTTACAAATTCTTTCAAAATAAAGAAAACATGGACCAAAATAATTGAAAGAACATATACAATTCATTCAAAGAGAGATAGAAAGTATCGTTCTTATTGTTTTTAAATGATGCATAGATGATTATTTTGAAGATACTAATAAAGGGAAATCATATTACGAAATAGCAGTGACATTCAAGACATCAAGGAATGTTTCAAAGTCAAGAAATATTTTTTTCCTATAGGATTTCATCAAAAATATAGAAGATCAAATTAAACTCAAAGATGTGAACAATGAAATTAATATGGATATAAAGTTGAATATTTTTGGGATCTAGTTCATTACAAAAATTGTGGGAGACATAGTCATTCTCACAAAAATTGTTGGTACAAAGGAAATGGTGTTTATGAATGAAGCACTATAAAAGGCATCTTAATGATGACAGTAGATGAAATTATCAAAAAGATCATTGCAAAAGATACTATGAAAATAATAAAAATCACAATGAATGCAATACCAACAAAAATATCTTAGTAAAGCAAAAAGACAAGACAAAGATAGAAGATGAAGATTGAAGACTAAAAGTTTTCAAACTAAATAGTGTAATACAGGGGGTGTTGGAGGTGTTACATTATTTGGTACCATGGGTACCATGAAGTACCATTGAGTACTATTTTAAATATTTAGATTAGAAAGTGTGTGTATAAAGTATGTGTCAAGATGTAAAAAGTATTATGTGTTATGTAATAAAGTGTGAAAGGTGTCAAGAGTGCAAGTGTGAGTGTGCAAGGTGTCAAGAGTGCAAGTGAAGAGTCATAAGTGTTAGGTGTCAAATTTGGATGTGAAGAGTCATATGAGATGTGTCAAGGTGTAAAGTAGGAGGTTAATTAATCATGAGAGTCTTTGTTACAATGTGAGGCATGTGAAGGGTTGCATCTCTCATGTGTTTGAGGAGAGCAAAAATGAGTATTGAAGAGTATCTATTCAGGAGAGCAATAATGAGTATTGAAAAGTTTATTATGTAAAGTTATATATTGGAGAAAAAGCTCCATGCTATGTAACTCAGTAATTGAATGTAATATGAATGTGTTTTGTATTGTGAGTAATTTTTATTTATGAATGTAATAGAGAAGTATTTTTGGTGTGTAATATTATGAGCATTATTTTGTGTGATAATTAGATTCTAAAAAATTCTACCAATGAGATAATTAGAAATATTTTCCATCACAAGGCTCCTCCCTAGGTAAGGCTCTTGCTAACCACTTATTTGCAAAATTTATGCTCGATGTTAAAGGACCTAAAAAACAATCTATGTCCCTTATGGAATTAGGAACAATGTAGAATTTCTATGAAATATCCATCATGCCATTAGATCCATTGCACTTGGGACACAACTATCTATGGATCATCTATGTTAGCTTGAAGTAAGCAATACGATATGCCATCTATGTTGAAGAATAATAAAAATACATTGTCATTAACACCTTGCTAACAATTTGAAATTTACCCCCAAGAGAGGTAAATTTGATTGACAATGAGTCAATTTTTTTTTAAACCTTACTAGAATGCATTACCACGTATCTAAAGTTGAGATACTAATTAAAAAGGTAATCCTAATATACAAAATTATATATCCATTGGAAATCATTTTTCAAGAGGTACTAACATTTTCTCACATGGGATTGAATGAGAAAAAGAGGATATTGTTTCATACTCACAAATTAAGGAACACGAGACATCACAACATAACTGTAAAATATTTTGCATAGTTGAGATTTCTTCTTTTTATTTTGGAGGAACAAATAGAGTCATCTATGAAGTATGATTTAAAAATAAACCTTCTACTAGGTAGTCGTAGTCTAGTTAAGAGCCTATAACATGAGTCTTATTCAACAAATGACTTAAGACATCAACATTTATGATACGAAGTAGTGGTTCTAAGGGTTAGCCTTACCTTATTGAATATTATAGATAGAAGCTATATGATATAATGTCATTCATTTATACCTAAGTTGAGGCATCATAGAAAAGGTGAACAGTGTGATTGCAAAACTCTTCTTTGAATAGTTAAGTTGGTTTATTTTAGGTGTCCTTTATTTTTCTTTATTTTTTCCTCTGGTTAATCATTATTAGTGGGACTATTGGTTTTACCAACACAAATGAATATGAAAAATAATTTTCTTTTTATTGTTAAATAGTTCCCATTTTTTTATTAATAGCTCAAAAACTAAGAAGTATATATTTAAAATTGGAATAATGATCTTAAAACCTTTCATCCACCAACCAAAAAAATAATAATCGGTGAACAAGGAAAAACGTTCATAGGTTCCTCTTATCTTTTAAAGCTTATTACTTAAGATTAATAATCCAGAATATATGAAATAAAGTACTAAACCAATGTTTATGATAGTAGTAGTATTCAAAATATATAAAACACTAAAATAACTCTAATAACTACTCCTAAATATGACATAAAAAAATGCTCATGAAAATGGTGCCATAACACTGAAAGTACCAAGTAATGATATTACAAGTCACATCACTTACATCCTCACATTACTATGTATATATAATGTAATGTGACTCTTCATATGGAGCACTCTTGGCCTTCACACTTCTAGACTCTTCATCTCCTTATTCTATGGACTCATGTGCACATGGACTATTATGCACATTTACATTATTGAATATTATGCACACTTGTGCATTTATTACATTACATAAAGTAAAACCTAATCTAAGACATGTACCAAATAATGTAATATACTCCAACACCCCCCGTATTACATTATTTGGTTATTGAAGACTTTAGTCTTCAATATGGATCTTCATTCTCTAACTCACTTTGCATTGTATCCCTTCTTGGTCATGCTCTTTCTCCTCTTGTTTGTCTTCATCATTAATGTCACTTTGTATGTCTTTCGTTGATGTCATATTGTCAAGTGATTCCTGCAAAACAACTTTCTCTTTTCCTCTATCCCTGTAATCTTTCAAGTATCTTTGATGAACTATAGATCTCATAATTTTGCAAGTCATGAGTGGATCAGGATTCATACATTCTCTTTCCTTTAATTCTCTAAACAACCTATCTCCATGATCTTCAAAAATATTTAACTTGAATTCATCATTAGTAGATGCTTCAAAAATGAGAACTTGAAATAAACAATCTAGTCTGAATACCAATTTTTCTTCAAATATTTTATAGAACTTGTCTTTATAATAACAAGTGAAAGGTGGATGAGTTTTTCCTCCACAATATTTGCATGGATGGAAGTTCCAACAATTTGCTTTTTCATGACCAGATTTATTGCAGTAGGTACACTGTAAGATTATCCCAACTTCTTTATCAATTGACTTGGAAGAATCAAGCTTGTCCAATTCCTTGATGAGGTAATCAAACCAACTTCGTACAACTGAAGTAATTCTTTATTTGCTTCTTTTCTTGATTTGTAAAATATCTTCATTAATATATATATATATATATATATATATATATATATATATATATATATATATATATATATATATATATATATTATCAACTCTTTTTATTATCTCATTAGAAACTAACTCTTTAGTAGCTATTTTATCCATACTATTAGGTTGTGAGTTTTCAAAAATCTTTCTAGGCCATATTGATTCTCCTTTTGCATTTTTCTTCTTCTCACTTTTAGAATCAAGTATGTCTTTGAACCTTCTCCAATCCTTGAACCTTGTATACTTAATAAATATTTCCATCTTGTAACTCTTGATTAACAATACACCTTTAGTCCCTTGAGATTGACTTCCCTTCTACTACCTTAGTCACAAAAAATATAAACTCTAAAATTCTTAATTCCTATGTTGATGTTGAATACCTTATATCTCCAAACTTAGAAATTTAGATAAATTGTATTTGCAATTCTATAAGTCTAATTTGATGTAGAAACCCTTATTACTCCCTCTTTAATTAAATTGTAAATATCCCAAAATTTTTTTGTAACTTCAAATTATTTAAATTACAAAACCTTGCAAATGCTTCTTTAATATCTTCCTTCCAAAGTTTAATCTTCAATAATATATGTCTAAGGTTAAGTATTAGATTCCACCTCTTCAAAATAATTTCTTTCAACCTTACGTATGCTCTTATTTCTCCTAATCCAATCTTATGAGAAAATTTAATAAACTGAATTACCTTTACTCTAGAATTGATAATTTGTTGGTCAACAAGGCTTGACTCCTTTTTGAGTCTTCTCTCCTCTACGTACGTTGTCGGATGATGCTCACTGGCCTTTGGTGTATGTTGATCTATTTGGAGTGTTTATTTCCTCCACTCTAGCTTCAATGTGTATGTACCTCAATTATTGCTATTAGAACTAACTTTAACCTCCACACTTGTACCTCGGGCTTCTACCTCAACCTGCCAAGTGTTATCTCCCCTTTCACTGCATCCAATCAGTAAATTTATGTGCTCATTGGTCACCTATGCATTTACTTTGTCTCATTAACTCCTATTCTTATATTTGATGCTCACAAAATGCATTTGTTTAAATTTGGCACTTAAGACATACGACCTTCCTCCTTATGAGTGCCACTTGACACTTAACTCCTTCCACTTCATTTTGAAATACTTTTTCTTCCTGGGCATTGAGCATTACTCCGTAGAAATTCTTGAATTAATTTCGTGCCTCTCCTACATGCAAGCAATGATATTAGTCTCTTCCTCCATGTGGTGTGTGCATGGACTATAATGAATGACACTTGTATAGCCTATACTTGAACCTGTCGATGTTAAAATTGGCACCGAACGAGCGGGAGGCGTACCCGAAGGTTCTTGACCAGCATTGAAAGGCCACCTAACCTAGGAGATGCAGAGGCAGTCGATATTCAGAGAAGGCAGACTCCTTAGGTTCCAGCTAACTATGCCATAAAGGGGAAAAGAGGGAAAAGGGAATGAGAAAGAAAGCAAAGGAGGTCATAGCCGAAACTAACAAGGATGGGGTATGGCTACATCAAGACACACTCCTTCAATGTCATCGATGCAAATAGCAGTAAACCACCTAATAGATCAGCCTGCCTCGTCTATCACTTCTCCTTCGGTGCAACATGCATGGGTGAAGTCCAGAACCAACGGGAAGGTGCATGAAATCTAGACAACAAAATTAGAGCACTCCCACCCAATTGACTTTAATAGAAATAAACTTTGATGCCCAATGGTGAATGCAAATTTTAGAACCGCTCAACTAAGCTTACAAAATCTAGATAACATAATTAAGCAAACCAACTCAGACGACCATCACAGAAATAAAAATTCACACAAAGGCAAAAGCAGAATGAAAGATAGATTGAGAGACCAAATAGTGATTCACTATTATTTACAAGCGATGAAGAATTACATATGAATTGTAAAGGCCATAGAGCCACCCTTTGGAATGGCGAACATCTCGCTATTTATAGAGAAATTTTACAATAAATCGCTATTTATAGAGAAATTTTACAATAAATTCAAATTCAAGCATTAATGGCATCGAGCAGGAAGAATCATACTTAAACGGTTGGAATATCTGCTAATGATTTATTTTGTGGGATGGCGATCATTTGGAAGGGGTTAGGTACTTGCACAGATATTTGGGCCATTAATTACTTCTACTGCACCTATTCGAGCAATAAATTCCATTTATTTTATCCCTTCGAATATCTTGGAAGTCTGGTTGATCGTCGCAGGCTCTACGTACTTCCATTTTCTCTTCATTAGCTTGTGCTAGGACATTTATGATTATTAATAACCTTGCTTAATCCTTCCTTCCTATTTTCATTAGCACTGATCACGGATGCGTCATCTCCTCACTCTTTTGCTTATCATATTTTGAGGACGGAGGATTCAACTCGGACTTTTCATGTTGCTTTTCCAAAGTTTCATCTAGATTCGAGAACAGGAACTTGGGACTTGCAATGACTATACTGTAGTCCAATTATTTTGTCCGAAGATTTGGGATCCCATTATTCCGTCCAATTATCAGGGTAGGGATTTCAAATCTTCCTTTGAGAATGCCCCTGCCCATTCTTCCATTTGATCCCAATCTTGGAGATCTATTCTGCTACTCATCTACCTGGTCTTGGAAATTTTTCTCTTCCATCAATGCTTCAAAATTAAGTATTAAGCGAATTACCAAATGAGAAGGAAGGGGGTCACTATTCTCAGCGTTTGGAGGCAATCCATGATCAACGCTTGAGAAAGGCAACTCCATCAGCCTAAAGTCCAAGGTTTCAGTTTCGAAAATTCATTCGATTCTTCGCTTGAAAGACAAAATGTTAAGAGGAGTAGTGATGATGGTGACCGTAAATACACTGTGCTTGGCAAGCATAATAGAAAGATCAAGAAAGGGAATAAGATGGCCTTGTGCCATGAATGGTAGCATGACAATGTGGTTCTTGTGGTTGTTGTTGTTATCAGCGTGCATTGCCATTAGAGATTATTCTAATGGAGCAACGGAGAGTTAGGAGAATATTCTACTTATACACAAGAAGAGAATGAACGAGGAACTTATGGCTTATTGCCTGAGCATTGAGGCAATATTCTACTTATAATGATGAGGAACAATTTTGTATCATTCTATGAATTTGATAACTGAGAAATATTTCATGGGAAACAAGAATTTAACAAATAATTTGTCACATTGGGAACGCAGAGATGTGAGAGCGATGGAGAGAAATATGAGGCAAATTAGGTAGAGTTACATACTTGTCACATTGGGCCTCCATATGTTCCAAACGCTATTGTCTTTTTACTTATTTTGGAAACAGTAAGAATTGATTAGACATGTACAGCTTATTGTTGAGCTTTGATATAACATGCCACTCCACTCAGAGACTTTATTGTCTATTTATTTTGGAAACACAAGTTATCTTAAAAATGAGTTAAATATGTGGCAAATTTAATTTATGATAGTTGTTATTTTTTAAATCATCATAATAATCGTTTAAATTATATTGTTAAGTATAATTTTTACCTCGAACATATTAAAATTTAAATTAAATATTTCATGTAATATTGTAGAATGGCATTTGGTATAATGGCAGTTGCCTAGTTATTATCATCCATGTGGTTGTGAGGTCCATTCCTCTTACTCGAACGAGGGCTAATATTTGTAAATATTTGTAAACGATATTCAATATAAAAAAAAATTAAATTAAATTTAAACAATTTTGATTAGGAAAAAATTAATGTCCAAAAACTTACCCATAGGCCATAAGTACCAATTGTGAATAGACTACTACTCATCTTCAGGAGAAACTAACATGAACCAAAATCTTTTAAAAAGTTCAATGTTTTAAAATTTTCTAATATATAGAGTAGAGCGTTGTTCGCCGATAGGCGACGGAAAATGTCCATCCGACACCTGGTAGACCAAAAGTTTTAAAATACATATCATTTAGTACCGCTCATTCATGCGTGCTATTGAAATTATAATAGTACCGAGAGATATAGTACAAAATATATCGTCCGATGAAATCGGGAAGCGTTCTTTCACATGTCGTGATGCGATTGGTGATGGTGTTCAATCTGTGAACGGGAGTTCGTGTCAGGAAAATAAGACTGAATTTGCGTCGTTGGGTGCAGATCTCCACCATTTCCGCCTGGAATGCGACGACGTATGTCACGATGAGGATAGACAACCGTTCATTCCTAAAGTCCTTTGTCGCTGTATATAAGGTTGTTTATTAGATGCCTTCTAGAAGAACATGATTAATCTGTGACGTCTATGTACTTTTAGTCAACCACCTCGTTTTAGGTGTTTTTTTATTTTATTTTATTCCTCAGTTAATCGTTGTTAGTGGGACTATTGGTTTCACCAAGACAAGCTAACACAAAGTTGGATTTTTATTTATATTTTTTAAAAAAGACTATAATTTTTCCTTAATTGGTAATAACTTCAAGAAACCAAGAAGTATAGGAATGTATTTAAAATTGGAATAACGATGTTTAAAACCTTTCATCCGGAAAACAAAAAAAATAAGAGTAGGTGAACAAAGTAAAAGGTCCATAGGTCGCAAGCTAAAGCTAAAGATAAAATATAAAGACTATAGTATACACGTGGTACATATAAAATAGTTAGTTTATTTATTATTTTTTAAGTTTAACAATAACTATTATAATAATTTTGAAATCACTAAATGATGATGAGGGATGAGGGGTGGTATATGATCAATCAATTATGTATTGATCCGATTTTGTTTATGTATGTAACGTAGAAGGCATTCTAGATTCTCCAATATTAAACCCAATAAACTAGAAGTATTGCCAACATATATGAATGTTGGCAACTTTAAGAGCTTAAACTTATAGCATTCCTTTATATCTCTAGATAAATTTGAGGATAATCAACTTGCAAGGATAAAGGATTAAGCTCATTAGGATGATATTTTTCAAGAAGGGCAATATTCTAAGATAGTTGAAAAAGAAAAATGGAACCAATTATTGATCATATTTTTTGAGAAAATAACCAATATTAGAAAAGATGGCGAATAGATTCTTAATTTTGTTAGAAAACCATAATAAGTGAAGTAATGAATTGGAGGAAAAATGGCTAATGTTAGTAATTTAAATTGATGTAATCTCCAAACAAGTGCTTGACATTTAGCCTTGACTATAACCTTCTAAATCTAAGAGGCTAAATATGACCATTCACTTTTAAAAAATAATGCTTTTTGTTTTTTATTAAGCCTAGTTGCAAGTGAAGAAGGGATGAGTAGTAGAAGGTACCCTTGTTTAGTCTTGTAATTCTCAATGCAAGCATTATTGAGACACCTCCAGTCATAGAGTATATCAAAAGAAGATGTGCACATTTTGATAAGGACTCTAGCAGGGATCAAGGAACAAATGAGGTCAAAAGTTTAGCATAAATAGGTGGGCAAATTGTAGATATTTATAGCCAAATTATAAGAGATGAGGAAGTTGAATGGTTCTAAAAAATAAAACAATCTCCATTCCCTATTTAAGGAAACTAATGCCTTTCAAGTTAGGTTCAAGAACAATGATTTGGTGATTGTAAAGTATCATACAATTCCACCAATTATTGACATTCCAATTCTTATACCATGTATGAGAGTATCAACCTTTTCAAGATAAAGTAGGTGTAATTTTTTCCTAATAAAATCAATTCCTGACAAGAGATACGGTTCTCTTAACCTGGACATGTTTACATTTAATAGTTTATCCTCCTAACACATGTTATACCATTTCCTTTCAAGGATGATTAGGAGACAATGTGTCAAATTAGGACCTTTTAAGGTGTTGGAGGTATTACAATATTTGGTACCATGAGTACCATTGAGTACTATTGTAAACATTTAGATTAGAAAGTTTATGTGTTTAAAGTATGTGTCAAGATGTTAAGAGTGTTATGTGTTATATAATAAATTGTGAAAGATATAAAGAGTGCAAGTGTGAGTGTGCAAGTGAAGAGTCATAAGTGTTAGGTGTTAGGTGTGGAAGTGAAGAGTCATATGAGATGTGTCAAGGAATGAAGTAGGAGGTTATGTAATCATGAGAGTCTTTGTCATCAGGTGAGGCATGTGAAAGGTTGCATCTATCGTGTGTTTGATGAGAGCAATACTAAGGAGTATTGAAGAGTTTATTATATAAAGTTATATATTGGAGATAAAATTCCATGCTATGTAACTGAGTAATCGAATGTAATATGAATGACTTTTGTATTGTGAGTAATTTTGATTTATGAATATAATAGAGAAGTATTTTTGTGTGTGCAATATTGTGAGTATTATTATGTGTGATTATTTGATCATAGAGAAATTAACTTATGAGATAATCAAACATATTTTATATCCATGGTATCAAAGCCACATTGAATGGATTGTAAGAGTGTTATTTTGATAGAGAACATGAGGAGATTGAGACAAAAAGTGGAGTGGAGAAATTTTGGTTGGAGGTTATTGGATTGATTGAAGAGAATGCTAGATTGACTACAGTTATCTAAAGATATAAAATTTGAGTAAAGGATTAACTATGAGTAGAATATTTAGAAGTTGATAGGATTGAGAGAGAACATGAAGTTGGGAGAATTGAAGAGTAAATGTGTTGAAGGTAGGAAGCCATACATTGAATAAAGAGCCAAAGCAAACATTGAAGGAAGGAGCCAAAGTGAACGTGTTTAGAGCTAAAGTAGACATTGGAAAGGGACATGAAGTGGATAAAGTTGGATGTTGAAGAAAGGAGTTAAGGTGGACATGTTGAGAGCAAAAGTTGGACATTGAGAAAGGAGTTGAAGTGGACATATATGGATGTTGAGGAAGGAGCTAAAATGAATGTGCCAAGAGACAAAGGAATGAGGACAAAGTTGAGTGGATAAAATACCATAAAATATGGAGGATAAAATTGAGTGACGAAAGTTAAAGGGAGATCCTAAAAATGTGAAGGAACAAGGTTGCTACACCTTGATTCAAATTTTTACTACATGAAGAATAAGAACAAATGACCTAGCAAGAAGCTAATACGAACACAATAATAATGTATTTGAAAATACCTATGAAATATCATTAGTGTAACGATTGTGTCAAAATCATTCACCCTAACAATGTTAATAAGGTGGGCATCAATCTCAAAAAAAAATTATTATTGCATGTGCAAACGTAATTTATTTGAGAGATTCATTAATTGAGACAATGTGTGTTTATTAATAAGTTTGAGATATAACGTATGTTATAATAAGTGAATATTCTCTTAAGTTCCACTAGGATACACACTTGAGTTTCCACTCCTCCATGTGTCAAGAGAACTCTCAGTGGCATCTTCATTAGGCCTGATGAGTTGTAATCCAACGACTCTCAATGATCAACTTTTCTATTTATACAAAGTTGATCCTTGAAATAAATCAATCAGTTCCACTCTTCTCTTCATCTTTTGTGTAATGCTTTGCATATCTATTATTGTGAAATTCTAACATGGTACCAGAGCGGGATAGATTTTGTTAGAATTCTCTCTTGGAGGTTCTAGGAGCTGGTTATTTTATCTTTTTGTTGGTCCTTTTTTTTACAGGCCTTCATAAGATTATATATAGTTTTTTCAGCTATATTTTTTTTCAAAATTATATGTATGTGGGTTTTTTATGATATTATTTACCTCCTTCTCATTTAAAAAAGGGAAGACTCTTTGTCTTATGAGTAATTTTTTCAAATATATTGCTCTTTCTCTTTTCATAGATCTGTTCTAAAAAACATAAGATATAATTCCTTTTCTATGTCTTTTTTAGAAATCCTATGATACTCATACATTAATTTTCCATTGTTTACCTTAGCAAAAGAACTTATTTTTCACATATATCGTGATATACAGGTTAACTCCTTTTTAAGTTTTTTTTGCAGACAATATTCAGTCTCTTATTTGGTTGTCTAAGAGTGTTCTCAGAGAAGGTGCCTTCTTTCATTACCTCGATACCCAAATTTGGATGCCATAAGGCAGCACGTGGCACCTCTCGCCACTATCTCTTTTGGCAGAGTCCCTCTTCGAACGTTGGGGCTAATAATTTTTTTCTTCCTTCGTTCGATTACGTTTTCTTTCGACGCCTACCTCTCTTCCGCCAAACTCTCTTTTGGCGGTCTCCCTCTTTGAATGTTGGAGCTAACAATTTTTTTTGTCTCCCTTCATCCGATTTCTTTTAGTTGCCTTTATTTCTTTAAATAAGGACTGTTTAGAATATTTTGATTATATTTTGGTGCCCCTATTTTGAATCAGATTTTATCGGAGTTAAAATCCTTAAACAACGCCAAGCATATATAATCCATTTGGAATTCGGTAAACAAGTATAGTTGGGTCCCTTTAAAAGATCATCCGATCAAGCTTGTTTCTCATCGCTTCTTCCTTTTGAATGTTACAGTGGTTTCCTCAAAAATATTTTTTTCAAATAGCATTGTTCTCTGTCCTATCCATTTTTTATACAAGTTTTTCGACAGACACTTGCTTTATCAAAGGCTCCTTTAAAGGTAAACGAGGTGTCTTCAAAGGACTTCACAACCCTTTATTTTGGGCTCTCTAGCCTTTTTTTGCAGGGAAATTGATTGAGGGGCGCGATTCGTCTTCAAAGAGCGCGTACCGATTCTAATCAATTTTTTTGCAAGAACTTTAGGCTTCAAATTTTTCACAAAGATTAATTTCTTAAAATAACTAATGTTTTTTGCAGGTTTCTCCGACTCTCCGGCTTAAGTCTTCTTAGTAAACTTAGGTTATTTCCTTTTATAAATTTCTTTTTGGTTCCTTTAATCTGTCTACGCAGATTGCATACTCCAAATCATAAAAGGAAGAAGACTTGGACACTCGTCGTCTTAAAAGCCTCATTTCTGCTTCGGTGAAGACATCAACAGAGCACCGCATATTTGAGGAGAAGAATATTTTTTAATTTTGGTTGCAGACTTCACCTTTACTCTGAAGCAACCATCTCAATAGTCTTCACCCTCTGCTGTGAAATCATTGTTTCATCAGGCGTCTTCATCTTTCAGAACACCCTCTCTCTCAGGGATGTAATAGCTTTATAATTTTTTATATCCATAAAAATCTTGTTGTATTAGTTTTTTTTATCCTCCCATTTCGAAGGTCATTTGTTTTACCTCCTTTTTGCAAAGCCTTATTTTACAAGGCTCTCATCGAATAGTGAGTCAATATTGTAACCTTTTAATAAAAAAATATTTGGGGGGTTAGTGCATTTATTTGCACATTTTGTGTTCCTTAAGGGGGGTTGCATCATTTTTTGTCTATCTTCCTCTATAGTTCTTTCTATCACTTTTTAAGAAGCTTTTCTAGGTGTTATTGTTGAAATATTAGTAACTATATTTCATATGGAATACACTCTCTAATTGTAAAAAGTTAAAACTCCTTTTATGTTTATTTTTTAAATATTAAATTTAAAGGAGAGCTATAAAAACTATAAGTGATATAGTTGAAATTTTAAATTTCAAAGAAGATTCCATATTATTTGCTTCTTCAAATTCATATTTGTTAATTTTATTCTTAAATATTAACAAATATATATTTTTTAAAATTGTGTTTTTTGTTCTAAATCTTTAATAAATATTAAATAAGCAAAAACCTTTAAATAAAAATTATAAAAATTAGTTTTTTTCCTCCAAATATATTTGCCTATGCTCCAAGTATCATTACCTCTAAAAAATTATAGTTTCCATTACGTAAGGGCAGTTTTTAAATGCAATTGGTATAAAGGCTTGGCATATATTTTTCAATCAACCAATTTTTATATTCGATATCTCTCTCACTTATAGTTTCCCTCTAGTAAGGGCAAGTATTGAGAATATCCAAATTAAAAATTTGGTTGATATCCTTGCATTTCAAGCCTACGTAGGTAGCAAATCCACCTCCCAAAAAAAGAAGTGATTTGCTAAGTTTTGGACAGTTTTGGGGATGATTTGCTCCAGTTTTGTGAAACCATACAGTGGGAGCAAATCGTACAGGAGATCGTACAACTGAAGTGGCAAACTATATAGAGTAGTGGTAAATCATACAGGGCATACCAAAATTCAATGAGATGCAAAGGAAATGTAATTTTGGGATGAAAGGTCGCATGGATTTGCTAACCTAAGGTGTAAACTTAGGAAAATGCCAAAATATTATATTCAGTTGTAATTGGGTAGTTGTAAATAACGGATTGTCTCAGGAACCGCTTTGGAATGGCCTGGACAACGTTATATAAGGCCCCATTTTCGAATTTGTAGGTCTGGCTACTAGCTTACTGGTTCTTAGTTGCTAGAGTATAGAGATAGTAATATTTCTAAGTTATTGCTATGATATTGATAGATTTTCCACATTGTAACTGAGTTGAAAACCATTAATGATAATAATAGACGTTGTGGATGATAGTGTATGGTCCTGTTGTGTATGGTTGATGCATTTTGGATTATCATTGTGTGAATGAATTTCCTTTCTTATTGTTATATGTTAGTTCTAGGCTTTGGTGCAGCTTTGTGAGAAGATTGTTACTGGTGGAATCATGGGGAATGATCTAGAAGCATGAGAATATGGAAAAGGATGTATTGAGACCGATTGTATGATTTTTGGACGTAATTGCTTGAATGGAATCTCTCACTAACCCGGATTGGGAGTTTTGTCTATGAATGGAACCATCTTGTTAGGTTGTTAAAACCTCTACAAAACATCTCGGAGAGAGATTGGATCGTACAGATCATACATCGTACAAATTGTACACAGATTTATTACCTGATTTGGTAAAATAGGCGATCGATAGAAACTTACCCGATTTGGCAGTTTTGGTAATCGGCTTGAACGATTACAAAACTATGTACGACAGCCTCCAAAATAACATTTGTCAATTTTTCTGAGTGCAAGATCGTACCATCTTGGTCACTATACGATCTAAGATCATATAGTGTATGTGTTAAAGACCATACAAGAGATTGATAGTTCATACAAGGGTAGTTTGGGTAACTGGAAGATTGTTCGATTTGGTAGTTGGAACAAAGCTCTATCTAGGGATCATTATACCTTTGGAAAGCACCTCCCCATTGGGAATACTCCACCATTGTGTTACATTTGGCACCATTGCCGTAGTTGGATGGACCCATTGATCGATTAGGTAGCGCCAAAGTATGTTACATTTTGCTTCATTGCCTTATCAAATTTGGTATTTTTGTTAAAACGGGTCAAATTTGACTAACAACTAGAGGTGATTTTTATGACGGACACCGGTACATGAAGCCGTGGGAGAAGAGAACCATGAGAGAACATTCCAATAAGAAGGAGCATAAGGATTGCTCAAAGAGGAAACATGAGTAACTCAGATCAGAGTACGCATGAACCAGAGATAGAGTAAGTTTGGACATCCGAAGAAGGAGACTTGGAGATGTTGTTGATTGAGACAAAAGATGAGGAGGAAGACCCACCGATCATAGAGACGGGTGACAAAGAGAAAGTGCACGATGATGGAGAGTGGATGGTAAGACCTGAGGAATCATAAATGGGGTTGCGAGAGGGTGCAGAGGATGGGATTCAAACACCAAGACAACAGGACGCGGGGACTCAGGAGGATAGACCATGATAATCTCCATCACATCAGTGAAGAAGGTTGTAGAGTGAGGATGCACGAGAATTTGATCATCGAGTGATGGGAAAGAATAAGATACCTTGAATTGATTCTTATGATGACAATGAAAGTAAGACACCCCCGAGGAGGAATCCGATAGAGATCTCATGGGACACCTCGAGTGAGAGCGACGACTCTCCTAAGATGGCTAACAAAGCAGCCAAACAAAGATGTCCACCATTTTTAGGTGAGGGTAAGGAAGACCCCACACGACATGTAGGAACTTGCATAAATATTTGGAGAGCAAATGGTGTAGATAGCTCGGAGGATTGGGTAGTCCTATTTCCTGCCACCTTGAGAGGATTGGCCATAGACTGGTACCTAAAGAGAAAGAATAATGTTGATTTTCAGAATTGGAATCAGATAAAGGAGAAATTCATTGAGGAATTTTGATCTTTGAAGGATGATGGAGACATAGTCACTGAGCTTTGCATAACAAAATAGAAAGCAAATGAGGATATAAAATCCTACAATCGTCAACTAAAGCAGTTAGTCGATAATATGCAGATGCCACTAGCAGATGTGTTAATAAAATGATGGTTTGTAGATGGGTTACTACCAAAATATAAGAAAAATATGAAGGAAGTACCATCAGACACATATGAGGAAGCCTTGAAACATGCAAAGACCTTTGAGAGTGAATAAAAATAGACATATACGGGAATCTTGTCTCATCCCAAATCGAAAGATTTAGATAGTGAAGAAGAAGACACTATTCAGAGGACGGTAGCATCATTTCGCAAGGAGTTTGATAAAATGGTTAAAGAGCAAAAGATCAAACCAGATAGAAATGAGTTGTGGTGCACAGAATGTAAAAGTGAGGGACATACAAATATGAAGTGTCCAAAAAATGACTATTTCCATATTTGTAATGTGATGGGGCATGACGTAGTGCTCTATCCCTACAATGCAAGAACCCATCCACAGGTACTATCAATCTAGGAGTAGGAACAAAAACCACAGGCCCAAGGGAGTGGCCAACAATCAATGAGTGGAGGTTACAAAAATAGTAGAAGAGGTGGCAGACATAATTAGGGTAATCAACAAGGAGGACAAAGTCGCTTACAGTATGACTCGGAGGGTAGATCGATCATACAATGTTGCAATTTCCAAGAGTGGGGGCATTTTGCAAAGAATTGTCCTATACCTCAAACATAAGGAGCACCGCAAGCAAGCACTACACATATGTGTAGATGGTGTGGTCCGAGGAACCACAAGGAGGAGAATTGTCCAAAGCAGGAGAGTTCAAGTAACCCACAGAATGTGAGCTATTTGGACATTGAAGTTCCTCAAGTTAAAGAGGAAACTCAAGAAGTGTTAGCCGTGACGAGGAATCAGGCTAAAAAGGATAAGTATCTAGAGCCAAAAAAGAGAAGCAACACTGGCAAGCAACAAAGAAAATACTGCAAGAAGAAACTAAGAAAGTTAAGCAAGGAGAATCGAGCACTCGAAAGGAAGTACAAAAACCATCAAAACAAGAGAAAATTGTGTAGCATCTAGCAGCACATGTATTAGATACCACAGTCGAACTTAAAGTATCTGATTTATTCGAAGAGATCCCAGAATTGTCGAAAGCAATCGTGGAGGAGATGCAACCACATAAGGTGATGGAAGTAGAGAGCTAGCCAATTTTAGGGAAAGAACAAAAAGACCAATTTATGGATCCTACCATATTAATGATTGATGTGGGAAAGAATCTTGCATTTATGCATATGGAGATTTTGGGGCACAAATTGACACAAGTGATTGTGGACAGAGGTTCCAGTGTTAATGTGCTACCCAAAAGGACTTGGCTAGAACTAGACGCTCCATAACTATGGGCATAGAGCTTCCGACTGTATGGGGCTAACTAGAATGATATTAATGTCAAAGGAGTTTTGATTGCACAACAAGTAATGATAGCTGAGCAAGAATTTGTCTTGGACTTTGTTGTGATTTCAATGCAGAAACCCGCATATGATGCTCTCTTAGGGAGAGGATGGCTACGAATGGCCAAGGTTAATCACAATTGGAAAAAGAATCAGATCACCTTCAAAAAGGGACAACATAAATACATGATCAATCTAGCTAATCAAAGAGTTAGTGAGGATGTAGCTACAACTGACGAATCAGAAAACTCATCAGGGGATGAAGAACATGAACCTAATGGAGAAGGAATGTTGTACATAAATGAATATAGTGAGGATGAAGCTTGATCTGATAGTGGACTTATTCATTGACAAATGGAGGATTATGAGATGTTTCAGCCCAACTGCCTCTATATTGAGTTAGAAGAGATCAAGGAAAAGCAAGACAAACCAAAAGTAAGTAAAGAGACTAAGAAGGAAATAGAAGAGAAGTGGACATTTCCAAAAAGCTTTGCGGAGTATACAGTAGGAGATGCAGAGATAGATACAAGATCAATGCACCCTGAGAATGTAATGAAAGCTACAAGTGAGCTGAAAAGTATCAAAGTATGAAGGACCTAAGATAGTGGATATTAATCTAGAAATGGAGAAAGAACCTAGGATAGTCCACTATGGCGATGATTGGAATCTTGTATTGAAGGCAACAACTTTCAAGATATTCTTGGAGTACAAGGATGTATTTGCATGGACATATAAGGATTTGAAAGGAATCCCACCTAAGATATGTGTCCATAAGATTACACTAATTTCTAGCACCCAACCTGTGAGAAGGAGACCATCTAGAATTAATCCAAAGTATGTGGCATTGGTGAATGCGGAAATAGAAATGATGTTGGAAGCAGGAATTATATTCAGGGTGACGAATAGTGAATGGGTTTCACCTATAGTAATCACCTTGAAGAAAGAAGTTGATAAGATAAGGATATGCGTAGACTTCAAGAGTCTAAACGTAGTGACCATTAAGGATCCATTTCCTATTCCATTCATGGATTCTATCTTGGAGGAAGTTGCAGGACATGAGATCTATTCATTTTTGGATGGATTCTCAAGATACAATCAGATCAACATCGTCGAGGAGGATAAGTTGAAGACCACATTCATTGTGGAGAATGTCATCTATGCGTACAATCGAATGCCATTTGGACTCTGTAATACCCCAGCTACATTCCAGCGCATCATACTATATATATTCGACCAATTAGCGATGGGGAATTTCAAAGCATTTTTGGATGATTGGTCCATTTATGGGAAGATCAAGGAGCATATTCCAGCTCTTAGTGAATGCATGAGGAGGTGCAGAAATGCACAAATATCATTAAACCCAACAAAGTGTTTTTTGATGGTACCATATGGAAAATTATTAGGACACATTGTGTGTAGTGAAGGATTGAAGACGGATCCGGATAAAATTTGGGTAATATTACACATGGAAGAACCTTTTGATGTGAGTTCACTCAAAACCTTCCTTGGGTCAACAGGATATTATCGAAGGTTTATCCAAAATTATGCACATGTAGCCTACCCATTAGATTCTTTTATGAAAAAGAATATTCCTTTTAGATGGATAGAGGAGCACCAGGGAGCCTTTGAGGAGTTAAAGGCTAAGTTGGTAAGTAGCTCAATTTTGGTGTTTTCTAGTTGGGATAAGGAATTCCACATCCACGTTGATTCCTCGAACTTTGCAATTGGATGTGCATTGGCACAGGAAGGACAATTTAAGCTGGATCAACCAATTTTCTTTGCTAGTCACATTTTGTCAAGGTCAAAAATAAATTATAGTACAACATAAAGGGAAGCCTTGGGGATGGTATATTTAGTTCAAAATTTTAGGCATTACCTATTGGCAAACCCCTTTGCATTTTATGTCGATCATCAAGAATTGTTGTACTTAATAAACAAACCAGTAATTCAAGGACGAGTTAGTAGGTGGCTCGTGATGCTTCAAGAGATCGTATTCCGAGTTGTGGTGAGACCTGGAAAGAAGCATGTGATTATAGACTAGTTGTCTTGAATACGATCAGGGGAGCCAACAGGAATAGGGGTTCTTGATGAATTTCTAGATGCACAATTATTTGCCATCAATGTTGTGCCATCATGGTACAAGTTGGTTGGCCAGTATCTATCCACAGGGGAGTTACCACAGGAGATGACGACAATTGAGAAGAAGAAAATAATCATGAAGTCAACACCTTTCTAGATAATAGTAGGATTGCTATACAAGATAGGAAGTGATGGTATCTTGAGGAGATGTGTAATGGAGGAAGAAGTTAAGACGACATTAAAAGAAGCCCACACAAGCTTAGCAGGGGGACATATGGGACTAGATGCGATTGCAAGGAAAATATTGTTAGCAGGTCTATGGTGGCCCACATTGTACAATGATGCAAAAGAACACGTGAAAGCTTGTGATACTTTCCAGAGAGCAGGAAATTTAGTTAGGAGGGATTTTATGCCCTTACACCCATCGTAGCCACAAGATTTGTTCGAACGTTGGGGCTTAGACTTCGTAGGACCATTTAAGACATCTCAAAGATGGAAATGTAGATACATCATAGTGGCAATGGAATACCTCACAAAATGGGTAGAAGCAAGAGCATTACTTGATAATTCTACTAAAAGTACAACATGATTTTTATACGAGTAGGTAATCACAAGATTCGGTATTTCGCTATGAATAATGAGTGATCAAGGAGGACACTTCGTTAACGAGATTATCAAGATGTTGACAATAAATTTTAGGATTTTACATTCATTATCTAGTCCATACTACCCGAGAGCGAACGGGCAGGCAGAAACAACTAATAATTTCTTAGTATCAACTCTGTATAAAACCTATGGGATAGAAGGAGCAGACTGGGAGGAAAGGTTACCATCCATTTTGTGGGCATATAGAGCAACTTTTAAACCAACAATGGAACATGCCCCTTTCCAATTGATGTATGGTCAGGAAGCGATGGTGCCAGTCGAGTTCTTGATACCAAGCTTGAGAGTTGTGATAGAGCATCGCTTGGGAGATCAGGGAAAGTTTGGAGGAACGAATGATGATGCTGATCAAATTAGATGAAAGAAGAGTCATGGCACAGTGGGCAATTGAGGTAGCCTAGAAGAGATGAAAGGTGTGGCATGACAAGCATTTGAGGAAGTTGGAACTTAGTCCAGGGGACTTGGTTCTTAAGTTTAATGGGAAGAGGGAGATAAATCCAGGTAAACTAAAGATGTTATGGTTTGGCCCTTATAAAGTAATTGAATTATTGGATAATGGAGCAGTCAGGTTGCAGAACTTGAATGGGATAAAAGTACCCAACATTATAAATGGCTCAAAGTTGAAGCCTTATAAAGTATAGTGTTTATTCATTGCTTCAGAAGCGATCAAACAAAGAAGAGAAAATTCTCAAAACTAGACTCATCATGAGTTAGGTCTATCGCAAGAAGAGCAAATTTTGGACTTGCAAGAATTTTCATCGAGATGGAGGGGCAGCCAATAATTGAACAATAGCAGTTGGCACCTGGACCTGGTGAAATAATAAGAGTGTGAGTACATATCAGATGGACTAACAAGACCATAAGAGAGGGAGAAGAGTGGATCCCTCCAACAATAGAAGGCTATTAGGAGAGAGCACTATTACCAAGAGCTTTGAATAGGAGGTACCCATAGATAGAACATAGGGAACTACCTAGACAACTAGAATGACGAAGAAGGGTAAGGTTGACAATGTGCAATGAAGATAGAGTGGATACATTTGAGATAGAAATGCCAGAGGATGCTAGGGAGGATAGACTAGAAGAAGAACTAGCGAAACTTTCCCCATTGTCTCGGATAGGGCTATTATAGCAGAGAATGATAATGTAAACTCAATAATTATAAGAAGAGTATCAAACACGACGAGGTCACAATGCGAGACTGAGAGCGCAAGTAATCCAAGAATTAGATGGTACCATACAAATATTGGATGAACAAAGGGTAGTTAGATTGCAAGAGATTGGAAGTGAACCTGAGGAGGTTGAAGATTTAACTCCAAGAAATGGTGGAGGAAATGAAGGCACAAGTACAAGTTCACCACCTCCACCAAGTAGGAAACCTACGATAAATGAGGACGTAGGAGTACTTTGGCGAGATATAGAGGAGACCACCACATCACTTGAATTGCATCACCATGTAGTAGGTATGGCAGATTCTAGTGATGATGGAATGTCATGGTTGGTAGGAGAGCCTAATACAGATGAGGATGAATCAAAGAATCCTCATAATCCTCAAAGGGATCAAAGTATTCCAATCAGCACATTGAGACTGAGATAAGTTGAGGATAGACCTGAGAATGATACATAGGCATATACGATAGCTCACCAGTAGTTGAGAAGACAAAGAAGGGAAGTTCGACGACTGGAAAGAGTGATGAATTTGCCAATCTATTAGGTAGAACAAAGGGAAGAGGGTCGAACTGACTCTAGATCTGAAATGAACTTTTCAGATGATTATAGAGTAATATTGGCATCTTCATCTCCCTAGATATCCTTTGAGGAAAGAAGATGGAGATGTCATTTGGTATGAGCTGATAGAAGAGTCAGAACCTTACGATAATTTTCACCAAATTGAAGTCCACTAGATAATATTGAGTTTGTAGAGATTACTCATGATGACCAAGGAATAAGAGGAAGAATTGGACAAAGAGGATGAGGTAGACGACCAAAAAATGATGGGAATCTGAGTGATGTTGCAATTAGAGGAGGTAGAGGATGAGGAATATTCTGACCCCCTACTCCTAGATGGCCAGGTGATAACCCGCTAGCATGTTTGAATTGGGTAAGGAACCCACAGGATATACTCCGACTAAGAGGCATGTTACGAAATGCGGTTGGCAGACGTAGAGGAGGGTGACCACCCCTGAACCGACAAGGACCCCAATGGGAAGTAGGTAACTGGCGATTACCCCGAGTAACAGAAGAGTCATCGATAGTATGGGGAGGTTTCATTCCTAGAAGAAAAGGAAGGGAGAGATACCCATGCAGTCGAAGATTTACTAGTAGAGGAAGGGTACAATTCACAAAGGACAGAAACCCGGGCCAACAAAGGACCTGATCACCAAATTTGGAGCCAAAAATATCCATGGAGATAGGTGAAGAAGTCGCTAAAACAATATTATAGTGGTAAGGACACCACCACCTCGGGATCAATCCCCTGGACAGCAAGAAGAAAGCCTACCAGGGGACAAGACTCCAAATTGCCAATGTACAATATTGAACTGTACACATTACAGGAGGGCAAATGAATGGGCAACAACATCACAGGTAGGGACCAGTCAAGCAAAGGTACAAGAGGATACCACTAATCGAAATGTGATGGTCGAACCTCGAGGCCAAGATTGGGATGGGGTCGTACAGGTGAATGTCATTGTACGATTACCCAGGAGGTAAGTATAATTAGATTAGGATTGAAAAAAAAGAGATAAAGAAAAAATGAAAAAAAAGTTGTGCCTTGGTTGTGAAAATCCCTCGAGACGCAATTAAGAAGGGCGAGGTTGAAAACCGAAAAGGATGACCTCTCAGGAGGAAAAGAAAGCAAAAATTCCTCTAAGTGATGAAATCATACAGTAAAAGAGGGAGGACCATACATCAGATAATCGTACATGACAAGAATGTCATGCAAATTGTATGGTACGATCTGGATCGTACGATGTACGATTTACCAACTAACTCATTTAATGCGGCATGCGAAAAAGTAGCGGTTGGAGGAAAAGAAGGGGGAAAAGACAAAATTTAAATTAATTGTTGAGTTGTCAGTCATCTAGCAATGGAGATGGAAAACGCATGCAAATTGGCATCTTTTTTTAAATTTTAGGGTTTTATTAGGGTTTTTTTGAAAACTTGCTTTAAAAGGAAGGAGACTTAACCATTTTTCACCAAGCAAGTAAGAAATAAAAAATTTTCAGGAGATTGAAAGGGAAAAGTGTAGAATTGATAACAAAAAATTGCATGGGTGAGAATTTTTCATCGGTATTTTGAATATTGTAGACCCATTACTCAATTTGTACCAGGGAGTTCTTTTCCACTTCGAAAATTAACCCGAGAGAGAGAAAGTGGGGGTTTTTCTCCAGAGAAAGGGGGAAATTCAAAATTTTTATGAGAGATTACAGCCAAAGACATCATAATATGTCAAGGTACGGATTTTGAATGAAAAAATTGTTGATTAGAGTCGAAGGAAGTAGAGATTCGTGGTGGAAATTGGTGAAATTACAAGGAAAGGGAAGCTTGAAACCCTAAAGAGTTGATAAATCTGGCAAAGACGAGCTGGGAGACGTGGGAAGCATGAAATAAAGATCGTACAACCATACCATACAACCAAAATTTTTTTAAAGTTAGGGAAATTACGTCAAGAGAGAAGGAGTGAATGATTTGTTGAGAAAACTCAGGGAAAGATAGATCGGGCCATTCCGACAACTAGGTCGATGTCATATTTGAGAAAGGAGGCCAAAATATTGATATTTTTCAGCAGGGAGGGTTAGAAAAGATGTATTGTATGATTTGGAGGCAGATTGTACGATTTCCAAGTGAAAGGGTGCAAGTGGAGTGATTTTTTTACCATTTTTGGTAGTTTTTCAAGAGATCGTATGGAAACATATGGAATCATACAAGTTTTAAAGGGGGGGCAGCCAAAAGGAAGCAGATTATGGATTATTGGTGCCTTTTATGGTTTCAATTCATCGTTGTACTATTTTCCAAAAAAAGTGACCATTAGAGTATTGATGGAGTCAAAAGGGAAAAACTGCTAAAGGGTGTACGATCTGAGAGGAAGCAGAGGAAGGTAAAACCATACATAGTACTCAAAATCATACATTGTACGCTTTCACGGAGGGTTGTATGATTTTTGGTATGTTCTTAATTGAGGAGGAGAGAGTTGTGCAATCAACGAGATGTTGAAGGAATGATATCAATAAAGGAGTTTGGACGTTGATTGAGGTGGATTATAGCAAATAGGGTGGAGAGATCACCAGGTCCACTTCACGAGAGAGGTGTACTCACGGTAGCACTTCAGATATTAGTTTCAGTCCCGTGATAGGCATGGTAATCATCCATGGAGGAGAGGAGGATATAGGTCATGGAGGAGACAAGGCCATTGGAGGGCACACCTGGATAGAACACCACCGAGGTATAGAGCGGTAAGGATGGCCCAAGACACTACCTCATGGAGGGAATTGAGGAGTGAAGTGCATGTACCATAGTAGGAAGAACACCTGAGCAGTGGACAGGAGGAATGCCAGGTGGAATTGTCCAATATGATATTTGTATAGCATGGAGCGAAAGCATGCAGGAAATGGTGGACAAATGAGAAGAATAAGTCTCATCCTTGGAGGAAGACATTTGAGAGTGCGTAAGTGTCAGTCATTGTGTAGATTCCATCGTTTCATAAGATATTTTTTTAGAACTATCTTCTATAGATATTTTAGGCATATAATGCATCGATAAGGACAGCCTACGTCAATGTGGGCAAGAGGTCAATGAAGGTGGAAGTGTCGGTGGAGGCATTTAGGAGAACATTTGGGCTACCAATGGAAGGCATGAAGATAGTAAAGAAATTGGTAGACCCAATTGAAGCACACCACCTGGTGACTACCTTGACCACTATCAAATCACTGATAGAGGCAAATATTTTCGGTGCAGGAACGCATGGAATAAAATAGATCCAGTTGCGAAATGAACACTAGGCTTGTGCAATGAACATAGTCATGGCTCAACTATAAGGTGATATAAGGGTGATGGAGATGTCGATGTGGATGGCCCAGTATGCAGAAGGTATTACCAAGGGGATCCCATATGATTGGGGTACCTATCTGGAGAGACAGATGCATGAAGCATTGAAGAAGCAACCAAAGAACTTTGGGATGGCCTTTCAGGCTATAGGATTGCTTCTAAATGTAGTTACGAAAGCGGGAATGCAGTTCCTAGGGTTGACACCGCCTAGAGAAATTAGGCTAGATCAACCAATAATATTGAGATGGGAAAAATTTGTACCCATAGGTAAGGTTACTTCGGAGAAACCACACACAAGGAGTGAGCGACACAGGAGTGAAGCTTAGGAAGACACTTCTCCAGAGGAGGATGTCTATGTACACCATTGGAGAAAACATTCTAGATGGTTGGAACCGGAACTCGAACAACAAGTACCTACAATAAGGCATTAGGAGCAACCTCTCGAGCAAGAAATGGAGAGTAGTCCTATACAAATAAGGATGAGAAGGAAGCGAGAGAGAATGGCAGGTAAACCAGCTCCAGAAGTATGAAAAATGGAAGAGTCAGATTTAAAAGTGACGGAGCTGGATGAGTTGTGTTGGGTAGAGGCAGAGAAAATAGTATGCTCATCTGGAGATTTTTTCTCATTTTGATAAGATGGATGCCTCTGATTTTTTTAGAGGAATTGAGGTAGGACACGATGGAGTAGCCACTACCCATGATGAAGCAGGAGTGGGACCGAGTACCACAGTGGCAGAGCCCAAGAAGAATATTCGGTATAGGATTACATCAGGAGGCTCTAGCCGATAAGAAGTTTCGAAGGATGTAGAAGTGCCACAAGAAAATGAAGCACTTGTTGCTCAGCAGGTCATAAAAGGGGATGCACAATAGATCCAAGAAGAGAATGTGATAGAGGAACAACAAGTGGATGGCAAGGAATAAGAAGAAGTTCGAGAAAAGACAGAGGATCCATAGGGAGACTCAAGAGCAAGTTGAGCAGCGATCTCAGAAGGAGATCATAAATATTTTGGATAGCGAGGGGGAGGAGAAAAGAGAGAAATAATCTCCACCTTAGGAAAAGATAGACACCGAGAGATCACTTAGAGAACTTGGAGGAAGCTCTAGCCACCTTAGAGAGGAAGAAGAACTAAGGACTCCTACAAAAGAAGAACGGTGGGAAATGCAATCTAGTTATCTCTTGGAGATATCGTGGTTCGAGAGAGTTACAATGGAAGAGGAGGCACAGGGAATAGAGGATAAGGTGGACCACTTTTTTGCTCAGTTAGGCCATGTGATGAATAGTGTAAGAATGGAATTCGACATTGGCCATGTAGGAGAATTGAAGCTATGGGAACAACAAGTGTCTCTCGAGTTGGAGCACATAATAGAATGGGTGAATAGTGCAAAGCGAACAAAGAAGATAGTTGATATCCATGCACAATATCCATGGAGGTTACCCAAGGAAGAGGTAACAACGATGTTGGGAAGACAAGAATTGCCAGAAGGGATGGTCACAAACTATAGGAAGGACCCAAGGATTTATTTGGATCAAGTAAGTCATCCAACTTGCCCAATAAATATGACAGAAGTGGAGTATAGAAGGGTCGCTACAGGAGTGTCCATTACCCTGAGGAAGTTGAACTTCCTAACACACTAGATAGAGTGGCTGAGCATTGGGTTGGCAAAAATCCATCGACTCAAGGAGGCATAGGTAGAAGAGACCGTAGCCACTCAAAAGGAATTGGCCACAATGGAAGAAGAACTATAGAAAAGTAGAATAGCGATAGAAGAGAAAATAAAGAAACTGGAGGAGGATATGTCGGGCCTCAGAGTAGAGTCTAAAGCCAAGATTACAATGCTTGAAGAGGAGAAGTGACATATTTCCCAGATGGTAGAAGATATGATCAAGGAGTTGGAGGCACAACTTAAAGCAAAGGATGAGCAGATGTCAGCTCATTTTGTTGAAAAGAATAAATAAATGACTGCACAGGCCAAGCATATAGAGGAGCTAGATGAGGGATAGCAAGAAGCTCAACGAGATGGTCATTGAGAAGCAAGCTCAAGTAAGGATCAAATAAGACCAGGTTTGAGCTCTAGAAGTTGACATCAAACATCACTTGGAGACCATCGATGGAAAGAATGAGGAACTCCAAGCAGTTGCTCGAGCAGAAGCTCATTGGAAGGATAAGTTGACTAAGAGTGCCTCCGACCGAGAAAAGCAAATGATGGACTTCATGAAAGCTATCAAGGAAAAGGCTAACCTTCACGGAGCCAAAGCCGTCGAGATGGGGAGCTATGCAACCAAGTTGAAGAATGAAAGGGAAATGTACAAGACCCAAGTTAAGTACTTGGAGGTTGAGGTAGCTTGATTAGAAGCACTTTAAAAGAAATAGAATGAGTCATCGAGGACACCGACTAAAGTAAAGGGGAGGACAGATGTAGGCAACAAATCCACCTCCCAAAAAAATAAGTGATTTGTTAAGTTTTGGGGATGATTTGCTCCAGTTTTGTGAAACCATACAATGGGAGCAAATCGTATAGGAGACTATACAATTGAAGTGGAAAACCATATAGAGCAGTGGCAAATCATACAGGGCATACCGAAATTCAATGAGATGCAAAGGAAATGTAATTTTTGGATGAAAGGTCGCATGGATTTACTAACATAAGGTGTAAACTTAGAAAAATGCCAAAATATTGTATTCAGTTGTAATTGGGTAGTTGTGAACAGCAGATTGTCTCAGGAACCGCTTTAGAACGACCTAGACAACATTATATAAGGCCCCATTTTCTATTTCGATGAAAAGTCCTGCAAGTCCTTGAAATTCTTCTCTATACTTACAGTTTCCCTCAAGTAAGGACGGGTATTGAGAGGAACTAAGAGGTTTTGGCATCTCATAAGAAAAAAATATTCAAACCTCAAATACTTATAGTTTCCCTCTTGTTAGGGCGGGTATCTTGAGTTTTATATATTGAACAACTTCATTTTTTTCCCTATAATCAATTTATTAATCCTAAAATTGAAGTTCTAAGGGGGGATATATTGGTTAAAACTTCAAATTTTCTCATGTTAAAATGATGAATTCAATTGAACCTCTCACCCCTCATAACTTTCACACTTGGAAACCTAAAATTTTAAATCTTATCTCTCAAAAAGGTCTTACTAGAAGAAAAGCAACCAGAGTTTGAGAAAGAATATGAAATTTGTGTTCATAAAGGAATGATGCACAAAACAATGGGTATTATTAGCTCTAATGTTCATGAAAGTTTGTGGTTTCACATTACAGATTGCAAAAATCCTCATAAAAGTTGGGAGAAACTAAAAACCTTGTTTGGAAAAGTAGATCAAATGAGATCAATGCAACTAGAAGTAGAACTAACATCTTTGTCTCCTGAAGATTTTAGTAGTATTTTTGACTTCCTTACTAAGTTCAAAGAAGTCCTCACTCAATACAAAGGTAGTGGGAAGACTAAGATTGAAGAAGAATGCATTTATCTAATCCTTTCTAAGCTAAATGGTGTTTTTCAAATTTTTGCTACCACATTTATATCTACCAAAGATGCTCTTCGTGCAACCTTTAAAATGCCTTCTTTAGAATATTTTTGTCATATATTAACTAGGGAAGAAACAAAACTTTCTAGATAAGAAATATATTTTTCTTCCTCTTCCTCTAAAGCCTTAGTAGCCTCTACCTCTTCTAAAGAAAATTCAAAAAGAAGGAAAAGACCCCCATAACCTATACTCACTACAAAAAGAATGGTCACTCTGCAAACAAATGCTGGAAAATATTACAACAACTAGAGGTAGCTATAAAGGATCAAAAGATAGACAATAAAAAGCAAATAGGAAAAGCCCTTAATGTTCAAGGAAAAACCTCCAATTCTTCCTCTAATTTTTGGGTCCTAGATTCTGGAGCTACTCATCACATGACTGCTTTAGATAAGTCTTTTTCTTCTATATCCTCTAGCTCTACTTGTAGCATAAAAGTGGGTGACTCTTCCTTTATCCATGTCAAAGGAAAATGGGACATAACCATTGATGGTGGCTCTATAAATAATGTTCTCTATGTTCCAAACATTGCCACAAATCTCCTTTTTGTCTATCAAATTTGTACTTTTGGAAAGGGGAAAACTGTTCTCTTCTCTCCAGCAGGAGTTGAGATAAGAGACTTTCAAGATCCCCATTCTCTTATAGCCAAAGAAAATATTGATCATAGCTCTCATCTATTTCACTTCAAAGGTTTCCAAAATCCAGAAGGAGCCTCCTATTTTGTGGCTCATGGAGATCTTGAAAGCCAAATTTGGCATGAAAGGTTTGGTCATCTTAGTTACAACTACCTAAAGGATTTGAGAACCCATGATATGGTAACAGGTTTATCCCAAGTCTCTTTTAGTGATGGAGTTTGTCCTAGATGTGCTCTTGGAAAGCAACATCAAGATCCTTTCCACCCAAGTAGTTCTCTTAAAGTCTCATCCCCTCTAGATTTAATCCATAGTGACTTAATGACCTTTCCAAAACCTTCTTTCAAAGGAGCAAAGTATGCTCTAACCTTTATTGATGATTTTTCTAGAAGATCCTGGGTCTACTTCTTGAAATATAAAAGTGATGTTCTATCCCACTTTAAAGTTTTTAAAGCCTTAGTTGAAAATTAGGCATCTTGCAAAATCAAGAAGATTCGCACAGATAATGGGGGGAATATTGCAGTAATGAGTTCTCCATATTTCTTTCAAGTCATGGTATCATTCATCAACATTCTGTCTCCCATAATCCTCAACAAAATGGTATTGCAAAAAGGAAAAACCGGACATTAAAAGAAATGGCAAATTGTATGCTCCATTCAAGAGATATTCCAAAAGTTTTTTGGGCAGAAGCTATTAATTGTGCCAATTATATTCAAAATCGCACACCTCATAAAGCTCTTGACCATTTAACTCTTGAAGAAGCATGGTCTAGCTCAAAACCAGATGTTTCCTACTTCAATATTTTTGGGTGTACTGCTTGGGCTCACATCCCAAAGAAGAAAAGGAAGGCTCTTGATAAGAAAAGTAAAAAGCTCATCTTTATCGGTTATTGTGAAGAATTGAAAGCTTACAGGCTTCTTGATACCTCAACTCATGAGGTCTTATTTCATAGGAATGTCCAATTTGATGAAACATTCCCTCAAAAAGATCCTCAAACACCCTCTTCCTCCATTGAGCCTTCTCCTATAGTAGAACCTCAATATTATGAAGAGCCAACTCTTGAAGTTAACTTGGTCATTGATAATCAAGATGAGGAACCTGTAACTCCAACTCAATGTCTTTCAACTCCTTCCACTCCTTCCTCTATGCCAAAATGGGCCCGCACCATTGTTAAAGAAGCTACTCCTTACATCCAAAATATTCCTTCAACAAGATCATCCAACCCCATAGGCATTGGTCTTGTATGTCAGTCTATTTCCTCTGATCCTCAATCCTTCAAAGAAGCCTTAGGTATTAAAGAATGGGATGATGTCATGGAAAACGAATTTTCTTCCTTAATAAAAAATAAAACTTGGGATTTAGTTCCCTTTCCTAAAGGAAGGAAATTAGTTTGTTGTAAATGGATCTTCAAAACAAAATATGGGCCTAATGGAGAAATAGACAAACACAAAGCTTGTCTAGTAGCCAAAGGTTTTTCTCAAATTGAAGGCATTGATTATGCAAAAACCTTTTCTCCAGTTGCTAAGATGGATTCTGTTAGATTGGTTCTTGCTCTAGTTGCTTCCCATAAGTGGCCTGTCTATCAAATGGATGTAAAAAGTGCTTTCTTACATGGAGATTTAAAAGAATAAATATTCATGGAACAACTTGCTGGTTTCACTCAAGACTCCTCTCTTGTTTGTAGGCTTAAAAAGTCTCTCTATGGCCTCAAACAAGCCCCTAGAGCTTGGTATGAAAATATGGACTCCTTCCTTCTTTCAGCAGGTTTTTCTCATTGTGAGTCTGATAACACAGTTTACATTTGGATAAATGAAGGCAATATCACCATTCTTGTTCTATATGTTGATGATCTTCTTCTAACTGGTAGTAACTTGACTCACATATAGACTATAAAAGACTCCCTCTCTGAAAAATTTGAAATGGCTGATCTAGGTAAAGCTCATTACTTCCTTGGGATCCAAATAAGTCAAACATATGTAGGTATTTCTTTATGTCAACAAAAGTACACTCTAGATCTTCTTCAAAGATTCAAAATGATAGATTGCAAACCTTCTCCTACCCCCTTTCAATCTGGCATTAATCTTAGTACTTCTTGCTCATCCCCTCTATGTGATGCAACTCTATATCGTCAGCTTGTAGGGAGTCTGCTATACCTTACTCATACTCACCCAGATATCTCATATGTTGTTGGTCTCATATCCAGATTCTCTCATCAACCTCACTTCAATCATTAGCAAGTAGTAAAAATAATCCCCCGTTACTTGCAGGGAACTACACACTTTGGGCTCTTATACAAGGTAAAATCCATGGATATCATTGGCTACACAAATTCAGATTGGGTAGGTTCAGTAGAAGATAGATGTTCAACCTCATGCTATGTATTTTGCCTTGGTTCTTCACCAATAGCCTGGTTATGCAAGAAACAACAAGCAGTAGCCTTATCTTCTATAGAGGCAGAATACAGGGCAACAATTTTGGCTAGTCAGGAAGCTCTTTGGCTTTGTCAAATTCTAAGAGAATTTGGTTTCACCCATGAAAAGCCTATTACTATTTGGTGTGACAATCAGAGCACAATTCATATTGCATGCAATCTAGTTGAGCATCAGTGCACCAAACACATTGAAATACACATGTACTTTATAAGGCAACATATTCAAAGCGGGGACATATGCTTGGAATATATTCCAACTGAGAAACAAATTGCGGATATCTTCACCAAGTCATTTCCTTCTCCACGTTACCTTCAGTTGTGATATAAGCTTGGATTTATACAACAACATTGATTGGTTTTATAAGGATAATCTTTACCATACGAAGACAAGCCTCTCTTCTTCTAATAGTTGGTTTTTCCCCATAGGGTTTTTTTCACCAACTATATATTGTATATGAGTACCTAATCAGGGCAAGTTGTCGGGATTCATCTTTATTTTTTGTATAAAGAGGACAATCTTCGCCATATGAAGACAAACCTCTCTTCTTCTCATAGTTGGTTTTTCCCCACAAGGGTTTTTTCACCAAATATATAATGTAAATGAGTACCTAATCAAGCCAAGCTATTGGGACTCATATTTCTTTTTTGTAAAAGAGGACAATATTCGCCATACGAATACAAGCCTCTCTTCTTCTCATAGTTGGTTTTTTCGCACAGGGGTTTTTTCACCAACTAATTATTGTATTAAGAGGACAATATTCGCCATATAACCTCTTAGTTCCTTTTGATTGATGGTTTTTTCCATTGGATTTTTTACCATCTCTTAAAAAGAAGTCATTGTACATGAGTACCTCATCAGGCCTTGTCGTCGAGACTCATTTGTACGATCTCCTCTAGTATCACTTAAGGGGGGTGTTAGAATAAGTGAATATTCTCTTAAGTTCCACTAGGATACACACTTGAGTTTCCAATCCTCCATGTGTCAGGAGAACTCTCAGTGGTGTCTTCATCAGGTCTGATGAGTTGTTGTAATCCAACGGTTCTCAATGACCAACTTTGCTATTTATATGAAGTTGATCCTTGAAATAATCCAATCAGTTCCACTCTTCTCTTAATTTTTTATGTAATGCTTTGCATATCTATTATTGTGAAATTCTAACAACGTAGATAGAAGAAAATTATGGAATTGAATGATTGAATAATTAATTAATTAATTAAGAAGGAATCAAATGAAACAAAATGAGAGTGATTTTTTTAAAGATTGATTAATATTGAAAGGAGGAATTAAAAAATTTGAAACTTTGGGAGACATAAGAAGACTAATGAATAAAATTTGAAAAGTGGTTGATTGATGAAATTGAAATTTGAAGAAGAGATTTAAAACTTGAAAATTGAAGGTAAATTGATTAATGAAGGTGGAATGAAAGAAGGAAAATTGGTTGATGAAGAATTTAGTTAAAGAGAAATTGAATTAATGATTTCTTGAAGTTGGAAGATATAAGTAAAAGGATTTTGAAACTTTGAGTGAAGAAGAAAGATTATTGATTGAAGAAAGATCAAAATTAAAAATTATATTTGGGAGCAATAAGGTATTCTACATCAAAGAAATTAAACTTGTTCAAAAAAAAAATATCATGGCTAGAAAACAAGAAAAAATAAATATTCAATAAAAAGGACAAACATCAAAGAATCCTTTACAAATTGTTTCAAAAGAAAGAAAACATGGGCATAGAACATATATAGTAAATTCAAAGAGAAGCAAAAAGTGTTGTCCTTATGGTTTTAAATGATGCATAAATGATTATTTTGAAGATACTAATGAAGGGAAATCAAATTACGAAATAGCAGTGACATTCAATACATCAAGGAAAGTTTCAAAATCAAGAAACATTTTCTTCCTATAAGAGTTCACCTAAAACATAGAAGATCAAGTTAAACTCAAAGAAGTGAAAAATGCAATAAATATGGACATAAAGTTGAATATTGTTTGGATCTAATTCAATACAAAAATTGTGGGAGATATAGTCATTCTCACAAAACTTGTTGGTGCAAATAAAATGATGTTTATGAATGGAGCACTATAAAAGATATTTTAATTATTGCATTAGATAAAATTATCAAATAGATCATTACAAAAGCTACTATGAAAATAATCAAAATCACATTGAATACAATACCAACAAAAATATCTCAATAAAGAAAAACGACAAAACAAAGATAGAATATGAAGATTGAAGACTAAAAGTCTTCACACCAAATAATGTAATACACAGGGTGTTGGAGGTATTACATTATTTGGTACCATGGGTACCATGAAGTACCATTGAGTACTATTGTAAATATTTAGATTAGGAAGTGTGTTTATAAAGTATGTGTCAAGATGTAAAGAGTGTTATGTGTTATGTAATAAAGTGTGAAAGGTGTCAAGAGTGCAAGTGTGAGTGTGCAAGTGAAGAGTCATAAGTGTTAGGTGTTAGGTGTGGAAGTGAAGAGTCATATGAGATGTGTCAAGGCATGAAGTAGGAGGTTATGTAATCATGATAGTCTTAGTCATAATGTGAGGTATGTTAAAGGATGTTTCTCTCGTGTGTTTGGAAAGAGCAATAGTAAAGAGTATTGAAGAGTTTATTATATAAAGTTATATATTGGAGATAAAGTTCCATGATATGTAACTAAGTAATTGAATGTAATATGAATGAGTTTTGTACTGTGAGTAAATTTGATTTATGAATGTAATAGAGAAGTATTTTTGGTATGCAATATTTTGAGCATTATTGTGTGTGATTATTTGATCCTAGAGAAATTAACTTGGAGATAATCAGGCATATTTTCCATCAATGGTATCAGAGCCACATTGAATGGACTCTAAGAGTGTTGTTTTGATAGAGAATATGAAGATATTGAGAGAAAAAATGGAGTGGAGAAATTTTTATTGGAGGTTGTTGGATTGATTGAAGAGAATGCTAGATTGACTAGAGTTATTTGAAGAGATAAAATTTTGAGTAGAGGATTGACTATGAGTAGAAGATTTAGATGTTGATGGCATTGAGAGATAACATGGTGAAGTTGGAAGAATTGAAGAGTAAATATGTTGAAGGTAGGAGAGTCAAAGTCATACTCTAAAGAAAGAGACAAATTAAATGTGGAAGGAAAGAGCCAAAGTGAACGTGTTTAGAGCTAAAACAGACATTGAAAAGGGATATGAAGTGGATAAATTTGGTTGAAGAAAGGAGTTGAGGTGGACATGTAAAGAGCAAAATTTGGACATTGAGAAAGGAGTCAAAGTGGACGTACCTGGATGTTGAGGAAGGATCTAAAATGAATGTGTTGAGAGATAAAATCATGAGGACAAAGCTAAATGGATAAAGTGCCAGAGAACTTGGAGAATAAATTTGAGTGGAGAAAGTTAATGGGAGAGCCTAAAAACATGAAGGAATGAGGTTGCTACACCTTGATTCAAAGTTTTATTGCATAGAGAGTAAGAACAGATGATCTAGCAAGAAGCCAATACGAGCACAATAATAATACATTTGATAATGCTTGTGAAATGTTAGTAGTGTAACGATTGTATCAAAATTATTCACCTTGAAAACATTAATAAGGTGGGCCTCAATCCCAAAAATATTTTCATTATTGCATGTGCAAACATAATGTATTTGGGATATTAATTAATTGAGATTTAAGGTGTGTTTGTTAATAAGTGGGAGATATAAAGCAGATAAAAGAAAATTATAGAATTGAATGATTGAATAATTAATTAATTGAAGAAATTAATTAATTAAGAAGGAAAGTAATGAAATGAAATGAAAGTGATTTTTTTTAAAGATTGATTAAGATTGGGATTGATTAATATTGAAAGGAGGAATTAAGAAATTTGAAACTTTGGAAGACATAAGAAGAATAATGAATAAATTTTTAAAATTGGTTGATTGATGAAATTGAATTTGAGGAAGAGATTTGAAATTTGAAAATTGAAGGGGAATTTATTAATTAAGGTGGAATGAAAGAAGGAAATTTGGTTGATGAAAATTCTAGTTAAAGAGAAAATTTCAATTAATGATTTCTTGAATTTGGAAGATATAAGTAAAAGGAATTTGAAACTTTGAGTGAAGAAGAAATATTAAAATTAAACATTATATTTGGGAGAAATAAGGCATTCTACATCAAAGGAATTAAACTTGTTCAAAAGAGTTATATCATGGCTAGAATGCAAGAAAAAATGAATATTCAATAAAAAGGATAAAATTCCAAGAATCATTTACAATTTGTTTCAAAAGAAAGCACACATGGACCAAAAGAATTGATAGAACATATACAATTCATTCAAAGAGAGATAGAAAGTATCAATATTATGGTTTTTAAATGATGCATAGATGATTGTTTTGAAGATACCAATAAAGGGAAATCATATTACGAAATAGCAGTGACATTCAAGACATCAAGGAAAGTTTCAAAGTCAAGAAATATGTCTTCCTATAAGAGTACATCAAAAATATAGAAGATCAAATTAAACTCAAATATGTGAACAATGAAATAAATATGGACAAAAATTTGAATATTGTTGGGATCTAGTTCATTAAAAAAATTGTGGGAGACATAATCATTCCCACAAAACTTGTTGGTACAAAGGAAATAGTGTTTATGAATGGAGCACTATAAAAGGCATATTAATGATGGCATTAGATGAAATTCTCAAATAGATCATTGCAAAAGCTACTATGAAAATAATCAAAATCACAATGAATGCAATACCAAAAAAAATATCTTAGTAAAGCAAAAAGATAAGACAAATATAGAAGATGAAGATTGAAGACTAAAATTTTTCACACCAAATAATGTAACATAGGGGGTGTTAGAGGTATTACATTATTTGGTACCATGGGTACCATGAAGTACCATTGAGTACTATTGTAAATATTTAGATTAGAAAGTGTGTGTCTAAAGTATGTGTCAAGATGTAAAGAGTGTTATATGTTATGTAATAAAGTGTGAAAGGTGTCAAGAGTGCAAGTGTGAGTGTGCAAGGTGTCAAGAGTGCAAGTGAAGAGTCATAAGTGTTAGGTGTCAAGTGTGGAAGTGAAGAGTCATATGAAATGTGTCAAGATGTAAAGTAGGAGGTTATGTAATCATGAGAGTCTTTGTTATAATGTGAGGCATGTAAAAGGTTGCATCTCTTATGTGTTTGAGGAGAGCAAAAATTAGTATTAAAGAGTTTATTATGTAAAGTTATATATTGGAGATAAAGCTCCATGCTATGTAACTAAGTAACTGAATGTAATCTGAATATGTTTTGTATTGTGAGTAATTTTGATTTATGAATGTAATAGAGAAGTATTTTTGGTGTGCAATATTATGAGCATTATTTTATGTGATAATTTGATCCTAAAAAAATCTACCTATAAGATAATCAGGCATATTTTTCATCACAAGGCTCCTCCCCAAGTAAGGCTCTTGCTAATCACTTATTTGCCAAAATTATGCTCTATGTTAAAGGACCTAAAAACTAATCTATGCCCCTTTTGGAATTAGAAACAATGTAGAGTTTCTATGAAATATCCATCATGGAATTAGATCCATCCCACTTAGGACACAACTATGTATGGATCACTTATGTTAGTGATATGGAATAATCCACAAAAAGACTCACACACCAAAACAAAAAATTGCACTCCAAAGGAACTGTGTATTATTATGCATAAAGGGCCTTTAAATAGGTAAGTACAATTAGATAAGAATATAGCTGACGATTAAAAATTGGATAAGAATGTAGTTGTCAAAATCTTATCCATAATAAAATAGAAACTATATGTAATGGAAAGTATGAGTGTGTAATAACAAAATTATACATATGGAAAATATGTATATGTAATAACAAAATTATACATATGGAAAGTATGCATGTCATTCCCTATCATTCTTCTCCACCGTAAGAGCATTGGGTTCCAATGCGATCAAAAGGGAAAGAACGTCACCAACCATCCATCAAAAATGCTACGAGGTAAAATTGGTAAAATTGCACAGAAAAACTGAATAGGAAAGATGCACAAGAAAATTGCATAAGAAAACTATGGGAGGTGGTCATGGTGCATAAGAAAACTGGTGGAGGTGGCCATGGTGGGACACGTGTTGGTTGGGGAGCACACAAATTAGGACCATAATAAAATAGGAACAACACATAGTAGCCAAAGAGAAGGACAAGGGCATAGAAATATTGATGGCCACGGTTGATGTTGTCGATGAAGGCAGGTGATGGAAACAACATTGTTGAGGAGATAGGATCACGAAGAGGCTGCCATGGTTGTAGAGCCAGTGAAAAACATATAATAAATTAAGGCAGCATGGAATCCATAAGCTTCTCTTCTGAGTTGTTGTAAGACAGATCATGAATTTTCATCTTGTTAACTTCAACTTCATGGGCTTCATTAAGAGAGTCCTCCTCAAACGAATCTGCAATTTTTAGAGTTGCATCAAACAAAACAATATCACCATTAAAATAAACAACATTAGGAACATTCCCTTCAAGGAGTGGTAAATTTACTTCTTTTTCAACATCTTCTTCCTTTTTGGTAGGAAGAACTTCATCTTCAGCAGATGCCATTTCTTCTACTAGCATGGCAACACAAATGGACTCAATATCCATCAAGAGAGCTTTGGCTCTTTGAGAGATCTCTTCGAGTGAGAGACTTTTTTTAGGCAGCATGATGCCTCAAACAGACAGACATAAAAGAAGCAAGAACGACTGCTCTAATACCAAACTGATATGGAATAATCCACAAAAATACTCACACACCAAAACAAAAAACTGCACTCCAAAGAAACTGTGTATTATTATGCATAAAGGGCCTTTAAATAGGTAAGTACAATTAGATAAGAATATAGCTGACGATTAAAAATTGGATAAGAATGTAGTTGTCAAAATCTTATCCATAATACAATATAAATTATATGTAATGGAAAGTATGAGTGTGTAAAAACAAAATTATACATATAGAAAGTATGTATTTGTAATAATAGAATTATACATATGGAAAGTATGTGTGTCATTCCCTATCAGTTAGCTTGAAGTAAGCAATATGATATGCCATCCATGTTGAAGAATAATAAACATACATTGTCATTAGCACCTTGCTAACAATTTGAAATTTACCCCCAAGAGAGAAATTTGATTTACAATGAGTCAATTATTTTTGAAATCTTACTAGAATGCATTGCCACATATCTAAATTTGAGATACTAATGAAAAAGGGAATCCTAAGATACCAAATGATTTATCCATTGGAAATATATTTCCAAGAGGTACTAAAATTTTCTCACATGAGATTGAATGAGAAAAAAAGGATCTTGTTTCATAGTCACTAATTAAGGAACCTGAGACATCACAACATAATTGTAAAATATTTTGCATAATTGAAAATTTTCCTTTTTATTTTGGAGGAACAAATAGAGTCATCTATGAAGTATGATTTGAAAATAATCCTTCTACTAGGAAGTCATAGTCTAGTTATGAGCCTATAACATGAGTCTTTTTCAACAAATGACTTAAAACATCAACATTTATGATATGGAGTACTGGTTCTAAGGGGTAGCCTTACCTTATTGAATATTATAGCTAGAAGTTATCTGATAGAATGTCACTCATTTGTACCTATGTTGAGGCATCGTAGAAAAGGTGAATAGTGTGATTGCAGAACCCTTATTCGAATAGTTAAGTTGGTTTCTTATAGGTGTCCTTTATTTTTGTTAATTTTTTCCTCTAGTTAATCATTATTAGTGGGACTATTTTACCAACACAAATGAAGATGAAAGGAGATTTTTCTTTTTATTGTTAAAGAGTTCCCATTTTTTTATTAATAGCTCAAAAACTAAGAAGTATATAATTAAAATTGGAATAATGATCTTAAAACCTATTGCCACCAACCAAACAAATAATAATAGGTGACCAAGGCAAAACGTTCATAGGTTTCAAGGTAAAGATAAAATATAAACACTAAAGTTTAAAATTGTTGCATACAAAGTAGTCTATTCATTTATTATTTATTAAAAGTAGAAAATACTATCATAGTGGTTTCTATAACTATTTTGAAATCTGCAAATGATGGTGAAGGTTGGGATAATTGATCAACCAACTATGTATTGACTCCATTTTACTCATGCATCTGATGGTGTAATTCATGAGAAAGGGATTCTAAATTCTCTTATTTTATACCCAATATATTGCTAGTATTGCAAACATGTGCATGAATATTAGCAAGTTACAAAATCAAATTTCAAAATAAGTTCAATAGCAACATCCCCAAAGGAGGGCTCAAACTTATAAACATCCCTTGGTATCTCTACTTCTAGGTAAATTTGAGGACAACAACCTGCAAGGATAAAGGATTGAGCTCATTAGGATGAGATCTACTAAGGAGGAAAAATATTCCAAGATAGTTGAAAATAAAAATGAAATCAATTATTGACCATATTTTTAAGGAAATGAGCAATATTAGAAAATATGGGGAGTAGATTCCAAATTTTGAAAAAAATAACACAAGAGTGGAATAGTGAATTGGGGAAAATAGCTAATATTTGCAATTTAAATTGAAGTAATCTCTAACCAAGTGCTTGACATTTAGCCTTGACTTTAACCTTCTAAAACTAGGAAGCTAAAAAGGACTATCTACTTTTTAAAAATGATGCATGTTATTTTTAATTAAGTTTGGTTGCAACTGGAGAAGGGGTGAGTAGCAGAGGGTACCCTAGCTTGGACTTTTAATTCCCAATGCAAGTATGATTGGGGCACCTCTAATTATATGGTATATCAAAATCAAATGTACATATTTTGATAAAGACTCTACTAAAAATCAAGGAACATATGAGGTCAAAAGTTGAGCACAAATAGGTGGGCAAATTGTAGAGAATTTTAGCTAAACTCTATGAGATGAGGGAGGAATTTGAATGGTCCCAAAAGTGTGAAATTATTTTAATTCCCTATTTTAGAAAAATAGTGCCTTTCATGTTAGGTTGAAGAGGAAGATTTTGTTGCTTATAAAGTATCATGTGATTCTACCAAATAATTAACTAAGTAAGAATGTAATATGAGAAAAAATAACATTGCCAACTTAAAGATGAGACACCAATATACATCACATTAATGTCTTGATCTTGTATGAAGCATCAATTAAGGTTTGAGTATATAACAACATTATATTACATGTATATTGATTCCATATGAACAAGCCTCTAAAGATTTATTATATATATAAAATCCAATAAAGATTTATTATATATATATATATAATCCAATATCTTTTATCATGTCCAAAGATGTATAATTAGATGTTCATATCATTTATAATGACATAAGTAACTTTATATTTTTTTTGGTAATTATTTTAATAGATTAACAGTGGGTTTTTATAGAGGATCCCAAAACCTTATGTACAAAATCAGCCTGGCTGGAATGTGCATCATGCCTTGTGGCTGGAGGAATAAACCTGATGATAGAAACCAAAAACTGCTAATTTCCCGAAGGCTACAAGTAGGGCCCTTATGTCTGAATATCCCGGAAACAAACCACATTTTACCAAGGAAAACAAAAATACTAGTCGGAGAAATTTGACCATCGAAAGCAAAAATAGCCAAACCAAACGAATGACCTTTTGAAGTGAGGAGAACATCATGAGAGGATATCCGCATTGGCCAAACTCGCCACCTCATACGGGAAGCATGAGCGCCACACAACAGGACACGTGGTCGCAAGCCCTTTGTTGGCCATGTGGTCTGCCACGCGATTTCCTTCCCTAAAAATATGGCATGCCTTCCACCTGTCACGTTGAGAGAGGAGCATCCTAGCCTCAAGAATGATGTTGTAGACCCTCCAAGATGGGTCTTTAGAGCCTAGAAGATAGTTGACTATATTGAGCGAATCACCTTCGACTATCAAAGGCCGAGGATCCTTGGAGAGGATCTGGATACCTTTCAAAACACTTCTGGCTTCAACATAGTGATTAGTCTAGGCACCCAAATCTTCACAATAAGCCAACACGAGATTCCCGTTATGATCTCTAACCACACCACCAGAACCAGCAGGGCCAAGATTGCCTTTGGCCGCATCGTCAAAGTTTAATTTAATCCAGCCCACAGGGGGCTTGGTCCAAATAACATCCCCACGCTGAGACTTAGAAACACCATCATGAATAGGGAAGAGGCCCAAACTTTTGAAGATCGTTGCTTCACCAGGAATGCGGGGACGGGAACTAGGAACAACTTTAGAATTCTCAATGGCGAAGGATAAGGCTCTCTGAGCGACACAAGGAGGTACTCTAGGGACCTTGCCGAAGACTCTGGAATTCCTCTCTAGCCAAATCTGCCAAATGGAGTGGTGGAAAGAGGCCTCAAGAAGGAAGCGAAGTTTAGGATTCTTGAAAGGATTGGGCCATTGGTGGAAGGCATCTTTGAGGGAGCGAGGAGTGCACCATAGGATTTGAAAGGAAGACAGGACAATGTCGAGGACAGAATGGGAAAAAGGACAGTGCAAAAATAAGTGGTTTGTCATCTCACAATCGACAAAGCACAAGAAGCACTCGTTGGGAATAGCAAAACCCCTCTTATGGAGGTTGTCAATGGTTAAGGCTTTATTCTGAAAGGCAATCCACGCAAAGTAATTAACTTTAGGAATAATACCCTTCCTCCAAATCACTTTCCATCGGTGATCCATGGCAATCTCGCAAGTAAGAAGGTCATAGGCGGTCTTGACAGAGAACAGACCATCCTCCGTGCCACGCCAGATGATTCTGTCATCTCTTCTAACAGATGGAATTAAAACAGATCGAAGAATATTAGACAAAATTTCATTGTTAAATCCATCTAGGACTGGCAAATTCCACCGAGGGGGAAGAGAGCTCCGATCAATGAAGTCCGCAACCTTGAGTTGGGAATTTGGATCCACCTGGGCTTTCAGGCCAATAAGGTCCGCTCTCAACTCGAGAGCTCCATCAGTAACCCACCTGTCCTTCCAGAAGAGAATGGAGTTGCCATCACCCAAAATCCAATGAGCACCAGAGCTGATCAGAGAGCGGGCTTGAAGCACCGATTTCCAAAAGGCAGACGCTTCAGGAGGAATCCCGACATCAAAAAGAGAACTCGATCCAAGATACTTCCTCTTAACCAGCTTGACCCACTCTACTGGGTCATTAGTCAGGATCTTCCAAGCGTGCTTAGCGATCAAAGCAGTGTTCATGAGTCTTGATCTCCTCATTCCCATGCCGCCTTGGTCCTTTCGCAAGCAAACCTTATCCCAGCCCACAAGAGGAATTCTAGATTTTTCTTCATTGCCAAACCACAGAAAGGTCCTCTGAATCTTTTCAATCTTGGAATGGACAGAAATAGGCAGCATGAACACAGACATGAAGTAAGTTGGGATTCCTTGGAGACAAGCTTTGGTAAGGGTGGCTTTCCCAGCTTGCGACAGGAATTTGCCTTTCCAAGTGCTCAGATTTTTGTGAAGACGTTCCAGGATCATGTCCCACAAGCTTTCATTGGCCTGGACATTACAAGCCAGAGGCAAACCCAGATAAGACGCAGACAGGGAATCAATAGTGCATTCTAAAATTTTGGCTATGCAGAGCTGCCTTCGCATAGGAGTGTTAATAAAGTAAATTTTGCTTTTGATGTAATTGAATTTTTGTCCGACAACCTTTTCATAACGGGAGAGGATTCACTTGATGGATTTGGCTTGAGTGACAGATGCCCCAGTGGAGATGAGGGTGTCATCCACAAATTGCTGATGAGAGACAGGATCGACTCTGGAGGTGGGAAAAATGCCAGAGATCTTATTCTGGCGAAGAGCCTCTTTCAAAGACCAACTCAGAACCTCAGCCAGAAGGATGAATAGAATAGGAGACAGAGGGTCACCTTGTCTGAGGCCTCTGGCACTTTGGAAATACCCAGCAGGGGATCCGTTGATTAGAACAGAAAAGGAGGGAGTGGATATGCAACTACTGACAAGGTCAATCCATTGAGGGTGAAAGCCAAACTTGAAGAGGACAACACAGAGGAACCTCCCTCGTCAACTCGTCAAAAGCTTTATTCATGTCCACTTGAGGAAAAGAGAAGCATTTTTGGAGCGATGAGTAGAATGGAGGGTTTCAGGGATGGTGATGACACCATCGAGAATGTTTCTGCCTTTCACGGTGCTTCCCTGAGAAGGACCAACCAAGGAGGGAAGAAGGGACCTCAGACGGTTGGCTATGGACTTGGTTAAGATTTTATAAAAAACATTGCACAGGCTAATGGGACGATAATCAGAGAAACTTTTGCAGGCGAAAGACTTAGGGATGAGAGCAAGAAAGGTAGAATTTAGTTTTGGATGGATGGATCTGGAGGCTTGAATCTCCTGAATTGCTTCACACACATCCGAGCCCACAACATCCCACATAACTTGAAAAAAATGGGGGGAAAACCGTCAGGCCCAGGGGCCTTGTCTGGTTGCATGGAGAACAAAGCTTCTTTAATCTCAGACATAGAAAAAGGCTCCAAAAGCTTAAAGCTTACCTCGGGGGGAACTTTTACTGGGAAGTTATCCAACAGAGATTTTTGAACCTGGAGATCACTGTCGAGAGGAACACCGAGCAGATCCTGGAAGAAGTCAACCGCTTCACTTTGGATTTCCTCAATATCCTTGGTAACGCGTCCATCCTTGCACACCACTTCCTTGATTTTGTTAGCCCCTTTGTGCCGCAAAGTTGACGCGTGAAAAAAATTCGTATTGGAGTCTCCATTTCTCAACCAGAGGTCCCTAGATTTCTGGCGCCAGAAAGTTTCTTCCCTTGCAAGAATAGAATGATAATCCACCAAGAGCCTCCTTTCCTCCTCCCTGAGGCAATAGGTGTAACCTTCGAGCTCCATTCTCTCCTCCACCAATTTTAGGTTCGCAGAAATGGACCTTTTGGACTCAAAAATGTTGCCGAACACCTCCTTGTTCCATGTTTTCAAATTCCTTTTGATTAACTTGAGTTTTAAGGCCACTCTCTTGGAAGCGAAACCTGCTACCTTCTGCTGCCACCAGGCTGTAACCAACCCTCTAAAGTCCTTGTGAGAAATCCACATGGACTCAAATCTAAAGGGGGTTTTAAAAACAGGCCCATCAACCGTCTCCAGGAAAATAGGATTATGATCAGACCCAATCCTCGATAAGGCTGAGAGAGTTATCGCACCGAGAATGGGAATAGCCTCTTGGGATATGAAGAATCTATCAAGCTTGACTTGAATAAGATTGCTCCCAATCCTCATGTTGCTCCAAGTGAAGGATGCCCCCTTGAGGTCAATGTCAAGCAAGTTATTGGTAGAAACAAAATCTCGAAAGTCTTCCAGACTGTGGCTAGAGTGGTCTGATCCTCCTTTCTTTTCAGATGGGTGAAGAGGACAGTTGAAATCTCCCCCTAGAACCCAAGGGAAATTACAGAACATTTCCCTCATCTGGGAAATAGCCTTCCACATTTCTGCTCTCTCCGAGATAGAGTTTGGGGCATACACATTGGACAGGATCCAAGAAAAGTTAATGGCTTTGGAATGAAACAAAACATTGATAATCCTATTGGAAGTTGAGAGAAGGCTACCCTCAAAAATCTTTGGATCCCAAAGAATCATGAGACCGCCCGCCGTTCCCACCGCAGATCGGAGAGGAATTTTGCCTTAGCCCAAATGACCTTAGCAGCTCTGGCAGAAGAGATAGCATCGGTCTTAGTCTCTTGCAAAATTAGGATGGACGGATTCGTCCTCTTTCTGAGATCAGCCACCAATCTTCGTTTGGTAGCTGCATTAAGCCCTCTCACATTCCATGAGAGGACTTTCATCTCAACAGTTTGATATTCTTCTTACCTCCCTTTCCTTGCTGGAGGGGAGGTTTTGGGATAGACGAGTCACCCATCTGGGAATCAGAATCATCCTGAAAAAGCAGTCGTTGAGTACCATTTGCAACATTTGTCGCTGTCTCCTTGTATCGCCTGTCTTTGTTGGGAGGATGACCTTGCTTCCTTTTGCTACCAAAATCAACACCTTGCTTTCATCTTCTCGTATTACGAGGGCTGATATTACCAGACTGCTCACCCCTTCTTCCTAGTAGGTAATCTTCCAGCACATTTTGGGACTCGGGGTGGTTATGGTCCAAGATTTTGGGTGAATCTGCCTGTGCGGTGATTTGGGGAAGGGACTGGTCCTTCTCCTCCTGTGGTCCAAGGTGAGGGCTTGCACCACACGACTCAGAGACCATTTGGGGGGAGACTGCTTCCACCGGGTGGGAGGATTCGGGATGGTCCCTAGACGGGCCTAGAGATTCATGCCCTTTTACAGCAGGGTGCTTTGTCTGACCTTCACCGTGTTCCAAGGGGTTGCTGGAATCCCGTTTCTTCATCCCTAGATTTTGAAGAGGATAGTTGGACTGGAGGTGCCCTTGAGAACTGCACTGGGGGCAGAAAGCCGGTCTGTTCTCATACACAATGGCTTGCTTGTGAAGAATGATATCTCTAGATCGGAGAGTGATGGATGATGGAAGGTCAGCCTCCAAATCCGCCAGAACGCAGAACCGAGCTTGAACAAATCTGGTTCGAGCTTTGGTGGGAGGGTCAATGGTAACCAACTCACCAATGGAGCATGCAATTCCTCCGATTACATTTTCATGCCAACAGAAGAGGGGGAGACTCGGGAGTCTAACCCATATTGGAGCAATGTTGATATTTTGGGTCTCGGGGTTGAAGTCCATACCCCACTTCCTTAGAAAGAGACTTCTGCGGCCTAGGAACCAGGGACCACCAGCCAGGATTTTATAGTAGTCCTCCTTGTTATTCAGTCTAATCACGAAAAAACCTCGGGATAAGGTTGCCAACTCCATGTGACCAGAGGTTCGCCATTTACCTACCGCCCACTTGCGAATGGTCTCCAAGTCGAGACGGTCGCCAATAAACTTACCGATGAGGGTAAATTTTTTGAATTCCACAAAGCTTGAAAGAATTTTCGTCGGGATGTCCAACTCGTCCCCGACAGGAAACAACTCCTTGGAGAGCAGACCGCTAAGGGTTTTTGAAGTCGCTGCCTGAGCGTACGACTTCTAAGGTCCACCTCCCCATTTGTCTGGTGGATCCTTGTCATGACCTACATCCTCTTCGGTTGGAGAGGACTCCTTAGCGCCCCCGATCTCTGACTGCCCTTCCTTCGCCCTGTTGTGCCCCTGGTTCAGTCTGTTGGCGTTCTCGTGCTCTCCCGCAGAAGCTTTCCCGCCCACCGTCATATTGGCCATCAAAACCCTAGCTCTCAAGTAACTTTATATTTTTACTAGTTGAAATAAAAATTATTAATAATATTTTTGTTATTTTTACCAGTTGGCATATTCCATGATTGGAATTTCGTTCACGTTAATACCTATCTATCTATGTTTGGCTTCTATTGGGGTCACTCCCATTACAAATTTAAAACATTACATTGTTTTCACTACATTTCTAACAAGTTAATTAAAGTATATCCAACTTTACCTTTTTATCAAAGATATTTTCCATCTTCCTCAAGCTGCTAAGTTTCCATAATCAAATGCCTTCTAAAATTTAAATTTTGTCAAGATGAATTAAACACCACGAATGACTAAATTATCCGTTGGCCAACTTATATATATATATATATATATATATATATATATAACAACCTCATAATTTCTTAATACCTTTTTTAGGGTTCTTATTCATTCCCCTAATATTCCAAGATATTGTTTTCATTGTTATATTTTGTTTTTATTTATGGGTTTGGCCTCACTTCTTGCTAACACTTGTGATATTTGTTTTTGTTTTCCCGTATCAATATCCCTTTGGGTTTCTTTTTCTCTTTGTTTTTGCTTCTTCGATCTTCCTCTCTTTTTTCATTCCTAACAATACTTTCATCCTTATCAATCTTTTCAATTCATCTTAAGGTTTATCTTGTTATGAAAGATTTGAAGTGCAAGGAACAACCTTAAAAGCACAATCTTCTTTATGTTGCCCTAGAAACCCTAAAGTGCAAGGATGCTCTTATATAGCAGTTTATCTTCTTATTCTGCCTTTAAAACCTAAATTGTTATGGGTTTCCTCCATCCTCGTTTCTTTATAATGTTGCTTTTCAAACTTTAAAGTGCAAGGGATAACATCTACATCCCTTTCGCTTTTATTACCTAGAGAGGATTCTACACTACTAAGAAAAATGAAGATGATTTACCTGGAATAAATTGGACCTCTTTTACTTTTATTTTAGGATTTCTCTCCACATCTTTTGCACCTTTATTTCCTTCTCAACTTACCAAATAATATTGTAGATAGGCTTTCTTTGCCTATTATTTCAGACTAAAATAACCTTGTTCTGATTTTAGCTTCTAACTTTTATTACTGTATGATTTCCTTGCTTTCTCTTGAAGTTTATCTTATTGCTTTCTCTTGAAGTTCATTTTATACTAAATTTTTTTTCACTTTGTACAAACTCTTCCCATATGTTCAATCTCATAAAAATTGCGAGAATAATATACTTTAAAAATTTTCATAATCCATCTGAAGATGATTCTACACTACTAAGAAAAATGAAGATGATTTACCTGGAATAAATTGGACCTCTTTTACTTTTATTTTAGGATTTCTCTCCACGTCTTTTGCACCTTTATTTCCTTCTGAACTTACCAAATAATATTGTAGATAGGCTTTCTTTGCCTATTATTTCAGACTAAAATAACTTTGATCTGATTTTAGCTTCTAACTTCTATTACTGTATGATTTCCTTGCTTTCTCTTGAAGTTTATCTTATTGCTTTCTCTTGAAGTTCATCTTATACTAAATTTTTTTCACTTTGTACAAACTCTTCCCATATGTTCAATCTCATAAAAATTGCGACAATAATATACTTTAAAAATTTTCATAATCCATTTAATCCCATTCTCTTGATTTCCTAAGTATTAAAACTCTTCGGACCGACAATGCACTTTCTTCACAGCACCGTATGCAGACAAAATAATATTTAACGTGCGGGTTGAAAGTAAGAACATACAAACACAAGCAACTCGCGCGGACATTTGGCAGAAGCTTCGCTTTTATCAATGGTTTACATACAAACACAAACACAAGCACAAGCAACTCGCGCGGACATTTGGCAGAACATAAGTAAGAACATACAAACACAAGCAACTCGCGCGGACATTTGGCAGAAGCTTCGCTTTTATCAATGGTTTACAGTAAGAAAAATCAAGGAGCGGGTACTGGTTTGACAGACTACGAGTAAATTGTACAGGTAATATAACATGTACAAGTGATCAGAGATAAAGTAGTGGGTACTGTTTACACAGCAAATACATACATGTGGTGGGCACTGTTTACACAGCGAATACATTGGATAGATATCCCTGACTGACTATAACATGTACAAATGATCAAATTCAATGTATATTGATCTGAAAATTGGTATCTGCAATTTCGTGAATGGCTTATTGCACGGATAAAGAGAGTTGCTGGGAAATTGTCACGTCAGTGCAGTCTTTAACCTGTCGTTGGAAATCACGTAAAATTTGAAACGAAGACTCGCACAGACGAAATAAGGTAGAGGCTGAGCGATAAGAAAAATAAAAGAGTGGGTAGTGGTTTGACAGACTACGAGTACATCCCAGAGGTAAACCCCGACAAAGAGACAGCGAATACATTGGCCAGGTATCCGTGACTATGACATGTACATTGATCTGAAAATTGATATCCGTATTCTGAATTATTGCACACAGGCTTGGAATTTGAAGGGCATATCATCGTATTTTGCATTTGAAACAGTGAATTACGACTTAATTATTGATTATAAATTAAGGTTTGGGTATGAAATGTTAATACAGGTGACCATTAAATTGAAGCATAGTGAATACAAAGCTGCCATCAAAGTCGTTTATCCATCCTTTCAATCTGTACACCAATACCGTCCATGGTGGATGGTAAACAAGGCTTATGCCGTTTCCATTTTATTCACTCCTAGTAATGCTAATGTTTGAGGTTAATAGGTTATAATGGCTATTTTGTGGAGTTTGTTAAATACAAATAAAAATAAAAATAAAAATATTAATTTTGAAATTATTAATTTTGAAATTTTATATGATTATGGTCTTTAATTTTGCTCTTAATTTTTTTTTTTGACCTAAAGAAAAGTAGACATCTTAAGGAAAAACAACTTTCAATTATGAAAGATGCAAGTCCACTAATCTTCAAATCTAATCCACCTCCAAAACTCTAAGTTATTATTAGAGATGCACATATTTTAACATAAACATTCATTATTATTCTATAAACTAAATCTTTATATTTACTTTGTATTTATTGATTTAAAAATCATAAACCATTAAATACTTAATAAAAAAAAAATATGACATAAAATTCAATAAAAAATTCTAACAATTTTATTTTTTATTTTTTTAAATTACAGCCCTACAACCAAGCCCAAGCTCCTAATAGTAACACAAACTCATTTAAGAATCTACTATACCTTTTTAAGATCACCCCGTTTAAACTTGTTTTTCTTTGTATACAAGCTGGAAGCACATCGTACTTCCGTGAGTGACAGTTTGCAAATTGGAATCAAATCGAAACGTTTAATATCGACAGATAAGATAATGGATACCACGTGCAGCAGCAGCGTGAACAGAACCTTCTTGCAAAATTCAAGGCACCGACAAATTTAAAACATCAAACCTAAGGGAAAGAGGAGTGCCCAGAGTGGATCACCGTTATAATCTATTGTAATTCTTTCCTGGTGAAAATTAATGGGTATTTATGGACGAATGTCAACTCACGTCAAGCATGTAAGATGGTCGGTGTGCAGCACTGGTTATTCATAACTGGAAAAGTCCAAGAATAAGAAATCATTTAAGGCCAAAGCGTACGAAGGGAAAGATTGCTATAACTACGGCATGGCGACGTTCACCTGCTTGTCCCTCTTCTCGTAAGCTGGTCATCTGTATACCATTCCCTTTTTTTCCCTTAAAAAATGGAGGCTTCTAACAAGAATTCTGGAATGCATCACATGGTGATGATGCCATTCATGGCCCAGGGCCACATTGTTCCCTTCCTCAACCTTTCCATCCTCCTTGCTAGCCGAAGCGGATTCACCGTTACCATCGCCAATACTCCCCTCAATATTCTGTCCATGAGGCGCAGGATCCAATCTGCTCCGCAGGCCAAATACTTGGATATTAGACTGGCCGAGTTGCCTTTCTCAAGCGCCGATCATGGCTTGCCTCCAAATACCGAGAACACCGACTCTCTTCCCCCTCATTTGACTTCTCGCCTGATAAAGTCTTCCGTGCATCTGCAGCCTCATCTGGAACAACTGCTTCGCCTGATTTCGAAAGAAGAAGGCCGTCCCCCGCTGTGCATTATCAGCGATATGTTCTGCGGATGGACGCTCGACGTCGCAAGCAGCTTCAGGATTCCAAGAATTACTTTTTGCACCACCGGTGCCTTGGCCACTGTAGTTATGTATTCTCTGTGGATTCATCGTCCGCATTTGGAGGCCGAATCCCGGGAGCATTTTGCTTTGCCCGATCTGCCTCACATTTCTCTTCACCGCTCTCAAATCTCTGCCGTTGTAACGCCCTGCGACGGGGAAGGAGATGACTACGCCGCGTTCGTTGTGGCTCAGATAAAGAGAAATCTCGGCAGCTGGGGAACGCTCTTTAACACCGTGGAAGCGCTCGAGTATGACACGCTCCACCACAACAGAAACATGACCGGGAGGCCGGTTTGGTCTGTGGGACCTTTGTCTCTTCTTCCTTCTGTGCCGGCTTCACCAGAACTAAAAGCATCGGCCGCCTGTTTAGACTGGCTAGACTCCCATCCTCCCTCATCGGTGCTGTATATTTGCTTTGGCTCTCAAAACTCCATATCTGCGAGGAACATGAAAGAGTTGGCGATGGGGCTGGAGTCTGCAAGGCGACCTTTCGTATGGATAGCGAGGCCTCCATTGGGATTTCCCCTGACTTCGGAGTTCTGTGCTGACTTTCTTCCTGCTGGATTTGAGGAGAGAATGGAGGAGAAGAAACAAGGCCTGATCGTCAAGGGATGGGCGCCACAGTTGATGATATTATCCCATCCTTCCACGGGCGGTTTCGTGAGCCACTGTGGGTGGAATTCGTTCGTTGAGAGTTTAAGCCAAGGCGTGCCTGTTCTGGGATGGCCTCTTACTGGAGACCAACTTTTCAATTCCATGCTTTCCGAGAAGTTGGGAGTTGGCGTGGAAGTGACGAGAGGTTTCGAAGGAGAAGTGAGCAAGGAAGACGTGCAGAAGAATGTGAAGATGTTGATGGCAGAAAAGAAAGGGATGGAGATGAGGAGGAAGGCCATGCAAATGAGAGAGGAAATGATCAGAGCAGTTGCAGAAGGGAAGAATGGCATGCAAAAAGGATCGTCCATTCGCGACATAGATGACATGATAGTCAAGCTTGTCTCTCATTGCCAACATTGAGTACACGTAATCGTAGATCTCAGAATGACATTTAAGTCAGCAGACTGAGAAAGGTCGAAGGCCCAAAGTGTGCTCCGTGAAACGTCTAAAATACCAAAAGTATTTTGGTTATAAATTAATAAATGTTGTTAATACTCACGACAGAGACCCAAAGTGTGCTCCGTGAAACGTCTAAAATACCAAAAGTATTTTGGTTATAAATTAATAAATGTTGTTAATACTCACGAAAGGTGTCACTAGTTTAATAGTGCTCGTTTTTTTTTTTTGGGGAGGGGGATTTCATATATATATTTCTTCTAATGTGAATTGCACTTCATTGTATTCAATATAGGATTTTGATTTTTCATTTTTTAAGGAATTGAGTTAATATTATAATTTGTTTTTTTTATTAATTATTTATATAATTAATTAATTTATTTAAACTATGTATGTATAAATGATTGTAAGTATAATGATTTAATTATTATTTTTTGATTTGGTTAGTGTAAGAAATCTTTATGAGTATGCTTAGGGTTGATCATTTTCATTCCAACCATGATCTCCTTTAAGGCTAAGAGCTAAATTTATCGATAGACGATTAACACACAACCCCACACACATCATGATTTGAATCTTGGGCTTTTCTAAGAAGAACTAAACCTCGAACCATTTGAACTTTGGGTTTTTCAAAGAAGAACCAAACCTTGAACCATTGCGCTTTCTCAAGTCAATGTTTTAATTAATTACTTTTATACACATCATGATTTGAACCTTGGGCTTTTTGAAGAAGAACCAAAGCTCGAATCATTTGAACCTTTGGGTTTTTCAAAGAAGAACCAAACCTTGAACCATTGCGCTTTCTCAAGTCAATGTTTTAATTAATTACTTTTATTTGAATTGATAAAAAGAATTGTAATATTTTTTTTATTTGTAACTTTCTATGTACATAGCATATCCGCAGCATGTGAGGGGAGAGATTTGAACCTTGAACCTGGGCCTCTCGATTTCAACTAGAAAGTTTTAACTACCCACTTGCTCTCCAACTCCTCTACATGAACGAATAATTGTACTATTTGAGAATAAATTTCTTAAAGAAAAAATAGTTTCATATTTTAAGACCATCAATGTCTTTATCAATGCAAAAAAATATATTATGGTTATATAAGGATTGTTAATTCACCTTTCATATTTATTTTATCTTGGGGGTACCAAAAATAATAAGCTTTATCTATTGTATCTCAGCTAAAAGTTCCCCTTTCGGTAAATCTCTAATCTTAATTTTAAAATATTTGTATATAGTTATACATATTTTGTATTTTAGCAAGCTATGCTAAAGTTTCCTTAGGCACATATCTATATATAGTTGTAGATAACTATATATATCTCGTATCATAGCTAAAGTCATCTTGAGAAAATTAGCTAAAGTGCCCCTAGGCAAATCCACATTTGAACATATTTGTATATAGTTATACCATAGCAAATCCTCTTGGCATTATCTAGTCCTATTGAGCATATCAATTTTAAATTATACTTCTATCACCCATCATGTCAATATAAATATTGATATTTAATCATCTATAGTCATCAAATCATTACCACAATTAATCCAATCTATAATATCTAATCCTACATAATCATATCAAGTCATAATTATATTTAATCATGCATTCTACATCAATTTAAAATCTAGTCATCATAACATGATCACCATCTAAATTTTTAATAATCACATAATCTAAGCTAATCATCATTATCCATTAAGCATCATCCACAATTAAATTCACCATAACATAAAGAAACATAACACAACATCATCACATAAATGAAGTGCACACCAATCAATGATTCAATAAATATCATTGTATATATATCAAGTTCTATATGTACATCATGAATATAAAAAAATATATCATGTTGTATATCATAAAATACCTCTAAAGTATAAATAAAACAACTCAAAATTATCCCTAGTAAGGGCAAGGAGCTCTACAATTGAGTGTTTGAAATTCTTATTACTAATCCTCTCGATGGTGATAACATCTTCCCTAACCTCTATAAGTAATACGTCATGGACCATGAGTGTGTTCATGTCTATGTCTATATCCATATAGGGAAAGGCAAATGATAATTGACTAGAACTACTATATGGTGTGTAGTCCAGTAGTAGGTTGCTTACTCTATTTTTGCCTTTGGATTTGCCTACACATGGATCAACTCTATTACATGTCTTCATTGTGTAAAATCCATATGTTCTAAAATTTTCTATATCAACTAACTATCACCAACTCCTACTATTATGGCCTTCACCATTGTTGTATCTTTCTATAGTCAAACCTTGGATGGTTTGTTGCATCATTATGACCTACCCTGCTAGTTTATCCCTCTTCACTATCTATGTCACTAGCATATCCTATAAGTTGGTCCCTACCCTAGTACTGTGTCTCTCTATCCTCTATAATACACTGAGGTGATATACTAAGCCTCATTCAACTTATCATAATCATTGGTAGTGATGATGCTAGTATTGCTACTACTGTTGTTGCCTACCTCTACGTTTGCTTGTGGTACTTTTATACCACCTCACTGAGGGTGGTGCTACATGTTATGACCATGCCACCCTTGCTATATATGATCTCCTATTTGTAATCTAGTAATGACCACTCTCAAGTAGTAGATGGTTCATTTACATCCCTAATAACTATTACTCACTCTAGGGTCATCATCGTTAAGATCTAAGATCCTTTGATCATCAATTTTTGGTTCTAGATAAGAATATAGAAATGAATATGATCCAAACCACTCTTTCATGTGGTCCCCCTATACTACATAGGTCCCACTAGGATCCATTATTGTGTACCAAGTTGGTACAACATAGTCAAAATGAAATAATTTTCATTCTCCCCATGGTCCCACTAGCCACCTAACTCACCTAACACAAGCTACTTGGAAGGTGTCCTCTAGCCACTTGGGATGCTATTTATAATTCTACTAGATAACGTTTTCTCAATTCAAATTAGTAATCATCCTCATTACCACTCCCAAAACTCCCTTGTGGGGCATCCCTTACCCTATCTGAAAATTTCAAACCCACCCAAAAGTTGTTAGGACCTCAAGATCTATAACTTGACTTGGTATCCTTGGAGGTCTCATCATGACAATATGATTCTAGGCCCATACCTAAAGCAAGTTATAGTAATATAAGATCCTCCCTCATCTATACACAACCCAATGAAATGAGTGATACACTCATACTAGTATCATTGGGTCACATGCAAAAAATGTCTAATCCTCTAGCATATTTACTACAACCTCCCCTCCCTCTAGTGGACTACCCTCTTCTAATACCAATATGCATAAAAGCATAGTTTATTGATCAATATAGCCCCAATGTAGACACATTCATGTTAATGCTAGACCTAAAAATAGGGAGGTCTGCATCCCCTGTGGGTCATCATAAGCTCCCACTCTATTTTTGTATCATGTGGACCAATTCCCCTTTAGTGCATACCTATAGTATCCACCACACATCCTCAAGTGTGATGGTGAGCTCATTGTAAGGTAGATGAGAGCTACTTGTTTTCAAATACCATATCTCTACCAAGGCCATCAATAGAGATTGATCAAACTCAACCTTTAACATTAGGTCTATGTGGTACAATCCTACCACCACTAGCTATTCATGGTCAACATAACCTAGTAGTCCTTAGATTTTTTCTAATACATGATAACATCTCTCTATATAATATAATGTCTCAAACCTCTCCTACAACCAAGTTAGTCCAATAAACCTATTAGCCTTGATGCTTGAAAATAAACTAGAAAGAAACAATGATTAAAGGTAAACAAAAGCACCACCCATTAATAGAAGCACCATCAAGTGGTAAAAGCATCATCAGGTGGTGAAAGCACCACCTAGATGGAAAAATCACTACAAAATTACCAAAATTTCATCAAGATATAAATGTAACATTGGCTTGCACAGGTGCTAGCACAAAAGTGCTACTGACATGTAAAAGCACTGTTTATGTTTTGGGAATACTTTTTGAGGAGAAAATTTAAATTTTTTGTCATTTTTGGTTCATAATTAGATATGAGGTCCTCCTACAACCATGAGTTATCTCACCCAATCCAATTGACGTGGTTATCCTATTTGCTAGGTCATCAAAGTTATACCTAAATCAATGGGTCAAGAGCTCATTTTTCCTCTTGTTAATAGTTAATAAAATTTGGTTTTTGCCCCCTAATCATTTTACCTCCATTCCTTCCACATCAATTTTTGTTATTTTTGATCATCCTTTCGTATCAAGGAGAAAGCAACACCATAACATGTAAACAAGAAAATATGATTCTTTTATTGCAACTTTGTTTTGCTCTTTTGCTTTACAACTTACCCACAAAAGAGGCTTATAACAATGATCTTTTATGTATACAATGGGAGAGAAATGAATGGTGGTGTCTTCAAAGCCTTCTCTTGTTACAAAGAGATATTGATGTTATTTTGATGGTTTCTTATATTATTTGAATTTTATTTTTCAATAGAAATGGAATTATTCTTATCCAATGTCTTATTTTTTATTTGTAAAACCTCAAAATCTAGTCAATCCTATAACCAATGTTCTTGAGTACTATAGACTAGTTTTTGTAATGTCTATGACCACCTTAGGTAATCGCTAATGATCTTAACAAAGTAGAGGTTGCTAAAATCCTTGACGATCATGATCCCACAACACAAGCTTATATCCTTTGGCACCTGTAAAGCTATAAAAACCACACATTTAAAGCTATTGCAACATGACAAGGAATTGAAAGCATATAATCTATGTAATCGTTTAACAAAAAGGAAATAACAAGAAGTAGTGCTATATTTTATTGATAAAATAAATATTCGATTACAATCCATCCCTCTTAGTGATACCAAATCTTGATACAATGTTACAAATGCAAATGATCCCAAAATGGGGGAAGATGTGCTTCACAAGGTCTTCATATCTCCATGAATTTGCTTATATGAGGGATTACTTAGCCGCCTCTGTCTCTTTAGATCAAGAAACAAGATCTTGATGATCATTTTCTCTAAGATGCCCTGAAATCTACACACAAAGAACTTCAAAAAAGTTTAGCAACATATGAGGCCTTTCAAGATGAGGCTTGTATCTTTGTTAATACAAATTATAAAGGCAAGCATAAATGTGTGTAAAGATGCATAAATATGATTGAAATATTGATAATAAAGAATGAAGCAATGCTTTAAATATACAAAGGAGCCTAAATATGCATGTAAACTTGCAAATGAAGCATAAAGAACCTAATGTATGAAAACATGTAAAGGAAATCAAAGATGCCTATAAAATTGATATTGAACTGTGAAAATGCAGTAACGATGACTAATTACGTGCTAGATAAAGCTAAATATATGCTAAAAATAAGAAATATATGGCTAAAACAAGGAAAATAGCATGTCAAATCCTAGTCGCTATCGCTCATAGCAGTTGGCTCTACTAGTCGTGAAAGACGTCAACAACTAAGCCTGTTGGCCATTGTCGAAAATAGTGGCCATGGGGTAAGGTTTTTGCTCTCTAAATCTTAGCTCATTGATGCTCAATGTCCTCAATAAATTGATGGTCAAGGGTCACCTATGTCTCAAAAACTGATTTGGTGGCATATTATTGTAAATTTATGGATGATTGGTTTAGAATTGCAAGCTTGCTCCTCAAGTTGTTGGAAGCTCCATTGAAACAACAAAAGGTGTCATTCCAAAATTGGACAACATTTTGGCACTCCTAAAATGGTACACATTTGTAATCCAATTCGATAGAGCTCTACTTTAGTTAATTCGTCATATTATGTCTCTTTGGGAGGCCTATAAATAGGCTTTCCCAAGTCCTAATCTTGGCTTCTCAAGAAAGCCAAGATCAAGAATCAGTTATCCTGATCAGTTGGAAGGAAACCTGTGGAAGCTTCACAATCCAAAACTGCTCGAGAATGTTGTAAATTTGTTCTTTGCAACTGATTTTTCTTGGCTCGAGGAGCCTAAGTTTTTTACAGTTCTATCTGCTCTCACTCAGTGCGATTAGGGGTAGGCTACCCTTAGCTGCAGTGTTATGCATAGTGGCTATTTTCACAAAATTGGATAAAATTAGGATTTTCAAAATTTGGAATTGGTTAATATTTGGGACCCTTGACCAGGGTCCATTAGCAAAAAAAATTTGGGTGCAATTTTTTTTTTTGGTCAATTCGCCCCAATTTTATAATAATTTGACCATTTTAAGTTTAAATTTTCAACATTGCCCCTAATAATAGTGAACCTTCTACATGTGTTTCGAAACTATTCACCTGGATTTTGAAATCGATTCGCCAAATTTTTATAAATATATTTTGGGGCCGACCCCTTACACATAACCCTGCTTAGCCACTATCGACAGACACGACCAACACTTAATCGCTCTGATTGTTAGTGGTTGGGATATTAGCTACTGATGTTGTTAGTGACTAAGGTTGCATAGGCCAAAACCACCTAAAATGAGTATTTAGAACCACTTCTTAACATTGAAAAGGTCCAAGCTCATTCATATGGTCTGTAAATGTGGCCACATGAATAGTCTCCTAAACATGATGAGTTTTGTGTCTACAAATATCCCTTTTGGGATGCGTTATGGGAAAACATGACATTGAGAAAAAATAGACCACCTAAAGCCATATTATAGGTTAATCGATGTTCATTGATCTGGTCAACGTTAGATTCCCCAATCCTGGAAAGGATGTGCATCTCAAAAATCATTGCTTCCAACGATATGGAAGGCTTAAAATGGTGCTCTGACATATTTGATCATAATCGAGTAGCATATAGGCTACAACATGTTTGATAGATGAAATGATAAAGGATTATCTCATTATATTTGCTTTTTCTCCTTGTAAATGAGGAATCTTGAGATAGTTGTTAGAAATGATTCATAATATGAACACGATTCACAAGACTAATGTTTCAAGTGTTGATTTTGATTATGAATGTTGCTATTATGACTACCCTCTCAAGCGATGAGTCAATGAGAAAAGTACAAGTGATGAAAGTGATGAGTTTCTTGACCAAGATGAATAATTTTGACAATTCAAGATGATTGCATATGTTGTTAGATGGCAGGTCTTATTACAACTATGATTTAAAAAATAATAATAATTGTACATCCCTATCCCATGGAGCAGTCCGGTCACAATGGCCTTCTTAGGGACTCAAGATGATAAAAACTCAATTTAATCTTGTGGTGAATCACTATATTCGATTATTTGATAAAAAATTCATAGAAGAAAGGAAATGAAAACCTCGTTCCTGTGGGGCAGTCTGGCCGTGGTGGCCTTCTTTAGGAGTGAAGTGAAAACATTTCAATTTTACGATGAATAATTTGGTTCAAATGGCCTTATGGTAATTTACTTATCCTACCAGATTGCATGGAGTGCAAGTCACTGGAACCACCAACTGTATAGGGTAAATAACTAGGTACGAGACACACTTGAATTTTTGTGTTAATTTATTTTTTTTGTTAATTTTATGATTTTTGATGATTATGGACTAGTAGATATACTTTAATGTCCAATATGAAACTCCTTATGGTGAGTAAATGCATGTATTTATGGGATTGAACAAAGAACTAGGGTATCTTTGGAGCCTTTTGGAATTTGACCAAAGAAATTAGGCATCTTTGGGGCTTGTGGGGATTGAATATAGTGAGGCAAAGGGTGCAACCTTTTGGAAACCTAACAACCAATTGGTGGATTAGATTGAAATAGACCTTTGATTAGGAAGGTGTGCTACCTTGATTTATTCCATGTTGCTTGATTGGTTGATTGTTGATTATGGGGACGTATGAAATGGATCATGCCCCAGTTAATGCTTGGAAATATTTTTGTTTTGATTTTATGTTATGGATGTAATGATGAATGCAATGCCTAGATGATGATTTTATTATGCTATATGTATGCAATGTACTGATGATATGCACTAGCTAGATGATAAATGTATGTCTAGATGCTATGATATAGATATGTAGATGCACAACTATGTATGCTTATAGTGATGCACTGGTGAATGTTAAATGCATGTTTAATTTGTTTCAATTGTTTATGCATTTAATCTATGTGATATTATATGATGAGTGATGTATTTGTAATGCATTAATTCCATGAGGATGGTCTAATGCAAATGAAATTGTATGCTTTAATCACTTTAAAACATAAGGAATGAATCTAAATATGTGTTTAAAAAACTACCAAATGACACCATATAATGTATGAAAATCATGAATGAAAATGATAAATATTATCATAAGAAATAATCATTTAGACATCCATATGTGAGATGTATGGCCTTTCCCTATAAACTTTCTAACATTAAAAGATATGCACAAAAATAGTCAGTGGTCATCTAAATATAATTGCTAGTATCTATCCTATTTCATGAATACCCCTTAATAAACAAAATTTCATAAGGAAAACTATGTATAATTGATGAGATGATTTATTGCTAGAAGGGATTTTTGAGATTTTCCATGAGACTCAAACACCCCAGTTGATTAATCAAAAGTTGTATAATGACTATACAGGATTCCTAAAAGATAAAATCTTTTGTTATGAATACCAAGATATTCAGTATCCCTGTGTGTGTAAATGAATGCATTAGATGAGACATAAGATTATATCATTGCCAGGCGGGATTAATTCAACCCATTACTGTAATGAGGATCACAAAATGCTCATCATGATCCTAATTTTGGACGTAGTTGCACTATACTACTAGGTAATACAAGCAACCTAAAGTTAGCTCATCTGTACATTGCTTAGAACTACCCCATTGCTAGACGAGATTCATTTAGCCCATTGTTGTAATGGGGATCATTCAATGGATTTGAATAATGACCATTCCAACACCCAGGTGTTGTAGGTGAATTGGAGAGGAGAGGGAAATCCTCCAAGAGAGGTCCCAGGTTCAAATCTCCACCCTACCAAAAAGCTGAATTGGGTATCCTAAATCCAATTGATAATGTTGGTGTGGGTAGGGTTGGGTGTGACTTTGACGGTGTAGAACCCCCTGTTCATGGTCTCTCAAACCAAGGTGGCCCTGCAAGGGGTTTTTCGCTTAAAAAAATAAAAAAAAATAATGACCATTCCAAGGATTCATTTACCCCCTTATTTTCTTTTCATTGCTTGGGATACTTGCTCATACTTAGTGATGAAAATCACTTTTTATTTTACAATTTTTTTTAGTAAGGTATTTTCCTTTTGATTTGATTTGAAAATTTGCTTATTTTGTATGCAAGCAAGGATTTCTTTGGGTAGGGGGGAGCTTTTCCTTTTTCCAATGATCAACATCCTAAACCATGCACATCATGAAACGAGCAAGCAAAAACCTTTCGTTTAAGCTGACTAGGACCACTTTGTAGTGTTCATATTTCCTTGTTCAAACTAGGATTGTTAATGTTTAAAAAGTGATGGTATTTTGATATATGCTAGATACTATTAGAACTAGAATTCATCTCCAAAAGCAATTATAACTTTCTACAAAATTTGAGAAGAACACTAGGAATGGTTGAATGACCGAAAAACCCTAGTATATACCTCATAGCATTAGGAGGGATTGTGTTGAAAAACACAATTCCTCATAGGGGTGATGGATGATGATGATGAATAGATGCATTATTAAGATAGACACGTGGTGTCATTTGTAAGATTGTAAACACAACCTATCCTAATGCAAGTGCAATGGATGAAAATACCGAATGCAATGCAATTAAATGAATGCATGTGCAACATGAAAATGCATAATGTAAATGTTTTTGTGCTTTTATTTTTTTGAAATGTTTTTGAATTTTAAATGTTTTGATTTGTTTGGATTTTGATGTTTTCAATGTTTTTGAATTTTATTGCTTTTTTATTTGTTTGGATTTTGATGTTTTAAATTGTTTTTTAATTTTGAATGATTTTTCAATTATTTTTGAATTTTAATGATTTTATGATTTTGTTTTGAATTTTTGATGTTTTTAGGGGGAAGGTACACTACCTTAGGTACCCCTAGTGTGTGTGCCACTCAATGAAAGAGAGGAAGATGTGATACCTTTATAGTCCTCGCTTTACCTCATTGATATTGATATGGATGGTGGGAAGGTACGTTACCTTGAGGACCTCGAGTGTATATGTTGTCCACTGCAATGTAATCAGCTTGATTAGGAAGAGTGATAGAAATTAACTCTCCCAAGTGGGGTGCAAACCTTTGCGGGGTGCCCATGTCTTGGTGGGGTAAAACAAGTGAACCATCTGCATAGAGCTCATTTCATTCTATAAGGTTTTGGACCACCTTCTTGAATTAATGGCAATCATAGATGTCATGCCCATGTATATGATGGTAGACACAATAGAGGCATTTATCAGTGGACCCAAGTTTAGGTACTCTAGGTTTGACCTCTGGTAACGTGATTACATTTGCCTCATAAAGCTTTTAAAATAAGGTCATGGTAGTCATCTAAAATAAAACTACTTGATATAATGGCTTATTGGGCCTACGAAGTGGTGGATGACCTTGGGGTCTCAATTGGGATAATGAAACCTCTATTTTTGTAGGCTGGGGTACTATGGATGAACTATGTATAGTAAAATACCGACTACCTATGAGGTCCTGAACCACATTTTTAAATCCATAATAATTGCAAATGCCATGGCCCTTTATTCGATGATAAAGACAGTAATGGTCCTCCCAATAGCCCTTATTTTTAGCTTTGTTTGGGTCTAAAGGGTGTATTTTAGGTAAGGTGATGACCTTCGCCTCTTACAGATTTTGAAAAATATCTAACATGGGCTTGTTTAAAGGAGTCCAAATGTGTTTGTGTTGTTTTGGATACTCAGTCCACATCGACTTAGTTTGATGACCGGGTTGAGCCCTAGGTATATCAATTGTTGGTTTGAGGGGCTCTTCTTACCTTTTGGGTCCAAGGGATAAATTACTATGGTCATTTATTGTTTTAAAAACCGAAGTTGCGTTTGTTGAGCATGTTGTGTATTAGGGATTTAAAACCATGACATGATTGAATGTCATGTCTATTTTTCTATGGTATACACAATGTTCATCCTCCTCATATCCCTAGGGTTTTGGATGATTCGGATCTAAAGGTCAGATCTCAGATAAGGTGATGGTGTTTGCAGTAGTTAATTGATTAAAAACCGATCCCTCAGATTCGAGAAATAGGGGATATTTGCTAGATTGATGATGCAGTCAACTTAGCACTTGTTTTTGCTAAGGATTATCCTATGATTGAATAGGATGAGGTTCGACCTCAGTTACGGGTTGCTTTTGTAATTCTAAACTCCCAAGATAAAATAGGATAAATTGTAATGTCTCATTTTGTTACTCCATCCATACCTCCATGTTATATAGATGATTTTGCATGTGCTCTAGGATAGATAAAGCTTTCATGTGTATTTCTAGTGATGTGTCTAGGATATCATCATTGATTGAAGGAGGTACAAGAGTGGGGGCTACAAAATCCCTAAGTAAATGCAAATCACCAATTTCCTTCATTTGAGACAATGTGGATGCTCCTTGATGATCCACTTCCATAGTGGAATCCACATGCTTTGGTTTGCTATTTAGTTCATATTTTTATTTTACTTGGTATTGTTGAATTGTACGAGTTTGGGTACCCCAAATTTTATATGGGGGAGGCATCCATTCTTGCTCTTGAGGAAGCGCCATGAGAAATGAGTCAAGGGTGACCAATTTAAATTGTTTTGGCACATTTGACGTGGAAGCAATATCTGATGACATCATCTATTGTTTCATTTACTTTAGAGTAACTTTGTTATTTTATTTGATGTTGATCATTCCCACAAATTCATGAGAAGTTGCTTTGGCTTTCAGATCAGTTTTGGGTAGATTATCAACTGGACGAGTTGCTTTTGTATCATTTATGCTAATTGATGTTCTCTTATCCTCATTAGGTAAGATGATACCATGCATTTTGGTGATGGGAGAGGATAGCGATTTGTTGGTGCAAGCTTCAGTTGAATGTTTTATGATTTCATTAGAGTGAACGTCTTGAGGCTCACATGTCACCAAAGTTTCTTGTGGCTTTTTGACCTTCTTGTATGAATTTGAGGTTTTGGTGCACTATGGAAGGCACACATTCCATATATCTCATCCACAAACTGCCTAACAAAATATTATATTACCTATCACCTCCCAAGATGTGACACAACGTAGGCATTATCTTTATCCCAACCTAGATAGGTAGGATTATTGTACTGATCATTGGGGAGGTGGTGTCATTGAAGGCTCTCAATGTAAACTTTGAGTCCTTAATTTGTGAGGGTGGAAAATTTAAACATTTCAAATTTGCAACGATGATGATATTGATAGATGACCTAATGTCAATCAAGACTTGATTGTATAGAATCTGATTGATGCTCGCTATGATATATAGTAGAGGATCAGGTTCATATCTAGAGATTGGTTTAACCTCTTTCCTGTGAAAGGTAATCACAGGATCCTTATGTAAGTGAATTGAATTCAATGTTGGTAAGGATCATGATAGATGATCAACTTTAGTTGAATTTTTTGATATGTTGGATTGATCAAGGTATCTCTTACTTCATGCTATAGTATTGATCATACCGATAATACCCTCCCTAGGTGGGTTTATGTGCACTTAATTGATGTGCTCAACTTGATCATTATTGGTCTCATGATTTGGAAGGATATTTTTGAATGTGTCGATGTGTTTATTATCGATAGTTAAGGGCTATCTATTTGCAATTTGTTCTTGTCTAACATATTCTATACTAAATTTTTAAATGTGATGTAATCTTGGATATCATGGCTATTTTACCAATAATAAATGCAATAGAGATCTTCCCTATACCCCTTAGGATTGGAGAAATTAGGATATAGGGTGCGTATCTTTGGAAAGATCAGAGCCTTGGCCTCGCAGAGACGGTTAAAAAGCATAGCCAAAAATTTGGGTAATGATGTATAGTTTCCAGGTGGATGTTTCTATTTGTCCTTGCCTTGGTTCTTGTTGCACTGGTTGTAATATGTAGGAGGACATTGAGCCTGAAATTCTCTTGTTTTTGGCTCTTTTCTTTGGGAATATTCAACATGACCTGGTTTGCAAATGCAGGTTTACCCTGATACTGCTAATTTCTCATGTTCTTATTATTCCAATATTTCTTAGTTTGAAGTTTTAATTCTTCTTCTTGCAGATTAATATCCTCAATTACTTTGGCTTGAGTCAAAGTCTCTTCAAATATTGTATATTGTTGTAGTTGAAGCTATAGTGAGATGTGTTTTGCAAAAAATTTTATAAACATTTAGGTTAGCTCTATGGTTGGAATGGAGAATGGAAGTTTTACCTGAAGAACACAAGTTTATACTGAGAGGGGGGGGGTGAACAGTATAAGACCTCTTTTTACTTTTTCCTTTATACTTCAAAAAAGTAAAGCAATATATCCAAAGCAATATCAAAGCAATGCACAAAACCATCCACAAAGTGACACAACAATTTACATGGTTCATCCACAAAACTTTTCTCTAAAAGTTATCTCAAAGTTCTTTGGGAAACCTTCCCAATTACAATGTTTATGAGCCTCGGCTCAAAGGAGAAACCTTCCCCCAATCTGAATTTATGAGCCTCTGCTCAAAGGAGATACCTTCCCCTACCTCTCGCTCCGGTTGGTGATCCTCTAGAAGACCTCTCGCCTCCGCTGCCCTTAGCAAATGGAACTCTATCCACGGAAGACACCTGTCTTCCCCGCTCGGCCGGAGACCTCCGTCCTCAACTCTATCACCTCAAAGCCGGTCCTCGAATTTGCACTAAACACAGTCCTTCGGTCTAGCACAAATGTCCTCTTCCTCTGTCTTTGATCAGCACCAAACACAGTCCTTCGGTCTGGCACAAATCTGTCCTCAGGTTCTTCTCATAGAACCAATGCACCTCTGTCCTCAAGTTCTCTGATAGAACTATCAACCTCAGCTTCACAAGTCCTCTGCTAAGACCCGTCCAAATCTGCTCACAAGTCCCCACAGAACCCGTCCAAAACCTCGCTCACAAGTCCCCAATGGAACTCTGTCCAAAACCTCGCTCACAAGTTTATCAAGAACACTTGCTTGGCATGAACCCACAAAGAGAATGGTTAGAGACCCAATGTGATTCATCCACCTCATAGAAGCATAAAGAGAATTGTTAGAGACTCAATATGTTCTATACTTAACTCCCAATCTCAATCTCAACTCAATCTCAAATCTCAAAAGAATAAGATAGATGTAGTATGCTTTTCTCAAGAACATGAAACACAACCCAACAATTGCCAACCATGCAATATCTCATATAACAATGATACTCATGTTCTTTCCAACAACCAATATCTTTTCTCAACCAATTAGGGCTTCAACAACAATGCTTAAAGACAAGGTTTAACCAACATCATTCAACTCAACATTAACCTTGAAGCATTCAACCAATCATCACAAGAAAAGGAAACAAGTAGAAATCCTTTTCCCTCCAAAGATATTTGAACAAAACAGCCACCAACACAATATCACCAAATGCATAGAATAACTTGTTCAAATCAACTCAATGGAGTAAGCCCAATATCATGTATCAAGTAAAGCATTAACTTGATCAACACAACCACTATGGAAGCACTCATCCATCAATATCAAAACAGCCAACTAAGGGTTTCACCAACTCAAAGCAAGTAGCAAGACTCACAATCATAAACCCTAGTGCACAATGCTTCCACTACCTCAAACCAGAATTATGCATTCACCAAAACTCTCATCAATGATAACAATGCATAAGTAGTCTTCAACAAACCAAAAACTAGGACTTACACTCAACCAAAGGAAACCTTGTTGAAAACCTTTTCACTCCAATCTTATTTCAGGAATAACATACACCAATCATACTCATAAGAAGAATGTGCCCATACCTTATTGAAGTGAAGGAACCCCTTTGGAAATCTGCCACCATCACAACTTTCTTTTGCCAATCTTCACAAGGGTTAGTAAATCACAAAATAATCAACATTATTCCACCTTTCAATAATCATCACCAAAGCCTTTAATTGCACAACTCCCTTATCTCTCCTAAAACCACTTGTACCATAAAATAAAATAAATCATAACATTGCATAACCTTATAACTCCCAAAACCACTTATACTATAAAATAAAATAAATCACAACAATGCATAACCTTATAACTCTCAAAACCACTTATACAATAAATTACTTCATAATCCAACAATAAAGTAATAATAAACAATCTTTATAGCATACCTTACTTATTGCAACAACATATTGTAAGATTCCAAAATTTAATCAAATTAAAACATATATATATAATCCTTATAACTCCCAAAATCATGTGCCAAGCATACCTTATAAAAATTATTATATTGCCTCAAGTGCACCCACCTTACTTTGAACCCGTGTCATCACTCATGCAAAACATCGAGAAGCATGCACTTATTTTTCTCCACTAAAAAACCAGCGCGTATTCCTAGTCAAATAAAAGATTAGTATAATTAACATAACTTCTTCTACGCTATTGAACTTCCTTCCACCTAGGCTATCCCATGTAAGACAAAAGTGTCTTCGAATTTTAGTCTTTCGTTGCCTTGGAATACTAAATTTCTCTTCTTTGTTCACGTGTTGGGGGATGCGAATATTATTATTGTCTCTTTTTTATTCCTTCTCTTATTATATATGCACTTTCATTGCCTTTATTTCCAAATACGTCGGCATTTTCAACACAAAATACATTTAATTTAATTTTAAAATATTAATTTAAATTTTAAATAAATAAAATTTAAACTAAATATTTAAAATTAAATATCTTCATCACCGGGGCACCTTTTTCAACGAAACGAAGAGCCAACTTGGGTTTTAAGAAAAACCCATTTCAAATCTGTTGTCCATGGTTTTAAATAAAACCTTTTATTTTGTCTCGCCTTGGTTTTCACAAAAACCCTTCCGCTTCTTGACATCAATGACAACATCAACACTTGAGCAAAGGCAATGTACCCAATGTACCCAAAATTGCCAACAATCTCCCCCTTTGTCATTGATGGCAAAACTTTACTAAAAACACATCTTCAAGAGCCAAAACTGAAACACACCGAGAATCTACCTTTGAAGTTTTGCTCCCCTGACTTGAAGCTTTCCTCTTCACTTGAAGCTCTCCCCCTTACTCATATCTCTCCCCCTTTGTCATCAATGGCAAAGGGCCACCTTTGGGGCTCGAAACTAAGAATGAGCCTCTTAGCTTAGTCCCTCCCCCACCTCCTGATGAGGTGATTAATTCTAGGGTGGGAGTAAAACTCCCATTAGGCACTGATCATCATCAGCGTCTATAACTTCCTTGTCGGGCCTTCTCTTGAACTCTTTGTCCATATTCTTGTTCCTGTCATTGTTCTGATCCTTGGACCTGATCATGCCACTGTTCTTGTTCTCGTATTCTAGAATTTCAGCTCTACACTCGTCTGAGCTATGTGACCTTCATTGTTGCACTTGTAACAAGTAACAATGTTATTTCTTTGAGGCATACCTGTTCTTTGAATCCACCTGTTCTGACTAAACCTGTTCCTCGTCATTTGCCTTGCAATGAACTCGCCTTGTGCCCAAACCGATTGCAAGAGTAGCAATACCCATAAAAGAAATCACCACTTCTGAAACTCGTTATTTACCTTCTTCACCCGAGCCATGCAATGTACAGCCATGTGACCAAACCTCGTGACAAGCAAAACATCTGCCTTGAAACTTTCCTTTATTTGACTTCTTAGGTCCCGAAAACTTCTCCTTCTTCTCATTCCGAAATCTATTTTCTGTTTCTATGCATCTATCATTCAAGGACTCATGATCTGAAATACTTTCCTCATTAGAACTCTCTTCCTTTTGGAATCTCTTACTAGACTCTCCAACTTGTTTCTTGTGAGGCTTAACAAAACCAAGACCTATTTTATCTGTTGGATTTCTTTGACTTTGGATGAGAGACTTAACATTTTTGGAGCTTACTTGAAACCTGTATAACTTATCCTTGTACTCTTTATTTTCCTCTTTCAACGAAGCCATTTTCTGTTCTAATTCACTATACTCAAGCACCTTAGATTCTAACTCATTCTTGAGTTCTTGTGCATTAGCCATAGAGACATCAAGACTTTCTATAAGTTCATCTCTCTCCATACAACATTCATCTAACTTATCCTTGAGTCTAGCATTCTTCTTTCTTTCCTTTTTCAAAACACTAAGAGCATTTGTAAGTTCACATTCAAGATCCTCTATTTGATTGCACTTTGAATTATCAAGGCCTTTTTCAGATTTCTTATCACTAGAGGTGCTACCCTTTTCAAAAACCATACATGCATCTTCCTTATCATTTTCTGAAGCATCCTCATACATACTAACAACCAATTCATTATTTGTGCAATCATCCTCAAGGTGACCAAAATTTCCACATCTAAGACATTTCATGATAATGAATCTATGTTTCGGTTCTTCCTCTTTTTCTGATATGAACAACATCTCATTTTCATTATCACTTGAAGAACTTTCACTATCACTGCTAGAACACTTACTTGCTTTGTCTAGGTAGAAGCTCTTCTTGTGCTTGTGAGAATACCTCTTTCCTTTATTGTTGTGCTCATCTTTGTTCTTCCTTTGATGCCTATGCCTTTCAGAATCCTTGCTCTTACAATCTTGTTTAACTTCATCACTTTCATCCTTGGCAACAGTACAGTTAGTAGCATAATGACCAAACTTTCCACAATTGAAACATCTCACGTTTTTCATATTTTTGTGCTTTCTAAAGAACTTGCCTTTCTTGTTGTAATATGCCTCTTCATCACCAGAAGACTCATCACTCTCTTGAAGTTGTTTACCTTTGGAATTCTTGGTAGTCTTGAAAGTTGCCTCCTTCTTGACATCAACCTTCACTTGAGTTCTCAACTCAAATGCTGCAAGTATACTATGGAGCTCATCTTTTTTCAACTTATCCAAATCTTTAGCTTCCTCAATAGCAGAAATATTTTCACTAAATCTATTAGGAAGAGATCTTAAAATCTTATCACAAACATCATTTTCAGCAAGCTCAAGACCTAAGTCTTTCATGGAGTTAACAACTTCATCCATACGAAGCATGTAGTCACTAATATTTTCATCATCATTCATTTTGAGTTGTTCAAACATACCTTTGAAGTGTCTCAACTTGGCCTTTCTGACATTTGTATCACTCGTATGAACCACCTTCAACTCGATTCCACATTTCACTATCTGTCTTGCAGTTGAATCACTTTGGTGAGATCTGCTTTCTGTAAGCCTTTCAAGATTGCATTCATTGCTTTTGAATTGTTGTGATGTAGGAGCCTTTCTTCTTTAGTATTAGGACCATGTTCAGGAATAGTGTACTCATCTTCAATCACTTCCCAAACCTCATTCCCAAGTGCCATTAGATGAACCTTCATCCTTGCACTCCAAAGACCAAAATCTGACCCATCAAGAATAGGTGCTGCATTGCCACTTGAATGATCCATTGTGTTCTTTACTAGCTTTTCCTTCAAGTCGTTAAACCTTTCGAAGGAACCGGCTCTCGATACCAATTGAAGAACACAAGCTTATACTGAGAGGGGGGTGAACAATGATAAGACCTCTTTTACTTTTTCCTTTATACTTCAAAATAGTAAAGCAATATATCCAAAGCAATATCAAAGCAATGCACAAAACCATCCACAAAGTGACACAACAATTTACATGGTTCATCCACAAAACTTTTCTCTAAAAGTTATCTCAAAGTTCTTTGGGAAACCTTCCCAATTACAATGTTTATGAGCCTCGGCTCAAAGGAGAAACCTTCCCCCAATCTAAATTTATGAGCCTCTAGCTCAAAGGAGATACCTTCCCCTACCTCTCGCTCCGTCGGTGATCCTCTAGAAGACCTCTGCCTCTCGCTGCCCTTAGCAAATGGAACTCTATCCATAGAAGACACCTGTCTTCCCTACTCTGGCTGGAGACCTCTATCCTCAACTCTATCACCTCAAAGCTGGTCCTTGAATTTGCACTAAACACAATCCTTCGGTCTAGCACAAATGTCCTCTTCCTCTGTCTTTGATCAACACCAAACACAGTCCTTCGGTCTAGCACAAATCTGTCCTCAGGTTCTTCTCATAGAACCAATGCACCTCTGTCCTCAGGTTCTCTCGATAGAACTATCAACCTCAGCTTCACAAGTCCTCTCGCTAAGACCTGTCCAAATCTGCTCACAAGTCCCCACAGAACCTCGTCCAAAACCTCGCTCACAAGTCCCCAATGGAACTCGTCCAAAACCTCGCTCACAAGTTTATCAAGAACACTTGCTTGGCATGAACCCACAAAGAGAATGGTTAGAGACCCAATGTGATTCATCCACCTCATAGAAGCATAAAGAGAATTGTTAGAGACTCAATATGTTCTATACTTAACTCCCAATCTCAATCTCAACTCAATCTCAAATCTCAAAAGAATAAGATAGATGTAGTATGCTTTTCTCAAGAACATGAAACACAACCCAACAATTGCCAACCATGCAATATCTCATATAACAATGATACTCATGTTCTTTCCAACAACCAATATCTTTTCTCAACCAATTAGGGCTTCAACAACAATGCTTAAAGACAAGGTTTAACCAACATCATTCAACTCAACATTAACCTTGAAGCATTCAACCAATCATCACAAGAAAAGGAAACAAGTAGAAATCCTTTTCCCTCCAAAGATATTTGAACAAAACAGCCACCAACACAATATCACCAAATGCATAGAATAACTTGTTCAAATCAACTCAATGGAGTAAGCCCAATATCATGTATCAAGTAAAGCATTAACTTGATCAACACAACCACTATGGAAGCACTCATCCATCAATATCAAAACAGCCAACTAAGGGTTTCACCAACTCAAAGCAAGTAGCAAGACTCACAATCATAAACCCTAGTGCACAATGCTTCCACTACCTCAAACCAGAATTATGCATTCACCAAAACTCTCATCAATGATAACAATGCATAAGTAGTCTTCAACAAACCAAAAACTAGGACTTACACTCAACCAAAGGAAACCTTGTTGAAAACCTTTTCACTCCAATCTTATTTCAGGAATAACATACACCAATCATACTCATAAGAAGAATGTGCCCATACCTTATTGAAGTGAAGGAACCCCTTTGGAAATCTGCCACCATCACAACATTCTTTTGCCAATCTTCACAAGGGTTAGTAGATCACAAAATAATCAACATTATTCCACCTTTCAATAATCATCACCAAAGCCTTTAATTGCACAACTCCCTTATCTCTCCTAAAACCACTTGTACCATAAAATAAAATAAATCATAACATTGCATAACCTTATAACTCCCAAAACCACTTATACCATAAAATAAAATAAATCACAACATTGCATAACCTTATAACTCCCAAAACCACTTATACAATAAATTACTTCATAATCCAACAATAAAGTAATAATAAACAATCTTTATAGCATACCTTTTATTGCAACAACATATTGTAGATTCCAAGATTTAATCAAATTAAAACATATACACATAACCCTTATAACTCCCAAAATCATGTGCCAAGCATACCTTATAAAAATTATTATATTGCCTCAAGTGCACCCACCTTACTTTGAACCCGTGTCATCACTCATGCAAAACATCGAGGAGCATGCACTTCTGTTTCTCCACTAAAAAACCGGCACGTCTTCCTAGTCAAAGAAAAGGATTGCGTAGCGATTCGAACACTTAACTTCTTGGCTGCTATGCGCTTTGAACGCTTTCCTTCCACCTAGGCTATCTGCCCATGTAAGACGAAAAAGGTGTGCTTCGATTTTAGTCTTTTCGTTGGCCTTGGAATACGTAGAAACTTGTCCTCTTCTTTGCTCCCTCACGTGTTCGAGCGGATGCGAATACCTTAGCCTTGCATTAATCGCTCTCCTTTGTATCTTTGCAAACTTTACTTCCTTCCTCGACTATTTCATCGAATGAGCGCATTTTCAACATTACACCATTAAATGGATTTAATAGCTTCATTATATATGCACTTTCACTTCGCCCTTTATTTCCAAATACGTCGGCATTTCCAACCACAACGAAAAGTACATTAATTTAATTTTAAAATATTAATTTAAATTTTAAATAAATAAAATTTAAACTAAATATTTAAAATTAAATATCTTCATCACCGGGGCACCTTTTTCAACGAAACGAAGAGCCAACTTGGGTTTTAAGAAAAACCCATTTCAAATCTGTTGTCCATGGTTTTAAATAAAACCTTTTATTTTGTCTGCCTTGGTTTTCACAAAAACCCTTCCGCTTCTTGACATCAATGACAACATCAACACTTGAGCAAAGGCAATGTACCCAATGTACCCAAAATTGCCAACATTACCATTAATTTTATCCATCTATTTTTATAATCTATGACTGTATCATCATCATACTGTTGTAGATTCACCAAGTCAGATAGATTAGTGTTACTCTTGATGCCAAATGAGAAGCGTTCAAGAAAAGCATTCACCAATTGTTCAAAGCTGGTGATGATGTGCCAAGGTAATTGATTATACCATTTGATGGATGCACCCTAGAGGGTGATCATGAAAGTTATTAACAACAAGACATCATCATCCTGCAACTAGAAGCACGAATTCATAAAACTTGTTATATGTTCCTACGCATCTTCATCACCTTTGAACTTATCCATTTTAGGTATTTCAAAATGCTTAGGGTAAGTAGGGCTTGGCACTGATGGACACAATGGTTCATTGTATATCTTTCTTAGAGTGGTCTTTTGACAAGCAACATATTATTTCTTGGGAGGTTTGACTCTCTCGATTAGCACTTTGTAGGCTTGGGAAGAGATGATCTCTTCATATCTAAGTGGTCTTTGGGGTGCAAGCAAAGGTAGATTTATCTGATAGCATAGTGGTTGATTGTATTCATCGGTAACATCTATAGAAGATAGTTTAAGATACTTCTGATCTTGGTCATCCGACTTTGATATTTCATACTACCTATGCTCTGGCCTATTTGATGCTAAACGTGTATGTGGCCATGAAGCATGTTGAGAAGTATGGTGAATATAATCATCTACTCACCTAGTATGCAACCCAAGATGTGAAGTAGTATGTCTATCATTGTGCTACTACCTATACTCACTACGGGGAGGTAGTTCAGATCGAGCCAATATGTTTTATCACTCTTATTTCTCCTTTATATCAAGTAGGTATTGTTATTTTAGACAATGTTCATATAAATACTAACAGATAAGCCTTTGTCATTCTTCTTCTTCCTATTCCAACCACTCATGCTCAATGCACAAATCCTCCAATTTATCTTGGAGTATTTTTTCTATTTGAAGTGCATGAGATCCATGTGATCGATCTGATAAGTTTGTTGTGTGAGATCTCTGGCTTTACAACACCATGTGAGGGGCTTTATTTACTTCAAATTATATAACTAGGCTGGTGACTCACTTTCCTTGATTCCTCGAGGTTGCATTAACATTAAGCTCTTCCCTAAGGGTACAATCCTCATGTAAGGATGTTTTAGGAGTACCATGTGTTCATCTGGGATGTTCATCACAGGCACGAATAGGACACAACCGAGTTTTGGTTCCCTATTCTATGATGTATTACTCAGTGGATCTTGTAGATCCACAAGGAGTATAATTTTAATATATGCTTCTATGGTCAAAAGTCATATATTGGGATCTTCCAACACCTTGATCTAAGAAATCAAAGTGATGGGTCTTCCAAGGTTGGGAAAAAGGTGTACCTTCCTTACCATCTAGCTCGCCCCTCATTGGGTTGATCTGACCTCTCAGTGTGATGAGATATAGTAGACCTAGAAATAATCTTGTTTGAAACATGAGAGGATCTAGTGTTGGATCCCCTGAGAAGAGTTTCTTGGTGAGCTCCGCTATGAGTGGTGTTGTCCCCTTTGATACTACTTGAAGTTCAACTAGGTATATTCTAGGTAGGTGTACCACCTTTAGGGTGGTTTGACCCCTGTGGTGAATGGGGTGCCATATCGGTCATAGATTGAGGACGACCCCATGTAGTGACCATAACCTATGAATTATCTCTTATGTAAATTTTAAGGTAAACAAAGTATACAAGGTGATTATCTCATTTAAGTTTTCTTTGTGTATCCTAAAACTTGTTTCATGTGTTTTGATTTATTGAGAATACAATCTAACTCTTATCATGTTTTGTAATAGTTGATGTTACTCTTAGATTGTTTAATATTTTCACCTATACACTCACAATGACAAACCCGGTAATGACATCCAATATGTCTACCCACCGAAATATGGAGATGAAATCCATACCCGATCAGGGAGCATAGGTACTATCGATTCTCACCCAATACACCATGGTTAGTAATACATCTCTTCGAAGAGGAATACGTGCAATTTTCCATGGATAGGAAACTTCTTTAATCGGCCTTGGCCATAGACGAGTACTAATGATATAATTTCAGACAAGCCAATCGAATGGTAATGATTTCCATCATTGGTCTTAATCAACGGGTTGGATGTGAAGGTCCAACATCGTTGATGTTTACTTTTGAATGTGGTGTGTGTGTGTTCCTTCTAATTTGTATTAAAAAATATGCATTAAGAAGCATTCAAATGATTTTTCTCTATATGCCTAGAAGGTACATTTTATTTTTAGAGAATGCACAATTAAATTTTGTTTAGTTTCAAAGAATGCAAAATGTAAATCTAATCATAAAAATAGCCTTTGATCAGGCCTCAAGAAAGCATACCTAAAACATGTTAAAAAGTAGTTGCTATTCTATATAGCAAGCAACAAACTCGGTCGCTATACAGAATAGCAGTTAGAAATCCTATCCATTATACATAGTAGCAACTAAAATTCTTAGCTACTGGATTCTGGGATGACTAGCAGAACCAACCACTATTCCTAGTAGTAGCTAATAGGAGAATAGAAAATATAATTTATTTACCTTTAAATTATTAATCTATGTATTTTAATTATTGCAACTACCTTTTATAAAAATAGAAGTAATAAAACATAATATGAGATAGGAGCTCTTACCAATGGATGCACATTTGATGAATTAACAGGTTGCTGATTGTTTTTATCTATGTTTTTTGGTAGGCATTGTCAATCAGGGTAGTTGCGATGCTAGTCGTTGATGTCGATAGCAGCTAAGACTCCTAGCTACTATCACTTAGAGTGGTTGTGCCTAAAATAAGGAAAAATACAAAAAAATTAGTAAACAATCCAAAAATAGGGTCGATCTGGCTATGATCACCACTTGTAAAGCTATGAAAACCATACATCTAAAGCTATTGCAACATGACAAGGAATTGAAAGCATATAATCTATGTAATCATTTGATAAAAAGGAAATAACAAGAAGTAGTGCTCTATTTTATTGATCAATGAATATTTGATCACAATCCATCCCTCTTAGGGATACCAAATATTGATAGAATGTTACAAATTCAAATTATTCTAAAATGGAGGAAGATGTGCTTCACAAGGTCTTCATGTCTCCACAAATTTGCTTATATGAGGGATTACTTAGCCACCTCCATCTATTTAGATCAAGAAACCAGATCTTGATGGTCCTTTGCTCTAAGATGCCCTGAAATCTACACACAAATAACTTTAAGAAAGATTAGCAATATATGAGACCTCTCAAGATGAGGCTTGTATCTTTTTTAATGCAAATTATAAAGCCAAGCACAAATGTGTATAAATATGCATAAATATGCTTGAAATATTGGTAATAAAGCATGAAGCAATGCTTTAAACATACAATGGAGCCTAAATATGCATGTGAACTTGCAAATGAAGAATAAAGAACCTAATTTATGAAAACATGTAAATGAAATCAAAGATACCTATAAAATTGATACTGAATCATGAAATATAGTAAATATGACTAATACGTTCAAGATAAAGCTAAATATATGCTAAAAATAAGAAATATATGGCTAATAGCAAGGAAAATGGTAAGTAAAACCCTAGTCATTATCGCTTATAGCAGTTGGCTCTGCTAGTTGTAGACGAAATCAACAACTAAGCCTATGGACTGTTGTCAAAATAGCGGCCACAAGACAAGGTTGATGCTCTATGAATCTTAGCTCAACGATGCTCAATGTCCTCAAAAAATTGATGGTCAAGGGCCACCTGTGTCTCAAACACTAATTTGGTGGTGGATTGTTCTAAATTTGTGGATGATTGATTTGGAATTGCAAGCTTGATCCTCAAGTTATTGGAAGCTCCATTGAAACAACAAAAGGTGTAATTCCATAATTGGACAACATTTTGGCACTCCTTAAGGGGTAAAAATTCATTATCCAATTTGGTAGAGCTCCATTGTAGTGAATTCATCATATTATGTTTTTTTGGGAGGCCTATAAATAGAATTTTCTAATTCCTAATATTGGCTTCTCAAGGAAGCCAAGATTAAGAATCAGTTGGCCTGAGAAGTTGAGAGAAAAACTTTGCAAGCTTCACAACCCAAAACCACTTGAGAAATATTACAAGTTTGTTCATTGCAATTAATTTTTCGTAGCTCAGGGAGCTCGATTTTGTTACAGGGCTAGCCATTCTCACTTAGTGCAGCTAGGGATAGGCTGCTTTTAGCTGCTATCGATAGGTGCGACTAGTGCTTAGCAACTCTGATATTTAGTGGCTAGGATCTTAGATATTGATGTCATCAATGACTAAGGTTTCATAGGCCTAAACTTCCTAAAATGAGTGGTTAGAACCACTACTTAACCTTAGAAATATCCAATCTCATTCATATGGTTTGTAAAGGTGCCTATATGAGTAGTCTCCTAAATATAACATGTTTTAGGTGTCTACAACACCCATGTAAAATTCTCACGAGATAAACAAATACCATTTCTTCTTGTGATATAATTCCTTATGGTACCAAATCGACCCATGTCATCATGACAACTATGATGCTAACATTACATCAACATCAACACCTAGGTAAATCATGGACATAGACAAACAAAAATATGGTGGAAATAGTATATCTTGCCATCGAATACCAAAATTCAAAGAAATTTCATTCTAGCATCAAGCATCAAGGACATATATGCATCCATCCAATGTTTCCAATTAGCACTTTACAACTTGATGAAGGAAGTAGAAGAGACAAAATGGACATTTATATAATTGCTATTGAAACTATTTCTTAGTTAGTTAGGAATTTGAATCCTTTAACCTCCTAAATGTTTTATCACTAATGTACATTTATATATATTTTAGGATTATCTTAGGTCATTTCTATTTATCTTAGTTCACTTCTATTTTTCTACTTCTTTCTCATATTGATGTCCACTTTCTTTTCTTCTTTTGCTAAGTTCCTCTTTCTATAATCTCACCCTATAGATCTAGTTTGTTCTTTTAATACATGTTTTGTTTTTCTACGTCTTTCACTATAAGTAATAGAGTGCCTTGTACCCTACCATACCATGTACCAAACTTACTAAATATTTCAATAACTTTCAAAATTTTAGTGTAGGCCTTATATTTTGTAGTGTAATTATATTTGCATGATTTGTAATGAACATTACATTCTCATGATAAATATTTTATTTTGCATTATTTTAATTCATAATTCTGAAGCATAACTCATCTCTTTCCAAAAAATCGTAAGTGAATATCTATGCCACAACATCCTTGGAACCATGTGTAAATTACGTTTCATTATAGTAGTATTTCATCAATAAGAGTTTTATTATTTGTATCTTCTCTATAGTGGTTATTGTCAACAATAATATCCTTATTTTGCTTCATCATTGGATGTCCACTCATAGACATCACACCAAATTTTATTTATAAGTATCCTAAATAATTCTACATTCATAAATGAATATTAGATATGAAAATTTTCTACCAATTATAATGGCTCCAATATATCCATGTCGATTATTTTTATTATTATTTTCTCAATCCCTAGAAAATAGTAATCTACCCTTAAGAATTAGGGGTAGGATTAATATTGATTGTCTATAAATAGGAACAATTATGTTTGTTGTAGAATATCACATTAATTTCTAGAAATGTAAATGTACCTTATAGTACAAATTTAAATATGTACCTTATGTAAATATGTTCCTTAGGAGTGTTATTTATATTTCCCCTTTATGTATGTATCTATGTGTAGGGTGTGCACAACTTTCATGTAACAATATATGCAAGTGTGAAGAGTGAGTAAGTGTACAAGTGCCATAGAGTAAAGTGTGCAAGTAAATAGAGAGTCATGAGTCATGTATACAAGTGGCAAGATGAGAAGCCAAAAGGTATGAGAGGTTTGTATTATGTGTGGAATAGGAAAGGAAGCATCTCCTAGATATGTGAGGAGATAAATAAAAAAAGAGTCCAAGAGTCACCTTTCAAAAGTTATATTATGGAGACAAAGCTCCATGTTTTATATCAAAGAATATATGTATTTCAAGCATCAAAGATATAGAAGCTTGTATATAGTTTGAGCAATATTATTGTAAGTTTTCTTCATGTTATTTCATGAATGATATTGACCATTTATTTCATATTATTGTTGTTATTTTCATGAATATTTTATTCATTGACATTGGTAATTGATAATAGAATGCTCAAATATTAATTTTATATCTAATCCTAGATATTAGAAATTTTGATAATCTAGCTAAAAAGTTAATATTGGTATGAAAGCTACTATGAGTAGTTTCTATCAAAGCCACCACAATACTCCATTTTTGAGGAGTTATTTTAAAGCTAGTATCAAGATTGATCTTGGTGTGAATTTTATTTAAAGAATAAAATTGCAAGAAACAAATTGAGTTTGTTTGTAAAGAGACTAGTAAGAGGCTAGAGTTACATGAGGAAACATAGGCAAAAAAGAGAAGAGTGCTTGAAAAATTTGGGTACAAAATACTTTTACAGAGAGAACAACACCCATCAAAGTAGAAGAATATAATAACTCATGAAGGTATTGTTGACTGCATGAACTGAGAACATTCAATAGATTGAAGAACTTAGGAAAGGACCTAAGAAAAAGAAGAACTAATCCAATGTTGAAGAACTTAGATAGAGACCTAAGAAGAAGAAAAATAGGCCAATGTTGAAGAACTGATGCAAGGACCTAAGAAGAAGAAGAAATAAACCAATGTTTAAGAACATAGGTAGGGACTTGAGAAGAAGAAGAAATAAGTCAACATTGAAGAACTTGGGTAGGGGCTTGAGAAAAGAAGAAATAATACAACATTGAAGAACTTAGGTAGGGACCTCAGAAGAAGAAGAAAAAAGGAGATAAACTAACGTTGAAGAACTTAGGCGATAATCTGAGAAGAAAAAGGAGATAATCCAACATTAAAGAGAGTACTCAGACATAAATATGAGTATATAGACATATGAAGAACCAAGGTCTAAAAAATCCTATGAATAATATGAAGCTCCTTGAAGAATATCTATTGGAAGAGTAGAGGACTATTGATTGGTTATATTTGAAGCCATCTACCACCCATTAAATTAAGTAGTATTGAGTGAATATTTTACCTGATTGAAAAATCCCCACCATAGTCAAGGTATTGAACCAAAAACCCTCTCTTGCAAAGAAGTTAAACAAAGAAAACAACTTCTTCAAGGTTCTGCTATATAAGCATTACACAAGTATGTTTGAAAGTAAATTGTTCAAGAATAACAAGTGCTAGGAACAACCAAGTGATTTGCAAGTGACTATAAACAAGGTGCATGCTGGTTTATTTCTTTCATGCTTTGTAATTAATTTCCTTAGATTGCCATGACTATGTCTTAATGTGAACTCATAAAATTAAGTGCTACTCATTGATTATATTTTGCATTATCTATCTTACCCTAAATCCCTATTAGTGGGTTCATTTTAATATTCATATTAGAATGCAAATTTAGAATGCTATGGAATTGTCCACTTCATTTTAAATCCATGCCTTTGATGTGAGATTGCAGTCAGCCTTTGTAGTTAATAGGTTCTTTTTATCTTTAGATTATTGTTCTACTAATTACAAAGTTAGAAGTTAGTCGGTTAGAAAGTTAGAATGTTAAAAAGTTAGCAAGTTAGCATTCATTGTTTTAGCTGCACTTAAGATGATATAGTACGTTAGCAACCCTCCCTCCTAGACTGATTTTTTATCTTGCTTATGCCATGTGAGAAGAGTGCAGATTCTTTCCTTTTACTACTCCTAAAAGAATATCCAAATAATTGTAAAGGTAAAAACTTACAAAACTAATTACTTGAATTATGTATACTCTATATTTCCTAGATCATATTTATGATTTAAATAGGATCTTTTGGGATTCTAAGTTTCATATTGAGCACTTACAAAAATGAACTTTGACATGTGCAAAAAGGAAGTAAATGTGCATGAAGAAAATGCAACTAACTATGCTAAAGCTGGAATAAAAATGCAAATGTAATACAACATCATGCTTCTTTACCCTGCAAAACCAAATATCATGAGTCACTCATAAGGATAACCCAACCTAATCAAACCTACAATAGCACAATCAGATTAGATCAAGTGCTATACTAAAAGAAAAAATAGATTCTGCATCAACATAAACCTTCATGTAGTGTAACCTCCTAAGAGCATTCAACACTAGATATAAGTTTAAAATAATACAACAAAAAGGATAGGCATTAACACAATAATCCTTAGAAATGAACTCCTTCAGTATTTCTCACAAGGTGCAAGTTTTCAAATCAATATGCATAAAAAATGGTATTCTTTTATTTTCAAAATTTCAGCCTCGCCAACATGGTCTTCCATGGGTATTTAACAATTTTAGGAACCCTTTCATTTCATCTCCCTTTACAAAAAACAAATGGAAGTGTAATATGAAACAACTTCCACATTTAAATATTACAAAATAGAATGATAACAAAAGATAAAGCTCTTCTTATATCTCCTTCTAAAATAGAGCTTACCTTTTGGTCCCTATCCCCAAATGTTAAATCATGATAATAATCAAAATCAAACAAAATATTCCAACCCTTACAAAAACAACAAGGGCCATGATAGTGAGCACCATCCATGCCCTCAAATATTCATAGACACAATGTTCTATACCCAAAGGGGGGCACAAAATTCTCACATAAAACTAACCACAAACAACAACAAAAGTAATTAAATTTGCACCTAACATCAAAAAATAAAAAACTCCCTTTGTCTTCTATTGGGCAGGATCGACGAGACTTGAACCCGAGTCGATGGGGCATGATCGCTACCTTGGCTTACCCATACCACTATGCCCAAGGCTTGGGTTAAGACCCAAGTCTTGCAGCCTACATACTATGCTTCCTCTTGGATAATAATCCTTCCTATGGTGTCTCTCATGTGCAACCATCCTTCATTTTGTGATGCGACTGCTGGGCATCACTCCTCTGTTCTATGACTGCGACAACTTGCATTCGACTAGTCCAAAATTTCACTTGGGACTAAACATCAATCCAAAATATTACCCACTTTTTATCAAATGATCCCTTCAACAGATGTTTAAGTATGCAAGATGTTTGGTGCTAGGGTTTATGACACGAATGCATTACATTGTCCTCTGCTCTTGCCTATCACTACCATGGCTGGCAATGTCTCTACCATTTGGCCATGAGTTGTTTAGGGGTGTTGTCCCACCTTGATGCTACAATGTCTCTATGACCACCTGTTATTCCCCTACACTGATGTTATTATCGTCAATGAGTAGCTTGCTATGCATTTTGGTCCTTGTTAGTGCCACGTGTACGTGTGAATTTTTTTTTAATCTAGGTGGGAAATTTGTTTATCCCACATGCATGGAATTATGGCCTTTGAGCATTTCATAAGGTACAATCCTGCCTTAGTTTATTGACTACCTTAGGGCAGTCTTCCCATGCATTGTTTATTGTTGTGGTCCCTCCTATTGGTCACTTGTCCACATGGAAAACAATCACGTATTACTCTATTTTAATTGCTTTGACTCCGCTCTAATTCACCTTCAACCAACATGACATTGGTGCTTCCCGCGGTCCTCCTACACACATATTTTAAACATTAAATTATAAATCATAGCAGAATAAACATAACAAAGGTATAATCATTAAACAAACTCACATTGAATGTTAGACCCGACATCACTATACTAACATAACCACTAAATAATATATTATATAAAAGAGATCTAAAGACAACTAAAATAAATAAAATAAATCCAACACCTAAACACTCTAAAGGGATATAAATTAATCAACCCAACATCAGACACATTCACATTACAAGCATAAAATATAGTTACCCTTAAACTAAAATAACACAAACTAACAAAGGACCTCTAAAATAAATAAAATAAAACTAACCACTGAAACGTAATAAACAAACTAATTAACTTAAACACCACCAAAAAACTAAAATCTAAATACTGAGCCATGGTAACCATCATTAGGCTAGCAAATACAAAGCAATGTCATACTAGAAAAATGGTCCCCATTAATACCATATTCAATGAAAATCAAGGGACACATATCAACCAAAAGAAGTATCCAACTGCTCAATACTATCCCATTAGCTCAATTTTTTACAAATTTCAAGTGGGTCCCCAATATTGGGGTTAGTTGTGTAATGGCCACAACAAGTAGTCTGATTTTTCTACAAAGTAAGAGCTCATTTTTTGTATAGCACCAAGAATGAATCATCTCTTATGACATCTTTGTGAAGTAGGAAGTGTAGACAAGGGTGAGTATACTCTCAATATGAGAGGTGAACTGATCGAACAGATGAGATAAGGAATCAACATGGGGTCTCAAAAGTACAAGGTAACTCAGACGTCAGACTAGTCTATCTGTCAGTTGGCTAGAACCAAACGTCTGGGTGCTAGACATCTGGGTCTAGGATGTCAAGAGGCTAGACGTCTTGTTCTAGACGTCAGATGGTAAGATGTCTGGAAGGAAGACGTCAGGTGGCTAGACGTCTGGGACTAGACATCTAAGAACTAGATGTTTGGGAGCTAGACATCTGGGACTTAGGCATCTAGGGGTTATATATCTAGGACTGGACATTTGGGGTGCAAACGTCTAGATGTCAGATGGCTGCTATCATGGCTTCTGCTCCTGAATACCGCAAAAAACCTGCCAGGAAGAGTCTTCAACCTGCATAACATTAGCAACACAACCTGCAATACACAACATAACACCAATATGATCAATCGTTGTCTTATTATCTCTAGAAGGTTATAGATACAATTCAAAAGTAAGGGGGGTATTTAAAGGCTGCAGGAGCGGTTCCCCAACTTCCTGCACCAACAACCCAACTGTTTACCCAACCAACTAGTTAGACATCTAACTAACAGTTTAGACGTCTGACTAGCCAGACGTCTACACTAACTAGACGTCTGGCTTAACTAGACTTAACCCAAATAGTAGCCATTTTGTCCTTTTATACATTTAATCATTTTCTCTTCTGATTAGCTGATTAAACTAAACAAACACCATGCCTTATACAAAATGGCATAAATCCACATTTTCTATATACATTCAAAATTGTTTGGGAAATTTTCACAGTCAGTTCCTCATTTTTGCTGTCTGGAACTGTTGTCTACATCTATCATCCCATTCAAAGAAGTTGATGTCCTCAGCGAATTTCTCTGTTCGGTCTATGGGGTATCTATCTCTAATTCAGGTGGAACTAATTTCTTAATGTTGATAGTCTCTATAACAACTTCATACTCCTTCATCTGCATCTTCAACAACTCTCCTCATCCTTGAGTTCGTTGGTGTAGTTATAAAACTTAGCACATTCTACCCCAAGGTTGTTAGCACGATCTTCTGTCTGTTTGAGAGCATCCAACAACTCAGTCTCCCTCTTCCTGAATATATCCTTCATCCGTTGTTCAGACATTAAACCAGAAGACGAAGGTGCTCTCTGTGCTCACTGCTGTTGTAGAGTTGCCTCCCTTTGGTGTACTTGCTATAGTTCCTCCTTCAAGCTTGCCTACTTTTTCCAAACTTCTTTATTTTGCCATGCAAGCTTGAACTAATTTTTGTGCTGCTAATTCCATTGTCTGCTTAACCAGTAACTCTTTAGCCTTTTCCAACTAGGAATTATCTGCCTCCAATTGGGATATCTATCGAGTTTTCTCTTCCAGTTGCGTGCTAAGGTACTCCATGGTCTTCTATAGCTTATCAAGTTCGCTTCTCATGTCGTCTATCATGTTCATACCTTCATCTAGGAGTGTCTCCTTCCATTGTATTATCTCTAGAGCAGTTCACAATTCTTCATCAACTGCTTTCTTAGTTGTGTGTACACACTTCAAACCTTCCCCCAACCCACACAATAGATGGGCAATGAAATTCATTTATGCATACACCGATAATAGTTTAGGAGCTACTTCCACTTGTGCTCCTGGTAATGCAGGTTGTTGATGATTCCTGTTGCTATGGCCACACTTATACACTCGTGCTGGCTTCAGATAGAGAGTAGGTGTCTTCTTTAGCAATTGTGCAATATCCTCCATTGTGGTCAATTCAGAAATGGACAAAGTCCATGGGGTGTCCTGATATATCTTTGAGATGCCCTTCTACCATGGTCCTTGTGCTGCCCAACTAACCAGTTTCTCCATATCTCCCTCTATCATTCCTTGCCATTGCTTCCAATGGCCCATGCAAGCTACTTCAAACTGCAAGCGTATATTATTCATAATCTTCATTAACTGTGAAAAATAGTCAATCACTTGCTGATCCATGTTTTTTGATGGGTCCATAAAATTTGGTACCCGTACCTGAAACACTTGAGACCATAGGTCCTTTTGTTCCTCCTCCTGCTCTTCCTCTTGTGCTACCTATTTTCCCTTGGATGTTGTCGACTTATGACTGCTCATTTGTGGCTCTGCCCTATTCTCTGAATCAGTCCTAGGTGGAGGTTGTTCTCCCATTATCTCAGATACCTCTCCTTGTGATATTTCTCTTTCCTCCACCTGGATAGGGTCTTCCCATGAGTGTCCTACAGTTCTTGCTTCCTCTAGAATTCTTCTTCCCTCCACTACAGGTGTGGTAATCTCTCTCGGATTACCTAATTGTGTTTCCTCATTTGCGATAAATAACTCGTCAATTGATACTGCCCCTAATGTTTCCACAAATGTAGTTGGTCTAACCAGTGAGTCCCCAACTGGCTTTGGTGAGCTGACACCAACCTGGAATGCCACTTCTATAAAATACTCTATGGATCCGATGCGGACCGTTGTACTGGATCCTGTTGTCGGATTGTGAAGGGTTGAAGGGATGTTGAGATCCATCTCCACCCCCTGATGAGTTTCTAACTGTCTTTGGATTGAGTGAGTTGTCTCTAAATTCTATTGAATGGTTTGCAATGCATCTTTAGAGAGAGTTGGGGGTGGCTCATCAAACCGTCCCTTCTTATTCTTCCTTTATACTATTTTTGATGACTGGGAAACTATCTGTTTTGTGGTTGTTTACTTTCATGACCATTAGGTATCCTCCCCTTCTAAAGCAGTCACTGTCTTCTCCTACCTCGATGGTTTATGACATATCTACTTAACTTTCACCTTCTTCATTGGTGTAGTCCCCTTTGCCAGTGGTTGTGAATCAATCCACCGCAAGACACTCACGACTAATTCTAAAATTTTCTTCTTTGATCCAAAGTAAGGAATCTGTACTCCTGCTCTTATGGCTGCATCTAAAATCATCCTGGATGGAGAAATTCTTCATTACTCTTTACAGGAATTCTTGGATGCGGAGCGACAGATGTTGTGCCCAATCATAAGCAACTCCTTCATCTATTCTCTACAAGTACGAAATCAGCCATATGGGCAAATCTGAACTCATCTGTTCTCCTGATAATCTGGCCATAATAACGTTCATTATCACTTCTAGCCCAGTATGTCTCAACTGCAGCTGTTTGATGCCTCTTCCACCATGGGTGTTAAGCATCGTATCCACTTCTACCATGGCCAGAGTAGTGACACTCATAATCAATTATGGCATCTTCTTAGGGTCTACCCTTTCGTTCACCACTAGCTTATCCTTCCTCGGTAGTCCGAATATGCACTGAAATGACTCAGGAGATAAGTCCATTATCACCACCTTATCTCCTATGCGCACATAACTCCTGTATTTGTCCTCATCGTAGTTCTTCAACATTTGAATCAGATAACCCTTAAATAACTCTTTATCAAATTTTAGGACTTGTAGTATAAAATGTACTCCTTCCTCCTTAAGTCTTCCCTTGGCAAGGTTATCATGAGTTGCCTCTGCCCACCATTACCGGTAAAATTCACCCATAGGACAAGTCCATGTAATATTTGTGGTGGGAATTGGTGTTTTTCCACCTTGCTGGACTTCCTTGCTCTTTTTTCTAGTCAATTTCGTTGCCTCCCTCCTCATTCTTGTCTGCCTTGGGTTTTCCACTTGTTCACGCACCTCGTGCTCTAGGTGATGTCGCAGCCTCTTTGCCGACACGGACTCTGTTTCTAATTTTGCCTAACTTGGAGCCTTTCTAGATCTGTGACTCATCTTTCCTACTCCAACTGCTCGGCTGCATTCCTAGTTGTCTGCCTTTTCTAGGCCAGATGTCTGGCTAGATGTCTAAAGTAATTTTCTAGACATTTGTCTTACCAGGCCAGATGTCTAGCTAGAAATTTGAAATAATTTGCTAGACGTTTGCCTTACCAGGATGCCAAACATCTAAAATTTTAGTTTGGACGTCTACTTCCTGGTCCAGACATCTACTCTTCATGCCTAGATGTATGCTTGACTATTTGCCAGACGTCTACTCTTCCTACCTCAACGTCTTCCTGGTTGTTTGCCAGACATATACTCTTTTCATCCAGACGTTTGTCTGGTTATCTGATAGATGTCAGTTCTCTTGGCCTATGCATCTACCGTCTGCTTGCCTAACCTATCTGCTTAGATGTCTGCTTGCCTAACCCATATGATGGCAGTCCTAACCCGTCTGACGACTGTCCTCCTAGGCTAGACGTCTGATATGCCCTAGACGTCTATTATGGCGTGCGTCGTCTTCACCACCCCTTTGGGTTTCTTGCTCTCCTATCAACCGTGCTGCTTGCATTCTCCTCTACCTGCAACTATTGGAATGGTGAAAATGGATGTTTAACCTTCTTTTTAGAGCCTCTCATGCATGCCATAACAGTTTCTCCAACCGCCACCTAGCAATCGTCTCCTCTATGCATGCCACCTAGCTAGACGTCTAGAATTTAGATGTCTAGGGGTGTTGTTTTGTCTTTTCCCTATTTTATATATTTTTTTTAATTATTTAATATCTTCGACTAAAGTGCACAGCCATGCCGAAGCAGATTTCTAAGATATCTGGCATCTTATTCTTGCTATGACGACTTCGACTATCAAAACTACTAAAATCGTCATCACCCCCTACTTCTGCTTCATTCGACTCTTGCCATCTCTGATGATTACTTCATCTGTGGTGAGTTTCGAGTTGAGGTTGCTCTGGACATCTCCCTCTATTCCTTGGCACAATTCACGAGTCTGGCTACTTTGCTTTCGATTGTTGTCTAGCTTCTTGTTCTGGAAACTGGTGCCTATTTTCTTGACGTCCCGTGCTCTGCTAGTTTCTTTCTATCGCCACCCGTATTTGCTCCATCCAATCCTCTACTAGATGGATTTCTCTTTTGTTTGGACTATCGTATTTGGATCAAATTCTTCAATTACATCCTCTAGGGGTCTATTCATAGGGTTCTGATGTGCCAGTTCTACTGTTGGGGTATCCGGATGTCTCTGCCATGGAATCTATTATGTGCTTCTATCATGGCGCCAGATGATTACACAATCATCCAAGTAATAAAACATTTCCCTTCTATGTTTTTGTGGTGGGGTTTCAGTGGTCTTCGATTTTGATTATTTTTTCTGGCTCTTCTACATCTTCGAATTTCACCATTCTACGATTGCTCAAGAGCTCTTACTTGATTTTTTTGTTTCGGATTAATATTCCCATTATAGGTTCCTCTCCTCCCTCGAACCTGGTTCTTATGGCCTCGAACTCTTTTCAATCGAATCTCCCTATTGTAGGGCTATCGTACTCCCAAATTCTCAAGATTCAATCGATTCCTATAAGCTCGCTGAGGTTGGTCCATAGGAATAACCTCAAGAGCATGTAGTGATGGATTAATTGTGGCCATACCCATTGCTAGACCTTGCGGTTCAGCAAGTGGTCTGGTTGACCTAGGGGTATCCAGAGTTGAATTTCTCCCACTCTGGTTATTGGGACAGAGGTTAACCACACTCCTCCCTTGGTCAGGTAAGTCTTGGTCACCGAGTGGCTCTAACGAACCCTCCGAATTCTACAAATTACCTCTATTTTGGCCCTGATTAATGAGTTTGGCCCGAGAACTCCCTTCTTGGCATTAGTTTTCTACGGTTACGTTATGCATAATTTACAACCTTCGGTCTGCTCTTAGCAATATCCTTTGCCATTTGGCTTCCTCGAAGCGTCGCTAAGGTGCACATTGTGCTAAGGCTACCTGATATTATTCTAAAAATATTGATTCAGTACTTGAATTGTTTGCGTTTTCATATGCAAATATGGGCCAATTGGAAGTCTCATGGACTCAATGTTCCAGCCTTCTCACTTCCCTCCTGTGTCGCCTGAGGTTCGATTCTGCTAGCATGTATTGGGCTACTTCCCCATGTTCAGTAGGAGGCTGATTGGCTATGGTATATGGAGTTTTGAATCATCAAGGTACTGACAATTCTGTTTTTTCATCTGTACTTGTGTTAGTAATGTTTAGTCCTTCTGAAGAACTTCCACTCCCGATCACCTATGTTTCATATGTAAACCGTACTCTTGTTTGTTGATTATGAGTCAGGTGTCATGGGCTTCTTTGGGGACTTACATGAAGAATGTCGGGATCAGGTCGATTTCTATCACTACTTGATTTATCCTGCCAACCTCTTTTTCTTGTTATCTCTATTGCTACCTGGACATCCCTCCAATTGATTGATGTCATCTCTTATTTTGTTATTCTGTAATTGGCAGTTGAACTTTGTCCTGCTTTCCAGACCCTCGGTCTTTTAGGTGATTCCACTTGTTATTCAGATCTTACGACTCATGCTTCGTCTGAGTTTACTGAATCTTTTGAGTTCAGTATTATCCTTAATGTGGCTGAGGATGAACTCATGGACTGGTCGTCTAATGCTACTGCATTCTCTCTCACCCTCTCCCCTTGGTCTGCATTGGGTAAGGAAAATAGACTGCTTGCTGGGGAGTTGCCCAATTTAGTCCTTCGTTCTTCATCCTCTTGTTTCGTCTATTCATACCTACGTACCTCCTGACATTATTAAATTCTCTCCATAGTGGTCTCCAACTCCTGGATGACTTCCTCTCGCAACTGGATATTGTACTATCTCAAAGTTTCATACTCTTCATGCAATCTCTGAGTTTCCAACTGCATTTATTGTATAATTCTCACCCCCTCTTCGTTATGTCCTTCTCCCAAAATTTGTAGGACAAATTCTTATGGTACCTAAAGTTGTTCCTCTTCGCTATTTGAAGCAGGTTGTTGTAACTGTTGTTGTTCACCTCTTCTAGTTACCGATCCTTCTTCGATTCCAAATAGCCATTCCAGGTTATGACTTCCCTCCTCCTGAACAACATCATTTTGCTCGTCATTGTCTGGAGTTTGAGTACCTAGATTTGATTCATCTCTCCTAGTTCTAGGATTTCCCTCTGATTATTCTAAACCGATCATGTTTATCTGAACATGGGGCCTGTATAGTTTTAATTTAAAACCATTTATTGCTTTGAGGCAGACTGTTCCGTCTAGTTTCCTCAGTTTGACTACCCCATTCTCCAATACCTCTTCCACTTGAAAGGGTCCAAGCCATAAGGTTTTCAATTTCCCAGGCTTGATCTCTCTTTTTCCATTATATTTGAGGACCAATTCACCAACATTTAGGTCCATCTTCTGAAGATGCTTGTCATGCCATAATTTTCTCCTTTTCTATGATATCTCCGTTGCCCACTGTGCCATGACCATTTTATCCCCTAGTCAAACCAATCCTGTCAGTCGATCCCCGATGCTCTCTTCTTCACTTAGTCAGTTGTCGACTACTACCCTTGGGCTTGGTACCAAAAATTCTATCGGTACCACTACTTCTTGCCCGTACATTAGTTGAAAGGGTGTATGAATTTTTGTTGGTTTGAAAGTAGTCTTGTACGCCCACAATATTACTGGTAATAATTCCTCCCAGTTAGCTCCTTCCACACCACATGTCTTGTACATGATAGAAACTAAGATTTTGTTAGTTGCTGAAAGCACGAGGATACGAAAACAAAAAGGAATATGCTGAATACGATGCGTCTAAAACCAAACTTAACGCCAAAAGCCTATGTATTGAAAAATGCATAAAAAGGAAAGAACATGAGCGAATCGACACAAGATAAAAGCAATATGGAATAGGGTCCTCTTTATTGATGTGCTTTCAAAGTCGTGTTACAATACGTCTCCTTCCTTTTTAGGGGATAGGAGCGTTAAATATGTTTCTTGATCACATCCATGATAGCAATCCTTCTTCTGCGTGCCCACATGTAAGATGGGCGGACCAAAACATCACCGCCGCTTGTGTATATGATTTTTCACTCCTTCCTGCTCTTCTGATTTCAAAAACCTCCGTTCAAAGAAATAGAAAATATTAGTAGCACTCCGTAGATAGAATAAAGCATGTATTTCCCAAGGCCTACTACCAGATATGCATGAAAATATTAAAACGATAATCAAATGACCTCGGATCGACCTAAAATTTTGATAGAAGCATAAATATGTTACCAGGAAGACCACTGCAAAAAGAACAGTCTAGAAATTCCTCACATATTTGTATTCGCTCCAGGGTGGGACGAATAGACCCGTAATAATTTGTCATAAAGCACCCTCTTCAATGTCCTACCTAGGAAGCTCCAAATGACCTACAAAGTTGGGGTTAGCTAATTGGGGGTGTTTTGGGAAGACCCGGATGGTCATATTTCTCCAATTTGGCCTCTATCACCCAGATTTTGATGGTGCCATCTGCAAGTTAGTAAAGGCGGGAAATGACAAAAACCTGGTCAAAATTGCTCATAATGAAATGAAATTTAAACTACAGCCTATTTAACAGATCTAGAATAAGATGCAAAAGAAAAATCAGAGAAATCTATCACAGATTTCTAATTTCTAATCGTCCCAGGTGGGGCGAATAGGACTCGTGATAGTTTGGGGGCGCTCGGGGGCATAACGCCCACCGTTTGGGACACTGTTTTGGCACCAATCCACTTGGGATGGGTCCAAAACTCCTTATGGGGTGTTGTCGACAAATTTTGTGGAATATTGTGGCCAAAAATCAGGTTTTGGGTCCGGATTCGTGCTTCCAATAATCACCCAATAACCTCCCTTTCGAATGAGAGATTAAGGATGTGAAAGGCACAAATCGCAAGTAGGTATGTAAATTGGCAGCACTTCGTTGCTCAAATGCTCCTTCTCTCGTATATCTTTTGGGTGAGAAAACTCACCAATTTATAGACCTTAGGGTCCTCTTGTTTGAATTGCGCATGCGAGGGCGCCACTTGAGTTAATTGTCCTATTTTCAGAGAAAAGCTAATTCCCTGATTTAGAATCTCCTTGCATGAGGTCTCTAAAATAAAGACATGCATGATCGAAGTCTCTCTTCTTGAATAAAAGCTATTCCTCGCAATTGCATGGCCTGAAGCCTCAGTTAACTAGCAGACTTGCCGAGGTTTGACTTTTTGCCAGTCAAACTTGCTATTCGCCTCACCCTGGGGTGAATGCTGCTATTCGTCCCTGGGTGGGACGAATGCCGTTTGTATTCATCCCTGGGTGGGACGAGCAGAGAGCAAGGTGCCAAAAAGGTGCCAAATTGACCTCTGACCTCCAAACTACTTTTGGGAGTGGTTAGGACCACTGTTTAACCTCTGGGGGCTGCCCTAGGGGCTGTGTGTGTCAATGCGATCAGCGCTTGTCGTCACATAATCGGATTGGTGCTGTTTTGGTGTCTACAGATGCCCCTTTTTGGGAAGCATTGTGCAAGGCGCAGCGCCGAGAAAAAATAGATAACCAAAGCACTAATGATTAGGGTTTCTCAATAACCTAACCAACTCTTGATGCCCCAAGTATGGAAAGGGCACGCATTCTTGAATCCTTGCTTCTGACGAGCTAAGGAACTTAATTCAAGTGTTAACCTTGTTCGGTGAGGTGTTACTTGAGCTTGGACATTGATCAGTCATGAATAGGCAAAGGGCGCAACCTTTTGTCTATGGGAACCTTGAGTTCATGATTCATGAATGCCAAGTGTTTGATCAACTTGTGATAATTGCTTGTTTGCTGCCCCAAGCAGGGGTGCGATTGTCTTTGTCAATGATCCTTTGAATGCGTGTCATTTCCATGATTGGGTATGTTTTTGTTGATTGGTGACTAAGTGTGACTACCCCCTCAAGCGACGAATCGATGAGGGAATGACCGACATGAGAAAAGCGACGAGTCGCTTGACCCAAGATGACTTAGGTAAGGGTGCCTTCAGTTGTTTACCATTGAATGCGAAAGCAGTTTCCGAACATTCTGACCTATTTTTGGTGGGTGTGAACCCTTTTTGTGACGCATTTTGGAGCTAAAATTGTCAAAAATCCGTCCTCCCGTGGAGCGGTCCGGCTATGGTAGCCTTCTTAGGGAGTAGGATAGTGACAATTTGTAACCCCAACGTCTATTTTGGATGCCAAGAATGTCGGGCACAAAAGCGCCTTCGTTCGGCAATGTTATTGCTATTTTTGGATGGGTTTTGACCCGTTTTGGTGACGCCGTTTGGGGATGAAATTCTCAAAAATCCGTCTTCCCGTGGAGCGGTCCGGCTATGGTAGCCTTCTTAGGGAATAGGATAGTGAGGATTTGTGACCCCGACATCTGTTTTGCATGCCCGAAATGTCAAGTGCAAAAGCACTCTTATCGGACACTTTTAGGGCTTGTTTTTGGTGCATTTTTGTGCATTTTTTGCTTTTTTGAAATTTTTGCTCTGTATTCATCCCTGGGTGGGACGAATTCCTATTTAGTATTCATCCCAGGGTGGGACGAGCGCTAACCGTAGTGCTCGTCCCGGGGGGAACGAGTACGTGCTCAAAAAGCCTATTTAAAGGCCAAAACTGAGTTTTGGGCTCATTTGCATTTGTTTTTCTTGGCGATTTGGAGCTCTGAGGAGGAGGAGGTCAATTCTGCGAAGCGAAGCGCTACCAAATTTTTCTTGCGACCATGAGTTCACACACCGGATCGAGCGGCGGAGCCGAAGCGATACTAGTGAGTGCCCTTCCTCTTTATTATTTTGTGTTGCAATTGGAAAACCGTAGTTTGCTTATTTCTTGTTTTTTTGTTTATTTTGTTGTTTTAATGTTAAAAATGAAACCCTAGTCTATCAAAATTAACACTTAGTTTAAAACTTAGTATAACCCTAGTCAAACAAAGATCAAAATTTAGTTGAAAACTTAGCTAAAAACTTAGTTTAGAACATAACTTAAAACCTCGCTTAACCCGAATTGAACAAAGTTCAAAACTTAGGTTAGAAACGTAGGGTAAAACTAAGCGTAAAATGTAGCTCAACCCTAGTTATTTGTTGTTTTTGTGTTTTTAATTTTCTAGTTTAGAGTTAAAAACCCTAGGTCTGAAAAATTATTTTGTGTTTTTTTTGTTTGTTTTTTAATTGATCGGTTAGAGTTAAAAACCCTAGAACTGACCAATGATTTTTTAATAATTTTTTGTTGTTAATTTATCAGTTAGAGTTAAAAACCCTAGATCTGAAAATTAGGTTTTTGAATGTTTGTTGTTTTTTAATTTATCAGTTAGAGTTAAAACCCTAGGACTAACAAATGATTTTTTGTTTTTAATTTTTTTGTTGTTAATTTATCAGTTAGAGTTAAAAACCCTAGATCTGAAAAATTAGGTTTTTGATTGTTTTGTTTTTGTTGTACATTTTGATGCATTGTTGTATATTCATGGTATTGTTGTACAATTTTTTTATTGTTTTAATGTTTTTGTGTTGTTTTCTTTTGCAGGTTGTGAAGAGCCGGTATCGGGTGCCTACTATTTTCACTGAAGCACGTGCGGCACTGACTTTGGTTGACTGGGACTGGCTTGACGCCCTTGGGCTCAAGCAGGTGACTCGACTGGAGCCGGTGGTCGGGGATCGGGCCTATCTGACGGCCCTGATCAACCTGTGGGATCCTCGGACCAACACCTTCCATCTCCCAATAGGGGAGATGACGGTGACCTTGGAGGATGTCTATCGGATTCTTCGGATTCCAATAGACGGACTGTCGATCCGGACGACGTCGTGGGATCGGAGGACAACAATACTGATACGTTTTTTGGGCATGGGGAGGAGTTGGGTGTGGAGAGCCCCATGGAGAGGGCGGAGAGCGACTGCCATATTGGTGGCATACTGGTTCGATGGTGGCTAGAGAGGGGTGTGTTGGGAGTGAGGCACGCATTACTCATGGGCCTCATTTCCAACATGCTGCTTCCCGACTCATCGGGTGTGAGGTTCCCATGGAACCTGCTAGAGGTGGTGTTCAGGTTGGTGGAGTGTCCGACATATGCATCGATGATTATGATATGGGGATAGACTTTACTGGCATAGCTCTATGATGAGTTGTACGAGGTCCACTGTCGAAAGTGAAAGGGGATTAGTTGTAGCTACTTGTTGCAGTGTTGGGCTTGGCAACACATAGCAGTGGAGAGGCCGATGGGGCTGCCCTGGATGACTCAGGTGGAGATGATAGATCGAGAGATCGGATATGGGGCATTATGGTGGAGGTCGAAGGAGCAGGGATAGAGTCAGATGGGTAGGTGTCGTAGGGCACTATGCCGATGCCTTCGCTTGACTTACTCTGGGGAGGTGTTCTGGCGCCCCTACCGGGACTGTCCAGCCTGGCTTGAGGCTGGAGAGTGGCTCTGATGGGTACGGAGGGGGCGATGGCTGATTGGGCATCATGGGACTGAGCAGGAGTTCTTCCCATATGGTCGGGTGACACGATAGTTTGGGGTGCACCAGGGGATGCTTGGTGAGCCCGTGGTCTATCGACATCGGGGGATGAGAGGACTCTAGACCGGCCAGTCATTGCACCACTTGGTGAGGATTTAGATATAGCTATTGACATCCTAGATGTGGATGACGTCGGGGTTACTATCGAGTATGAGTAGTGGTGGACTTTACGGCGATGGCGAGGTGAGGGGCCTCTAGGGGGTGCAACAGGGGATGAGGGTGCAGAGGCACTAGGAGAGGGTTGGGGAGTTTCGCTGGATGATGCAGACTTGGTGGAGGTTGAGGATGTTGGAGGGGAGTTTGGGGTGCTGGATCAGCTAGAGATGCAGGACGTCCCAGAGTAGTGGGAGCCAGAGTAGGCTGCTATCCCGGATTCATCGAGGCCTCAGACAAGTTCGGAGGATGTGGAGGCAAGGCATGGCGCTGAGATAGCATGATTGGAGGACCTATTATGGAGACGAGATGAGGAGCTAGGGGAGGCTTTATAGAGAGGAATCTCTTGTGGACTCAGCTAGTTGAGTGGGAGAATGCATGGGCTGTGTCCCACCGATAGGAGGGGGATACCGATGCTGCATGGGAGAGGGATCTCCTACGGGCATAGCTAGCATAGCACGATGACGTAGTAGCTTACTACTGAGAGGGAGGGGGGAGGAGGTAGAGTGGCTTCGACATCGGATGGATATGGAGGGAGAGATTATCCACCTTGGTGGGCGGATACCTGAGCCCCCTAGAGGTGGCTCTTCACGTCGGATGAGAGACAACGATACTGAGCAGTCAGCATCATCTCATCGTAGGCGGCTAGATGAGGGGGCACTAGTGGGCGTGATGCAGGGGCGAGCAGTAGTCACCCTGAGAGGTCCCATAGGACCCACACCATGGGGGTAGTTCCCGTCGCACCGATCCTACGTGATCATGGTGGCCGACGCCCTAGGCTTGGGGGTTTTTGAGTTTTTGGCTTTTTTTGCGGGTTCAGAGGACCGGTTCATTGTAGCCTGTCAGCATTTTTGATGATATATATATAGATGACTCTTTTTTGGTGTTTATGCACTTTTCATGGTTTGTTTTTATGTACATGTATTTACATTGATGTATGCAAATGCTATTATGAATGCGATGTTTCTAATTTGTATGATGTATGCCAATGGAATGAATGAAATGAGTTGTTGATAACTTGTCGATGCACCATAGACCGTGCAAGATTTGACTGACTTGCTGTACTAATGGGATGACTTTGTGGAATGACTTTGCATGTGAAAACTTTGTTTTTGTATTTTGCATATTTTTTGATGGTGATGTACGGAATGAAATGTGCCAGCTAGTTTAAAATGTAGTTAAGCTTTTCTCGAGATTCAGATATTTTAACTAACTAGCCAAGACTGTACATTTATCTCGCAAGACTTTTGAACAAGGTATAAATCCGACTTGAATTTAACCAAGTTATTTCACATCCCTGTGTGTGCAATTGAGTTCGTTTATGTGGTATTTGTCAGGATACCGCCAGTTCCAGATAGGCTATCAACCAAACCTGTACTGAGGATCACCTAATTAGCTCCACTAACTCCATTGTTGTATTTAGTAAGATTAATCCATGGGACAATCTAAGGTACCATAAGCTAGCTCATCCACATGCAAACATTGGTCTGCGCACATGCAAAGCTAATGTGACAGACATATCGTCATGCGTTTAGGATACCACCATTGCTAGGTAGGTTGTCCACCAAACCCGTAATGAGGATCACCTAGATGGTTTTTCAAATGCTGAGAATTCCAGGGATTCAAGTTCAGGTTGTGTGTTTGCTCAATGGTTTAGGATACTTGCTCGTCTACATAGTGATGAAAATCACTGTTTATTTTTCTCTTTGTTTTTCTTTTTGAGCAAGGATTTTGAATAGTGGTGATAACCACTGTTATTTGATTTTGTATTTTGAGCTTTGTAAGGTTGAGCTTGTAAGTTTGTGGCTTATGAATGGCCTTGATCCTGTTGGCCTTGGGGATGACTACCCATCCTGTTCAGGGACGTGTAGTACGAATCCTTACGACTTTGGGAACCAAGGGGATGATGGAGATTATGAAGTAAGGGCATTGATATTTTAGGCCTTGGGGATGACTACCCATCCTGTTCAGGGACGTGTAGTATGAATCCTTACAACTTTGAGACCAAAGGTGAGTGGAGATGGTTGTGATGATGGTTTGTTGGAATTTTGTTTTTGAATGGCATTGATCCTTTTAGGTCTTGGGGATGACTACCCATCCTTGGCAGGGACGTGTAGTACGAATCCTTACAACTTTGGGGACCAACGATGATTGGGATTTTGGTAGTGGTGAAGACCACTATTTATTAGGGGGAATGGATGGGGAAGAGCTCATCCTTTTGTCAATTCTCAGCATTCTGGAACCATTCGCACAGGGGGATGAATAGGCTAATCTTTCACCTATGGTACCCTAGACTGCTTTGTAGGTTTCTCTTGCATTCACACAACTTAGGAATTATTTTATGTGTTTTAACTTGTGTAGGGATGTTACGTAACAAGGCGTGATCCAAGTAAAACTTTCCCTTGTAAAATCTGTTTAACTTTGTACAGTTTTTGGCTAGAAATTTAAAGACAACTGAATGACGAAAACCCTATATACATTAGGAGACAACTGACTAATGCTAAAAAATGGCGATGGTGTTATTCTGGATGTATGCGTTTATGAAATGGATTTGATGTGGAAAATGATGGAATTGCCAAGTAATGATAGTCTATGGTGCTTTTGACTTGTATGACCTAGCAAATATGCAATGTATGGATGCGATGCCTAATGCAACCTATATTTTTGTATTTTGATTTTTATGAGTATGCATGGAATTGAAATGCAATTTTTTTTTTTATTTTTGATGATTTTATTGTTTTTTGTTTGTTTTTGAATATTTATTTTGACCAAGCGGTTATGGTAACCCTTGGAGCTTTTGGTGTTTGACCAAAGGGTTTATGGATACCTTTGGAGCATTTTTTGGGTTGACCAAGCGATTGTGAGAATCCTTGGAGCTTTTGGGTTGACCAAAGGGTTTATAGATACCTTTGGGGCATTTTGGGTTGACCAAGCGATTGTGAGAATCCTTGGAGCTTTTGGTTGGACTATGGCTCTCTAGATGTGGAATGGCCTCAAATGATCGATGTTCAAGGGTTCTGTTTCCTTGATTCCTTCAAGAGAGGCAAGCCGGTATGTTCCAGGTCCTATTCTACTGTCAATGACATAAGGACCTAACCAGTTTGTCATGAACTTGTCCCTTAGATGGGATGGCAAATTAGAATTCTGTTGGTTCTCTTTTAAGACCAAGTCACCAACCTGAAATTCCCTTAGGTGGACCTTCATGTTGTATGCTTTCTTAAGTCACTCTTGATAGATACGCAAATGCTCGAGAGCATTGATGCGTCGTTCATCGAGCAACGTCGCTTGGTCTAACCGGGCCTACCGTGCATTGTCATCATCGATGAACTCTTGCATTGAAATGCGTAGGGAAGGGATTTCCAACTCAAGAGGCATGACTCGCCTCGGAGCCATACACCAACGAAAATGGAGTTGCCCCAGTGGGCATCCGAATGCTAGTGCGATAAGCCCATAGGGCAAGCGGGATCTGAATGTGCCAATCCTTATGACTGTCTGTGACTGATCTTTTTGAGGATGGCAACTAGCATTTTGTTTGACGCCTCTGCTTGCCCATTTGCCTGCGGATAATAGGGTGTTGAAAAACTATGCTGAATTTTGTACTTTATGGTCAAAGCACGCACATATTTGTTCTTGAATGACGTCCCATTATCCGACAGGATCTTGGATGGAATACCAAAATGACATATGATGTTATGCAAAATAAACTCCGCAATGCGGGATCCAATCGTAGAGGTTAGCGAAATTGCTTCCACCCACTTGGTAAAGTACTCTATGGCCATTATGATGAACGTGTGATGACCGAACGATGTAGGGGAGATCTTTTCGATTAGATCGAAGCCCCACTATAAAAAATGCCAAGCCGATTGGATCGGCTGCAAGGCTTGAGAAGGTACGTGTGTCAAATTAGCATGGTGTTGACACTTCACGCACTTCTTTACATATGCACAACAATCTCGCTCTAAATATGGCCAATAATAGCCCATGCGAAGAATGCGCTTTGCGATGGCCATACCGCTGAAGTGGCCACCACATGTACCATCGTGTGCTTGGGTGATCGCCCAAGCGGACTCTTGCTGGTCCAAGCAATGGAGGAGGATTCCTTCATAGCTCCGATGATACAAAATGTCTCCTAACAAGACATGTTTTGTCGCTTTCTGTTTAAATGATCTTTTCGCGGCTTGTGTCAATCCAAGTGGGAGGTTACCTAGCTTGAGGTAATCCCTAATGGGTGTGTACCAATCCTGCTGATCAGAAACCTCGATGGTATGAATGACCAATCCCTCTTGAAGTTCATCCCTAGCAAAAGCTGAGCGGGAAAGAACTTGTAAAAATAGCGTTGTGTTGCTATTAAGAGGGGTCGGGGAGAACAAGGACCCCTAGTTGGCTCGAGTCAAACAATCATGGATTCGAGAGAACCTATCCTGAGATGGTTCAATCTGGATCAGGTGGATTCTTGGTGTTAGGTCAGAGCTTGCACGCTCCATCATGGATTGCGATAATGTTTTAACCTGAATGGTTGTCATTTCACCGGAAGGGTCTTGTGGGATTAGTGACCCCAAGGAGGCCATAGTATCCGCAAAATGATTCGATGATCGAGGGAGTGCCTCGATGTCATACCATTCAAGTTGTGCCAGGAATTTGTCCACAAGGGCTTTGTAGGCCTACATAACTGGACATTTACATTGGAATATCCCCTTTACTTGATTGACAATTAACAACGAATCACCAAAGATGTTTAAACATTTAATGTTCATGGTGATTGTTGTCTGAAGACCTATGAGCAAGGCTTCGTATTCTGCATTGTTGTTGGTGCACGAGAAGTCTAATTTAAATGACAGAGGCATTGGAGCCCCTTGTGGAGTGAAGAATACAATTCCCGTGCCACCTCCTTGCTCACATTTAGAACCATCAAAGAATAAGGTCATGTCAGCCCGTGACTCAGGCTCATCAGAATCTGGCGATTCTAAAACATGAAAAACCCCATCATCCGGTAGTTCTACGGTCAGAGGTTGATCATCTTCAAGAGGAGCCTCTACCAGTTGATCGGTGATGACTTGACCTTTTATGGATTTCTATCCAATGAATTCTATGTCAAACTCCATCAACAACATGATCCATTTCGTCATGCGGCTACTATGATAAGTACGACTCATCATGTATCACAATGGATTCTCCTTAGACACAACATACGTCGTATTGTTGAGCATGTAGTGGCATAGCTTTTTGGTAGCAAACACCACTACCAAGCAGAGCTTCTCAACGTATGCATAGTTAAGTTCATAATTGACCATGGTGCGGCTAAGATAGTAAGTAGCCTGTTCTTTGTGTAGTTCATTTTTTTGGGACAACATGGCGCCCAGTGCCACCTTAGTAGCTGAGATGTATAAGTAGAATGACACTCCTGGTCTAGGTGGTGCCAATACTGGCGATGAAGCCAAGTATTGTTTAATGTCATCAAAGGCTGATTGGCACTCGTCATCCCAATGAAATGTTACCCCCTTATGCAATAATTTATTCATGGGTCGGCACTTGTCAGATAACTGCGCTATGAAGCGCTTGATCGACGCGACCTTTCCCTATAGACTCTTGAGCTGCTTGATGGTAGTTGGGGGAAGCATTTCAAGGATTGCCTTGACTTTGTGTGGGTCTACCTCGATTCCTCATTTAGAGACTATGTAACCCAAGAGCTTTCCAGATGTGATGCCAAATACGCACTTCTTGGGGTTTAGTCTGACCTTATGCTCCATGAGGCGATCGAGGATCTTGCTTAAGTCATCGAGATGATCTAGGCGCAAAAGAGATTTGGCCAACAAATCATCCATGTAATCCTCCAAAGTTTTGTGCATGTAATCATGGAAGATGTACGTCATGGCACGTTGGTAGGTGGCGCCAAGCATTTTTAAGGCCAAAAGGCATGACCTTATAGCAAAATGTCCCCCAAGGCATTGTGAACGCCATTTTTAGTTGGTCCTCGGGATTGATACGAATTTGATTGTATCCCGAGAAACCATCCATGAGGGAAAGCATTTCGTGGCCCACTGTAGCGTCTACCAATGCGTCGATGCTCGGCAAGGGAAAATCATCCTTAGGACTCGCTTTGTTTAGATCTCAAAAATCGATGCATATGCGAATCCTCCCATCGGGCTTCTTGATGGGAACCATGTTAGACAACCATGGCGGGTAATCCACGCAGATGACAAACTGTGCATCCAATAGCTTTTGTAGCTCATATTTGACCATTAAGGCCACTGTTGGGTGCATCTTACGTAGTTTTTGCTTTACTGGCTTGACTGTCGGATCAAGCGTTAGATTATGCGTGACTAGCTATGGGTCTAGTCCCGGCATGTCTTTGTATGACCATGCAAAAACCTCCTTCTTCTCTTTGAGAAGGGCAATGTAGTCGGCTTGCTCTTCGGGGGATAGACTTACCCCTAGCTTGATGATTTGCAAATTCACTGGATCCGAGCCGATGTCTACGTCAGTCATCTCCTCGATCGACATGTGGGACCCGTCCTCCAACTGGTGTGGAGTTGGGATCAAGTGGATATCGTTTGCTGAATTTAGATCATCGTTCGGAACATCAGGTTCCTCTTCAACATGGAAGACATCCTGAGTCTATCCTGGGGTGAAATGGAACATCCCACCACAAGGCCAGTACTCTGATGGGGATGGCGGTGTGTCAGCACGATCCCAGTCGATAGCATCTAGGTCTAGATACAATGACCATGTCGGGTCGGCTGGATCATGGATGGGGGCGGTTAAATCAATGGAGATCATGTTGATGAAATGATTGTGGTCTCCATTACCATGGGTGTTGTAACTCGGACATCCTAGATGATCTTTGTGCTCCGGATCTGGCTCTATGGGTACTGGCACAAATGGATCAGCCCTATGCGTGGATACGAAGACAGGGTCCGCCCTAGGCACTGATGGTTTGATAGGGTCTCCAGGCGGAAGATGCTCTCTATGTACCTGGAGTGGCGGGTGCAGTAATTGCTATAACTGCACTTGGTTTAGGTGCCACCTATGCCTTGGCCCTATGTGCAGGTGTTCAAACATGTCATCTATGTCCAAGGGATATTGTTGTTGCATCTTTCGCATGTGGTTGAGATAGGCCATCTCGGTTTCATCTTCGTAATCACTGTCAGAGATCCAAAGGCCTTCGTTGGCTCCAACAATGGTTTGCGACATATGAGGCTCATCTTGTTCGAGCAAATTAATGTGGTCCCATCGAGGTTGTTCCGCTCTCTACAGGGGGACCTGATTCTCTTGAGGTGGCATATGCTCAAATGGAGCATCCAATGGGAACATTGTCAGGAAGCTCTCCCGATCATCATCCATGGGATATACTTGTGAATGATTGCTATCAGACTCGAAAGGATCCCAAGGTGCTACCTCGTACTCCGACTCATCCTCTCGAAGACCCTTCTTGGTCTTGTCCATATCCCTCTTGTGGGTGAGTCCTTGAATTTTCTCCCTGTTCGACCGAAGGGAAAGGGTTGTTATGGTCAACAAGGTTGGTTGTTAGCAATGGGAGATAATCTCCCAATGTATAGTTTGTGTTAGGATTGGCATATGGATCTGATGCCAACCCATCCTTGTTGCCTATCCCTAGGCCTTGCATGTTCTCCACCAAGATGTCTAGGGGCAAGGGGTGGTTGAACCCTACTCCCGACTTGTCATACGACATTTGATATCTCGGTTGGCAAAGAACACGCACTCCTTGCTCATACCTACCCAACCCATATCCATGCCAATTGCATTGGCCAAGATATCTTAAAGCAAAATCAGGGTTGGATAGATAGTTGACATCCTCAACAAAGGGCTCTTCATCTTCATCTTCTTGCATACAAATTTCAACGCCATTATCCAGGCCCCCATAAACAAAGTTTGTCCGATTGGGTGGGTAGCCTAAAGGAACCACTGAGCCGATGGGGAGTCGAGGCCTCCCCATGTCCTGCATGGACTCAAGTGTGGGCGTTGCTACAATGTTCCTCACTAGATACTCCCCAGGCCCGTGCTAGCCATTTCAATGGTGACCGTTGGTGGTTGAGGGGGAGCGAATGGGAGTCCTTCTTGAGTCCACTCCATGTGGGGTGAACTAGGCATCTCGACTTCCATTCTGCTAGGCATCTCTTCTGTCGAGATGGTTGAGACTAGAGGTGGTTCCTCTTCTATGGGTTTCTTTCCCTTGTCCTTGGATGTGGCCACCGTAGGTGGCATCGTTGTTGAAGGACTAGCGAAAGAAGATGGACCCGACTGAGGACTCGATGGATTAATCACTGGAGATGCCTACGGAATCGGACCCTGTTGAGATGGATTCAACTAAAAATCCAAATGTGTTGATGGAAGGGTCGATTGCGGCATGAATTGCACTGTATTGCAGTATTTGAAGGGCTCCAAGTCTACCGGGACTACATGCACCTATCCTTCAAATGTATACTTTAGGCACTGATGAGCTATTGAAGGGACACACTTCATGTCCCTGATCCAAGGCCGGCCCAGCAAGATATTATAAGCCATCTCACCTTCCAAGATGTGGCACAATGTATGAATAGTCTTTTGTCCCACTTGGATAGGTAGGACAATTGTGCCAACTGTCGAGCAGATTGCATCATTGAATGCTCGTAGTGTATAAGTGGAGGCCACGATGTGAGATGCTGGCAACTTCAAATGTTTTAGTGTTGCTGTAGTGATGATATTACTAGATGAGCCAGTGTCCACCAACACCCTCTTATACGGAATCCCGTTGACCCATGCAATAACGTGCAGGGGTGGATCCGCCACATCACCAGTCACTATTTTCAATTCATCTTCTCTAAAGGTGATGACTGGCTCTGTACATTGTTTTACATGTCCCACAAAGTTGTTGAAAGAGTTCGCTTCATGGGGCTGCAGCTCGATGGCCTTTAAAATCTCCATTAGAGCCTCCCGATGGGGCGCTGATTGTTGAATTAGCTCGTATATGGAGAGCCTAGCCGACGTGGTCCTTAGACTTTGGGTAAGTCTAGTTCGAATCGTGGCCACTGGTCTAGGTGGGGGAAGTTGCGTAGGGTGCTGTTGAGTTTGTGACATCGATGGAACCTCTCTTGTGGCTATCGCAGGCGCAGCTCCTGGGTACTTCTTGTTCCTAGTCACTATGCTTATCATCCCCACATATCCCTGCATAGGGCAATTCTGTTGCACCTCATTGACTTGAAGAGGTTTTGCCTGTGCCTCATGGGTAGGCAAGGGGTCTCTGAATACTCCCATATGTTGGTTGTTTGGCGCTACGGGGTTGTCCACTCGCCAATGTCTTGTTGTCGATTAGGTCTTGTACCAAACCTTTGAACTTCCAACATGCATTAAGATCATGTCCCTTACGCCTGTGGAACCTACAGTATAAGTCCTCTCGGTACCCCTTAGGCTTCGGTGCATTGGGGTCTATAGTTTGAATCTCTGGAAGGTTGATCAAGTTCGCCGTTGACAAGCGGTCAAACAGAGAGTCCCTGGACTCTGTGTAAGGAGTAAATTGTCGCCTAGGGCGACGCTACTGATTTTGTTCCTGCCTTTGGTTTTCTCTCTCATAGTTGTTAGGAGGCACCACCTGATAGTTAGCCTTTTGAGGCTGTGTTGCTTGTGCAGGCTTAGGGACGTTGATAGCAACCTGATTAACCGCAGCGGGTTTCGGTTGCGTGGTCCCTATTTTAGTGTTCTTGGTCCATTCTTTCTTCTTAGGTTTGGCGATCTCACCATCTTGTATCTTAATCTCCTCAATGATTCTGGCTTGCGCCAGAGCTTCCTCTAAACTGGCATATTGCTGTAGCTGCAATAGCATGAAGATCGATCTCAAACAACTTTTTGAGAACATTTGGGTCAGGTCTGACATGGGAGGGAGGTAAGGCAGCTTTGAAAGCAACGTCCTCCACCGGTTCCCGTATGCCACCATGGTCTCTTCCTCATACTTCCTGAGGCTAGCTAGGTCACTTAATGATGCCTTTTTCTTAGTGTTGAAGGTGAAGCATTCGAGGAACGCGTCCACTAGCTGATCCAAGTTACTGATGCTATGTTTCGGTAATTGGGTGAACCAATCCGAGGTAGGGCCTACGAATGTGGTTATAAATGTTCTTAATAACAAAGCATCATTGTCCTGAATACCAAAGCACTGGCTCAGGAATCTAGTCACATGCTCTTGGGCATCCTCCTCCCCTCTAAAGAGTGCCAATTGGGGTAGTTTAAAGTGTTTTGGGTATGGAGGTGCCGACACTGATGGATGCACAGGATGACTACGGAGTTGGCGTAAAGTGGGCTTTTGGGGCCCATAAGTCTTGATCTCCATAGACTCTAAGCACTCTAGCAGTGCTTTATATGCATCAGAGGATTTAATTTCTTCCTCCTTAGTTTGCTCCCATTGTGGGTTGCGGGGAACTTGAGGCCTATTGAGAGGTAGCTGGATAGCACCCCTCTGCCTTGGTAGAGCATTTCAGCCCACTCTTCTTCTTGTTCATACTCCTCATAGGCTTCTTGAGGAGTGCCTGGCCGAGACCTATACACATGGGTGGGTGCCCGCAGAGGGTGCCCATCATTGTTTCGGGGAGTGGCCTCCCGCTCAGGTCTAGGAGGTCTCGGAGGCAATACTTGATAAGGTCACGTGGACCTGTCTCGTACCAAGGGGTTATGCCTCTCATACACTTCTACTTTATGTGCGTGAGGGATTGGAACCTTCGCAGGCACATTGTTATGAAGCAATTCGGTTGCTTGACGTTGAATGCACTCTTTGCTAAGGCGGTACAGATGCTCTAACTATTCTTGATCTTGCCTAAGCTGCATGATTTGCGCTTGGCGGGCGGCATGTTTGGCAAATGCCAAGTCAATTTGTTCCATCGTCTCTTGTTTAGGAAGCCTAGATGCCTCTCCTACATGTCTATCTCGGTCATGGTGATCCGAGACCCCTATGGGTTGCTTTCCTCTATCGAGGTTAGCTGCATTAACCCGAGGCTGTAGCCTCAATGGGTGATCCTGATACATGGCAGGTGCATGGAGGTACATCACTCCCATGCTATGTACTGCTCTTGAGGAACATGGTAATCTTCCTCATCCTCTCTTTCATATGCATGCAAGGTGCGGGCAGAATTGTCTTGCCCTGTCTGGAAAGCTTGATACTCTAGATTTTGTCTAGTGTTTCTAACAACAATGCGGGGTAGAGGAGGGATGAAGAAATCATGTGGCCCCTCCTTCTGGACCCTCTATTGTTCTAACACTTCATCACTAGGCCACTCATAACGAGCATCTAAGGGAGGTCTCCTGTCTATGTTGAGTGCTACGTGTAGGTTCTCTTCTTGAAAGGACCTATGCTGAGTGGGGGTGCCCCTCAAAGAGGTGCCTCTATAGTCCTATTCTGTTATGGCATGATGTGGACTATCTTGTGTGTCAGGCCACCAAGGCGGGATGACTAAGTCCTCAGGACTATATCGGAGGTGACTTGCCCCCCTTGGTGCACTTTCTGCAGCGCTTGCCCATGATTGGGCTCGGCTACGAGTGTACACCATGGTGATGTGCTCCTAAAGATGAGTAGATTTTTATCTTTTTTAGGATTTCTTATGCTACACTAAATAGGAAATATCACACACACAAACAATGATTATCTCGTTTAACGATTTAAAAGTGTGCCCTAAACCTGGTTCAGTGTGTTTTTGATGTTCGTTTTGAAAGTTTGTGAAAGAACATTTAAATGCAAAATGATGGCTCTTATGACTCCCAAAAAATGGTCACCCCTTCGATATACCATTGCCAGACCGATATACCAACCTCTCTATATACCCACCCTTACGTGAGGGAAACTATTGGTACGTGAGAGCAGATGGTACGTGGAACATAGGCGGTACGGAAGGGGGATCACTCTGTTTATGACACCTACCATAGAAGACTTATCCTCATGCACTGGGAATCACCCCAGCTACACTTGGTCAGCTTTCATCAGGATTTACGTCTAGCAACAGTCACGATCGTGGTAATGTATGCAATATCTCAAGCCAAGGTGGTGATGAAATCCACCGTTGGTCTTGCTCAAGGGTTGGGGTTTTACGACCAACTCCTTGTTGTTTTAACTTACCACGTGGTGTGTGGGGTTCTTTTTAAGTTGCATAAATGAAGCAAACAAGCATTCAAACTCTCCTATGCAAGAAAATAACCAGAGAACAAACAGCAAAATTTTTGATAGAAGGTGTTTAAGACCTCTACCTCTTCTCTGCCCAAATCGGATGTCTCTGAATTTCTGCTCTGAAATAGTCCAACGTTGGAAAACTTGGTACTTGTAAGCAAAAGAACAAGCAAATTTAATCAAAAATTTAATCTTAAAAATCAAGGGATAGATGTCCCACCGTGATCGCCACTGAAAGCACGAGGATACGGAAACAAAAAGGAATATGTTGAATACGATGCGTCTAAAACCAAACTTAACGCCAAAAGCCTATGTATTGAAAGAATGCATAAAAAGGAAAGAACATGAGCGAATCGACACAAGATAAAAGCAATATGGAATAGGGTCCTCTTTATTGATGTGCTTTCAAAGTCATGTTACAATACGTCTCCTTCCTTTTTAGGGGATAGGAGCGTTAAATATGTTTTTGATCACATCCATGATAGCAATCCTTCTTCCGCGTGCCCACATGTAAGATGGGCGGACCAAAACATCACCGCCACTTGTGTATATGATTTTTCACTCCTTCCTGCTCTTCTGATGTCAAAAACCTACGTTCAAAGAAACAGAAAATATTAGTAGCACCTGCAGATAGAATAAAGCATGTATTTCCCAAGGCCTACTATCAGTATATGCATGAAAATATTAAAACGATAATCAAATGACCTCGGATTGACCTAAAATTTTGATAGAAGCATAAATATGTTACCATAAGACCACTGCAAAAAGAATAAGTCTAGAAATTCCTCACAGATTTGTATTCGCTCCAGGGTGGGACGAATAGACCTGCAATAATTTGTCAGAAAGCACCCTCTTCAATGTCCTATCTAGGAAGCTCCAAATGACCTACAAAGTTGGGGTTAGCTAATTGGGGGTGTTTTGGGAAGACCCAGATGGTCATATTTCTCCAATTTGGCCTCTATCACCCAGATTTTTCTGATGCCATCTACAAGTTAGTAAAGGCGAGAAATGACAAAAACCTGGTCAAAATTGCTCGTAATGAAATGAAATTTAAACTACAACCTATTTAATAGATCTAGAATAAGATGCAAAAGAAAAATCAGAGAAATATATCACATATTTCTAATCATCCCGGGGTGGGGCGAATAGGACTGTGATAGTTTGGGGGCGCCCAGGGGCAGAACGCCCACCGTTTGGGACACTGTTTCGGCACCAATCCACTTGGGATGGGTCCAAAACTTCTTATGGGGTGTTTTCGACAAATTTTGTGGAATATTGTGGCCAAAAATCAGGTTTTGGGTCCGGATTCGTGCTTCCAATAATCACCCAATAACCTCCCTTTCGAATGAGAGATTAAGGATGTGAAAGGCACAAATCGCAAGTAGGTATGTAAATTGGCAGCACTTCATTGCTCAAATGCTCCTTCTCTGTATATATTTTGGGTGAGAAAACTCACCAATTTATAGACCTTAGGGTCCTCTTGTTTGAATTGCGCATGCGAGGGCGCCACTTGAGTTAATTGTCCTATTTTTAGAGAAAAGCTAATTCCCTGATTTAGAATCTCCTTGCATGAGGTCTCTAAAATAAAGACATTCATGACTGAAGTCTCTCTTCTTGAATAAAAGCTATTCCTCACAATTGCATGGCCTGAAGCCTCAGTTAATTGGCAGACTTGTCGAGGTTTGACTTTTTGCCAGTCAAACTTGCTATTCGCCTCACCCTAGGGTGAATGCTGCTATTCATCCTTGGGTGGGACGAATGTCAGTTTGTATTCATCCCTGGGTGGGACGAGCAGAGAGCAAGGTGCCAAAAAGGTGCCAAATTGACCTCTGACCTCCAAACCTACTTTTGGGAGTGGTTAGGACCACTGTTTAACCTCTGGGGGCTGCCCTAGGGGCTGTGTGTGTCAATGCGATCAGCGCTTGTCGTCACATAATCGGATTGGTGCTGTTTTGGTGTCTACAGCTTGCCTCTGCTTTCTTGTTTGCCCTTGGGTAATACGAAATGGACAAGGAATGAAAAATCTTGAATTCTTTCGTTAAGTTCTGAATAATATCATTTAATAAATGGCCTCCTTTGTCACTTGTCAGATGAAGGGGTATCCCAAATTTGGTGATCACTTGTTCATACAATAAATGAGATGTGCTTCTTGTCGAGTTGTCAGGTAGGGCTCTAGCTTCCACCCATTTCATGAGGTATTCTATAGCGACTACAATATATCTGCATTTTCTTCTATGACTTGTCCATAATGGACCTATAAAATCCAACCTCTATCTCTTGAAGAGTTCCTAAGGTTGTGTCGGATGCAAAGTCATGAAGTCCCTCTTCAATGGCTTCCCCGTTCTCTAACATGTATCACATGCCTTGACAAAAGTTATCGCATCGTGATAGAGGGTGGGCCACCATAGACCTGCCAACAACACTTTCCTTGTTGTTGCATCTGGTCCCATGTGTCCTCCTACCAATCCCTCATGTGTCTCCTTTAGGGCCTATTGAACCTCGTCCTCCATTATGCATCTTCACAAAATCTGATCCTCCCCCATCTTGTAAAGCAATCTTGCAATCAAGGTGAAGGGTGTTGACTTTGCAATCACTTTTATTTATTTTGTCGTTGTCATTTCTTTCAAAAATTCTCCTATTGATAGGTATTCCCCTATGTGTTTGTACCATGCCAATATGGCATTGATCGCAAATAATTGTGCATCAGGGAATTCGCTAGGTATTGCTCCTTTCGCAGTTTTGTCGAAGTGTATCCTTGATAACTGATCGACTATTACGTGCTTCTTTCCTGGTCTGACGACTATCCGAAATACAAACTCCTGCAAGGTGACGAGCCATCGACTTACTCTTTCGTATATTGTTGGCTTGTTTATCAAGTATAACAGGGCCTGATGATCCACATAGAAAGCAAATGGTTTAGCCAATAAATAGTGTCTAAAATTTTGCACTGCATACACCATTCCCAATGCTTCCCTCTCTATTGTACTATAGTTTTTCTTGGCTCTAGACAGTAGCTGACTTGTAAAATATATGGGCTGATCTAACCCAAATTGGTCCTCCTGAGCCAAGGCACATCCTATTGCAAAGTTTGAGGCATCGACATGTACATGAAAATCCCTCTCCCAGTCTAGAAAAACTAGGATTGGTGCCTTCACCAAATGTCCTTTCAACCCCTCAAATGCTTCTTGGTTTTCTTCTGTCCATCTAAACGGGACACCCTTCCGTGTAAGAGCATCCAGTGGGTGTGACATGAGAGCATAGTTTTGGATGAACCTGCTGTAGTACCCCAATGTTCCCAAAAAGGTCTTTACTAAGCTCACATCATGTGGCTCCTCCATCAGTAGTACTACCCAAATTTTGTCTGGGTCGAGTTTCAAACCTTGTTGGCACACTATATGCCCTAGCAATTTTTTGTAAGGTACCATCAGGACGCACTTATCTGGATTCAACGATATGCGGGTATTCCTACATAGTCCCATACACTCTCCTAATGCCTTTAAGTGTTCTTGCATCCGGCCATAGAGTGACCATGTTAGCGTACTTAACTATTCTTGTTTGTATTTCATTATTTGGCTGGTAGATTGTTACGTTGTTATGTTGTTACAACTATTCAGTTCACGCCGGTGACTATTCCCGACATTGTAAACTGTATTTAAGCTTTGCTGTGAATAATGAAACCTAGTTCCATATTTTACATGGCATCAGAGCCAGTTCTGTGAATTTTTTGGGCAGAGGAATTTTTTGTTGCAGAGTTTTTTTTTCTTGCGTGCAAAGGTTGGAGAAAAGAACCACGCAGCGCGTTTTAAAAGAAAAAAAAATGTCGTCGCGCAGCTACGGACGAAAGAAGAATTAAAAAAATAATAATTTTTTTCTCGGTCTCCGCGACGCAGAGGAGGGACGGTCCGCTCCCCCGCATCGACGTCCGCGCAGAGGAGGGAACCCCCCCGAGCAGGTCGCGACAGACGGTGACGGTCGCCAGCACAGCGCAGGCACCGACGCGACATCCGCCGTACGCGACTGTCGCTGACGCCGACGCGACGTACGGCGTACGCGTCCCACATGGCGAGCACAGCACCACCGCGGAGGAGGGGAGGAATATGCCTGCCCCCCCCCCCACCCCCCCCGCCGCGTCGAGGGAGCAGCTGCACGCGCTGTCGCGTGCGGAGGTTGCGAAAGGAGGACGCAGCGCATTTTGCGTGCATCCCCCCCCTCCTTGGCCGACGCGTCGGGAATTTAAAATTCCCGGTGCGCCCCCTCGTGCGCGTGAAACGCTCTCTCCCCCCACCCGTGTGTCTAGCGTCATGGAACGCGAACGATCTGCACCCCCCCCACCCGCGGAAGGAGGCCGACGCAGAGCCCCGCCCGGGGAATTTTTTTTCAAAAAAAAAAAAAAAAAGAGGAAGAACTTTGGGGAACGCAGGCAGCGTCTGAGCGCGTGACCAGAGAACCGGAGGCCACAACAGAGGAGGAGGAGCATCGGGGCGTTGAAAACAAAGGAGGTTGACTGAACCTCTCGGATCAGCCCGCTGGCTCACGTGGTCGTGAGCCGTGCGGTAAGGCTCAGGGAGCCTACAGGTCGGGGGTTCAAATCCCGCCGACTCCCCCCAAGGTATAAATTTTTTTACAAACGTTTTTTAATTATTATTATTTTTAGTTAAATTTTTTAATTTTAATTTATTTTTTAATAGTTTTTAAACTTTGTAAATTAAAATTTATTTTTAATTTATTTTTTAAAGTTTTAAAAACTATATAAATTAAAATTATTTTTTTTAACTTTAAATAAATAATAATTATTAAAATTCTTTGTTAAAGAAAGCCTTTTAAGGGGGGATATTTTTTCAAAAAATCAAAGGGGGATAGTGAGTAATTTTTTCAAAAAATAGCAATTTGGCAAATTGTAAAAGGTGCATTTTCGGCTGTGACCGACACCTTGTGGGTTATTCTTGTGGGCAGTTTTTTTATGTTGTATGTTGCATATTTCATTTTTTTCACTATAACATTAAAAACTTAAAATCAAAACACTCCCTAAGTCCTCGAAATAATTAAAACCCATCCGTGCAATTTATTGCACTGCAGCGTTTGGTATTTGTGATACCTCTGGCCCGCACTTATAGGTAAAGCTGTCGTGATTGGGCTACTGTATCAGACGCCTAATATAGCTGCAACAACGACGTCTGAGCTTGTTCTCTATAAATCATCGGGGAGAGATAAGTTTGCCATTTTTTGCATTTTTTTACTCCATCCACTACCCTTTATCGCACTTGTGTTTAGGCATAAATCCCGACGAAGTATTCTTCATAGTGTTTAGGGGAAGTTACGCCCCACGCATGAGAAGAATCTTCTATGGTAGGTGCCATCAACAAGGCGATTCCCTTTCAGTACCGCTTATGTTCCACGTATTGTATAATCTCTAAAACTCACCTATAGTCTCCCTCATGTAAGGACGGGTGATTTTTGTTGATCTTTCTAAATACCTATAGTTTCCCTCACGTAAGGGCGGGTATTTTGTACGATATATTGGCCTAGCAAAAGGTATATCGAAAGGGAGACCAATTGGTGATATAAGGAACCTTCACTATGGCCGTCGTTGCAAATTTGATGACTGATCCGCATCAGTTATTGAAAGGTCCAAATTATACACCATGGAAACATAAGATGAAGGCTATTCTCCAAATGGAAGATTTGTGGGATATTGTTACTGGAGTAGCAATGAGGCCTTCACCAACAACAGTATCCACAGGTCCTTCAACAGATCAGATAGCTTTTGACAAGAAAGACAATCGAGCAAAGGTGCTCATTTTGTTTATCGTTTCGGATGAAGTGCAACCTCATATAGCCGACAAAGCAAGTGGTAAAGAGGCATGGGATGCCCTTAGAACCATCTATGAGGGGAAGAATGAATCCACCATTCTTCATCTTCAACAACAACTTCATAACCCGAGTTTGAGACAGGGTGAAACAGCTTGAACTCTTTCTGTGTAGAGTGTCTGAGTTGAAAGAGAAATTGAGTTCTTTGGGAGATACTGTGGATGAAAAGCTTCTCATTTCACTTGTGATGAGAGCTTTACCTTATTAATTTGATATGTTGATAACCTCCATCCAGGTGTCTCAACGACAATTTACCTACATCGAGTTGGTCAATCTACTTCAACAACAGGAGGCACGCCAACTTCACAAGGATGATTCTTCCAATACAGCCCTATACACCAACAGGCAGGGTTCTAGGAAGAAAGGTAATGGGCAAAAAGGAGGCAATTTTTAGAAAGGAGGAAATTCTCAACAGGATATGAAAGGAAAATGCAAACAACCTCAACAGAAGAAGAGGTGGTGCAAGATCTGTGAGAAAGACAACCATGACACCAACAGGTGTTGGCATAAGAACAAGCAAAAAGGCCAAAACAAACCTCAAAATAAAAAAAAGCAACCCCAGGTGAATGTTGCTGTTGAAGAATCTTACTCAGATTCTGAATGGGCACACAAGGTGCTCATGACTACCACAGATTCCACACAGAGGGATCCTATTTGGTATGTCGATTTTGGAGCTAGCAAACATATGAATGGCGACAGATCGTGGTTTGAATCATTTGTGGCCAAAGAGGGCAAACCTGTCACCATTGCTGATGATAAAACCTACGGGGTTCGGTGGATAGGGTACGGTTCGATCACTCTTCCTGATGGCAAGTGTCAGATTGACAAAGTCCTCTATGTTCCGGGATTAGCCAACAATTTGTTGTCAGTGACACAAATCCTGGATAGAAATATGGTTGTCAACTTTCATGTTGAGAATGGAAAGAAGTGTTGTACAATTACCAGGAAGGGTAAGCAGATTGCAACAGCTTCATATAAGCACGGCTTATTTGCACTAGATGCTATCTCTACTCCACATGTTGCCATGACTGTCTCTACCAAGGAGGCAACTTCCCTTTGGCACAAGAGATATGGGCATCTTAGTTCTGGCTACTTACTTGAGCTCAGCAAGTATGAGATGGTAAAGGGTCTTCCTTCCCTTTCTCGCCACATTGCCGCAGTGCTCGACCGCTTGGCAGGAAAGCAAAGATAGAGTACCATTTGAGAAGAGCTCAACAAGAGCATGAAAACCTTTGGAGTTAATTCATACCGATCTGTGTGGTCCTTTCACACCCAACAGTTGTGGAGGGAATAGGTACTTTCAGTTATTCATAGATGACTACTCACGAAAGATGTGGGTTTTATTTCTCCAACTGAAATCTGAAGCTTTCGCATTCTTCCAAGCTAGCTCAAGAAATCCCTTGAGAAGGAGTCAAGAGCTTCTATTAAAACCCTCCGCTCAGATCGAGGGGGAGAGTTTACCTCTAATGAATTTTCTGCATTCCTAGATAAGCATGGAATCAAGAGACAGTTAACAACTGCCTATACTCCTCAGCAAAATGGAGTTGCTGAGAGAAGGAACCATTCTATCACGGAAATGGTTCGTTGTATGCTCACAAGAGCTACTCTTGGGCAACAATATTGGGCAGAAGCTGTCACCACTATAGTGTATCTGTTGAATAGGGCACCCACAAAGGCCCTAAAAGGAATGACTCCACAGGAAGCATGGAGTGGTCAAAAACCCTCCATATCTCATCTACGTATTTTCGGGTGTCACGCTTTCATGCACATAACGAAAGAGAAAAAGAAGAAGCTAGATGAGAAAAAACTGAGATGTATTTTTCTTGGTTATTCTGAGCACTCTAAAGGATATCGTTTGATAGATCCTTTGACCAAGAAAATTCATATCAGTAGAGATGTTGTCTTTTATGAAGCTTTCACATCACAGAGCACATCTAAAGTACACCAAGATATTGTGGAAACTAAGGAAGAGAAGATTCCTTCGTCAACACAGACAGGAGGTCCTTCTACATCTTCTTCACCACCACCGAAGAAGAATCCTAAATGGTGTACAAATACAATCAGAGATGCAAATTTATCCACTCCTCCCAATTTGAATTTGGATAGACCTCGTACACGTAGTATGGCTCAAAAGGAAAGAGAAGCCCGAGAAACTGGTGAGGTTGATGATCTTTGTCAATATTTTGAGGAACTTTCTGTGACTCCAAGTACAGAAGTAGAGGATATGGATATTGATGATGATAGGGCGTTCATGTCTACCATAGATGATCTTGAACCTGCATCAGTGCAAGATGCTCTTAGTGAGCCTCAATGGAAGGCCGCTATGGATACAGAGTATGAGTCTTTGATGAAGAATAAAACTTGGAAGCTTGTTGATCTGTCGCATGGAAAGAAGCCCATTGGCTGCAAATGGGTATATAAAGTCAAGAACAAGGCAGATGGAACAATTGATAAGCATAAGGCCCGTCTTGTTGCAAAGGGCTATGCTCAAAAAGAAGGCATTGACTACGAGGAAACTTTTGCACCTACTGCTTGGATGACCACAATTCGGGTTATGTGTGCTATGGCAAGCACAATATGGGTGGAAAGTTCACCGAGATGGATTTCAAAAGTGCCTTTCTAAATGGTGATCTCCAAGAAGAAGTCTATATGACTCAGCTCAAGGATTTGAAGCAGAAGGCCAAGAGCGGGAAGGTTTGCAAATTGGTCAAATCCTTATATGAGTCCGAAACAAGCTCCTCGAGCTTGGTATATAAAAATGGACAATCACCTTATGCAAGCATGGATTTAAGAGATGTTCGTCGGATGCAAACCTCTATTTCAAGAAATAGGGTTCTGAGATAGTGTTGCTTGTACTCTATGTGGATGATCTGCTCATTACAGGGAGTTCAGAAACAATGATATCTACTGTCAAAAGAAACTTGTGCAAATATTTTGAGATGACAGATCTCGAACTTCTCCATTATTTTCTTGGTCTGGAATTCAGCCAGAAGGAGCACTCCATCAAAGTGTCTCAGAAAAAATATGCCAAGACATTGTTGGAAAAATATCGCATGACTGATTGCAAGCCAATGGCAACTCCGATGGAGAATGGACTTTAGTTATCGCGATATGATGACTCACCTCAGGTATATGGTACTCTCTATCGACAGTTGATTGGGAGTCTCATATATCTGACCAATACTAGGCCAGATCTCGTATTTGCTATCAACTATCTTTCGAGGTTCATGCAGGAGCCTAAGACCACTCATTGGAAAGCAGCAAAATGTTTTCTTCACTATGTCCGTGGTACTATGGAATATGGCCTAGAATACAAGAGGAACAACAAATTCTTCTTGCAAGGATACATGGACTCTGACTATGCCGGATCATTTGATGATCGCAAGTCAACTTCGGATACATTTTTCATCCTGGGATCCGGTCCTGTCTCTTGGCATAGCAAGAAGCAACAGGTGGTTGCTATTTCATCAACAGAGGTAGAATATCGCGCTGCATGTGAAGCTGTGTGCGAAGTGATATGGTTACGTCACATTCTGACAAGTATGGGCCATCCATTAAAATCTCCAATACACTTGTTTTGCAAAAATCAGGGTGTTCTGAACCTCGTCAAGAATCCAATCCATCATGAAAGAACAAAGCACATTGACACACAATGTCATTTCATTCGAGATGAAGTTCCAAAGCACCGAATTCAGCTTCAGCACATTCCCACCGATGCTCAAGTTGCATACATTTTCACTAAGGCACTTGGACGTGTCAAATTTGAATTGTTTCGCAGCTCACTTTGTATTGCAAAATAATGTAAGGGGATGTTAGTAGTCTAGTATAGCTATTAGTTATTACATTACCCAAATAATGTAATAAAGGGGGATGTTAGCGTACTTAACTATTCTTGTTTGTATTTCATTATTTGGCTGGTAGATTGTTACACTGTTATGCTGTTACAACTATTCAATTCACGCCGGTGACTATTCCCGGCATTGTAAACTGTATTTAAGCTTTGCTGTGAATAATGAAAACTAGTTCCGTATTTTACAGACCAGTCATACAAAAAGGCTTTGATGTTTCCTATAGCCATCTTGTCTAAGATGTATAAGATGATTCTCTAGAAGGTGGTTGGTGCATTACACAGTCCAAACGACATTCGGTTGTAAGCGTATATCCTATTCTCCACCATAAAGGTTGTCTTTAGCTTATCCTCCTCCATAATATTGATTTGGTTGTACCCCTAGAATCCATCCAAAAATAAATATATCTCATGGCCTGCTACCTATTCTAGAATGGAGTCTGTAAATGGGATTGGGAAGGGGTCCTTAATAGTTATGGCATTCAAACTTCTGAAATCCATGCAGATTCAGATTTTTTCTGCTTCCTGTTTGAGCGTGATTACGATAGGAGACACTCATTCGCTTGTCGTAACTTTAAAAATTATGCCTGCATCCAACATCTTCGCAATCTTCATGTTCACGTGAGCTACGTACTTGGGATTCATCCTGTATGGTTGCCTCCTAATAGGTTGAGCTCCATAAATCAACATAATATTGTGTACACATAGTTCGGGTGGAACTCCCTTTAGGTCCTTATATGTCTAGGCAAAAACATATTTATACTTCATAAAGATCTTAATTTCTACCACCTTCAACACTGGATCCCAATCATATCCACACTTAATCATCTCATTCTCATCTTCCTCTCCTAGGTTTACTTGAATCATTTTTTGTCCTTCATACTTGATCGATTCAGGGTCTCTCTCGGATTTTAATACCTCAATGGGGTGGGCTGGCTTAACATCAATAGTTGCTTCCCCCATTGTATACTCTACAAAGTTTTTGGGAAACACCCACTTCTCTCTCTCTTTATCCTTTTCTGCTGATGTCTATCTCTTGTTACTATTTTCCTCTTCAGTTTCTCTCTTCTTATCTTCTCGTGTTTCACCTTCTATAGTGATGCATAGGCATTGAGGAGTGAATACCTTGTAATCCTCCATCTACCAATGGAGTAGACCCTTATCCTGGTCTTGCTCATCCTCTGTACATTCCTCCAAGTGCAGCACTCCTTCTTCATCTGGTTCATACCCCATTTTGCCTTCGAATAACGAAGATTTTCATCTGAAGTCACAATGTCCTGGCTCACTGTATGATTCTTCAGATTAATCACATACTTGTGTTGCCCCTTTTTAAAGGATAGATGCTCTTTCTCCCAGTTATGGTTGACTTTTGTAGTTCTCAACCATCCGCATCCTAGCAATGCATCATATGCAGGCTTCTACATAGCTATAATTACAAAATCAAGGACAAAGTCCTGCTCTGCTATGCATATTTTTTGGTTCATCAGAACACCAATTGTTTCAATGTCGTATTGATCAGCACTATACAACTTGAAATTCAGAGATCTTAAGGTGAGTTGTCTAATAGTCCACCATGTCTTTTTTAGCATCACATTCACGCTAGACCCTCCGTCCATAATTACTTGATTTAGTTTATGGTCCAAAATCTCTATATGGACCATAGCAGGTCTCCTTCTTTCCTTCCTGCTTCTATCATTAGAATTGTTAGGTCTATGAATTACTCTTATTTGATTGCTACTAGCTGTCGTGGGTCATCCTTACTCTTGATGACTTTGTCGATTGTAGCATACAGCTCAAGTACTATTGTGAATAGGTTTGCAACCTTCATCTTTATTGTTGTGTTCAGTACCTGCGCTACCAACCCTTCGATCGATGCCTTCTTACTCATCTTTGGTCTCTTCAACACTTTCTCTAGAACTAGTCGATTCTGCTTCTCTTTCTCTAGTTCTGTCTGAATCAACTCCCGGGCTTCCTGCCATTGCTCCTTCTCTTGGGCAGGATTTGGGTATTGCTCTATCTTTTTGGCCTGTGCCCTTGTCACAGCCAACACCTCCTTCTTTTCCTTCATTACTAGGCTCACTTCCCCAATGCCAATAAAATTGACATTCTGAGTCCCACTGGAACTTGCTTTGTTCGGGCAATTGGCCTCCATATATTTTCCTGGCCCACACAACTTACATATTTGTGTGGTTTTACTGGTATTGTTGCTTTTTGCATTCTAGAGTTTTGAAAAATTCTTCACAAATTGTCCCCATTCCTAACAATTTTGACATTGGATTATAGGTCGACCGTCAGAGTCATACTGCAGTCGACTCTAACCTCCTTGTCTGTCACCTCTATGATTATTTTAGTAGCCCCCGCTTGTAGCTCCTTGTCCATTCCTTGTTGCATTCGATTGCTCTTCTTGTTGTATGGTCATAGTCTGATGACGTTTACTTTTCAAGTTGAATGGGCAGTCTGCGATGGGATGTCTTATAATATCATAGATGTTACAATATGCCATCTTTGGGCAGTTGACATTTGTATGTCCTTCCATCTTGTAGTCCGAGCACCAGATTTATTTTCAATATTTGTGAGTATCTCCTTTGACTTCTTTCAAAATTTTATCAAATTCCCTTTTAAAGGAGTGGATTGTGCTCTGTACTTTGTCTTCTTCATCACTATCATAATCTTCATTATGCTTCATATGTGCTCCAATCCCCGCAGTCATCTGCTTACTCTTGCTTTCAAAATTCTTTGCTTTCTCTAGTGCTTCTTCATATGTTGAGGAAGGTACTGCCTTCATATTTTTCCTATATTTTTCCAACAATCCATTTAGAAACCAACGTTTCACCATGTGGTCGATAGGTGGCATTTCCATTTTATCAGTTAACTGCTTCAGTCGTCTATTGTAACTCTTGACATCCTCATCGAGTTTTTGTTTTGTTATGCATAGTTCCGTGATGATGTCTGTATCATCTCTTAATGGTCAAAATTCTTTGATGAATGCTTTTATCAAGTCTTCCCATTGCACAAAGGCCTGTGTACTCTACTTTTTCAAATACCAATCAATCGCCATGCCACATAGTATGGCTGGAAATAGTTACAACCATTTTGTATCCTGTGTGACTCCATTTGCTCCCCAAATGGTTATGCAAGTTCCCACGTGTCTTGACGAGTCTTCTTTTCCCTCACCTAAAAAAGGTTAGCACTTATGTTGTATTGTCTTACTACCAATACTTGCCATTTAATTTGTGTTTTGTCCTAGATTACTCGATGTTGATGGTTGTGTTGTTTGATTTGGTTGTCTGTCTACTATTGATGGTGCAAAGTTATATCCAAATAACGTTTTGCCCAACTCCAATTGGTATCTATTCCATGATCTCATTCGCAAACATATTAATCTTGGTTTCGATCACCCTCCTCACAAACCCTCACGTGGTTGCTCAGATACAAGGTCTTATCCTTCAGTATCCTCTTGCCAATCGTCTCCGTTGGTTTGGGTGTCATCGTTCTTTCCTCAATGATGGGCACTTCTTTTGTTATTTGCTCTTCATCTTCTACAGTCATCGATATTATTTCTATGTTCGTACTCTCTTCCTCCTCAGGATTCCAGACTCTCTTTACGTCCGAGTGAGAGATCTATGTCGCCTCCCATGATCTTAAATTTTCCAGTCATGCACTTCTTTGCACCAGTACCTATGTAATTTCTTGTAACCTGCGATTAGTAATTCACCTATTAGCTTTGTCACTTATGCCTCTCAGACTCAGAGTTCAATTTTTAGGCAACGGTGCCAAATGTAGATAAGGGTGAGTATACTCCCGATACGAGAGGTGAAATGATCGAACATACGAGACAAGGAATCAACATGGGGTCTCAGAGGTACAAGGTAACTCAGATGTCAAAGGGATCAAACGTCAAACTAGTCTATTTGTCAGTTGGCTAGAACCAAACATCTAGGTACTAGATGTTTTGGGCTAGGATGTCAGGAGGCTAGATGTTAGAGGGTGAGACATCTGGAAGGAAGACATCAGGTGGCTAGACGTCTGGGACTAGACGTATAAGAACTGGATGTCTGGGAGCTAGACATCTGGGACTTAGGCATTTAGGGGCTGGATGTTTGGGGTGTAGATGTCTAGATGTCAGACGACTGCTGTCATGGCTTCTGCTCTCGAATACCTACAAACAACCTACCAGGAAGAGTCTTCAACCTACATAACATTAGCAACACAACCTGCAATAACACTCAAGCACGATTTGCAATACATAGCATAACACCAATATTATTAAGCGTTATCTTATTATCTCTAGAAGGTTACAGATACAATGCAAAAGTAAGGGGGATATTTAAAGGTTGTAGGAGCGATTTCCAAACTACCTGCATCAACCACCTAACCATTTTCCCAACTAACTAGTTAGACGTCTAACTAACAGTTTAGACGTCTGACTAGTTAGACGTCTAACTAATAGTTTAGACGTCTAACTAGCCAGACGTTTACACTAACTAGACATCTGGCTTAACTAACCTTAACCCAAATGGTGACCATTTTGTCCTTTTGTGTATTTAATCCTTTTCTCTTCTGATTGGTTGATTAAACTAAACAAACACTATGCCTTATACAAAATGGCATTACAAAATAGCATAAATCCAAATTTGTTATATACATTCAAAATTTCTTGGGAGATTTTCACAGTCAGTTCCTCTTTTTTGTTGTCTGGAACTATTGTCTACAGGAAGGAGGACAAGGAATCTAAGAAAAGGAATTAATGTCTCCATGAATAATAAAATGTGAAATAATGGAGTAGAATAATGCCTTGGGTAAACACCTTACATGAGAATTGGTGTAGAAAGATAAGGCAATGTGGACATCATAAATTTTGATAGTCACAACACATCAGGTAGGTAGGATTTAAAGGTAAGACCTTTGATTTAATATTGGGTGCATAGCATTTATAATTTCAAACTGACTATTTGGGCATGCATTTGAATATTAATTTTTCATTACTAAATATATTTGGATATTAGAAATTTTATTAATCAAAGAATTAAGTATTGGAGGAATAAGATAATTAAAGGAGCAATTTAAAAAGAATTTGGGAGTTATAAGGAAATTGAATTTAGAAGTTTAACCTTGATTAAAAAATAAATTGTAATTTTGAAGAATTGAAATTTTTGAAAAAAATTGATAAATTAAAATTTGGAGAGATAAGGTTTTGTACTCCAAAGAAATATGAAAAATTTAAAAATTTGATTGATTTAAAAATTGCAAATTTGACAAATTGTTTAATTGAATTTTGGGAGTAAAAAGGTCTTCTACTCCAATCAAATTAAGAAATTCGATTATTGAATTTGCAAATTTAAGGATTTGATTTATTGAAATTAAACTTTGGATATAAGAAAAATGAATGCTCAAGAAAAAAGGAAAGCTTCTAAGAGTCAATAATTAACAGAACATATTCAATTTATTCAAAGATAAGCTAAAGATACTATTTTTACAAATCTTAAGCAATGCATAAATGAATTTATAGAAGATGTTATGATATCTATGAAGATTACAAAACCAAGAAATAAATTTTATGTTCCCATCAAAGTTTATCCAAAAATAAAGTGCATTCAAAACTATAAACAATGTAACAAACTAGTACATAAGACTAATATTATGGGAGTCATAATCATACCCATAAAACATGTTGGTATAAAGGGAATGGTGTTCATAAATGAAACACTATGAAAGGAATTATTTTGATGGAATTAGATGAGGTAATTAAACAAGTTATTACAAAAGCAAATATTTAAATAATTAGGATTACAAAAAATATAGTACCAACAGTGATATAATAGATAAAGAAAAAAAATAATGATTAGCATTTGAATTGCAAATAATGTCAAACCTAAAAAACTCTAAGCAATTTCAAAGAGCAAAAAAAAAAGAACAATAAGAACCTCAAGAAATCCAAGAGCAATATCAAGAAGTACAAATTTAAGATCCAAATACATAATATCAATCATAATGCAGGATTGCCTAGTGGAACAAGAATCAAATATTGAAGATTAAAGTCTTCAATAACAAAATAATGTAATACATGGTGTGTTGGAGAATATTACATAATTGGTAGAAATGTAAATATACCTTATGATACAAGTATAAATATTATATTAGGATGTGATTCAATAGTTTAGGAGTGTGATTTATATTTTCCCATTATGTGTGCCTATGTGTAGGATGTGCACAAGTATCATGTAACAATGTGTGCAAGTGTGAGAAGTGAGTAAGTGTGTAAGTAGGAATGTGCAAGTGTTATAAAGTGTGCAAATTAATAGAGAGTCAAGACTCATGTATACAAATGGAAATATGAGAAGCTAAAAGACATGAGAGGTTTGTCTTATGTGTGGAATAATAAAGGATGCATCTCCTAGATATGTGAGGAGAGAAATAGACAAAGAGTCCAAGAGTTACCTTTCAAAGGTTATATTATGGAGACAAATATCCATGTATTGTATCAAAGAATATATGTATTTCAAGCATCAAAGATATAGAAGTTTGTATATAGTTTGAGCAAAATTACTGTAACTTTCCTTCATGCTATTTCATGAATGATATTTGCCATTGTTTCATATTATTGTTGTTATTTTAATGGATATTTTTTTCATTGATATTGGCCATTAATAATAGAATGCTCAAATATTAATTTTACAATTGATCCTAAACATTGGGGCCTATGATAACCTGGCTAAAGAGCCAATAATGTTGTAGTTGGAATCATCTTCTATATCAAATATTGGTTGCCTTTGTTGCACATATTATAATTTTCTCTCTCCAAGTGGTTTTAAGACTTCACCCTCTCTAAGTGGCTAGGATTTATGTTGATTTAAAATCTATAATATATTACTTCCATTTCTAATATTTTGGCATTGAATTTGAATTATTGTTTCTAGTGGATGTTTACTCATAAATATTATTAAATTCTTACTATGAATACTATATTTTTTAAATATATTTCATTATAAGTGGTAACATAGCATAAATATTTCTTTCCTATAGTAGTTCAAAAGTGTGATAGAAGGAAATTCTAACCATTCTAGCACTTGTAATAGTTAGTTTTGCTTCTTGTTTCCTAGTAAATTTTTGTCATTTTTTGGCTCAATCATTTGACACATTTTATTTTTTAATATTGTCAGTTTACTATTGTTGTTTATTTTCTCTAAACATGATTTAAAAAGAGTATAGGATGTACTAGGATCCTTGTGGGAGACCCATCTCATTATGATTGTCTCTTTGAGCCAATCAAAATAAGGGGTATATATCGTAGCACTTTTTGGGAATAGGGTGTGTTAAGACCCTTGTAGGAGACTTGTCTCATCATAACTATGTTTCCAAGCCAATTCAAGTAAGGGGTGATTATCATAATACATTTTTAGAAGTGATTTAAAGGATTCTTTCAAGTTTTATATTTACCTCTATGTATGAATTAACCTACTGCTTCTACTAGTTGGTTGTGAATCAATGATATATTTTAGTGTATTGGTCATTTAAGAGATGTGTTCATGAGTAAAAAGAAGCATCAACCTAGGAATACTCGTAACCATCACAACACATCTCCAAATATCGATAGTTTTGATTAACATGTTTTTTCTTTTTTAATTCCATGGATTTACCTCCTCCTAACACCCCTCCTTTGAACTCTCCTCCCAAAATACCTCCACCTATAGCTTCTTATGTCACCCCTTCATTGATAATGGTCTTACCAATAAAATTGACTTCAATCTATGATCCCATCTTAAGAAATTAGAGAAGTGGTTAACTCCATCTCAAGCTCTCAAGTTGAAATAAACAAGATTTTATTGGTCATCTAGAGCTATATCAATATTTCCACTACTATGCATTTCCTTGATCAATATTTTAAATATGTTAATGGGAAGAAACCATAGGGTATTCAATAAAAACCACATATAAAGTATAATGCATCCATTAATAGTCATTTTCTAGTCATAGCCTTCAAATTTCCTATGGTAGTCACACAAATTTTGGTGCTATAAGGGGTACTCTTATAGGCATGTTTGATTTTAAATTAGGATTTGCTTCTAATCTTGATCCATTTGTAGGAGGTGCTTCTAATTTTTTTATTAGCCTAATGACGTTATTGTTCTATTCATTGATATTCCAACCTTTGAAGGAACAATCCGTGTAGGTGGTTGGCCAAGGTGGATAGCATCATTCATCTACACCATATTTCTAAAGAAGGTCAAGTTATATTATCTGCTACTAAGTTGGTATCCCATGGCCATAAATGGTTATTATGGGAGCTCTAAAAACATGGGACCTCTCTTCTATGGATCAAATTCAAAGCAATATTCTTTCATAAGTTTGAGAAAGTATCATATGTGGTCTATTTAATTCAAACCAAGAAAATAAAATTAGTTGAGGATAATTGCATAGAGTTCACAAGTTGATTCACCTACATATATCAATTGGATCTAACAATAATGGTCCTAATATTTATTAATAGCCTTAAGGATGAAATTTAGTAGAAAATCAACATGTTCAATTCATATCTCAAGGATGTTGAACATATAGATTTAGAGGTAGAAATGAAGCTCCATGTTCTCCATCTCTAATATTGGTGTGACTTCAACTCTATGTGGCCTTATTTTAATAACTACATTAATTGAGCACTCAAGGGATTCTTCTATTTTAAATATCATTTACATCATCTCTCTGATTAGGCCTTTGAAGAACATCATAACTTTCAAGTGGAAGACAAAGAAATAATAGTGTAAAATAATGAAGATTCATCATAGCAAGACCAACCTACCAAAGTATTTTATTCTAAGCACAAGGATGATACCATGGTTTTATATAGTTTTTTCCTTATGGGACTCTAGAATTACAATAACATTAAGATCCAAGGATTCATCAAGCATCAACATGTTTGTAACAACCCTAAAATCTACCCTAGTTTTTTTCTGTAAATTTTCAAAAATAAACCAAGATATTCCATATAAATTCCACAAAAGCTTTTACCCACTTTCGAGTTTTAGATGTTGCAGCATTCCTTGAGTGATCAAGAGTGGCCAATTCTCCTATATCATATTTTAGGGTTTACCTTGTACACTGCCCATACAACTTAAAGGACACCTTTGAGTGGTCACCCCATTTCCTTTCTCTCTTTTGAAGGACATTTTGACCATGGTGCATGGGTTAACCCTATCTCGTTCATCTAAGATAAGGAATGCCAAATCCCATACTAGTGTCAATCATTCCTTACTAGTGTTTTAGGCATAAGCTTCTTATAGTTTTACATATCTCTTTTAGTGTAAAACTACTATGCACCATTAAATTATCCTTCGAATAGTTTAATGGAGGTGATTATCATTTATGTGACATCTCTCATTAAGTCACCCATCAATCAGTCGAGGTTTTCAAATGACTACCACACCAAATGACATCTCCCATAGGAATTCTCCCACATTCTTTTGGGTCCCTATGACTATCATTTGTATGATATCTCTCTCACATGGGTATCTTACTATTTGCTAAAGATCCCATCACAAGGATTTAGTTACAATGGAATTCTAAGCTCTCTTTCTCTTGGAGCACACTTCAGTGATCCCTTACTAAAGTACCCATTGCAACCCTAAGGGATTATCACATCACATCTCCCTTAGTTCTAGTCCTATCCTTAGGGTCTAACTAGGTTGGCATTATTTTAGTAAAACCTCACAAAGAGTAAACCCCACACCCCAAGGTAAACAAGATATATCTTTATCCTTATTATAATATTCATTCATTTTTAAGAAACACAATTGCATAATCCATGTGCTCTTGTAGTAAATAAATAAATACTAATCATCTAACAATGTTACTTTTCATCAAAGCAGAATAAACAAATCCATTTCTTCTTTAACTTCAATGCATATCAATGAACCATTAAAACTAATAATATTTCCATAACAATACTATAAAATATACACAAAAGACACATTATGTATCCTAGGAACCCTTTTCGGGAGAAAACCTAGCCTTAAAATGTCCATCTTTATTTTCATTGCAAGTCTATGAGACAAAATTCAAAAAGGATTACAGTATTCCTTTTGCCATAGTGTCAAATTGCAACATTAGAATCTTCTTAATTTGTATGCCCTCCTATTACAATCACTATAAGTTCTTTTTTACAAGAGCAAGGGAATCCCCATAATTCCTTCACAATAAACTCAATTTATTCTCTAATCTACTAATACTCAGGAGTCCATTCCCTGGGTTATTTCTTACAAAATATTATTTGTGGAACCCCCATAAGTTCCTTTCCTTTCTATTGGGCCCTATGCCCAATCCCTTATTAAGATATTAATTTTCTCATTTCACAAAAGTTTACCAAGTTCAACATAAGTGGTAATGTATAAAAACTTAAGATTCCATACAATAAATTAGACCAAGTTTTTCATAATCAAATAATGAACAATATCTTTTACATAAGTCAACAAAGCATCATTATACCTTCCCACAAACCTTAACATACTTTTAAGCCTATCAAGACTAAAATCAAAAACTCTTTTTTTATCTCTTTTCAATTAACTTCTCAAAAGGATCCCTTTTGTTTTCTTAGTAAGAATTTATCATGATCTTTAGGCCAATCCATAAGTCAAATTACATAAGCTAATTTCTAATAATGAAGTAATCAACTTTAGGTTAATCTTATTTGCCATATCTACTTTAGTAAAAAGACCCATATCATGTCCCACTCATATGGTTTATCATTTAATCTAAAGTTTATCCAATCCATAAGAGATTGTTCCTCATTCATAGTTTAAATTACCTTTATTATGCTTTATTTCTTTTTTTAAACCTTAGTTCCAATTCAAATATCAAGTTCTCTCTTATCTTACCTAAAGGAGTTTATCTCTTAGTTACCTAAGTTATTTCCATTTAACCAAAAGGATGTTGTCCAACATTTCAATGGCAATAATTTCTATTTTGCACTATATCATGGTATATTTTCTATTCTTATCAACATACACCTTCTCTATTAGAACAAAAAGGTTCTCTACTCCTTAATATGGCAATAGGCCAATTAAAAACATGTTATAACATTCACTAGACCATATTCAAACCACTTGGCTCATTTATTATTCACTGAGTCCATATTATGGCTCAAGTGAGGCTTAGATAGCACCCTTGTGAAGGCCCATGACTACTGCCATAGGTAGTCAATTGCTACTCATGTTTATGGGGTAGTTTAGGTGCTCGAGTGCCTTCCCACCTTAAGTGTGGGATAAAAATTGCATATCCCTTTACCCCCTTAGGGTTTAACAAACATCTATGCTATGTTAAGCACCACACGATAATATTGAGGGCTCTAACCAGGTGCCACTTGGTGGCCTCTATTATTTCTAGAAACATCCACATAGAACATTAGGTTTTAGTTTAATGTTTTCCTTGTCTAGGTGAGGAAGACACTATACTATACAAAAAGCAATGTAATCAGTGTGTATAGCAATTCCAAATAGGCCATGCACATAGATAAAATCTATGATTTCCAAAGGTGGAGTCCATCAAAGGTTTTAAGACCTCAAGCCAAATTGTATCATGGCATCCTTCCTAGAAAAACAGAGTCTCATGTGCATTACATTGCTAAATTAGACATCTAGCTATAGGTTGGAAATAACAAGTGATATTGTAGCATCACTAGTTTACATAGCTTATGCGGATAACATTCACAAAGACAACTATTGGAGGTTGCACAAAGTTTCATCCAAACCATAAAACATATCTTTGAGCAACTTAAGGTTACCTATCCTCAAACCCTACATTCTATTTCTCAGGCATTCATAGCAATAGAGCCAGGTCTTCTGCATCGATAAAAATATTCTAAAAGGAGGTGTCTCAATATTTTAATCTATTCAAGCATCATATAAAATGTGACTAAATAAAAGCCATGGGTTTAGTTCTATCTCATGAAATTGAAGAACCTTCTTTAGATAAACCAAAAAGGAATACCTTATATTACTAGAAAAATATTAATATAGAGAAGACCCAAATGTTCCAACATATAGATCCTTTGCTACTCCTTCATTCCAAAACAAATTTTCAAAGGTCCTATGTATCCCATACATTCTTTGATCAAACCCTCATAAACTAAAAACAACAACCTCCTCTTCCTTCTCTTCTCTAAGGGTTTAAAGAGAATTAATTTGAGATAACAAACTCATAACTATCTACCATTGCACTTTGCTTAGTTGGGTTTATTTTCCAATTTGATACTAAAGCTATGCCATTATTTCAATTATTCTAAAGTTGAGCACTTGATTTTATTCAATTATTATAAAAACATAGTTCCTTCTTTAAGCATGATAGAAATGTTAATTTAATATCAATTGGTATGCATATATAGAAAAGACACATCAAATAGCAAGGGTAAGCTAGATCTAAAAATAGATAACACATGTTAGGTCATTTTGACTATATATAGCCTTCAAATTTTTGGCCACTTGCAAAGGTGTCTATTCCTGCAAAAAGGACAAGTCTATTAGTACCATATCATTTATCATAAAAACCTCATAAAACCACATAATATGCCATTAATTATTACACATAAATTCATAAATATTTTATTTAAAAAGGTTATCCAAGGGAGGGTCATGACATACTACCCCCCTTGGACTAAACACAGTCCATTGTGTTTCATCATGTTCTTGCAATAAGACCAAAATTACATTTATTCATTCAAATAAATATGGAAAATATTTTTGCATATCAGCTACTTTCTCCCAAGTAGCATTCTTTTCTAAGTACCAATCCCATTGGACTTTACATTGTTCTAGAGTTTAGTTCCTCATCTGTTTGGAATGAAACTCCAAAATCTTCATTGGTTGTACTTCAATTGTTGTAGGGTCGTTTATCTGCAAGTTAGACAAATTCCATACATGGTCAGGATTAGCTACATACTTCCTAAGCAGGGATACATGGAAAGTATCATGGATCTTGGATAGGTTGGGTGGCAAGGTGAGATGATAGGCAACTAGACTTATCTTCTCGATGATCTTAAAGGGTCCAAAATATCTAGGATCCAAATTGGTTGATTTGATGGCACTCTTCATGGGCTTTACTCTAAGAAATACTTTATCTCCTACAGAGAATTCTCTAGGTGTGCACTTTCTATCAACATAACTCTTTTGATGATCAAAGGCTTCCTTTAGCCTTGATCTAATAATTTTTAGTTATTCCTCCATCTCTCGAACTATATCTGATTTGATGGCAATTTGATCTTCTAGATTATCCCATGAGAGGGGTGTTCAATATTTTTGCCATATAATGCTTCAAATGGAGCCATTCCTAAATAAGCATGATGCCCATTGTTATAGGTAAATTCAACCAGGTGTAAAAAATATTCCCATTTAGATTTTTTATCCATACAATACATGCAAAGCATGTCTTCCAAAATCTTGTTGACTCTCTCAGTATAACCATAAATCTCTATATAGTAATAAAAACTGATATTTAGTTTCATACCTATAGCTCAATGTCAGGATTGCTAACATGCAAATGTGAATTTAGAATCTCTATCGGATATAATTACTTTAGGAAATCCATGTAGTCTGAATATTTCCTTGGACCATATGTTAGCCACTACAATTGCATCATATTTTGTACTCCCTAGTATGAAATGCACAACCTTGGTTAGTTTATCCACTACAACAAGGATTGCATCATGTTGGAATCTATTCTTAGGCAGTCCCACAATAAAGTCCATGGATATTACCTGCCATTTTTGAACAGGTATATCATGGGGGTATAAAAATATTGTTGGGTATCGATGTTCAAACTTCACCTTCTGGAATTCCATACATCTAGTGACAAATTAATTAATTTCCTTTTTCATCCTTGTACAATAGAAAGTATGTTTCATGTTTTCCTTCATTTTGGCCCATCTAGGGTGGGCAAAGTAAGGATATTTATGTACCTCTTACATAATCATTCTCCTTAAATCACCATTTTCTGGTATGGTACTCCTATTTTAAAAATATAAGAGTCCATCCTTATTGCTATAGTCTTTATTTTCATTAGGATTTCTTGTAATCTTTCCCTGAATATTATTGCAAAATCGATCCTAGACTTGCATTTTCTAACTTGGTCCATTAAGTCCATATGGCTATGAGTTATAGCAGCTAAATGCCTTCGTCTTCTCAAGGTATATAATACTTTATTTTCTTTACCATTTGATATTCTCAGAAACTCGATCCATCGTCTCTATATTACATTCAAAAATGGTTGAGTGAAGATATACTTCAAACTCTAATGATCAGTTCTAAGCTCAAATGGTTTACCTAATAGATAGTGTTGCCACATCTTAAGGGCATGCACAATTGTTGCTAGTTCTAAGTCATGTGTAGCATAATTTACTTCATGTTTCTTGAGTTTCCTTGACTCATATGCTACCACTAATTCCTCTTGGGAAAGGACTCCTCCCAATCCTTCCATCAATGCATCTATGCATACTAAAAATGTTCCTGATGGGTCCATTTTTTTTAGAATGGGTGTGGTAGTGAGCTTCTATTTTAATAACTCAAAGGCTACCTCACACTTATTTGTCCATTTAAATTCTTTTTCTTTCCTCTGAATATTGGTGATCGGGTAGGCAATCTTGGAGTAATCTTTCACAAAACATCTATAGTAGCCTGTAATGCCCATAAAAATTCATACTTCAATCACATTGGTGGGCCATGGCTAACTCACAATGGCCTCAATATTCTTTAGATACATTGCTATTCCATTAGCAGAAATAATATGCCCAAGATATTATACCTCAAGGACATAAAAGTCACATTTTGAGAGGTTACCATAAAGTTGGTTTTCCCTTAATAGCTCAAGCACTATCCTTATGTGCTTATCATGCTCTTTTATTTTTTGGAATATATCAAAATATCATCTAAAAATATTAATACAAATTGATCTATCTTTAAAAATATTGTTCATTAGATTCATGAAGGCGACTAGAGCATTAGATAGCCCAAATGGTAGTATTGTGAATTCATAGTGTCCATATCGAGTCTTGAAGGTATTTTTGTGAGTATCTTCCTCATGAATTCTCAACTGATGATATCCTAATTTCAAGTCAATTTTGGAGAATATGGTTGCCCCTTTCAATTGGTCAAACAAATCCTCTATTTTGGGCAAGGGATATCTATTTTTGATGGTTTCTTTTGTTCAACATTCTATAGTCAATACACAACCTTAGCGATCCATCCTTATTTTATAAAAAGGATAGGTGCACCCCATGGTGACACACTAGGTTTTATCAACCCCTTCTCTAACAACCCCTAGAGTTGTATCTTCAATTCTTGCATTTATATAGGATTCATCCTATAAGGGGTTCTATGTATAGGCTCAATTCTAGGCATTAGCTCTATAGTGAAGTCAAATTCCCTTTTCGGTGGTAATCCAGGCAAATATTTAGGAAACACATCCTTATATTCCTACAATATTAGGTGTTTATCGAACACCTCTTATTTTTTACTTACCCTATTTCATTAAACTTGACCACGAAAATCAATCCACCCTTTCTCATGGTTTTCTTTAATTTCATTGTTGATAGTAACTGAGGTCGAAAAGAACCTTTTTCACTGACAATTCACCTTCTTTGTTTATCATTATCAGTGTAATCAATCCATTTTTTATTGAAATTGATTACAACCTCATGAGCTTTTAACCAATCCATCCCTAAAATTACGTAAAAGGTATGGATAGGAGACACATATAGGTGCCATTATATGGAAAATTTAGGTAAAATGACTTGTATGTTAGGATAAAATTAACCCTTGGAGTAGGTTTATCTAAAACCATGCTCTACTTTCCACCCTTCTACCAAGAATCTTGGTATTTTTGGTATATCCCTGACTGCAGAAGTGAAGCTATTTTTTGCTCCACTGTCTATCAGAATATTAACATTATTATTAAATATCCTATCTTATAGAAGGAGTGAGGTAGCCTATCCATCCATATTCTAACTCCCAATGGTTCCACTAAACCTGTGGTGTGGCTCTTCTAGATGATTACTAGACCTAAATTTCTATGAACATCAACTAGCATAATGAGGTCCTCCATAGGTATAACAAATTATCTTAGAGAAATGGTTTCTTATCTTACCCTTCATGCGACCTCCACATCTAGAGTACCCTTTCTCTACAATGATTTCCAATATCAATTGATGTTGGTCCACCTGCACCTACAATTTGCTTATTGAGGTTTCTAACTATGTCATGTTTTAGTGCAATTGTTGGAGAAAGGATGTCTCATAGATCATGCCCTCATTAAAGTTCTTGCTAGAATATTCTATCATATAAAAAATAAGAAATATCCTTGTCTCCCTCATCTTAATATTGGTGCCATAACTCCTGGCTATTCATATGTGTCATATTATGTGTTTATCCATATACTTCCATTAGTTTATTTTATCTTTTAAACAAAACTAAACAACATCCATTTTACTAGTCATTCAAGAGTATCACCTAACACACTTACATTTTGTGAGGTGTATTACCAAGAGAGATATTGGTATTTTTATCAATGGTCTTTCTACAAACTACCATTCCCATAGGAATATTTTATTCCTCCTACGGTGCACATCAAATCCAAACATGGTTAGGTTCTTTCCAAGATCTACTTCTAGTCCTACATTAGAGGTCATATTTGGAAAGTGTAAAAGATATACATGCTCTGATACCAAATTTAATAATCCTAAAATCTTCCCCAATTTTTTATAGGTAAAAAAAAAAACCAAGATATTCTAGATAAATTCCACAGGAGCTTCTACCCACTTTTGAGTTTCAGATGTTGCAGTATCCCTTGCATGTTCAGGAGCGGCCAATTATCCTGTATCATATTTTGAGGTTTACCTTATATACTACCCATACAACTTAAAGGATACCTTTGAGTGGTCACCCCATTTTCTTTCTCTCTTTTGAAGGACATTTTGACCATAGTGCATGGGTTAACCCTATCTTGTTTGTCTGATTTAAGGAATTCCAAATCCCATACTAGTGTCAATCATTCCTTACTAGTGTTTTAGGTGTAATCTTATTATAGTTTTACACATCTCTTTTAGTATAAAACTACTATGCACCATTAAATTATCCTTCGAATAGTTTAATGGAGGTGATTATCATTTATGTGGTATCTTCCATTAATTCACCCATCAATCAGTCATGATTTCCAAATGGCTGCCACACCAAATGCCATCTCCCATAGGAATTATCCCATATTCATTTGGGTCCCTATGACTATCATTTGTATTATATCTCTCTCACATGGGTATCTTGTTTTTTTCTGAAGATCCCATCACAAATATTTAGTTACAATGGAATTCTAAGCTCTCTTTCTCTTGGAGCACACTTTAGTGATCCATTACTAAAGTGCCCATTGTAACCCTAAGGGATTGTCACATCACATCTCCCTTAGCTCCAATCCTATCCTTAGGGTCTAACTAGGTTGGCATTCTTTTAGTAAAACCTCATAAAGAGTAATCCCCACACCCAAAGCTAAACAAGATATATCTTTATCCTTATTATAACATTCATTCATTTTAAAAAACAAGATTGCATAATCCATTCACTCTTGCAGTAAATTAATAAATACTAATCATCTAATAATGTTACTTTTCATGCTTTCAACATTAAACTAGTTTTGGCAGCTTCGAATTTTTTTTCTGAGCTCTGGCGTTTTGGCGGGAAACCGTCTGTGCAGGCACCGGGCGAAACTCCAGGGTCTCTGGTTGGAAGTCTCTTCCAGATCCTCCTGTGGATTGATTCTACACCTCTTTGAAGGATTGCTCGTTGCCTTGGGAGGGCCCAATGGGGTCTCCTCCAGGATCTTCCGATGGGCAGAAAAGCTCATATGCTGATAAATTAAAAGAAAACCCTGCATCTTCTTTCGATGAAGCTCAACGCGAGTGTTTATCAAATGCTATTTAAGAATCTTTGGAAAGGGTTTATCACGCAAACGAGTTAACGGATGCCTTCCACAATCTGCGTCCAGGCCAAAGATTGTCATAGAACCAAAGCTGGTTGAGGATACGATTATATACCGTGCTACCCATGATCTGATCTGCAAATTCATGGGTATTCGGCCCACTATGAACTTTCTACACACAGGTGAGACAGAGCCGGGAGCCCATTGGTGAGTACTCTCTATGGCCTATAAGCAATGGGTATTTTATTATTAGTTTCTCTTCTCTAGCGAGATAGAAACAGAGCATTTGAATGAGAGAAGAGGAGCCACGGCCCGGCGGGATTATTTGTCCAACCGTGGAGAGTGGGTTTTGACCCTCGCATTGAGCCCACGGCTGTCCCGGTCCGGATACGGTGTATGCTCTCCCAATGGAGTTTTGGGGTGAGCAAATCCTTGAGTTGATTGGTAATTCTCTAGGTAGATTTTTGGGAGTTTCAAGAGATACCATGGAAGGAAATCTGCTTGTCTTTGCTAGAATATGTGTAGAAATGGACATTAGCCTGACCACTTTCGGTCGAGGTGGAATTGGAGTTGGCGGGACTAACTTTGGATACGGCGAGCTAGACTATGAAGCCTTACCTTTCGGATGCGAGTCTGCCATAAGCATGGCCATTTGGCTAGGTTACGCCCAAATAGCACGACCACAAAAGCGGAAGCTCCGTCGGGAGCGTCAAATCGCCCCAGAGAGGGTAAGTTCACTTCGGTCAAAGAACCCCTCAATATCCCCCAGGGTTTTGATGCCCACAAAGATGGCTTTGAACAGCAGAAGCGGAGGAAAAACAAAAAGAGAAATGGCAAAGAGCAGACCCAAACCAAGCCAACCAATCGATATGAAATCTTCAAATCCCTTGTAGACCAAGAAGACCAAGTCATGGAAGGAGTGGTTGGGAATGATGGGGATTCTAACACCCACTCTCATGCTCCTCTATCATCTACTCCTGTCTTAGAACAGGTGATTGAAACCCCTGAGACTTTGCAGTCAGAGAACCTAGGGGCTATGGTAATTCATTCCCCTGCACAACCAGTTATTAAGGATGTCCACATGGGAAGTGCAGAAAAGAACAAAGAAAGACCAGCATTGGGGATCACCCAGGTGGAAAAGAGGTCTAAGAATAGTAATTCCCAAGGAGGTGGTAGAAAATCCAATAAGGATCTAATAGTAGCGCAAGGGGACAAGCTGATCAATGGAGGATCGGTGAGAACAATTGACTCGTATTGCTCCCAAGGTTTCCAATGATTATACAATCCTGGAATGTAAGGGGTTTAAACGGTAGAACCCATCAATCTGTTGTTCAAAGACTTTTAGGAAGACACAAAACAGACTTTTTGCTCCTTCAGGAAACAAAAATGTCTTCAGATCTTATGTGTAAAATTGCTAGTAGAATATGGAGGGGCGCTGGATATATGGATGTGGCGGCCCAAGGAGCTTCGGGGGGAATTGTTACTCTGTGGAATCCTCTGGTGTGGATAGCAATAGAACATACAGCTTGGAGGGGGGTTCTCACATCTCTCTTTAAGAATATTGTTACGAGTGAGCAGGTTTTAATTACAAACTTCTATGGGGCTCAAAGCATTGATGGCCGGCGGCTTCAATGGAATGTTGTTCATTCAATGAGATCCTCCCGGGAAGATTGCGATTGGATTGTTCCTTGGGGATTTTAATGCCAAATTATCCGCCGGTGATCGGGGAAGGTGGTTTCCCAGTTTTGGATCCAGGGGATAGGCTTACGATTGCTCAAGTCCGGGCCTTTCACCTTGTTGATATCAAAGGTCCTGGTACTTATTTTACGTGGACTAATAAGAGAAGAGAGCCACACAGTAGGAAGGTAAAACTAGACCGGTTTACGGTCTTGGAGGAAGCATTTGTGAAATGGAATATTAAATTTCAGATTTTGGAAGGCCCGAGTTTCGGACCACTTTCCCATTGTTACGGAGGGAGGGGGCTAGGACAGGGCCAGTACCATAAACCTTTTAAATTTGAAAATTTTTGGTTGCAAAAAGAAGATCTCCGAAGAAAAATTCCTCAGTGGTGGGAAGATGGCCGCCCACCTTTTGGGACTGCAATGTTCAAATTTCACAAACAGCTTCAATTTGTCAAGTGTAAATTGAAACAGTGGAGGCAAACTAACAAATCAGACTTCCAGGCTCAACGGGCCCCCTTGTTGGCCAGATGGGATGAGGTGCAAAAACATTTCAGGGAAGGAAACATTTCCGAGCACCTTAAATCCGAGGATGATGCTTTGCGCAAAGCGGTTGAGGATATTGATAACCAAGAAGAGATTTCTTGGAAGCGAGAGAGCAAGAAATACTTGGTTATTAGAAGGAGACAGAAATACAAAATTTTTTCAGCGCTCTGCCTGTGCTAGGAGACAAATGAATACTATGGATTTCCTTCAAGATGAGAATGGATACTCTTTTGACACTCTTCCTGGTATGCACTCCCACTCAATGGAATATTTCTCAAAACTCTTTACGGAAAGTATGGAGCAAGATGGGGCAGCCCAAGATGAAGTTATTGCTGTCATTCCTTCTTTAATCTCTCTGAAGAAAACCAGGCTCTACTTAGACCTATAGATAAAGATGAACTTAAGAAGGTGGTCTTTGGGATGAGTCCTGGTAAATCGCTCTGGTCTCGATGGCTTCCCTATTGAGTTCTTCCGGGCCTTTTGGGATTCCCTGGAGGAAGATGTTACGGTACATCCCTGAGGAGTCCAGAACCAATAAAAGAATGCTCAAGGCTCTAAATCATACATTCATTACTTTAATTCCAAAAGGAGCAGGGGGGGTTCATTTATCTGATTTTAGACCTATTGCCTTATGCAATGTGATCTATAAAATAATTACGAAGATTATGGCTGAAAGGTTAAAACCTATTCTGCATAATATAATTTCCCCGGAGCAAGGGGGTTTTGTTGAAGGGAGGCAAATTTTGGATGGAGTGATTCTTGCTCAGGAGGCTATCCATACAATGCACCAAGCTGGGAACAAAGGAATGTTCATTAAACTGGATATGTCCAAGGCTTATGACAGGGTGGAGTGGGGCTTCTTGGCAAAGATGTTGACTGCCTTTGGTTTCTCTCAGGACTTGGACAGACTGGGTCATGAGCTGTATTTCTTCGCCTTCATACTCTGTTCTTATCAAGGGACTTCCCTCGCCTCCTTTTGGTGCCTCTCGAGGATTGCGGCAAGGAGATCCTTGCTCTCCTTATCTCTTCCTCATCTTGGCTGAAGGATTGGGTAGACTCTTTCTGAAAAGAAGACTTCAAGGTCAGATAACAGGTTTTAAGGTCGGGGCTGAAGTTTTGACTCATTTACAGTTTGTAGATGATACTGGATTGGTGGGAGTGGCCAGCCTTAGGGAAGCAAGAAGAATCGAGAGATACTCTAAATGTCTACCTCCGGGCCTCTAATCAAGTCATCAATGACAATAAATCCAAAGTGATCTTCTTCAATATTGATCAACGGTTACAGGACCGAGTTATTGAGATTTTAGGTTTCACTCGGACCTCTCTCCCAGTAGTCTATTTGGGGGTCCCTCTCCATTTCAAAAAACTGAAAATTGATGTTTGGAAGGACCTTTTGGATGGCATCAAAGATAGAATGAACCATTGGTCTAATAGATGGTTAAGTTATGGGGGTCGTCTAACTTTTCTGCAGTCAATTATTCAGGCCATGCCAATTTACAAATTCTCCGTCCTGGCTGCTCCCCAGTCTATTTGGAAAGATCTGGATAAAATGGCTAGAAGATTTCTATGGGAAGGTGCCAAGGGAGAGAGGAAATGGGCCTTGGTTGGCTGGGACAAGGTTACCCAACCCAAGGAAAAAGGGGGTTTGGGACTAAGAAGCTCCAAGTTTAACAACAAGGCTTTGGCTGGCAAAGCTGTCTTTGGAGGTGGATTTCTCGGCCAACATCCCTCTTCGACAGAATTCTCTCTAGCAAATACACGGGTTCTGTCCATCCTAATGATGTGGGCCGCTTTCCACTTGGAAGGTTTTGGATCTCCGGTGTGGCGGGCGCTCAAGCTTGGAGCTCAACTCATCAAAGATCAACTATTTTTGGAAAGTGGGGCGAGGGGATAAGGCTCGGTTATGGACTGATTCTTGGGACCGAGAATCCTCCCATTATTGTTGTTTTTCCTGAATTGCAACCGATAAAATCTGCTTTAGAAGATAAGGGATGGATTCAAATTGAGAGCTACTTTAACACTAGTCAATTGGGGGACTACAAGATCATAAAGTTTAAGCGGTTGGATGAGTGGCCAATACCTATCCCTCCGGAGTTGGCACCTACTTTGGGAAAAATCTTGGCAGAACGGTTTCTTACTTGGGAGAGATGAGGAGGATGAACTGGCCTGGGGCTATGGAAGCCTTGGGGTTTATATTGTGAAAGAAGGATATGGTGAGATCCTCCCAGAGCCCCCTCCACCCTTTTTTTTGGTTCATGATTGGAGAAAGATATGGCATCCCCAGGGCTGGCCGAAAGTGAACTTCTTCGCCTGGCAGTTTTTGCATAATGGAATTCTCACCTATGACAATCTCAGACTCAGAGGCATCATTGGCCCTTCCCAATGTGTGTTATGCCATAAGCAGGAGGAAACGACGGATCATCTAATGTTTGAATGTTCTTTCACACGACAGATCTGGAAGCGCTGGTTCTCCCACTTTAATCTTCAGGCTAATGGGGTCTTGTCTCGAAACAACATATGGGAAAGCTGGAAGAAAGGTAGATTTAAATCCAATGCTCTCCGAATTGGCTGGGAGCTTGGTTTATTTTTTATCTGGTGGCAGGTTTGGTTGGAGAGAAATGCCCGTATTTTTCGTGAAACCTTTTCCTCTCTAGAAGGAATATGGCAAGTCATTTGGAGCAAAGTGGCGGAAACGGTTGCCATTCATGCCGAGGGGAAATTCGATCCGCTACGAGCCTTTGGACGAGGGAGTTGTTTTTCAACAAAGGCGGGTGAGTGGTAGTTGGAAACCTCCTCTCGAAGGATGGATCAAAATCAATGCGATGGAGCGGCTAGAGGCAATCCGGGAAGTCCTTGGAATTGGAGTTGTGTGTCGCGATCATCTTGGGTCTTTGCTCTATTGGGAGCTGCAGGGTCTGGGATGTGCCACAAACAATGAAGCTGAGGCCTTTGCCATTAAATCTGCCTCCTTATGGGCAGCCAAAAAGGGACACAGGAAGATTATTATTGAGTCTGACTCCCAAATTTTGGTGGGTGCTCTTGATTGTATGAGAAACTTTGTCTCGAAAGCTTGGAGGTTGCGGATCCTAGTTTCCCAAATCAAAGAGCTTTGGAGGGAATTAGATGATGTGATACCTGTCTATGTGAATCGAGATCTCAATAAGGCGGCCGATTTCCTTGCTAAGATGGGTGTTGAAAGGGAGGTTGGGATGCAGCTGCACAGTGACATGCACGTGGAGGATGCAGAGATTCGACAAGGCCTTGAACGTTTTCTGAAATGATGTGCAGTGTTTTTTTGCTAAGGAAGGTTTATGTCGCGATATCGCGACATGTCGCGATATCGCGACAGGTTGCGCCCTTTCGGCCTTTACCGGGTTTTTGTCGCGATATCGCGACAGGTTGTGCCCTCTCGGCCTTTGACGGGTTTTTGTCGCGATTTCGCGACATGTCGCGCCATCGCGACATGTCGCGCCATCGCGGCCCTAGGGGAAGGCGCTTGGTTAAGTTGTCGCGATTTCGCGACAGTTTTGGCAATTTGGTGCTTACTGGTAAAATTGTCGCGATATCGCGACACTTTTGCAGATGGAGAGCAAAGTGGAAAATTCGTCGCGATATCGCGACAGTTTTGAGAACTGGGTGCCGAGAGGATATTTCGTCGCGATTTCGCGACAGTTTTGAGAACTGGGCGCCGAAAGGAAAAACCGTCGCGATATCGCGACACTTTTGGCGGTCTGGTGTCATAAGGGAAACCTGTCGCGAAATCGCGACATTTTTGGCTTTCCAGCGGATTGGCGAAAACTGTCGCGATTTCGCGACGCTTTTGCGATCTGGTTGCCATATGGTGAATTCGTCGCGATTTCGCGACACTTTTGTCGAAGGGTTCTTTGGTGGGTCTTGTCGTCGCGACTTTGCGACATGTCGCGATTCCGCGACATGTCGCGATTCGACATGTCCGTGCAACATGTCGCGTTTCGCGACTGTTGGCACCGCAATGGGGGAGCCGGGGTTGACTGTCGCGATCTCGCGACATGTCGCGATTTCGCGACATGTCGTTTTTTCGCGCCCAGTTGACTTCTTTGCTTTGTGTTGTGCTGGGTTGCCTTTGTGCTCTTCTCTTGTTGTGTTGTTTGTTGTTCTTGGTTGGGATGTGTTCTCTCCCGCTTGTAATTGTTCTTTGTATTAATACAAGTTTTTCATTTTTTTTCAAAAAAAAAAATGTTACTTTTCATCAAAATAGAATAAACAAATCCATTTCTTCTTTAACTTCAGTGTATACCAATGAACCATAAAACTAATAACATTTCCATAACAATACTACAAAAAGTACACAAAAGACACATTATGTATCCTGGGAACCCTTTTTGGGAGAAAATCCAACCTTAAAATGTCCATCTTTATTTTCATTGCTAGTCTATGAGCCAAAATACAAAAAGGATTACAATATTCCTTTTGCCATGGTGTCAATCTATAGCATTAGAATCTTCTTAATTTTTATGCCCTCCTATTACAATCACTTTAAGTTCCTTTTTTACAAGAGCAAGGGAATTCCCATAATTCCCTTGCAATAAACTCAATTTATTCTCTAATCTACTAATACTTAGGAGTCCATTCCTTGGATTATTTCTTACAAAAGATTATTTTTGGAACCCCCATAAGTTCCTTTACTTTCTATTGGGTCATATGACCAATCCCTTATTAAGATATTAATTTTCTCATTTCACAAAAGTTTACTAGGTTCATCATAAGTGGTAATGTATAGAATTTTAAGATTTCATACAATAAAGTAAACCAAGATTTTCTTAATCAAATAATGAACAAGACCTTTTACATAACTCAAAAAAGCATGATTATACCTTCCCACAAACCTTAACATACTTTTTCTTCTTAAACATATTATAAATTTCTAAGCCTATCAAGACTAAAAGCATAACTCTTCTTTTTATCTTTTTTCAATTAACTTCTCAAAAGGATCCCCTTTGGTTTCTTAGTAAGAATTTATCATGATATTAAGCCAATCCTTAAGTCAAATTACATAAGCGAATTTCTAATAATTAATAAATCAACTTTAGGTTAAACGTATTTGCCATATCTACTTTAGTAAAAAGACACATATCATGTCCCACTCATATCGTTTTTCATTTAATCTAAAGTTTATCCAATCCATAAGATATTGTTCTTCATTCATAGTTTAAATTACCTTTATTGTGCTTTATTTCTTTTAAACCTTAGTTCCAATTCAAATTTCAAGTTCTTCCTTATCTTACCTAAAGGATTTTGTATCTTAGTTACCTAAGTTATTTCCATTAAACCAAAAAAAATATTGTCCAACATTTCAATGGTAATAATTTTCCTTTTGCACTATATGATGGTGTCTTTGTTATTCTTATCAGCGTATACCTTATCTGTTAGAGCAAAAAATTATTCTACTCCTTAAGATGATCATAATCCAATTATAAACACATTATAATATTTACTAGGCCATCTACGAGCCACCTAGCTCATTTCTTATTCATTCTGCCCACCTTATGACTCAAGTGGGGCTTTGATATCACTCTTGTGAAGGCCCATGACTACTGCCATAGGTAGCCAACAACTACTCAGGTTTATGGGGTAGTTTAGGTTCTTGAGTGCCTTCCCAGCTTAAGTGTGGTATAAAACTTCCATATCTCTTTCTCCCCTTAGGGTTTAACAAACGTCTATGCTATGTTAAGTACCATGCGATAATCCTAAGGTATCTAACTAGGTGCCACTTGGTGATCTCTATTTTTTTCTAAAAACATATGCATAGAAAATTAGGTTTTAGTTTAATTTTTGTCTTGTCTAGGTGAGGAAGACACTATACTATACAACAAGCAATATAATCAGCACAAACACAAATTTTGAACATGCTACACACAGATAAAATATACAACTTCCAAAGGCAGAGTCCATTGAATATTTTAAGACCTCAAACCAAACTGTATCATAGCATCCTTCCTAGAAAAACATAGTCTCAGGTGCATTATGTTGCTAAATCAGACATCTTGCTACAGGTTGGAAATAACAAGTGATATTGTAGCGTCATTGTTTTACATAGCTTATGTAGAAAACTTTCACAAATATGATTGTTGGATATTGCACAAAGTTTTATCCAAACCATTAAACATGTCCTTGAGCAAATTAAGGTTATCTATCGTCAAACCCTACGTTCTCTTTCTTAGGTTCTCATAGCAACAGAGCTAGGTCTTCTACATCGATAAAAATATTGTAAAAGGAGGTGCCTCAATTTTTTACTCTATTCAAGCATCATATAAAAATGTGACTAAATAAAAGCCATAGATTTAGTTATATTTCATGAACTTGAAGCATCTTATTTAGATAAACATAGAAATGAGTACCTTATATTGCTAGAATAATCTTAATCTAGAGAAGGCACAAATGCTCTAGCATATACATCCCTTCTTGTTCCTTCTTCCTTATGAAACAAATGTTCAAAGATCCTCTCTATCCCATATGTTCTCTGATAAAACCCTCATAAACAAAAAACAACAACCCCCCTCTTTCTTCTCTTCTCTAACGGTTTAAATATAATTCATTCGAGATAACAAACTCATTATTGTCTGCCATTACACTTTTCTTAGTTGGGTTTATTTTCCAATTTTAAGCTACGTCATTATTTTAATTATTTTAAAGTTGAGCATTTAATTTTATTTCTTCATTTTTATTTTAAAGAAGTAATATTAAACCTTCTTAACATAGTTTCTTCTTTAAGCATGATAGAAATGTTAATTTAATATCAATTGACATGCATATATAGAAAATACACATCAAATAGCAAGGGTAAGCTAGATCTAAAAATAGATAAAAACATGTTAGGTCATTTTGACTATATATATACCTTTGGATTTCTAGCCACTTGTGAAGGTGTCTATTCCTACAAAAAGGACAAGTCTATTAGTACCATATCATTTATCATCAAAACCTCATAAAACCATATAATATGGCATTAATTATTACTCATAAATCCATAAAACATTTATTTAAAAAGGTTGTCCAAGGGAGGGTCATGACAATTTTGATGTGTTAATTATTTTTGGTAGCACACATAACTTTATTGATATAAAAGAAACAAAGGATTTGATATTATATATTAATACTTCAACCTAGGAAAATTTTTAAGTATTAATTACAATTGGGAACACAACTTAGTGTGTGGATATAATGTATAATAGTAACATCTATAACAACAATTATACTTGTTTTGGAAATTTATTCTCTATAAATGTGGAAAGTATAGATGTCAACTTAGGAACATAATGACTATACCATCTTGAAAATATTACTATTACTCTATAATTATTATATGTCAAATGAACAATCAATGGAAAGGCTATTTATCTCTAGGGAATCCAACCTCCTCCATACAAGGTGGTTAGTTTCCATGACATGGAAAAGATAATGAAGAAATTTGGTCATGGATTCTTTGCCCAAATTAGTTGAATGGAAGTTAAATATTTAGAACCACTTATTCCACATCTTCCTCTATACTTGTATAATAATATAGATTTTTATGTGAATATATTTGGTTAGCCCATGGGTCTTCCACCCTAAGTGCATATATGATTATGCAAAGCACATAATTTTGGAAATTCAACCTCATAATGTGCATCTTTATCAATAAACCCAATCCCAAAAGTCTAAGATTGAAAATATGGTCTAGGAAAAGTTGGAACAAGAAATCATTCATCCAAGTATCATTCATTATTTCTCTCAAGTGGTTATGGTGTAGCACAAGGACAAATCATGGTGCATGTATCTTAATTTCCAACCTCTAAACAAGATCATCATCAAAGATAAGTTTCCTATCCACATTATAGATTATTTATTTTGAATGAATCACATGGTGCTAAAGACTATAAAATTGGACTTGCATTTGGGTCTCATCATATTAGGGTTAAAGAAGAGGACATTCTTAAGAATATATTTTGTACATATGAGGATCATTATGAGTTCCTAGTCATACCCTTTGGTCTCACAAATGCTCTTGTGGTCCCCAAAAAGGAGGAACTCATAAGCACTAGCCTCAATGGATCCTTTTTCCTTGAGGGTGATCCCACACTTGACGATGGGAGGGTATTGCTTTCATCCTATTTGTGCATTTTTTTTACTTTTATCTTTGGCAATACAAAGAGTTTAAGGGGTTCACCAAGGTAATTTATTGATTTCCCTAAATATAAGTTTTATGTGTTGATTTGTACAAACACTTAAGTTTTAAATATCCTAATGTCTAAATGTAAAGTATGATGGGTCAATGTAAATGAATACAAAACAATGCAAAATACAAGATCTATTTGTAATTTTGATTTGGATGTTTATCTATGATGTAACTCTAAAAAACATAATTCTTATTTTAAACAAGAATAGAGGCAAACAAATTCTCTTAATGTGTATCTACATGTAATTTTTCTTTTAAATATCTACTATTAAAACAATGAAAAGTGAAACTAAGGTCTTTGCTATTGGACTTTAAAATTGATAGACTTGAGAATACATATGTACATTGTAAAATGAAAAAATGCATAGAATAAAATATAGCTAGACAAGAGCTAACCTAGAAATGCTTTTTTTTCTTTGATGAAATCTAGTCTAAAAGGCCAAACAAAAAGATTAATTTACCTTTTTGAGCAACGGTGGAAGAATTAATGGACATCAACAAAAAACCCTAAGTACAAAATACATGTAATCCTTATTTTGATGCCTAAAATGTATTATTGAAAAACCTAAATTCTTTGATTTAAAGCCTTTTTAAGTGAGTTATCAAAGTGCACAACAAACAAAAGGGAAGAAGCTACTAGGTCTTTTTTGAAGAGCATGTTTGCTTTCTTTATTTTATCTCCTTCTCTTTCACAAGAATCTTGATTATTCTTCTATCTTGCAACCTCAAAGTATAAGGGAACTATAAGAAAGAAGTATATCTTCTTGTGTGTTAATATTGAAAGAAACTACTAAAAAATGAATATTAATAATTTTCTTAATTAATAATGTAAGCAAAAATGCACAAAAGGTGTATAATTAAGGAATTCTTTGCTTGAAATGAATAAATGTGTAAGATCTAAAATTTGTTTGTGTAAGATTATTTTAAACAATATCTTAAGATTGGACTGATTTACAACAAAGATTTTCTTTAGATAAATGAATCAATGATTCAAGAATAAAGTAATTTATAACAAAGGTTCCTGTTAATCACACTTAATTAGAATGCAAGATGAGCGATACCTTTAGCTTAAATTCCTCTAAATACAAGAAATATAAGATCAAAGAGAAATCCTTAAGTAAAAAAAAGTTAATGAAAGATGCAAAATTTTGAAAGCTTTTCTACTTAAGATAGGATTACTGCAAAATCTTGAGAAGCCTTTTAACTTAATATTCCATTTTAACAAAAAGTGAAAAGATTGATATTAAGGTGATATCAAGAGATCCTACTAACTAAGGTTATATATAATTCCTAAAATGAAGAGCAAAATATCAAGTTTCTTTTAATGTCAAAATAAAATTGCAAGATCTAGAGTTACTTTAATTCCAAAGTAAGAACAAAAGGATAAATTTTTTTCTATTTTCAAGATAAAATTGCAAGATCTAATTAACTAGATCTAATTCCAAAATAAAAATGAAGGATTCTTTTAAACCTAAATTAAAATGAAATTAGATCTATTTTTTTTTTAACAAAGGTTCTTTCTACATCAAATTGAGATAAATTTAGTTCTAAATGAACTTCTAACAAAGGTTATTTTAAATGTCCGAGGTGTAGACCAATTGGTTCCCCCAAAACCCGTAAGGGGAGTGGAGGTCCAATGTTAAAATCTCGGGCCTCGCCAAACTAAACACTTGTCCCTTTCCTGGTGCTTTCAACTATGTAAATGGTTTAAAATGATCATGGCATGGTGGTTATAGGGGCAGATGTTGGACATTTTGAGTCAAAGTTGTCATTGATGTCAAGGAATGAAGTTGTCATTAATGTTAAGGAATGAATTGTCATTGATGCTAAAAGGTCAAAAGGAGCAATGCAAATGATAGATGGCTTCCAGGTGGTCAAATGTAGTTTAAAGAGAGATTAGATGGCCCAAGCAAAACTAATTAGATAACCCAAGAAAAATAATATTATAATAGTTTATTATAATATTAAATATCCAAGGTTATGTGATTTAAATAATTTAAGATTTAAATAATTAAATATTAAATATTAAATATTTAAATATATTTTAAATTGGGCATCGTTCCTTTTAAGATTGGGTGCTTTTATTAGAGTTGGGTACCATGTTCAAATCTAAAAAGGAGATATATATTTTAATTTAGGGCATGATAATAAGTGGGCCTTATAAGGCGTCGAGCATCGAATTTAATTAAACTCGCCGATGGGAGACATAAGGTGGTAATGGAAACAAAAGCCAACGATTCCTAAATAAAAAAATAAATTATAAATATGCCCTATCGAAGATTTTTGAAGGAAGTTGCTTGTGCTGTAAAACAGTGAAATCCATATGCAATAAAAATCTTTAAACAGGACATGATTCGTTTGAATAAAAAGGCTATTCATCGATTTAAAGCTTGTGATTCATATACCCTGTGACGGAACACACGAAAATCGAGGGAGATCTTAAGTAGGTGAGCATTTCAAACGACAGGAGGAAGTCTGGGTGTTCCTTCAATCCTATCTGCTGAGGTAGAGCAGCTGGCAGATAAACTATGAATAAAGACTAGTGCATAAGAGGTTCTGAGATCGAACCTAACGGTGACTGAATTTTGTTTTATTAAAATACGTGAAGGGTATTTTGACTGAGAGGAACACTCTCTCTTCCAACCGTCACAGTGGCTCGAGTGGCTAGGACACCTGCAACATACGCTGCCGTGGCAGAGGTACACGGTTTGAATCACAGTGTCATATTATTTGTCGTTTAAGAACGTATCTTTCCAAGTGAATAGCTTAAATGGTCAAAACGTGTGATAGGAAGGTCCAAGGTGTGAAGATATCAAATCACAGCGTTGTAAAAGGTATGTGTTTTTTTTGTTTTTATAAAAGCTCGGATGTATAAGGTTTATATATGAGAATTAATATTTTGTATGGTTTGGAATTATAAGGTTTGATTTATGATAGAAGTTGTAAGGTGATAGTTTGTTTATTTTGAAAAAGGGTTTGAATATTATATTTAAAAAGAAGTGGAGTTATAAGGTGATATTTTCATTATTTTGTAAAATAAGGTTGAGAATTTAAAAAGAAGGTCCAAGGTGAAGAGATCAAATCACGGCGTTGTAAAAGGTATGTGTTCTTTTTGTTTTTATAAAAGCTCGGATGTATAAGGTTTATATTTGAGAATTAATATTTTGTATGGTTGGGAGCTATAAGGTTTGATTTATGATAGAAGTTGTAAGGTGATAGGTTGTTTATTTTGAAAAAGGGTTTGAATACTATATTTAAAAAGAAGTGGGAGTTATAAGGTGGTATTTTCATTATTTTGTAAAATAAGGTTGAGAATTTAAAAAGGGAATTAGGAGGGATAAGGAATAATTGAATATTATGTATAAGGTTTATATTTGAGAATTAATATTTTGTATGGTTGGGAGCTATAAGGTTTGATCTATGATAGAAGTTAAGGTATGTGTTCTTTTTGTTTTTATAAAAGCTCGGATGTATAAGGTTTATATTTGAGAATTAATATTTTGTATGGTTTGGAGCTGTAAGGTTTGATTTATGATAGAAGTTGTAAGGTGATAGTTTGTTTATTTTGGAAAAGGGTTTGAATATTATATTTAAAAAGAAGTGGAGTTATAAGGTGATATTTTCATTATTTTGTAAAATAAGGTTGAGAATTTAAAAAGAAGGTCCAAGGTGAAGAGATCAAATCACGGCGTTGTAAAAGGTATGCGTTCTTTTTATTTTTATAAAAGCTCAGATGTATAAGGTTTATATTTGAGAATTAATATTTTGTATGGTTGGAAGCTATAAGGTTTGATTTATGATAGAAGTTGTAAGGTGATAGTTTGTTTATTTTGAAAAAAGGTTTGAATACTATATTTAAAAAGAAGTGGGAGTTATAAGGTGGTATTTTCGTTATTTTGTAAAATAAGGTTGAGAATTTAAAAAGGGAATTAGGAGGGATAAGGAATAATTGAATATTATGTATAAGGTTTATATTTGAGAATTAATATTTTGTATGGTTGGGAGCTATAAGGTTTGATCTATGATAGAAGTTAAGGTATGTGTTCTTTTTGTTTTTATAAAAGCTCGGATGTATAAGGTTTATATTTGAGAATTAATATTTTGTATGGTTTGGAGGTATAAGGTTTGATTTATGATAGAAGTTGTAAGGTGATAGTTTGTTTATTTTGAAAAAGGGTTTGAATACTACATTTAAAAAGAAGTGGGAGTTATAAGGTGGTATTTTCATTATTTTGTAAAATAAGGTTGAGAATTTAAAAAGGGAATTAGGAGGGATAAGGAATAATTGAATATTATGTATAAGGTTTATATTTGAGAATTAATATTTTGTATGGTTGGGAGCTATAAGGTTTGATCTATGATAGAAGTTAAGGTATGTGTTCTTTTTGTTTTTATAAAAGCTCGGATGTATAAGGTTTATATTTGAGAATTAATATTTTGTATGGTTTGGAGCTATAAGGTTTGATTTATGATAGAAGTTGTAAGGTGATAGTTGTTTATTTTGAAAAAGGGTTTGAATATTATATTTAAAAAGAAGTGGAGTTATAAGGTGATATTTTCATTATTTTGTAAAATAAGGTTGAGAATTTAAAAAGAAGGTCCAAGGTGAAGAGATCAAATCACGGCGTTGTAAAAGGTATGTGTTCTTTTTGTTTTTATAAAAGCTCAGATGTATAAGGTTTATATTTGAGAATTAATATTTTGTATGGTTGGGAGCTAAAGGTTTGATTTATGATAGAAGTTGTAAGGTGATAGTTTGTTTATTTTGAAAAAGGGTTTGAATACTATATTTAAAAAGAAGTGGGAGTTATAAGGTGGTATTTTCATTATTTTGTAAAATAAGGTTGAGAATTTAAAAAGGGAATTAGGAGGGATAAGGAATAATTGAATATTATGTATAAGGTTTATATTTGAGAATTAATATTTTGTATGGTTGGGAGCTATAAGGTTTGATCTATGATAGAAGTTAAGGTATGTGTTCTTTTTGTTTTTATAAAAGCTCGGATGTATAAGGTTTATATTTGAGAATTAATATTTTGTATGGTTTGGAGCTATAAGGTTTGATTTATGATAGAAGTTGTAAGGTGATAGTTGTTTATTTTGAAAAAGGGTTTGAATATTATATTTAAAAAGAAGTGGAGTTATAAGGTGATATTTTCATTATTTTGTAAAATAAGGTTGAGAATTTAAAAAGAAGGTCCAAGGTGAAGAGATCAAATCACGGCGTTGTAAAAGGTATGTGTTCTTTTTGTTTTTATAAAAGCTCAGATGTATAAGGTTTATATTTGAGAATTAATATTTTGTATGGTTGGGAGCTATAAGGTTTGGTTTATGATAGAAGTTTTAAGGTGATAGTTTGTTTATTTTGAAAAAGGGTTTGAATACTATATTTAAAAAGAAGTGGGAGTTATAAGATGGTATTTTCATTATTTTGTAAAATAAGGTTGAGAATCTAAAAAGGGAATTAGGAGGGATAAGGAATAATTGAATATTATGTATAAGGTTTATATTTGAGAATTAATATTTTGTATGGTTGGGAGCTATAAGGTTTGATCTATGATAGAAGTTGTAAGGTGATAGTTTCTTTATTTTGAAAAAGGGTTTCAATACTATATTTAAAAGAAGTGGGAGTTATAAGGTGGTATTTTCATTATTTTGTAAAATAAGGTTGAGAATTTAAAAAGGGAATTAGGAGGGATAAGGAATAATTGAATATTTGATATATTGGTATAGTGAAATTATTAAATATTATAAGGTTGGATATTATTTTAAGAATAGAGTAATAAGGTGTATTTGTGAGTTATTATATGCTTTGTATTGTTATTTAATCTTCTTTGAGTTTGGCAATAGAAGTGTTTGTGGTTGTGGCATTATTGAGATCCCTTCATCATCAAGAAAAATATATGAGCACATTATTCCATAGAAATAAGTTTGGAGTGAAAAGGACATGATTAGGGTTTCCTATTGAGTGTGTTGAGTTAATGCTTCAAGGTTTTTTGGAATAAAGAATTGTTGTTAAAACCTTGTTTGATAAACATTGTTGTTGAAGCCATTGGTTGTGTGAAGAACTTGAGTTAGGGTTTGAGTATCATTGTTATGTGAGATTTGTTGTTGAGCATTGGAAATATTCTGAGTTGGTATTTATATGCTTGGAATAGGATTTGTGAGCAAGGATTATTTCATTGAGTGTTTGGTTGAGTAGATTTGGTTGAGCCTAGTCAAGTGGATGTGTGAAGTGATTGTTCAAGTTCCATAAAACAAACAATTCTATATTCTGAATTGAGTTAAGAAAGTGATTGAGCATTGAGTTGAAATTGAAGCATATTGAGTCTCTAATAATTCTCCTTATGTTTCTAAGAGAGTGATTGAAAGTAATTGAGCATTGTGATAAGTGTAGAACATATTGAGTCTCTAATAATTCTCTTTATGTTTCTATGAGATTGGACAAGTTTTGTGTGGACTTGTTGAGAATATTTGAGGTAAGTCTTTGTGAAGACTTGTGGACATATTTGGTGTGAACTTTTGTAGAAGCTTACAATACATATTGAGAACATATTTGGTTAAGTTATTGAGAGGACTTATTGAGAAGATTGAAAAATTTCTAGAGAGGACTTGTAGAGTATATTTTAGCAAGTTCTAGAGAGGACTTGTAGAGCAGATTTGGACAAGTTCTAGAGAGGACTTGTGGAGCATATTTGGACAAGTTCTAGAGAGGACTTATGGACATATTAGTGTGAGCTTTTGTGGAAGCTTACAAGGCAGATTTGAGATAAGTCTTTGAGAAGACTTGAGAGCAGAGTTGATTGATTTGTTCAAACCTTGAGTTAAGGTTTGGGGTAGATCCAGCAGAGTTGAGTCAAGCCTTGAGTTAAGGCTTGAGGATAGAGATTAAGAATATATTTGTGCTAGATCGAAGTATTGTGTTTAGTGTAGATTTAAGAGAAGATTTTGTTGTAGATTTGAGGATAGGTTTGTACCAGACCAAAGATAGAGATTAAGAAAATTTGTGCTAGACCGAAGGACTGTGTTTAGTGTAGATTTGAGACAGAGCTTTGGAGGTGACAGAGCAGAGAGGACAATAGTCTCTAGTGGATAGAGATCCATTAGCCAGGGTAGTGACGATAGGTATTCTGAGTGGGGACAAGAGTCTTCAATGGAGAGATATCCACAAGCCAGTGTAGTGGAGGCAGTAGTCTTCTAGAGGATCACCAACCAGAGCATAGGATAAGGAGTTATCCTATGAATAAAGATCCATGAACTTGATTTAGGGGATTGGTATCTCCATTGGAAAAATATCCATAAATATTGTAATAGTGAAAGGGCACCCAAGAGATTGATTGAAAAAATTTTAGTGAAATATTTTCTCCGTGGAGTAGCCCACATTGGGTGAACTACGTAAAATTGGTGTCTCATGTGTGTGTGATATTTTGTGCACTATTTTGATTTTTTCTATTGATATTGCCATTGATATATTGCATAATATTTATTGTGATAAGAAAAGTAAAAAGAGGTCTTATACTGTTCACCCCCCCCCTCTCAGTATAAGCTTGTGTTCTTCAATTGGTATTAGAGTCGATTCCTTTAGAAAAGGTTTAACAACTTGAATGAATATCTTAAAAGAACACAAATGGTAAAGAAAGGCAAAAGTAGAACCATGAGACATAAAAAGAAAATAACACACACGGTCATGAAAAAAAAAGGAAGATGAATTCAATATTATTGTTTTGGGGGGAAGAATAAAAATAGATTCAAGAGATGAATCAAGCAATGGAGAAATAACCAGGTTGATAAATTTTTGTACCAAATGTAGGAATACAGGTCACCATACAACTTATTATCCACAAGAAGGTGAAGAATGTTTTACTTGTGGTCAACTCGGTCATGATGCACGTTATTGCAATGGGTTTAGTAGCGATGAAGATGAAGATTATATTTTTGAAAATGAAATCCTAGAGGTTGGTTCAAGAAAGGATAACAGGGACAATCAAATCATGTATGAAGAAAAAAATCTAATTTCAGTATTAGAAGAAAATACTCCTATTGAAGACCAAATAAAAAAAAGATATTTAAAAAAAGAAAAGGAGGAAGCTACTCTTAAGGAACTTGTTAAGTTGAAAAAGGAGAACTCAAAATTAAAGGCTCAAATACAAGAGGATGAGAAATGTAAGACAAAGCTTCTACAAGATCTCTCTGACTTGAAAGATAATATTGAAGAGGTAAGGAAAGTTGAAAAATGTATGGTTGAACAGTCAAAGGTAAAAGAGATAGAATGTGAAAGACTTATAGTTACTTTTGAAGAATTAAAAAGGGAGAAATCAGGATTAAGGGTTCAAGCTCAAGAAGATGAGAAAGCAAAAGCAAAGTTTCTACAAGAACTCACTAACTTAAAAATCAAGGTTGAAGAGGTAAGAAAAATTGAAGAAGGTATGGCAAAAAAATTAAAGACAAAAGATCTAGAGTGTGAAATATTAGAGCATGAGATAGTTTCACTAAGGATGGAAGTAAAAGGCTCTATGGAAAAATTGCACAAGTTTGAAGAAAATCCAAAGACTTTGGATAGGATTACCAATGCACAAAAGTCATCAATCACCAAAACATGATTTAGTTCTAAATAAGAATAAAGGAAACAAGAAAAAAAAGGAGAGTCAAGGTCAAACACCAGAAAAGAAAAAGCGTCAAAAGAAGTAAGTAAAAGAGAGAGTGAGACTTCTAAGGATGAGTTGGATAATAGAAGGTTCAATAGGAACAATGCACTAGGAAGAAACAGATGGAACAACAATCAAAATAGGTTAAGAGAGACTAAGAGACTAATGAGATCAAGACAAGCAAGTTTCAATGGAAGATATTTTTCATGTCACAGGTGTGGGTACATGGCTTCATAGTGCAGGACACATGAAAGACAGGAATATGGGAACAAATAGCTTTTCCATGGGTATTGTTACTCATGTAATCAGTTTGATCACAAGGCAATGAATCACAACGTTCATGACAAAAGAAGATATGGCTTCACTAGGAGAAATCCTAAGACATTTGCACATCCAAGGAATAATAACATTAAGTCTTATAAGTGCAATAATGATGGTCAAATAGTAAAATGGTGTAGAGCAGACATTCCAAAAACAAGTATAAACAAGAAAATGAACAGGAACAAGAACATGAACATGGATATGAACAGGAACAGGAACAAGAACAGGGATATGAACAGGGATATGAACAGGATTAGGAACATGAACAGGAACAAGAATATGAAAATGGATATGAACAATAATAGGAACAAGAACAAGGATACAAACATGGACAAAACATGGATATGGAAGGAAATAGTTAGAGGAATCAGAAGGATCAGATAAGAAGGAAAGAGGATAAAGGTAAAGAACAATGCTTTCTTGGAGTAAAAATACTCCCACCCCAAAATTAACCACCTCAATAGGAGGTGGGGGAGGGGCTAAGATAAGAGGCTCATTCTTAGCCCCGATTCCCAGAGGTGACCCTTTGTCATTTATGTCAAAAGGGGAGATATTTGAATAAGGGGGAGAGATTTGGTAAAGAAGAGAGATTTGAAAAGAGCATTAATCCAGGGGGAGCAGAACAAAGAAAAGGTTAAGTTTTTGGTAAAAAGAATTTGTGTTGCCATCAATGACAAAGGGAGATATTGTTGGATATTTTGAGTCAAAGTTGTCATTGATGTCAAGAAACGAAGTTGTCATTAATGTCAAGAAATGAAGTTGTCATTAATGTTTTTTTTTTTTTTTGAATTTTACATGGTGGAATCGGTAGCCGCCACGAATCCGGGTAGGCTGTCCAGCTTTTTATGGCCGCCACAATATTCTGCGTTGTCCGCCCTAGAAGCCGCCACACAGATCTTCGCACAGTTCGCCCCTATAACCACCATGCCACAATCATTTTAAACCTTTTACGCCGCTGAAAGCACCAGGAAAGGGACAAGTGTTCAGTACGACGAGGCTCGAGATTTGAACCTTGGACCTCTGCCCCCCTTATGGGGTTTGGATGAACCAATTGGTCTACACCTCGGACCTAAGTTGTCATTAATGTTAAGGAATGAATCACCGTTGATTCTAAAAGGTCAAAAGAAGCAATACAAAAGATAGATGGCTTCCAGCTGGTCAAATGTAGTTTAAAGGAAAATTAGATGGCCCAAGCAAAAGTAATTGGATAACCCAAGAAAAATAATATTATAATAATTCATTATAATATTAAATATCCAAGGTTATGTGATTTAAATAATTTAATATTTAAATTATTTAAATGTAAGACTTAAATAATTAAATATTAAACATTTAAATATCTTTTAAATTGGGCATCATTCCTTTTAAGATTGGGTGCTTTTATTAGAGTTGGGAACTATGTTCGAATCTAAAAAGGAGATATATGTTTTAATTTAGGGCATGATAATAAGTGGGCCCTTAAAAGGCGTCGAGCATCGAATTTAATTAAACTCGTCGACGGGAGACATAAGGTGGTAAAGAAAACAAAAGTCGACGATTCCTAAATAAATAAAAAAACTATAAATATGCCCTGTCGAAGATTTTTGAAGGAAGTTGCATGTGCTTCGAAAACGGTGAAATCCATCTGCAATAAAAAGCTTTAAACAGGACATGATTCATTTGAATAAAAAGGCTATTCGTTGATTAAAAGCTCGTGAGTTATATACCCTGTGATGCAGTACACGAAAATCGAGGAAGATCTATCGGAGGACATTGTCGAGTTGTTTTTCAGTTAGTGAGTATTTCGAAAGACACAAACAAGTTTGTGTGTCTTTTTAATACCATCCGTCGAGGTAGAGCATCTGGTAGATAAATTGTGCTTAAACACTAGTGCAAAAGAGGTTCGGAGATCGAACTTTGCGATGATTGAATGTTGTTTTATTAAAATATGGGGTATTTTGATTGGGAGGAACACTATCTGTTCCTTTGCTTTTATAAAAGGTTTATATTTGAGAATTAATATTAGCTCGGAGGTATAAGGTTTATATTTGAGAATTAATATTTTGTATGGTTGAAAAAAGCTCGGAGGTATAAGGTTTATATTTGAGAATTTATATTTTGTATGGTTGAAAAAAGCTCGGAGGTATAAGGTTTATATTTGAGAATTTATATTTTTGTATGGTTGGGAGCTATAAGGTTTGATTTACGATAGAAGTTGCAAGGTGATAGTTTCATTTTTTTTGAAAAAGGGTTTGAATACTAGATTTAAAAGGAAGTGGGAGTTATAAGTGGTATTTTCATTATTTTGTTAAAAAGGTTGAATACCATATCTGAAGGGAATTGAGAGTAATAAAGCCTTACTATTATTTGGTTAGTGAGAATTTAAAAAGGGAATTAAGAGGAATAAGGAATAATTGAATATTTGATATATTGGTATGGTGAAATTATTAAATATTATAAGGTTGGATATTATTTTAAGAATGGAGTAATAAGGTGTATTTGTGAGTTATTATATGCTTTGTATTGTTATCTAACTTTTTTTGAGTTTGGCAATAGAAGTGTTTGAGGTTGTGGCAGATTTATGAGATTCTTTCATCATAAAAAAAAGATATGAGCACATTCTTCCATAGTTGAGTTAATTGATTGGTTTTCTGGAAAATAAGTTTGGAGTGAAAAAGACATGATTAGGGTTTCCTATTGAGTGTGTTGAGTTAATGCTTCAAGGTTTTCTGGAATAAAGAATTGTTGTTAAAACCTAGTTTGATAAACATTGTTGTTGGAGCCATTGGTTGTGTGAAGAACTTGAGTTAGGGTTTGAGTATCATTGTTATGTGAGATTTGTTGTTGAGCATTATTGAATTTTTTTGAGTTGGTGTTTATATGCTTGGACTAGGATTTGTGAGCAAGGATTATTTCATTGAGTGTTTGGTTGAGTAGAGTTGGTTGAGCCTAGTCAAGTGGATGTGTGAAGTGATTGTTCAAGTTCCATAAAACAAACTATTCTATATTCTGAATTGAGTTGAGAAAGTGATTGAGCATTGAGTTGAAATTGAAGCATATTGAGTCTCTAACAATTCTCCTTATGTTTCTAAGAGAGTGATTGAAAGTAATTGAGCATTTTGATAAGTGTAGAACATATTGAGTCTCTAACAATTCTCTTTATGTTTATATGAGATTGGACAAGTTCTGTGTGGACTTGTTGAGTAGATTTGAGGCAAGTCTTTGTGAAGACTTGTGGACAGATTTGGTGTGATATTTTGTGGAAGCTTACAATACATATTGAGAGTAGATTTGGTTAAGTTCTTGAGAAGACTTATTGAGCATATTGGACAAGCTCTAGAGAGGACTTGTAGAGTAGATTTTAGCAAGTTCTAGAGAGGACTTGTAGAGCAGATTTGGACAAGTTCTAGAGAGGACTTGTAGAGCAGATTTGGACAAGTTCTAGAGAGGACTTGTCGACAGATTAGAGTGAGCTTTTGTGGAAGCTTACAAGGCAGATTTGAGACAAGTCTTTGAGAAGACTTGAGAGCAGAGTTGATTGATTTGTTCAAACCTTGAGTTAAGGTTTGGGGCAGATCCAACAGAGTTGATTCAAGCCTTGAGTTAAGGCTTGAGGATAGAGATTGAGGATAAATTTATTCTAGACTGAAGGACTGTGTTTAGTGCAGATTTGAGAGCAGAGTTTGGTGTAGATTTGAGGACAGGTTTATACCAGACCAAAGATAGATATTGAGCAGATTTGTGCTAGATCGAAGGATTATGTTTAGTGTAGATTTGATACAGAGCTTTGTAGGTGATAGAGCATAAAGGATAGTAGTCTCCAGGGGATAGAGATCCATCAGCTAGGGTAGTGAGTACAGGTATTTTGAGTGGGGACAAGAGTCTTCAGTGGAGAGAGATCCACAAGCCAGTGCAGTGGAGGCAGTAGTCTTCTAGAGGATCACCAACTAGAGCAGAGGAGTTCTACTATGGATAGAGATCCATGAACTTGATTTAGGGGATTGGTATCTCCATTGGATAGAGGTCCATAAACATTGTAATAGGGAAAGGATACCCAAGAGATTGATTGAGAAAATTTTAGTAAAATATTTTTCTTTGTGGAGTAGCCCACATTGGGTGAACTATGTAAAATTGGTATCTCATGTGTGTATGATGTTTTGTGCACTATTTTGGTTTATGCTATTGATATTTCCATTGATATATTGCACAATATTGATTGTGATAAGAAAAGTAAAAATAGGTCTTATACTGTTAACCCCTCCCTCTCAGTATAAGCTTGTGTTCTTCTGCAGATTGCGTGAAGATATGTGTGGTGGCTTCTGGGGTGAACAACGCAAAATATTATGGTAGCCATAAAAAAGTTGGACAGTATGCTTGGATTCTTGGTGGCTACTGATTCCACCATGTAAATTCAAAAAAAAAACAAAGGGTTTTTTAAATCTAGATTGAGATATAATCATATCTAAAAGAACTTCTAACAAAGGTTATTTTAAAATTATATTGAGCTATAATTAGTTTTAAAATAACTTCTAACAAAGGTTCTTTTTAAACTATATTAACATGAAATCAGATCTAAAAGAACTTCTAACAAAGGTTCTTTTTAAACATGATTGAGAATAAATCAAATGTAAAAGAACTTCTAACAAAGTTTTTTAAAAGTTTTGAGGTCTACGCTAGTTAGTCAAAGCACTCTTGTGGGAGTGTGAAGATCCTAGTTTGAATCCTCGAGTCTCATAGTATGGGAGGATGTATTGCATCATCATTGTTGCTATGTTAAAAATTTTACCCGATGCAACTGGAGGTTAGACAGGATTAGGATTCAAACCCACGATGAGGTGATGATAAAACATTATGAGTTACCAATTTCTCTAGTATACGCAAAAAAAACAAAGGTTATTTTTAGACCAGATTAAAATGAAATCATATCTAAAATAACTTCTAACAAAGGTTCTTTTAAAACCGAATTGAAATGAAATCAAATCTAAAATAACTTCTAATAAAGATTTTTTTAAAACCAAATTGAAATGCAATCAAATCTAAATATAGCAGATCATAAAAATTGAAACTCTTATGCATTTTTACAAAACCATAAAAGACTAAAGAAAAACTAAACCAATTTGGGATCACTTATTTAGGGCTAAACAAAAATAGAAACCTTAGGATTTAGGAACTATGTAGAGAAACAAAGGAACTATAAATTCGTTATTGAAATGCAAATTGATCCTAATAGAGAATTCGTTATTGAATTACAAATTTGTTGTCAGTGTGAATTTACTTTAGTGTACTATGAATCATGAGGCCTAACATAGCAACGTAATCATGTTGTCCAATCTACAAGAACCTATTAAAAACCTACAAAACAAAGTGTGAAAAACCTACAATCATGGAGAAAAATAGGATTATTTGATTTTGAGATCTTGTCCTTCTATATTAGAATTGATATTTATCTTAATCCACAAATCAAGCCCCAAAATAACCACTTAAGGATTTATTAAAACAAATATTGAGATTTTTGCAAGGTCATAAATGAAATTAGGTGTGAAATGAAAAGACATATTTGAAAGGAAGCAAAAATCCCAAAAATGGAAGATCGGATCAATAGGGTTGCCAATTTGAAATAGAATGCAAAATCATTGCTAGACCAAAAATTCACCTTGACTACAAATTTTCTCCTGAAATACAAATTCATCGTTAAACCATAAAACTGTCATGAAAATAAATTTCTCTAAAATATACCCTATAGCAAATTTGATGTGGACTTGCAGAAGTAGAGTAGACAACCTTGGTTTCACCTCTGATCTATCAAAAAACCTACAATTAATAAAAACTATGTGCACATGCACTTTCTAAGAGGTGATTCATTAAGTTTTGATTTTATTTGAAAGGTGAGGTATCGAGTTAACTTGTTTAAATTAGGAGTTACAAGATTTTATTGGAGGTTGATTGGGAATTTAAATGCCTATAATTGGCAGTTGTATGATCTGATTAGGGGTGGTTTCTAAGTTAAATGCCTTTGAATGGTAGTTGTATGGGTTGATTAGAGTTGGTTGCTATGTTATCTCTAATTGGTAGGTCAGACATATTGGTGTAGATTATGATTTAATAGATATTAAGAGACGAAACTATTTATGATGAGGAGAAACACCATTGAGATTGAGAGTTTTATTTATGGTTTTGTAATTTTTTGCTGGCACAAATTCACTTGTGCAAATTCACCGTTGGAAAATTTGTTATTGAAAAATCTTCATAAGTGTAAATTTTTTGTGCCTTCATTCATAGGAAATCTTGTTTTGAGAGCTTTCCAACAATATTCATGTGAAATTTGGAGGTCATTTACCCTAGTTTTATGAAGGTCAATTTTAGGGGGGGTCAAATTTGCTATTATAAGTCAAATTTGTTCTTATGGCAATGTCAATGCAAAATTTTCATGAGTGCAAATTTTCCATGCCTAGGCTTATTGGAGAGTTTATTCGAAGATATTTCCAATGGTACCAAATTTGTAAGATTTGGAGTTCATTTGGTAAAGTTTTGTGAAATTTTAAGTTGAAGGGATCTTTTACCCCAAATTTGGGTGCAAAAGGTGATTTGGTCAAATTACTTAAATGTGCGATGGATGAAATGATGACTAGTTGGTCAAGGACTCCAAATTGGGTGTCTACATTTTATCCCTTTTGAAGAGTTATTGTAATATGAAAGCTTTAAAATTTTATGTTCCCAATTTTGTAAAAGAGGTACCATTTTTATGATGTTGATTAATGCATTGATTATTATATACTTGCTAAATATGTCTTGCTGTTTGACTAATTGCATGCGGGTATGTCCCCTTGAGTTGCTGAGGTGGGCACTCAATGATCTATTAAAACTTGAAATTTGATTTTTTTATTAGTAAGAGTGGTTTTGAAATATTCTCATAACATTTTACAAACAATTTCTAGTTAGGAGTAGTTTTGCCAACCATCTAAAACAAAAAGGAGGTACCTTCTTTGAAAATGAGAAGATACAAAAAATAGACAGATAAGCCCTTGCAGGGGTATAAGAGGAAGCCTCAATAAATTATAAAATAAGCCCTCACAGGGGCAACATGAAATGCAAAGGAAAAAACAATATATTATAGCCAAAAAAATCACCAGTATTTGTAGAGAGAACACAATTTTTTTCCAATACGGTCAACATTAGGATGCCCTTCATCGCCCACCAGGTTCCTAAACTTGACCAAAATTTTGAACTAGTACTTGTACTCCTCCAAAAGGGCATATTCTCACATGTTTGGGGGAGGCAACAATTAGCTCCAATATGTCATCTGCCAAATGATAAAAATCCTATATGTGGTATTCAGTAAATGTTATGCGATTACTTGAAATTCAAAAATGATTAATGAAGGATTAATTTTTTTAAGGGTGGTTTTTTATTTCTTGATTTTGTTTATTTTTTGGTTTGTCTAAGATCCAAGTTTTGATTTTTAATTCTAAATGTTTCTAAAGTTTATATTTGTTTGTGATTTTTTATTTTTTGTAAGGTTTTTAATTTTTCTTTTTGTTATTTTTTAATTTTTAAAATTAAAAATATATAGATTAGGGTTAGGGTTTTGGTGGGAAGAAAGGGATGGAGAGATTATAAAAGGGGATGGGTATTATTTTCCCCCACTTGCACTATAGAGAGAAATGATAAGGAGGAAGAGAGAAAAGAGGAGATAAATTATTGGTGTCTAGAGGTGATATTTGGAGAGCAATGTTGTAGGCAAGGTGAATGAGGCACTTGGTGAAGGATGTATGGGTTACCAAGTGAGGAGAGCTAGCACCCAATATAGGCTTCTCAAAAACCATGTATTATTATTTTTTTGGTACAAATTTGGCACATTAAACTATTGTATGCTGAAGTTACTATCTTATGACAAATTTGTTGTCAGATAACAAATTTATGACTTGATTAGAAGGTATTCATGTTTATACTCATTAAAACATATTTTTTGAGTACTTTCTAATGGTATAATTTACTTTTCATTTTGAGGTGTTGTAGTGGAAGTTTTGTTGGACATATTCGTCTTGTTTTGGGTCCTTTAATGGTTGCAAGATATAGTCATGTTTATGGTCATTAGATAACATTATTTGAACTTTGTTGTAGTGATTAGAAATGGTTGTGCTTATGTATGCTATATTTGAGTTTTTGATGCCATTAGATGTTGATGAATTGTTTATTTTTTTTTGTGATGTGTGCAACATATTTTGAGGGTTCTAGTGCCTTGAAAGACTCACCTATGGTCCCTAGGTTGCATTTTTCCACTATCAAAGAGTGATTTGTTGAGTAACATAGGCTTATTATACATAGAAAAAATATCTAAGATGTCATTTTATTATGCTTTGATTACAATACTAGTAGAGAGATGGTACATTGAGGTAATCACATTTCAACTCCTATAAGAAATATGACTATGATGATTGATAGTTTGGAATATACTTTGCATCCCTATTAGGTATGTTGATGTCATATTAGGCCTCAACCAAAGGCAATGCTTCCAAATACTGATAGGTGATCTTGAGTACGAGATCCTTGGATTTGGTGTTGACATCAATAAGGTATTCATGGAGGGGAATCTAGACCACTATACATCATTTCTTTATGGATTATGCCTTGGTATCTTGTATGTTGATATGTGATATTAGTTATCATAGTATGTTATGGGGGTGGGGTGAGGTGGTAAAAACATGAGAGACCACCATACTATATATGCTTGTGGACTAGTGGTGCTAGCTCATCTATACCATACTATTCATCACATAGCCTACAAGATGAGGAAGAGTATAGTATGTTATACATTACTTCGGGTTTGGATGCTAGAGCATATAGCAACAACCTGACCACCTGGATTGTTTAGGAGGATAGATGATTGTTAGAGACCAATTTCTTATCATTACATATGCATCTTTGAGATTGTTCATAGCGATTCAATAGAGTAGGTTATAAATTACTAAAGTGTTTATTGAGATCAAATCATATGGTCGCCCTATTGCTTACATCATGGATGGGATAAGGATGCTATCAAGTTAGATTCTATTAGATGAGTAAAATAGATTATTGGGGCTTTGGCTGCATATAAGCTTCATTACTTTGAGTGGGTGTTGTAATAGTTTTGAAATGTGTAGGGAATTACTAATAGAGAGGTATGGTATGGATAAACTAGTCACAAATAGGGAGTATGTTAGCCTCTTGATCCTACTAGCTTTGTGGAGGTATATGTGGATGACCCTATTATTATAGATTGTAGTCGTGATGATCCTAGCATAGTGGAGGGCTAGCAAGAGTGGTATTAGGGTTTCTACCCTCGATCGATGATACTTTAGTGAGCTTAGGGGGTACAAGTTGAAGGTCAGTATTGGGGTCATAGGGATTGTCATCAAGGAAGTCTATCATTATGAAGGTATCAATAGGATATTTGATAAAGACTCAAGTAATTATTTTCAGTGGTATCCCCTTAATAAAAATGATTACCTCCAAGGGTAAGGGTAGAGGAGGCAAGATCTAGTGAGGCTCCACCTCCTAAATTTGAGATTGGTCCTAGTGAGTACCCTCAAGTACCTATAGATGAGGCTAGTCTGAGTACCCCACTATGATATGCCTTTAGGTTCCCTCTAGAAAGGTAGGTTTTAGCATCCATATCAATATTCAATGAGAAATCTTACTTTAGAGATTTGATGAGGTATAATCAGAGTGTGATGCCTTGGCATGATAGCTTGAGAGTTGGGAGCAAGATCAACATATAAAGGAGGGGAGCATATTCAGGAGATCTATCATCTATAGGTATATTTAGAGTAATTGATCATAAATCTAACTAATGAGGTAGGGGCTTGAATGACTAATGTATATTATGGAGGAGGACATATCCTACTTGTAGTGTGAGGTAGAGAGGTTGATAGTGCTATTGGCCATATATTTTAGGAGTTAGTTCAATAGGATACATGGAAATGGTGCTACTACAACTATCAAAGGTATAGGGAGAGCTATGCTAATTTTAGAGAGAGCTTAGGTGAGCTAAGTGGAATCTAGGTCAATCCTATGGAGAGTAGAGGTCATTGGAGACATAGGTGGCTCACTTATAGGAGGAGCTAGAGAAGACACAAAGGGAGCTAGCATTTGTTCAAGAGGATATTTAGCTTTACCAATAGGATTTATAGGTGGAGAAAGAGAAAGTAGTTCACTATAGGGCTATCTACTATGGTTTTGTGTCTACCAAGCATTGAGTCATGGTACCTCAATGAACCCCATCACAAACTTATTCATAGTTGATTACTCATGCCGCATAGAGGTCAATGAGGATGTACGAACCTCCCAAGTGGGCACTTGATAATGGGTTGAAATATTAGGTCTTAGTGTTTTTTATAGCTATGGGTGGCATGAGAGCATTTATTTTACTTTGTTAGGTATCTTGACCCAATCACATAACCTAAGTGCATCATTTTTTAGTCTTTTTTTAATCATCAGGCTTAATGTATGATAATTTTGATATATATATGTTGATGGTTGTTTTGTTAATGTTGTTTTTAGTATTTTATGTGATGTAATAGTTATTATTCGTATTTTTTGATGATAATGTTTTAATTAATTGCATGATTTTTTGCAAGTATGGATTATGTTAGCTTCATGGATTTAGTTATTTGAAAAGTTGATGTTAGTATTGACCACAAGACCTGGTTAGCATTATCCTAAGGACTTGATTAGCATTGCCTAAAGGACTTAGTTAGCATTGCTCAGAGGACTTGGTTAGTATTTATTTTGTGTCTTTAGCCCCTAAGAAAAGGCCTTCTTGCCTGAATAATGGACAAGTGATTATGCACCTAAGAATGATAGTATTTTTAGGTAGTCCATGTCATTGGATAATTTATGTTCTTATTAAGTTTTTGTTTGCTCCTAAATTGTATCTCTTCTAGCCCGATTATTTGACAAGCACTCAAGGGAGCATGTTGCTTTTTATGTAGTCCACACATTATAAAAAAGTGTTCTAGATAGTCTATTTCCATTTTGATGTGCCTTTGGATAGTCTATGTCCATTGTATTATGATTTTGGACAATTTATGTCCATATAAAATAGTATTTTTTGGATAGTCAATATCCATATGGTATAATGGTTTTCAGACAATCTATGTCCATATGATACAATGTGTTTTGAAAATCGATGTCCATATTTATTTTGGATAGTCTATGTCCTTAGTTGTTTTGGATATTCTATGTCTTTGTTTGCTTTGGATAGTTTATGTCCTTATTAATTTTTGGATAGTCTATGTCCTTATTGATTTTATGATTTTGCATACCCCTAGTTATGGGACTTGTAATTATAGATATGAATCAATTTATGTAAGTAGAAGCCTCTATAGGAAATTATTACTATCAGTTTTATAAATGTCATAGGAAATTTATCATCTGGTATTTTCATAAATTTGGTTGTTCCAAGTGTTTTGTAAGCTCTCAAGAAGATGGGTTTCTTTTTTTCCATCACCTTGTGAGCCTACAAAATGTGGGGTAATTTTTTTTTCCTGAGCCCTTCATTAGGGCTTGTGAGGAATTGGGGTCTATTTATTCCATCCCCTAATGGGTGCTAATAAGAGGGTTCACGTGGGGATGTTGAAATAGTTAATTGTTACAAGATAAGGCCATCCTTTCCTATGACTTAGGAGGTTTTTTGATCATTTGGAAAGAGGGTATCTAATATACGTATGATAGATAAAAAGCATGTAATTTTATTGCCTTCAATAACTATGGATTGATTTTAACCTATAATAGATGCATGTTCCTCATGTGCTAGTCAATGATTAAAAACAATTTGCAAGAGATACAATCTATAGAAGAAGTGATCATGCCTAATACATAAATGCAAACAATCAATCATGCATCATCACATGAAAGATGAAAGCATACAAATTCTTTTCCTTGGGTAACTACGGATTGCTTCTAATCGATGATGGGTGCATGCCTTTTTAAACACTTAGTCAATGGTTAGAAATAATCCTAGTTATCCTAGTTAGGTGTATATGCAATTCATGAAATTTTTATACACAATTATGATGAATATTTTTTATTTTTATTTTTGAGATATCCGCTACCTCATTTACCTAGATAAAATGTAGGCTATAATGCAATCTAATCTAACTAGAATAATCATGATTCATGACGAATCATCTTTACTCTATATGCAAACAATAAGCATATGAATATAAGCAAGTGAGGTAGAGGTCAAATCAAGTAGAAATCATCCAATTGATTTATGCAAGTATGTATAGAAGAAGTGCAATCAAGGGCTCAAAGTTGTTGAGTGAGGGAAGAGAAAATAAATTATTTCTTATAAATATCTTCAATGCTATGTGCATTCATATGAAAACAATAAGAGCAAGGGATAATTATCATTCTCCATGATCCTTAGAAACCTGTGAGTTTAAGTATTTTTTGATGGAATGATCTAACATTTTTATTTATGATAATTAAATGCAATGTGCATACATGTTTAAGATAGCTATGAAATGATATGCCATAAGCTTGTCTACTTCTAAGTGAAGGAGAAGAATGAAATTTTTTCCTTATGAATATCTTCAATACTACGTGCTTTCACATGAAAATAATTTGAGCAAGAAATAATTCTCATTCTCCATCATCCTTAGAAAAAAGTGGATTTGTATCTTTCTAGAATGTAAGAAAATGCAAAAGCAAACAACATATCAAAGATAAATTAAAATACATTTCCTAGGGGTGAAGAATCGCTTGTCATCAATGATCTAGTGTAAGTGCAATCTATATAAGCTAACCTAACTAGTTGTCATTGTCGCTTCATCATAGAATCCCTTGATTCCAAATGTTTATATAGTCATGTAAAATTTTGTAGCAAAGTGCAAATACATGTTAAGGCCTTTGAGGTACCAAAAATAGGAATTATTCCTCATTAAAATACTGAAAGTCATACTAGGATTGTTTTTATTAAGGAATAATTCTCACTTTTGATCCCACAAAAGTCATGATGTATGTTCAAGCAAATCGTGCACTATATGCAAAATTAATAAGCCAAGGATTTTGGGAGAAGGTGGATGGAAATTATTCCTCATAAATATCTTCAATGTTGTGCACCTATGAAAATAATTTGAGCAAGAAATAATTTTCATCCTCCTACCCACAAAAGGTGTGATACATGTTCAAAAAATCATGTATTTATGAGAGAAAATCATGCATATATGATAAATAATCATGCATAAGATAAAGGGAATTTCAAGGAGATATTGAGGAGGTTCATTATTCTAGTGACCTCCTACAAGTGTAATGCAAGTTACACCATTATCTAGCTAGGATTATTATGGACTCATTGCAAGATGTCCCTTGTGGTTTTATGGGATACACAACGATTAACAATTATACAAGCAAATACATGAGCAAGTAAAACATAAGAAAATCCACTAGCACATTTTTTTGGTAGAAGAAAGAGAAATGATTTAGATTTAAGATAGGTAGGGGAACACACTTTTTATCATTTTACCTGATAGATAGGGAGAGAAGAGAGGAAATATTTGATGATTCTAGTACACGTCTATGATGAGGAAGGACATTTGATAAGATTAGGAATGAATCATATGAAGATATCTGAAGGACTCCAATTAATCCCTACACTAAGGAATTTGTTTTGATAGGATAATTTGATGCTATCATATGCCCAAGAGTGTTAATCACCTGTCAATTATTGGATTATCCTACCAACCACTTCTCCTAAGTGTAGAGATAGATTAGATGGAAATGTTAAGGAAAAAAATGTGGGATATGATGGTTATCCATGGTTGTCCCCTAAATCCTCAAAAGATAAGCTCCACTCGAGTTCAGTGTTTGACATACTTATTATTTGTCATGTTCCTAAATAGATAATATGAGTGGTATCATCTTTGAAGTGTTTATGAAGCAACGAAGGAATGTTGAGAGATACTTTGCTAGCTTAATATTTCACCCTTGTTAATGGAAAATGTAAAGATGCTCAAAGTCATCATGGTGAGCTTAGAAAGTTGATTGCAAGGAAATAAATGTAGGGAACCAATGAGATATGCATGCATTAGGAACAAAAGGGAGTCTTAAGGGAGATACACTGCCTCAACTACCTATCTAACTGTAGTGAAATATCCTAACTAAGATCATCATTGGTCATAATGAATCTCCCAACTTTTTATGTAGCAGGTAGCCAAGCATCAAGCACATGCAAATAAAAAAATTATTTGGTCATTCAACAAGTAATCGATGCAATTAGTCATATGAGGAAGCAAACATGCACATTCAAGCATAGTATTTTTTTAAGTGCATTATGTTTATTGGATCCTTATATTCTTTACCATCTAATGAGGCCATGCAATATGTGCCCAATCCAAATTTAGCAATGACTATTAATGGTCCTAATCAGGTTTCGAATGGTCTAAGGTTCCTACCACTTTATTAGGGTATTCAATCACTAAAGTATGGCTAACTTGTGAAAGAACAATTGTTAGTTGATAAAAGATAACTTACCCTTTGATTAATTCTTGCCCTATAAACTCTAAATCAAATTCATTGGGGGCCATTACTCACTTGACTATCCTATGTAAAAGGCAAGGCTTAGACATGAGGTACCTTAATGGGTCTACCTTAGATTTTACATAATTTTTATGAATTAATATATAATATCTTATATTTTAAAAATAAAATATTACTGCTAAGCATAATTTCTTGAAGGTTTTGTATATAGTTTCATGATTGATAAGGATCTTGCTAATTTTATAGACCATAATTTCCCTATGTTGGTCATCATATTATGCCAACATAACTCCTAAGGCATAAATTGTTGTTGTACATACAACAACAATGGTTTAATGATATCTGGAGGGATCAAAATGGGGGAGTTAGAAGATATTTCTTCAATTCATAAAAAACCTATTAGCATTCCTTATCCCATTTGAACTCAGTCCCTTTTCTTAACAACTTGAAAAAGGGTTGAAACTTATCTACCAATTGGGATATGGATCTTCTTATTGCTTGCAAGCTACAAAGTTGGGTTAATGTTTTTTAGGGTGAAATTTTAGTTATTTTATATGTCTTAGCTAGATCTACCTTAATGCCATACCTAGATACGATCAAGCCTATTAAATTATTACACATCATCCCAACTATGCATTTGGTTTTTTTTAGGTGAACTTTATATTCTATTAGTATCTAAAAAAATTGCCTTAGGTATTTAACATTATATTCTCTTTTCATGTATTGTCCTAAAATATTTTCAACGTAATATTCCATGATGTCACCCATCATATCATTAAAAAATTATATCATGGAACATTTTTAATTCACACCTACATTCTTTCTATCGAAGGGTATCACTTCATAGAAAAAGGTACCTCATGGAGTAATGAAAGTTATTTTATGCTAATCCTCAAGTGTAATCCAAATTTAATGATATCTAGAGAAGCCATCTATCAAGGATAGCCTCCTACATCTAGCAGTAAAGTCTACTATCATATCTATGTTAGGAAACAAGAAGTAATCCTTAGGACATGCTTTATTTTTATCATGAAAGTCTGTGCAAACCCACATAATGCCTTCTTTCTTAGCAATATGGACTATGTTTGATATCCACTCAAAATAGTCAATTGCCTTAATGAATTTAACCTCCAAGAGTTTTTGGAATTCTTCCTTCACAAGTAAGGCTACCTTTCGGTGCATCTTTCTCAATTTTTATTTCACCAGCTTAGCGTCTGGTTTAACTACTAAGTGATGAATGAATACAAGGGGGTCTAGTCTGGGCATATCTATGCAGGCCCATGTTAAAATATGATATTTTTTTAAAGATTTTTTTGTATTCATCACATTATTAAAAATGTTATAATTTTTACTAACTTAATTATATTTGGGTTATCTTCCAATCCTATGTTAATATCTATAGTTTCTTCTATTAATATTTGGGACTCAGATTTGTATTGAGGAGGGGTAGGTAATACCCCCAAACTTCAAAACTCATCAACACCTAAGGTCCACTGTTCATCATTGACTGATTGTGAGGGGTATGGAACTAGTGAAAAAGATACTTCAGTAGGGATGTTGTCATGAGTATACTCAAAATGGTTTTGGGGTAAAGCTTTCACCTCACAATCATTGATATCTAGAGTTGATAAACTATCTTCTATCAATTGGGGTGTTGTTGGAGGTAGAGTTGATCTATCGTCACATTGAAAGGTATTTTTGGAACTTTGTTCAAATTTTATGAGTTCAGGATGAATAAAACTAATTGTGTTTATTTGGTAAAATTGAGTAAATAAGTCAAAAAGAGATAAAGGGGAAGGCACATCCTCATCTTCATCCTAGTCTAACCCTCCTATTAATGTTATCTAATTTTGAGGTTTTGTTGAGGAAAGACATACTTCCTCATAATTGTCACTTTACAAGAAAGTATAAGGTGTATTTTCATTGTAGTTAGGTAGGTAACCTAATCCCCATTGTCCAAGCCTAACTTCTAACTCTAAAGGTTCCTTTATTATTTATTTAGAGGGTCCTAATCCCTTTACTGTATATCTAAAGTTACAAAGAATTTACTTAGGGACTGGGTAAATATCTAAAATATAGCAAGAATCATACTTATTTTTTGTTGGATGGGGATTATTCCCACATATTTTCTCTTTCTTTATCATTTTGGATGTAATGAAAGTACAAATTCTAATATTTACCACAATCCCTCTCCTAGAAGGTAACCCTAAGTTTGAGAGGATGAGGGTAGCCTAGCTAAGTCTAAGGTTAAACATTTATACTGATGGTTGAGGTATATGTGGTTGATGTATTGTACTACAACCTTTATCTTTTCCTTTAAGTGAGGCTTGGGCACTTGTTCTAGCTTCTTTGTATTCTTAAGTTTCTCTAGGTGGAATGAAATGTACATAATAATTGTTAAAGGGGTGAGAAGAATTTAAGGATTGGAATAGGTGATCCCTAGTATTCTTAGCTTGGATATTTTGAGAATATGCAAAAGGGTCCTTATCACCCTTAATTATATACACTTTTCCTTGAAACTTGAATTTCATACATTGTTTGTACATTAAAAGGACTACTTGCATAGAAAGAATCCAAGACCATCCTAAGAGGAGATTATAATTCAAATCATAGGGAAACACATAAAATCAGGTGTTCAAAATGTGAGGCCCTACTTTAATTGGTAATATTATCGATCTCGTAGCTTCTCGCTCTTCATTGTCATAGATTTTATGACAATGTTATATTTTTCAAAGTCTTTTCTATCAAGTCCTATCCTTTGGATAAACTTAAGGGTACAAAAATTGATGGCTGAACCACCAATTAATACTTTTTTGATACATTGGTCATTGATGAGCTCACCTAACATCAAAGGTGGAGGGAGATTATTCTTAAAGAAGGATATTATTGTATGGTTTACTGTTAATGAGCCTGCCATTTTAAGCAAGTTCATGGGCCTAACATCTTGGTGGACTGTACATTCACTTAGAAATTTAAATAATATCTCTCTATGGCTTGGTAATATTTTTAGGTTCTCTAATATGAAGATCTTAGATTAGGTTTCCTCTAACTATCATTGGAGGTTGAAATTTTTTTACCTTTATACTGTGGATTCAAGATCAAAGGTGGACCTTCTAGGGCTAATGCATGCCAAGGCCTTAAGACTAGAGGGGGGTTATAGGGCTCTCAAGGTTATATTTTTTCCGTAGCCTACCATATGGTTATGGTGCTAACTTGGATTATCCACACCAGGTTCTAGTCTGGTGAGGGTACATTCCTACAAGGCATAGTGTTAGTGGCCTTTTGCTCATGCTTGGGTAAGGGATCCTGGAATATACCTAAGTCTTGATTGGAGGAAGGTACCTATTAAAAACCTTCTACTACATGATAACTTCCATCGATAAGGTCATGCTAGGTTTTTAAGAGTTCTATATTTATTAGAGTGGTGCCCATTCATATGATGATGACCATAATGTTCTTCTGCCTTAAACCAAGAAATTTTTTCTAATATTCCCTAATTAGAGGAAAATCTATCATTTTTGCTTCCAAGATTTGTGTCAAGATAGCTAATAATTATATTTTAACCTAGTGAATTTCCTTAAAGGTTTCTCTTGAGTTTTTTTCAAGATTAGTTTTTGAAGGGCTATCACAATGCCCACAATTCATGTTTTTAAATTATTTATGAGGTGGGAGTCAGTAAATCCATCACCCACCACATGTTTATTTTTGAATTATGATTTAGGGTTGGAAGAAGATGGTTTTTCATCTTCCTTATTGGTTTTTATTTTTGTAACAACCCCCGTTGTCACTACTATACCATTCAATTTTTTTTTTTAATTCATCTCTCACTAGTTAATCATGAGTGAAGGACATATTATGATCTGAATGAAGATATTGCAGCGGATAAGTAAGTTTCCTTATTAAACTAACTAAAGTCCCATACCTTTAGTTAATTGAATGTTCAATTTGCTATTTAATTTATTCATTAAGGCATTGGTTAGGTTTACTTATAACCAATCAGAGTTAATCATCATGCATTTTTAATCAACCCATAGTTTCATCATCTAATCACAATATCATGAGATAAGAGTAACAATCTTAATCCATAGCTCTTAATTCATAAAATATTAAGTAACACAATTGCATTTACTTGTAACATTATTCCATTAATATTGTATGTTTTCATAGCATATTCATCATAAGAAATTAATATTTGAACATCATATTATGATAAACCAAATACAATATTAATTCACAACATTGAAAGTAATAGAAGTATACACAAGATTTAACAAAACAAACCATAAATAAGAGACACATTATTTATACTGGGAATCCTCATGGGGAAAAAATCCGACCTCCAAAATATGTGCTTTCCTCATATTCATAAAATTAATATGTCAAGATTACAACTATATAAGGGCATATACAAATCCATTTTAATCAATATAAGTCAAGGAATACAACTGGTACTTTTCAAGTTCATGATGCAATTAAGAAATTCCCAATTCCTTTCTCTAAGTCATCATTATAACATTAAGGTATTTCTCATACCAATAAGAAATCCATCTGTTCCTTTAAAATCTATGATGCAATTAAGGAATCTACTAATTCCTTTCTCTAAGTCATCATATGAATTTTAAATGTTTTACATTAGTTTATGATAATCATTGGAGTCACATTTTGGAGAAGTCTCATCGAATTTAGAGGGAACCCTATAAATTCCCTTAAGAATGGATTTCCAAATTCATCCTTCATGATTGATTTACAATCAATCCCTTACAAAATGGATTTAAAGTCCCATAACTTTAAATCCATAGGCATTCGTTCCTTCAACCTAATTTATCATGATGTCTCCCATTGAAAATATCCCAAGTCAACAATATTTCTCAAATGGATAAAAGGTTTACAATCAATCTATCTTCAATAGTTTAATTGCATAATTCCCTAGATATTTGGAAAAATTCATTTTATCAATCAGGTTTCATAACCTCCATATTTCTACCAAGAATTGCTCCCATACATGGATCCTTGTTGGAATTCTTTATTCTAAATATCCATTAGGGCCACCATATCTAATTATTAATTGAATCACTACATCTTCTAATATTTGGTACAATATATTACCAAATTGGATTCCTTATCTCAATCGCATTCCAGGTTTTACCACCAATCAATTCAAGGATTAGTTCTCAAAGGTCTTTATTCATGGATTCTAACTTAGTCATCCCATAGCTAGATTCCTTTCTCTGCTATCAAAATATTCAAGTTATTAAACTATAATCAACTCCTTCCTTACTATAAAGTCTTAATATTCATCATAGGTGTTTTAATCCATTATAAATCTTTGGGCTAGTAAGACATAGTTGTTATCTTTATTGAAAATCCAACTCAATCCTTAAAGATAGCACGGTAATAACTTTTATTATTTAACAAAACCCATTACAATTATTTTGGAATAACAAGGCGGAGTTACTATCATTAGAATAGCAAGGTATTTACTATTCCAATTCCTCCAATTAAACATACTAACTTTAAACAATACCTTTGAGTAGTCTATTACATAAAACCATCAATTCTGTAGTCCAAGGGTTTTATTTATTAACCTAAGAGTAATATATATCCAGTATTAACCTAAGAGTAACCTAAGGGCTTTCTCTTTCCATAATCTCAAAAGAAATTTAAATTCTCAAAATATTTGAATGCATTCTCCTTAATTCTTTCCTTCTTACTTTCTAATGATATCATGATTAACTAACTTTTTAATTATGATTTAGGATGGTAGAGATAGTCTTAATACTTTAAACATTAGGTATTTTAGCCTATACCTTTTTAAGGTTAGTGGAGCAGTCAAGATCTTGAACAAAAATGTTTTACCTACTCCTTCCTTAGGCCATATTTCCACAACTGTAGTCTTACTAAAAAATATTTTACCTCTATCTGAAGCCAAAACGTGTCTCGAAAAGCAATCAACCTAGGATAACGGTGTGGTAAATGAGGTCAATAACACATGACTCAAGTTTGATGTAACTTATAAGCAGGGGTTAACATAGTCAGGAAATATATTCGATCCAATCAAATGAGTCCATATGGTGTTAATCCTAGCAAAAAAAACATGTCCTAGCTCAATGAAAACACCCTACCTATCCTATCATCACCAGCCAATGCAAGATCAAGGTCTCTTCAACAAAAATTGATGACCATCGAGTGATGGTTGTATAAATAAAGGAGTGCATTGTATTTTAACATGCCAAGAACCTACCACATCATTGATGTAGAATATCTATTTAGGAAGGCCGGTATGGCATTCGTACCTATGACTTCCCTTACATAAGCTAGATGCTCCTAGATACACAAATCCATACCAATTCCCTCTAAACTAAGCTTAAGGATTTATACATATCCAGCTCATTTGTACCTCTGAATTTTAGACAAAATACGTGATCAACATCAATAAATTTATGGTGTAAACATTAGTTTGTGACTAGTACCCTACGTGAAACAAAGAGCTAATGCTATCACAAATTTTGATGAACCAAGGGTCCTTGAGTCACAATGTAATATTCTATGCAGTCACCTAGAAGTTAGATAGGAGCATAGGATTTTAATGGATACAACACTGGTTTTATCACAATGAATACTCCATTAATCAACCCATGCTAGAGTTTGATTCGACCAGATTGATATGAGCTTCACTATGGATCCTATCCACCAAAAATTCATCAACCAATGTGCTTCAAAGAAAGGTTAATAAAAATATTTTCCCTTCTTAGTTTCGTCAATCCCTGTAGAGTAGTTGGTCACTGGCTTAGTGCTAAGGCTCTATGACCTGGATGTCACGATTTCGAAACCCATGGAGGGGCATAAAGAATGGTTAAGTTTTTATTTTTCTTTCTTTTATAAAATATCTTAGTCCACAAGTCTTATTTCGAAGAGTCAAATGTACACATGAACTAGCTCTTCATCACTCTACTAGTTCTTGTATCTCTTATATGCATTGAACATAATGTATAAGTCAAATATCTTTTAAAGATTTTTACAAATATATGAACCAAGCTTCAATGGTTAATGCTAGGAAATCCATGATTATATCAAGGTTTTCAATTAAGGTCTTTTATAACCTAGACTATATATTAGCCAAAATTTATTGATTAATTCTAAACCATTCTTTATTATAAAACAAGGTAAGTACTCAACGATTTTACAAAGTATAACACTTAATATTAATGGAATAATTAAAGTTAAACTTAATTAAATCAAAGATAATATAAAATAATTCAAGGAGGTTAAGAGGACAAGAAATCACCTAATAATAAATTAAGATAGAAATTACAAAATATCCTTGTTCAATAATGTTGAAATAAAATACAAGAAGGATCCAACCTGATCCATATCCTTCTTAACTTCCTTCCATTGCTTCTTGAGTCCTCATATTTCTCCTCAAGAATTAGCTCCTTCTAATATTAAAAATACATCTTTCTTCAACTAGGAAATATTTCAAACCTTCTAGTTTCTGATCCACCAATATGGAGAGCATACTCCCTAGGCATCAAGACTTCCTGATGTGCAAGGTGCAACCAAAGTATTGTCATTGTTGTCAACACAGTCAGGTTGATCAGTTGATGCAATGGACAAGAATGGATAGGATTTGATTGATGAGCAAGGTGATGGACAGGAGTTGATTGATGAGCAAGGTGCAGCCAAAGTATTGTCATTGTTGTCAACACAGACAGAGGATCGGTTGATGCAATGGACAGGAGCATAGAAGTCGTTAGATAGTTCGGTTGATGAAGTGAAAAAGAGTTCAGAGATCATACAGAGCATGTACAATGATTCTCCAAGAAGACCGAAGTGGCCCATATGCAAAAGCTCAAAGAAAAAGACAAGTAAGAAAAGTGTCGCGATATCGCGACATGTTGAGCAAGCATGAGAAACTGTCGCGATATCATGACATGTTGGAAGAGAGAGAAAGCACAAGAGAAACTGTCACGATTTCATGACATATCGAAGGAGAGAGAAAATGCTGGCAAAACTGTCATGATTTCGTGACATGTTGAAAGCAAAGAAGCCAAGTGAAAAACTGTCATGATTTTGCGACATGTTGGCAGAGAAAAAGCAAAGTGGAAAAACTGTCACGATTTCGTGACATATTCGAAGAAGAAGCGCATGCAGGGAAAACTGTCGCAATTTCATGACATGATTGGAGAGAAGGCACAGGCAAAAGAAACTGTCATGATTTCATGACATGTTTGGAGAGAAGGCGCAGGCAAAGGAAACTGTCACGATTTTGTGACATGTTTGGAAAGAAGGCGCAAGCAAAGAAAACTGTCATGATTTTGTGACATGTTCGGGGAGAAGGAGCTTGCAAAGAAAAGTGTCATGATTTTGTGACAATTTGCAAGAAGGATGGTACGAACGAAAAAGTGTCACGATTTCACGACAGGTTCGAGAGAAAGAGCTCGCAAGGAAAAGTGTCGCGATTTCACGACAATTTGCAAGAGGAAGTGCTAAGGAGAAAAAGTGTCACGATTTCGCGACATATTGTAGGAGAGAGAAGGCAAGATAAAAAGTGTCACGATTTCATGACATATTGCAAGAGGAAGAGCTCGAGAGAAAAAGTGTTGCGATATCGCAACATGTCACGTTTTCGCGACCTGAAGAGAAGAGAAGAGCTAAGGAGAAAATATGTCGCAATTTTGTGACAATAGCAGTGAGGAAGACTCCGAAGGATGAAGTGTCATGATTTTGTGACAGAAGCATGGAAGCAAAAGCAGAAGCAGAAGCGTCATGATTTCGCTACAACAGTAGTGAGGAAGACTCTGAAGGATGAAGTGTCACAATTTCGTGACAAAAGCATGGAAGCGAAAGTAGAAGCAGAAGCGTCATGATTTCGTGAGAAATTCAAGGAGGAAGAGCTCAAAGGTGAAAGCGTCGTGATTTCGTGACATGTTCCGTTTTCATGGGCGTAAGGCAGAGAAAAGTACAAGTTAGTGAAAGTGTCATGATTTCATGACATGTTCCATTTTCATTGGTGCATGCAAAGAAGAATGTACGGAAGCGAAAGGTGTCACAATTTTGTGACATGTCATGGTTTTGCTAGTGCATGCAAAGAAGAATGTACGGAAGCGAAAGGTGTCACGATTTTGTGACATGTCATGGTTTTGCTAGTGCTTGTTGAGAAGAGTGTATGAAAGTGAAAGGTGTCGCAATTTCATGACATGTCATGTTTTCGCTAGTGCAAGCAGAGAAGAGCTCAAGGCAGCGAAAGTGTCATGATATCTTGACATGTAGTGTTTTCGTGGGTGCAAGCCGAAGAAAAGTTAACTAAAGGAAAACGACAGTTACAGATGCAGTTGTAGAAGAAAATCATGCAGCCATAATAAGAATAGTTAACTGGAGTCAGAACTACAGTTGCAGGGGGTGTTGCAAAGACAATAATGCAGTTAAATAAGAATAGTGAACTAAAGTAATTATGGCAGTTACAGGGGCAGTTACAGTGACAATAAACAAAAGTCATTACTGCAGTTACAAGAGCCGTTACAAAGAAATATCATGCAGCAGTGGTTACTGAAAGTCATCATACGAAGACCACGAGTTGGACAGAGAAACGTCTCGAAGCCCAAACAAAGAACCGTTCAATTAATAAGTCTGCATGTGAGAATAAAGAAGCCGTTACTATTAATAGGCTGCATGCACGAATATGGAAGTCAAGAATAGAAACAGAAAACTTTTATAAAAGTATATTTACGTGAAGTAGAAAGGTTGAGCTCCGTGCGGGAAGAGAGAGCAGCGTGTTGAAGAATAGGGGGAAAGTGCTGCAAAAAGAGAATAGAGAGAGCGTTGCTATGAGGTGAAAAGAGCCACCGGATAGTGAGATAGTGCTGCGGGCTGTAAGAGAGCTGTAAGTGAGAAGAGAGAGCCGAACATAGGAGCTGTAATATTGTAGTAAGAGTGAGCCATAAGAAAGGACTGTTAGAGTGCGGTAAGCAGAATAGTTGGAGTGGGTGTGTTTCATGAATTGAAACAGAGATTGAATGAGCAATAGACCAGAGAGGGTCTTGTAAAAGCAAAGGCATTTTTATGTCAAAAAGATTCAAAATAGAATTATGAGTTGGTGCTTGGAATCAGGGGTTGGTGCTCCTTTCTGTTGGTGCAGATAAATTAGGGGTTGGTGCTCCTTCCAGTCGGTGCTGGTAAATCAGGGGTTGGTGCTCCTTTTTGTTGGTGCAGATAAATTAGGGGTTGGTGCTCCTTCCAGTGGGTGTTGGTAAATTGATTGTAAAGTTGGTGCTTTGCAAAGGCTAGATTTGGATGGAAGTCCAAATAGTCTAGTTTTGAGGAGTAGCCAAAACTGGTGAACCTCGGTACATCCTGTGTTGTGTGTGATGCTCTCTTGTTGTATTTGCTTTATGTGGTGTTAAGCTTTCATTGTTCTTACTTTAAGAGTTAAAGTTTTAAGCTATAAAGAGCCACACTAATTCACCCCCCCTCTCAGTGCCATTGCAAGTCTAAAAATTGGTATTAGAGCCAGGTTCCCAGTTTAGGCTAAATCAGTCAGGGTTGATCTTGGATTAGTACACAATGGGTAAGAAGAATAGATCCTCCTCCAAAAAGGCATCTCAGCCAGTTTTAGTTCATGTGGAAGAGAAAACTGAACTAGAGAAGGTAGAAGAAGTGGATTCTAAAGTATGCAATAAAAAACTAGAGATTAAAGTAGATCTAGAAGGTGAGTTGATAGTCGCTCTTGAAGAGTTGAGTATAGAAAAGAAAAAGAACAAAAGAATGTCCAAGAAGTTAAAAGAATATGGGGATGAGATTGAAGATCTCTTCCTACAAGTTCAGAAGGCCAAGAAATTAGAAGAAGCCTTGAAGACACATCTGGATGATGTATGCAGCACAAGTGAAGAGGAATCTAACAAAGTTATTGTTGATCTAAAGCTGCAAGTAGAACAATACAAAAGGATTGAAGATATTATCAGGTCTCAAATCAATGAGAAAGAGACTGTTTGCTGCCAACAAGAAGAAGAGATTGTTTCATTGAAGAAACAAATAGAAGAGGCCAATATAAATCTCAAATTTGAGAAGAGCATATAATTACTAGATACAATGATAAAGCAACAAAGAAGCTCCACGACTAAGTTTGGTCTTGGATATGAAGCTGAACAACCTTCATCTTCCAAAAATGCAGAGAAGAAGAAGCACACTGCTGAAGGATCAAAGCAAGAAAATTTTGAAGTTGAATCTTCAAAAGGAAGAAAATATCAAATAAGATCTACAACAAAACAACCACAGCAAAAGAGGTTCTCTCACTCTCACTCTTTTAATAATAATATTTTTAATGGCTATTGTTCTAAGTACAATTGCTATGGTCACAAGGCATTTTATTGTGGATAGAATAATAGATCAAAGAGTTATGCTAATAGAAACACATGTGCTTTCCTAAGTGAACACCCTGTGCAATGTTTTAAATATAATGGCCATGGGCACATAGCAAGGTGTTGTCCAAGCACTTCTGTATCCAATCTAAGGCAAGACCATAGATTTCATCATACACACAGAATGCAATGTATACAGGGAATAAAACATGTGCAATGTTTTAAATGTAATGGTCATGGGCACATAGCAAGGTTTTGTCCAAGCACCTCTGCATCTAATCTAAGGCAAGATCACAGATTCCATCAGACACAAAGAGTGCAACACAGACAGGGAACATATCATGTGCAATACAGACAGGAAAATAATTATCCATCAAGGATGCACAAGAGACAACCACGCAAGAGAAATGTTCGAGCTCACAAAAAGGTGCAAAACAGGGATGTAGTTGAAAAATCCAACAAGAAAGTCTGGAGAAAGATAGAAGAAAGGGAATCGTGTCTCCTTGGACTGAAGGAGACTACTCCGCCTTTGCTCTAAGAAACTCCAGGTGGCACATCCTCAGGGGGAGTAATATTAAAGTTTTATTTTAAATACTCCTATGTTTTTGATTGGTTATCTGAGGATGAATGGCAGGCAGTTAGGAAACTATCGTATAGTTGTTAAAGTGTGTTTTCAGGTTATGCAATGGTTTGAGGTAGTGTTGTGTATGTGTGCGAAGTGAGTATGCAGAATGAGCAGATTGCGCAGAGAGTGCAAAAGACGAAGACAATTGCCAAGTTTAGATGTAACGGTGCAGAACTTGTTGCAGACATATTTTTGGCTGGGTGGATTGAGTGCAACAGAGGGTTGATGCTCAGAAGACAGTGTTTGATGCTTACACAGAGTTGGTTGATACATGCTTCGACTAAGGTCTATGATAAAGGGATGTTCATCAAGGTGATTGGTTGAGTTGAGTTGAGATTGAGATTTGAGTATAGAACATATTGAGTCTCTAACAATTCTCTTTATGCTTCTATGAGATTTAATTGATATATTGATTGAGCATTAAGTATAGAACATATTGAGTCTTTAACAATTCTCTTTATGATTCTATAATATTGGATAGATTCTGTGTGGGCCTATTGATAGGGTACAGAGGACAAAGTCTCAATGAAGATAGATCTGAGATGATGATGCAGGAGCATCCGGCGGTAGCAAGGCAATCTTGCATCAACCAAATTTTTCTAAGTGTTTTGTTGGCCATTTTAACAAGGCAAAAGTTGGTCGCGATATCGCGACGTCGCGAAATCACAACGTAAAAACAGAGCAAAGGGCGAAAGGCAGACTGGTCGTGATATCGCGACGTCGTGAAATCATGACATAAAATAGAACAAAGGGCGTGAAGGCGAAGTGGTCGCGATATCACGACGTCATGATGTCACGATGTCGTGATATCGTAACATAAAATAGAACAAAGGGCGTGAAGGTAGAGTGGTCATGATATCATGACGTCACAATATCACGACATCGCGATATCGCGACATAAAATAGAACAAAGGGCGTAAAGGCGAAATGGTCGTGATATCGCGACATGAAACAGAAAAAAGGGCATGAAGTCAGAATGGTCGTGATATCACGACGTCGTGATATCATGACATGAAACAGAACAAAGGGCATGAAGGCGAAATGGTCACGATATTGTGATGTCGCGATATCGTGACGTCGCGATATCATGACATGAAACAAAACAAAGGGCTTGAAGGCGCAATGGTCACGATATCGTGACATATCATGATATCGCAGCCAGAAGAAAGCAAATATGAAATGGACACATGGACAACCACGCAGACGGCCATGCGCATGAAAAAAGAGATAGCAGTTCAGAAGAATAGTCTGACAAAATGGCGGTTGCAGGTCAAGGGCCTCTTAAATGCATGTTTTCATGGCGGATCGGGGTAGTTGCCAATTACGAAAGGAAAATTGAAGACTCGGCGGGGAAGCCGACTTTGCAGGTTTTGTTTAATGTATTTTTCTAGAAGGGTCATTAATGGCCTAGAGGGTCAAGACCTCGATAAAAAAATTAGAGATTGTAAGAGGAAGGGTGGTGGATTAGAGAACACACGGAGAGTGTAGTTTAGAGAAAACCAAGCCAAGCGCTGGTTGTTGTAAAGCCTGTGGGCTGTATCTGTAAAGAGATTTTTAGATTAATGAATGAAAATTTTTGGATTTTTGGAGTTGCGATTTCTCGTCCCCCATCAGTGGTATCAGAGCCGAAAGTTCCTGAGTGTGTAACAGATCACCGGATGTGAGGCAGTTACACCAGGATCTGTGGAAGGGCTTGTGAGAGAGTGAGCATAATGCCTCCAAGAAGAAACCCCGTTGGTGGGAGAGGCATGATGACAACAATAGATTTTCAAGTTTTGCAGAGGCAAGTGCAAGCCCTGCAAGAAGAGTGGCGTAGAAGATCGGAGCCAAGAAGAGATGAAGGTAGTGAAGACGAAGTGGATGAAGAAGAAAACTAGTTTGAAGAAGAAGAAGAGGCTGTAGATCCTACACAAGCCAGACTGTACAAAGCCATATCCCAGATTGGGAAGAGGTCGAAGATGGAGGTTTTCATGTATTTCGAGAACCTGGATCCAAAGGAATTGATCGACTGGATCAACGATTTGGAAGAATACTTTGAGTATGAAGAAGTTGAAGATCCTGAGAGGGTCAGATTTGCCAAGACCAAGTTGAAGGTTCATTCCAAAATATGGTGGAAGGGAGTATAGCTGGAGCAAAAAAAGAGACGAAAATAACGGATAACAAAATGGGCACGAATGGTGGAGAAGCTGAAGAGGTAATTCATCCCAGGTGATTACGAACTGGATCTACTAAGAAAAATGCAGAGTTTGAGACAGATGAACAAAACTGTCCAAGAATACACAGAGGAGTTTTATAAGATATCCATCAGAACTGACCATTTAGAGGCAAGCAAGGAGAAGGTGGCTCGTTATATCAATGGGTTGAGACCCAGTATCCAGGAAGAGTTGAGCCTAGTTCGGGTGAGCACCATTGAAGATGCTTACCAGTTTGCTCTGAAGGTTGAAGAGAAACTGAACAAAAGGTTTGAGAGCAAGCAAAGAGGAAGAGGGCATGGAGGAAAGACTGGTGGAAGAAAATATGAAGGAAAAGAGGAGAAGAAAGAAGAAGCTAGCAGCAGCCAAGAGCAGAAGGCAGGTGATGATTACAAACCCCAAGTTTAGAACAATGGCTACCCAAGAGGAAGAGGTAGATCTGGACGTGGGTATGGAAGAGGAGTGTTTCATGGAACCTGTTTCCACTATGGAGAAGAGGGACATCATGCATATGAGTGTCCCCAGCATCGCGAGAGGATGAACAAGAGACCTGAGGGTCCTGCCAGAGCTGCGGTAGCAGAGGAAGATGCTGAATCAGAACATTCTGAGGAGGCAGAGAGAGGAGAAGTCATGGTCGCAAGGAGAGCCATGCTGATTGATGAAGACAAACCAGAGCAGAGGAGAAGCCTGTTTCGCATGAGGTGCAAAAGCGCAGGTAAAGTCTGTAATGTTATTATAGACAATGGAAGTACTGATAACTTAGTCTTCGAAGAGATGGTTGCTAAGTTACAGCTGGAAAGGAGGAGACACCCGCATCCATACCGGATTGCGTGGTTGTAGAAGGACCATAGAGCATGGGTCCATGAACAGTGCTTAGTCATGTTCAATATTGGGAACTACCAGGACGAGGTCCTGTGTGATGTTTTTCCCATGGATGCTTGCCATTTGCTGTTAGGAAGGCCATGGCAGTTTGATCGAAGTGCAGTGCATGATGGTCATGCAAATACGTACTCATTGACAAAATATGGAGTGCGCCACAAGTTAAATCCATTACAGGCAGTGGACGAGAAGGTGTGCAGCAGTGCCAAAATTTGTCTGGTAGAAGGCAAATTTTTTTTTTTTTCCAGGAGACGGGGTTTAAGCGGGCTGTAGAGGCAGGTGCACATTTGGAAATGTTACAAAAGTCGCGGACCGAACATCACAGAAGTGAAGGTCACTTCTCCATTTACCCCGGGTGTCTGATGTAGGAGCATCCGACGGTAGCAAGGCAATCTTGCATCAACCAAATTTTTCTAAGTGTTTTGTTGGCCGTTTTAACAAGGCAAAATTCGGTCGCGATATCGCGACGTCGTGAAATCACGACGTAAAAACAGAGCAAAGGGTGAAAGGCAAACTGGTCGCGATATCGCGATGTCACGAAATCGTGACATAAAATAGAACAAAGGGTGTGAAAGCGGAGTGGTCACGATATCATGACGTCGCGATGTCGTGACATAAAACAGAATAAAGGGCGTGAAGGCAGAGTGGTCGCGATATCGTGACGTCGCGATATCACGACATAAAATAGAACAAAGGGCGTGAAGGTGAAATGGTCACAATATCACGACGTCGCGATATTGCGACATGAAACAGAACAAAGGGCTTGAAGGCAGAATGGTCGCGATATCGCGACGTCGTGATATCACGACGTTGTGATATCGTGACATGAAACAGAACAAAGGGCTTGAAGGCGAAATGGTCGTGATATCGCGACATCGCGATATCATGACATGAAATAGAACAAAGGGCTTGAAGGTGAAATGGTCATGATATCGTGACATGTCGCGATATCACGACCAAAAGAAAGCAAATATGAAATGGACACGCGGACGGCCACGCGGACGACCATGCACACGAAAAAAGAGATAGCAGTTCAGAAGAACAGTCTGACAAAATGGTGGTTGCAGGTCAAGGGCCTCTTAAATGCATGTTTTCATGGCGGATCAGGGTAGTTGCCAATTACGAAGGGAAAATTGAAGACTCGGAGGGGGAAGCCGACTTTGCAGGTTTTGTTTAATGTATTTTCCAGAAGGGTCATTAATGGCCTAGAGGGTCGAGACCTCAATAAAAAAATTAGAGATTGTAAGAGGAAGGGTGGTGGATTAGAGAATGCACAGAGAGTGTAGTTTAGAGAAAACCAAGCCGAGAACTGGTTGTTGTAAAGCCTACGGGCTGTATCTATAAAGAGATTTTTAGATTAATGAATGAAAATTTTTGGATTTTTAGAGTTGCGATTTCTCGTTCCCCATCAGATGAGGTGCATACACTCAGGGGGAGTTTTTGCAGCCGCCCTTTGGTATTATTTTCAAAGGGGAGAAGAGTTACAGGTAATTGCACGCGATTACATGTGTTGCCAACAATTCCAAAGGGGGATATTGATGTGCAAGGTGCAACCAAAGTATTGTCATTGTTGTCAACACATTCAGGTTGATCAGTTGATGCAATGGACAAGAATGGATAGGAGTTGATTGATGAGCAAGGTGCAGCCAAAGTATTGTCATTGTTGTCAACACAGATAGAGGATCGGTTGATGCAATGGAAAGGACCACATAAGTCGTTAGATAGTTCGGTTGATGAAGTGAACAAGAGTTCAGAGATCATACAGAGCATGTACAACGATTCTCTAAGAAGACCGAAGTGGCCCATATACAAAAGCTTAAAGAAAAAGACAAGTAAGAAAAGTGTCGCGATATCGCGACATGTTGAGCAAGCATGAGAAACTATCGTGATATCGCGACATGTTGGAAGAGAGAGAAAGTGCAAGAGAAACTGTCACGATTTTGTGACATATCGAAGGAGAGAGAAAATGTTGGCAAAACTGTCACGATTTTGTGACATGTTGAAAGCAAAGAATCCAAGTGAAAAACTATCACGATTTCGCGACATGTTGGCAGAGAAAAAGCAAAGTGGAAAAACTGTCGCGATTTCACGACATATTCGAAGAAGAAGCACATGCAGGGAAAACTGTCGTGATTTGGCGACATGATTGGAGAGAAGGCATAGACAAAAGAAACTGTCACGATTTCGTGACATGTTTGGAGAGAAGGCACAAGCAAAGGAAACTATCGTGATTTTGCGACATGTTTGGAAAGAAGGCGCAAGAAAAGAAAACTGTCGCGATTTCACGATATGTTTAGGGAGAAGGAGCTCGCAAAGAAAAGTGTCACGATTTCATGACAATTTGCAAGAAGGATGGTATGGACGAAAAAGTGTCACGATTTCACGACAGGTTCGAGAGAAAGAGCTCGCAAGGAAAAGTGTTGCGATTTCGCGATAATTTGCAAGAGCTAGCGCTAAGGAGAAAAAATGTCATGATTTTGCGACATATTGCAGGAGAGAGAAGACAAGATAAAAAGTGTCATGATTTCGTGACATATTGCAAGAGGAAGAGCTCGAGAGAAAAAGTGTCGTGATATCATGACATGTCGTGTTTTCGTGACCTGAAGAGAAGAGAAGAGCTAAGGAGAAAATATGTCACGATTTCATGACAACAGCAGTGAGGAAGACTTCGAAGGATGAAGTGTCACGATTTCGCGATAGAAGCATGGAAGTAGAAGCAGAAGCAAAAGCATCATGATTTCACGACAACAGTAGTGAGGAAGACTCCGAAGGATGAAGTGTCGCGATTTCACGACAGAAGCATGGAAGTAGAAGCATAAGTAGAAGCGTCGCGATTTCACAACAAATTCAAGGAGGAAGAGCTCAAAGGCGAAAGCGTCACGATTTCATGACATGTTCCATTTTCATGGGCGTAAGGCAGAGAAAAGTACAAGGCAACGAAAGTGTCACAATTTCGTGACATGTTTCGTTTTCGTTGGTGCATGCAAAGAAGAATGTACGAAAGCGAAAGGTGTCACGATTTCGTGACATGTCATGGTTTCGCTAGTGCATGCAAAGAAGAATGTACGAAAGTGAAAGGTGTCGCGATTTCATGACATGTCATGGTTTTTCTAGTGCTTTCTTAGAAGAGTGTAAGGAAGCAAAAGGTGTCATGATTTTGCGACATGTCATGTTTTCGCTAGTGCAAGCAGAGAAGAGCTCAAGGCAGTGAAAGTGTCGCGATATCACGACATGTAGTGTTTTCGCAGGTGCAAGCCGAAGTAAAGTTAACTAAAGGAAAATGACAGTTACAGATGCAGTTGTAGAAGAAAATCATGTAGCCAGAATAAGAACAATTAACTGGAGTCATAACTACAGTTGCAAGGGGTGTTGCAAAGACAATCATGCAGTTAAATAAGAATAGTGAACTGAAGTAATTACGATAGTTACAGGTGCAGTTATAGTGACAGTAAACAGAAGTCATTACTGCAGTTATAGGAGCCGTTAAAAAGAAATATCATGCAGCAATGGTTACTGAAAGTCATCAGACGAAGACCACGAGTTGGACAGAGAAACGTCTCGAAGCCCAAACAAAGAACCGTTCAATTAATAAGTCTGCATGTGAGAATAAAGAAGTCGTTACTATTAATAGGCTGCATGCACGAATATGGAAGTTAAGAATAGAAATAGAACATTGTTATAAAAGTAGATTTGCATGAAGTAGAAAGGTTGAGCTCCGTGCGGGAAGAGAGAGCAGCGCGTTGAAAAATAGGGGGAAAGTGCTGCAAAAAGAGAATAGAGAGAGCGTTGCTATGAGGTGAAAAGAGCCGTCGGATAGTGAGATAGTGCTACAGGCTGTAAGAGAGCTATAAGTGAGAAGAGAGATCCGAACACAAGAGCTGTAAGATTGCAGTAAGAGTGAGCCGTAAGAGTGAGCCATAAGAAAGGACTGTTAGAGTGCGGTAAGCAGAACAGTTGAAGTGGGTGTGTTTCATGAATTGAAACAGAGATTGAATGATCAATAGACCAGAGAGGGTCTTGTAAAAGCGAAGGCATTTTTATGTCAAAAATATTCAAAATAGAATTATGAGTTGGTGCTTGGAATCAGGGGTTGGTGCTCCTTTCTGTTGGTGCAGATAAATTAGGGGTTGGTGCTCCTTCCAATCGGTGCTGGTAAATCAGGGGTTGGTGCTCCTTTCTGTTGGTGTAGATAAATTAGGGATTGTTGCTCCTTCCAGTGGGTGCTGGTAAATTGATTGTAAAGTTGGTCCTTTGCAAAGGCTAGATTTGGATGGAAGTCCAAACAGTCTAGTTTTGAGGAGTAGCCAAAACTGGTGAACCTCGGTACATCCTGTGTTGTGTGTGATGCTCTCTTGTTGTATTTGCTTTATGTGGTGTTAAGCTTTCATTGTTTTTGCTTTAAGAGTTAAAGTTTTAAGCTATAAAGAGCCACACTGATTCACCCCCCCCTCTCAGTGCCATTGCAAGTCTAACACTTCCTAGCTCACTTCTCTTCTCAATAGGCTCTCTATTTATAGTAGGAGAACACCTCTCATGAGCCCACTAGTGGCCCATTAAAATATTATGCAAGAGGTGTTATTTTATTAATCCCCACCTTCCTCATTTGATTTGGAATCAATGTATTCATTTTTAATTTTGGTAAAGGTCCAAGATAGGTGGGTGCATGCACATTCTTGTCTTTGTGTCCCCTTTATGGCCAACATCCTACATTCTTGACCATATTTAAAAATAGAGGGAATAATATTTATTTTCTTCCCACTAAACATAGTAGGCCATGAGGTGTTTAAAATATTCATTCAATATTTAAATAATCCTAGTGCCTAATTTAATCCAATCAGAATTGGACACCTAATTTACGTTGATACTAATGCATTTTATATAATCCAACATGATTAATTAATATCAAACCCAATTACTTTCCTACAAAATCCCCTAATTAGAGTATTTTAGTAATATTTAGGGTTAGAAACCCCTTAGATGGGTATTAATTTATCCCCATAATCAATTACTATACCTTGAAAGGGTTTATGGGAAATAGGTTGTGACATACACCCCCTTAGAATAACACAGTCCTCTGTGTTTCATGTTGTTGTTTTTCTTTTTATCTAGGTAAATGCATCAAGGAAATATAGCTAATAATAATTATTTACAAAATGATCAAAATCATCACTCCATTCTTCAAAATCATCACCCTTGATGCCCTCTGGTATACATCCTTAATGAATAGAAAATCATGGAGAAGTCCCATACCTTATACAGAATGGACTCCACTCCATTCTTCAAATTCATTAAATAAGTTCATTTTTATGATTGCGAAAACAAAAAAAAAAATCTATAAGTCACATACATTTATGGGTTATATTAATATGCTACTCTGAGTTTCACAATAAAAAATTTAAACTAATTGAGTTCATTCACTAGGAACACCCAATATTCATTTTCTATTTCTATCATGAACACAAAGTATTTCATTTTCCACAAACAGAAGTGTGCAATACTATTATTCTCTAATTAAATATTATCAAATCCTTTTATATACATACTATACATCCATATAGTCCCCAAAGTAGTGGCTGCATATCTCAAGGTTTTTATCTCTCAGATATTTCACTAGTCTAAGCCACACCTACATTATCAGTTTGAGAAACTGCTAGAGGAATTTCTTGAGAAGTGGTTTGAGTTTCATTTCAAGCTGTTTTCCAAGTTTCTCTAGTTGTACTTCCATGTTCATGTTGTAAAATCATAAATGGTTGAGATGGGAGAAGTAAAATATGGCTTATGAGTGCATTAAAACAAGAAGTCAAGAATGTAGCTTTGTAGTCATCTCTTGCTTATTGAAACTGAGCATTTTGTGCTTGTAAGGCTGCTACTACTATATCCCTCCAGTAGGGCATTTGTGCTAACTCTAGATAAAGCCTCTCCTTCTCTGAAATGGCAAATTCTCTCTTAGTATCTAACTTAAACCTTTGTTGTGACCATTTATTTACTAATTTCATATGTTAGGACTCTAACAGTCGAATTCATTTCTTTAGTGCTTCCACTTTGTGTTACACTTTTCTCATGATTTCCTCTCCTGATAAGTTGGATGGTCCTGCCCTTGTATCCATTTGTTGGCATACACATCTTTTGAGATATTATTCTTCTTCAAAATCTTCTTCTTGGTGTTGTTGATGTACAATCCACCAAATGTCAAAGTCAAGGGTTGTGCCCCCATCATCCTCCTCTAGTGTCCATAATACTTCATAGGGTTCCAAAGCTAATGGTTCCATTGGTGGAGGTAACACTATTATTCGCCCCTTCCGAGTATAAACCCTGGAAGGGTTCGGTATCCATTGCATAATACCAAATTGTCACAATACCTAAGCATACTAGAAATACTCATATTGAATTATTGTATGTCCAATCAACCACCTTGCTTGTCTCACATGAGCGAGTTGTACTCCATATTCTACCCACCTTGGGCCCTCTCTCCAAGGTCTCCAAATAACATCTCGAGAGTGCATATTATCTCAAATAGAGTGGAATCGCTCTCTATTTACTTCAAATTATTGATGGCTAGATCACTCCTTGTTTCATTGCCAGCTTAACGCATAGGGTATCTTTGGCCCTATAATTTTGTGTACATTGTAAGGTAGCCCTTGGGGTCTTGCTACCACTATGTGTTCCCTTGTCCAGATTTGTAGTAGGGTACTACAACTCAATCCAATTTTTATCATTGTTCATAACTCAAACAACTCTCTGTAGGTTTGAGCTAACAATGTTGGTGCCCGTGCATATACAATTGAATCTTCAACTAAATCCTACACTATTCCCAAAAAATTCTAAAGAAACTGAGCACCTCTTGATTAAGGTAGAATGACACTTGATAAGAGCTCCATTACTATGGCATACCTATGTGTCAAACTACCCTTCACATAGTAGAGTTCATATTCTATACGATACATATTAGTGTTTACACTTCTCCATTCTGCTCTGAATACTCTTTTCAAAAAATGCTCCATTTTTGCTTTATTAGAAACGATCATCGTGCAACCTTCTACTGGTATTCGATATATCCTATACACATCTTCTAGAATAATAGTCATTTCTCTAGTGAATAATTAGAATGTCCCTCTATTGGGATCTGATATGGAATTAAATTGAAGCTAATTATTATTGAAAACATAGGACTTTAAATAAGTCCAAAAATAAAACCATAATCCTGGAAATCATCAACTGCTCCAAGGATTTATGCACAAAATCAAGGAAAGGCTAAAGATGCATGCCCTAAAATGCAAAAAAGAAAAACACCTAGACCTAGACTATTCAACGGAGGAAACAAACAACTCACGTTGATTATTCTTATGACTAAGCCTAATTAAAATATCCTAGGTCTAAATTTCCTCATCATTCGTACCAACAAAAGACATTGGACTCCAATGCTTTTAACAAAGAGGGAAAATCCTGGGACAGAATATGAGCAAAAATCCAGCGAGCCTGATGTGGAAATTGGCATCGTCGAGCCACAAGATATGAAGTAGAAGCACCCTGGCGGGTGTGTCGGGTCTTCGTATCAAAGACTGTATCAGCGTCAAGCGAAAGCTGAGCATCAGCAACCACATCAACTGGATGAATGATTGTTGGAACTGTTTCCAATGTGGAATCATAGTATGGTTTGAGAAGATCAACATTGACAACATCGTGAATGCCAAGATGAGTCGGAAGGTCCAAGCGAAAGGCATTCTCGAGAGATTTGTTGAAGAATAGTATAAGGCCCATAACGAAGAGGCTTGATTTTGCTATGTGCCTTATCTGCAAATTGTCGTTTGTCAAGATGAAACCATACTTTGTCACCAACCTGAAAGGAATGCGGAGTGCGGTGCTTGTCCATCTATTGTTTATGCTTTTACTGAGTCTTCTGGAGAATTTGAACCACTTTGGCTTGAAGACTCTACAAATGTTGCACAAAAGAGTTGGCCTTGTCTTGTTCCTTCTGAATGTGCATTGTGGCTGAAGAAGGCAAAGACAAAGGTAACTCATAAGGAGCAAGTGGTTGAAAACCAAAACACACTTCAAATGGAGAGTGCCTTGTAGAACTGTGGATGACCCTGTTGTAGGCGTGCTCAATGTGAGTGAGGCTTAAGTCCCACTTGGCTGGAGTGGAATGATGGTAAATCCTCAAACTCTGCACGAGAGTACGATTAACTACCTCTGTCTGCCCATCGGATTGAGGATGATAAGTAGTAGAGAAGTTAAGAGATACTCCCAAAATATTCCAAAGTGATCGCCAAAAGTGACCCACAAAGCGTGAGTCACGATCAGAGACAATGTTGGTAGGAAGACCAAAAGAACACCATACCACCTCAAAGAAGAGTTGGGCAAGATCCTGTGCAGTACTTGTCTTGCGACAAGGAATGAATTTGGCCATTTTTCTGAATCTGTCCACCACAACAAAGACACAATCATGCTTGCGTACTATCATTGGAAAACCGCTCAAGAGATCCATGGAAATGCTTTCCCACGGATGAGAAGGAATGGGCAAAGGCATGCTCATTCCCAATGTCCTATTGGCTGATTTGGAGCGATTACAGACTGCACATTGTCGCAAGAAGCGAAGAACATCTCTTTGCATATGTGGCCAAAAGAAAAACCGCTGAAGATGATGAGTTTTTTGCCTACCAAAATGTCCCCCATAGAGTGTGGAATGAGCCTCCTTCAGAAGAGACTCCCTATTCGCATGAGGAACACAAAGTTTTTCCAATTTGTACAACAGTCCATCCTGAATATGAAAGTCCTGAAGAGCTCTCAAATTTGAAGAAGAAGGATTGGAAAGATGGTGGAAAAATTTGCCAAAATCTGGATCCATAGGATACTGTGTAGGCCAAGTTTGGAAGCCAAGATGAGAAGTAGTGACAATTGTCAAAACAAGAGTAGAAGGAGGATGACTCAAACAATCAGCCACTGCATTGTTTCATCCTTTCTTGTACTTGATTACCAAATGGAATTGTTGCAAGTACGATGCCCATTTCATGTGCCTAGCTTCTTCAATTTTTGTTTGAGACTGAAGAAACTTAAGGGGCATGTGATCTGTATGAACAATTGTTTCTTTTCCCAAGAGATAATGCCTCCAATACTTGATTGCTTGAACCAAAGCATAGAACTCCTTATCATATGTAGAATAATTCTTCTTGGCCTCTGAAAATGTTTCTGAATGATAGGCCACTGGATGGCCATTCTGCATGAGCACAGCTCCAAGTGCAACTTGCGAAGCATCAGTTTCTATCTCAAATGGTTGAGACAAATCAGGAAGAACAAGAACTGGTGCAGTACTCAATTTGTGTTTCAATGTGTCAAAGGCTTTTTGTTGATCCTTTGTCCACTGAAACTGAACTTTGATCTTTGTCAAATAGTGTAAAGGTGCAGCAATAGAAGAATATCCTCCAATGAACTTGCGATAGAAATTAGCAAGTCCAAGAAAACTCCTTAACTTCGTGACTGAAGTAGGAGTTGGCCAAGAGAAGATAACTTCAACTTTGGAAGGATCTACTTGCACACATTTTTCACTAATTACAAACCCAAGATAGGCAATGGATGTTTGCCCAAATGAACACTTAGGAAAATTTGCATACAATTGGTTCTTTCAAAGAGTTTGAAGAACTGTTTCCAAGTGTTCCAAATGATTCTTCCAAGTAGAAGAATATATGAGAATGTCATCCAAATAGATGATTACAAATTTATCTAGACAATCTCTGAATACTTCATTCATCAGCCGCATGAATGAGTGTCTTCTGCTTGAATTCTCACCTGATGATACCCACTTTTGAGATCAATTTTGGAGAAGAATTTTGCACCTTGCAATTGGTCCAAGAGATCATCAATGCGTGGAAGTGGATAACGATTCTTGATTGTAATCTTATTGAGTGCCCTGAAATCAATGCATAATCTCCATGTGCCATCCTTCTTCAACACAAGCAAGATAGGAGAAGCACAAGGGGAAGTACTGGGTTTGATGAATCCTTTAGTCAACAATGCTTGAATTTGCTTTTTAATTTCTTCCATTTGCACTATTGATTGTCTATACATTGAAGAATTAGGAAGAGAAGATGTAGGAACAATCTCAATACTATGATTAATTTGTATTTCAGGAGGAAGACTTGTGGGTTCTTGAAAAACATCAAAAAATTATTGAAGTATTGAATGAACCGAAGAACTCCTGTTATTAGTGTGCTTAGGTGCTTGCTTTTCTTCTTGAATTGGTCTGATGAAGATGAGTGCTAATTCCTTTGCTTGGTTTACAACTTTGCATGCTTGTCTAAAACTCAACATCAAATTATGTGGTGTTTGTTGTGTACTTCTGATTATGAATGCTTTATTGTCTTTGTGCAAAGTGTATGTATTTTTGTACCCATCATGTATAGACCTCCTATCGTATTGATAGGGTCTTCCAAGCAACAAACCACAACAATCCATTGGAGTTACATCACACACAACTAAGTCCATAAAAGAAGGACTGAAAGCAAAATTCATAGTGCAAGTGTGTGTGATGTCGGATGTAATCCCATTGTCCTTCCATCCCAAAGGATAAGGATGAGGATGAGGATTCATCGATAACTTCAGTTTTTCAACAACGGACCTCGTAATTAAATTTTTTTGCGAGCCGCTATCGATTATACAATCAACATAAAGGTGTCACTAAGATGGACCATAGTCACAAATAAATTCTCGTGATCACCTTGCGAAGTATTCATAAGGGTAAATTTGTTTAACCCTGCCAATTCCTTATAAGGCTTACGTTTCCCTATAGCCTCAATGGGACTTTCTTGTGAGTCCTCATTGGAAGGCTTTTTGTGCAAGTGATCCTAGCCAACGTAAGCCTTATAAGGAATTGGAAAAATTTGTACACACCATGGATTTTTGTGATTTCTTGTGAGTCCTCAATGGGACTAGGGATTGTTTCTTCATATTTTGCAACTTAAAACACCTCTTTTGAGTATGCCCTGGATTTTTACAATAATTACAAATCAAAGGTGACTTAGAAGAATATTTTTGTGAAGAAGAAGATGGGGAAGATGAAGAAGAGGGAGAAGGAGAAGAAGAAGATTTAGCTCCCTTGGAAGGTTGAGGAGAAGCCTTCTGATTTCCTCCTGACGTAGAAGAGCGAGTCCCACGCGATTGCTCCATTATTTCCTCCTCAGCAAGAAGGGCCTGATTGAAAGCCATGTCAATGTTAACAATAAACTTGTATTTCATCTTCCTGTAAATGGGTTCCTGCAAGCCACTTTTAAATTTGTTAACAAGTTGTGCTGCATTATCCTGGACAGAATTCAATATTTGCAACTTGTTAAATTGAAAAATATAGTCATAAACACTCATATTGGAAGTTTGTGGAAGACGAAGCCACTTGATGTCAAGCTCCATGGCATAGTTTGAAGGATAAAAATTATTCTTCAAAACTCTTTGCAATTCATCCCCCGTGTCAATGGGATTTTGGGTCCATAGTTGATCAGTGACAAGGACCTTGGCAATGCTAGAAATCTTCAACTTAGCAAAGTTAACCTGCTGATCATTTGCTATTTTGGTATATTCAAACCAACTATCCATGTCCAAAATCCAATTGTTGAGGACCTCTGGATCTCACGAACCAGTGTAAAGGGGAACCTCACACTGTTGTTGCACTTCATTAGAAGTAACCTTATCAGCCAAAACGCTGACAAGTTGGGTTACTTGAGCCAATTTGTCGGCTAATTCGAAAGCCATTTGACCCCGAGTGAGTGCCAAATAAAATTGTCACAAAGTTACAAAAGTGCAAAAGAAAATATGCCCAATTTAATTTGCAAAAATTGCAAATTTACAATGGAAGGGCAAAATAAATATTTGCACAATGTCTTTTTAAAAAAAAAAAAAAAAATAGTCAAAATTTGACTAGTGAATAAAGACAATTTTTTTTTTTAAAATTGAAATCAAAAAGGTGGTTTGATTTACTTTTAATGCAAATATACCAAGGTCAAAGATGATATAAAAAATTCAATCAGAAGTAACCAAATATCCAGGCTGCATACACCGAAAACAAACCCACCGCGTGAAGAGCTCGCAATGTTGTTTGAAAGAAGATAGGCACAACGCCTATTTTAAAATGTAGGCGGGTCAGCCTGCGGTGAATGTGGGACGAATCCCACTAAGGACCAAACATAATATTTTATGCTGGCATCGCCTGAAATTCACCAATCGTGCCCTGCACAAAACAGAAACCGGCGGCTGACCTTGTACTTAGAGCCACCTATCGTTGATCGCCTCAAACGCGGAGCTCGACAATTCGGATTGAAATCCTCGACTGCACATTGCATGCTGTTGTGGTGTCGTTCAACCGCGGCCAGGAAGATGGATCGTGGTACGTGAGCCAAGTTCTGACGGCCAACTGTAAGAACATAACTTACACGACCCACTAAAAGACCTATGCAGACGCCAACAGCCGCTTGACAGGAACTACTATGGCGATCGCGAACTTCGAACAATTTATTGGCAATCGCGGACTTCGAACAGTTTTTTGGCTAGGATCACTTGCACTGTGGCACAAACATCAAAATCCATGCCAAACAGCGTTGGAAATCACAAAAATCCGTCACAACATGTTAGGATCTCATCCTAACCCTCAATGTAATAACTTCCTTGATGTAATAAGTCCTAGTGAACGTGGGTAGTACCCATGATTAATATTTTGTAATGTTCTAAGTTTTAGCTTAGGTAGTGCCTATGACAAATGGCACCCTTTTTTATGTAACACATGGTAGATAGGTGGCATTGTGCATGTAATTCGTGTGGCATTGTGCATGTAATTCGAGTGGCATTGTGCATGTAATTTGGGTGGCATTGTGCATGTAATTCAAAGTGGCACTATGCATGTAATTCGGGTGGCATTATGCATGTAATCCAGGTGGCATTTTGCATGTAAGCCAACCTTGGAACGAAACTCCTTAAATACCCGAAAGGGCACCAATGTAACCATCTTTTGCAAAATTAATGAAGTATTGAAGGAGGTTGCCCCCTCGAAGAGGCCTCGCGATTCAGTTCTATTGTGAGATTGTTCTTTATGCAAATTTCTGTTATATTAATGTGATGTTTATGTGAGTTATTTCCAAGCAATTGTGTGAGAGTGTGTTATTTGAGTTTATTTTATAGCAGGATCTTAACAAGTGGTATCAGAGCGCTTTCCAGGGCCAAGTTCTGCTGCAACTGCAACGATTCTTGCCATCCAATCCGCCTGTTAGGTATAAATTCCGTGTGTTTTTTCCATTTTGTTTTTCCTTATTAAAAAAATCCAAAAAAAAAATACAGTGTTTTTTTTTTCCAGACCAAAAACAAAAAATATATATTATTAGTTGAGTAGGTAGAAACCCTATACCGGGGGTTTTAAAATATTGTGAAGGATATGTCGTTATTGGCTAAGCTAGATAGCCCATAAAGCGTCTAGTGAAGTGAGGGGCGATCAGGCTCCAATACCCAGGCCTCAGACAGAACTCGTGCACGGACTTGAGCTCCCACGTATCTTCGGGTATATCGGGAGACCATCTAGGATTAAACAAAATTTTAGCCATTAGGAAGCTCTTCGGCCTTGTATTACTCATAGTCTACGGGACACAAGCATCCCGGACGATTACCCTCCCGTATTGTCGAGAGGCGGGTAGTGTGCTCAAGGGTATGTGTGGAATCCTCCTTGAGTAGTGGCCTCGAAATATTGGTCCGAGCACTATTGTTCGTCACTGTCGGTATATTAGAGGGCCTATGGGTGGTACATACTCCTATACTTAGCATTCCCTGGTTCTGTTAAAACTGCAACCTGTAAAAAATGCAAAAATAAAAATCAAAATAAGAATCCAAACACCCCCGTTCGTAAACCTGCATTTCAAAAGTGAGCATATGAGAAAGAAGTCCTCTACCAAAAAAATAACAGAAGGGACATGCATTCGGGATAAGCCATGAGGGTGACACTTAAGTTGAAAATCTGGAGAGTAACAGTCAAATTTACAGTGGCAGTCACAGATCGGGTCGATCGAGTCGGAGAGGTCAGACACGGTCAAGGCGGAATTCACAGTCTTCAGAGTCAGAACAGAATTGTCATATCAGTCACCTGCAAAATACAGAGAATCTTGAGTGTGAAACACGACCAGTTTTAGATAGTGCTCCAGTACCCAACTTTTGCTCAGTAGCTCAGAATCAGAATCTGTAAACACCGTTAGACTCAGCAAAACAGGAGATAAAAAAAAAAAAGTCTGGGGTGCCAAAAAGTAGTGTTAAGAGATATAGCTCATTGTGACCACCTCCTCCTGCTGATCATTTTGATATATAGCACCCAAGCACTTTTTTGGGCACTTACTAAAAATAGTAAGTCAAAAAATTCAATTCTATTTTTAGTAACTGGTCACAAAAGGTCAAAAAATGGCCCAGGGTACTCGTGGACACCAGAAAGAACTAGAACACTTGGATTCCCTAACAAAATCCATTGAGAACTTGAACTCGGATTTTCACTCCATAAGGTAAGAAGTCCAAGGTCTTCGCCTAGAGCATGAGGCCACTAGCAATCGCCTAGAAGAAGCATTGACTGAAGTGGACAGCAAACTGAGAAGAGAACCACCCAAATCATAATACCAAGCTGAGAGTTCTACAAGGAATCATGACCATGATACACCCTTCGAATGCCCAAGTTGGACTTTCCCAAATTCAGTGGGAAGGATGTTGATGGGTGGCTATGTCGGGTTGACCAATTCTTTCGACTTCATAATGTACCGGTATTTCATCGAGTCCAGATGGCTTCCTTTAACTTGGAATCTGAGGCTCTACACTGGTTTCAATGGTTGCGTCTTACCTACCCAAATCTCTCTTGGGAGGATTTTGAATCCCAAATACTCACTCGATTTGGTCCTAGTGAGTTTGAGGACTTCACAGGAGCCTTATCCAAACTACAACAAACAGGGTTAGTTCGAGAGTACCAAGCTCAATTTGAAAAATTGGCCAACCGAACAAGAGGATTGAGTGAAGGGTTCTTCCAGAGTTGTTATATCAGTGGGTTGAAGATGGAACTCCAAGCAAAAGTCAAAATGTTGAAACCACGAACTATGATGGAAGCTATCAGTTTGGCCCGTCTGGCCGAATCTAAACTCTCTTCCCAAAGACGCCCATCAAAGTTTTCTCAAGATAGACCTTCATTTCCCCCGAGAGCCCAACACCCAGATGATAATAAACCTGCTGCACCCAAGTGCCTCACCACCGAAGAGATGGATGCACGTCGTGCCCAAGGATTATGCTACAATTGTGATGAAAAGTTTTTCAAGGGGCATAAGTGTGCACACAAAAAATTATTCTTGATAGATGTTGGAGAACCTGATACCGTTGACGAGAGTGATGAGGATGAGGACCCTCCAAAAACACCTCCTCCACAAGAAGAAGGGAAACAGGAACCTGAGACATCAATTACAATCCATGCCCTTGCAGGCATTACTACTCCTCAAACCATGAAGGTTACAGGATGTTTCAAGGGCCAACGTCTTTCCATCCTTTTGGATTCGGGAAGCACGCACAACTTCATTGACCCTAGAGTTGCTCAACGGGCAAATTGCTATATCCACAATTGTAATTCCTTTGAGGTCATGGCAGCCAATGGGGGAACCTTATCTTGTAAAGGAAAGTGTCACAATGTTAAAATCAAGATAGGGGACTATGAACTCAAGCGGGACATGTTTGCCCTCCATTTGGGTGGATGTGATATTGTTTTGGGATGCCAATGGTTGAGTACGTTGGGCACTATCAGTTGGAAATTTGCTAAACTTTGGATGCAGTTCTTCCAGAACGGACAAACACACATCATCAAGGGCTCCCCGATAGGAACACCTCAAATTATCAGTTCAAACGGCATGGAGAAATTGCTAAAGAAATCATCACGTGGGGTCATTGCACAACTATTCTCCATCCAGCCATCCACATCTCCAATGGGTGAAATCCCACAAGACATGCAACAGATTCTCCACAAACATGAGGCCATATTTTCAGAACCCATCACACGACCACTGCATCGCTCTCACGACCATGCCATTCCATTATTGTCGGATAGTACACCTCCCAATATCAGACCACCTTATGAGCGACTCAAGCGCACCTTATTTTGGAAAGGTAGGAAACAAGACATTCGCTCTTTTGTGGCAGACTGCGACACAGGTCAAAGGATGAAAAGAGAAACAATGCACTCTTCCGGCACTCTTCCACCCTTGCCGATATCGGATCAGGTGTGGACTAACATCTCTATGGATTTCATAGAAGGGCTACCTAAATCTGGAGACAAGTCTGTTATTTTTGTGGTAGTGGACCGCCTTTCAAAGTATGCTCACTTTTGTGCCCTAACCCATCCTTACACAACATTCACTATTGCCCAAATTTTCCTTGACTCCATATTTTGCCTTCATGGCATGCCAACCTCCATTGTATCTGATCGTGATCCCAGCCTTACTAGAAATTTTTGGCAAGAGTTGTTTAAGTTGCAGGGGACTCAGCTCACAATGAGTTTAGCCTACCATCCGTAAATGGATGGTCAAACATAGGTTTTTAATAACTGCTTGGAAACCTACCTTCGCTGCTTGCCTCCGATCATCCTACTCATTGGGCAAAATGGCTTTCTTTGGCCGAATGGTGGTACAACACTTCCTATCATACCACCACCAGAGGCAGAGTACGGGCACCCTCCACTCACGCCTCCCTCCTACATTTCGGGCAGCTCCAAGGTACAGGTTCCATCAACACTTCCCGAATTGGATGAAGAAGGCTCCATCTTACTTGCACCAAAGAAGCTGCTGTATCGTCGAACTCGCAACCGTACCATCATAGAGGTCCTGGTTCAGTGGCGTGGACTTCAACCTGAGGATGCTACATGGGAGTCCCTCCATCAACTCCAGCAACAGTTTCCTCATTTTTAGCTTTGAGGACAAAGCTTCTTCAAGGAGAAGGGCATGTTAGGATCTCATCCTAACCCTTAATGTAATAACTTCCTTGATGTAATAAGTCCTAGTGAACGTGGGTAGTACCCATGATTAATATTTTGTAATGTTCTAAGTTTTAGCTTAGGTAGTGCCTATGACAAATGGCACCCTTTTTTATGTAACACATGGTAGATAGGTGGCATTGTGCATGTAATTCGTGTGGCATTGTGCATGTAATTCGAGTGGCATTGTGCATGTAATTCGGGTGGCATTGTGCATGTAATTCAAAGTGGCACTATGCATGTAATTCGGGTGGCATTATGCATGTAATCGAGGTGGCATTTTGCATGTAAGCCAACCTTGGAAGGAAACTCCTTAAATACCCGAAAGGGCACCAATGTAACCATCTTTTGCAAAATTAATGAAGTATTGAAGGACGTTGCCCCCTCGAAGAGGCCTGCGATTCAGTTCTATTGTGAGATTGTTCTTTATGCAAATTTCTGTTATATTAATGTGATGTTTATGTGAGTTATTTCCAAGCAATTGTGTGAGAGTGTGTTATTTGAGTTTATTTTATAGCAGGATCTTAACACAACAGGAATGTCTGGAGGGTCTGCGAAAATCGTAGAAGCGATGCAGGTTTTCGAGGGCTTCAAAAATTGCACAAATGTCTTCACGGATAGTGTCGAGGGAGCTCAAAATAGAAAGCCACATACGTTGGAGCTCTTGCTCGTCGTGGTATTGGCGTTTGGAAGGTCTACGCAAAGTGTAGAAGTTGAGGAGGCATTGGGAAGCACGATGTCACGAAACAGATGTGGACGATCGGAGCTTCAAAAATGTTGAGCGGCGGTGTGAGACGTAGGGCGAGGATTGGTCATCCAGAGGGCCTACGGAAATCGTAGGAAGTCCCACACAGGCTTGGATGCCAATGACTTTGAAAACGCAAAATTTTTGCATGTGAAACAGAATGCAAAAACTGCCAATACTTTCTTCGTGAGACATGTTGATTTTTTTTTTTTTAATGTCTCCTTCTCTTGCAAATCGGCTGGCTGCCCTCCAAATGTAATTCACCATGCACAATAGACAACAAAAGTTTTGGTGACGGTCAATTTTTTTTTTTTTTAAAAATTTATCAGCAATTTCTGACAATAACAGAATTTGTCAACAATTTGCTGCAAAATTTGACAGCAAAATTGCTTCAATTCCTCCTGAGCTTCAAACAGGAACGCAAGTGGTGGAAAACTATCCAAACCACACTTTGGAGATCGAAAATACCCAAAACCTCCAAAACTACTACGCTCTGATACCAATGATATGGAATTAAATTGAAGCTAATTATTATTGAAAACATAGGACTTTAAATAAGTCCAAAAATAAAATTGTAATCCTGGAAATCATCAACTGCTCCAAGGATTTACGTACAAAATCAAGGAAAGGCTAAAGATGCATGCCCTAAAATTCCAAAAAGAAAAACACCTAGACCTAGACTATTCAACGGAGGAAACAAACAACTCACATTGATTATTCTTATGACTAAGCCTAATTAAAATATCCTAGGTCTAAATTTCCTCATCAGGATCCCACATTTCAACTAGGACTACCAAATAACATTCGTTCATAGATATTAGCTCCAAATAAGAAACTCCTCCTAAACCTATTTTACCCAACCATTTCTGGTCACTGCATCTAATGCAATCCTTGCCCTTTAAAATTTTGACCTAGAGTTAGAATGGGGTCTAATAACCTTCAAGGGCTCTATTTCTTCTATTATAACCCCATGACTTATTCCAGCATTATTCGAGGCCATCTTAATTTTTTTTTATAGGGCATGCACTAGCAGATCAGTGATCAAGAATAATAGACTCGAGAGTCTCACAATGGGACTTGTTTCGAACAAGATTGCTAAAAGTAATAGTAATATTCCAATTGCGAGTATAATCTCATTTGATCTTTACTTTTCAAATCTGTTTGTTTGCTGTAAAGTTAGTTCTAACTTGACCTGGTTCTAGATCTTACAGTGTTTCATAGTTATTTTAATCGATCATCAAACCGGTCCTGATCCAATTATCCAATCAATCACTCTTTATAGATCATTTTTTGATTTTACTATTATACTTTTTCAATTTTTGAGGCACCAACGTCTCCATGTTTGAGATAGTATTTCGTGCTTTAATTAGTATGGATCATAAAAGTTGTCTCGTTATTACCATTTTGATGACTCCAATAATCATTTCATGCCCAATTATTCATGCATTTTAAAATTTTGATACCCTCACACATCTAATCAATGTATATTGCCTTTAATGGTAAGGATCACTATTGCACATGTATATCCAAAGAATATATTTTCATATCTTTACGTGTTATTATTGATGTAATAATATCTTAGCATAAAATGAAGTCAATTATATGCAATTAGTCCTTTATCATTCTGGATTAACTTAACTATCTTTCGTATTCATTCTGATACTGCTTTACTCTTATTAAATATTGATACCACATGCACCATGCAATGGGATTATCTTGTGTTTATATAGTGTATACCATACTAACAGACTTGGAAATCATCTGGGGTATACATTTCTACGAAATCGGGATACTTGAGGAAGTTAGCGATCGTGATGTTTCAGATGAGGACAATTGGACGGTGACCATGAGTCAAATATGGTGGTTCTCTGTCTTACATTCCTTCACCATAGCTGAGGTGTTCAATTATTCCTCTGGCCAATGGCCACATTTGTATTCAAGAGACTACTTGGTCTCTTTAATCCAATAATTAATAATATATAACATTTTTTTGTATGTTCAGTCCAAATTAATTGTATTTACTTGATCGTTTCAAGTTCTAGGCTAACTCTAACTTTAGCCAAAACTTAGCCTCAATAATAAAAAATCATTTAGAGAGTGATTAATGAATTTCCATTCATAACTAAGGAAGAGTTTACTAAAATGTATTTTAAGGCTTTTTTTCCCATAATAGTGAGTAGGAGTAACCCTCCTATTCCAAATTGCGGGTTAACCTTATTATAAAATTCTACTTGAGAAAATCATTTCCCGATTCCATGAAGGAACTAGATCCATAATTTTCCATTGATTTTCTTTAGCATTTTCCTCACAAGGTTATGAATCCAAACTAAATTTCGTCGTTCTTAATTAGATTTTTTTTTTAGTACCACATACGTTGCTTCACGTCAATTTGTTATGTTTAAATATCATAAAGCGCATATATTATATTATGAAAAAGCAAGATGGTATCTTTAACCATGGTAAAGGTTCAAGTTGCGGCTATCTCTAGGTGAATTGTTTGTTAAACCAAATAGCAATCTGCCAAAATTCAATATGCTTGAGATGTTCAGCTTCTTGGCCAAAGACCAAATTGTAACAAGAATGAATTAAAGAAAATATTCTTTTAGTTTGGCTTGTATCCATAATATGCCAAATTTGGATATAACCGAAACTTAGTCCATATGCCAAATCAACCAAAAATTTAAGGATTTATTTTAATATTATTTTCAATGTGTCTAATGCATGATTAAATTGAATGTACCTTCATGTGGGTCTCTTATAGATGAGTATCCAAGTAAGTTCAAGGCCGCTCTTCATAGGAATCTAACATGATCAGTGTCTATCCTGTGGATATGAGTGGCCAACCCCTATAATGATCTATAGGTAAGGTTTCTTTACCTTTCAATTGGGAATTCTCCCATCTATTTCAACAAAAATGCCTTTTTCCCTACTAGTTTAAATCAGACATTAAACTAGTCCCAATGTTAGGTCTCTTTCAACCCGTACATTAGACGTATGCCTTGAAAATTAGCTTGTTCTACGTCAAGGATAAAAAAACAATCATTGCAATGCTTATCCATACCATAAAAAATAGTACGTTAAGGGGGTTTTCACACAAACCCACATAGACTTGTCAATGTCTACCATTATACCTTACTTGATTTATTCAACTATAATCTCCACAAAAGAGATCAACATTCTCATTATTTTCATGATTATTCAAGGCAACAATGGTATGTAATATTTTTCCAACTGAATGTAACTAGACACAATACATCCCTCATAATGTAATTGTATAAGTATTCACCATTCAAAGGAAGGAAATCCCATACTTTTCTAAAACTAAAAATCCTATTTCATCTCATATCATCTTCCACAATGATATGCCTTTGAAGTGAACATTATTACAATCAAATTTTGCCAATCATACTTTTGCTATATAGCAGGAATTTAATGTTTCTAAATATGTTTAATTTACTTACTCCCCATGATTTATCAAGTTTATTATATCTGGATAATATCAATGTTGCACCAATTCATGCAATGTTCAATTTCTAGGTAGGCTTATAGTCATTTAGCCTAGAATATTTTAGTAATTAATATATTTATTAATTAATGGTTTTAATCCACCATAGCTCAAGCGAGAAATCAACAGTTTGAACCATTCTATGGTTTTCCTTACCCATATATTTGCTAACCTGGATCTTAAAAAGAGTCCACTAGTTAGCTTGGGCCAAGATACCAACTGTAACAACCCCCGTTGTCACTACTCTACCGTTTATTTTTATTTGTATTCATCTCTCACTAGTTAATCATGAGTGAAGGACATATTATGATCTAAATAAAGATATTGTAGCGGATAAGTAAGTTTCCTTCTTCAACTAACTAAAGTCACATACCTTTAGTTAATTGAATGTTCAATTTTCTATTTAATCTATTCATTAAGGCATTGGTTAGGTTTACTTATAACCAATCAAGGTTAATCATCATGCATTTTTAATCAACCCATAGTTTCATCATCTAATAACAATATCATGAGATAAGAGTAACAATATTAATCCATAGCTCTTAATTCATAAAACATTAAGTAACACAATTGCATTTACTTGTAACATTATTCCATTAATATTGCATATTTTCATAGTGTATTCATCATAAACAATTAACATTTGAACATCATCTTATGATAAAAAAAATATAATTTTAATTCATAGCATTGAAAGTAATAGCAGTATGCACAAGATTTAACAAATCAAACCATAAATAAGAGACAAATTATTTATCCTCAGAAGTTCATGATGAAATTAAGAAATTCCCAATTCCTTTCTCTAAGTCATCATTATAACATCAAGGTATTTCAAATACCAATCAGGAAACCATCTGTTCCTTTAAAATCTATGATGCAATTAAAGAATCCACTAATTCCTTTCTCTAAGTCATGATATGAGTTTTAAATGTTTCACATCAGTTTATGATAATCATTGGAGTCACATGTTGGCGAAGTTTCATCAACTTTAGAGGGAACCCTATAAATTACCTTAAGAATGGATTTCCAAATTTATTCTTCATTATTTATTTACAATCAATCCCTTGCAAAATGGATTTAATATCCCATACCTTTAAATCCATAGACATTCGTTCCTTCAACTTAATTTATCATGAAGTCTCCAATTGAAAACATCCCAAGTCGACAATATTTCTCAAATGGATAAAAGGTTTACAATCAATCTATCTTCAATAGTTTGATTGCATAATTCCCCAGATATTTGGTAAAATTTATTTTATCAATTAGGTTTCATAACCTCCATATTTCTACCAAGATTACTTCTATACATGGATCCTTGTTGGGATTCTTTATTCCAAATATCCATTAGGTCCACCATATCTAATTCTTAATTGAATTACTACATCCTCTAATATTTGGTACAATATCTTACCAAATTGGATTCCTAATCTCAATCACAATCAATGTTTTACCATCAATAAATTCAAGAATTAGTTCTCAAAGGTCTTTATTCATTCATTCTAACTTAGTCATCCCATACCTAAATTCCTTTCTTTGCTACCCAAATAATCAAGTGATTAAACTATAATCAAATCCTTCCTTACTATAAATTCTTATGTTCATCATAGATGTTTTAATCCAATACAAATATTTAGGATAGTATGGCATAGTTGTAATATTTATTGAAAATCCAACTCAATCCTTCAAGATAGCAAGGTAATAAATTTTAATATTTAACAAAACCTAGTATAATTCTTTTGGAATAACAAGGCAAAGTTACTATCATTAGAATAGCAAGGTATTTACTATTCCAATTCCTCCAATTAAACATACTAACTTTAAACGATATCTTTGAGTAGTATATTACATAAAACCATCAATTCCATAGTCCAAGGGATTTCTTTATTAACCTAAGAGTAATATATACCCAAAATTACCCTCTAGACCTTCAATTCTCTTTCCATAATCTCAAAAGAAATTCAAATTATCAAAAGATATGAATGCATTCTCCTTAATTCTTTATTTTTCACTTTATAATGATCTCATGATTAGTTAACTCTTTAATTATGATTTAGGATAGTAGCCATAGCCTTACTAATTTAAACAATAGGCATTTTAGCCTATACCTTCTTAAGGTTAGTGGAGACAATCAAGATCTCGAACAAAAATGTTTTACCTACTCCTTCATTAAGCCAAATTTCCACAGTCATAGTCTTACTAAATAATATTTTACCTTTATATAAAGCCAAAATGGGTGTTGACAAGCCATCAACCCAAGAGGATAGTATGGTCAATGAGGCTGATAACACATGACTCAAGTTTGGTGCAACTGCTTAGTAGGGATCAACACAGTCAGGCGATCTATTTGAACCAATCGAATGAGTCCATATGATGTTCATCCCAACAAACAAAATATGCCCTAGATCAATGACAATGCCCCACCTATCCTATTATCACCAACCGATGCAAGAGTGAGGCCTCTTCGACAACACTCGATGACCATCGAGTGATGGTTGTATAAATAAAGGAGAGCACTGTATTTTAACATGCCAAGAGCCTACCACATAATTGATGTGGAATATCTATTTAGGAAGGCAGGTATGATATTCCTACCTATGACTTCCCATGCACAGACCAGATGCTCCTAGACACGCAAATCCATACCAATTCCCCCTAAACTAATATTAAGTATTTATACATATCCAGATCATTCGTACTTCTAAACTTTAGACAAAACACGTGATCAACATCAATAAATTTATGGTATAAATATTAGTTTGTGACTAGAAACCTATATGAAACACAAAGCAACTGCTCTCATAAATTTCAATGAACCAGGGATCCTTGAGTCACAACCTAATCTTATGTGCAATCACCTAGAGGTTACGTAGGAGCATAGGATATTAATGGATACAACACTGGTTTTATCATTGTGAATACTCCATTAATCAATTTGTGCTAGAGTTCAATTCAACCAAAATGATATTGTATTCACTATGGATCATATCCACCAAGAATTCATCAACCAATGTGCTTCAAAGAAAGGTTAATAATAATATTTCCCCTTCTTAGTTTCGTCAAGACCCGTAGAGCGATTGGTCGCTGGCTTAGTTCAAAGGCTCTACAACCTGGATGTCGTAGTTTCGAAACCTGTGGAGGGGCATAAATAATGGTTAAGTTTTTATTTGTCTTTATTTTATAAAATATCTTAGTCCACTAGTCTTATTCTGAAGAGTCAAAGGTACACAAGAAATAGCTCTTCATCCCTCTACTAGTTCCTGTATCTCTTATAGGTATTGAACATAATGTATAAGCCAAATGTATTTTAAAGCTTTTTACAAATATATGAACCAAGCTTCAATGGTTAATGCTAGAAAATCCATGATTATATCAAGGTATTCAATCAAGGTCTTTTATAACCTAGACTGTATATTAGCAAAACTTCATTGGTTAGTTCTAAACCATTATTTATTTTAAAACAAGGTAATTACTAGACGATTTTTCAAATTATAGCACTTAAGCTTCATGGAATAGTTAAAGGTAAACTTAATTAAATCAAACATAATTTAAAATCATTCAAGGAATTCTAAGAGGACTAGCAATCACTTAATAATCATTTAATATAGTAATTACAAAATATCCTTGTTCAATAATGTTGAAATAAAATATAAGAAGGATCCAACCTGATCCATATCCTTCTTAACTTCCTTCCATTACTTCTCGACTCCTCATATTTCTCCTCAAGAATTGGCTCCTTATAATATTCCAAAATACCTCTTTCTTCAATTAGGAAATCTTTCAAACCTTCTAGTTTTTTATCCACCAAGGTGGAGAGCATACTCCCTAGGCATCAAGACTTCCTATCTCCCTTCTCTTCTCAATAGGCTCTCTATTTATAGTAGGAGAACACCTCTCATGAGCCCACTAGTGGCCTATTAAAATATTATGCAAGAGGTGTTATTTTATTAATTCCCACCTCCCTCATGAAACTGGAAATCAATGTATTCATTTTTAATTTGGGTAAAGGTCCAAGATAGGTGGGTGCATGCACCTTCTTGTCTTTGTGTCTCCTTTATGACCAAAATCCTACATTCTTGACCATATTTAAAAATAGAGGGAAGAATATTTCTTTTCTTCCCACTAAACATATTAGGCCATGAGGTGTTCAAAATATTCATTCAACATTTAAATAATCCTAGTGCCTAATTTTATTCAATCAAAATTGGACACCTAATTTGCATTGATACTAATGCATTTAATCTAATACAACATGATTAATTAATATCAAACCCAAGTACTTTCCTACAAAATCCCCTAATTAGAGTTTTGTAGTAATATTTAGGGTTAGCAACCCCTTAGATGGGTATTAATTGATCCCCATGATCAATTACTATACCTTGAAAGGGTTTAAGGGAAATGGGTTGTGACATACACCCCCCATTAGAATAACACAGTCCTTTGTGTTTCTTGTTGTTGTTTTTTTTTTATCTGGGTTATTGCATCAAGGAAATATAGCTAATAATAATTATTTACAAAATTATCAAAATCATCAACATTTTCCTAGTTCCTAGTATCTCGTTCCTAATGGTAAGCAACACCTTCCATCCATGAGTGTACATGGTCCTACAAAAATACAAAACATCAGCAGTACCATGTCCTTATAGTAATAAAACATCAATATTGCATAAACAATAAGTACTAAAATACCATCAATACATGTAATTTTTATCCAAAAATTAGGTTATTGAAACATATTTCAAAGCAAACTCACTACAATAGTTTCTTGTAGTTAAAGACTTTAAAAAAATTCATAGAGAAAGTTTTAAAATTCTTGTCCTTTGGGAAATATTCCAAACATATGTAGGCTACAACTTGCATGTACATTCAAGCTACAACTCAGAATGTTTGAGCTTCAACTCAAATATTTATTAGAGTATTTACCAGTACTTATATATCAACTTCTATCATAATTCAATCTTAATGAAGGACTATGCAGAGTCATAAGAGCAAAGCATATTCCATTACATCAACTATTATTTATACATCATCCATTGAGACATATCATTAGAATTAGGTGTCAATATATTATCATAAATATTCACTTTAGGATACTCATATATCCTAGAGTTCGCTATGAAAAACCTATCTGCCATTACAAATGCATCACCCTTGATGCCGTCTGGTATACATCCTTAGTGAACATAAAATCATGGAAAAGTCCCATACCTTATCCAGAATGTACTCCACTCCATTCTTCAAATTCATTAAATAAGTTTATTTTCATGATTGCAAAAACAAACAAAAAATATATATAAGTCACATACATTTACGGGTTATATTAATAAGCTACTCTAAGTTTCACAATAAAAAATTTAAACTAATTGAGTTCATTCACTAGGAACATGCAATATTTATTTTCTATTTCTATCATGAACACAAAGTATTTCATTTTCCACAAACATAAGTGTGCAATCCAATTATTCTCTAATTACATATTATCAAGTCCCTTGATATACATACTATACATCCATATAGTCCCCAAAGTAGTGGCTTAATATCTCAAGGTTGTTACCCCTTAGATATTTCACCAGTCTAAGCCACACCTACATTATCAGTTTGAGAAACTGTTGGAGGAATTGCTTGAGATGTGGTTTGAGTTCCATTCTAAGTTGTTGTTTGAGTTTCTCTAGTTGTACTTCCATGTTCATGTTGTACAACTACAACTGGTTGAGATGGCAGAAGTAAAACATGGATTATGAGTGCATTAAAACAAGAAGTCAAGAATGCAGCCCTATATTCATCTTTTGCTTGTTAAAATTGAGCATTCTATTCTTGCAAGGCTCCTACTGCTACATCCCTTGAGTAGTGCATTTGTGCTAACTCTAGACGAAGCCTCTCATTCTCTAAAATAGTATCTTATCTCTCAGTCTCCAGCTTAAACCTTTGTTGTACCCATTTGTTTACTAATTTCAATTGTTGGGACTCTAACAGTTGAATTCGTTCCTTTAGTGCTTCCACTTCGTGTTGCACTTTTCTCATGTTTTATTTTCCTACTAAGTTAGATGGTCCTACCCCTGTATCCATTTTTTGGTGTACACACCTTTCAGGAGATTCTTCTTCTTTAGAATCTTCTTCTTGGTGTTGCTGATGTGTAGCCCACCAAATATCAAAGTTTGGGGTTGTACCTGCATCCTCCTCTAGTGTCCATATAGCCTCATCGGGCTCCAAAGCTAATGGTTCCATTGGTGGAGGTAACACTATTGTTCACCCCTTCTGAGTATAAACCCTGGATGGATCCGGTATGCGTTGCATAATATCGAATTGTTGTAATACCCGAGTATATTGAAAATACTCATATTGCATATTTGTACATCCAATAAACCACCTTGCTCGTCTCACATGAGTGAATTGTACTCCATATTTTGCCCACCCTGGACCCTCTCTCCAAGGTCTCCAAATAACATCTCGAGAGTGCAAATTCTCCCAAATAGAGCAAAATCTCTCTCTATTTCCTTCAAGGGGTTTATGGCTAGACCGCTCCTTGTTTCATTGCAACCTTAATGCATAGGGTATCTATGGACCTATAATTTTGTATAGATCGTAAGGTAGCCCTTAGGGTCTTGCTATCTCTATGTGTTCCCATGCCCAGATTTGTAGTAGGGTACTACAACTCAATCTAGTTTTTACTGTTGTTCGTAACTCAAACACCTATTTATAGGTTTGATCCAACAATGTTGGTGCCCATGCATATACAATTGAATCTTCAACTAAATATTGCACTATTTCCAATAAATTCCAGGGAAACCATGCACCTCTTGATTCAAGTAGAATGACACTCGATAAGAGCTGCATTAATATGGCATGCCTATGTGTCAAACTATACTTCACATAGTATAGTTCATATTCTATGTGACCCATATCCACGTTCACACTTCTCCATTATGCTCTGAATACTCTTTTCAAAACATACCCCATTTCTACTTCATTAGCAACAATCACTATATGACCTTCTATCGGTATCCAGTATATCCTATATACATCTTCTAGTGTAATAGTCATTTCTCGAGTGGGTAATTGGAATGTACCTCTATTGGGATCCCACCTTTAAACTAGGGCTGCCAAATAACATCCATCCACAAATATTGGCTCCAAATAAGCAACTCCTGCAAAATATATTTTACCCAACCATTACCAATCATTGGCATCCAATGCACACCTCGCTATTTGAAATATTGGCCTAGAGTTAGAATGGGGTCTAATAACCTTTAATGGCTCTATTTATTCTATTATACTCCCATGACTTGTTACAACATTATCTAAGACCATCTTCTTTATTTTTTATAGGGCGTGCACTAGCAGATCAATGATCAAGAATAACATACTCAAGAGTCTCACAATGGGACTTGTTTCGAACAAGATTGCTAAAAATAATAGTAATAGTCCAATCGCGAGTATAATATCATTTGATATTTACTTTTCAAATCTGTTTGTTTACTATAAATTTTGTTATAACTTGACCTGTTTAGATCTTACAGTGTTCCATAGTTATTTTAATCGATCATCAAACTGGTCCTGATCCAATTGTCCAATCAATCACTCTTCGTAGATCATTTTTTAAATTTTACTATTGCACTTTTTCAATTTTTGAGGAACTAACATCTTCATGTTTGAGATATTATTCTATGCTTTAATTAGTATGGCTCATAAAATTTATCTCGTTATTACCCTTTTGATGACTCCAATAGTCATTTCATGCACAATTATTTGTGCATTTTAAAATTTTGATACCCTCACATGTCTAATCATTGTATATTGCCTTTAAAGTTAAGGATCACTATTGCACGTATCCAAAGAATGTATTTTCATATTTTTACATGTTATTAATGATGTAATAGTGTCTTAGCATAAAATGAAGTCAGTTATATGCAATTAGTCCTTTATCATTATGGATTAACTTACTATCATCCGTATCCATTATGATACTTCTTTACTCTTATTAGATATTGATACCACATGCACCATGCAATGGGATTATATTGTGTTTATATAGTGTATGCCATACTAATAGACTTGGTAATCATCCGGGGTATATATTTCTACGGAATCAAGATACTTGAGTAAGTTAGCAATGGTGATGTTTCAAATGACTACAGTTGAACGGCGACCATGATTCAGATATGGTGGTTCTCCATATTACATTCCTTCACCATAGCTAGGGTGTTCAATTATTACTCTGGCCAATGACCACATTTGTATTCAAGAGACTACTTGGTCTCTTCAATCCAATAATTAATAATATATAACATTATTTTGGGTGTTCTATCCAAATTAAGGATTTACTTGGTCGTTCCAAGTTCTAGGCTAACTCTAACTTTAGCCAAAACTTAGCCTCAATAATCAAAAAATCATTTAGAGAGTGATTAATGAATTTCCATTCATAACTAAGGAAGAGTTTAATCAAATGTATTTCAAGGTTTTTTTCCTTATAATAGTGAATATGAGTAACCCTCATATTTCAAATTGCGAGTTAACCTTATTATAAAATTCTACTTGAGCAAATAATTTCTTGATTCCATGAAGGAACTAGATCCATAATTTTCCATTGATTTCCTTAGAATTTTCCTCACAAGGTTATGACTCCGAACTAAATTTAGTCGTTCTTAATTAGAGTTTTATTTTTAGTACCACATACATCGCTTCACATCAATTTGTTATATTTAAATATTATAAAGTACATCTATTAGATTACGATAAATCAAGATGGTATCTTTAACCATGGTAAAGGTTCAAGTTGTAGCTATCTCTTGGTGAACTATTGTTAAACCAAATAGAAATCCACCAGAATTAATCATGGTTGAGATGTTTAGCTTCTTGGCCAAAGGCTAAATTGTAACAAGAATTAATTAAAGAAAACATTCTTTTAGTTTGGCTTGTATCCTTAATATGCCGAATTTGGATATAATCGAAACTTAGTTCATATGCCAAATCAACCAAAAATTTAAGGATTTTTTTTTATATTCTTTTAAATATGACTAATGCACGATTAAATTGAATGTACTTTCATGTGGGTCTCTTATAGATGAGTATCCAAGTAAGTTCAAGGCTGCACTTCACAAGAATATAACATGATCAATGTCTATCCTATGGATAGGAGTGGCCAACCCCTATAATGATCTATAGGTAAGGTTTCTTTACCTTTCAATAGGGAATTCTCCCATCTATTTCAATGAAAACATCATTTTTCCTACTATTTTAAATCAGACATTAAACTAGTCCCAATGTTAGGTCTCTTTCAACCTGTACATTCGATGTATGCCTTGAATATTAGCTTGCTCTACCTTAAGGATAGAACAACAATAATTAAGATATTGTAGCGTATAAGTAAGTTTCATTCTTCAACTAACTAAAGTACCATACCTTTAGTTAATTGAATGTTCAATTTGCTATTTAATTTATTCATTAAGGTATTGCTTAGATTTACTTATAACCAATCAGAGTTAATCATCATGCATTTTTAATCAATCCATAGTGTCATCATCTAATCACAATATCATGAGATAAGAGTAACAATCTTACTCCATAGCTCTTAATTCATAAAAAATTAAGTAACACAATTACATTTACTTGTAATATTATTCCATTAATATTGTATGTTTTCATAGCATATTCATCATAAAAAATTAACATTTGAACATCATATTATGATAAAACAAATACAATATTCAGTCATAGCATTGAAAGTAATAGCATTATGCACAATATTTAACAAATCAAACCATAAATAAAAGACACATTATTTATCGTGGTAACCCTCATGGGGAATAAATGCAACCTCCAAAATATGTGCTTTCCTCATATTCATAGATTTAAGATGTCAAGATTACAATTATAGAAGGACATCTACAAATACATTTTAATCAATACAAGTCAAGGAATACAACTTGTCCATTTCAAGTTTATGATGCAATTAAGAAATTCCCAATTCCTTTCTCTAAGTCATCATTATAACATTAAGGTATTTCTCATACCAATAAGGAATCTGTATGTTCCGTTAAAATCTATAATGCAATTAATGAATCTAATAATTCCTTTCTCTAAGTCATCATATGAATTTTAAATGTTTTACATCAGTTTATGATAATCATTAGAGTCACATTTTGGAGAAGTCTCATAGAATTTAGAGGGAACCCTATAAATTCCCTTAAGAATGGATTTCCAAATTCATTCTTCATGATTGATTTACAATCAATCCCTTGAAAAATGGATTTAAAGTCCCATACCTTTAAATCCATAGACATTCGTTCCTTCAACCTAATTCATCATGATGTCTCCCATTGAAAATATCCCAAGTTGACAATATTTATCAAATGTATAAAAGGTTTACAATCAATCTATATTCAATAGTTTGATTGCATAATTCCCTAGATATTTGGAAAAATTCATTTTATCAATTAGAATTCATAACCTCCATCTTTCTACCAAACATTGCTCCCATACATGGATCCTTGTTGGGATTATTTATTCTAAATATCCATTAGGTCCACCATATCTAATTCTTAATTGAATCACTACATCCTCTAATATTTAGTACAATATCTTACCAAATTGGATTTCTAATCTCAACAACATTCCAAGTTTTACCACCAATCAATTCGAGAATTAGTTCTCAAAGGTCTTTATTAATTTATTCTGACTTAGTCATCCCATAGCTAGATTCCTTTCTTTTTTATTCAAATATTTAAGTTATTAAACTATAATAAAATCCTTCCTTATTATAAAGTCTTAATGTTCATCATAGATGTTTTAATCCATTACAACTCTTTGGGCTAGTAAGGCATAGTTGTTATCTTTATTGAAAATCCAACTCAATCCTTCAAGATAGCAAGGTAATAACTTTTAATATTTAACAAAACCCATTACAATTCTTTTGGAATGATAAGGTAGAGTTACTATCATTAGAATAGCAAGGTATTTACTATTCCAATTCCTCCAGTTAAACATAGTAACTTTAAAAAATACCTTTGAGTAGTTTATTACATAAAACCATCAATTCCCCAGTCCAAGGGCTTTCTTTATTAACCTAAGAGTAATCTATACCCAAAATTACCCTCTAGACCTTCAATTCTCTTTCCATAATCTCAAAATATTTGAATGTATTCTCTTTAATTCTTTCGTGCTTACATTCTAATGATATCATGATTAACTAACTCTTTAATTATGATTTAGGATGGTAGCCATAGTCTTACTACTTTAAAAAATAGACATTTTAGCCTATACCTTCTTAAGGTTAGTGGATATAGTCAAGATCTTGAACAAAAATATTTTGCCTACTTCTTCCTTAGGTCATCTTTCCATAGTCATAGTCTTACTAAATAATATTTTACCTTTATCTAAAGCCAAAACGGATGTCAACAAGCCGTCAACCTAGGAGGACGATGTGGTCAATGAGACCGACAACACATGACTCAAGTTTAATACATTTGCTAAGGGTCAACACAGTTAGATGATCTATTTGAACCAATCAAATGAATCCATATGGTGTTCATCCTAGCAAAAAGAACATACCCTATCTCAATGACAACACCCCACCTATTTTATCATCACCAACCGATGCAAGAGCGAGGTCTCTTCAATAACAATCAATGACCATTGAATGATGGTTGTATAAATAAAGGAGAGCACTGTATTTTAACATGCCAAGATCCTACCACATCATCGATGTGGAATATCTATTTAGGAAGGCCAGTATGATATTCCTACCTGTGACTTCCCACGCGTAGATCAGATGCTCCTAGACACGCAAATCCATACCAATTCCTCCTAAACTAAGCTTAAGAATTTATACATATCTAGCTCATTCATACCTTTAAACTTTAAAAAACACATGATCAACATCAATAAATGTATGGTGTAAATATTAGTTTGTGACTAGAACCCTATGAGAAACACAAAGCAACTACTCTCACAAATTTCGACAAACCTAGGGTCCTTGAGTCACAACATAATCTTCTGTGCAGTCACCCGAAGGTTAGGTAGGAGCATAGGTTTTAATGGATACAACACTAGTTTTTGTTGGACATTTTGAGTCCCTAAGATAAAATGTTGTCATTGATTTCAAAAGGTCATTTGATGTCAAAAGGATCTATGATGGAATGCACCATTTTTTGTGAAAAGTGCAAGGAAAGTATTTTTGTGAAAACCAAGGCAGGAAAAATAAAAGGTTTTATTTAAAAATATGGATGGCAGATTTGAAATGGATTTTTCTTAAAACCCAATTTGGATTTTTGTTTCATCGAAAAAGGTGCCCCGGTGATGGAGATATTTAATTTTAAATATTTAGTTTAAATTTTAAATTATTTAAAATTTAAATTTAAATTTTAAAATTAAAATAAAAGTAATCCATCGATGTCGTCGAATATGAGGGAGAAGACTATAAAAGGATGACTAAGGTTTATTATTCATCATCCTTGCTCTTGTGGTTAATGCGATTATCAGAAAGTGAAAAGAGCTCGTGTGAAAAAAATTTAAAAGTAGAGGCAATGATAAGTTGAGGTGTGGTCAAATCCAAAGACATCATGGGCTGTGTGGTCTGTTGGCAACTCGAGTAGCGCAAAGGTGTTGGGAGGAAAGTGGCTGAGTGTTCGAATCACGTGCACTTTGTTTTGATTGAGAAAGGAGGAATATATTTTGTGTTAGTTTTTTCATGGAGGATAAACGAGAGTGAGACGCTTTTTGTCTTGTGTGGAGCGCTAGCTCTCATGGTGCGCAAGCGTTTATTAGGACGCAGGAGCCACAGGACTCAGGTTCAAATCCTACAAACTCACTTTTGTTGTGTAAAAGGGAAATAGTGCACTGGTTGTGGTTTTTCATGCGCATGCTACCAAAATTTATATGTTGTGTTTGATATTCTGAAATTCGTGCCAAGGTATGCATTAAAGTTATAAAAGAAAATTAAAACAATTTTTTTTTTTTTAATTGGGTGCTAAAAGTTAGTTTAAAATCTGTGCATAAATTTTATAGTAAAAGTGGTTTTTGGAGAGATAAGTAAGTAGGCATAGATTTTAATTTATTTTAGGGTATAAGTGGTTTGAGGAGTAATAAGGATTATTACTTATTTGGCACATTGTTGAGATGTTATTTGGAGAGTGCTTTTAATTATTGAAACATTCTTGAGAAAAATATTTTGCTTGAGGGTTATTGAATATTTCTTTGGTGGATGTAATTATTGAGTTGGAGTAAAAAGGTGTAAATTAGGTTATGCTTTATTTTGTGATTATTATTTGAAGTCCACTAACCCTCATTGAGATTGGAAAGGAAATTTGTGTTGAGTGTGGCAGATTTTGTGGACAACTTCTTGGCATCAATAAGGTATGGTCAATATTCTCTATTGATTATTTATGGTGGTTGATTTCTGAAATATCATTGGAGAGAAAAGGATTGATCGTGGTTTCCTTTTCGAAAGTGTTGGTTTAAATGCTTTAAGGTTTTTTGGTTTGAGTGTTCTGATTAAACCTTGTTTTATAAGCATTGTTGTTGAAGCCCATTGGTTGAGCAAAGAACTTGAAATTTAATTATAAAAGAAGATGAGTATCATTGTTATGTGAGATTTGTGGTTGAGAATTGTTGGAAACATTTTGAGTTGATTGATTCATGCTTGGACTAGGGTTTGTGAGAAAGAGTTGTTCCTAGAGGTGATTGGTTGAGTAGAGTTGTTTGAGCCTAGTCAAGTGAATGTGTGAAGTGGTTGTTCAAGTTCCATAAAAAAAACTATTCTATATTATGATTTGAGTTGAGATTGATTTGAGAAAGAAATTGAGTTTGTGAATAGAACATATTGAGTCTCTGAAGCAGAGTTGCATAAAAAAAAACACATACAATCCACTAAAAACTAGAAATGCTAAAAGGAGCCAAATATTTCCATTACTTTCATGCTAAAATGAGGATCCCAAAAGAATATCCCTTTTACAATTTCAAAAATTCCCACTTATGCCCTGTTTTCCCCTTTTTCCCACCTAAAACTTGAAATTTCAAATTTGAAATTTGGGGCAACTTGCGAAGGTCATAACTTCGCGCTCGTTGACACGATTGACTACTACAACATGTTTTCAAAAAGGGCATGAGACAAAATAGGTGGAACGAGCCTTGGATTTATGCACCAAGGCTCATGTCTAACTGAAAATCCTCAAATTTGACCTCTAAGACCTTCAAAAATCTCCTGTAAGAAAAACTAGTTTTACTAGTTTTTACAAAATTAAACAGTTACAATATTTTTTGGGTGATGCAAGATCACTTTTACACCATTGGATGCTCCTGCATTAGACCCATAGGGTAAATTAAGAAGTGACCTTCATTTCTTTGTTTTTGGAAGAAAACTAAGGTGTTCAACCTCAGCCTTCGACAACCAAGATGAATCTTCAACAGGCCTGCCCTTCCACTTAACTAAATATTCTGCATACTACCTATTTCTTGTGCTTTTGCCTACACAGGTATCTATGATCTCTTATATCTCTTCTATATTTGGAGTAGATGTAGGAATATTCCACAATTCTGTGACTGGTCTACCATTATTGTCACCTTCATGATACTCTGCCAAATCTGAAATGTTGAATACAGGTGATATATTCAGCCCACTTGGCAATTCTACCTCATAGGCATTCCCTAAATCCCATTTTCCTATGACCCTGCATGGTCCAAACTTCTTCATTTTTAACTTGTAGGTTTTAGTAGGAAATATTTCCTTTATCAAGTGAACCATAACTTGATCTCCCACTTGGAACTCCTTAAGTCATCGCTTCTGGTCTGCTCTTGTCTTGTATTGGGTGTTCATCTTGTTGATATGTTGCTTCACTTCGTCGTGCAAGCTCTTCAGGTGCTCTAAAAAGTCCTTAGCCTCAGCATTGCTCTTTTCCCCTCTGTCCATCTTTCTCAACTCAGAAGCATTCCTTGGATTGCTCCCATACACAATCTGGAATGGGGATTTGTTGGTACTCCTATTAACAGAATTATTGTATGCAAATTATTCCTATGGTAAAACCAAATACCATCCCTTGGGCTTATCTCCTACCAAGCATCTCAGTAGATTACCCAAACTTCTGTTCACCACCTCTATTTTTTCATCAGTCTATGGGTGGTATGTAGAACTAAATTTTAGGTCTGTCTTCAATTTCTTCCATAGGGTCCTCCAAAAATACCCAAAAAACTTGGTATCCCTATCAAAAACAATACTCTTTGGTAGACCATGTAGTCGTACCACCTCTTTGAAAATAACCTTGCAACATGAACTGCATCATTAATATTTTGGAAAATAAAATGTGCCATCTTCGAAAACCTATCAACCACCACAAATATGGAGTCATTCCTCCTTTGTGTCCTTGGTAAGACAAGAACAAAATCCATGATGATGTCCTCCCATGGCCTCTATGATATAGGTAACGACTGATATAATCCAGTGTTCTGTCTCACACCCTTGGCCATCTGGCATACTCTGCAACTCTGTACAAACTTCTTCACATCTTCCTGCAACTAGGGCCAATAGTAGTTCACGAGGGAAATGGTCTTATCTTGACCAAAGTGTCCAGCCAACTCTCAATTGTGCTTCTCCTTGACCAAATTATCCCTCATTGAACTCCTTGGAATGCATAATTGATTTCCTCTGAACAACATCCCATCTTGGATTAGAAAATCCAACCACTTAGTCCTATCTAAAGTAACAGGTGCTAAGCAAGCCCTCCAAGCCTCTACAAAATCAGGATCTTTAGGGTACAAACCCTTAAGTTCGTCAAACCCTACAACTTCCACCTTCATTTCTATCAACAAACACTGCCTTCTACTTAAGGCATCTGCAACTCTGTTTGACTTCCCACTCCTATGCTTCAACACAAAGGTATAACTCTGTAGAAACTCAACCCACTTTAAGTGCCTCTGATTTAGCTTCCCTTGGCTATTAATATACTGTAATGCCTGATGATCAGTATATAGAACAAACTCTTTTGGCAACAACTAACACATCCACTTATTTAGAGCTTGAAATATAGCATAAAACTCTTGATCATATACAAAATACTTCTTCCTAGCATCATTGAGTTTCTCACTAAAATAAGCAACAAGTTTACTTTCTTGACTCAACACAACTCCTATGGCACTACCACTAGCATCATAGTCTACCTAAAATACCTTATTGAAATCTGGAAGTGCTAAAATAGGTTGTTCTGTGACCTTATTTTTCAACATATCAAAGCTCTTATATGCTCCTAAGGTCCACTTAAATTCTTTTTTATCCCCTCTCATTGTTTATGTTAGGGGTGCACAAATACTGCTAAAATTTATAATAAATTTTATGTAAAAAATTGCTAGACCATGAAATGATCTTACCTCAGTTATGCTCCTTGGAGTAGGCCATTCAATGATAGCCCTCACCTTTTCTGGGTCCATTTTTAGAACTTTAGATGAGATGACAAATCCCAGATACACTAACTCCTTCACAAAATTGCACTTCAAATTAATCAGCAATTGCTCCTCCCTCAGCTTCTCAAAAACTTTTTTGATATGCATCAGGTGTCTTCTAGGGTTTTGCTAAATATTAAAATGTCATCCAAATAGAAAATACCGGGTTTTCCTAAAAAATCCTTCAATACCTCATTCATCAACCACATGAATGTGCTTGGTGCATTGGTTAGCCCAAATGGCATGACCAACCACTCATACAAACCCTCTCTGGTCTTGAAGGTTGTCTTCCACTCATCTCCTTATCTGACATGAATTTGATGGTACCCACTCTTCAAGTCAATATTTGTGAAGTACTTGGCTCCACTCAAACAGTCCATAATGTCATCCATCCTTGGCAATGGGAACATATATTTTATGGTGATCTTGTTAATAGCTCAGGAGTCTATACACATTATCCACTCTCCATATTTCTTTGGTGCTAGTACTGTAGGTACTGCACATGGACTCAGGCTCTCCTGAATCAATCCCTTTTTTAGCAACTCTTGGACTTGTCTATTTAGGTCCTCACTTTCTATAGGAGTCATTCTATGGGTTGCCTTATTGGGTAAACTAGATCCTGGTACCAAATCTATATGGTGACTAATCTTCCTCACTAGTGGCAAACCCTCTGGTACATTATCTAATATAATATATGGAAATTCTTCTACCAGACCTGAGACTTCTACTGGGGTATCTTTGCATTATTCTTTGATAACTCTAGGAATTAATGCATAACACATATGCTCATGTTTCAAACCATCCAAAAACCTTCTACCTTCAACTAAACAGATTTTGGCACTGCTACATACCTTTTCATCCAACTCCTTTAGGGGCTTCAACTTATGGTGCACTCCATTATTTGTCAGGGAGTAAGTGTTGGCACGCCCATAATGCATTGCACACCGATCAAACTGCCATAACCTTCCAAATAGCAAATGTCAAGCATCCATAGGCATGATGTCACATAGGACCTCATCATAGTAATTCCCAATATTAAATTTTACTAAGCACTACTCACTGACCAAAGCCCTATGGTCCTTTTACAACCACGCAATCCGATATGGATGCGGGTGTCTCTTCCTCTCTAACTGTAGTTTGGTAACCATTCCTTCTGCAACTAGGTTATCTATGCTACCATTATCTATGATAACATTATAGACCTTACCTGCACATTTACACCTTGTACAAAATAAGCTCTTCCTCTGATCTAGATCTTTCTCCTCATTCAGTAAGGCTCTCCTTGTTATTAGTACTTCTCCTCTTTCTGCTTCTTCAGAGTGCTTAGATTAAACACCTTCATCAACAATAGTAGCTCGGGCATTACCTTCAAGCCTCCTATTTGTTCCTCCTTGGTGTTGTGGACACTCGTATGCTCGATGTCCTTCTTCTCCATAGTGGAAATAGGTTCCACAAAATACTCCTCTTCCAAACCCTCGTCCAGACCTTCCTCTTCCTCTTCGATAACCATTATTCTAGTAGTTATTATTCTACTCATGAGGGCAGTAAGCATTTTAACCCTTTTGGTCTTGATTGTTGCTTGTATCCCTAGTTGTCTTTTGGTCCTCATTCTGTCCTCCATTATTTCTCCCACCAATTCTTCTACCATGACCTCTTCCTCTTTGTTTGCTTTCAAACCTCCTGTTCAGCTTCTCTTCTACATTCAAGGCAAACTAGTAAGCATCTTCAATGGTGGTCATCCTGACTAGACTCAACTCCTCTTGAATACTTACTCTTAACCCATTAATATAATGGGCTACCTTCTCCTTGTTGGCCTCAGAATGGCATATTCTAATCAGGATCTTATAAAACTCCTCTGTATATTATTTGATAGACTTACTCGATTGTCTCAAACCCTTCATTTTCTTGAGCAGATCCAACTCGTAATCAACTGTAATAAACTATCTCTTCAACTTCTCTGCCATTCACTCCCACCTTGTTATCCTTTCTTTTCCTCTTTTGTTTCTGTCTAGCTGCACTCCCTTCCACCATATGCTAGCATGAACCTTCAGTTTGGTCTTAGCAAACTTGACCCTCTCGGGATCTTCTACCTCCTCATACTCGAAGTATTCCTCAATGTCATTGATCCGATCGATCAACTCTTCTGGGTTGAGATTTCCAGAATACGTGGAGACATAAAAATTTGGTCTCTTTACAATCTGTGATATGGCCTTATACAATTTGGATTGTGTAGGATCTACTGCCTCTTCTTCTCCTTCTAACTGGGCATCTTCTTCTTCAGCTTTATCTTCACTCCCTTCTTCTCTCCTTAGCTGAAACCCTCTATGCAGCTCTTCTTGCAGAGCTTGAACTTACCTTTGTAAAGATCTAAAATCTTCTTTCGACACCATATTTCTACCACCACCATGATTTATTCATGGAGGCATTCTGATCACTTCTCCCACAAACCCTAACCATAGATCTTGGTATAAACTACCTCACATTCTACACTCTATTTACACACTCAGGAACTCTCGCTCTGATACCACTTGAAGTAGAGTTGCATAAAATAAAAACACATACAATCCACTGAAAACCAAAAATGCTAAAAGGAGCCAAATATTTCCATTAATTTCATGCTAAAATGAGGATCCCAAAAGAAGAGCCCTTTTACAATTTCAAAAATTCCCACTTATGCCATGTTTTCCCCTTTTTCCCACCTAAAACTTGAAATTTGAAATTTGAAATTTGGGGCAACTTGCGGAGGTCATAACTTCGTGCTCATTGACCCGATTGACTATTACAATATGTTTTTGGATAGGGCACGAGACGAACTAGGCAGGGTGAACCTTTAATATTTGCACCAAAGCTCATGTCTAACTGAAAATCCTCAAATTTAACCTCTAAGACCTTCAAAAATATCTTGCAAGAAAAACTAGTTTTACTAGTTTTTACAAAATTAAACAATTACAATATTTTTTGGGTGATGCAAGATCACTTTTACACCATTGGATGCTCCTGCATCAGTATCTAACAATTCTCTTTATGATTCTATAATATTGAGCTGAGTTGAGATTGATTTGAGTTGAGATTGATTTGAGAAAGAAATTGAGTTTGTGAATAGAACATATTGAGTCTCTAACAATTCTCTTTATGCTTTTATAAGATTGAGCTGAGTTGATATTGATTTGAGTATAGAACATATTGAGTCTCTAATAATTCTCTTTATGCTTCTATGAGATTGAATTGAGATATTGATTGAGCATTGAGTTTATAACATATTGAGTCTCTAACAATTCTCTTTATGTTTCTATGAGATTGGACAAGTTCCGTGTGAGCTTCTTAAGCTGATTTGAGGTAAGTCTTTGAGAAGGCTTGTGGACTAATTTTGAGTAAGATTTTGTGAAATCTTGCTATGCATATTTGAGCAAGTCCTAGAGAGGACTTATTGAGCATATTTGAGCAGGTTTTGAGTGAGCCTATTGAGCAGATTTGAGCAAGTTTTGAGTGAGCCTATTGAGCATATTTGAGCAGGTTTTGAGTGAACCTATTGAGTATATTTGAGCAGGTTCTGAGTGAGCTTATTGAGAAGGTTCTGAGTGAGCCTATTGAGCAGATTTGAGCATGTTCTAATTGAACATATTGAGTAGATTTGAGGAGGTTCTTAGTGAACCTATTGACAAAAATTTATAGGTGACATAGTACATAGGACAAAGTCTCTATGGATAGAGATCAAGCAACTAGGACAATTGAAGATATATCTGAGTGAGGAGTCTTCAAGTGGAGAGAGATCCACTAGTCAGTACAATAGAGAGACAAAGTCTTCTAGAAGATCACTAGCCAAAGCAGAAGGGGAAAGAGTTATCCCATGGAAGAGATCCATGAACTTGAGATTTAAGGGATCAACATCTCATTTGGAAAAAGGTTCATAAACATTGTAATTGGGAATTATTCCCATGAAATTATTTGAGAAATATTTAGAAGAAATATTTTCTCTATGGAGGTAGCCCACATTGGGTGAACCATGTTAAAATTGGTGTCTCTATTGTGTGTGATGATTTGTGCATTGCTTTGGTTATTGCTATTAATATCGCCATTGATTATATTGATTAATACTATTTGGGAAAGAAAAGTAAAAAGTGGTCTTATACTATTCACCCCCCTCTCAATATAAACTTGTGTTCTTAAATTGGTATCGGATTCGGTTCCTTCGAAAGAAGTTTAACAGCTTAAAGGAAGATCCTACAAGAACACAAATGGTAAAGAAAGACAAGAGTAGAAGCATGAGACACAAGAAGAAAATAACACCTATGGTCATGAAAGAAAAGGAATATGAGTTTAAATTGTTGTGTTGGGAGGACAAACGAAAATAGATTCAAGAGATGAATCAAGTAATGGAGAAATATCCAGACTAATAAAGTTTTGTACGAGATGTGGGAACACAGGTCAGCATGCAAATTATTGTCCATAAAAATGTTTTGTTTTTGGTCAACTTAGTCATGATGTAAGTTATTGCAATGGGTTTGATAACAACAAAGATGATGATGATTCTCTCAGATTTAAAGTTCTAAAGAATGAGTTAGAAAAAGGTAACAGGAATAGTCAAAGCAAGTATCAAGAAGAAACTCCACTTTGGATAATAGAAGAAATTGAAGAAGAGGAAGATTCAGAAAAAGAAAAGGAGGAAGACACTCTTAAGGAACTTGGTGAATTGAAAAGAGAGAATTTAGAATTGAAGGCTCAAATACAAGAAGACGAGAAATACATGACAAAGCTTCTACATGATATCTCTGACTTGAGAGATAAGGTTGAAAAATTAAGAAGAGTTGAAGAAGGTATGATTAAACAGTCAAAGGCAAAAGAGATAGAATGTGAAAGGCTTATGATTACTCTTAAAGAATTAAAAAAGGAGAACTCAGGATTAAGGGTTCAAGCTCAAGAATATGAGAAAGCATAAGCAAGGTTTCTACAGGAACTCACCAACTTCAAAACTATGGCTAAATAAGCAAGAAGGATTGAATAAGGTATGGTCAAAAAATTAAAGATAAAATATCTAGAGTGTGAAAGATTAGAGCATGAGATAATTTCAATAAGGATGGAAGTAAAAGGTTCCAAGGACAAGCTAAAAAAGTTTGAGGAAAATTCAAATACTTTGGATAGGATTATCAATGCACAAATGTCATCAGTCACCATGACAAGACTTAGTTCTAAAGAAGAACAAGGGAAATAGGAAACAGAAAAAGGAGAGTCAAGCTCAAACACCAAAAAAGAAGAATATTCAAAAGAAGTAAGTAAAAGGGAGAGTGATACTTCTAAGGAGAAGTTGGAAAATAGAAATTTCAACAAGAAAAGGAACATTGCACAAGTAAGAAACAAATGGAACATGAAACAGGTACAAGAGACTAAGAGACCAGTGGGGTCTAGGCAAGGTTTCTTCAATGGAAGATGTTTTTCATGTCACAAGTTTGGGCATATGGCTTAATAGTGTAGGAAATATGTAAGACAAGAATATGGGAAAGAACAACTTTTCCATGGGTATTGCTACTCATGTAATGAGTTTGGTCACAAGGCAATGAATTGCAGGGTTCATGATAGAAGAAGATATGGCTTCACTAGGAGAAGTCCTAAGATAGTTGCAAATCCAAGGAATAATAACATAAAGTTTTATAAGTGCAATAATGATGGTCACATAGCAAGATGGTGTAAAGCAAATATTCCAGAAGCATGTATAAACAAGAACAAGAACATGGATAAGAACAGGAATAGGAACAAGAACAAGAATAGGAACAGGAACTTGGATGAGAATAAAAATAGGAACAAGAACATGGATGAGAAAAAGAACAGGAACATGTACTGAAGAGATGATTACTTGGAAAGAAATAGTGAGAGGATTCAAAAAACTCAGAAAGGAAGAGAGAAAGATAAAGGTAAAGAGCAGTGCTTTCGAGGAGTAGAAATACTCTCACCCCAGAATTAACCACCTCATGAGGAGGTGGGGGAGGGGCTAAGCTAAGAGGCTCATTCTTAGCCCTGAGTCACAAAGGTGACCCTTTACCATTGATGTCAAAGGGGGAGAGATTTGTGTATATTAAGGAAAGTTTTGATATGGGGAGATATTTAATATTTGAGAGAGCATTGAGCCAGGGGGAGCAAAGTCCCAAGGGGAGCAGAAAATAAGGTCAGATTTCAGTAAATGAATATGGGTTGCCATCAATGAAAAAGGGGGAGATTGTTGGAAATTTTGAGTCCCTAAGATAAAATGTTGTCATTGATGTCAAAAGGTCATTTGATGTCAAAATGATCTATGATTGCATGCACTATGTTTTGTGAAAATTGCAAGGAAATTATTTTTGTGAAAACCAAGGCAAGCAAAATAAAAGGTTATATTTAAAACCATGGATGCCATATTTGAAATGGGTTTTTCTTAAAACCCAAGTTGGATTTTTGTCTCATCGAAAAAGGTGCCCCGGTGATGGAGATATTTAATTTTAAATATATAGTTTAAATTTTAAATTATTTAAAATTAAAATTAAAATTTTAAAGTTAAAATAAAAGTAATCTAACAACGTCATCGAATATGAGGGAGAAGACTATAAAAGGATGAATAAGGTTTATTATTCATCATCCTTGCTCTTGTGGTTAATGCGATTATCAGAAAGTGAAAAGAGCTCGTGTGAAAAAAATTTAAAAGTAGAGGCAGCGAATAAGTTGAGGTGTGGTCAAATCCAAAGACATCATGGGCTGTGTGGCCTGTTGGCAACTCGAGTAGCGCAAAGGTGTTGGGAGGCAAGTGGCTGAGTGTTCGAATCACGTGCAATTCGTTTTGATTGAGAAAGGAGGAATATATTTTGTGTTGGTTTTTGCATGGAGGATAAAGGAGAGTGAGGTGCTTTTTGTCTTGTGTGGAGAAGCTCACGTGGTGCACAAGCGTCTGTTAGGATGCAGGAGCTACAGGACTCAGGTTCAAATCCTGTGAACTCCATTTTGCTATGTAAAAGGGAAATAGTGTGATGGTTCCAGTTTTTCATGCGCATGCTGCCAAGATTTATATGCTGTGGTTGATATTCCAAAATTCATACCAAGGTATGCATTAAAGTTGAAAAAGAAAATTAAAACAATTTTTTTGTTTTATTGGGTGCTAAAAGTTAGTTTAAAATTTGTGCATAAATTTTATAGTAAAAGTGGTTTTTGGAGAGATAAGTAAGTAGGCATAGATTTTAACTTATTTTAGGGTATAAGTGGTTTGAGGAGTAATAAGGATTATTACTTATTTGACACATTGTTGAGATGTTATTTGGAGAGCACTTTTAATTATTGAAATATTCTTGAGAAAATATTTTGCTTGAGGGTTATTGAATATATCTTTGGTGGATGTGATTATTGAGTTGGAGTAAAAAGGTGTAAATTGGGTTATGATTTATTTTGTGATTATTATTTGAAGTCCACTAACCCTCATTGAGATTGGAAAGGAAAGTTGTGTTGAGTGTGGCAGATTTTGTGGACAACTTATTGGCATCAATAAGGTATGGGCAATATTCTCTATTGATTGTTTATGGTGGTTGATTTCTGAAATATCATTGGAGAGAAAAGGATTGATTGTGGTTTCCTTTTCGAAAGTGTTGGTTTAAATGCTTCAAGGTTTTCTGGCTTGAGTGTTGTGATTAAAACTTGTTTTATAAGCATTGTTGTTGAAGCCTATTGGTTGAGCAAAGAACTTGAAATTGAATTAGAAAAGAACATGAGTATCATTGTTATGTGAGATTTGTGGTTGAGCATTGTTGGAAATATTTTTAGTTGATTGATTCATTCTTGGACTAGGGTTTGTGAGAAAGAGGTTTTCCTAGAGGTGATTGGTTGAGTAGAGTTGTTTGAGCCTAGTCAAGTGAATGTGTGAAGTGGTTGTTATATTTACATAAAACAAACTATTTTATATTCTAATTTGAGTTGAGATTGATTTGAGAAAGAGATTGAGTTTGTTAATAGAACATATTGAGTCTCTAACAATTCTCTTCATGCTTCTATAAGATTGAGTTGAAATGAGATTGATTTGAGAAAGAAATTGAGTTTGTGAATAGAACATATTGAGTCTCTAACAATTCTCTTTATGCTTCTATAATATTGAGCTGAGTTGATATTGATTTGAGTTGAGATTGAGATTTGAGTATAGAACATATTGAGTCTCTAACAATTCTCTTTATGCTTCTATAAGATTGAGCTGAGTTGAGATTGATTTGAGTTGAGATTGGTATTTGAGTATAGAACATATTGAGTCTCTAACAATTCTCTTTATGATTCTATGATATTGGACAAGTTTTGTGTGAGCTTGTTAAGCTGATTTGAGGCAAGTCTTTGAGAAGGCTTGTGGACTGATTTTGAGTAAGATTTTGTGAAATCTTGCTATGCAGATTTGAGCAAGTCCTAGAGAGGACTTATTGAAAATATTTGAGCAGGTTCTGAGTGAGCCTATTGAGAAAATTTGAGTAGGTTCTAAGCGAGCCTATTAAGCAGATTTGAGTAGGTTCTAAGTGAACCTATTAAGTATATTTGAGTAGGTTTTGAGTGAGCCTATTGAGCATATTTGATCAAGTTCTAAGTGAGCCTATTGAGCATATTTGAGTAGGTTCTGAGTGAACCTATTGAGAAAATTTGAGAAGGTTCTAATTGAACTTATTGACAGATCTTTGGAGGTGACAAAGTATAGAGGACAAAGTATTAGTGGATAGAGATCCAACAACAAGGACAATTGAAGATAAATCTGAGTGAGGAGTCTTCAAGTGGAGATAGATCCAACAGTCAATGCAGTAGAGAGACAAAGTATTATAGAAGATCACTAGCCAAAGCAGAAGGGAAAAGAGTTCTCTTGTGGAAGAGATCCATGAACTTGAGATTTAGGGGATCAACATCTCCTTTGGACAGAGGTCCATAAACATTGTAATTGGGAAGGATTCCCATGAAATTATTTGAGAAATATTTAGAAGAAATATTTTCTCTATGGAGGTAGCCCACATTGGGTGAATCACGTTAAAATTGGTGTCTCTATTATGTGTGATGATTTGTGCATTGCTTTGGTTATTGCTATTAATACTGCCATTGATTATATTGATTAATACTAAATGGGAAAGAAAAGTAAAAAGTGATCTTATACTGTTCACCCCGCCTCTTAGTATAAGCTTGTGTTCTTCAATTTTATCACTATGAATACTCCATTAATCAACCCATCCTATAGTTCGATTCAGCTAGAATGATATTGTCTTCACAATGGATCCTATCCACCAAGAATTCATCGACTAATGTGCTTCAAAGAAAGGTTAATAATGATATTTCCCCTTCCTAGTTTTGTCAAGCCCCATAGAGTGGTTGGTCGCTGGCTTAGTGTTAAGGCTCTATGACATGGATGTCATAGTTTTGAAACTCATCAAGGGGCATAAAAATGGTTAAGTTTTTATTTGTATTTCTTTTATAAAATATATTAGTCCACCAGTATTATTCTGAAGAGTGAAAGATACATAGGAACTAGCTCTTCATCCCTCTACTGGTTCCTGTATCTCTTATAGGTATTGAATAGAATATATAAGACACATATATTTTAAAGGTTTTTACAAATATATGAACCAAGCTTCAATGGTTAATGCCAAGAAATCCATGATTATATCAAGGTATTCAATCAAGGTCTTTTATAACCTAGACTTATATTAGCCAAACTTCATTGGTTAATTCTAAATAATTCTTTACTATAAAACAAGGTAATTACTCAACGATTTTTCAAAGTATAGAACTCAATATTCATGGAATAGTTAAAGGTAAACTTAATTAAATCAAAGATAATTTAAAAGTATTCAAGGAAGTCTAAGAGGACTAGCAATAACCTAATAATCAATTAAGATAGCAATTACAAAATATCATTGTTCAACAATGTTGAAATAAAATACAAGAAGGATCCAACTTGATCCATCTCCTTCTTCACTTCCTTCCATTGCTTCTTGAGTCCTCATCTTTCTCCTCAATAATTGGCTCCTTCTAATCTTCCAAAATACCTCTTTTTTCAACTAGGAAATCTTTCAAACCTTATAATTTCTAATCCACCAAGGTGGAGAGCATACTCCCTAGGCATCAAGACTTCCTAGATCCCTTCTCTTCTCAATAGGCTCTCTATTTATAGTAGGAGAACACCTCTCATGAGCCCACTAGTGGCCTATTAAAATATTATACAAGAGGTGTTATTTTCTTAAGTCCCACCTCCCTCATGTTATTGGGAATCAATGTATTCATTTTTAATTTGGGTAAAGGTCCAAGATAGGTGGGTGCATGCACCTTCTTGTCTTTGTGTCCCCTTTATGGCCAACATCCTCCATTTTTTACCATATTTAAAAATAGAGGGAAGAATATTTCTTTTATTCCCACTAAACATATTAGGCCATGAGGTGTTTAAAATATTCATTCAACATTTAAATAATCCTAGTGCCTAATTTTATCCAATCAGAATTGGACACCTAATTTGCATTCATACTAATGCATTTAATCTAATCCAACATGATTAATTAATATCAAACCCAAGTACTTTCCTATAAAATCCCCTAAGATTTTTGTAGTAATATTTAGGGTTAGCAACACTTTATATAGGTATTAATTGATCCCCATGATCAATTACTATACCTTGAAAGGGTTTAAGGGAAATGGGCTGTGACATACACCCCCCTTAGAATAACACAGTGCTCTGTATTTCTTGTTGTTTTTTTTTTTAGTTGGGTTAATGTATCAAGGAAATATAGCTAATAATAATTATTTACAAATTGATCAAAATCATCAAAATTTTCCTAGTTCCCAGTATCTCGTTCCTAATGGTAAGCAACACATTCCATCCACGAGTGTACCTAGTCTTGCAAAAATATAAAACATCAGCAGTACCATGTCCTTATAGCAATAAAACATCTATATTGCATAAAAAATAAGTACTGAAAAATCATCAATACATGTAATTTTTATCCAAAAATCAGGTTATTGAAACATCTTTCAGTGCAAACTCACTACAATAATTTATTGTAGTTAAAGAATTTCAAATTATTCTCATAGAGAAAGTTTTAAAATTCTTGTCCTTTTGGCAATATCCCAAACAAATGCAGGCTAAAACCTACATGTACATTCAAGCTACAACTTAGAATGTTTGAGCTTCAACTCAAACATTGATTAGGGAATTTACCAGTACTTATTTATCAACTTCTATCATAATTCAATCTTAATGAAGGACTATGTAGAGTCATAAAAGTAAAGCATATACCATTACATAAAATATTATTTATACATCATCCATTGAGACATATCATTAGAATTAGGTGTCAATATATTATCATAAATCTTCACTTTAGGATACTCATATATCCTAGAGTTCACTATGGCAAACCTATTTGCCATTACCAGTGCATCACCCTTGATGCCCTCTGGTATACATCCTTAGTGAACATAAAATCATGGAAAAGTCCCATACCTTCTCAAAAATGGACTCCACTCCATTCTTCAAATTCATTAAATAAGTTTATTTTCATGATTACGAAAACAAACAAAAAAAATCTATAAGTCATATACATTTATGAGTTATATTAATAAGCTACTTTGAGTTTCACAATAAAAAAATTAAACTAATTGATTTCATTCACTAGGAACACACAATATTCATTTTCTATTTTTATCATGAACACAAAGTATTTCATTTTCCATAAATAGAAGTGTGGAATCTAATTATTCTCTAATTACATATTATAAAATCCCTTGATATACATACTATACATCTCCATATAGTCCCCAAAGTAGTGGCTTCAGATCTCAAGGTTGTTATCCCTCGGATCTTTCACCAGTCTGAGCCACACCTACATTATAAGTTTGACAAACTGATCGAGGAATTGCTCAAGAAGTGGTTTGAGTTCCATTCTGAGTTATTTCTTGAGTTGCTCTAGTTGTACTTCCATTTTAACATTGTACAACCACAATTGGTTGATATGGGAGAAATAAACCATGGCTTATGAGTGCATTAAACAAGAAATCAAGAATACAGCTCTGTAGTCATCTATTGCTTGTTGAAACTAAGAATTTTTTGCTTGCAAGGCTAATACTACTGTATCCCTCTAGTAGTACATTTGTGCTAACTCTAGCTGAAGCCTCTCCTTCTTTGAAATGGTAGTTTCTCTATCAATATCCAGATTAAATGTTTGTTGTGCCCATTTGTTTACTAATTTTTATTATTGGGACTCTAACAGTTGAATTAGTTCCTTTAGTGCTTCCACTTCATGTTGCGCTTTTCTCATGATTTCCTATCCTACTAATTTGGATGGTCCTACCCATATATCCATTCATTGGTGTACACACCTTTCAGGAGATTCTTCTTCTTTAGAATCTTCTTCTTGGCATTACCTATGTACAACCCACAAAATGTCAAAGTTAGGGGTTGTACCTGCATCATCCTCCTTTGGTGTTCATACCTCATCGGGTTCCAAAGCTAATGGTTCCATTGGTGGAGGTAACACTATTGTTTCCCCATTTTGAGTATAAATCTTGGATGGGTCCGATTTCTATTTCATAATACCTAATTGTTGCAATACCAAAGTATACTGGAAATACTTGTATTGCATACTTGTACATCCAATCAACCACCTTGCTCGTCTCACATGAGCGAGTTGTACTCCATATTCTACCCACATTGGGCCCTCTCTCCAAGGTCTCCAAATAACGTCTTGGGAGTGCAGATTCTCCCAAATAGAGCGGAATCACTCTCTATTTCCTTCAAGTGGTTTATGACTAGACCACTCCTTGTCTTGTTGCCACCTTAATGCATAGGGTATATTTGGCCCTATAATTTTTTGTACATCGTAAGGTAGCCCTTGGGGTCTTGCTATCGCTATGTGTTCCCATGCCTAGATTTGTAGTAGGGTACTACAACTCAATCTAGATTTTATCATTTTTCATAATTCGAATAACTCTCTATAGGTTTGAGCCAACAATGCTGGCGCCAATGCATATACAACTGAATCCTCAAAAAAACTATTACCAATAAATTCTAGGAAAACCGTGCACCTCTTGATTCAATTAGAATGACACTCGATAAGAGCTCCATTACTATTGCATGCCTATGTGTCAAAATACCATTCACATAGTATAGTTCATATTCTATACGACCTATATCAGTGTTCACACTTCTCCATTCTGCTCTGAATACTCTTTTCAAAAAATACCCCATTTCTACTTCATTAGCAATGATCACTATACGACATTCTAACGGTATCTGGTATATCCTATACACATATTCTAGCGTAATAGTCATTTCTCCAGTGGGTAACTAGAATGTCCCTCTATTGGGATCCCACCTTTCAACTAAGGCTACCAAATAACATCCATCCACAGATATTGGCTCCAAATAAGCAACTCCTGCTAAACCTATTTTACCCAACCATTTCTAGTCACTGGCATCCAATGCACTCCTTGCTCCTTGAAAGATTGACCTAGATTTAGAATGGGGTCTAATAACCTTTAAGGACTCTATTTATTCTGTTCTAACCCCATGACTTATTCCAAAATTATCCAAGGTCATCTTATTTTTTTTATAGGGCATGCACTAGCAGATAAATTATCAAGAATAACAGACTCAAGAGTCTCACAATGGGACTTTTTCTGAACAGGATTGCTAAAAGTAATAGTAATAGTCTAATCGTGAGTATAATATCATTTTATATTTACTTTTCAAATCTATTTGTTTGTTATAAAGTTTGTTCTAACTTGACTTGGTTCTAGATCTTACAGTGTTCCATAGTTATTTTAATCGATCATCAAACCAGTCCTGATCCAATTGTCCAATAAATCACTCTTCATAGATCATTTTTTGATTTTGTTATTGTACTTTTTAAATTTTTGAGGCACTAACGTCTCCATGTTTGAGATATTATTCTATGCTTTAATCAGTATGGCTCATAAAAGTTGTCTCGTTATTACCCTTTCGATGACTCTAATAGTCATTTCATGCACAATTATTCGTGTATTTTAAAATTTTGATACCCTCACATGTATAATCATTATATATTGCCTTTAATGGTAAGGGTTAGTATTGCACATTTCTATCCAAAGAATGTATTTTCATAGTTTTACGTTTTATTAATGATGCAATAATTTCTTGGCATAAAATGAAGTCAGTTATATGCAATTAGTCCCTTATCATTATGGATTAACTTAACTATCATCCATATCCATTATGATACTGCTTTACTCTTATTAGATATTGATACCACATGCACCATGCAATGGGATTATCTTGTGTTTATATAGTGTATACCATAATAACAGACTTGACAATCATCCTAGGGTATACATTTCTACAAGATCGGGATACTTGAGGAAGTTAGCGATGGTGATGTTTCAGATGATGACAGTTGGATGGTGACCATGAGTCAGATATGGTGGTTCTCCATCTTAAATTCCTTCACCATAGCTGGGGTGTTCAATTCTTCCTCTGGCCAATGGCCACATTTGTATTCAAGAGACTACTTGGTCTCTTCAATCCAATAATTAATAATATATAACATTATTTTGGGTGTTCAGTCCAAATTAATTGGATTTACTTGATCGTTCCAAGTTCTAGGCTAACTCTAACTTTAGCCAAAACTTAGCCTCAATAATAAAAAATTATTTAGAGAGTGATTAATGAATTTCCATTCATAACTAAGGAAGAGTTTACTCAAATGCATTTCAAAGTTGCTTTCACTATAAATAGTGAATAGGAGTAACCCTCCTATTTCAAATTGTGGGTTTACCTTATTATGAAATTCTACTTGAGCAATTCATTTCCTTGATTCCATGAAGGAACTAGATCCATAATTTTCCATTGATTTTCCTTAGCATTTTCCTCACAAGGTTATGAATTTGAACTAAATTTAGTCGTTCTTAATTAGAGTTTTATTTTTAGTACCACATACGTCGCTTCACGCCAATTTGTTATATTTAAATATCACAAAGTGCATCTATTATATTACGACACAACAAGATGGTATCTTCAACCATGGTAAAGGTTCAAGTTGTAGCTATCTCTTGGTGAACTATTATTAAAAAAAATAGCAATCCACCAGAATTCATCATGGTTGAGATGTTCAACTTCTTGGCCAAAGGCCAAATTGTAACAAGAATTAATTAAAGAAAACATTCTTTTAGTTTGGCTTGTATCCATAATATGCCAAATTTGGATATAACCGAAACTTAGTCCATATGTCAAATCAACCAATAATTTAAGGTTTTTTTTCTAATATTATTGTCAATGTGTCTAATGCACGATTAAATTGAATGTACCTTCATGTGGGTCTCTTATAGATGAGTATCCAAGTAAGTTCAAGGTTGCACTTCACATGAATCTAACATGATCAATGTCTATCCTATGGATAGGAGTGGCCAACCCCTATAATTATCTATAGGTAAGGTTTCTTTACATTGCAATTGGAAATTCTCCCATCTATTTCAATGAAAACATCATTTTTCCTACTAGTTTAAATCAAACATTAAACTAGTCCAAATTTTAGGTCTCTTTCAACCTGTACATTAGGTGTATGCCTTGAATATTAGCTTGCTCTACCTCAAGGATAGAACAAAAATCATTGCAATGCTTAGCCATACCATCAACAATAGTATGCTAAGGGGGTTATCACACAAACCCACATAGACTTGTCAATGTCTACCATTATACCTTACTTGATTTATTCAACTATAATCTCCATGAAAAGAGATTAACATTCTCATTTTTCCTCATGATTATTCTAGGTAGCATTGATATGTAATAATTTTCCAACTGAATGCAACTAGACACAATACATTCCACATAATGTAATTGTCTAAAGTATTCACCATTCAAAGGAAGGAAATCCCATACTTTCCTAAGACTAAAAATCCCATTTCATCTCATATCATCTTCCACAATGATATGCCTTTGAAGCGAACATTATTACAATCAACTTTTGCTAGTCATACTTTTGCCATATAGCAGGAATTTAATGTTTCCAAATGGGTTTAATTTACTTATTCCCCATGATTTATCAAGTTTATTATCTTCCCCAGATAATATCAATGTTGCACAAATTCATGCAATGTTCAATTTCTAGGTAGGCTTATAGCCATTTAGCCTAGAATATTTTAGTAATTAACATATTTTTTAATTAATGGTTTTTAATTCCACCATAGCTCAAGTGAGCATTCAATAGTTTGAACCAATCTATGGTTTTTCCTTACCCATATCTTTGCTAACCTGGATCTAATAAGAGTCCACTAGTTAGCCTAGGCTCTGATACCAACTATAACAACCCTCGTTGTCACTACTCAATCGTTCAGATTTTTTTTTATCATCTCTCACTAGTCAATCACGAGTGAAGGACATATTCATGATCTAGATGAAGATATTGCAGCGGATAAGTAAGTTTCCATTTATCAATTAACTAAAGTCTCATACCATTAGTTAATTGAATGTTCAATTTGCCATTTAGTTTATTCATTAAGGCATTGGTTAGGTTTACTTATAAACCAATCAAGTTAATCATCATACATATTTAATCAACCCATAGTATCATCATCTAATTACAATATCATGAGATAAGAGTAACAATCTTAATTCATAGCTCTTTATCCATAAAATATTAAGTAACACAATTGCATTTACTTGTAACATTATTCCATTAACATTGCATATTTTCATAGCATATTCCATCATAAGAAATTAACATTTAAACATCATCTCATGAAAAACCAAATACAACATTCATTCATATCATTGAAAGTAATACCAATATGCACAAGATTTAACAAATCAAACCATAAATAAGAGACACATTGTTTATCCTGGGAACCCTCATGGGAAATAAACCCAACCTCCAAAATATGTGCTTTCCTCATATTCATAAACTTAAGATGTCAAGATTACAATTATAGAAGGGCATCTACATATCCCTTTTAATCAATACAAGTCAAGGAATACAATTGGTCCATTTCAAGTTCATGATGCAATTAAGAAATTTCCCAATTCCTTTCTCTAAGTCATCATTATAACATTAAGGTATTTCTCATACCAATAAGGAATCCATATGTTCCTTTAAAATCTATGATGCAATTAAGGAATCTACTAATTCCTTTCTCTAAGTCATCATATGAATTTTAAATGTTTTACATTAGTTTATGATAATCATTGGAGTCACATTTTGGAGAAGTCTCATCGACTTTAGAGGGAACCCTATAAATTCCCTTAAGAATGGATTTCCAAATTCATTCTTCATGATTGATTTACAATCAATCCCTTGCATAATGGATTTAAAGTCCCATACCTTTAAATCCATAAACATTTGTTCCTTCAACCTAATTTATCATGATGTCTCCCATTGAAAACATCCCAAGTCGACAATATTTCTCAAATGGATAAAAGGTTTACAATCAATCTATCTTCAATAGTTTGATTGCATAATTCCCCAGATATTTGGCAAAATTCACTTTATCAATTAGGTTTCATAACCTCCATATTTCTACCAAAAATTGCTCCCATACATGGATCCTTGTTGGGATTCTTTATTCCAAATATCAATTAGGGCCACCATATCTAATTCTTGATTGAATTACTACATCCTCTAATATTTGGTACAATATCTTACCAAATTGGATTCCTAATCTCAATCGCATTCCAGGTTTTACCACCAATCAATTCGAGAATTAGTTCTCAAAGGTCTTTATTCATTCATTCTAACTTAGTCATCCCATAGCTAGATTCCTTTCTTTGCTATCCAAATAATCGAGTGATTAAACTATAATCAACTCCTTCCTTACTATAAAGTCTTAATGTTCATCATAGATGTTTTAATCCAATACAACTCTTTAGGCTAGTAAGGCATAGTTGTAATCTTTATTGAAAATCCAACTCAATCCTTCAAGATAGCAAGGTAATAACTTTTAATATTTAACAAAACCCATTACAATTCTTTTGGAATAACAAGGCAGAGTTACTATCATTAGAATAGCAAGGCATTTACTATTCCAATTCCTCCAATTAAACATACTAACTTTAAACAATACCTTTGAGTAGTCTATTACATAAAACCATCAATTCCCTAGTCCAAGGGCTTTCTTTATTAACCTAAGAGTAATATATACCCAAAATTACCCTCTAGACCTTCAATTCTCTTTCCATAATCTCAAAAGAATTAAATTCTCAAAATATCTTAATGCATTCTCCTTAATTCTTTCCTTCTTACTTTCTAATGATCACATGATTAACTAACTCTTTAATTATGATTTAGGATGGTAGCCATAGTCTTACTACTTTAAACAATAGGCATTTTAGCCTATACCTTCTTAAGGTTAGTGGAGACAGTTAAGATCTCGAATGAAAATATTTTGCCTACTCCTTCCTTAGGCCATATTTCCACAGTCATAGTCTTACTAAATAATATTTTACCTTTATCTGAAGCCAAAATGGGTGTCGACAAGCCATCAACCCAGGAGGACGGTGTGGTCAACGAGGCCGACAACACATGACTCAAGTTTGATGTAACTGCTTAGTAGGAGTCAACATAATCAGGAAATATATTCAAACCCATAGAATGAGTCCATATGGTGTTCATCCTAGCAAATAGAACATGCCCTAGCTCAATGACAATGCCCCACCTATCCTATCATCACCAACCAATGCAAGAGCGAGGTCTCTTCGACAACACTCGATGACCATCGAGTGATGGTTGTATAAATAAAGGAGAGCATTGTCTTTTAACATGCCAAGAACCTACCACCTCATTGATGTGGAATATCTATTTAGGAAGGCTGGTATGAAATTCCTACCTGTGACTTCCCATGCATAGACCGGATGCTCCTAGTCATGCAAATCCATACCAATTCCCCCTAAACTAAGCTTAAGTATTTATACATATCCAGCTCGTTCGTGCCTTTGAACTTTAGATAAAACACATGATCAACATCAATAAATTTATGGTGTAAATATTAGTTTGTGACTAGAACCCTACGCGAAACACAGAGCTACTGCTCTCACAAATTTCGATGAACCAAGGGTCCTTGAGTCACAATGTAATCTTCTGTGCAGTCACCCGGAGGTTAGGTAGGAGCATAGGGTTTTAATGGAGACAACACTAATTTTATCACTGTGAATACTCCATTAATCAACCCATGCTAGAGTTTGATTCAGCCAAAAGGATATCGTCTTCACTATGGATCCTATCCACCAAGAATTCATCGACCAATGTGCTTCAAAGAAAGGTTAATAACAATATTTCCCCTTCTTAGTTTCGTTAGTGCTAAGGCTCTATGGTTTGGATGTCGCAGTTTTGAAACCCATATAGGGGCATAAATAATGGTTAAGTTTTTATTTGTCTTTCTTTTGTAAAATATCTTAGTCCACCAGTCTTATTTCGAAGAGTCAAAGGTACACAAGAACTAGCTCTTCATCCTTCTACTGGTTCCTGTATCTCTTATATGTATTGAACAGAATGTATAAGCCAAATGTCTTTTAAAGCTCTTTACAAATATATGAACCAAGCTTCAATGGTTAATGCTAGGAAATCCATGATTATATCAAGGTATTTAATCAAGGTCTTTTATAACCTAGACTGTATATTAGCCCAACTTCATTTGTTAATTCTAAACCATTCTTCATTATAAAACAAGGTAATTACTCAATAATTTTCCAAAGTATAGCACTTAAGCTTCATGGAATAGTTAAAGGTAAACTTTAATTAAATCAAAGATAATTTCAAAGCATTCAAGGAAGTCTAAGAGGACTAGCAATCACCTAATAATCAATTAAGATAGCAATTACAAAATATCCTTGTTCAACAATGTTGAAATAAAATGCAAGAAGGATCCAACCTGATCCATCTCCTTCTTAACTTCCCTCCATTGCTTCTCGAGTCCTCATATTTCTCCTCAAGAATTGGCTCCTTCTAGTCTTCCAAAATACCTCTTTCTTCAACTAGGAAATCTTTCAAACCTTCTAGTTTCTGATCCACCAAGGTGGAGAGCATACTCCCTAGGCATCAAGACTTCCTAGCCCCCTTCTCTTCTCAATAGGCTCTCTATTTATAGTAGGAGAACACCTCTCATGAGCCCACTAGTGGCCTATTAAAATATTATGCAAGAGGTGTTATTTTATTAATTCCCACCTCCCTCATGTGATTGGGAATCAATGTATTCATTTTTAATTTGGGGAAAGGTCCAAGATAGGTGGGTGCATGCACCTTCTTGTCTTTGTGTCCCCTTTATGGCCAACATCCTACATTCTTGACCATATTTAAAAATAGAGGGAAGAATATTTCTTTTCTTCCCACTAAACATATTAGGCCATGAGGTGATTAAAATATTCATTCAACATTTAAATAATCCTAGTGCCTAATTTGATCCAATCAGAATTGGACACCTAATTTGCATTCATACTAATGCATTTAATCTAATCCAACATGATTAATTAATATCAAACCCAAGTACTTTCCTACAAAATCCCCTAATTAGAGTTTTGTAGTAATATTTAGGGTTAGCAACCCCTTAGATGGGTATTAATTGATCCCCATGATCAATTACTATACCTTGAAAGGGTTTACGGGAAATGGGCTATGACAATTTTCCTCCCATATTGAAGGGTGGCTTCTATTTTTTTAGTAAGATCAACCATGTCATCAAAAAATATAATATGGATCATCGCTAAGGGATATTGCAAGTTCTCTTGAAGGTTGTGTATGAAAATACACAAGTTATTTAGGTGGTGGGCCAAGTGGAAGCTTTCTAACAAATGCCCTCCAACATGATAAAAATATAAGCAACCATTTTTTCCTTATTTCAGTTGATATAGATCATCAACCATTTTTCTATGATATAAGCAACAAAATATAGTATTAAAATTATTGTCAATTCAAAAAATATTTTAACGTAATGGTGAGGTAGCTAATAGAACCATGGTAAAGCCTCACCACCAAGACTAGTAGGGAATATTTTCAATAGAAACATCTCATCATGTTTTATGTTATGGAATGCAACTCTAAAAAATTAAAGGTGTTCTATCAGATCACCTTATCCCCTATACATCCTAAAATTTGGTTACATAAAGCTTGGGGGATAGGGTTTGTTTGTTAAGGATGAATACAGGTTCATTACAACAATGTTTACAAGAATACATTTTAGTTATGCCTCCTTGAATAGAGGCTATTTGTTGTTTAAATTCATATTTTTCCTATGTGAGTTGTTCTAGTTTAGCATTTAGATCCTAAAAACCTAGATAAGGAATGGGTGATACCACAAATTGGGGTTGTGTATTTATTCAAGAGTAGTATTGTGAATTAGGATGAGTTGACCAAAATGGATAAAAGGGTTTGATGATGGAATATTAGCAATTGAAACTTGTGGTGGTGGTAAGTTGACATAAATATAAGGTTAGAAGTATTGGGCATACTAGAAAATATGTCCACATTTTGACTATGCAAAACACTTACAGGTTGAGATACATGATTGTTTAGATTGAAAGGTTCCATGTTTAGAGTAAGGGACTCCTAATTCCTAGAAGATGATGGGATACTATGGGGACTTCATTTTATTGTTTTTGTGATAATGGGGGATTAAATTATTGGAATATATTACATTATTTGGTTCTTTACTAATGTATCATCATGGGTACATATTTAGATTAGGAGTTTATTATGACTTAAGTACTTTATTAAAGCAATGTAATAAATACACAAGTGTTAGAATGTGCAATGATGTAAATGTGCATGTAGTCCACATATACATAAGTCCTTAGAATAGAATAGTGAGGTGTCATAGGAATATTAAAGGCAAAGAGTTGCATCTCATTATAAATAGGCCTTCATAGAGTAGAAAAGTGAGAGGATTTTGGAGTGCATAGATAGAGTAGTAGTAGATACAATGTAGATCCATTTTTGCAAATATGGAGAGGTTGTGACCTCCATTGAATAGCATTCAATATTTTTGTGAGCTTTAATTAATGTCTATTATTGATTTATTTATAAAGTTTCTTACCATATTTTCATTCATATTAGTTAGTCATTATCATTATTATAACATTGCATGCTTATTTCCATACTTTTGGTTGCATTCCCTTTAAGTATATAGCTTCAAAATCTAATAGTGGTATTAGAGCACTAGGTAGATCAATAGGCAATAGAGAAATCCACAAGATATATTGAGAGGAGATTGCAAATATCATTTTTAGATTTCTAAAATTATATTTTTCTAGATATTTTACATAGAGTTGTATAAAAGTATGCAAAGACTAGAACTCAACATTGCTTCCACTAGATTGGCAATCCAACTAGTGAAGATTGTTTTCTATAGATTTATAGAAATTTCTTTTATCATTGCCTAATACTTTGTTGTAGAGTGGAGATTTGGAGGCCTAAGGAAAAGGTCCCATTGTGAGATTTATGGATTGAAGACTCCTAGTTGGAGATTGAGAAGAAGATCTAGTGGCCAAGGAAGCCACATTGGAGGTTGCAAATCTAGGAAGGAGTTCCTAGAAAGAAGACCACATTGAGGAAGAAGAGACTCTAACATAAAAGTCTTGGTGAAGATTGAAGATTGGTTATCTCCATTGAAGATTGAAAAACTTCACATTGAATAAATGAAGAACATAATCTTATAGTGAGAGGGGGTGAACAATATAAGATAAAACTTTTTACTTTTTAATCCAAATGATAACAAAAATAATATAAAAGTAGTAAAAAATGCACACATCATCACACACATGAGAGACATGATTTAATGTGGTTCATCCAATGTGGGTTACGTCCACAAAGAAAATATTTCTTATAAATTTTCTCAATGAATCATTTGGGAATCAAATCCCTATTACAATGTGTATGGAATTATGTCTAAAGGAGACACCAATCCCCTATGCTCAATTTTGTGTATCTTTATCCATAGGAGACCTCTATCCCCATAGCTCTGATTTGTGGATCTCTTTCCACATGATAACTCTATCCCTTCTGCCTTGGTTTGTGGATATCTCTCCATAGGAGAAACCTATCCCCTCTGCTATGCTCAAATCTTATCAACTCTGATCCAATATGCTCACAACACTGATCCAATCTACTCACAACACTATATTAAACCTACTCATAATTTTACCTCAACCTTTCTTAAAATTCTACCTCAAACTTGCTCATAAGTCTACCTCTAATCTACCCATGATTCTAATCCAGTCCACCCATAAGTTGGATAAAATCTCTCAAAAAAAATTAATATTGTTGGCATGGACGAAAATCAACCCTCCGACCTCAACCTCCTAATGCAACGCATGACCGCTTACACTAGCCAAGTGGTTGAGACCTAACGTATAGGTCTCCATATTTATTTCCCCTTTCACGTTCACCAAAAAGGCTAAAACTCTTCAAAATTGGTTCTAGGAAGAATCGAATCACAAACCTCCACCTTGCAAACACCTTAGAACAAATATAGCCACTGCTGGGCCATCTTGGTGGATGACATCAAGGAACGTACAAAATTTCTTTTATTTTGTTCTCCTTATGCACTCTAAAATCAAGGCTTTTGTCACACCTTGCATGAAAATCAAATTATCAATCTCATCATTTATTTCCAAAGTCTTAGGGTATTTATATGTTTTGCATGCATGTTTTAGACGTCGGCCCTCCTTTCAAATTGATTTAAAAATAATTTGAATTAACTTTTGCGCCACCAAACTTTATACTTAGGTATTATAATATTTTAAAAATATATATTATAATAAACCTTTTGCCTTGGGTCTTTTTCACCAATGAGAAGTCTTGTTTTTCCTTTGCAATATAAAATCTCCCTTTCCTTTTTTATTTACCAAATGAAGCCCTTGTTACTTCAAAACTCTCTTAATAATATTTAAATATTATAATTTAAATATTATAATCCTTTACTTCAAAATTCTCTTTGCTTGCTTTCACAACCATGGAAAATTCCTTTGCATTTATTGTTTCAACCTTGAAGACAAAACTCAAAATTTTCACCTTTGACATCAATGACAACATTATACTCAAAATTTCCAACAATCTCCCCCTTTGTCATTGATGGCAATCCTTTTCTAAAAATTCTTTTTCCTACCACTAGATGGTAAATCTGCTCCCCTTGACTGAATCTCTCTCCCTTACTCAAATCTCTCCTCCTTTGACATCAATGGCAAAGGGACTCCTTTGGGGCTAAATATAAGACTCTTAGCTCAACCCCATCCCCACCTCCTCTCCTTGAGGTGATTAATTTTGGGGTGGGAGTAAGAATACTCCCAATTTTCTTCTAAGGTACTCAAAAGTTTCCTTTGGCAATGGCTTAGTAAATATATCCGCAAGATATTCCTTTTTAGTAACATAATCCAATTTGAGTTGCTTATCCTGTCACATGTTCATTCAAAAAATGATATTTGATCGGAATGTGCTTCGTCCTTGAGTGCATTACTAGATACATTGAAATGTTTATAGAACTTGCATTATCACATAGTATGGAGATGGGATGATCATGCTCTATCTTGAAGTCCTTTAGAGTTTAATTCATGCATAACACTTGTGTACAAAAGGCAACTGATGCAATGTACTCTACCTCTGCTATGGATAAGGATATTGATGCTTGTTTCTTGCTTAGCTACGAGACTAAAAAATCTCTAAGAAAGAATGCTCCTCACTTGTGCTTTTTCTATCATCAATATTGCCTGCCCAATCTGCATTGGTATATGCTATGAGAGTGAAATTGTCACTTCTAGGATACCAGAGTCTAAAATCCATAGTTCCTTTTAAACACCTGAGAATTATCTTTACTGCTAGTACATCTGTTTCCTTTGGTGCTACTTGAAATCTTGCCACTAGTCCCATTGCCTGCATTATATCTGGTCTTGTAGCTGTGACATATAGTAAGCTACCAATCATAGATCTATACAATATCTGATTTGCCTTAGGATATTCATCATATTTACTCAACTTGCATCCTATAACCATGGGGGTACTCACTAGTTTGCAATCCTCCAATTTGAATTTCTTCAACATTTATTTTATATACTTGGTTTGTGAGGAAAATACACCCTTTTTTATTGTGAAATTTGTAGTCCAAGGAAGAAGGACAACTCACCAAGAATTGTCATTTCAAATTCACTTTGCATTCTCATTGTAAATTTATGACACATCTTATCATTATTACCTCTAAAAATGATATCATCCACATAGACAACCATGATTAATGAGTCATTTACTTTATTTTTGATGTATAAATTACTATCAACTATTCCTTTTTTGAAACCCTATTCTTGAATATATTTTTCCAACCTTGAATACCAAGCTCTGGGAGCTTGCTTCAATCCATAAAGAGCCTTATTTAATTTGCATACATAATCTGGCTTATCATTTATGTTGAACTCCTCAGGTTGCTCAATGTAGACCTCTTCTTCCAAGATGCCATTGAGAAAAGCAGATTTTACATCCATTTGATATACTTTGAAGTTTTTGAAACTTGAGAAAGCTAAAAATATCCTTATGGCCTCAAGTCGTGCAACGGGAGAAATTTTTTCATCAAAATCAATTATTTCAACCTGTGCATAGCCTTTGCATATCAATATTGCTTTATTCCTAACTACTTGATAATCTCCATTTAACTTAATTCTGTAAATCCATTTAGTTCCAGTTACATTATTGTCCTTTGATCATGGTACAAGTTCCCAAGTCTCACTTTTTCTATTTGATATAAATCCTCATCCATTGCCTTGACCCAGAATTTATATTCTCTTGCCTCATTGAAATAATTGGGATCAATTTTAGATAGCAAAGAAAGATTTGCATGTTCACTTGTTTCTATTATATTTCTCCTTGTTTGTCTTTCATCTAGATTTCCAATAATTATATCTCTTGGATGATTCTTTTGTACATACCTGGATGGAGTCTTAGATGATTTTCTTAGTATTTCATATTCTTCTGATTCTTCACCTCTTTCTTCTTGACAACTTTCTCCTTCTTTATATACAATTTCTTGAGCTAGTTCTTTTGACCCTATCTGTTCATCAACTATCACATTTATACTTTCCATAATTGTGTGTATCCTCTTATTATAGAATTTATAGGCTTTGCTCTTAGTGGAATACCCAAGGAAGATACCCTCATCACACCTTGAGTCAAACTTACCCAAATTTTTCTCTTCCCATCTAATGTAGCATTTAATTCCAAATTTTTTGAAATACTTCATAGTAGCTAGTCTTCCCTTCCAAATCTCATATGGAGTTTTATGATGATATACTCTTACATGAGCTCTATTGATGATATAGACAGTTGTATGAGTTGCCTCTCTCCAAAACCCATATGAAATATTAGATTTATTTATCATATATTTAGACATATTCTCAATAGTTCTGTTTTTCCTTTCAACTACTCGATTTTGTTGTGGAGTCCTTGTTGTTGAGTATTCCATTTTGATTCTATGTTTTTCACAAAATTCTATGAATTCACCTGAAGTAAATTCTCCTCCTCTATATGATCTTAGTCACTTTATCCTTTTACTTGTTTTATTTTCTACTAACTCTTTGAATACCTTGAAATTCTCAAAGGCTTCTGACTTTTATTTTAAGAAGCCTATCCAAGTCATTATGGAAAAATCATCTTTAAATAGCATGAAGTAACTTTCATCTTGTAAACTCTTTTTCCTTGTAGGACAACATAAATTAGTGTGAACTAGTTTCAATGGTTCAGATGAAGTAAATTATTTTTATTTGAAACTTTTTCTTGTTTGCTTTTCATGGTGACATACTACACAAATTGTTCTTTGTGGTCTTTTTATCTTGGGTAAATATCTGACTGCCTATTTTTTGCTTATTCTCATTATGTTGTCAAAGTTTAGATGGCCCATTATTCTATGCCATAACCAAATATTATTCTCTTGTGATAAGAAACACTTTTATCTCTTAATTTCACTTAGTATGTAGAGATTATTTGTAGTTCTATTGGCATATGCAATGAGCTTTAATGTTTTATATTTTTTGGTCTCACATCTATTTGGATGAAATGTGACTGTGTACCCTTGATCACAAAGTTGACTTACACTTAGTAAATTGCACCTCAATCCCTTAACATATAATACATTTTATGTCTTTGATTTTCCATTATCTAAACTCAAAGTCCCTTTCCCCATAATTTTTGATGAACCATTATCACCAAATTTTACCAATCCTCCATTGATTTATTTAATTACAAGAAATTTACTTTTGTCACCTATCATATGACTCGAACAACGACTATAAAAAATATATATTTATCTTATCTTGTACATGAAGAGATATTTGTACTAACATTGACTTCTCATTTTCTTTTTCTTTTCTCTCTTTCCAATATATTGAGGTTGCATTTTTTTGAACCTTCTGATCCTTCTTATTTTTTCTTGATTCTAGAAATACTATTTTACACCATTTAGCCTTGTGCCCAAATTTATAGCATTTGTAACATATGATATTGCTATTCATGAGGGGTGCAAATGAATTGAAATATCTATCAACATTATTTATCACACAAACAGTGCAATGTACAACTCTATGACCATATTTGTTACATGAAAAACAATAACCATGGAAGAAATTTTGTAACTTGTTAGATTGTCTTGAACAATATGGTCGTATGCTTCTTTCTTTCCTATTTTTGTAATTGAATTTTATCCATGAAGCTTCTCTATTTTATTCCTTCTTGATGCTTTTGCCATTCAATGCATTAGCATAGGTCATGAGATCTTTTTCTTTTGATATCTTTATTCCTTTGGAGCTTGACTCATATTTTTGTTTTCCTAACTTTATCTCTTGTTGTAACTTATATCTGGTCTTTTAAAATTATTTTTTTTGAGAGACAATTTCATATTCGAACCCTTCAAATTCTAACTCTTTTGCCTTTAATTGTTTTTCCATATCCTATTCAATTTTACTTTCATCTTCAACTTTTACCTTGAGCTCTATGAGATTTTGTAGAAGTTTTGTCTTTGCTTCCTCATCCTCTTGGATTTGAGCCTTCAAACTTGACTTCTTATTTCTAACTTTTTCTATGTTTCAAAAAGCACAATAAATTCCTCTTTTATGTCGAACATGGCTTCTTCTTCATTTTATGAGGTCATGTATATTCTTGTGGGATATTCCTTCAAGATGTTAGGATTTTCATGAAGAAACCTGCTTCGATATCAATTGAAGAACATAATCTTATACTGAGAAGGGGGGTGAAAAGTATAAGATAATTTTTTTTTTTATTTTATAATCCAAATAATAACATCAATAATATCAAAGCAGTAAATATTGCACACATCATCACATACATGAGAGACATAATTTAACGTGGTTCATCCAATGTGGGTTACATCCATGGATAAAATATTTCTTATACATTTTCTCAATGAATCTTTTGGAAATCAAATTCCTATTACAATGTTTATGGACTACTGTCAAAATGAGACACTAATCCTCTATACTCAAGTTTGTGGATCTCTATCCATAGGAGACCTCTATCCCTACTACTCTATTTTGTGGATCTCTTTCCACATGAGAACTCTATCCCCTATGTCTTGGTTTATGGATCTCTCTCCATAGAAGAAATCTATCCCCTCTACTCTGCTCAACTATGATACAATATGCTCACAACAATGATTCAATCTGCTCACAATATTATCTTAAACTTGCTCACAATTCTTTCTCAACCTTGATCATAAGTCTACCTCAAACCTGCTCACAAGTCTACCTCTAACCTGCCCACAAGTCTGATCCAATATGCCCACAAGTCTGATCAAATATCTCAATAAAAATTAATATTGCTGGTGTAGACAAGAATCGACCCTTCGAACTCAACCTCCTAATGAAACGCGTGACTGCTTGTGCGAGCCAAGTGGTTGAGACCTAACGTATATATCTCCATATTTATTTCCCCTTTTGTGTTCGCTGAAAATTCTTAAACTATTCAAAACTGGTGCTAGGGAGAATCAAATCGTAAACCTCCACCTTGCAAATGCCTTAGCATGGATCTAGCCACCGCTGGACCACTCTGGTGGATGATGTCAAGGAGCGTATAAAATTTTATTTATTTCATTCTCCTTCTATACTTTGAAATCAATGTTGTCCTCTTCTCCTTATTCGCTATCACCTCTTGCACGATTGCACAAAAATCAAATTTTCAAGCGTATAGTTTATTTCCAAAGTCTTAGGGTATTTATATGTTTTGCATGCATGCTTTAGACATCGGCCTTTCATTCAAATTTATTTGAAAATAATTTGAATTAACTTTAGCACCACCAAGCTTTATACTTAGGTATTATAATATTTAAAAACAATATTATAATAAACCTTTTGCCTTGGGTATTTTTCACCAATGAGAAGTCTTGTTTTTCCTTTGCAATATAAAATCTCCCTTTCCTTTTTTATTTACCAAATGAAGCCCTTGTTACTTCCAAACTCTCTTAATAATATTTAAATATTATAATCCTTTTCTTCAAAATTCTCTTTGCTTGCTTTCACAACCATGGAAAATTCCTTTGCATTTATTGTTTCAACCTTGAATACAAAACTCAACCTTTTCACCTTTGACATCAATGACAACACTATACTCAAAATTTCCAACAAGAATAGGTCCATAGAAGGCCCTATTGAAGAATTTTGATAGTAGAAGATTGAGAATTGAGAAGGACTAACAAAAGTTCTATTATAGATTTTAGTAATTACAGATTTGAGATATCCAAGAAGGAGATCAAGGAAGGTCTCAATGAAGTATTTTTGAAGTTGCAATATTGAAGACTTTGGAGAGGTCTTAAGGAGAAACAAATAGAAAACTTGAAGAGCTTCATTGAAGAAGTTCCTAGAAGAACTCATTGGAGAAATTTATAGCCAAGGAGAAGCTCCTGCTAGTAAAGAAATTGGGACAATTATCGCTATCCAAAAACAAGCCCAAGGGAGAAATATTTGGCAATAAGTTTGCAAAATTTTGGAGTAGTTTGGAGAAAATCTCAATACTTCCAGATTCTTGTGAAGAAGATCTAGTTTGAATTCAAAATTTGACAAAGAGAAAGGAGACAGAGAAACCACCGAAATTGAGATATTTGGGGATTTTCATTGAAGGGTTATTGTGGAATATCTCAACCAAAATTTGGAGGAGTTTCCTACATTTTTTTTGAGATTCAAGGACAACGTTTCAGTGAAGGTTTTGATAGCTTTACAATATGAAAATTTTCAGATTTGAGGACAGTGAGAAATCAACAATTTGGGAAGCATTAGTAGCTGCTAGGGTTCAGATTTTATAAGTGCATTATGAATAAGAATTAAAGCCACCAAATCACAATTTTAGGAAGTGTATTAATGGAGTTTTAAAGCTAGAAATAGATGAGCCAAATGGCTATTTTTGGGAAGCCTAGAAGAGTTATAATATCATCTACAAAAGGCAGCAATTTAGGTTACTAAAATCACCATCATCAACATCTACATAGGTGAAAAGGTATGCAACTAAAGGTACAAAAGGTTCATTAGTTGTACTATTATAATTGGTTCCTTATTAAGTTTATTAAGCACTAGTTTTAAGGTTTAAAGGTTGCATACATAGCTTTCTATTTGAAGTTTTCAAGGTAGTGCAAAAGTTATTGTCTACAAGGATTAACCTGCAAATAAGAATATAAGTTAAATATATTTTGAGAGAAAGAAAAATATCAAAATTCTATTGACTATTCTAAGCAAGAGAAGTCTAAAAATTTGCATATTCTATAGTGCAAAAATTATTTAAAATATTGGAGTATTAAGTGTAAAATTAACCAAGAAAGAAAAGTATTGCCAAGGGTTTGAAGGTAATATTGACTTTAGATTTATCTTAGCATTTCGAAAGGCCATGAGAGTTAATTTAAGAGCATAGGGGGAAAATAATTACACCGTCCTATTATATGTTTTCATAGTACCTCGTTAGAGCCACTCTAAAGAGCTCTAAAAAGGAAGTATCTCCAAGGAAAAAGGATATAACTCAGATTGCATTAACCTGCATTTATCATCCAAGCAATAATAGATATTGATTACAATTAGAAGTCAACAAAGAAGGTGAAAGTATAAGTAGGAGATATAGCTATGCTAAGGACATCAAGTCAAGTACGTTCAAAATCTAGAAAGCCTTTGGTGAAGGAAAAATAAGGCACATAAAAAAATATTTGAAGGCAAAGTGAGGTATCTTACATATTCGATAGAATTTGGTGAAGGCATCTTAGGAAAACACAACATATACCTCTAAGCAATTCAATCGAATGGCTCATAGGACACATTGCTATTCAGCCCATGTAACTTTATTGGAAGTAGCCTTGTTGGAACTTAGACAAACCTTCTGTTTTGCCCATGCATTTACACTAAACTTGCACCATTGCAAATATTCCATTCAATTTAGATATCTAGCATGGAAGTCATCACAGTTTGTAAGACAAAATCAACAAGACTAAGGAGGAGGTACATCGAACTATAGTCTCCTCCATTGAACTACAATGTAAATAGTAAGTGAGATTTAGTTTTGAAGAAGGTTTGATTTCAAAGAAGGCCCACCCATTACCTAAATCCACCTCATAGCCTTGCTCGACACTCAATATCAGTGTTATAAGAACAACTATTTATACCATTGAAGCATTGGAGAATATCCATAACTCTCGTAGAAGCGTTGGAAGTAGAGAAAGAAGTGTAGGGAACAAGTTTTGAATAACCTAAGTTAGTTAGGGTAAAAGTGGTCAAAGACTTGCACCATGTGGAAGAATCCATTTCATGCAATTACCATGACATCAAGGATAACTCAAATGCTAAGCAAGAGGAATAATTGGACATCATTTATGTAACACTCTTGAAGAGATGTTAATTATAAATTAGAGATGTTGAAGGAATATTTTAACTCACCTAACACCACTTGTCATTTAGTGTTGGAAGATGGTATAGTAGAGGTATTTTTGAAGGAGTTAGGCAATGTGAGTGCCACTTAGCACTACCCATATTACACTACATTCTAATCCAAAGAAATTTCCCCAAAAGGAAGCACTTATACAACATTCATAAAGGTGATGCAAATTAAGAGGTGAAGAGGAGCAAAATTAAGGCAACATTTAAGAGTGAAAGTAGCATAGATATCGAGGAATATAACACAATAATCTTACCAATTGAATATAAGTGTGTAATCCAAAAAATAAAACTTGTAGAAGAGCACATTCACCAATTGAATAGAAGTGAGGCCAACAAATTGAATTCGTAGAAGAGGACGTTCACCAGGTGATGTAGAAGTGCGTAGGATAGCAAATAAAATTCATAGAAGAGGATGTTTTCTAGGTGATATAGAAGTGCATAGGCCAAAATATTGACGTTAGAATATGCACACAATTCGATAAAGAAAGAGAGTGAAAATTCATGTAGCATATCGAAGTTGACAAGGAGTCAACTGCCATTAAGTTGTAGGAGATCAAAGTTGATTACAAAGAGCTTGCAAGTCTAAATTAAAGGTAAGAGTTATATTGCAAGTTTATTAAGGTTGAAATCAACTAAAATTTATACTCTAGATATATTGAATGATAGGAGTAATAAGGTGTTAATATCTAGAAATAATTTTTATTATCTTGAGAAGGAAGTAGAAAATAGAAGCATTAAAATATTTATTATTATTGCTTCAACTATTTGTAAATATTTAACAAGGAGATATAAGGTTAGTGAAATCTAATTTGTAAATATTTAGTCTTTCTAAATTTCTAACTTGGGAGATACAAGGAATCCCACTCCAAATTGAAACTGTAGAAATTTAGAAACTTCATTATATAAAGGTAGAGGTAAGTCATACTCTAGAGTTATTTAAAAGTTGGAATATTGATTTTTATTAGTCTCATATTTATATTGAAGAGATATAGAGAATCCAAATTAATTGTATTGAAGATATTAATAATTTCTATCTAATTGCATCATTGACGTAATGACTCAAAAATAAGCAAACAAAAAACACACAGAAAAGAAATGATTTTTTTTTTCTTTAAACTAAGGAGAGGGATTCATAAACCCCTAACTAATCTAAGATTTACCTAATTGTTTAAATCCCCCAATTTTTCTCTAAGAGCTACATCTCACAAAGTACCCTCACACAAGTACCATTTGTGTAGGCGTATCATGTGTCACCACAAATAATCCTATCTATCTCATCATCCTTGATGAGTTAGACTTATCACCTTTATCCAATATAAGGTATACACACATCACCATGCCCTACACAAACTAGCCTGTGTAGGTATATTACGAGTATTACGATTTAATCTATCCATCTCATCTTCACGATGAGCTATCTTAACTCAGATGTAGACTTATTATAACTTAGTTTCCATTCTCCCTAAGGGGTCTTAATCCCTTAGGTATTCCTATGTTCACCCTAAGGGGTCTCAATCCCTTAGGTCACCCTCTAATTTCACCCTAGAACTTATTACTTAAGTTTTGTTGATTAGCAAGAAAGCAAGACTATTTCTAGATACTAAATCTAACAAAAAACAACCAAAGGTATTAGGAGAGAAACAACATTCATAAGAAGATAACAATAATTGAAAGAAAAGCTAATACAAAATGTAAACCATTGAGAAATAAGGTATATATATATATATATATATATATATATATATATATATATATACATCCCATCATCATATTATTACATGCAAGTTGGTATGGTAAAACCTCCATACCCTTAAAGAATAACATGTTACATCATTTTCATTTAGGGATATCTCCCTACAAATATAGTCTATTTGAGCATAAGTAAATAAATGGTAAGTAGAGAACAAATTGGTGCATTAGTCTCATCCACCGCTTTAGATCTCCTTCTCTATCTATCGATCATTTGAGGATAATAGGGGATCAGGGCACTCATGGTTCAGGATATGCATGCCTCTAAATGCATCTAACATTTACTTTACCAAATTGTAACTATACAGTTTTGATCAAGTCTCTAACCATTTAATGCATAGCTAATATCATAAAAGAATCATTACTTTTATTTCCACCTCTCAAATACCCTTAGAGAGTCATTCCATATGCACACTTAGATCATGGTTTTGCTCTAATCAAATATTATCTTTGTTCAATAAATTAAAGTCCCATAACATTTAATCTATAAAAAAATCCTTTCATTTATTTGCTAAATTAAAGTATCCTTAATTCAATTTAAAAATAACCATTTATTTTCATTTCATAAACTAAAGTCTCATAACCTTTAATTTATACACCAATCCTTTCATTTATTTGCTAAATTAAAGTATCCTTAGTTAAATTTTTAAAAATAACCACTTCTTTTCATTTCATAAAATAAAGTCCCATAACCTTTAATTTATAAAACAAACCTTTCATTTATTTGCTAAATTAAAGTATTCGTACTTCAATTAAAAAAAACCATTTATTTTTATTTTATAAACTAAAGTCCCATAACCTTTAATTTATAAAACAATCCTTTCATTTATTTGCTAAATTAAAGTATCCTTACTTCAATTTAAAAATAACCATTTCCTTTCATTTCATAAACTAAAGTCCCATAACCTTTAATTTATAAAACAATCCTTTCATTTATTTGTTAAATTAAAGTATCCTTACTTCAATTTAAAAATAACCATTTCCTTTCATTTCATAAACTAAAGTCCCATAACCTTTAATTTATAAAACAATCCTTTCATTTATTTTCTAAATTAAAGTATCCTTACTTCAATTTAAAAATAACCATTTCCTTTAATTTCATAAACTAAAGTCCCACGACCTTTAATTTGTAAAACTAACATTTCATTTATTTGCTAAATTAAAGTATCCTTACTTTAATTTAAAAATAAACATTTATTTTCATTTCATAAACTAAAGTTCACAACTTTAATTAAAAGATAATTATAATTTCTTTCTTTCCTTAATCTAAAGTTCACAACTTTAATTAAAAGAAAATTATAATTTCTTTCTTTCCTTAATCTAAAGTTCACAAATTTAATTAAAAGATAATTATAATTTCTTTCTTTCCTTAATCTAAAGTTCACAACTTTAATTAAAAGACAATTATAATTTTTTCTTTCCTTAATCTAAAGTTCACAACTTTAATTAAAATATAATTATAATTTATTAACCCACATAGGGTACATCGAAGGTAGCAATGCTTATGTAGCTTGTTGGGGAAAGAGAGTTAACACATAAGGCCATCATGAGGGACCACATAGATAGCCACAACAGTTTCTCTCAAATGGGTAAGGCAAAATTCCAATATGACCAACAGTCATCTCTGGCCCAACCACAACCCATATAAGGATTGACCTCACATCTAGCATTACTCTAGGGTTTCTAAGGATGGACGACCACCCTTCGCAACACTTGAAGATGACCCACAGGGCAGGGGGCTTAGTGTACAAAAGGAAAAACACAAATGGAGGCAAAAGGGGTGCAACATCAACCAATGTTCAAATTTGATTTTTAAAACCCTGGCACTAGCCACCACTACAACAGTAACATCGCTAAACCTACAACATCCCATTCACTATACAATCCACTCACCTGGTTTCCTGATAAACGAAGAATTAGAATCCAATATATATATATATATATATATATATATATATATATATATATATATATATATATATATATATATATATATAAGGTTTTACTACTCTTACTACAAAATCTAACCTCTCAAACAAGTTTGCACGTAGAGTTAACAACATCAGAATCCATCCCTTGAATCTAATAATTCTTATTTGTAGTATAGCATAGGCACAACATACCACTTTTAGGTTCAAGACTATTGTAGCTAGTCTCCCAAGTGGACGAGATTAGCTAAATTCCGTAAACATACCATTCAGTGGTATCGGCTATCTCATTTATCATCCACATTTACCAGCATGAGGAACGATCCAAGGTGAGGGCTATCCTCTAGGGCCCATAACACTTAGAGGGGATGCTTTCTTTCCCTATCCTTCACATTTTGTACCTTCGACAATTAGTTGACTTGTTTATTCACAATGTGAAAGTGATCAACATAATTATGCCTTAGTGACTAACTGGTCTTTTACTTGTTCCCAAAAGCAGTTAGCACCATGTCCATTCCTGGACCTTGGTCTTGATTATCCCATACATTTGTAACTCATAAAGGTTTATCACATACCAAACCTTGTGTCCTTTTTTGGTAAAGTTTGAGAGATCTGATTTTTATCACAATGCTCAATGAAAACAACCTAGAAAAAGTGTCTCATACCACTTTTTCCATTTTGAGTTGACCAAGTATTTTGTTGACCATTCATGTCAGCTGGCAGTTGTTTCAATCTATTTCCATGCCTTCCCGTACCCTTCTATTCCCGGATGAATATCTGAATTAAGGTTTTGGGTCTAGTCTTACCAAAAGTTCATATACTTTATTTAGCAACTGCTTGATCTAACAAGTTATTCAAGATATCTTGGTTGGCTCTAACTCTTCTAGAAACAACCTCACTTAAAATAGTTTAATGAATATTCCTTCTAAAGGAGTCCGCTACATTGCACCATCAAAAGGCATCTTAAAAGAACTATGATCGTTCTCTATCTCCTAGGGTCCTATTTTTTTAAAATATAAGGAGTTGACTCCATCACAAACCTACTTTATTTAATTAAATAAAAGGTAGATATGTGTAGCTAGCCCATGATGTTCCATGCATACAAAAGCTTTTACTTTCAACTATATTTAAGCATATCCGATTTTCAAATAGACACCCATACCCAGTGTCACCAACCATTCTATGGTTAACATCTCAATATCATTATCGGGTATCCATTGCATACTTGACTATATATTCTAATGTAGTAAATAAAACATAAATAAACAAGTTCCAAGGTTACCCATACATATTTTCAACAATATCAAATAATAAGAAACTAAAATATAGTGTGATTCCATTAAACAATATGTAGAATACATATTAACACACATAATGAATTGAAGTATAAACATAAGAATACCTTTAGGATTTTCAATTATACAATTATACTGCAGTAATCCATATCTTATTTCATAGATGGATTCAAAAATACAAAGGTCTTGGCATTTATTTTCTTTCCATAAGAACGTAAGAGGTAATATTGATTTGAAATGTTTATTGTTTATAGTACACTTGGCTTCACAAGATGAGCGCTATTGCTGCAATGCAAAAGCCAACAATGCAAGCTACTAACTAGTGAATCCCTATGCAAGAGCTTAGTTTGCCTAACCATAAAGAAAATATTCTATACATTTGTTTGTGTTTTAATTCTTCTATAGTGCAGGTTCCATCTGCCAGCCTATGTTCGAGACTTCTTCAAGATGCCCGCTGTACATTGCAGTTTATTACTCATTCTAGATTTTGAATGAAGATGCTCAGGATCAAATATGGCTCAACATGATCATGCAACTAACCCACATTCTAAATTTAAACAAGACACACATAAATACTTTAGACTTAACTAATCCTCTCTCACAATATTTCCCAAAAGTTTTGTTACATTTCTACATTGATTAACACCAAGCTATGTTTCTAATTTATACAAACAGAGTTTACCATTTCACAATCCTTCAACTGCAATCTTATGCTACCTTGTCTTGGTAGTATATTTTTTAATATTCAATATAATATTCTACAACATCCAACCCACTCCAGCTATCCATTGCGTTCAATTATTTTCATACACAACAAGCGTTTCAATTGTGTTCAATTCATTTCACACACAAGTGTATCATTTATGTTCAGTTCATTTCACACACAACAAGCATTTCAATTGTGTTCAATTCATTTCACACATAGTAAAAAATATACTTTAAAAAAGTAAGACTTTTGATTTAAGGTAAGCAAAGTTTTCCACTGCCACCAATATTCTCTATATATGTGACAATGAATTAAAAGTAACTCTATACCCACATAATATGTAAATCACAAAATTTATTTTATGAACAACATATTCACCAACTGTTTCATTTTCACATACACCAGATTCATTTTCACATGCCAATGGCTCCATAGTCATGAAAAGAGTTCTATTAACATTTCTTCATAGCAAAAATATAGTATTACTAACATGTATTCACATTTTTTAAACTTTATCAATTCTCGGCTTTGAAAAAATCCTTCGTTCAACTCGCTGCTTGCATGCACCTTCCTCCTTTCGTTCGTTTCTCTAATACCCCCCAAAACTCCTTTTCCTATCCTTGTTCTCAACCGAATGCACTTAATTTTACATGATGGATATTTCCCATATTCTCGACATACCTCCATAACAAATAACAATAACAAATACACGTTCCACTAGCATGGGGTTCTTCATCTCATGGAGTTTCAAAACAAGAATTATTCTCTTCTCGAAGTTCAACCAAAATAACAAGCAAAAGAATAATAAATACTTTTCACCCTTTACAAGCAATGGTTGGGAAAACACTATGCTTTATGTGGAAAAAATTTCAGATGTCATCCCACCAACACTATCTATCATCAAAACCATAAGTGGAGCCACTCTTCCCTTTATCTTCTCACCACAACTTAATACATAATTAAAATACAAGAATATGAACAATCAACACAGCCATCATAACTTTACAAAATATTTCTTTTCCTTTCAAAAAGGTAAGGGATAAAATAATCATTTTTCTTTATATTTCTTTTTTTTTTTATAATAAAAACCACCTTTCCCAAGTATCATGACAATATAAGGGTAAAATTTAGTTCAAACCATTTAAATATAATTTCAAGACTAAACCACCCTCTTTACCATATTTAATCACACAAACCAAAAATAAAATATTTTTATGAATTAGGCATACACACATGCAAAAATTGCAACAAACCATATACCTTTTCACACTAGTGGCTCCCATCATCATTGCCACGACAAAATATTTCTCATACATTACCCACATGCAATATTCAAACCAATTTAACTCACACAATAATGCACCTAAATGATATGCATACGCGAGTATCCATGTGCTCGTGAGCCGAATCATCACTTCCCCTTTTATATTTTCCACTGACTTGCTTCCCTTCATTAATGAAAAGGTAATTATTAACATATTTTATTTTTTTTCATTAATCATGCGAGGAGGGTCATTACATCCTTCCCCTCTTGATGCAAGAGCATCCGGCGACAGTAGGGCAATCTTGCATCCTCTAAATTTTCTAAGTTTTCGAAGTACTTTGTATTTTATTTGGTTCCAGCTTTTTCCCAAGGGGGGAAGATTTGTAAAGAAATCGGAGAGTTTAAGCTTTGTAAAGAAGTGGGGGAGTCTCGGAGAAGTTTGCAAAGTTTGGGCTGGAGTTGGAGTGAGGTCGTGAAATCGCGACATGTCGCGATTTCGTGACATGTCGCGAATTCGCGACCTCAGAAGCTTCGACTTTGGAAGGGATCGGCTTCGTCGCGATATCGTGACATCGCAATATCGTGACATTGCTTAGCAGCTAGAGTGGGGGAGAGTTTCCATCGCGATATCGCGACGTCACAGTATCACGACGTTGTTATAATGACGAAGGCGCAGAGGCAGTTGGTCGCGATATCATGACGTATTGAAAAGACAAAGGTGCAGTGGCATTTTGGTCGCGATATCACGACGTCACGATATTGTGACGGTTCAGCAGTCTGAGGAAAAATAGTAAGTTGGGTCACGATATCGCGACATGTCACGATATCGCGACATGTCGCGATATCGCGACCGAAGAGAAAGCAAACCAAATTTACACGTGGGTGGCCGGGCAAGGCGGAAATGGACACGTGGCTGCCATGTGTGTTAAGAGTGACGTAACATTTGGAGGAAGGGTTGAAATTGGCACGTGGGAGCATGCGTGTATAAAAGTAAAGATGAAGGCCACGTATCACAAAAGAAAATGGACAGCCGCGAGCCTTAAACGGGGACAACCACCTCATGAAAGTCTTTTCGACAAAACAGCTGTTGCAGGGCATGGGCAGTATGGAGAGACAACAGTGCAGAGGACAGTCTGACCGGAGCGGCGGTGCAGGTCAAGGAGGCCATTAATGCAGGCTTCGTGGTGGATCGGGCAGATGGCCCATTTACGACCGAAATTTTGAAAAACCCGGGAGGGGGAAAAATGAAATTTGAAATTGTTGTTGGGCGGGGGCATTTATTGCCTAGGGAGCCGAGACTCCGTGATAAAAAAAAAAACTCGAGAATTTTTGTTTTAGGGGGGTGGACCGGAGAACAGGGGAAGTAGTGACAGTAAGAGAGACCGAAGCCGAGCTGGGTCTTTGTAAAGCCTGCGGGCTGTTTTACTTTGATGCATGTAAATATTTATCAGCAGATTTTAATGAAAAATTTGAATTTGTGAATGTGAGTATTCCCCGATGCCCCATCAATGGTATCAGAGCCAGTGGTTCCTAAGCGTACAGTAGACCGCCGAAGGAGAGGCAGTTGTACCAAGACTTGTGGGAGGGCTTGAGTTCAGGTGAAGATGCCTCCGAGAAGAAACCTCGTTGGTGGAAGAGGCATGGCAGCAGAAGATTTTTGGGCTTTGCAGCGACAAGTTCAGGCCCTGTAAGAAGAACTACGCAGAGGACATGAGCCGAGAAGAGATGCAGATAGTGAGGATGAAGCGGAGGAAGAGAATCAGTTTGAAGAAGAGGAAGAAGATGTAGATCCGACACAAGCCAGACTGTGCAAGGCCATATCCCAGATCGGGAAGAGGCCAAAGATAGAAGTTCCCACGTATTCCGAGAACTTGAATCCGGAGGAGTTGATAGACTGGATAAATGATTTAGAAGAGTATTTCGAATATGAGGAGGTTGAAGACCCTAATCGGGTCAGATTTGCTAAGACCAAGTTAAAGGGCCATGCCAGCATTTGGTGGAGGGGAATATAGTTGGAGAGGAACCGAAGAGGAAAAGAGCGGATAACAAGATGGGACAGAATGGTGGAGAAATTAAAAAGGTAGTTTATCCCCATAGATTATGAACTAGACCTGCTACGTAAAATGCAGAGTTTGAGACAGATGAACAAAACGGTTCAAGAATACATGGAGGAATTTTACAAAATCTCCATCAGAACCGGGCACTTAGAAGCAAGCAAAGAAAAGGTGGCCCGTTATATTAATGGGTTGAGACCCAGTGTTCAGGAGGAGTTGAGCTTGGTTCGGGTAAGCACCATTGAAGATGCTTACCAATTTGATTTAAAGGTGGAAGAAAAATTGAACCAGAAGTTTGAGAGCAAGCAAAGAGTAAAAGGACCGGGAGGAAAGACCGGTGGAAGAAAAGGGGAAGGAAAGGAAGAAAAGAAAGAAGAGGAGAGCAGCAGCCGAGGTCAGAAAGAAGAAGATGAAGAACCCAAACCGCAAGTTCAGAATTATGGCTACCCGAGAGGAAGAGGTAGATCTGGATGCGGGTATGGAAGAGGAGTGTTCCGAGGAACATGTTTCCACCGCGGAGAAGAAGGACATCGGGCATTTGAGTGTCCACAACACCGAGAAAGGACAAACAAGCAACCAGTGGGTCCTGCCAGAGCAGTTGTGGCAGTTGAAGATGCTGACTCAGAACATTCTAAAGAAGCTAAAAAAGGAGAAGCAATGATTGTGAGGACCATGCTGGTGGAGGAAGACAACTCAGAACAGAGGAGAAGCCTGTTTCACACACGATGCAAAAGTACAGGCAAAGTCTGTAATGTCATTATAGACAATGGGAGTACAGACAACTTAGTTTCTGAGGAAATGGTTGCTAAGTTGCAGCTGGAAAGGAGGAGGCACCCACATCCATATCGGATTGCGTGGTTGCGGAAGGACCACAGAGCATGGGTCCGTGAACAGTGCTTAGTCACGTTCAATATTGGGAGATACCAGGATGAAGTCCTGTGTGATGTTTTCCCCATGGATGCTTGCCATTTGCTGTTAGGAAGGCCATGGCAGTTTGATCGGAGTGCAGTGCATGATGGTCATGCAAATACTTACTCCTTGATGAAGGATGGAGTACGGCACAAGTTGAAGCCATTGCAGACAGTGGATGAGAAGGTATGCAGCAATGCCAGAATTTGTCTGGTAGAAGGCAGAAAATTCTGCCAGGAAACAGGATTTGAGCAGGTTGTAAAGGTTGATGAGTGTTCAGAGATATTCAAAGGACGTGGACCGAACAACTTAGAAGTGAAGGTCACTTCTCCTTTCTACCCCGGGTGTCTGATGTAGGAGCATCCGACGACAGTAGGGCAATCTTGCATCCTCTAAATTTTCTAAGTTTTCGAAGTACTTTGTATTTTATTTGGTTCTAGCTTTTTCCCAAGGGGGGAATATTTGTAAAGAAATCGGAGAGTTTAAGCTTTGTAAAGAAGTGGGGGAGTCTCGGAGAAGTTTGCAAAGTTTGGGCTGGAGTTGGAGTGAGGTCGCGAAATTGCGACATGCCGCGATTTTGCGACATGTCGCAAAATCGCGACCTCAGAAGCTTTGACTTTGGCAGGGATCGGCTTCGTCGCGATATCGCGACATTGCTTAGCAGCTAGAGTGGGGAGAGTTTCCATCGCAATATCACGACGTCGCGATATCGCGACGTCACGGTATCGCGACGTTGTTATAATGACGAAGGCGCGGAGGCAGTTGGTCGCGATATCGCGACGTATTGAAAAGACAAAGGTGTAGTGGCATTTTGGTCGTGATATCACGACGGTTCAGCAGTCTGAGGCAAAACAGTAAGTTGGGTCGCGATATCGCGACATGTCGTGATATCGCGACCGAAGAGAAAGCAAACCAAATTTACACGTGGGTGGCCAGGAAAGGCAGAAATGGACACGTGGCTGCCACGTGTGTTAAGAGTGACGTAACATTTGGAGGAAGGGTTGAAATTGGCACGCGGGAGCATGCGTGTATAAAAGTAAAGATGAAGGCCACGTATCACAAAAGAAAATGGACAGTCGCGAGCCTTAAACGGGGACAACCACCTCATGAAAGTCTTTTCGACAAAACAGTTGTTGCAGGGCATGGGCAGTATGGAGAGACAACAGTGCAGAGGACAGTCTGATCGGAGCGGCGGTGCAGGTCAAGGAGGCCATTAATGCAGGCTTCATGGTGGATCGGGCAGATGGCCCATTTACGACCGAAATTTTGAAAAACCCGGGAGGGGGAAAAATGAAATTTGAAATTGTTGTTGGGCGGGGGGCATTTATTGCCTAGGGAGCCGAGACTCCGTGAAAAATAAAAAAACTCGGGAATTTTTGTTTTAGGGGGGGTGGACCGGAGAACAGTGGAAGTAGTGACAGTAAGAGAGACCGAAGCCGAGCTTGGTCTTTGTAAAGCCTGCGGGCTGTTTTATTTTGGATGCATGTAAATATTTTCAGCAGATTTTAATGAGAAATTTGAATTTGTGAATGTGAGTATTCCTCGGTGCCCCGTCACCTCTAGAGATAAAAAAAATCCTTGTGTTTAAAGCTATGTGAAGTAAAATAAAATCTTATGAGCATTCTTTTATCTTTTTTTAATGCAATAATACTAAATCAAATTTCACTTTGCCATTTGATCCTAATTATTGCCAATATATTTATCATCATAATGAAAATACATCATTTCATTTATGATCACCATATAATCACATCATTGATTATGTCATAAAGGAAATAAAATACACATTTCCATTGTAGCCCATACATGAACCATATCAATACCAAAACAATCATAATCTACTCTACCCAGTAGTTCAACAAACATATTTGATACACATAGTCTCAAAATTTTATCATAGTCTTATGAAAAGTTTCCTTCTAATCAAACAAATAAGGAAATTGTTGTTGCATAACTGCTACATCTTCCCACATAGCATTTCAATCTGAGTACTGGTCCCAATGGACCCGATATTGCTCTATATTTTGTTTTATGAAATTATTGGTTCAAAAACCAAGAATGCGGATAGGTCACACCTCAATCCTTAATGGATCAGTCATTTGTAGTTTGGAAACATCCAAAACATGAGTAGGATCAGAAATATATTTTCTAAAGAGAGACACATGAAAGATATTTTAAATCTTGGATAAGCTTGGCAATAGAGCTAATATGTATGCAACAAGACTTATCTTATCTATAATCTCAAGTGGACCCACATATCGAGAGTCAATCTTGGAATAGTTTATTGAAATTATAGTTGGATTAACCCTTAATAATACTCGGTCTCCCACTGAGTACTCCCTCAATGCATGTTTGAGGTCCACATAACTATTTTTGTGATATGTGGTATATTTCAGCTTCTGTTGAATTCCTTTTAATTTCTCTTCCATTTCTCTTATCATTTTTGTGTCGATCACTACTTGATCCTCCATATTATCCTAAGATAAAAGAATTTTACACCTTCTCCCATACAGGGCTTCAAAGGGTGCCATACCTAGTGAAGCATGGTAGTTGTTCTTATAAGAAAACTCCACTACGTATAAGTAGTCTTCCCACATAGTATGTTGATCCATGCAGTACATTCGTAATATATCCTCAAGCATTTGGTTCAAACTTTTATTTTGACCATTTTTTTCTAGATGATAAGTTGTACTAGTATTTAGTTTGGTACCTAAGGCTCGATACAATGCTTACCAAAATTCAGAAGTAAAATGAGAATCCCTATCTGAGATTATAACCTCTGGATAGTTGTAAAGTCTTACCACTTCCCTGGAAAACTTACTTGCTACAACAATTGCATCGTCTTACACATTACCAGGTATAAAATATGCAACCTTAGTTAATTTATCCATAATTACCATAATTGCATCATGTCTAAATCTTGTTTTAGGACACCCCACTATAAAATCCATTGATACTACTTACCACTTATGTATGGGTATCTCATATGGATATAGTTTCCAGCTAGATGTAGATGCTCCGCTTTCACCTTTTGACATTCCAAGTATTTAGCTACATAATTGGCAATGCATTTTTTCATACCATGCTAGAAATATATTTTCTTTAAATTCTCTCACGTATTTACACTTATCGGATGCATGGAGTAGGGAGTGTTATGAGCCTCCCTAAGGATTTTTTCCCTCAATCCTCCAAGGTTGGGTACCACCAACCTATTTCTAAAATAAAGCAAATCATCCCTCCAAACAAAATCTATATCCTTATTTGCTTTTTGTCCATATGCTCCTATATATGATTGGCAAAAGTCATATTTTTCTTGCCAAATATTAATTTGATCTAATAGATCGTATTGACGTTTAGTCATTACGGTTATGCACCCTCTTTGAATCAAAGCATCAATGACCTTATTCTCTTTACCCTTCATATATTCAATACCAAAATCATATTCTCCTAATAAATCTAGCCATCATCGTTGTTTGGCATTTAGCAAGGGTTGGGTAAATATATACTTGAGACTCTGATGGTTTATCTTTAGCTCAAGTTGTTTTCCTAGAATATAATATTGTCAAACTTTTAGAGCATTCTATATCGCTGCCAAATCTAAATAATTAGTGGCATAGTTGACTTCATGCTTCTTGAGTTTTCTAGACTCGTATGTAATTACTGCATCATCTGGAGTAAAAAATCCTCCTAACCCTTCGATCGAATCATCTATACAAACTATAAATTGCTTATTAGGATCAGGTAATTATAGGATTGGTGCAGTTATCAAAATTTATTTCAAAACTTGAAAAGTCTCCTCACACTGCTTTGTCCACTTGAAGATTTTCCCTTTTATCTGAAGGTTTGTAATACGCTGGGTAATTTTTAAAAACCCTTTGACAAATTGCCTATAATATCCTACAAGTCCCATAAAAATTTGCACTTCTTTGACACTAGCAGGAGCTAGCCAATAAATTATTACCTCTATTTTATTAGGTTCTACTGCAATTATTACAACAAAGACAATATGTCCAAGGTATTGCACTTGTGGAGTATAAAACTCACATTTTGACAGTTTTCCAAATAATTTATTTTTTCAAATGTTGGTCATGTTCTTATTTATTTTTGGAATAAATTAAAATATCATCAAAAAATACTAGTACAAAATTATCCAGTTGTTCCCTAAAAATATTGTTCATGAGGTTCATAAATGCAACTGGAGCATTGGTTAACCTAAAAGGTAAAATTGTAAACTCAAAATGCCCATACCTATTCTAAATGTTATTTTAGAAGTATATTCTTCTTGAATTCTTAACTGATGATGTCCAAATATCAAATCTATTTTTGAAAATATTGCTGCTCCTCTTAGCTGATCAAATAAATCATCAATTCTTGGTAACAAATATCTATTCTTGACAACAACCTTATTCAACATTCTATCATCTATGTACATTCTTAAGGTTCTGTTTTTATTTTTAATAAAAGAATAGGGGCTCCCCAGGGTGACACACTAGGTTTGATTAAACCATTTTCAAGAAAATTTTGTAATTGTGATTTTAACTCTTGTAAATCTATAGGAATCATCCTATAATGTGACCATGCAAATGGTGCTACATTTGGTAACAACTCAATTGAGAAATCAAATTCCCTTTGAGGAGGTAACCCTGGTAATTCCTCAAGAAAAACATCTTTGAATGCACCTATCACTAGATATTTTTGGAAAATATCAGACTCCTTATCAGACTCTTCTTTTCTATTCATTTTCACTATGAAGACCATACCCTTCTTTTTAATAACCTTTTTAAGTTGCATTGTGGTCAATAGGTGGGGTTTTACTTCCCTTTACCTGTAATTAATTCTAATCCTTTGAGTGGATTCATCCACAAATTCCACCCATATTTCTTCAAAATTCAAAAGGGCCTTGTGCACTTTTAGCCAATCAACTCCCAAAATGATGTCAAATGCATGCAAGGGTGCCACATATAGATGCCAATTGATCCTTCCTTATGGTGAAACAATGCGGGAGTCAAGGAGACACTGGTTAATATGGTGAGTTTACCCTAATTCATACTCTACCTTCCAACCATTAGCCAAGAAGGTCTAACAAGTGAATCCCTCATTAATCTAGTTGATAACTATCAATTGACCCACTATCAATCAAAATTTACACGTTTTTACCAAAAACAATTCCACTTAAAAAAAAAAGTAATTTATCCATTGATTTTAGAGCTACATGTGGCCACATAAATCATGTGGCCAACTTCTTATGGAGATTTTGGTGGTATATTAACTCTATGAGGGCATTTTTTGGTATAATGGGCCCCTTTTCACACCCAACATCCTTTTTATGGAACTCTATTACCTTTTTTGATGTTGTTTTTATTCCTTTTTATAGGTGCATTTTTTTTTCCTTCCTTGACCCAATGCTTTCGGGTCCTATCTTTTGGGAAACTCTTTAACATATTTCTTGAATTTGCCACCTTGGTAACTAGATTTACTTTTACCACCTTGTTTTCTCTAATATACTCCTTTAGGTTTCTTATTCTGATCCTTTTCCCATTTTATGAAACCAACACATTTTTGCTTTTTGATCTCATCTTTCTCCTTTTCAGTTAGCTTTTGATAATTGAAATATGCTTTTCTTATTTCCTTCTTAGCTTCCTCCTTCATTTATAAATCAAAAGTAGAGGGTAAATTGATGGGATTATACATATTTACTACCATCATATATCTAGAAAGTAATCCCAAAATAAATTTATAAGTTTTTATTTCCTCATTGCTTTCATATTGAGTTTTATACTTCAGTAGTTGTATGAAATTTTGGTGATATTATCGAACTGACATACTTTCATGCCTCAAATTTGATAATTTCCCAAAATTTTCCACATAATACTATCTTGTCAAAAACCTATATCTGAATTCTTTAATGAATTCCTTCCACTTGAGGTCAGTAGCCTCCACCTCATGCCCTTTCTTGTATGACTTCCACTAGTATAGAGTAACTTTAGTCATATTCATAACTGCCAAAGTAGTTTTGGATTTAGAAGATAGAACTACCAAAGAGAAGTAGGATTCTAATTCACTTAACCAATTTTTAGTCGACTCTCCATCATCCCTTCCATTAAATTTGGTTATTACCACTTTTTTTAAATTCCTATCCAATTCCTTACTCACTCTTGCCATTTCAACATTGGATCCCTCAGGTTTCCCTGGCACTTCCATTGTCCTTCCTAATCCAGTTTCCCTATTTCTCACTAAGTCCTCTATGACTCGTTGTTGCTCAAAAATAAGTTCCTATTGCTGGACCATGTGAGTTTTTTGTTGGGCCATTTATTCCCTTTGATTTTCTATTTGTACTTGCAACACCTTAACCATATTTGCAAGACTTCCATATTCCTCTCTAATTTCATTTAGAGGAATCTCATGAACCCTTTTTTGCCTCCTTTCACATTGAGGACCTTCTTTCCCTAAATTGGTGTGTGGTCCTCTTACAGGTATTTCAATGATTTCCTCCTCCCTACCTCCTATAGGATTTCTTGAGGACCCACCTCGCAACACTCATGCCATTATCTTGTAAGTGAAAGAGGGAGTAGATTAGTTTTCAAAACTATTCTAATTTTCTCATAGAGTTCTATAGCTTTTAGAATTAATTCTACTCAGATACCATATGTAACAACCCATTCACCTGGTTGCCTGATAAAAGAACAGTTAGAATCCAATATATATTAAAAGGTCTTACTACTCTGACTACAAAAGTTAACCTCTCAAATAATTTTACACATAGAGTTAACAACATCATAATCTATCCCTTGAATCTAATATAATATAACAATAGTGTAGGTTCCATATTCTAGTATGCATTTGAGACTTCTTCATGATGTCCATTGTACATTGTAGTTTATTACTCGTTCTATATTCTGAACGAAGCCATCGAGGATCAGATACGGCTCAACATGATCATGCAACTAACATGCATTCTAAATTTAAACAAGAGTCATACATAAATGCTTTAGAATATACTAATCCTCTCTCACCAGATTTCCTAGAAGTTCCATTATATTTCTACATTGATTAACACCAAGCTATATTTATAATTTATACCAACAGATTTTGTCATTTCACAATTCTTCAACTGCAAGCTTACGCTACCTTGTCTTGGTAGTATATTTTTATAATATTCAATATAATATTCAGCAACATCCATATTGCTCCAACTATTCATTATGTTCAATCATTTTCATACACAATAAACGTTTCAATTGTGTTCAATTCAATTCACACATAAGTGTATCATTTGTATTCAATTCATTTCACACACAACAAGCATTTTAACTATGTTCAATTCATTTCACACATAGTAAACAATATGCTTTAAAACAACAAGCCTTTTGATTTAAGGTAAACAAAGTTTTCCACTACCACCATTATTCTCTATATACATGAAAATAAATTAAAAGCAACTCTATGCCCACATAATATGTAAATCACATAATTTCTTTCATGAATAGCACATTCACCCAACTGTTTCATTTTCACACACATGGGTTTTGTTTTCACATGCCAATGGCTCAACAGTCATGAAAAGAATTCTATTAACATTTCCACACAACAAAAATATAGTATTGCTAACCTATATTCACATGTTTTGAACTGTAGAAATTCTCGGCTCTGAAAAAATCCTTCTTTGTTCAACCCGCTGCTTGCATGCACATTCCTCCTTTTGTTTGCTTCTCTAATGCCCCCAAAAACTCCTTCCCCCATCCTTGTTCCACTTAATTTTAAATGATGGATATTTTTCCTATTCACGACATACCTCCATAACCAATAACAATAACAAATACACGTTCCACTAGCATGGGGTTATTCATCTCATGGAGTTTCAAAACAAGAATTATTCTCTTCTCAAATTTCAACCAAAACAACAAGCAAAAGAATAATAAATACTTTTCACCCTTCACAAGCAATGGTTGGGAAAACACTATGCTTTATGTGGAGAGAATTTTTGACGCTATCCCGCCAATGCTATCGACCATCAAAGCCATAAATTAAGCCACTCTTATATTTATTTTCTCACCACAACTTAATACATAATTAAAATATAAGAATACAAACAAATCAACACAACCATCATAACTTTACAAAATGTTTCTTTTCATTTCAAAAAGGTAAGGGATAAAATAATCATTTTTCTTTATATTTATTTTTTTATAATAAAAATCACCTTTCCCTAGTATCATGACAATATAAGGGTAAACTTTAGTTCAAACCATTTAAAGGTAATTTCAATACTAAAACAACAAGCAAAATAATAATAAATACTTTTCACCCTTTACAAGCAATGGTTGGGAAAACACTATGCTTTATGTGGAGAGAATTTTGGCTGTCATCCCACCAATGCAATCCACCATCAAAGCCATAAGTGGAGTCAATATTCCATTTATCTTCTCACCACAACTTAATACATAATTAAAATGTTGAGCAAGGTGCAGCAACAGTATTGTCATTGTTGTCAACACAGTCAGATAGATCTGTTGATGTAGTGGACAGGAAGTTCAAAGGCTAGTCAGATGCAGAAGACAGGAGTTCAAAGGTTACTCAGAGTATGTACGGTGATTTTCCAAGAAGATCGAAGTGCCCCATTTGCAAAAGATCAAAGAAAAAGACAAGTAAGAAAAGTGTCACGATATCGCGACATAAACAACAGGCAAGAAAACTGTCACGATATCGCGACATGTTAGAAGAAAGAGAAGAAGCAAAAAAAATTGTCACGATATCGTGACATGTTAGAAGAGAGAGAAGCAGGAAAAACTGTCACGATTTCGTGACATATTGGAAGAGAGAGAAGAAGTAGGAAAAACTGTCACGATTTCGCGACATGTTGGAAGAAAGAGAAGAAGCAGGAAAAACTGTCGCGATTTTGCGACATGTTGGAAGAAAGAGAAGAAGCAGGAAAAACTGTCACGATTTCGTGACATGTTGTAAGAGAAAGAGAAGGCAGGAAAAACTGTCGCGATTTCGTGACATGTTGGATGAGAAAAAGACAAGTGGAAAAACTATCACGATTTCGTGACATGTTCGGAGAGAAAGCGCAAGCAAGAAAAAGTGTCGCGATTTCGCGACATATTGCAAGGAAGGTTGTACGGACGAAAAAGTGTCACGATTTCGTGACATATTGCAAAGAAGGTTGTACGGACGAAAAAGTGTCACGATTTCGCGACATATTGCAAAGAAGGTTGTACGGATGAAAAAGTGTCACGATTTCGTGACATATTGCAAGGAAGGTTGTACGGACGAAAAAGTGTCACGATTTCGTGACATATTGCAAGGAAGGTTGTACGGACGAAAAAGTGTCACGATTTTGCGACATATTGCAAGGAAGGTTGTACGGACGAAAAAGTGTCACGATTTCGTGACATGTTGCAGGAGAGAGAGTCCAAGAGAAAAAGTGTCATGATTTCGCGACATGTTGCAGGAGAGAGAGTTCGAGAGAAAAAGTGTCGCGATATCGCGACATGTCGGGTTTTCGTGACCCGAAGGCAAGAGAAAGCGCTAAAGAGAAAAAGTGTCGCGATATCACGACATGTCGCATTTTCGCGACCCAAAGGCAAGTTAAAGTGCTAAGGAGAAAAAGTGTCACGATATCGCGACATGTCACATTTTCATGACTAAAGGAGGAGAGAGAAAGTAAGAAGGCAGAAGTGTCACGATTTCATGACAAAAGTAAAGAGAAAGAGTACGAAGGAAAAAGTGTAGCGATATCGCTACATGTATTCTCACGGGCCAAAGCTAAGAGAAAGCGTATGGAGGAAAAAGTGTAGCGATATCGCTACATGTTGTATTCTCGTGGGCCAAAGCTAAGAGAAAGCGTACGGAGGTGAAAGTGTAGCGATATCGCGACATGTTGTTTTCATGGCAACAACAACAGAAGAGTTACATGGGCAGTTGAAGCCGACGAAGACCGATGTAAGCCGACAAAGATTAGGGTTTGCAATCGACTAAGATTAGGGTTTGCAGCCAACTGAGAACAGGGTTTACAATCGACTAAGATTAGGTTTTTGATCTTGAAAATATTGTTATAAAAGGAAGGTTGTTTGAAGAGTTGAAGAGGTTGAGAAGTGCGACGTTCGAAGACAGTGCGTAGAGTGCGAAGTTCGGTCGTAGTGTGCAGTGTGCAAGTCATCGAATCATTCTAAGTGCAAAGATCGCAAAGGAAGCAGAGTGCGCAAAGGGGAGAAGATGAACGTTCGACAGTTAAGCAACAGATTATGCGAAGTGATAGCACAGAGAGAGCAGAGTGCGCATAGGATGAAAAAGTGAAGCAGACCAGTCAGGGTCTTGTAAAAGCAAAGGTATCTTACTATCATTCTTCTAGTTTTAGAATTGAAGTCCAAGTTGGTGCTTGGCATAAGGGGTTGGTGCTCCTTCCAGTTGGTGCTAGAAAATCAGGGGTTGGTGCTCCTTTCTGTTGGTGCAGATAAATTAGGGGTTGGTGCTCCTTCCAGTGGGTGCTGGTAAACTATTTGTAAAAGTTGTTGCTTTGCAAAGGCTGGATTTGGATGGTAGTCCAAGCGAGTCATTTTTGAGGAGTAGCCACATTGGTGAACCTCGTTAAAATCTTGTGTTGTGTGATGTTCTCTTGTTGTACTTGCTATATCTATTTATAAGTTTTAACTACTGTTATTTTAAGAGCTGTTAATTCATGATTAAAGAGCTACACTGATTCACCCCCCCTCTTAGTGCCATTGTAAGTCTAACAATTGGTATCAAAGCCAGGTTCCTATACAAGCTTAACCGGCTAGGGTGATCTTGGAAGTAACACAATGGCAGGTGGTGAAGGCTTCTCATCAAACAAAGCACCAATGTTTGATGGATCTAATTACGCATTCTGGAGAATCAGGATGCAGACATATCTTTGTGCTTTGGGTTACGACATTAGGGATTTAGTAGTTAGTGGATACACAATTCCCATCACTCCTCCAAAAGAAGGCGATGAAAAGAAACTATTTGAAAATAACTCAAAAGCAAAAAATGCTCTCATGTGCGGATTAGCAGACAGTGAACTAGTAAAGATCATGAGCTGTAATACGACAAAAGAGATATGGGACAAACTAAGGAGTATTCATGAAGGAGACGATAAGATCAAGGAGGCCAAGTTACAGACACATCGAGCTTAGTTCGAAGCATTGAAAATGAATGACGATGAAAACATTGAGGCATATATGTTGAGAGTTAATGGAATCATCAATGCGATCAGAGGACTCGACGAGGATATTGGAGACTCTACCGTCATGAAAAAGGTACTAAGATCTCTTCCTCAAAGGTTTGATTCCAAAGTCTCAGCAATAGAAGAAGCTAAAAATCTAAATTATTTCAGTATAGATGAGATGTATGGTTCTTTAACTGCATATGAGATGAGGATAGGAAGATCTAAACCCACAGACAGAGAAGCGGCTTTTAAAGCCCTTAAAAATAAAAACACAAAACAAGAGTCCGAGGAAGAAGGGACATCGAGATGAAATGGAAGCAAACTTTGTTAGAAAGCTAAAAAAGGGAAAAGAAAAATACAGAGGGAAGCTACCATTTAAATGTTTCAATTGTGGAGGCATTGGGCATTTTGCGACTAAATGTCCACTTAAAGAGAAAAAAAAAAATGATGAAGGATCGCACCATGAAAGAAGTGACTGGAAGAAGAAAACGAACTTTAGAAAAGGCAACTTCAAGAAGAGAAGTTTCATCTCCAAGAATGTCAGTTCATCGAAGACAGCTTTGGTGAAGAGTCTGAAGAGGAAAAAGGTGAAGCTCTTTTCATGGCATTTGAAGAAGCAAAATCAGAAAAGGAAGAAGGAGTGATCTCTGAAGTATGTGGTGAAAACCTTGAGGCTGAAGTAGATCTAGAAGGTGAGTTGATCTCTGCACTTGAAGAGTGGGAGATAGAAAAGAAAAAGAATAAGAAACTTTCAAGAAATCTTGAGGATGCAAATGAAATCATAACCAGTTTGAAAGTACAGATAGAAGAATCCAAGAAAATCTTCGAAGATCTCGAAGTGCAAATAACCATGAGAATAGATTATTGCAACAAGCTAGAAGAAGAGATTGTTGGTTTGAGAATGCAACTAGAAGAGATGAACAAGAAAATTAGTTGTTATCACAAACGTGAAGAAAGTTCTATGAAGCTGGATAAGATCATAAATGACCAAAGACCTGCAGGCATCAAGTTTGGTCTGGGTTTCATCGAAGGAGAATCATCAAGTGGATCAAAGGCCAAAAATGTAGAATCCACAAAGAATGAAGATAAGAAACAGGTTGATCAAGGGAAAATGCCTCATGCAAAAGAAAGCAATAATGCCAGGCTCGAAAGGAGAACTGACAATGATGGATTCACCAATGTCACACATCAAAGAAGAAGAAGACCTATGGCTCCTACGGCAACATGGCAAAGACCATCTCCCAGGTTCAATTATCCCTTCTCTGGTTTCTATTTTAAATGCAATGGCTATGGACATAAAATCTCAGACTGCAAATATAATGTTAGACCAAGGAATTTCACCAGTAGAAATGCTTTTTCTCCTCTGATGAATTATATAGTAGAATGTTATAACTGTCACAATTTTGGGCACATTGCAAGAAACTGTAGAAGCACATTTTCATCAAATCAATTTCAGGGAAGAAAAGTTCAACCAAACAGGATGAGACAAAATAGAAAACTTTCCGTAAAACATGCACAAGCTGCTGATAAGGGAAAGGCAAAACAAGAGCCCAAAACCACTATCAAAACGGAGTGGAAAGAAAAGGAACAACTTAAGGAAGAAAAGGAATCCTTAATCGTACAAACAACATTTAAAGCACAAAATAAATATGTACCATGGATACTTGATAGTGGATGCTCCAGTCATATGATAGGTAACAAACAAAAATTTGAGAAGTTACAGAAATATGAAGGTGGTTCAATGAAAGTTTGGAAATAATGATGGAGCTAAGATAGTTGGCAAAGGTTCGAGTTAAAATTATTAATGAAAAAATTAAGTCAGAAGAAGTGTGGATGGTTTGAAACATAACCTGTTGAGCGTAAGTCAGATTTGTGATAAAGGTCATGAGGTAGTTTTTAAGAAGTAGGGTTGTGAAGTCAGAAAGACAAACAATGGAAAATTAATAGCAACTGGATCAAGGACATCTGGAAACCTGTACACGCTCTCAAAAACTTCAGAAGGAGCTTGTTTTATTGGACAGGAAGAAGAAAACTGGTTGTGGCACAAGAGACTCGGGCATATCAGTTTTGATAATCTAGTAAAAATCACCTCAAAAAGGGTAGTGAGAGATATTCCCACCATCAGCAAACCTGCAAACAACATTTGTGCTTCATGCCAAAAGGGGAAACAAACTAGAGTCACATTCAAAACAAAAGAATACTACACAAGCAAACCTTTGGAACTAATACACATCGATTTATGTGGACCCATGAGAACACAAAGCATAAATGGTGACAAATATTTTATGTTGTGCATTGATGATTATTCCAGAATGACATGGATATTTTTCTTGAAGCATAAATCAGAAGCTTTTGATATGTTCAAGATTTTCAAAAACCAGGTTGAGAATGAAACAGGAAAGAGGATCAAATGTTTAAGATCAGATAGAGGAGGAGAATTCATTTCAGAGGAGTTTGCATAGTACTATGAAAAATACGATATTAAGAGACAGTTCTCAGCAGCCAGGACACCTCAACAAAATGGAGTGGTAGAAAGAAAGAATAGGACTATGCAGGAAATGGCACAGACTATGTTGGCTAAAAGCAGAGTAGCAGACAGATTTTGGAAAGAAGCGAGTCCATACTACGGTGTATATCCAAAATAGGTACATGCTGAGAACACATGAAAGCAAAACTCCTTATGAATTGTGGTTTGGTAAAAGGGCAACAACAAAATACCTCAAAGTTTTTGGCAGCAAGTGCTATATCAAAAGAACTGAAGATAATCTTGGCAAGTTTGAAGATAGAGCGGATGAAGGTATTTTTGTTGGTTATTCACCAAGAAGCAAAGCTTACAAATGCTACAACAAGAGGCTAAAGAAAATTGTGGACGAGTGCTGATGTTAAGTTTGATGAAGGTAAAGAACGAGTAATTAGCTATGAAACGAACTACCCAATCTATGAAGAGGTTATTGAAGGAGATGAGGAAAACAAAATTGAAAAGATACAAAAAATTGACTCAGATGATGTAAGTTGTGATTCAAAAGCAGAAGAGAATAAGAAATTCAAAACAGGCAGCTAGCAAAAAAATCATCCTAGAGATCAAATAATTGGAGACCCCAAAGTTGGTGTTCAAACAAGAAGAAGAGTAGCAAGTAACTACTCTCTATTATCCAACATTGAGCCCAAGAATGTTGCTGAAGCAAGCAAAGATGAAGGTTGGATGAAGGCTATAAATGAAGAATTAGACCAGATCGAGAAAAACAAAACTTGGGAGTTAGTACCTAGACCTACGAACAAAAATATAATCGGGACTAAATGGATCTTTCGTAACAAATTGAATGAAGACGGACAGGTAGTCAAAAATAAAGCAAGATTGGTATGCAAGGGGTATGCACAAGTTGAAGGCATTGACTTTGAGGAAATGTTTGCACCAATAGCTAGACTAGAGGCAATCAGAATGTTTCTGGCTTTAGCAGTCTACAAGAATTTCAAAGTTTATCAAATGGATGTGAAATCAGCATTTTTGAATGGGAAACTTGAAGAAGAGGTTTATATTGAGCAACCAGATGGGTTCCAACTTGGTGATAATCCAAAATTTGTCTGCAAGTTGAAGAAAGCTTTATATGGCTTAAAACAGGCACCCCGAGCATGGTATGCAAGACTAGACAACTATCTCACTCAACAAAGGTTTAAGAAAGGTATGGTGGATAGTAACTTGTATGTCAAAACAGAAAATGGGCATCTTATTGTTCTTGTTGTATATGTAGATGATATCATATTTGGTAGCAACAAAGATGAGTCATGTAAAGATTTAGCAAATAAGATGCAAAAAGAATTTGAAATGTCAATGATTGGTGAACTGTCATATTTCCTCGGTTTGCAAGTTAATCAAAGTAAGAAGGGCATATTTATTTCTCAAATTAAATATGTAAAAGAGATGTTAAAGAAATTCACAATGGAGGATTGTAAGCCAGTTAGCACTCCCATGACGACAGGCTGCAAGTTGAGCAAAGATGACAAATCTCCACCTGTTGATCAAACCATGTATAGATCTATGATTGGAAGCCTACTGTACCTGATAGCTACCAGACCAGATATTTTGCAGGCAGTATGCATGGTAGCTCATTTTCAGGCCAATCCCAAGGAGACTCATGTGACAACAAATAAAGAGGATTCTTCGGTATCTCAAGGGTACTATGGAGTATGGGTTGTGGTATCCAAAAGGTAAAGACTTCACCCTTATATCATATTCAGATGCAGATTGGGTAGGATGTGTAGATGATAGAAAGAGTACCAGTGGAGGTGCATTCTATCTTGGAGACAGATTGGTTGCATGGCACAGTAAGAAACAAGAGTCAGTTTCTCTATCGACAGCAGAGGTAGAATATATTACAGCAACAACTTGTTGTACGCAGGTATTATGGATGAAACAAACCCTAAAAGATCTTGGTATTAGCTTCAGTGAGCCGATATCAGTTAAGTGTGATAACACCAGGGCCATTAACATCTCCAAGAATCCAGTTATGCATTCATGCACAAAGCACATTGCCATCAGGTATCACTTTTTGAAGGAGAAAGTTGCAGAAGGTGAGGTTAAATTGGATTTTGTTCCAACCACAGAACAAGTAGCAGATATCTTCACAAAACCATTGCCCAAGGAAGTGTTTGAGTACCTTCGAAACAAATTGGGAGTGGTCACACTTCCCAAGAATTGACTAGCTACAGGGATCACATTCTCAGGGGGAGCATTTAAGTATTTGATTATTTTTTTGCTCATGATCATAATTTGTGCTAAGTGTAACAAATTGTGCCTGAGAATGTTGTGCATGGACTCAGGGGGAGTCTGCAGTAGCCCTTTGGTATTATTGACAAAGGGGGAGAAGAGTTACAGAAAATTGCACATGTGTTGCCAACAATTCCAAAGGGGGAGATTGTTGAGCAAGGTGCAACAATAGTATTGTCATTGTTGTCAACACAATCAGATAGATCCGTTGATGCAGTGGACAGGAAGTTCAAAGGCTAGTCAGATGCAGAAGATAGGAGTTCAAAGGTTACTCAGAGTATGTACGGTGATTTTCCAAGAAGACCGAAGTGCCCCATTTGCAAAAGATCAAAGAAAAAGACAAGTAAGAAAAGTGTCGCGATATCGCGACATAAACAACAGGCAAGAAAACTGTCACGATATCATGACATGTTAGAAGAGAGAGAAGAAGCAGGAAAAACTGTCGCGATATCGCGACATGTTAGAAGAGAGAGAAGAAGCAGGAAAAACTATCACGATTTCATGACATATTGGAAGAGAGAGAAGAAGCAGGAAAAATTGTCACGATTTCGTGACATGTTGGAAGAAAGAGAAGAAGCAGGAAAAATTGTTGCGATTTCGTGACATGTTGGAAGAAAGAGAAGAAGCAGGAAAAACTGTCACGATTTCGTGACATGTTGGAAGAAAGAGAAGAAGCGAGAAAAAGCTGTCACGATTTCGTGACATGTTGGAAGAAAAAGAAGAAGTAGGAAAAACTGTCGTGATTTCGCGACATGTTGTAAGAGAAAGAGAAGGCAGGAAAAAATGTCACGATTTCGTGACATGTTGGATGAGAAAAAGACAAGTGGAAAAACTGTCACGATTTCGTGACATGTTCGGAGAGAAAGTGCAAGCAAGAAAAAGTGTCGCGATTTCATGACATATTGCAAGGAAGGTTGTACGGACGAAAAAGTGTCGCGATTTCGCGACATATTGCAAAGAAGGTTGTACGGACGAAAAAGTGTCACGATTTCGCGACATATTGCAAAGAAGGTTGTACGGACGAAAAAGTGTCACGATTTCGCGACATATTGCAAGGAAGGTTGTACGGACGAAAAAGTGTCGCGATTTCGTGACATATTGCAAGGAAGGTTGTACGGACGAAAAAGTGTCGCGATTTCGTGACATATTGCAAGGAAGGTTGTACGGACGAAAAAGTGTCACGATTTCGCGACATGTTGCAGGAGAGAGAGTCCGAGAGAAAAAGTGTCATGATTTCGTGACATGTTGCAGGAGAGAGAGTCCGAGAGAAAAAGTGTCGTGATATCGTGACATGTCGGGTTTTCGTGACCCGAAGGCAAGAGAAAGTGCTAAAGAGAAAAAGTGTCGCGATATCGCGACATGTCGCATTTTCGCGACCCAAAGGCAAGTTAAAGCGCTAAGGAGAAAAAGTGTCACGATATCGCGACATGTCACATTTTCGCGACTAAAGGAGGAGAGAGAAAGTAAGAAGGCAGAAGTGTCACGATTTCGTGACAAAAGTAAAGAAGGAGAGCATACGGAGGAAAAAGTGTAGCGATATCGCTACATGTTGTATTCTCGCAGGCCAAAGCTAAGAGAAAGCGTACGGAGGAAAAAGTGTAGCGATATCGCTACATGTTGTATTCTCGCGGGCCAAAGCTAAGAGAAAGCGTACGGAGGCGAAAGTGTAGCGATATCGCGACATGTTGTGTTTTCATGGCAACAGCAACATAAGAGTTACAGGGGCAGTTGAAGCCGACGAAGACCGATGTAAGCCGACAAAGATTAGGGTTTGCAGTCGACTAAGATTAGGGTTTGCAGCCGACTAAGAACAGGGTTTACAACCGACTAAGATTAGGTTTTTGATCTTGAAAATATTGTTATAAAAGGAAGGTTGTTTGAAGAGTTGAAGAGGTTGAGAAGTGCGACGTTCGAAGACAGTGCGTAGAGTGCGAAGTTCGGTCGTAGTGTGCAGTGTGCAAGTCATCGAATCATTCTAAGTGCAAAGATCACAAAGGAAGCAGAGTGCACAAAGGGGAGAAGATGAACGTTCGACAGTTAAGCAACAGATTATGCGAAGTGATAGCGTAGAGAGAGCAGAGTGCGCACAGGATGAAAAAGTGAAGCAGACCAATCAGGGTCTTGTAAAAGCAAAGGTATCTTACTATCATTCTTCTAGTTTCAGAATTGAAGTCCAAGTTGGTGCTTGGCATAAGGGGTTGGTGCTCCTTCCAGTTGGTGCTGGCAAATCAGGGGTTGGTGCTCCTTTCTGTTGGTACAGATAAATTAGGGGTTGGTGCTCCTTCCAGTGGGTGCTGGTAAACTATTTGTAAAATTTGTTGCTTTGCAAAGGTTGGATTTGGATGGTAGTCCAAGCAGTCATTTTTGAGGAGTAGCCACATTGGTGAACCTCGTTAAAATCTTGTGTTGTGTGATGTTCTCTTGTTGTACTTGCTATATCTATTTATAAGTTTTAACTACTGCTATTTTTAAGAGCTGTTAATTCATGATTAAAGAGCTACACTGATTCACCCCCCCTCTCAGTGCCATTGTAAGTCTAACATAAAATACAAGAATACAAACAAATCAACACAACCATCATAACTTTACAAAATGTTTCTTTTCCTTTCAAAAAGGTAAGGGATAAAATAATCATTTTTATTTATATTTCTTTTTTTTTATAATAAAAATCACCTTTCCCTAGTATCATGACAATATAAGGGTAAACTTTAGTTCAAACCGTTTAAAGGTAATTTCAAGACTAAAACACCCTCTTTACCACCTTTAATCACACAAGTCAACAATAGAATATTTCATGAATTAGGCATACACACATGCAACAATTGCAACCAACCATATGCCTTTTCACACTAGTGGCTCCCATCATCATTGCCACAACAAAAAATTTCTCATGCATTGCCCACATGCAATATTCAAACCAATTTAACTCATGTAATAATGCACCTAAATGATATGCATATGCAAGTATCCATGTGCTCGCGAGCTAAATCATCACTTTTCATTTTATATTTCCCACTAACTTGCTTCCCTTCATTGCCTTTCTACGACTAACCTGCACTCATAGAAGCCATCAGTAGTACCTTGTCTCACAAGAAAAGGTAATTATTAACATATTTTATTATTTTTCATTAACCATGCGAGGAGGGTCATTACATTCACAAACAATAAATACAAGGAGCATCTACCCATTCGCTCATAGCAAAGACAAAGAGCATCTACCCATTCACTGATAACGAATACACAGAGCATCTATCCCTTCGTTCACAATGAATACAAGGAGCATCTACCCATTTGCTCACAGTGAATATAAGAAGCATATACCCATTCGCTCACAACGAATACAAGGAGTATCTATAGTCTGAAGGCCAACATAGGGTCATTCACTCACAATGAATATATTAATATGTCAATAGTCTTAAGGCCAATAAAGGTCCATTCACTCACAACAAATACATTAAGACGTCAATAGTCTTAAGGCCAGTAGAGGTCCATTCTCTCACAGTGAATACATTAATACATCAATACAAATGACTATCAAAGGCATTTCCAAAAATAAGAGAAAGATGGATTCATTTTAACCAGCCTGCAAGTTTAAGATTTTCCAATTTGGTGAGCTCGACGGTGCAGAGTTCCAATCCTCCTCTATTTTTCACTTTGGTTCTCTTTTTCTCCATTGCTTTTGTTCGTCCTTCCTTTGTTTTTGCTCTCCCAAAAACTATCCTATCTCACAAGGAGTGAATGCCTAAGGATTTCATCCACAACCGTCCTTCTTCATTACTCCTTTATCTTTCTACATTCAATTCTATTTATCTTCTCGGTGAACAACAATATATTCTTCCAATTTTAAATTATTCTACACATACTTTAAAATCTCACCATGAAGAAGCTACGACTAGAAGCTTCTCTTCACAACACATACTTCATCTACTTTCTAAATGAAATCTTATTTTGCTGAAAAGTAGATTTTGAATTAACTAGAGAATAGAAAATATTTTTCAAAATATTTTAATATAATTTAAAATATCTTTTAAATATCAGTTGTCTTCAAATGAAACTTTATTGCCATTTTAAAATAAAATTCTCTTATTTATAAAAATAAACTCCATTATCATTTTAAAATAAAAGGTTTCTATTTATTTAAAATGAATATCTATTATCATTTCAAAATAAAACATCTTTCTATTTATTTAAAATGAAATTCTATTATCATTTCAAAATAAAACATCTTTCTATTTATTTAAAATGAAATTCTATTATCATTTTAAAATAAAACATCTTTCTATTTATTTAAAATGAAGAGAGTAAGAGGTTTTAATCAAAACAAGAAGCTCTCAAAGGCATCCTACTTATTAATGCTTTTATTCCTAAACTACTAATGCAGATAATGATGAAGTAAAAGACAATAAAACATATGCAATCAACAAAGAGGGAGTATTTCCATCAGCCCAATCACCCTTCTTAGCCAAAGAATTCATGATAGCTACTAGGCTATCTACTGAGGCTCAAGGTGACTAGTTATTGATGATTATCCCTTTCGATAATGCATACCTATATGAAGGTATCCATCCATGTTACCCTTGAGTTGCCTTAATAATCATTTTTCCAACTTCAAGTACCCCCACTTTTTGTGGATGATTCTTCTTCTTCCACCTACGAGTGTACTTGCTTGCACATTTTGGCAACATGTCAACAATACCATGCTCTTTCAAAATAATTAAATACCGCATAGTTGGTTCAATTGCTCAAGTTAGGTATTAAAGTGTCATAGATTAATACATTGTTTCTTTGTGCCAAATGTCCATCAGGGAGGGTCATGAAAATTGAGCTTTCTACAAGGAAAATAATAATTTTAAAGAATTGAACATTATATTGATCTTATCATCACATTACTAAGGAGACAAAAGGAATTCAACTAAAATCTTGAAAGCTAGGCATATTATTGAATTCATAGTACACATAGAAAGATATTTTACAAAACATGAAAATTAGAAACATTTTTCAAGATTGATTCTACAAATTGAAAGATATTAATTAATCATCTTACAATCCCTAGTGAGTAATAAGGTTGGCAACTTCAAATATCATAAAACTTGAATCGGAATTATTCTTCAGAGACAAAAGAAATTCTAATCAAAATTTAGTCATATTGATAAAATAAATACTCTTATTTTTTGAGAGTATGGATAAATTGGCGAAAGGGACATTTCATCACAATACTTACTACAAGAGGAATCGAGATCAAAATCCATCCAATATACCATATCAAATATGCAAAGTCACTTTAAGCCAAAATAATTTTACAAGTCAAAATGAAAAGGATATTTGATATATTGATTCTGGTGCAAGTCACCATATGACAAGAAACTTACAATGGTTTTATTACCTTGAAGTCACTAACAATTATAGATTAAAAACTGCAGATGGTAAATTCTATCATACACATGGATATGGATGTGTAACTCCTAGTAAATTATTTCCAATTTTTTTTGCATAATATAATGTATGTTCCTGGATTATCATCTAATCTTATTTCAGTAGCAAAGTAGAGAGCAAAATAATAATTTATTTTAGATACTAAAATGGAATCAATAGGTGTCTCATCATGAATCAAGATGAGATAGAAGCCATTGGATCAATCCACAAAAATATATATGCACTAGATACAATTGGAACCTCACAATATGTTGTTGTATTCTAAAACAATGCTAATATCTTAATTGAGAAACATATTATAGAAAATGAAGAACTAAAATATCATAAAGATAGATAAAGAACTAGAAGATTCAAAACCATGAGGATGAGAGGTCAACAAAACTACACATTACTTGGCCATACAAACTAAAGAAGAATAAGGACTTGATCAAGTTAAAGAATATCTGAAAGACGAAGATCCATATTGAAGGGTAAAAGTATTCAATAGCCAAATAATGTAATACAAGGGGGTGTAAGAATATATTACACTATTTGGTTCTTTACTAATATACCATCATGGGTACATATTTAGATTAGGAGTTTATTAGGACTTAAGTATTTTATTAAAGTAATGTAATAAATGCACAAGTGTTAGAATGTGCAATGATGTAAATTTGCATGTAGTCCACATATACATAAGTCCTTAGAATATAATAGTGAGGTGTCATAAGAATATTGAAGGCAAAGAGTTACATCTCATTATAAATAGGCCTTCATAGAGTAGAAAAGTGAGAGGATTTTGGAGTGCATAGATAGAGTAGTAGTAGATACAATGTAGATCCATTTTTGCAAATATGGAGAGGTTGTGACCTCCATTGAATAACATTGTATATTTTTGTGAGCTTTCATTAATGGCTATTTCTTGAGTTATTTATAAATTTTCTTATCATATTTTCATGTGTATTAGTTAGCCATTATCATATTTATAACATTGCATTGTTTATTCTATACTTGTGGTTACATTTACTTTAAGTTTATAGCTTCAAAAGCTAATATAGCTCATATTCTACTAAGTTGTTTTAGATTAATATCTATATAAGGACCCATGTAACACTTATAGGATGATATAGAGGATTTTTTAGCTTAAAAGGTTCCATGTTTAGAGGAAGGAAATCCTAATTCCTAGAAGATGATGAGATGCTATGGGGTCTTCCTTTTATTATTATTGTGATAATGGGGGTATTATATCATGTTCTATTAAGTTTATTTAGATTAATATCTATATATAGGGACCCATGTGAAGGGTCTCTTTGAGATCCCAAAGGATTTGACCAAGGTTAATGTGGAAGATCCATAATGGATTCTTCTATGGATGAAGTAGTCAAATGTCCTGCATTAGTTGCAAGGACTTGTTACATTGTTTACTTGTTTCCTCTAGGAAAGCAACTAAATGGTCCATAGATCTAAAAATTAGTTCTTCTTGTTGAGTTTATATAGGATAAAGGGTGCTAGGAGAATGTTCATCAACCTCTTGTTCTTCATAAATAATATTATTTAACCATTTTGCTTGTCTAGAAGTTTAGATAATGCATTTGGATTTTGCACCATTTGACACACAATATTTCTGGTCATATATTGTAGTTTAACCATGGCCAAAGATGTTCAATTATTATTGTTTTATTTCCAGATGACTTATAGTAAAGAAGATAATATGCTTGAGACCCTTATGTCACCTCGGGATAACAACCCTCCTTATGACTCTTGCTAGCCCCTTGTAATATACTAGCCAAGTGAGATATCCCCAGTATTTTGATTTAATGTGATTTAACTAAGCAAATAGATTAGAGTGGTATTTGTTAAAATTTAATAAACTTTATCTTTAGTAAATGTTGGCGTGGTCAAAAAGGTAGGATGGAGACCCGAGTGTTGTTCACATTGGGTTCACCAAAGATGTGGGTACCATAGAGGTGTTGGCCTCAGTGAGTTCTTTTTCCATGACAAAAAGCCCACACTCAAGCATGGGAGGGCATTACTACCACCCCACTATTTATACATTTTTCAATCTTTTATATTTAGCGAAACATATAGTTTAAGGGGTTCACCAAGAGAATTTATCAATTTCTCTAAATCTAAGTTTCATGTGTTTATTTATACAAACACCCATGTTTTAAGTATCCTAGTGTCTAAATGCAAAGTATGATGGGTCAATACAAATGAATATACAATAATGCAAGATACAATATATATATGAAATTTTTATTTGGATGTTGATCTAATATGTAATTTTATAGAATGGAATCTTTATTTTAGACAAGAATGCAGATAAACAAATTATCTTAATGAAAAAGTACATGCAATATTCCTTTTAAACGTCTACTTTACATACAATGAGAAGGGGAAACTAAGGTCTTTATTATTGGCATTTAAAATTGATATATATATATATATATATTATCATGTATATAAATTTTAAATGCCAATAATAATTATTGAATGAAAAAATTCTTAGAACAAAATGGATCCAGATAAGAGCTAAACTAGAAATGGTTTTGTTTCTTTGATGAAATCTAGCCTATAAAGTCAAATAAAAAGATGAATTTTCCTTTTTGAGCAAGGGTGGAAGAATTAATGCACACAAACAAAAAAAGCTAAATGTAAACTACATGTGCTTATTATTTTTATGCCTAAAATGTATTAATGAAAAGCCCTAATTCTTTGATTTGAATCCTTTTTAAGTGGGTTATCAAAGCATGCAACAAACAAAAGGTAAGAAGATAATAAGACCTTTTTTGAAGAGCTTGTTTGCTTGCTTGATTTTATCCCATTACCTTTTGCAAGAAGCTTGATTATTCTTCTATCCTACAAGAAACTCAAATACCAAGGAAAATACAAGAAATAAGTATATATATTTATGCATTAAGATTGAAGGAAACTACTAAAAAATGAATATTCACAATTTTATTAATTAAATTGTGTAAGAAAAAATACACAAATGGTGTAGAATTTAGGAATTATTTGCTTGAAATAAATATATGTGTGAGATCTAAAAGTCATTTTCGTAAGATTATTTTAAACAAGATCTTAAGATTGGAGTGATTTGCAACAAAGATTTTCTTTAGCCAAATGAATCAATGATATAATATTAAAGTAATCTATGATAAAAATTACTTTTAATTACACTTAATTAGAATGCAATATGAATGATACCTTTAGATTAAACTCCTCTAAATGCAAGAAATGTAATATCAAAGGGAAATACTTAACTAAAACAAATGTAATGAAAGTTGTAGAATTTCAAAATATTTTCTACATAAGATAGTGTTGTGGCTGATCCACAACACACCCCAAAATTGGGGACCCACCTTTTTTGCATGCTTTCAAAGAGGACTGCAGTGTTCCAGATGCTAAAAAAATCAAAGGAAGAGCAAAATACAACATAAGAAAAAGTGTCGCAATATCGCGACGTGTCGCGTTTTTGCGGTTAAGAAAAAGGAAAGTGTCACGATATCGCGACGTGTTGCTCTGTCGCTGCTAAGAAAAATAAAGTGTCACGATATCGCGATAGGTCACATTTTCGCGACTCAAACAAGTAAAGTGCAGTGGAACGGAAAAGTGTCGCGATTTCGCGGCCAAGAGTAACAAAATGCAGCAGGATGAGAAAATGTCACGATTTTGCGACATGCTGTGAAATCGCGATCAAAGCAGTCAAACAGAACAAGATGCCAGAAATGTCGCGATATCATGACATGTCATGAAATCACGGTTCATAGAGGAGAGAGAAAGACAAAGTGAAAAATGTCACGATATCACGACATGTCACGTTTTCGCGACCAAAGGCAGGAAGATAGAGCGAAAGAGAAAAGCGTCGCGATTTCGTGACAGAAAGCAGCGAGATGTTACGAAATGAAAAAGTGTTGCGATTTCACGACAGAAAGTAGCGAGACAACCCGAAAGAGAAAAGCATTGCAATTTCGTGACAGAAAGTAGCAAGATGGTATGGAATGAACAAGTGTCACGATTTCGTGATAGAAAGTTGCAAGATGGTATGGAATGAAAAAGTGTTGCAATTTTGCAACAAAAAGTAGCAAGGTGGTATGGAATGAAAAAGTGTCACGATTTTGTGATAGAAAGCAGCAAGGTGGTACAAAATGAAAAAGCGTCGCAATTTCACGACAGAAAACAGCGAGACAGCCTGAAAGAGAAAAACATCGCGATTTCGTGACAGGTTGCATCTGCACAGCCCGAAAGAGAAAAACATCACGATTTTGCAACAGGTTGCATCTGCACAGCTTGAAAGAGAAAAACGTCACGATTTCATGACAGGTTGCATCTGCACATCCCAAAAGAGAAAAACGTCATGATTTCGTGACAGGTTGCATTTGCTCGACTGTTGACATAAAAATGTCACGATTTCATGACATGTCTTATTTTTGCGGTGCATGAAGGCAGACAAGGCTGTTGACATAAAATGTGTCACGATTTTGCGACATGTCCCATTTTTGCGGTGCATGAAGGCAGACAAGGTTGTTGACATAAAAATGTCATGATTTCATGACATGTTTTATTTTTGCGATGCATGAAGGCAGACAAGGCTGTTGACAAAAAACGTCACGATATCGTGACATGTCTTGTTTTTGTGATACAGGTGGAAAAACAAAGCTGCAGATAGAAAATGTCGCGATATCGTGACATGCTATTTTTGTCGCGATTCACGACGTGCTGTTACAGAACATACAGGGGCAGCACTGAACACGTGACATAAAGGTGTAAGAATCATGGGAAGCATTATAGTTCACAAAGAAGATCAAATGTTTCGACATAAAGCAGAAAGTAAAAAATGATGAAGATGCGGGCAAGATGAAACGAAGCGATCTGGGAGATGAAGCGAAGCTTCACAGAGCAAAACAGAGAACCGCACCAGAGGGTTTAAAAGCAAAATCCAGAGACAGGTACGGGGGTTAGAAACCGCTGCAAGCAGGGTTATAGAGCTAAAGGCGAGAAGGCCATTCTGGGCCTATTTGAGCTGTTTCTCTTCCACAGACTGGTTTGGAAAAACCAGAAGTTATGCTATTGTAACATGACATATTTTTAATGTAGAAGTGTTCAAAAATTTGCATCTTGTGGGCAAGAAATAAGGATATCTTCTGTGCATGCTATGGATTTAATGTTTATTCTTTCATTTTTCAGATTTTGAATTTATAGATAATGTTAAATGCCACTTTTGTGGGTTACATTAGGTGAATATTTGAAATCTAAATTTTATTTTGTACCCTAGGAACTAGAACTTAGTCTATGGAGATTGTGCATGTTTTGTAGGTCCAATAGGTTAGGTTACATGCATGGAAACCTCATATCTTCGGTTTTGTCGAAACAGGATAGCATCATACTGAGTGCATTTCATTTTTAGTTTTTTCTGCATTTCATTTTCATTGTCTGCATTTTATTTTTTTTTTCTAGAAAGTTTAACTTATTTAAAATAAACATTTAAAAAAATTACAAAATCCAAAAAAATCAATGAACAATCACTAAAGTTTCATGATGAAATAAACCAACATTGCCCCTTGTTTACAGTTATTTGCAATCACTAAGGTGTTCCAAGCATTTAAATTGACTATCTTCATTTGAGATTACTAATACACAGTTGCAAATGCTAATACAGTGGAGACCTTGGAGAAGTTGTTTGTTTGACTTCTTTGCAAGAGAGGATTTGGAACCCAAATCCTAAAGGAGAGTTGTACTTTCAAGAGGTGCCACTAGGATACTTACAAAAACTACATGTCTACAAGAATACATTATGTCAATTCCAGGTTTTCTATGAGGAGGTAGCTTGTAAGTTATTTGCATACATTTTGGATGATAAACCATTCTTTTGGTACATCCAACTACCCATGGAGGTTAGGACTTCTTGGATACAACTAGAAGCAACCTATCTTTATCATTTTGGTAATCAGGTTGACTTAGAAATCTTGAAAAATTAGTTTACCTCCATATGTAAGGAGCCTAATGAATCCTTGAGTCAATTCAATGGAAGATTTCGTGAGTTGCACTCCCAAATGTGGGAAAATTTCAACACATTAGAAGAGGAAGCCATGGAAGTATACCTGGGAGCCATACACCCCACACTTGCTTCACTCATTAAGGAAAAAATGGGTGGCTTGTCTCTAGAGAAAATCCATGAGATCTTACAAGAGATAGAACGACAAGGTCTTGAAGAATAAAAGGCACAACATGTTCACATAATATATTTTCCTTCTAAAGATATTGATGCCAACCTACACCAACCATTAAAAATAGCACCCTCGAATCCAATGATACCTAAGGTGAAAGATCAAGGGAATGAATTTGAAGATATAATAGAATTTCACCACTTGTTCTTGGAAGATACTATTGATGAGATGTGTAAAATTAACGATCAAGAAATTCTTCACCCTCCAAATTATGATAAAATCGAATCATGGGTTACTAATTTGGACGATGATAGCCTTACAAATTTGAATTCAAGAAATGACCCATTTTTGGAAATAATTGAACCATTTAAGGAAGGTGAAGGTGAATTTGATGAGAAATACATTGACGAATCGGAAAGTGTCGAAGAAGTAGTTGAACATCACCACTTGATTTTGGAAGAAGATTATTATGATGCTTGGAAGAAGTGGGAAGACTACACTCTCTCCAAAACCGCTAATGAAACGTGTGTGCCAAATGATATATAGGACAACATAATCGCCTACTCGAAGGAAGATATTATAACTCCTGTACCATTTGAGAATGTTTTGGAAGAGGGTTTCAAATCTCATCAAATTTTGGAAGATAATAAGGATCTTACTACCAAGGGCAAAGAAGAAAGTGAATTGATGAATGAATCAAAAGATCATGTCACAAAAACCATGGAGTTTCATCCCACAAATTTGGAAGATAATTTTTATAATGGTTGGGGGAGATATGATAATGCATTCTTTTCTCACACCCTTATAGATGAAACTCATATTTCACTTGATATACAGGATGTTGGAACTTATACATCATACAAAGATCTCACATTCACAAGATTTGAGAAGGTGGCAAAATTTGATCATGTTGAATATAAATTCATTGAAGATGCGAATACAAGTGTGCAAGATGATTTTGAGGATTCAAATGAAGAGATACCATGGATAGTGAACAAATAATTAGAACCAAATGACAAAGAGATTGATCAATTGGAAGCAATTCGAATAAGTGATCATCAAAACAGATTACTTGACAACACTTTGACCAAAAACATTTGAGGGTTGAAAAGGATGGGCATGTTTTCAATTGGGTGCCCAATTTTGGTATGTTTGATAAACAAGTAATCAATGAAGAGTATGAAGACCATGAGGTAAAAGAGGGAATTGCAAATCCCCATCAAATTTTGGTAAATAAAAATGTTCAAAAGTTAGAATCTAACCTTTTGTGTTCAAGCATCCAAGATTTAGGTGAGAATTTGCATGACCATATTTTGAATTTGAATGATGTTTATGGTGAAATGTCATTAAAGGTGAATGAAAAATAAGGTATGATTTCTAATCACACCTTTGACAACATTGTTTTAATGAATGAAAAAGAAGTTGATGCACTTGAATTGTTAAATAAAATTCATCAACAATTACTAATTGAATCTAGGGTAAAAAAATTTAATGATCCTAATTTGGTAAATATCCTAGATGCTTGCAAACTGTTGCACGAATTTTATTGGCCTACAAATTTGGAAAATGATTTAGCTTTAAATTTTTTAGAAATAGGCTTTTTCTTACAAAATTTCATTTTGAATAAAGAAAGCCTAGTTCTAAATCATGAATGGGATCATGAAAGAATTGAAAATCAATCATTGTCTAATCAATTTGAAAATTTGAATCTCACCTATGAGAGTACTAATGGAATTAAATATAATTGGTGGGGTGAGCAAGGGAAGTTAAATGTTGTTGCATGGTGTGGTATAATATTATTTTTTTTTGGATTCCTACAAAATTTGGCATGCACATCATGTTATATTTTTGTTGAAATGTTCTAATCATGTTTGGGATCCAGGAAAGTGATAATCCAAGATTTGCATCATCTTGTATTATATTGTACATTTGTATATAGATTTTGGTTTTTTGGGTTTTGGTTTGTGTTTTCAAGTTCGTTTTTGAAGTTACTTTTGGGTTTGGTTTTAAGTTTTGTGTGTTAGTCCTTTGGACATGTTTGGTTCGTTTAAAAAAAAAAAAAAAAAAAATGAATAAAAATTTGAGATGTCAACTCATGCCTAAGATCAGGAAAATATGAAACATTGGAATTGTGTTGTAAAAGCTCCATAGGTAACACAAACAGTTAAATAATATCATTTGAAACTTGTGATGCATGAAGTAGTCAGTTTTACAAATGATGGCAATACTCCATCCACAATGCAGAAAAGCAATGCATTCATATTCCTTCACATATACATGCCATCCTAGTTGCATATGCATTTCAAATACAAATCATTAAAGTGTGTCAAATCCTCTTAGGGTTATTCTATAACATATAAAAAAAAATCCTAAGGTTGGGAACTGATGCCAGAGCTATCTTGAACCAATCACATTCTATACACAAAAAAGAATCTTGAGCAAAATGATCAAAACCATACTTGGAAGAAAAGGTGAGGCAAAAAGAATATTTCATGTCTGTCCTATCATGCAACATTATCCTTAAAATAGTGGTTTTTACCGCTTCCACAGAGCTTAAAGCCTAAAATCAGAGTAGTAAGGATAGGGTTAAATCCTCATCGAACTTAGGTTGAGGATCCAACTCCCCAAAGCTCTGATTTGACCTTCATGGAGTAGTAAGGATAGGGCATAATTCTCATCTTACCTAGGTTGAGAATCCGATTCCCCAAAGCTTCTATGTTTCATTTAATCATAAATCTTGGATTGGAAGGATCGTACTACATGTCCCTAGTAAGGATGGGTAGTCATCCCTAAGGTCCAAGAAGTAAAGTTGCTAAGTCTCATTCCATCATAAATCTTGGATTGGAAGGATCGTACTACATGTCCCTAGCAAGGATGGGTAGTCATCCCAAAGGTCCAAGAAATAAAATTAACTAATATTTCCCATTTCATCTTAATATTGGATTGGAAGGATCGTACTACATGTCCCTAGCAAGGATGGGTAGTCATCCCAAAGGTCCAAGAAATAAAAGAAAAATAATGAATGAAGCCAAATTATGGATTATGGGGTTAAGTATGCTCATGCGTGGCAACATGTCTTGTTTAAAGCAAGACCACTGACTGCTCAAATGGATAGACTAGCTTGACAATTTCATCCATAACTGGTTAAATTATTTTGTCCAAGATGAGGTAATGAACTCCAAATCAGAATAGTAAGGATAGGGTTAAATTCCCATCTCGCTTAGGTTGGGAATCCTATTCCCCAAAGTTCTGATTTCACTTTCACTTGCACATGGGTTCAAGATAGTAGTGACTCATAACCAACTTTGGGATTTAATAAATCAATTCATTATACATTTATTTGATCCTAAGAGGGTTTGACAGTTTTGGTATATTTGTTCATGATATTAGAAGGTTTGAGCCTTTGCAAAGCAGGTTGTTATATCTTTAGCATCTTCATCATACATCAAATCCTGCATAAATCATTCATAGCCTTGCATGCAAATCATAAGTGAAACTGACAATGGAATGTTAATCAATTTCAAGCGATAGGGAATGAAACACATTGCACACACCGAGCTGATACTTAATGATTCTGATGTTTCATATATTTTTGATCTATCTATATTTGTTTATCTTTTATGTGCTGATGCCTGTATCTAAGCTTGTATATTTCAGGTTGGGTTCTCACCAAAATGCTCAGGAGCATTTGACAGTAGAGTCGCCATTTGTTGTGGCTGATCTACAACACACCCCAAAATTGGGGACCCACCTTTTTTGTATGCTTTCAAAGAGGACTACAGTGGCCTAGATGCTAAAAAAATCAAAGGAAGAGCAAAATACAGCATAAGAAAAAAGTGTCGCGATATCGCGACGTGTTGCTCTGTCGCGGCTAAAAAAAGGAAAGTGTCATGATATCGCGACATGTTGCTCTGTCGCTGCTAAGAAAAAGAAAGTGTCGTGATATCGCAACAGGTCACGTTTTTGCGGCTCAAACAAGCGAAGTGCAGTGGAACGAAAAAGTGTCACGATTTCACGACATGTCGCATTTTAGCGGCCAAGAGTAACAAAATGCAGCAGGATGAGAAAATGTTGTGATTTCACGACGTGCTATGAAATCGTGATCAAAGCGGTCAAACAGAACAAGATGTCAGAAATGTCGTGATATCGTGACATGTCATGAAATCGCGGTTCATAGAGGAGAGAGAAAGACAAAGTGAAAAATGTCGCAATATCGCGACATGTCATGTTTTTGCGACCAAAGGCAGGAAGATAGAGCGAAAGAGAAAATCGTCGTGATTTCATGACAGAAAGCAGCGAGATGGTACAAAATGAAAAAGTGTCACGATTTCACGATAGAAAGCAGCGAGACAACCCGAAAGAGAAAAGCATCATGATTTTGCGACAGAAAGCAGCGAGATGGTACGAAATGAAAAAGTGTCATGATTTCGCGACAGAAAGTAGCAAGATGGTATGAAATGAAAAAGTGTCACGATTTCATGACAGAAAGCAGCAAGGTGGTACAGAATGAAAAAGTGTCGCGATTTCGTGACAGAAAGCAGTAAGGTGGTACAGAATGAAAAAGCGTTGCGATTTCGTGAGAGAAAGTAGCGAGACAGAGCGAAAGAGAAAAACGTCATGATTTCGTGACAGGTTGCATCTGCACAGCTTGAAAGAGAAAAATGTCACGATTTCATAACAGGTTGCATCTGCACAGCCCGAAAGAGAAAAACATCATGATTTCACGAAAGGTTGCATCTGCATAGCCCGAAAGAGAAAAACATCATGATTTCACGACAGGTTGCATTTGCTCGGATGTTGACATAAAAATGTCGCGATTTCATGACATGTCTTATTTTCGCAGTGCATGAAGGCAGACAAGGCTGTTGACATAAAATGTGTCGCGATTTCGTGACATGTCCCATTTTCATAGTGCATGAAGGCAGACAAGGCTGTTGACATAAAAATGTCACGATTTTGTGACATGTTTTATTTTTGCGGTGCATGAAGGTGGACAAGGTTGTTGATAGAAAACATCGCGATATCACGACATGTCTTGTTTTTGCGATACAGGTGGAAGAACAAAGCTACAGATAGAAAATGTCGCGATATCGCGACATGCTATTTTTGTCACGATTCACGGTGGGCCATTATAGAACATACAGGGGCAGCATTGAACATGTGGCATAAAGGTGTAAGAATCATGGGAAGCGTTATAGTTCATAGAGAAGATCAAACGTTTCGACGTAGAGCAGAAAGTCAAAAATGATGAAGAGGTAGGGAAGATGAAACGAAGCGATCTGGGAGATGAAGCGAAGCGTCACAGAGCAAAACAGAGAACCACACCAGAGGGTTTAAAAGCAAAATCCAGAGACAGGTACGGGGGTCAAAAACCGTTGCAAGTAGGGTTATAGAGCTAAAGGCGAGAAGGCCATTCTGGGCTTGTTTGAGCTGTTTCTCTTCTATAGACTGGTTTGGAAAAACCAGAAGTTCTGCTATTGTAACATGACATATTTTTAAAGAAGGAGATCTTCTGTGCATGCTATGGATTTAATGTTTATTCTTTCATTTTTTAGATTTCGGATTTATAGATAATGTTAAATTCCACTTTTGTGGGTTACATTAGGCAAATATTTGAAATATAAATTTTATTTCGTACCCTAGGAACCAGAACTTAGTCTATGGGGATTGTGCATGTTTTGCAGGTCCAATAGGTTATGTTACATGCATGGAAACCTCATATCTTCGGTTTTGTCGAAACAGGATAGCATCATACTGAGTGCATTTCATTTTCAATTTTTTTTGCATTTCATTTTCATTGTCTGCATTTTATTTATTTTTTTCAAAAAGTTTAACTTATTTAAAATAAACATTTAAAAAAATTACAAAATCCAAAAAAATCAATGAACAATCACTAAAGTTTCATGATGAAATAAACCAACATTGCCCCTTGTTTACAGTTACTTGCAATCACTAAAGTGTTCCAAGCATTTAAAATGACTATCTTCATTTGAGATTACTAATACACAGTTGCAAATGCTAATACAACGAAGACCTTGGAGAAGTTGTTTGTTTGAATTCTTTGCAAGAGAGGATTTGGAACCCAAATCCTAAATGAGAGTTGTACTTTCACAACTGGGTGAAAATACCACTCAACAGATAGGATTATTGCAAAAACTTGAGAAGCCTTTTAACTTAATATTCCCTTTAAAAAAAAGGTGAAAATATTAAAATTCATTTTAATATTAAGGTGAGATTAAGAGATCCTATTGACTAAGGTTCTTTTTAATTCCCAAAATGAAGAGCAAAAGATTAAGTTTTTATTAATGCCAAAATGAAATTGCAAGATCTAGAGTTACATATAATTCCAAAGTAAGAAGAAAAAGATCAATTTTTTTTACTATCAAGATAAAATTGAAAGATCTAAGTGAATAAGATTTAATTCCAAAATTAAAGCAAAATATTCCCTTTAACCCAAATTGAAATGAAATTAGATCTAAAATAACTTCTCACAAAGGTTATTTTTTAAACCAAATTGAAATGAAATCAAATTTAAAAGAAATTCTAACAAAGGTTAATATTAAAACAAATTAAAATGAAATTAGATCTAAAAGAAATTCTAAAAAAGGTTAGTTTTAAACAAAATTGAGATGAAATAAAACCTAAAAGAACTTCTAAAAAAGTCTATTTTTAAACCAAAATGAAATGAAATCAGATCTAAAATAACTTTTAACAAAGATTCTTTTAAATAACATTCAAATGAAATCATATTTAAAAACACCTAACAAAGGTTATTTTTAAACCAAATTGAAATGAAATTAGACTTAAAAGAGATTTTAACAAAGTTTATTTTTGAACCAAATTGAAATGAAATTATATCTAAAAGAACTTCTAACAAAGGTTCATTTTTATATAAAATTGAAATGCAATCAAAACTAAATACAACAGGTCATGGAATTTGAAACCTTTATACATTTTTGTAAAACTATCAAAGACTAAAGAAATATAAAGCTTAAGATTCAAGAATTGTGCAAAGAAATATAGCTACAAATTCATTGTTAAATTACAAATTTACCTTTGAATAGTAAATTTATTGTTGAACAAAAAATTCATTGTTACATCAAATTTTCAGTGACTACAAATTTTTTGAGTGAAAATTTTTATTTGTGCTTTCAAAATCTCAGAGGCCTAACAGAGCAACATAATCTTGTTGTTGTATCTACAAAAACCTATGAAACAAAGTGTGAAAAACCTATTCAGGTTTTGATCCTAAAGAATTATGGATCCTCTTCTCTAAAGAAATTTAGACCTATTAATCTCTCCAATTCCATATACAAAAGCCTCATTAAGACATTTTCCAATAGAAGCAAGAAGGTACTTACATGGAGTGTCTCTTCTATGCAAGGAGAATTTGTTTAAGGGAGACAAATAATAGATGGATTGATGATAATGCATGAAATGTTGCATTTGATGGATAAGAGGGGTGTTGTAGATATGCTTTTTAAACTAGATATGAATAAAGTATAAGATTGGGTGTCATGGAATTTATTGAATAAGGTAATGTAAAAAATTGGTTTTCACATTAATTGGAAACAATGGATAAAAATATGTCTCTCTTCAATAAAGTTTTTCAATCATAGTTAATGGTAGATCAACAAGTTTCTTTAGGGGGCAGTGAGGTCTAAGACAAGGAGATCATATATCCCCATATTTTTTCATCATCATGGCTAAAGCTTTAGGTAGAACTTTGGGTGCAACCACTACCATAACAAAGATAAGAGGGATTAAATCTATAGGTAATGTTGCAACAATATCTTACTAGAAATTTGTGGATGACACTATCATCTTGGGTGAAGCCTCAATAAGATAAGTTAAGGAGATACTCAATATCCTACATATTTATGAAAGAGCTTTCAATCATAGTATCAATTTCAATAAAAGTCATGTCTATTTTGTCAACATAGCTAGAGAAGTGCAATAGAGAATATCTAATATTTTGAGATGTAGCATAGCAAAATATCTAGCTACCTACTTTGGATTACCTCTTTTCATAGGCATATTGAAAGAATAAATGTGGGATCCATTCATAGACTAGATTCAAAGGAAGTTGGTGGGGTGGAAAGATAATATGCTATCTCAAGCTAGGAAATTATAGCTTTTGAAGGTAACATTACAAAGCATCCCAATTTACTACATGTCACTTTTCATAATCCCCTACAAGGTTAGAAATATTATAGAAATTTTTTTTAGAAGGTTTATTTGTAGGGGTAGAAGAAAAATAGAGGCTTGCTAAGGTGGTATTTTAAGAGGGAAGGTGGTCTAGGAATAAGAAAGTTATAACCGTTCAATAAAGTACTATTAACTAAAATAGGTTAGAGATTGACCAAGGAACAAGATCTACTTTGGGATAATATTCTTAAAGGTAAGTACTTGGAAGTTTCCATACAATTCTTTAGAATTTTAAACCCTCCTAAAGGATTAGTAGTTTGGAATGGAATTTCAAAAACTAGGAAATTGATGAGAAGTGGATTAAGATGCATGGTACAATAAGGCAAGCAAATAGTTTTTTTGGAAAGAAACTTGAATTGTAGCTAGTCCTTTACATAATATGCTTAAGTGTAGAATACTAAAAGACACCTTGCTTTAAAAACATGGACTTCTAGTCAAATATTACATAGAATTTGGGAAAGGTCAAAGGTTTTGGAAATATTTAACTTTAGATTCTACTGATATAAAACTACAACAATATCTAGTAAATCCTAACAGATAATTGCAACTATACCACTTACCTTAGAATGAATATAAGGAATATCTGACTTGATTCCCTAATTAGAGAAATTCTCAGTGAAATTAGTTTATACCTTACATTTTGGAGGTGTGAAGGATGAATTTCCTATAAATAAGGTTTGGAAGAATGAGTTAATCCTCAAATTGACTTTATTTATTTGGTTATGCTTATAAAATAAGATTCTAACTCTATATAACCTGAGTAAGAGAGGTTTTAAAAATCCAAATATATGCTCTCTTTGCATGAAGGATGTTGAATCAATCGACCACTTATTTATTCATTATGAGTTTGCAAGTAAAATACTTAATAATCTAATGGAAGCTATGTTCTAATATTGGGTGGTTCCTAGTACTTTTAGGCAACTTTTTAACCAATGGATATGCCATTTTAGCAACAATAGGTTATCAAAACTTTGTAATTTATTGCTACCTCATTTTTATGGGGTGTTTGGTGGGAAATAAATTAGAGAGTATTTAGGGGGGAAAAGTAAGGATGAATTTTCAATGTCTAATATAAGAAAAAATATAGTGAGCAGGAATTTACTTGCCTTTGATAGTGTGTAGAATTTGAGAATAATTTAGAAAAGAGCATCACTAGAGAATAGAACCTGGAAGAACCTAGAGCAACACCATTGTCAATCAATTTGAATAGAGCAAACACTAGATGGTTAAAACCAGAGGAGGGTTGGGTAAATTTAAACTTTGACAGAGCTACAAAAGGCAACCTAGATAGAACTGGGGGAGGAGGTACCATTTAGAATGAGAAGGTGAATTTTTATGAGTTTATAGCTAAATTTATGGAATATAAACCAATCACTATGTGGAAGCTAAAGCCCTATACTCTGGTATTATGTTGTTGAGATAAAAGAGTGTAAGGAAGGCCATCATATAAGGGGACTCTATGAATATTCTCAAGGATCTTAAGAAATAAAAAGATGATAACTAGTAGGTATTGGGTTTAATTAAGGATACCTCATCCCTATTAGAATAATTGGCAGAGGTAAAAATTTTACATATATATCGAGCAAGAAATGTTGTAGCTGACTGTTTGGGAAACACTGGAGTTCATTTTGATAAGAGGAAGATATGGAAAAATAATTTTCCTTTATCTTTTATAAGGATTATGTCATCAGAGGTAGAAGAAAAGTCTATTCCATAGGGTGTTATCTTTTGATGTTTATGGTACTGTTGTTGCTTTCGACATATTTTGGTGCTTCCAATGTGATTGTATGTTATTGTTATTGCAATAGTTGTAGTTATAGTGAATGATAGTGAATGCTATTTTAACATGTTTATGTTTTTATTGTTTCTACTTCTGTTACCTATTGTTAAGAATTGGATCGATTTCTACTATTGTTGGTGTGGAAGGGAGGAATAAACAATAGTCTAGTCAACCTTTGTTCTTTTACTAGAAATAGTTTTTTATATCATCTAGAGTGCTACTTTTTATCTGGTTCTATTTTAGGATTTTTTTCGCAACTTTTTTTTTTATCTCATGCTACAACCTTACATATCCTTTTGATTCCATCTAGGGAGGAGGTTGATGTTTATATTGTAACCTTGAAAATCTTAATTTTGTAACAGGTTTGGGGACCCTCCAAAATCCCTTTTTACCATTTATACAAAAAAATCTATAATTATGGAGAAAAATAGGATTAGTTGATTTGGAGGGCTTGTCCTTTTGAATTAGAAAAAAAAACTATCTTGATCCATAGATTAAGCCCTAAAACAACCACTTAAGAATTTTATAAAACATAAGTGAGATTTATACAAGCTCAAAAATGAAATTTAGATGCAAAATGAAAAGACATAAAGAAAGAAAGTGAAAACCCATAAAATAGAAGATTATATTCGTAGGGTTGTCTTTTTACAATAGAATACAAAATCGTCTTTGGGTTGCAAATTTACCCTAACAACAAATTTTCTTCTAAACTACAAATTCATAATTGAATTGCAAAACCATTGTGATAAAAAATTTACTCATAAACTACAAATTTTATTCTATAACAAATTTGATGTGGACTTTCAAAAGTAAAGCAAAAAACCTCGGTTTCACCTCTGATCTATTAAAAAAACTGTAATTGATAAAAACTATATAAGATATCTATAAAAATACTATCATCTATCATCAATAATATGTCTAACATCTATGTAATTCTTATATATCTCTATTGCTATTCTCTATCACAACCTCCTTTGGATCCCAAGAGTCTCCTTTTATAGAAGCTAAAAGAGCTTTGGAATTATCACCATGGATGCTCATGAGAAGCTAGACATGCGCTCTTTCTAAGAGATGAGCTATTTAATTTTGCTTCTATTTGAAATATGAGATGTCCAGCTAATGTATTTTGATTAGGAGTTACAAAAATTTATTAGATGCTAATTAGGAAGTTAACTACCTCTAATTGACAATTTTATGATCTGATTGGTGGTGGTTGCCAAGTTTAACTACCTCTAATTGACAATTACATGATTTGATGAGTGGTGGTTGCCAAGTTAACTACATCTAACTAGCAATTGCATGGGTTGATTGGAGATGGTTGCTAAGTTAATTGTCTTTAATTGGTATAAGCTAATAAAATATGAAGCAATGGAACTGATAGTGATGAGGAGTTGGACCATTAAGATTAAGACTTTTGTCGATGGTTTTACAATTTTTTTGGTGGCATGATTTCACGTATGCAATTTTTCCATTGGAAATTTTGTCGCTGCAAATTCATTGTAAGTGTGAATTTGTCATGTCTATACTTGTTGGAAATCTTGTTCGAATATCTTATCAAAGGTATAACATTTGTGAAATTTGAAGGTCATTTCCCTTAGTTTTTTTAATGTTAAATTTAGGGCAGTCAAATTGGATGTTAGAAGTTAAATTCATCCTTCTGGTAAATTTGTCACTACAAATTATCCATGACTAGAAATTTTCCATACCTAGGCTTGTTGGAAATATTATTTTGAGAGGTTTTCAATGGCACTAAATTTGTAATATTTGGAGCCCATTTGGTTAATTTTTGTGAAAGTTGAAGTTTAAGGGTATTTTACCCTAAATTTGGATGTAAAATGTGATTTGGTCAAATTAGTAAAATGTGTGATGGATGACATGATTAGTGGGTGGTAAAGGGAGAAAAATCAGGTGTCTATAGCTCCTCCACTTTCTAAAGCCTTATAAATTCTATATTTTGTCTCTTTCTTTATAAGTATATCCTATTCTTCTTTGATAATATATTAATTTACAATAATTATTGGGAAGATCATCTAGTTCATGTGGACCAATATATTTATATATTATAAAAGGAAAACCTCTTTGTCAAACTATCCAAATTTTCCTTTGGGGTCCATGAGGTAGAATACAAGGGACATATAGTATGTCAAGAAGGATTCAAGTGGATCCTAATAATATCAAACATATATAATACTGGCCCTTATCAAAACCCATTAAGTAGCTCTATGGACTTTTAGGTCTACTCTCATTACTTTTACTAACAAGTATAACAATATTGATGCTACTCTGACTACTCTTACTTAGAAGTATGTATTTTTTTGGTCTACAATAGCTTCCCGAGCCTTTCATTTTTTAAATGAAGCTATGTGTACTACCCCCATTTTGATAACTATTGATTTCAACAAGCCCTTTATCATTAAGTATGATCCTTCAAGCACAAGTATCTATTTTTATGGAAGGTGGAAATTGCTTGGCCTTTGAAATAGAGCATATCTTTAATAATAATATTTATCAATCCGCATATGATATGGAAATATTAGGTCTTTTGCATGCATACATAAATGGGTCTTATTCATTGGGGCATCAATTCATCATCAAGACTAACCATAGTAGCCTTAATAATTTCTTATAATAATATCTCTCATATCCTAAACAAAGTAAATGGTTGATAAATCTCTTGGGGTATGGTTTAATCATCAATAACAAGAAGGAAAAGAAGAATGCGGTGGTCGATGCTCTATATTACAAAATTAATGCTATTGTTGATGTTAATGTCATATCTAGTCCTCTTTCCCAATATTAGGAGGGATGGATTTTTGACCTATAGACTACTAGCATCATTAAGAAATTGAAGTCTAGATTTTGCTATGTTTATTTTTCTCATATGTTAATAGGGTTCACTACAAGAAGGATCATATTTATCTTGTCCATTACACCTCAAAGCTTTCTCAAAATAATATAACCTAGCCATTGTGAAGAAGGTATTATTGAAAGTGAACCAATGACAAAAATATAAAATAGCTTAGGAAGCATTAAAGATGAATCCATAGAAGGGTTTGAGGCTAAAGAAGAGGAGAAACACTCCTACCAAAAATGCTAGATGTATTTGAGGCTAAATTTAAGGAGAAATTTTCTCTATGGAAATGAATAAACAACCAACAAAGAAGTGCATTGCAAGAATTTGATTTCCATCTTTCACCTACATACAATGTATATGACATGTTCCCAAACATCTGAGAAAGCCATGATTCCCCTTTGTATGGTTGTGGATCCTCCATCTAGGTCATATGTCCCATATATATAACTAGTATAAAATAGGAGCTAATATATATAACTTACTAATATTGTAAATAAATTTGAAGAATTTAATATTTATATCAAATATAGAACTCGATATGTTTTAAAAATTGTATTTATTAATAAATTAAATATTTTAAAATATATAAAAATAAAATCAATATAAAAAAACAAATCTTAAGAAATATACCTTGTTTGTGACAGTAACATATGGAAATTGCTTTGGTATTTTAGAAGCATATTTTATTTTGTGTAACATAATATTTTTAACAAATAAACATTAAAAAAAATACAATGCATGGAATGGTAGTCATGATGTATTGCTAATTATTATTATAAAAAGAGAATGTTGTTTACGTGGTGATTTTTTTAGGGATATTTAATTGGATTAAAAATTTATCAACTAAAATTTAAATTTATTTTTCATTATAATAATTGTGGAAAGATATATTGATTAGGATTATTATGTGAAAGAAAATAATTACTTTCTAATTATTTTAATGCATTGAAAAAGGAGGAGTCATATAGGTTCTAATAATTTAGAGAGAAATGGCTAAAGGAATGAGATAGATATATATAAAAAAAAATGCTACAACAACAACAAAATTTTATCTTCGTTATATCAAAAATATTATAACTCTAGACGGAAGAAATTTTGAGGATGAAGAAGATATAAGGAAGGAATAAATTAATTATTTCAAAAATATTTTATCAGATTCTAGGCCAAGATAAGGAGGCACAAGAAAAACTTCTACAAAATATTCCATCAATTATCACTCAGGGAAAAAATGAAATCTTGATAAAGAAGATATCTATGGAGGAGCTCCATGAAGAAATTTTCTCTTTCCATCCTAACAAGGCACCTGTATCTAATGGATTTCTTACATTTTTCTTTCAAAAATTTATGTATTTATTAAAGAGTGATATGTTAGATGTGGTTGAAGAGGCTCAAAAAAGGAATGTTGCAATAAGTGAGATAAATTCTAATTTTATTACCTTAGTTCCCAAGAAAGGTGACACCAAATATTTTGATAATTTTTGTCCAGTAAGCCTTTGTAATATGATTTATAAGATCAATTCAAAAATTATGACAAATAGGTTGAAGGGTATTCTAGGGTGTCTTGTATCAAAGAAACAAGGTGGCTTTGTTCATGGTAAACAAATTCTTGATGGTGTAATTATTGTGCAAAAGGCCATACATTCTCTTCATTCTATGAAAAAACCAAATATGCTTTTGAAATTAGATATGAACAAAGCATATGATACGATTTCTTGGAATTTTCTACATGTTATTCTCAAAAAGGTTGGCTTTGATTATAGTTGGTGTGAGTGGATTAAATTTTTTTATAGCACTATAAAAGTCTATTTTGATCAATGGTTCTCCTACTAGGTACTTCAATTCATCTTGTGGACTTCATCAAGGTGATCCTCTTTCTCCTTATCTATTCATTATTCTGGTAGAAGCATTAGGGAGAGTCTTTTCAAAGATAAAAATGGATGGAAAAATCAAGGGTATTCATGTTACAAAAAATAGCCCCTTTGAATCTCATCTCCAATTTGTTGATGATACTTTTCTTTTGGGCTATCCCTCAGTCAGTGAGGTCTTGGAGTTTAAATAATTCTTATAATGCTACGATAAGGCTACTAGACAATTGGTAAATACTTCAAAATATAGGATTTTTTCATTAATACTACCTTAGATTTAAAACAAATTTTTATGAAAATTTTAGGGTTTAAAATCGAAAGATTTCCATCAACCTACTTGGATATTCCTTTGTATAATAAATGAAATAAAAAGGAGCTTTGTATATCTTTTTGGATAGAATGAATGCTTGCTTGATAGGTTAGAAAGGTAAGACTTTATCCATGGCAGGAAGGCTACAACTCATAAAGACTACATTGCAATCCATTTCTATTTATATGATGTCACTTTCAAGACTACCAATAGGTATTGCATCAAAAATTGATAAAATTCAAAGAGACTTTCTATGGAAAGGTTGTGAGAAAAAATTTATGTTTCCTCTTTGTAAGTGGGATAGGGTTTGCAAAGGAAATAATATTGGAGGATTAAGCTTACAAAATTGTAGACTTATGAATTTGGCATTAGGAGCAAAGCTTGGGTGGAGATTATTCAGAGATCAAGGAAAAAATTGGGTAAAAATATTACTTCAAAAATATATAGGTTCTCTTGATGCAACATAATTATTTAGGAAAAATACTCTACCCAAAGGATCATCAACATGGAACTTTATATAAGAGAGTTTGTAATTGATAAAGAAGTATATTATATGGTCAATCAATGAGGGGAGTTATGTAAATTTTTTATATGATGCTTGGTTGAAACCTTATCCTCTTATCTCTGACTCATAATGAAAACCATTGGTGCAAACATACCTTATGTGTAAAGGCCCAAAGGTCAAAGATTATATTATTATGAGCAAAAACTCTAGATTATGGATTTATTTTAGTAACCTAGTTGGAGGAGAGGAACTCAAAAAAATTGCAGATGAATTTCAAAAGATGCTTCAAGAGTTTTATTTACCAATTTTTACATGAAAGGATTAGTTGGTTTAGAATTTATCAAAGGGTGGTGGATACTCGGTCAAGTTCGGATATGAGAATTTAGAATAATCAAAATTCTCTTCTCCAAAAGATTTTTCTTGGAAGAACATTTGGTCATTAGAGGCTCTCCCTAAGGCCTCAACATTTCTTTGGTTAGCAGTTCAAAGTAAGATTCTTACAGGAGAGAATCTACAAAGAAGAAGATATTATGAACCCTTCAGATGTGCCTTATGTAAAAAGGATTTAGAAATATCAAACCATTTACTTCTTCATTGTCCATTTTCTCACACCATTTGGGGTTATTTTTTTTAAATATGAAATTATATTGGGTAGCTCTATCAACATTGAAAGAGTTGATAAAATGTTGGATACATTATTTCAAATCTAAAGCATTATGTATTCTTTGGAGGATTGGCCCTGCCATTGTTTGTTGGAATTTATGGCTTGAAAGGAATAACATAATTTTTAAAAATAAATATCAAAATCATGCCCAAGTTTAAAACCATATTAATGTCTCTCTTGTAGAATACCTATAAATATGGTGCTCATCATGGGAGGTCTCAATTGCAGAAACAAATATGCTAATAACTTGGCAACATGCTTTGAACATACATGGAAGAGTCGTCTATGATAGTGAAATAAATACAAAGGATCTCCTTTAATCTATGGTAAAATAGAAATGTCTAAATATTGGGTTTATCAAAATTAATTTTGATGGTGCTTATAAAGGAAATCTAGGAAAAGTTGGTGGAGGTGGTGTTTTTAGAAATAGTGAAGGAAAAATTCTCTTCACTTATTCATAATCATATGAACTTAAACTAACAACTATGTAAATGCTAGGGCACTTCTTAGAGGGATTAAAATTGTAGCATAAAAAGGATGGAAATATATTTCAATTGAAGAGGACTCACAAATTATCATCAATGTTATTAACAAAAATGGATGTGGAGGCTTGATAAAAAATAATATTATTGTTGATGTTCATCATCTATTACTAGAAGCAATCTCCTAGCAATGTGAGCATATTTATAGAGAAGGAAATCAAGTGACTGATAAATTAGCAAATTATAATGTTGATCTTCATCCCAATGAAATTCAAATTTTATAAGGCAATTGGCCAAGTGAGATTTTATATCTTAATTAAAATGATGTCAAGAAGTTGATTGTGAAAACATAGCACTTTGAGGAAGTTGAACAATATATCTAAGGGAAAAAAGAAATTAAAAAATTGTGATAAAAAGGTATGCTGCATCAAATGTAATATTTTGGTATTTTGATGGGTGTGGCCACATATAACCAAAAGGTATTTTGATAAAAAGGTATGCTGCATCAAATGTTCTTCCTCTTCTACATTAGAGGAAGACTCAAATTTCTGATTTGTCAAACAAACCAAAACTAAATTTTTTAAAAAATTATGTTTGTGTGTTCAGAGGAAAATAGGAACGCACAAATGGCTTCCCAAAGTAAGCAACGTGGTCAAGCAAACTTAGACTGACTATACGTAATCCTCTCATCAACCTTTCTCCTTCCATTTTCCCATCACAAATCCAATCTGAGTTTTGCCACTACTAATTTATTTTACAGTCACATAGAAGGATGTTTAAATTGTTTATATTGATGTATGCAAGTATATTGTAATATAATCTAGTTAAATATATAAAATATATTTTACTAAAAAAAATTGTTGAGGGATTGGGCCTCTGCTTCTTGGCAATTTTTCCTTTGAGCGAGAGGCCCCTGTACTTCCTGGTCTTCCGTCTCCGTGTTTCTCACAGTTTTTCTGCTTTGTTTGGTGGTGGTAGGTGACGTCTTTTGCTAGTCGGGGCCTTGTCAGTTCTCTGTATCTTTTGAGGTATGGTAAGACATTGAAAATCTGGCTTCTTGACGGCCACCAGGCGGAAAGAGCTACTTGCCAACCCAATCTGTGGGGTTGATTTGGGGCTCTGGTTGCTATGCACATGGTTTTGGTTGGTGGTCCCTTGTTTGGTTCTTGACACCTAATTTGGTGAGTGTTGGCTTCTTGTGGGTTGGTTGCTTGTCGGGGATTTTGGTCATTCGGCTCTGCTTTTCTTCTTGGTCTCGGTATACCACTGAATATCCGGTCGGGGTCCCTATGGGAAGGGGATCGGACCAAAGGCCGAACCAAACCTGCTAGGGTGATTGTGGAGTGTTGTTGTTGCAGTTGCTTTTGGCTAGTTTCCCTGGTAGTGCCAAGTCAGGGTTCCGTCGCTCAGGTGGTTGGTTGGTGGTTCTGGCAGCAGAGCAGAGTTTATTTCTCCAGAATTTTTAGAAGTATTGCCCTCATGGTCCCTAGTTTGTGGGATTTTTTGCAGAGCCTCGATTTTGCTGGGTTTTTCGGGTTTCTTCGTCCGTCGGTGTGTGGGGTTTGATTATATGTTTTTTGGGCGGAGGGTTTGGTCCTGCGTGAGCTTTGTTTTTCAGACTCTATTTTCAGAGTGTTTCAAGGGTCCTCCTTTGTTCCTGCTTTTGTCATTCCATGTGGAAGCATTTTTCATTAGCATTGCAATGGAACTTGGGTTCGTTGGTCAGTTTCCTCTGTTGGGGTCTCGGCTTCCAGCTTTCTTTGGTTGATCTGAGGTCCTGGTGTGTTGCTCGTTGCTGTTTTTGTCGGTGCTGCAGGATCTGGTTTCTAGATTGATTCTCGCTAGTGGTTTTGTGCCAGAGTGGTTTCATTTCAAAATCTTATGCGTGGGTTGTTTTGTTATCTGCCTTGGCCCTTCTGTTGATGGGACAGTTGTCCTCGTTGCTCCAGTTGTCAAGGTTCGCCCGTTCCTTGTGGGACGGGCAAGTTGTTTAAATTTCAAATTTTATTTTCTTTCGCCTTTTCGAGCATGAGGTCCGTGTGATGGCCCATGTGGTTTCTCCGACTTTACGACACCTTGGATGTGATTGCTCTTGTTCTTGCTTGGTGCGATTGGCGATTTTTCCTCTTCGAGGTGTTGTTGCTAATCTCCTTTTCGAGATTGTTGTTGGGTTGTATTTGTCTTTTTCTCCCATTGGGAGTTGGGGTGTTGCTAATCTCCTTTTGGAGATTGTTGTTGGGTTGTATTTGTCTTTCTCTCCCATTGGAAGTTGCTGTGTAGATTGTAGGTTTCCTCTCAAAACTCTCTTTTTTAATATTAAAAAAAAAATTAAAATAATGTTTAAATAAATATTTTATAATTAAATTTTTAGATTAATATAAAATATTTTTTAAATATAATTATTATTATTAAAAAATAATATAATAATCTAATAAATATATATTTTAAAATTTATAAATAATATTATTAATAAAAAAATTATATATGTAATTTCCTCATATAATAACTATAAGCAAAATCAATATTTGGTGGAAAGGAAATCACCACTATATATATTCATCAAAACTTTTTCTCTATAGTTATAAAAAAAAACTTAGATTCAAACTTGGAGCATGTCTGTTGGTAAAGGCAGTAATTTGATTTTAATCAATTCAGTGCAAGCTAGCTCGTCAAGGTACCAATCCCAAGTTACTGATGATCCACTTCAAATCAAGTTAAATTAAACAAGGAAGGAAAATAAAAATCATAAAAAAAATCCCAAGATTATAACTGATTCTATTATGTATTAAAAAAAAATCCTCTTTTAAACTATCAAAATAAATTTGTGCCAAACAAAAATCACACCCTTCCAATGTGAATGTGGCCACCATATTTCCAACGAATAGTTGTAACGTCAATTTATTTCTGACGTGGAAGAGACGTACTACCCTATAACTGCGCATTGAAGTTTATGCGTGTGGAATAAACATATTGATACCCACCCATTAACACCTTTTACATGAGTGAAAATCCTATGTTGCATACATAATTAAACATATTGATACCACGAATCATTTTATTCGTGATTTGTGTAATGTGAATAAATTAAGATGAAATACGATAAGTATTAACCTGTATCAATTTCAAAGGTTGGGACAAATGATTGCATCTTTACATTATTAACTGCTCTCAACAGTCTCACACTTAATATATAAAATAATGAAACAATCATTTAAAGCTCATACATAAAAGATAGAATTAGCACTGTGTTTAGAATATCTCTAAGACCATAATTATTCCATTCTATACTTAGAATAATATGTTATGCATAACAAAACTTTTGGTTTGTAGTGCTTAGTCAGTCATAATATGTTGTTTTATTTTGTACATGTCAGGAACTTGTTCTATTTAAAAACAATAATATTCATGAATAAATTGCGTTTATAAATAAGTTGTATTTTCTATTGTTTAATGAAGTAATGAAGTAATCTTATTTTTCTAAGTTTTATAATTTGAAATTTTTATTTTTATTTTTATTTTTTTTATCAGTTACCGTTTTGTTAGAAGATTAGCAGTTTAATTTATATTTGTTGTGTATTTTAGGGACTACAACACTTTTACAAGCTTTTTGTTAGAGTATAAAGTTGGGGATTGCAATTGCTTGTCACCTCAAATTTTTCGATGTTATGATTGGGGAATTTAAGGATGGCACAATAGCAACAAGTTTCCATCTTGTGGGCATGCTTGTTGCAAAGGTAGTAGTCTGATCTGAATCCTCTGAGTGCATGCTAGATTAACGACGATGATAATATGAATTTTGAGTGATCGGTGGTCCCCCTCACGTCGGGTCATCAACAACGAGGTGGTATAGGCTTGTTGGGAGCAGCCCTTGTGGTTTGATTCTTGCACTTGCCAGTTACTAAAAATAGTGTGGATGTAACCAACTTCGGTATGTATAAGAAAAAATAAGTTTCTACCTCATATTCTAGAGGATGAATGCAAAAGACAACCAAGTAGATAAACCAATTAGCAAAGATGCCAAATCTCGGTGGGATCCTCCATGGACACTCATTATCCACCTTGGATGGGGAGGATCATTGGACCATGATCCATCATCTCCTTCTAGCTCCATAACTCTTGTTACATAAATAGTTCATAGTTGATTCACTATGTCTAATTTTATTTGTTAATTTTGATTTAATGGTTCTACCTAGTGTAAACATTAGGGTGCGATTTTCTATCTACCCATTTTTTTGAATTCATGTACTTTATTTCTTTTCTAAAATAATATGATTATTGCACTTTTTCATCAGGAAAAAAAACCTATATAATTTGTTTAAATGTTTTATAGTAAAAATATTATTATAATTTAAAAAATAGAGGTACAATTTAATTTATGTATTCTATATTAATTCAAACTTCTCCACACAATATTAAGTTTTTAATATTTTGTGAAAACTTAATATCAACGGTTTTATGGTGGTCAGTGAGCGAAACGATAGGCCAAAATAGTGAAAACGCTTTTCACGGCTACCCCAAACTAGGGTTTCACAAGACACATTTGGAAGAGACGCATTTGGTTATTGTTGATTAGGGTTTCATAAGACATCATCTACTTGTTGTGGAATATATATTTTAATACAATTGTGTGTTGGGGGAAGGGTTACTGTGGTAAATACAAAGTGTTTCTATGCAAAGATCCCACTAAGAGGGTTCATTATTTTTGGATCGCCCTTCATTGTGTTAGAATAAGTAATTATTCTCTTAAGTTCTACTAGGATAGACTTACTTGAGTTTCCACTCCTTCATGAGTCAAGTGAACTCTCAGTTATAGTCTACATCAGATTTGATGAGTTGTTGTAATCCAATGGCTCTCAATGATCAACTTTGTTATTTATACAAAGTTGATCCATGGAATAATCAATCAGTTCTTGATATTTCAGTAATGCTTTGCATATCTAGTCTTTGTCCTTCAATATTGTTCTTCAATATTTCTAACATGGTACCAGAGCTGGTCTAGATTTTGTGAGCATTCTTTCTTTAAGTTCTGGTTCATTTTTTTTATGAAAGTATTTCAATGCCTCTTCATTCTTTCTAATATATTGTGAAAGGATTATGGCAATAATTTAGACTACTCTTCTGGTCTATTAGTCTTTCATCACTCTTTTGCAAGATTAATCTTCTGCATTTTTTTAGAGCTTTCATTAGAGCTCTATTTGGATCTCCGGTAACAATCACTCCTCTTTGTGGATGGTATATAATTTTGTTGTGCATATATGCAAACTCTTGCACTGCCTTTGTCTGTGTGAATGCATTTTTTTGGCTCTACCATATTCTTGTTGATTACCGGATGATCGACTTCAATGAATTGTAATAGCCTTGTGAAAACTTTGGAGAGGTTCTATAGTCGTTAGTTGTTTTCTCCCTTTTGATTACTCTTTGCTCTGTCACTTTGACCATTGTCAAGTGATCGTGGGTCCTACCAAACCCGAGATCGATACAACCATTGCTCGTTTGCATTCTCTCTTCATGAAAATAGCATCATATCTTTTTGGCATGCATTAGAGGAGGCTTTGTCAATGTTCATCTATGGTTTATTCATTTGGAATGGCTAGAGAGCCTAAGTTTCAAGCCCAATGTTCTCTTATTTTGTTGCACTCTCAGATAACGCACAGTTTGAAAGATCTCTTCGAATTTCAAGCCCAACGTTCTCTTGTTTCGTTGCACTCTCAGATATCATTGAGTTTGAGCGATCTCTTCAGAGGATTTTTTTATTGACATCAATATTTATACCCCTTCCTTTTTCTCAAGATATCCATCTGCAAGTTTGAAGTACTCTGTTTGAAAAGAGAAAATTTTTGGAGCTCAAAGTAAAGCACTACATTTGAAATCCTCTGTGTTCGAGTTGAAGCACCACATTTGGGAGCGAAGCAATAGTGGCTTGGTGCCTCAGGAGAGCAAATCACATTTTTTTGATGTGGCAATGATTCGAACTAAGCATCGTTCCCTCCGCGTGGTACTTCATCCATTCATGCCTCCTCCTAACTGCAGGCGACAACAATGAGTGTTTTTTATCTCCTTTTATAATCTCTTAAATTACCTTGTTCATCTCGCTTCCATTTCCTTTTTTTCCTTTTGTATGCAGGAAAAATTGGTGTGTAGAGTTCGAGGAAAAGCAAGGATGCCTACTGCATTTGATGCCTACTACATTCGACGCCTGCTGCATTCGAGGCATAGCAAGGATGCCTGCTACTTTTGACGTCTTTCAAACCCGAAGCACAGACCAATTGTAGAGAGGTATAAGAACTTGAGGTGGCTTTCTAGAGTGAACGACACTCTATTCAACGCGTAGGAGGTGCTAATTTCAGCATCGTAAAGCATTCAAGGGTGCTTCACATTCAACACTCCCTCCAAATCTCGAAAGGTGCATCCTTCCAACGTGCTTCGACTGAAGCATCACAACAAAGCGGTGTAATTTTTCTTTGGTCTCTTCATTTTTGAAGTTGTGATCCAAGTATATTGTTTTTATTAAGTTAAATATCTGAATTTTTTACCTTTTTTCATAGCCCTTTTATTTTTCAAAAGGCTATCTTCAAAAAAGGTAAAAGTCAATTGTAACCTAATAAATATAAATTTTTTTGGGGGGGATTTTCGGTGTTGTTTCTAGCACCTTTGTTTTTTGCCATTTAGTTTAAAAGGGGGGTCTCAATTTATCTAATTCTTATTGTCATCTCTATAGCCTCCCTTTATAAGTGGCACCTTTTTTTTTTTTTCATAATATTGCTTGTTATTTAAATACACTTTTTTTTCAGCTATATATTCATTTCTTATATTTAAATATAGAGATAAAAGAAAGTCTATTTCTCATAATCATTCAAGCAATCAAAACTAAAGTTTACTTAAAAAGTGGATAATTTTTTTCCACTTCTTGCTTGTTCATTAAATACACTTCTTTTCAGCTATATTCCTTTTTATATAAATATATAAAGAAGTCTATTTCTAGAATTAAATTCAAGCACTCAAAAAAAAAATCCAAAACTAAAGTTTTCCTTCAAGATATATTGCCTACGTTCCACGTACCACTATCCTTCAAAAACTTATAGTTTCCCTCACGTTAGGGCGGGTTTTTTGAGAGACTTGGTATACAGGCTTGGAAAATATTTTTTTTGGTCACCATATTTCACATGTTGGATATCTCTCTTACTTATAGTTTCCCTCTCGTAAGGGTGAGTCATTGAGATATTCTGATATCCAAATCTGGTTGATCATCCTTGCATTTCAAGCCTATGTTCCAAATATTTTTTCTACTCATTACTTAAAGTTTCCCTCAAGTAAGGGCGGGTAATTGAGAAGAATAATATTGGGTCTGGAAATTGTCTCTAAAGCAAATTTTAATATAACAAAACTCTATTACTTATAGTTTCCCTCTCGTTAGGGTGGGTAATCTGAGGATTGTGACATTAAAAAGCTTACATATCTTCTATCAATTGCACTAATCAACACTTGAAGTTGTAAGGGGGGTATATTGGTTAACTTCAACTTTCTTTGGAAAAATGAATACAATTGATCTTCTCACCCCTCATAACTATCACACTTGGAAACCCAAAATTTTAAATCTTATCTCTCAAAAAGGGCTCACTCACTTGCTAGAAGAAAAGCAACCTGAATTTGAGAAAGAATATGAAATATTTGTTCATAAAGGAAAGATGTATGAAACAATGGGTATTATAAGCACTAATGTAAATGAAAGCTTATGGTTTCACATTACGGATTGTAAAACTCCTTATGAAAGTTGGGAGAAACTAAAGAACTTATTTGGAAAAGTAGATCAAATAAGGTCAATGCAATTAGAGGCAGAATTAACAACATTATCTCCTGAAGACTTTAGCAATATTGTTGACTTTCTCACCAAATTTAAAGAAGTCCTTACTCAATTTAAAGGTAGTGGCAAGGATAAAAAATATGAAGAATGCATCTATCTAATTCTTTCTAAATTAAATGGTGTATTTCAAATATTCGCAACCACCTTTCTATCTACAAAAGATGCTCTTGGTGCAAGTTTCAAAATGCCCTCCTTAGAAGAATTTTGTGAGAGACTAACTAGAGAAGAAACAAAACTTGCAAAGTATGAGATCTCTTCCTCTTCCTCTAAAGCCTTAGTAGCATCCACCTCCACTAAAGAAAAATTCAAAAAGAAAGAAAGAAGTCCCATAACTTGTACTCACTACAAAAAGAATGGTCATTCTGCAAACAAATGCTGGAAAAGATTACAACAACTAGAGGCAGCTATGAAGGATCAAAATATAGACAATAAAAATTAGATAGGAAAAGCCCTAAATGTTCAAGGGAAGACCACCAATACTTCATCTAATTACTGGGTCCTAGATTCTGGAGCAACTCATCACATGACTACTTCAGATGAGTCATTCTCTTCTATCTCCTCAAGTTCAACATGTAGCATAGAAGTTGGTGACTCTTCCTTTATCCCAATCAAAGGAAAGGGTGACATATCCATTTATGGTGGCTCTATCAATAATGTTCTCTATGTTCCAAACATTGCAACAAATCTCCTCTCCGTCTATCATATTTGTACTTTTGGAAAGGGGAAAATTGTTCTCTTCTCTCCAACAAGAGTTGAGATAAGAGACTTTCAAGACCCCCACTCTCTTATAGCCAAAGGAGATATTGATCACAACACTCACCTATTTCACTTCAAAGGATTCAAAAATCCATAAGGGGCCTCTTATTTTGTGGCTCATGGAGATCTTGAAAGCAAAATTTGGCATGAAAGGTTTGGTCATCTCAGTTATAACTACCTAAAGGAATTGAACACCCATGAAATGGTAACATGTTTACCTCAAGTCTCTTCTATTGATGGAGTATGTCCTGGATGTGCTCTTGGAAAGCAACATCAAGATCCTTTCCACCCAAGTGGTTCTCTAAAAGCCTCATCCCCTCTAGAGTTAATCCATAGTGACTTGATGTTTTTCCCAGAGCCTTCTTTCAAAGGAGCAAAATATGCTCTAACCTTCATTGATGACTTTTCCAGAAGAACTTGGGTCTACTTCCTAAAATACAAAAGTGATGTTCTATCCCACTTCAAAATCTTCAAAGCCTTAGTTGAAAATCAGGCCTCTTGCAACATCAAGCAAATTCGCATAGATAATGGGGGGAATACTGCAGTAATGAGTTCTCAATATTTCTATCAAGTCATGGCATCATTCATAAGCATTCTGTCTCCCATAATCCATAGCAAAATGGCATTGCAGAGAGGAAAAACTGAACATTGAAGGAAATGGCAAACTGTATGCTCCATTCAAGAGATCTTCCAAAAGTTTTTTGGGCAGAAGCTATTAACTATGCAAACTATATTCAAAACCACACACCTCATAAAGCTCTTGACCATTTAACTCCTGAAGAAGCATGGACTGGCTCAAAACCGGATGTCTCCTTCTTCAATATTTTTGGGTGTACTACTTGGGCACACATCCCAAAGAAGAAAAGGAAGGCTCTAGATAAGAAAAGCAAAAAGCTCATCTTTGTTGGTTATTGTGAGGAAATGAAAGCATACAAGCTCCTTGATCCCACAACTCATGAGGTATTTTTTCATAGGAATGTCCAATTTGATGAAACATTCCCTCAGAAAGATCCTCAACCATCCTCTTCCTCTATTGAGCCTTCTCCTATAGTAGAACCTCAATATAATGAAGAACCAACTTTAGAGATTAATTTAGAGATTGATGATCAAGATGAGGAACCTATAACTCCAACTCAAAGTCTTTCCACTCCTTCTACTCCTTCCACTATGCCAAAATGGGCCCACACCATTGTTAAAGAAGCTACTCCTTACATCCAAAATCTTCCATCATCCAGATTAACCAACTCCATAGGCACTGGTCTTGTCTGTCAATCTATTTCCTCTGATCCTCAATCCTTCAAAGAAGCAACTGGTATTAAAGAATGGGATGATGCCATGGAAAATGAATTCTCTTCCTTAATCAAAAATAAAACTTGGGATTTAGTTCCCCTACCTAAAGGAAGGAAATTAGTTCATTGTAAATGGATTTACAGAACAAAATATGGGCCTAATGGAGAAATTGACAAACACAAAGCTCACCTAGTAGCCAAAGGTTTCTCTCAAATTGAAGGAATTGATTATGCTGAAACCTTTGCACCAGTTGCCAAAATGGATTCTGTTAGACTAGTTCTTGCTCTGGCTGCTTCCCAAAAGTGGTCTGTCTTTCAAATGGATGTAAAAAGTGCTTTCTTACATGGGGACTTAAAGGAAGAGATATTCATGGAACAACCTATTGGTTTCACTCAAGACTCCTCTCTTGTTTGTAGGCTAAAGAAGTCTCTCTATGGCCTCAAACAAGCTCCTAGAGCTTGGTATGAAAAAATGGACTCCTTCCTTCTTTCCTCAGGTTTTTCTCATTGTGAGTCTGATAACACAATCTACATTTGGAGAGATGAAGGAAAAATCACCATACTTGTTCTATATGTTGATGATCTACTACTCATTGGTAGTGACTTCGCTCACATTCAGACTATAAAAGACTCCCTCTCTAAAAAATTTGATATGGTTGATCTGGGTCTAGCTCATTACTTCCTTGGGATCCAAATAAATCAAACAGATGCAGAAATTTCATTGTGTCAACAAAAATACACTCTAGATCTTCTTCAAAGGTTTAAAATGATAGATTGCAAACCTTCTCCTACACCTTTTCAGTCTGGAGTCAATCTAAGTACTTCCTGCACATCCCCTCTATGTGATGCAACTCTATACCATCATCTTGTAGGGAGTCTGTTATACCTTACTCATACTCATCCAGATATCTCATATGTTGTTGGCTTAATATCCAGATTCTCACATCAACCTCATTTTAGTCACTGGCAAGCAACAAAAAGAATCCTCTGCTACTTGCAAGGAACTACTCACTTTGGGCTCTTATATGAGGGAAAATCCATGGATATCATTGGCTACATGGATTCAGATTGGGCAGGTTTAGTAGAAGATAGATGTTCAACTTCTGGCTATGTCTTTTGTCTTGGTTCTTCACCAATTGCTTGGTTATGCAAAAAATAACAAGCAGTGGCCTTATCATCTACAGAGGCAGAATACAAGGCAACAGTTTTAGCAAGTCAGGAAGCTCTTTGGCTTCATCATATTCTAAGAGAATTTGGTTTTTCCCATGACAAACCTATTACTCTTTGGTGTGACAATCAGAGCACAATTCATATTGCACGTAATCCAGTTGAGCATCAACGCACCAAGCACATTGAGATACACATGCACTTCATTCGACAACATATTCAGAATGGGGACATATACTTGGACTATATTCCAACTAAAAATCAAGTTGCAGACATCTTCACCAAGTCATTTCCTTCTCCATGTTACATACAGTTGCGAGAGAAACTTGGAGTATTACAACTACATTAAAATAGAGGTCTTTCACCTCTCCTTTTATTATTGTATTCTTTGGAGGATGGTTTTTTCCCATGTGGTTTTTTTATCATCTCTCCCTTACATATTGTACATGAGTACCTCATCAGGCCATGTTGTCGGGACTCATTTTTTTTTTGTTATTAAGGACAATCTTCGCCATCCGAAGACATGCCTCTTTATTTCATAGCAGATGGTTTTTCCCATGTGGTTTTTTCACCATCTCTCATATATATTGTAAATGAGTACCTCATCAGGCCATGTTGTTGGGACTCATATTTTTTTGTATTAAGAGGACAATCTTCACAAACCGAAGACATGCCTCTTCCTTTTTCCTTTTGATAGATGGTTTTTCCCATGGGGTTTTTACCATCTCTTCAGAAAAGAAACCATTGTACATGAGTACCTCATCAGGCTCTGTTGTCGGGACTCATTTGTACAATACACCCCTAGTATCACTTAAGGGGGGTGTTAGAATAAGTAATTATTCTCTTAAGTTCTACTAGGATAGACTTACTTGAGTTTCCACTCCTTCATGAGTCAGGTGAACTCTCAGTTATAGTCTAGATCAGATTTGATGAGTTGTTGTAATCCAACGACTCTCAATGATCAACTTTGTTATTTATACAAAGTTGATCCATGGAATAATCAATCAGTTCTTGATATTTCAGTAATGCTTTGCATATCTAGTCTTTGTCCTTCAATATTGTTCTTCAATATTTCTAACACATTGTTTCTCCATTCAATATAAAAATGTTGATTTAGCAAGGATAATCATGAATTCAAGGTGTGCATGTTGAGAAGTAGTTTTTGAATAATCACAAAGATGAGTCTGACTTCAGATTTCAGCTTCTCATGACTACCCCAAGATTAGGGTTTGGATTAAGAGGATGGACGAGCAAGCTAATAGTCAGGGCGAGAAGGATGAGCAGGTTCATGGTCATGGTTAGGGTGGTAAGAGTGAGCAAGATGAAGGGGGTGGTTAGGCTAGGGATTTGGATGGTGGTCCAAAAGTTAGTTAGGTTGATAAGTTGGCTTCTTCTGACATGCTTGGTATTGAGTTGGTGTCCGTTGGTGCTTGAGATTAGGGTTTATATTTTATGGGTGTCATCGGTTCTCCTGCCACTATGGCAGACCATGGGTTATCATTTGGAGTCATGAGATCTAGGGTCCCACCTATAGAGACCAAAAATTTTACTCTAGATGGGTCATCTTATGTGATAATTGTAACAAGTGGTTTGGGGCTTCAAGAGTCTAAATTTTTATTCAACTTATCTTTGGAGCATAATAACCTTCTCATCCCTAAAGATCTAGTGAAACTTACTATGGACTAGGGAGCTTCAAATCTGGTGAGTAAGTTTATACGGGTAAGGCCAAAGCTGGATGCAATGAGAAGGTGGGCTATTGGTAAATGGAAGCCCTTGGATTAGTTAGAGGTTATGGCCCTTTTGAAGGTCTTCTTCCTATTCAAGCTAAACTATGATGAAGACTTAAGGTGTATTCTAGGTAGTAGCCCTTGTATTTTTGGAAAGAGAGATCTCTTCCTTCATTTATGTAATCTAGATTTCAATCCAAATATCTAGAAGATTAACTCTTCTCTCCTCTAGGTTAGGCTCCCAAGTCTACTGATATAATATTTGGTATAATGACATTTTATGGGGAATATCAAAAGTAGTGGGGGACCTAATCTTGACTGACCCAACTACAAGATCTAAGTCCAAAATGGTTTTTGTATGTATGTACATTACTGCAGACTTGGAAGTAGATTTACCATCATCCATCGAGCTTATCTCAAGTTTAGGATCTTGGAATCAACCCATCGTCTATGAAAATTGATTAATTTTTTGTAGAAAATATAAAAAATAAAATCATATCCTTGAGAATTTCCCTATAAAGAAAATAGAAATACTCTTAGACTAATATATTCCACAAAGGCAAGAAGTCCCTTTTGTAGAAGGAGGCTAGACACTCGACTCAAGGATATGAGGTTGTTGGATCTTTAATCCTAGCGACTCAATTGATTTGGAGTGGGAGGAATCTATTTCATATCCTATTAACGTGGTTTTGGAATACCTTTAGAGGGAAGGTGGGGGCTTGTCTCTTCCCCTAGTTAGTTATACCCATTGATTGCCCTTGTTGAAGGTGCATAACCCTTTTGTTTGGTTGGGCTCAAAAGTTGATTTCTAGATTGATTGGGGAATGATAGTAACTTCAAGTCTAGATATTTCTCTTGTAGATCTGGTGGTAGTGAGAAAATATATCATGAGGTTGAATAAGGGTTCCCCAGGCCCAAAAACTTTTATCCATAAGAAAAATGTGGTCGATTTGGGGGTGGAGCAAAAGCCTAGGAAATTGTTTAATAGGAACCTCAAGAAAAAGGAGATAAAATAAAAAATAGCAGATGGAACTTAGCTCATACTAGGCTTGTAAAAAAGAAAAAGGGTTGGGAAAAGCAATGAAAGATCACCTCCTTTGGATCATTCTCTCCTATTAGAATGGGAGAGGAAGAAAACCCTATATAAAATCTCATAAATAAAACTCCTGTCCTAGAATATAAGGGGTTTGAATGGCCTTACAAAGCAATGAGTGGTGGCATTGTTGAGGAAATACTTTTTGCCTTATATTTTTTTACTTCAATAAATGAAGTTGGAGGAGGAGAGGGTTGATTTCGTCAAAGGAACTATTTGGAGGAGTGCACATTTTGTGGCTAGACCTAGTCAAGGGGATTTGGGGGACTTATGTGTCTTTAGAATAGTGAGAAAATGATAGGCTCAATGTTATCAACCTTTGATAAAGTTATTGACATCATTTTTTATTGTAAGGATTCCAATTGTCAGTGTGTTCTTTCTAATATCTATGCTCAAAACTCATATACTAATAGGAGTATGCTTTGGAGCTCATAAAGCACTATGATAGAAACCTTCAAAAGTGAAAGCTAGATTTTGGCTGGATATTTCTACTCTACGCTCTTCCAATCTAAAAAGAAAGGGGGAACTACATGCATTTTGAGAGGTATGGAAGATTTTGATTTGTTTTTGAATCAAAATGAGGTAATGGATCTTGACCTTAAAGGAAATAAATATACATGGAATAATAGGATAATTGGGTACCAACTCATTCAGATTTGGTTAGTTATAATATTGATTTCTAAGGAAGCCTTACTCATTTTTGGAGATACTTCTATGCTCTCTCCCTAAAGTGGGATCATACCATAACCCTTTATTGATGTGTTTGGATTAGCCTTCTAAGAGGTTTCCAAGGCCCTTCATATTTGAGGCGATGTGGTGCAAGCACCCTAATCTGTAAGAAAATATTAAGGACTAGTGGTCCTAGGACTTCTCTGGCCCCTTAATTTCCTAAATAGCTTCCAAGATTAGGTGGGTTAAGCCAAACATTAAAATATAGAACAAGGTCATCTTTGGTCATATCTCCCAAAGAAAGGATTATTTGAAATCTCAATTGATGGAAATTGAGAGAGCAATAAATGTTGGGGAGCAGTCTAGGGAGATTATAAATAGAGAGAAAGGGGTGCTTGTTGAGCTCCATAATACTCTGGCTAAGGAGGAGATTATTTTAAAATAGAAGTCAAGGGAACTATGTCTCAAAGCAGGAGACTAAAATATAAAATGTTTCTATGTGTCTACTCTAAGGCATAGAACCTCCAATAGAATTAGATAAATTTTGAAGGATGATGGATCTAAAATAGATGATATTAAGGAAATTAGGTTGGAGGCTATTAGTTTTTTTAATCCTTGCTTTGTGATATGGAGGAGAGTGACTCCCAGGCTGAGGATCACTTATGGTAAAATGTCACAAACTTGATTTCTAAATACATGAAATCATTCTTGTTGATCCTTTTAAAGGATGAGAAAATTAAAAAAGTAGTTTTTAAAATGGGATGTTTGAAAGCCCCTAGTCTAGACGGATTTCCCCAAATCTCCTTTCAAACTTTTTGGCACATTATGGGGAAAGCCATAGGAGATGCTCTGAAAGAGATTCAAAGATCTGGTACCATTCTCAGAGATGTAAACTACACCTTCATGATCCTTGTTCCATAATACCAAAGAGATAAGGTATTTAGTGACTTTAGACCTATTAGCCTTTGTAATACCATCTATAAGCTTTTAACAAAAAAATTGGGTAATAAGATCAAAGCCATTTCTCCCTAAAATTATAGATCCAACTCAAAGTGGGTTTATGGAAGAAAGTCAAATTCTAGATGGAATTATTTCAGTTCATGAATTTGTTCATTCTATGAACAAGAGTAAGAGAGTTGAGCTTTTTCTCAAGCTCAATATGAACAAAGCATATGTGAGATATTTAAAATTTTAGACATGACATTCTAGCCGATGTGAGATATAATTAGAATGGAGTTTTATAATATGTAGAAGAAAGCATATAAAAAGGCATATCTAGGAGAAATGATCAATCCAATGCTAGTTAAGATCATTTCTAAAGGATTCTATAGACATAGGGTTTCTAACTATGGGCCAATTGCTCTTTTGGTTGTCACTTGCAAAATTACTACTAAAGCTCTAGAACATAGATTAAGACCTATGGTGCAATAAATTATGAGGGTTGAACAAACTTGATTCTTGAAGGATATACTCATTATAAATATTTTATTTTCGGCTTGGGAATCTCTGAAGCATGTAGTAGAATCTAGTAAAGATGCCCTCTTTATTCAATTATATTTTAATAAAGAATGTAATAGAATATATCTAGCATTAGTTTTATAAATACTTTTGTGGCTTGGGTTTAGGCCTAACTTCTACCATAAAAAGTCAAATTCATTTCTTGATGATTCTACCATAATTTCCATTAATATAACTCTTTCTGAGCCTATTAAGTTACATTGTTCTATTTTATAAGGTTACCCTATAGATTCATTTTTTTTTATTTTGTGTCTACATATGCCTTAAGTTATTTGTTTCAAAGAGCAAAAAAATCTATGTTAACTAGGCATATATGTATTTCAAAAAATGGCATGGTTGCTAATCCACACTTTGTAAATGATTTATCCTTCTTCATTAGAAATGATCAAGATGGTTTAGAAAATATATTGGATATGTTCAATTCCATTTGTTTGCTTTCTAGGGTTAAACTTTCTCCTAGTTAAATAGGGTTTATCTCAATATAAGAGGGTCCATGTCATAATTGAATTCCTTAAGGATAGAAGCAAGTCAAACATGAGGAACTTGATAGGATTAGATCCTCAACCATAAATATGTAGAAATGGTGTATGGCCATATTTTAGTGAAAACTAAATAGTTGGTGATTGAGCATATTTTTATAGCTAATCAACTCTAGGTGGTGGATAAAATATCTATTACAACTCATATTTATTGCTTAGTGTCCTTACATTCAATTCATGTAAGTGGTCTATAATTTTCTTTGGCAGAAACTATGATAGTTAAAGAAAGTTGTTATTTAATAGGTGTAGTGTACTAATCCTAAAGTTAAGAAGTTTTGGGTTTAGTAGATCCTTGGATAGAAATCATAAGTTTTATGGCTAAATGAGGGCTAAGCTAATTTCTAGAAATGAAACTTGGCAAAGGGTTGTCATGTCTTTTTATTCCAATCTACACTTTGAAGGGATGCTAGGTAAGATATTAATTACTTTGATAAGATTTTAAATGCATAATATTTTTATATTCAATATTATTTACCTATTTAGTGTCTTTAGAAATCTTGGTAGATTGTTTAATGCCTTTTGTCTTATGATGGATCTTCCCTTAGGTAAGGTTTAAGATTTCCTTCCTCAATTGTGTGGGAAATGGACTAGTCCTAATTAATGATAAGCCCCTACATTGGAATCCCTAATTCAAATTAAAGAGTTTATTTAAAATATGGATTAGAAAATTATTTGATATATGGGATACTTGCAAACATACTTGAAATTATTGGGCCCAATTAAGCATGTAATATTCTTTCACTAATAAATTTTGAAATATCCTTGATTAAATCCATGGGTTGGTGAGTTAAGAGTTGTATGTTAAACCCTCAACTACTTTACCCTACAACAAGTTCAAATATTAGAGGTAGCTTGATGATAAGAGGATTTGTAAATCCTACTTTAAATTTTTCTATAAATATTTTATTCCCTTGATTTTTTTGGCTTCTATACTTAATGATATATGGAAGATTAGGCTTGTTGAATCTTTTTGAAGAATATTAAGTGATCATATTTAGAAATTTACTACTTCATTGTGAAACATATTTTTTACTTGGCATATCATTCATCTAATAATTTATTTTAGGTTTTGTTTGGCCATGTTTGGCCTTGTTTCTACTACTATTCTATTTGTGGGATACATGAGTCGAATAAGCATTTGTTCAATTCCTATTTTCAAGCAAAGAGGGTGTGGGAGGATGTCTTTGTTAGTTATCCAACTCTATTGGTAGAAAATTGAGTTGGAAGGAAACTTTATTTAATTTTTTACTAATCCTGATGAATTTGTTTAATCTTTTATATAGTTGGTTCTTGCTCATATTTGGTTTGTATTATGTTATAATATTTTATTGATATCATGCTGCATTTCAAAAGTTGTATTTCGTACAAATTACTATAACTACTTTAATCATAGAGTTTTAGGAGAAGACCGAGAAGAATGAAAAAGAAAGAACGAATTGTAGGAATATAAACAATTATTGATAGAATATAAACATATATTTTTTGAGAAGTTTGACAATGCTTTTCTCCAATAATAGATAATAATCAAGGTTCAACTACTATAAATTATAAATAAAATTAAGCCTAATGGATAGTAACATCTAATGTGTTATATTAGGTTTCTTAAAGTAATAAACTATGATTGTTTTCTATGACTTATTTTGCTTAAGTTTATGCATGGATGATAAGCTATATCTAGTTTTGACTAGCTCAAACCATACATTCTTTCTATTTTGTAATCTTTATTGTGATGAGTTATTCAATACAAAAAATAAGATGGTTTTATAAATAAATAAAATAACTTAAAAAAAATCATTTAATCTATGTAGCTTTACATTATAGCTTAATCACACATCTAGATCATATATTGATACATGCATAATAACAATTAGCTAATAAAAGATTTTAAAAAGTTAATAAAATAAATAAAAATATTGATATTTTTAAAATAAACTTTGTGGATCTTATTGAAGACCACTCCCATCAAAATATTAAAATATTACATTTTTTTTTTAGGTTAAAACAACCATAATTAGCTAATATTTTGATTAGAATTTTATTGGTTTTTAAGCCAGATTATCTTAGTCCCAATATTTTAGATTTTTTTGTAGTCTAAAATATAAGATCAATTAAACTATAAGATGGCCAGTAATAATAACATTCAAGATAATAAAAATATGAATATAAAATAACCAAAGTCATTCATGCAATAACATGAAGAAAACTTACAATAGAATTGCTCAAAATATACATACAAGCTTCAATATTATTAATTCTTGAATGTGATATTTTGTTATTCTTTTTTATACAATACATGGATATTTGTCTTCATAATACAACCATACAAGATGGCTCTTCCAGTACTTGACTATTACTCTTCATATGACAAATCTCACATGTCCTTTGGCATCTTATCTTGCCACTTGTATACATGACTCTTGACTCTCTACTTACAGGCACACTTAGCTCTATTACACTTGCACCCTTTTACATGATATTCACATTTCTACATGCACACCTAATAATAAGACTTGTGCACATTCTCACATTACATATTTACACACTTAATTACATGACACTTGTGCTCTTTCTCTCATTACACACTTGCACTTTAAATTACATGATACTTGTGCATGTCCTACACATAGACACTTATATAAAGGGGAAATATAAATCACACTCCTAAACTATAGACTCAAGCCCTACTCTAATATTTACATTGTACCATAGATATCATGGGGGTACATTAGAATGTACCAAATAATGTAATATTCTCCAACACCCATTTGTATTACATTATTTGGTTATTGAAGGTTTTAGTCTTCAATCTATTTCCTTCATAATTTTATCTTGATCTTTAGTTTGATATCCTTCTTCAATTTTTGTTTCATGTATTTTGTTCTCCTTTATTTTATGCTTTCCTCTATTCTTCTTCTTTGGTTTTCTTTTCTTCATCTTTAGTTGTGATATAACTAGTGGTGTGACTTCTAAATAATGAGTTAGTAAGTCATCACAATAGTACATTATGGAATTCAAATATTTCTTATTGAAGCTAACATAAATCTTCCTTCAAATCATATGTGTCACAACTGACATTCTTTTTATCTGTTATTTTTTCCTAAAAGATCATAAATACATATACATCATTAAGCATTCTTTAGAAGAAAGTATAATGGTGTTTTGTGAATTCCATCATGTTCTAAAAATATTTTCATGAAGATAGCTTATAAGTGTTGTGAAATTTTCATCTTTTGCATTTTTGAGAAATAAATGTTTTTTCCTTTAAATCATTTTATATTTCCTTCTTTCCATCAAAATCATCTATCAAATTTTGTGAATAAAATTTTAGTTTGTTCACCATTTCTTCACTATATTCACTGAATGCATTTCTAATGATTTCTTCCATGATAATCAAAGTTTGCAATTCAATGATTCAATTCCTTTGAATTTGAAATCCTTTTTACTCCAAAGTTCAATAATTGCAATTTCAAATTATTTCAAGAATTTCAAAAAATTTCAAATCTTTTCAAAAATAAATTTGCTATTTTTATTTTAATTCTTTTTTTTTAAGCGAAAAACCCCTTGCGGGGCCTCCTTGGTATAAGAGACCACGATCAGGGGGTTCTACACCGTCTAAGTCACCCGGGGGTCGCACCCAGCCCTACCCGTACCAACATTATCAATTGGATTTTGGGTACCCAATTCAGATTTTTGGTAGGGTGGAGATTTGAACCTGGGACCTCCCTTGGAGGATTGCCCTCTCCTCTCCAAATCACCTACAAAACTTGGGTAAACAACTAATTTATAGTGGAAAACACCCCTTTCGAGGTGCCACTTTCAACAGGTTGGGCATAGGAGGAATGGAGCCTTGTTGGCCTCTACCAGCACATAGGACATTCCTAACTATACCATATATCTGCAGGATGGAGACAAGGGGAATGGAACTTGGGTCGGCCTCTACCAGCACCCATGACATTTACCACTGCACCACAACAAGCAAATTTATTTTAATTCTTTTAAATCCTATGAGGTAGCAAATGTTTTATCTCCCTAATAATTAATATTGTAAATTGTAAATTTTCTAAATATTCAAATTTTCTAAATATTCCTATCTGGAGTAGAAATGTTTATCCCTAAAAAATTTAATAAATATCAGATTTTTGAAATAGATTGCAAACTTAATTACAAATGTAAAAATATTAATTTACATAATTTTTTAAAATTTTCATAAATGAGGTTGAATTCCTTATAAATGAGGTTGAATTTCTTAAAAATGAGGTTGAATTTCTTAGAAATCCTTGGGTTTGAAGAAGGTCATCATCGAGGGGGATTCCTTAAACTTAATTAACACCCTCAAAGGAACCAATCCCACTAGCTAGAACATTAGCAACATGATGGATGAAGCTAGAAGAATTCTTAACTCCCTTGAAAGTGTTCAGTGTAGACATATCTTCAAGAAAGGGAACATGGTTGACAATTTTTTGGCCAATATTGGTGTTCGTTAAGGTAACTTGGCCATTTAGAGGAATTCCTTTTTCCAAGATCCAATTTTGTTCATCAGAAGAGAGTCTTCTCTAAGTAATGAAGTTGCTTAAGCCAAGTTTTTGTTCTCTTGACAATTTTTTTTTTAATTGACTTTTTTGGCGGTTCTTTCAAACTCTTATCTTAAGTTGGTTGTTACCTCTTGTCCATGTCGCCCTACTTCTCTCTTGTTTCTAGAAGTGGTTATCATTGCCTAGGGATGTCAAACCTAGTGAGTCTTATTTTCTTCTCAATATTATAGAGTTTTTCCAATATTCCTCCTTTGGCTTGACCGATCTTCGTGGTTTTTGGTGCCCTAGGATGAGGTGGCTCTTAGTCAAGGTGTCTCTAGATTTTGGGTACCCTTTCACGGGTTCCCTAGTTGCACTCTTGGGAGGTGGTAAATTATATACAGGACTATTGTGTATGGATGCCTTGGTCTGTTTGTTTCTTTTGACTTTTTTAACTGAGAAGGAAAAATTTGAATGGAAGAACCAGGACCCACTAAAGACTCCTAAGTAGGGATGCAAAGTTACTAATGATCTTCTTGGTTCTCTAACCAGATCGATCGAGTTGGCTTCTACTTATGCTAAAGAAGTCTCTTGGATGGTGAATCAATATATGGTTAAAAATGATAATTATGAGGATTGAATACCTTCTGCTTTCTTATGGGCTTCAAGGTTGTTGGGCCATTTTTGAAGGTTTTTTGTTGCTCTATGGTTGTAAGTGTTGGGACCACTCTTTGGGCTTGACCCTCTCTTTTCGTTGGCTTGTTTGGTGGTTTTATTTTTGCTCTTTTTTTTTAGTTTACTTGTAAAAAGGTTTGAGGATCCTTTCAAAACCCCTTCCTTTTCCATCTTATAAAAAAAAACTAGTTAATTGAATTAGCCCCCAAGGACTAGGTGGATTGGTAATTGTTTGTTTGGCTAGACACTTACCCAAAAGAGACCTAGGTTCAAACCTTAGGGACATGCTTGTTTGCAAAGGTAGTAAGCTGCTCTGAATCCTTTGAGTGTGCACCAGACCGAGGACAACAGTATGAATCTTGAGTGACCGATGATCCTTTTCACGCCATTTTATAAAATAATAAGGTGTATAGGCTTGTTGGGAGCAGCCCTTATGGTTTGAACCCTACACTTGACATTTACTAAAAATCGTATAGATATAACCAATTCTTTTATGTATCCAAAAAACAATTAATTGAATTAAAAAATTATCAACTATATTTTTTATTTTTTTAACAATTAAGAAAAATTACATATAATAATTTTTTTTGGGTTATGTGCACATAAAATAAAATCTTTGTTTATGAATAAAAACAAATTTAATACCTTAATTAAATAACATAAGTTATTCTTAGGTTATTAAATTTGAGAAAAGATAATAAAAACATAATGATGTTAACATTTTAAACATGGGACATGATGATGATTCTCTTTATACAAGGCCTTAACGTTTTGTAGATAACATTGTCTTTTGATATTAGTAGGGAGGGACAAGCACGCGCAGGCACTCGCAGGCATAGACATAATCCTCTCGTCAACGTTTCTTCTTTCCATTTTCCCACCACATTTTGCTACCTTTCTTCTTATTGCTTTTTCCAAGATATTTCGAGGTCCCCTCAATCACGGAAGAAGGGAAGGGAAACGACGGAATTATTCCGTGTTTTTAAATTTATGTTTGCGAAAAAAAGGGTCCGGAGACTTGAAAAGAAGGTTCAAATTTCTGATTTGAACACACCAAAACTAGAAATTCATATGATATAGCGTAAAGTATGAATGAACTTATATAAAAAAATTAAAAAATCAAAAATATTATGTCTGTGTTCAAATATTTCCGAGGATAATGGATAGACTGACTATACGTAATCCTCTCGGCTTTCCATTTTCCCACCACAAGTCTAAACTGAGTTTTGTCACCACTAATTTATTTTAAAGTCACATAGAACTATGTTTAAATTGTTTATATTGATTATGTAAGTGTATTTTAATATAAAATATAAATTATTAATATTTAAAAATAAAATAAAATTTTAATTAAAATAATGTTTAAATAAATATTTTAAAATTAAACATTTAAATTATAATAAAATATTTCTTAAGTATAATAATTATAATTATTAAAAAATATATATATTATTTTTATAAATAATATTATCAATTAAAAAATAACATTATATTAATTTGCCACATAATAACTATTATTGGTAATCAGCACTTGGTAGAAACGAAATCACCACTTGGCATCCACAAAGTTTTCCTGTTAATGTAGACGGCAGCGAGTCATCTCACTAGTTTTTGAAATAATTTGGTGCCAGACAAACATCACACCTTTCCAATGTCAATGTCAATGTCAATGTCAATGTGAGATATTTCGAACCAATTAGCATAGACGTCAATTTAGTTCTGCCGTAGACGTGGAAGAGACGTACTACTCTCTTACTGCGCAATGAGTTTCATGCCTGTGGAATAAACATGTTGATACCGCCCATTAGCACCATTTACAGTGAAAATCATATGTCACAATGACATCATTAATGACATCATTAAACATATTGATACCACGCATTTTATTCGTGCAATGTAAATAAATTGAGATTCTAGCTGGTTACACTATTTTTAATATAATCGTTAAGTGTAGGTTTAAATCGCAGGGGTTGCTTGTTTTTAATAAGTTTATACTACCTTATTATTATTGACTTGGTATAAGGGGGACCGCTCATCACTGAGGATTTCCACTGTTGTCATCGGTTTGATTCAAATCAGACTGCTACCTTTACAATAAACATGCTTCCAAAGTTTAAACTAAATATTTTTTTAATAAATGTCTTATCATACTAATAATTAAGAATCCATATGGCACTTGAAGGAATGAATAAATTAAAATGAAACATTATAAATCCAACAAAAAAATTTGAAAGATGAAACATTATAAGTATTAACCTGCATCAATTTGTATAAATCCAACAAACAAATTTGAAAGATGAAACATTATAAGTATTAACCTGCATCAATTTGTATAAATCCAACAAACAAATTTGAAAGATGAAACATTATAAGTATTAACCTGCATCAATTTGAAATGTTGGGACAAATGATGGAATAATTATTGTATAAACAAGGGTAAGATTGTTGAAAGCAGTTAATGACGTAAAGTACATACACAAAGACAGAATTAGCATCGTGCTTAGAATATCTTTAAGACCATTATTATTTTGAGAATTATTTGTTATTTATGAATAAAATTTTGGTTTGTAGTGTTTATTCTAGAAAGTGAAGTAATTAAGCAATTTTATTTTTTTATGGTTTTAAAATTTGAAATTTTTATTTTTTTTGAATTTACATGGTGAAATCGATAGCTGTCATGAATTCGGGTAGGTTGTTTGGTTTTTATGGTCGTCACAGTATTATTCATTGTCTATCTTGTAAGTCGTCACATAGTTTTTCACGTAGTCCGCTTTTATAATCACTATGCCACAATCATTTTAAACCTTTTATGTCACTGAAAGCACCAAGAAAGGGACAAGCGTTCAGTCTAATTTGGATACATTCATTTTAATCAATATTTTTAATCAATTATAAATTATTTGGATACAATCTTGTTAGAAGGTTAGTAGTCTAATTCATATTCGTTGTGTACTTTAGGACTACAACACTTTCACAAACTTCATAAGCTCCATGTTAAAGCACAAAGTTGGAGACTGGAATTGCTTACCATTTCATCCCTCTTGATGTTATGATTAGGGAGTCCAAGGATGGCACAATAGCAACAAGTTTTCATCTTGGGGGTATACTTGTTGCAAATGTAGTAGTATGATTTGAATCCGTTGAGTGTGCACCAGACCAATGTTGATAGTACAAATCTCGAGCCAGTGATGGTCCCCTCACGTCGAGTCATCAACAACTAGGTGGTATAGGCATGATTGGGAGAAGCCCCTATGGTTTGATTCCTGCACTTGGCAATTACTTAAAATAGTGTGGATGTAACCAACTCCCCTATGTATATAAAAAAACAAGTTTCCACCTCTGGAGAAGGAATGTAAAAGACAACCAAGCAAATGAACCAATTATCAAAGATGCTAACACTCAATGGGATCCTCCATGGGCACTCATTATCTACCTTTTGGATGGGGAGGACCCTTGGACCATGATCCATAATCTCCTTCTAGCTCTATAACTCTTGTTACATAAATAGTTCACAGTTGATTCACTATGTTTAATTTTATTTGTTAATTTTGGTTTAATGGCTTTGCCTAGTGTAAACTTGAGGGTGTCATTTTTACCCACTTTTTTTTTTTAATTTGTGTACTCTATTTCTTTTCTAAAATAATATTATTATTGCACTTTTCCATCAAGAAAACCCTATTTATATATTTTTAAAGGTTTTATAGTAAAAATATTATCATAATTAAAAAAAATAGAGGTACAATTTAATTTATGTATTCTATATTAAATATCAGAACTCAAACTTATCCACACAATATTAATTTTTTAATATTTTTTGAAAACTTAATATCAATAGTTTATGGTGGTCAGTGAGCGAAACAATAGGACAAAATAGTGAAAACACTTTTCACACTGCCCCAAACTAGGGTTTCACAAGACACATTTGGAAGATATACATCTGGTTATTGTTCATTAAGGTTTCACAAAACATTCTTTGCTTGTTGTGGAGTAGGCCTTTTAGCATAGTTGTGCGATGGGGGAATGGTTATAGTGGCAAATACAGAGCATTTTTTGCAAAGATCCCACTAAGAGGGTTCATAATTTTTTGGTTGACGAAATTTGGACTAGAAATTCCTCCATTGTTTCTCCATTCAATCTCAAAATGCTAGTTCAATGAGGACAATCATGAATTCAAGGTGCACATGTTGAGTAAGAATTTTTGGGTAATCATGAAGAGAAGACTAACTCCAAGTTTCAGCTTCTCACGACTACCCCAAACTTAGGGTTTAAATTATAAGGATAGGTGAACAAGTTGGCAAGAATGGTGAGCACATGGTTATGCATAAGGGGTCGACCCCAAAATATATTTATAAATTCAAGGTGAATTGTCTCGGAATCTCGATGAATTATGTAGAAGTATACATGGAAAATTACATTTATTTGTCTCCAAAAATTTTCAAATCGTGGCAAATTGCGTTAATTTATCTCCAAAAATTTTTAAACCATTGCAAATTTTTCTATGTTGGGGGCTATGATATTGGTTTGCAAAATCTAAACATGTATGGCATACTTAAAAGATTTAGTTCGACATGAAAGACTTTTAGCCTTTATGTTTTATGATGATCGATCTGAGACATGTATGACGATCGACTGCAGATATGATGATCGACTGTAGATATGACGATAAATTGCTTGCATAATGATCAATTGTAGGTATGATGATCGATTGCAGGTATACCAATTGGGTGCAAATATGATGATCGATTGCAGGAATATTGATCGATTGCAGGCATGATGATCGACTGCAGGCATGATGATCAGCTTCAGACATGATGATCGATTACATGCATGATGATCGACTATAGACATAATGATCGGTTGCATGTATGACTATCAATTGTAGGCATGACGATCGATTGCAAGTATGTTGACTAGGTGCAGGCATGATGATCAATTGTATGTATGCCAATCGATTGTAGGTATGATGATCAGGTGTAGGCATGATGATCGATTGCAAAAATGCCAATTGGTTGTAGATATGACAATCGAATGCAAACATGATGATCAGATGTAGACATGACGATCAATTGCAATAATACTGATTGATTGCATATATGACGATCGATTGCAAGAATTCTAATCAAGTACAAACATGTTGATTAAACGATCGGTTGCAATCGATAGACTAATACGAATTGACATGTCCCTACAATCGATAGACTAATATTGATCGACACCTCTACAACCAATAGAATAATACCGATCAACAGTACCTGCAACCAATAGGCTAATGTTAATCAACACCTCTACAACTTATCGACTAATGCTGATCAACACATCCCTACAACTGATAGACTAATGTCGATCGATACCTTTGTAATTGATCAACTAATATCGATCGACATGTCCTTACAATCGATAGACTAATATCAATCAATACCTCTACAATTGATCGACATGTCTTTACAACCAATCGTCTTATATCGATAGACATATCTCTACAATTGATTGACTTATGCCAATCATCTTACGTTGATTGGCACTCCTCTGCAACCAATCAACTTATGTCGATAGACACTCCTTTGCAACCTTGTCAAAATTTTCATTGTTTCAGAGCTATTTTTGAGTTAGAGTATTTCAGATGTATGTTTATCGATACCCACTACAATATATATATGGGTACTCTATGAAGCAATTTGGGCAGGAAAAATAAAATCATTTATAATTTGAAGGCAAATTGAGCAGGAAAAACAAAATAATTTATAATTTGAGGTTGGCGAATTAAAATAAAATTAGGTTAATTATTATCAACGGTGGACGAATTTACCCCAAAAAAATTCCACCCCATAAATTTTGGGCGAATGGGCCCTAGTGAAAGGATCCAAAATTAGCCAATTTAAAATCTTGAAAATCCTAAATAGAGCCAATTTACAATATTTCGTGCTTATGCATAATCTTGGGTGAGCAGGTTGGCCATCATAGTTAGGGTAGTAAGGACGATAAATATGAAGGGGGTGGTTAGGTTGGGGATTCAGGTGGTAGTCCAAAAATTAGTCATATTGATAAGTTGGCTTCTTCTGGCACACTAGGTCCAGAGTTGGTGTCTGTTGGTGCTCAAGGTTAGGTTTTTCCGTCTGAGAGTGTCATTGGTTCTTCTACCACTACGGGGGACCATGGATTATCACATGAAATTATGATCTCTAGGGTCCCACCTATAGGGTCTAAATTTTTTGCTCTAGATGGGTCATATTATAGCGGTTGTATCAAGTGGTTTAAGGTATCAAGAGTCTAATTTTATTCAACTTATCTTTGGAGCATAATAAGCTTCTCATCCTTGAAGCTCTTGTGAAACTTACTATGAACCAAGGAGATTCAAATCTAGTGGTTAAATTTTTAGGGGTGAGACCAAATCTAGATGTAATGAGAAGGTGGGTTATGGCCTTTTTGGAGGTCGTCTTCCTATTCAAGCTAAACTACAAGAAATAATCTAGGCATATTCTAGGTAGTGGCCCTTAGTTTTTTAGGAAGAGAGATTTCTTTCTTCATCGATGGAATCCATATTTTAACCCGAATCTCTAGAAGATTAACTTTGCTCCTCGCTGGGTTAGGCTCCTAGGTTTGCTTATATAATATTGGCATGATGATGTTTTATGGGGGATATCAAAAGCAGTAGGGGATCTAGTCTCAATTGACCTGACTATGAGATCTAAGTCCAAAATTATTTTTACATGTATGTGCATTAATGCAGACTTGGAAGAAAATTTACTATCCATCAAGCTTATCTTGAGTTTGGGCTCTTGGAATCAACTTGCCATCTATGGAAATCGATCAATTTTCTATAGCAATTGTAAAAAACTAGGGCATATCCCTAAGAATTACCCTACAAAGAAGTCAAAAAAAATCTTGGACTAATATTTTCCACAAAGGTAAGAAGTCCCTTTTGAAGAAGGGGGCTAGACCCTCGACTCAACGAGAATAATCTATTGGATCTTTAGTCCAGGATCCTTCTTATGGTGACTCAATTATAGAGCAGGTTGAATCTATTTCAGATCCTATGAACCTAGTTTTGGAATACCTTTTGAGGGAAGGTGGGCTTGTATCATCCCGTAGTTAGTTCTCCCTCTTCATGGTCCTTGTTGAAGGTGCATATCCCTTTTGATTGCTGAGGCTTGGAAGTTGATTTCTAGATTGATTTAGGAATGATAGAAAATTCTAATCTGGATATTTCTATTATAGATTTGGTGGCAGAAAGAAAATGTGATATGAGGTTGGAGAAGGGTTTCTCTAGCCCAAAAAATCACAACCATAAGAAAAATATGGTCGATGTGGGGGTGGAGCAAAATATTGGAAAACCATGTATAAAGGACCTCAAGAAGGAGACCGAGTTAAAAATAGTGGATGGAACTTAGCTCTTATTGGTCTTGGAAGAAGTAAAAGGGGCTGGTGAAAAGCAATGTAAGATCACCTCCTTTGGATCACTCTTCTCCCATTAGAATGGAGGACGAAGAAAACACTCCAAAAAATCTTGTAAATACAACTCCTACCTTGGAATATAAGGGGTTTGAATGGCCTTACAAAGCAGCAAGTGGCGGCATTGTTGAGGAAAGATTTTTTACCTTATATTTTTTTACTTCAAGAAAAAAGTTGTAGGAGAAGAGGATTGATTCAGTCAAAAGAATTATTTGGAGGAGTGCACATTTTTTGGCCATCCTAAGTCAAGGGGATTTGGATGTCTTTTGTATCTCTAGGATGGGGAGAAACTGGTGGGCTCAATGTTATCATCCTCAAACAAAGTTATTAACATCCTTTTTTGTTGTAAGGATACCAATCATCGGTGGGTCCTTTCTAATATCTATGCTCCAAACTTATATACTAATAGGAGTCTACATTGGGACTCGTTGAGTTCTATGAGATAATCCTTCAAAGGGGAAAGCTAGATTTTGGTTGGATATTTCAATTCTCCACTCTTTCAATCTGACAAGAAAGAGGAAACTATGCGAATTTCGAAAGGTATGAAATATTTTGCTTTGTTTAAGAATTAAAATGAATTAATGGATCTTGAGCTTAAATGTAGAAAATATATATGGAGTAATAGAAGAATTGGGGACCAAATCATTTAAATGAGAAATGTTATCACTTTCAAACTCTTTAACTTGAAAAAAAATAATTAGCCTTCCTATTTTTTTTCTCTTATGCAAATAATGCTTGATATTAATTAAGCAAAAGAATTATATAACTAGAAGAATTTACATAAACAAAGTTTCTTGCAAAGGAAAAGATGATAAATAATTTGACAAACTAGAATTGAGGATGATTTCAAATTTAATTACCTTAAATTTTTAAATAAATTCTGATTATTTTAAATTTCATTAAACTCACCTTACATTTTACACATCTAAATAAATATATTGTTTTGAATCTAGGTATCTTTGTATGATTTCAAATTTAATTACCTTAAATTTTTAAATAGATTTTGATTATTTTAAATTTCATTAAACTCACCTTACATTTTACACATCTAAATAAATATATTGTTTTGAATCTAGGTATCTTTGCACCAATAAAAAAAGGTTTTAGTTAAATTAATTGAAATGGATTTCATTTATGTTACATCATTAGCATTTATGGTGAAAGACAAAGTTCATTATAAGACAAAAGGCAAAAACAAGTTAACAAACTAGAATTGAAATTCAATTTCCTTTTAACATTTAAATAAATTTTGATAGTTTTTAACTTAATTAAACTCAACTTGCATTATATATATATATATATATATATATATATATATATATATATATATATATATATATATATATATATATATATATATATATCACTCTTCATGGAAGTAGTTTTGCACTAACAAACAAATTTTCTAGTTAAAATTAAAATGGTTTCACTTATATTACATCATTAATGTTTATGATGACATCCATCAAAATTATCTAGTAACAAATTTTTAACTATAATTGAATATTAATTTAATTAAATTTTTTAAAAAATTGGTTAGATGGGATTGAGCCCCATGTATTACATAGTGCTCGATATTAACACCATTTCAATAATTTTATATGTATGGATGACAAGATTTGAACTTAGATCTTCTTGGAAATCATAGTATTTAACTGGTATAGCTAAACTTACTGAACTTGATGTTTGATAAATATTAAGTTAGATGATAATATTTTATTTGTTTTTAATTATATAATGTTTTATTTAAAAAATCATATATAAGATAAAGTAATTTTTATAATTATAATTTTTAACTATATCATCTTAATAGTTATATCCTGTCATAAAATGAACTTTAATATCCGACATAAAAATATACATTTTTAACCATTAAATTTATTTGATTATAATTAATTAATTTTAATTGTTATTATTTTTTATTGATATTATGGGATATAACTTGGCATTTATGCTTATATTCTTGACAAAGATTCTAACATTGATGGCTTACAAGTTAAATAATTTAACTAGTAGAAGTTATGCCATTTGTTTAAATTAATATTTATTTGATTTGAACCTTATCCCATTAATTACTTTAAAATTTATAATCACAATGTAAAAATTATCTAAAACAAATTATACGATTGTTGATGGAAATTAAGAAAATTGCAAACAAGGGAGCTAGGGTTTTGATGGTGAACGAAATTGTAGACAAGGGATTCTAGAGGAATACTGCGCCCTCCTTCTGGAGTTTTTGTGCAGGATTTGGCCTTAGATACTGCCATGTCTTTTTCTTCCACCGCCTTGGGCGGTGGCTCTGCCCTTTACCTCATGGCGGCTGCTCACTCTGCAAACTCAGTTGATCCTACCGCTGTTGGAGCTCAATCTAAAAATGTACCAAGAGGTAATGCTGCTCTTCTTCAAGTTGTTATACCTAATCATGAATTTCAATCTGCTTGTCAATGGTTTGAATGTCATTACTTTGTGGGGTATTTTTTGGGTAGAATCCCCAATGATACTTTGCTTCGTACTTGGGTCAACCATGTTTGGGGTCCTTATGGTGTCAAGGTTTCGAATGTTCAAAATCTTACCAAAGGGTATTTTTTGTTTGACCCTTGCATGCACAAAAGATGTTGGCTAAAGGACCTTGGACGGTTAGCAATTCCTTGCTTATTTTACAACCCTATACATGGGATTTAATTGTTGCTAAGGTCTCTTCCCTGGAGGTTTCTGTCTGGGTCGAGTTCCCTGGTCTTCCCATTCCCTTTTGGATTTTTTTAGATAAACTGGTTGCTCCCTTGGGAAAGTTTATTTGTTTTGAGCCTCCTCATTTCTTCTCAGCCCGACCCACTAGGAGGGTATGCATCAAGCTTGACCTTTCCAAGAATTTACCTGAGGAAATTGAGATTAATGCTGGAGATTATACCCATAGACAAATGGTGGCCTATATTAATCTCTTGAATACTTGATTTCATTGTTAGTCAGCTACTCATAAGATAAGATATTGCCCACTTATGGCAGGTAAATTCTAGTAAAACCCTCCTCTAGCTCCTAATAATTCTTTTTTTTAGGCACCTGGTGTCTCGACATCTAATGCTTAGGCAGATAGGGTTATTGGGGGCAAGAGGAATGGCAGGTGGTTAATCGACGAAACCGCTTCCAGAGTGCATTACAGTCTCAAGCTTCCGAGAGTGCTTCACAACCCCTTTTGTCACACTCTGCCCCTATTGTCACACCACCAGATTTTGTGCCTTAGGATGTTTCTATTCGACAAGCTCTTATTGCTCCTCCAGAAGTGTAATCCATTTGGGTTCCTCCAAATTTTTCTCAAGTTGTGATGGCCATGCCGAGTTCTACTACCTCTTCGAAGGAATATGTCTTTGATGCCTTTCAAAAACCTTCATCAGAAGGTCAATATGGTTATAAAGTTCATCATTCCTGTAGCCCTCCGAGAAATAATCTACATTATGATAAGCGTCGTCAAATGGAGGAGGCTTCTCGTGTTTACCAGAATGGTCAGGATCAGTATGATTCTGATTCCTTCGAGTCTCTTGTTTAGCTGGGAGCCTCTAAGGATGTTCTGGAACTTTCGCATATTGATAGGTCTTAATGATTTTCTTCTCATTGAATGTAAGAGGATTGACAGATCCAGTCCGTAAATATATGATCCGAAGTGATATGACTTCTGTCACTCATAAGTTTGACAATATTGATGTGATGTGTTTATAAGAAGTGAAAGTTTCTAATTTTAATCTGTAGTGTATCTGTAATTTTTTGTGGCCTTGTGGTGTTTTCCATGTAACAAATCATTCTAGTGGGACAGGTGGAGCTATCACTTTTGTTTCCCCAAAGTGGCACTCAAATATTGTGACATGGGGAGTGGATCCCTCCAATCAAGCAATTTGGACTTTGTTGGAATTACATGGTAAATCATTTGGAGTTATTAATATTTATGCTTCAAATAATGCTCCAGAAAGGTGTGCCTTGTGGTGGTGGTTGGCTTTGTCTCTGCCTCTTGCCACATGGGTGATGTGTGGGGATTTTAATATGGTGGAAAAGCCTTATGATAAAGTTAGTTTATCTCCTAACCACTGGTGTGCTGGGGAGTGGGAAGCTTTTCATTTTATGAAAAATAAGCTGAGTCTTAGTGGTCATAATATTTTTTTTTCTCCTTCTAACTTGTCTGAAGCTCAATGGTTTACATGGTCAAATTTTCAATAAGGCGAAGCTAGGGTGTTAAAAAACCTTGATCGAGTCATGATATCTTCCAGTGAGACTTTTAAAATTGCTAGGGTTTCACCTTCTCAACCTCCTGTTTTGGTTATCCCAGGTACTATTTTATCTGATCATGCTCCTATTATTTTTTCTATGGAAGCCATTCTCCATAAACCCCGACAATTTTAGACCCAGTTTTATCTTAACGTTTCCTTCCTTCATAACCCAACTATGAAGGCTCATATTTGTAGAATTTGGAATTTACTTCCGAGACCCTCTGGTGACTTTGGTTGGGTTTCTTGGTGGAAGGCTGCTATTTTTAGAACCATGTCTTTGCTTCGCACTTTGGGAGTGGAAGTAGCCAAGAGGAGGAAGAAAGCTAATTTGGTTTGAAGTTGAAATTAGTAAAAGTTTCTGTGCAGCTTGAGGCTAATCCTTTTTGTTTTTATCTTCAAGCTTTCACGGCTGCCCTTCAACATGAGCTTAAAAAAGTTGATATGTATGAAGCCAAAGGAGCACAATTAAGGGCCAGGATGCATTGGTTAAAGGTGGGTGACAAAGTCTCTAAAGAATTTTTCAAGCGCCTTCGCCCACCTGCTCATACTACCCAATTCACTGCTCTGCAAGTTGATGGTCAAAGGTTCACATCTCTTGATGATATTTTTGGAGCTTTTGTTAATCATTATCAAAGAGTGTTTGCTTCTTAGGGCCTTACCCATGATAGAGTGCAAGCTCTAGAATCTTGTTGTCAAGTCATACCTACTAAGCTTACTCAAACTTAGTAGGATTTTTGTAATGCACCTTTAACCCTAGAGGATCTCAAATAATCTCTGTCTCAGATGGGAAATGACAAAGCACTTGGATTAGATGGTTTTCCTTGTGAATTTTATAAATAATGTTGGGACTTGGTGGGTTCTGATTTTTTGCAAGTGTATAAATAGGCTATGCTTACTGGGTCATTGGGGAATCTCATCAACAAAGGTAATGTTAAGTTCATTCCAAAATGGGGAGATCCTGAACTTATTTCTAATTGGTGGCCAATCACCTTGCTTAATGTTAGTTATAAGATAATTGCCAAGGCTTTAGCTCTTAAACTCATACCTATTCTTCCTGAGATAATCAGGCCTGAGCGGATTGGTTTTGTTCAAAACAAATATATTCTAGATAATATTATTGTTGTTTGGGAAGGGATGGAATGGGCTAGATCCTCTGGTCAGGATGTTCTTTTCCTTAAGATTGATTTTGAGAAGGCTTATGATAGAATAGAACGGTTCTTTATTAATTCTATGCTAAAGTATCTAGGGTTTGGCCCTTATTTTATTAGGACTATACTTATGTTATTCAAAGATGCCTCTGCTGTGTTAAATTCTAAACAAGAGACAATCTCATAATATTCAATTAGCTTGTTTTGTCAGACAAGGTTGTCCATTGGCACCTTATTTGTTTATTCTTGCTGCTGAGGCCTTTGATTATCTTCTAGCTCATAGATCTGCTCAAGGATTGATCAAGGGAATTTATCTCCCTTCCTCTCCCAAGTAGTTGATTAATGGTCATTTTGAAGATGATTCTTTCTTGAATATAGCAAAAGATGAGATCTCTGTTACTCATGCTTTAGATTGTCTTCATACATTTTGCTTAGCTTCTAGCTCTAATATTGAATGGAAAAAAACTTCTTGCTATAGACAGTCTAGAAAAGATATGCTTACCCGGTTAGCTGATAAGCCTTGGAAGTGGATTCAACCTGAGGAACCCTTTAAATTTTTGGGTATTCCTTTTGCTTTTTTTGGTTCTCTTGCCCATTTGTGGGATTATGTTGTTCAAAAGGTTGAGAAGAAGCTTATGTATTGGTGTACCAAAAAATTATCCTTAGCTAGCAAGTTTCAGATTTGTTCCAAGGTATTGGCCTCTACTCATGTGTATTACTCTTCTTACTAGGTCCCTTCCAAGACTTGTTATGCCAAATTGGAGAAGTTGCTTCGAGATTTTTTGTGGTCCAATACTGTTGGTAATAAGGGATTTCATAGGGTGGCTTGGGATATTTGTTGTCTTCCCAAAAATTTTGAGGAATGGGATTGTTTGACTGTCAGCGACAAGGTTTTTCCCTCTATGCTAAATGGATTGTGAGAGCTTTATAGGGGGATGGAGCCTAGAAAATTTTAATTCGTCATTGCCTCTCCACGGGGTTTCCTTTTGGTAAGAAGGTATGGAAAGGGCTTGATTTGCAAACCATTCTTACAGCCCTTGTTCCAATAAATATTTATGGGTCCTTTGTTATGCAAAGCATTTGGAAGGCCTTTAGAGCCTGGATTTCTTGGAAAGGTCACAAGGGGAAGCTGGGGGCTTCAATACCTTTTCTTAATGTCTGGTGGTCTTCGACCATCACTTTGTAGGGGACTCCCCTTGCTCAAGTCTAGTGGATACATGCTCAAAATTTTTATAAACAAGGTATTGCTTGGTTATCTAATTTCATGGATTTTCATTCAAGGTCTTGGATACCTTGGAAAATTTTTAGAATTTTTTTTGGTTTATCTTTTGCTGATAAGACTACTTATGAGGCTATTATTGATTCCACTCCTTTATCTGTTTGGGATAAAGTTTTTCGATATTATCAAAAACCTTGGTGGACTGATTGGTCTTGGCCCAAAGATGTTTCTCTCACCAAGTATAAACCTCATTTGGGATACTCTTGGCTTTCCCCTGTTGTGCCTATGGCTGAGAATCTTAATTCTAGGTGGGATGTAGTATCTCTTCAGTCCAGATGGAGTCTCAGATTTAATACACTCTGGATAAAGTATCTTGAACCTAAGCAAGCCTTTTTTGCTTGGAGTTTATTGTTTCAAGGGCTTCCTATTGGTCAGCGGCTTAGATATTTGGGTGTGAATGATATTTCCTACAGATCTTGTGGAGCAGAGGAGGATGTGCATCATATGTTTTGGTCTTGTGTGAGAGCTCAAGAGGCTTGGCAGTGGATTTTCTCTTTTTTTTAGACCATATATGATAGGTCCCTATTCTTGGGTGAATATTTTGTTAGGGGATCCACTTGAGTTTTCTAAGAAGCTTGTTCTTGTGTGGCATATATTTAGAGTGGGGATTATTTTTCACATGTGGAAAACTCACAACAGACTGATTTTTAGCTAGCAGGAGCCTTCTACTTTTTCTCTTGCTGATAAGTATCAGGTTTTCTATGATTGTTGGCTGCAGATTTCAGTGCAAGCAAAAAAAGTGAATATAGAGCTTCATCACTTACGAGACCTTATTGATCATTGGGGTAATGCTCCTTGTGCAGTGAATCCTATTCCTCTAGCCCCTACACAACAATCATGTATAGTCTATTAGTTGTTTTTTTATGTAGTTCTCTGTTTGGTTTTCTTGTGAACTTCTATAAGTTATTTTGGTAGCTTTGCTAGCTATTTAGCACACAGTTAGTGTGTTGGTTGTGTGCTCGGGGTGTGCTAATTCCACCCACCATTTTTGTATGATTAAGCCATTTTAATATAATGTTTTTTTCATCCAAAAATTATCTATAAAATTAATATTTTTAAAATATAGAATAACAACCAAAACATAGACAAGAGGAAGCACATAAGAGGTTACCTTTCCTTAAGTATTTACTAAGAAAATATAATACCTTTGTTATTAATATTTTTAAAATTAAAAAAAATTAAACTATAATTTACAATCTTTAAATTAAATACCCTAAATTTATATACAATTTTAGTATATAAAAAACAATTTTATTTAAATATATTTGGTAGAATTGTCCTGTTATTGATTGTTCACATACTCTTTTATCCGGTCATGCGTAGCTACCATGGTTATGCATAAGGGGTAGTACCGAAAAATTATTTATAAAATCGGGGCGAATCAACGTGAAAAGTGTATAAACTTTGGGGCGAATTTTTCAAAAATTTTTCAAAACATGGCAATTTTTTCTTTTTTTCCACTAAAATTATCAATAAAATTTTATAGGTACTGGCAGAAGGCGGCTTGCAGAGGGCGAGTGGTAGAAGGTGAGTGGTAGAAGGTGATTAGCAGAAGGCAAGTAGCATAAGGTGAGTGGCAGGAGGTGACTGGCAGAAGGCCAGTGGCATAAGGCGAGTGGCATAAGGTGACTGGCATAATGGCAGAAGGTGAGTGGCAGAAGATGAGTTGCAAAAGGTGAGTGGTAGAAGGCGAGTGGCAGAATGCGACTAGCATAAGGTGATTGGCATAAGGCGACCGACATAAGGTGACTGTCAGATGACGAATGGCAGATGGCGAGTGGCATAAGAAAACTGAAATATGGCGAGTGGTATAAGGCGACTGACAGAGGGCGAGTGACATAATGTGACTGACATATGGCGAGTGGTTCAAGGTGACTAGCAGGTGGCGAGTGGCACAAGGTGACTGGCAGATGGCGAGTGGCTTAAGGCGATTTGCAGATGGCGAGTGCCACAAGGTAACCGCTATAATTTGTTAATTAGATGATGCCATGTGTCCTCTCTTCTGTCATGTGTCATTCATCTATTAACTTCTGCCATGCATAATTCTATAAATTCTTTTTTAGGGTCATTTTTTATCTCTTCCACAATGTTTTCTAGAGCAATTTTAAATCTTTTTCCAATATTTTTAGGGCATTTTCCATAGCGGTTTCCAAGCATTTTTAGAGCATTTTGATAGCATTTTCAGAGCGTTTTGGTAGCATTTTTAGAGATTTCTGATAGTAATTCGAGAAGGTTTTGGTAGCATTTCTAAAATGTTTTGGCAGTATTTTCCAGTTCATTTATGAGTGCTTTTATATTTTTCAAAACATTTTCCTTTTTCTTTTTAAATATGGCTAGCTTTTCCTCTCCTCTTCCCTGTAAGGTACATTTCAAGTATACCTTCTGCCCCAACATCAACAACATTTGTAATAGTCCTGAAAGAGATTCCCAATGGGTTTACACCTTTGGACTTACTGGTGTGGTTAAGATGCCATAGTTGAACATTAATGTTCAGTTGATGCAATGGATCATTTCTTGTTACAACCATTATGTGTCCACTGTTTCGATGCAAGTGGATAACAAGGACATTGTTTTTTGGTTAAACCCTCCGATGTGTAGAGACTAATAGGGCTGCCATTTTCGGATGTGTACTGGTGAAAAACCAGTGCGCCTTAACCGATGATGATAAATCTACCCTCGCATCCATTTACTCTATTTATTATAACAATTTGAAAGGTATAATTTATTTAACATTAAATATTGTTGTGTTGTAGTTTAATTTCTCTAATAATGTTCTCCTTATTGTACTTTTTATTTTCTAATAATGTTGTCTCTTTTTTTTAGTTAATTCTTCTAAGTCCAAAAGGGGCTTAAAAATTTCCAATATTGGATACAAATTTATATATGCTTGCATTGAATTTTTTCAAGCAAGGCTTATTCTGCAGGGGCGACCTACATAAATGTCTTTTTGGGAACTCTCTTTATTGCTTCATTGTATTGGTGGCAGTATATTTGACTGGTCCACGCACATTTCCAACCACCTAAAACACGACCTTTTGAGTGCCTAGAAAATTCAATCTGCTTATACAGTGACTACCAATAATTTTATTCTTTGTTTATTTTAGGAAGCTTATTTCAACCTTCAACAAAGCAGTCCTCCCACTGCATTGCACCCCAGTTGTTATCTATTGGCATGTCTGATAATGAGATACAGGTAAACATATTTTTTAGAATATCTTTGTTTTCTTTTTTTCCATTTGATATTGTTATTCTATAATTTTGTTTTGAAAACAGAGAAGAGCATCTCAGTATTCAAGTAGAAGGGATGCCACATTTAGGGTTCAAGAAGTATCTACTGATTCTGATATGTAGTCATAGTCATCACCAATAACTACCACCAAACGTGCGATGTTTCATGATGATAGAATTTAGCATACACCTACGACACCTTTTACTTTTGAATTTGTTAATGTTGATGTGGAAGAGGTTACCTCCGACCCACAAGGTAAGTGGTAACCTTACTGGTCAAAAATACTATTTTTTTTTTGTTTGAAAAATGAAAAACTTGTATTAATACAAAGAGTTGTTACAAACGGGAGAAAGCACATCCCAGCCAAGAGAAAACACCAAGACAACAAGAGCAGAGCAGAAAAGTCTGCACAAACCAACAAAGAGCACAAAAGCCAACAGGGCGCAAAAAAGCGACATGTCGCGAAATCGCGACATGTCACGAAATCGCAACAGTCAGCCCCGTCTCGACCGTCGAGGCGCCCCTAGTCGCGAAAACGTGACATGTCACAAAATCATGACAACTAGAGCCCTCGGCAACTGACCGCCAAAAAGGTCGCGAAATTGCGACGGCACCTCCCTCCGACGCTCCAGCAACAGAGGTGTCGTAAAATCGTGACCAAAAATCCAAAGAGCTCCCGAACTCCAGAAAGGTCGCGAAAGCGCAACAAGATTTCTCCAAATCGCCCATCCAGCATGAGTGTCGCGAAATCGTGACGAATTATCCAGTTGGTGCCCAAGCCGAAGAAGGGTCGCGATATCGCGACAGTTTTTCCAAAAGCCTCTTACGTGCCAAAAGTGTCGCGAAATCGCGACAAGAATTCCTTTTGGCACCCAGCCACAAAAATTTTTGCGAAATCGCGACCAATTTTCCATTTTGCATCCAGTCGGCAAAAGAGTCGCGATATCGCGACAGGTTTTCCTTAAGACGCCAGTTTGCCCAAAGTGTCACGATATCGTGACAAGTTTTCCTTTTAGCTCCCAAACCTCAAAACTGTCGCGATATCACGATGATTTTTTCACATTGCACCCAGTCTTCAAAAGTGTCGCGATATCGCGACAAGTTTTCCAGAAAGTGCCCGTTCGCCAAAACTGTCGCGATATCGCGACAAGTTTTCCTTGCAACTCCCAAACCCCAAAACTGTCGCGATATCGCGACAAGTTTTCCAGATGGCGCCAGTTCGCCAAAACTGTCACGATATCGCGACAAGTTTTCCTTGCAACTCCCAAACCTCAAAACTGTCGCGATATCGCGACGAGTTTTTCAAATTGCACCCAGTATTCAAAAGTGTCACGATATCGCGACAAGTTTTCCAGATGGCGCCAGTTTGCCAAAACTTTTGCGATATCGCGACGGTTTTTCATTGCATCCTCCAAACAGCAAAAAGGTCACGAAATCGTGATGGAATATGCACTATGCTCCAATTCCTGAAAATGGTCGCGATATCGCGACGGTTTTACTCCTTGCCGACCCTTCACCAAAAACATCATGAAATCATAGCATCTTCCAGCCAAAGGCCGTGTTGGCTCACCATGTCGCGAAATCGTGACAACTTACCAGCGGAGGTCGCGACAGCGCAACAAGTCACGAAATCGTGACAAAAACCAACCTTAGCCATTTTTTTACTCATTGACGCAGGGATCGTTCCAAACCTACCCGAATCACTTCATCAATCAGAGGCATGTCACTGTGCAGCTGCACTCCTACCTCTTTCTCAGCGCCCATCTTTGCAAGAAAGTCAGCCACCTTGTTCAAATTTTGTCTCACATAAACCGGGATCACATCATCTAACTCCCTCCATAAATCCTTGATTTGGGAAATCAAAATCTGTAGCCTCCAAGCTTTCGAGGAGAAGTTTCGCATGCAGTCAAGAGCACCGACCAGAACTTGTGAATCAGATTCAATAATTATCCTCCTATGACCCTGCTTAACAGCCCAAATAGAAGCGGACTTGATCGCAATGGCTTCTGCTTCGTTGTTTGTAGCTCTGCCCAAACCCTACAGTTCCCAGTAGAGCACCGAACCAACATGATCCCGATAGACAACACCAATACCCGCACTGCCCGGGTTGCCTTTTGCAGCCCCATCCGTATTGATCTTGATCCAACCTGCTGGGGGAGGTTTCCAGCATTCTCTATCTTGTCTCTCTGGACCCTCTACCCCCTCCTCTGAAAGCCCAAGACCAACCTGATTCTCCTCATCAACATTGATGGCCACAGTTTCTGTAACTTTGCTCCAAATGACCTGCCAGACTCCGTCTGTCGAGGAGAAAGTATCTCTAAAGATTCGGGCATTTCTCTCCAGCCAAACTTGCCACCAAATGAAGAGAAATCCGAGCTCCCATCCAATACGGAGAGCTGTAGATTTGAATCTACCCCTTTTCCATATTTCCCAAATTTTGGCACGATTTAAATCACCATTTGCCTGAAATTTATATTGAGAGAACCAACGCTTCCATATCTGATGCGAAAAAGGGCACTCGAACATCAGGTGATCAGCAGTTTCCTCATGTTTATGACACAGAGCACACTGAGAGGGACCGATGATTCCTCTACTATTTTAAATGATTTATTTTAATGAATTAAAATTATGTTTTTAAATGTGTTTTAAATATTTTTTAGAGAAATGGCAAATGGTTAAATCATCAGTGACTGCAGAGTCTGAGTCTGGTATGTATGGTTTAAATATATATTTTTAAATCCTGTTGTTCTTTACACAAAATTAAATTAATTTTTTTGTGTGAAATTTAACAGAGAGACCTGTTAGATTGAAAAGGATAAAAAAATGGATGGCTCCACCATCTATCCAGCCACAGCAACGACCACAACAACAACCACAACAAAAGCCACAACAATAGCAACAACCACATCCACAGCCATAGCCACATCCACAATAATAGCAACAACAACAGTAACAACAACAACAACAACCACATCCACAACAGGTTCCACCTGTGAGGAACCAATCATGCATACATGGTAAAATGTTCTTCACACTGCCACCTCATCATGCAAGAAGTGCTACAAAGACACAAAATATGTCATCATCTAATATTTTTATTTTACCGATATTAACCTTAGAGAATTTTTCAAATGTTGAGAGTGCATCTCAAATGCCCTCGGGAACTCTAGAATGTGACTTTCTTTATCAGGGTATGAATCCTGAATATTACCCTTTAAAGGCAAGTGATATTCTTGAGGATGAAGAGGGTATTGATAGAGAAGAGGATGTCAATGTAGATGTCACCGAAGTTACCCCCTCCGCCCCACAAAAAGTCATCGTAACAGATGATGATATCCTAAACATTTCTAAAAATGTGTTATTAGTCGATAGATGTAAATTTGTAGTTCATAATACTCTTCTTTCGGATAATGATAAATTGAAAGAATGGAAATATCAGACCAAGGTTTTGATTAAAGAAATCAATGTCCGATATAAGAAATTTTCAAAGAGAAAAGAGTTGTTTTTAAAGGTTGAGAATGAGCCCCAAATGCTCGATGCCTTGCTACATAAAGTTGAAACTGGCAGTATGGATTATGAGTCTACATACAGAGATGAAATTTTGGTCGTTGTTTTGAATCATTTGGAAAACCTCATTGCAGAAGCCCAAGCATATTTCAATGAATGGGAACTTGATTAGAACAAAGTAGCAATTGCAAAAACAACATGACTTACAACTGATATAAATTCTACATCTAACTAAAAAATATTCTTTTGTTAAATATGTTTTGTTTATAAAATATTAACCTTTTTTCATTTTTGTTTTTTAGTCTAATTTCCAGCACCTAAAGCAACAATTCGGTGCCATGAAAGTTTTGATGAAGACTGCCAAAATTAGCATTTATAATGCTATTGAATTGAAGAAGAGGTTACAACAGACGATTAGAGAAAATAATTTGCTGAAGAATATTATTAGAGATAGGGGTCTAGATGTCGAGGCTAAAATAAAATAAAATGAGAAGGAGCTAAATGCACCTTTCAATGAAGATACAGGGAAGGAAGAGAGTGCCTTGTTATCGGGGATCAACACTACAGTAGAAAGTTTGGTTAGGGCTAGGGCATTAGAAGAAAAGGATATTGAGGTAGATGTGGGTGGACCTTCAGGAAACATCGAAAAAGAATAGAACTTTGTTGTGTTGCATTTGAACTTGAAGACTTGAAGTGAAACAAAAACTCTATATTTTTATAAATTATTTAAGACTGGAATTATTTTTTAAAAATTGAAATCAATGATATAGGTAATTTTTGAAAAATCGTATCATCATTTTTATATTTTGTTTTTAATTATTGTTATGTTTTAATTTGAAGTAGAAGAAATAATGTTTTATATGTTTTGTAAATTGTGAATGAATAGTAATTTTTTTGAAAATTGAAATCAATGAATGAGACTATTTCCGAAAAATGTGTTATCTATTAGAAATTTTATTTTGAATGTTGTTATGTTATGATTATATGTATTGATGTATTAAGTAATTTAGAGTGGAAGAAATAATGTTTGATATGTTTTGTAAATTGCGAATGAATGGTAATTTTTTTGAAAATTGAAATCAATGAATGAGACTATTTCCAAAAAATTTGTTATTTATTGGAAATTTTGTTTTGAATGTTGTTATGCTATGATTATATTTGTTGATGTATTAAGTAATTTGAAGTATAAGAAATAATGTTTGATATGTTTTGTAAATTATGAATGACAAGTATCTTCTTTAAAAATTGAATTCATTGAAAGAGACTATTGAATTCAATGAAAGAGACTATTATGATGATGTAAAATTTTATTGTTTTTGATTTGAAGTGGAAGAAATAATGTTTGATATGTTTTGTAAATTGTGAATGAATGGTACATTTTTTGAAAATTGAAATCAATGAAAGAGAATATTTCCAAAAAATTGAGTTATCTCTTGGAAACTTTGTTTTGAATGTTGTTATGTTTTGATTGTTTGTGTTGATATATTAAGTAATATTGAAGTATGTGGATGCAGTAAGATGTTCTTTTATGTTATATGAATTTATTTGAAATGACAGAAAATGCAACATAGACAATTACTATCACAAATTACAAATACAACAAGAAAAATAGAAACTTTAAACTAATACTTCAATAACAAGGCTAATGTAATATGATATGAAAAATATCCAATAATACATTTTTGATAATATAATAATCAAATCATGTGTAATAAAAAAAAATGTGTAACACATGTGTAATCAAATAATACATAATCAAATCAGAGGGCTATGCTATACAAAGTATCCAATGGAATCCTTTCATTCTGATATGTGAAATCAAATCAAATAATAATATGTGAAATAAAATCAAAAAATAAAATGTGAACTCAAATCAAATCAAATGAAAGCATCCTTTCATTATGATATGTGAAATCAAATCAAATGATAATATGTGAAATCTAATCAAATGATAATATGTGAACTCAAATCAAATAAAATGAAAGCATCCTTTCATTCTGATATGTGAAATAAAATCAAATGATAATATGTGAACTCAAATCAAATTAAATGAAAGCATACTTTCATTCTGATATGTGAAATCAAATCAAATGATAATATGTGAAATCAAATCAAATGAATGCATCCTTGCATCATAATGCTGGAAGCTGGAACAACCTCTTTTCATATTATACAAAATGTTCTGCACTCATTCCAAAATTTTTTGTCACAACAATCCAACCTATTTCGAACTTTAGATTTTACATATGATAGTGCATTGAACACCCTTTCATCTTCCACGGATCCCAAAATCATCATTTGACATAATTCATATAAATGAAAATATTCACTCATAGTATGTTGTAAGATAGTACTTGGTTGTAATATTCTCCACAAACGTGAAGTAGAACCTACTTCATGACGGTTAGAGAGCTGTAAAACTTGAGCAGACATTGTTGTTCCAAAAGAATTTGATTGTTTTTTCAAAATATCTCTATTGAGAATGCCATTGATTTCAATACCATTGACTACAACACTTTTACTAAAATGGCCAGCAAGACTGCCCATTTATTTAAGAAACAAATAATTTATAGTCTGGTATTCATTGTAAGGATCCCAAAATATTGAATTTACCACACCCATAGCCTCTTAGCAATTCATATTTTTGAAAACGGTCTCTTATTTCTTTTGTCAATGTTTCTACTATTTTTTTTAGTTTAAGTTTTGTATCGTCCACAATTACATGAAATTTGTTGTAGGTTATGGGCATTTTATCAACTTGATTTGTAGCTATATCCAATGAACACCATAAAAATATAAATGTATTTCATGTCCGCGGATATTAATACATAGATGATCATTTATATTGAACTTTAGAAAGCTCCGAGGACCATTCACATTTGTTAATGCTCTCCAACTCTCAAACATGGGATCCATAAAATTTTGACCAGATGTGTACATCAAGTCAATATGCATGCAAATTTGTATTCTCGCCCTGATGAAATCCACAATATAAATTGATATTTCTTGAGCAATTTTGATCAAAGTATTCATTTTTTCCAACAGTGGAAGAATTCTACATAATGTGAGAAGAGTTTCAAAGTCACTCATTCAAAAAAGTAAATCTTTAGTCTTATCAACTGCCCTACAATTTGCCTACATAAAACCTATCAAGGATTGATATTCCATGAAAACTCTTAATGCTGGTAGATACATTGAAATCCACCTAGTATCCACATATTTCAATAGTTGTTTCCCATCGATAACTCCTAGTGAAAACTATTGAAAATCTAAAAATATTTTTGGACTACGTGAAAAATATTCATGAATTTCACGAAAAAGCTCTTCCACTCTCGCAATATTCATAAATGTATCCACAATTTTGTATGCAAGATTCATTCTATGAGCCATGCAATGAATAGGGATCAAATATGGGGCAACCAATGTTTGTAGTTTAACACAAAGACCATTCTTGTGTCCTTGCATTGTAGCAGCACCATCAGCTCCTACACATATTAACTTAGTGGCTATTTCAATTTCATTCATTCATGCTTCTTCTTTTAAACTAGTTACAACAACAATGTAAATGTTTTATGCATTACAATTTTCCATCATTTTGCGTATTCCAAGTAAATGAAGTTGCCTTGAATGTTTTTCCAATGTGTAAACATGCATGCAAATCCAATATGTATTTTCAATTGCAGTCACCTCATCAATTGAAAGTGAAATGAATTTTGCCTTTTTTACTTTCTCTCTGAGATCATCCTGCTCAACCAATGAGAGACATTTTACCATTTCCCAACCACTTCTATCTGACCAATGGACGTTGGGTAAGTTCTGCACATCAGCTAGTCGAAATAGAGATTTATAATCCATGAAATTAGACATAGGTCGACCCTTCCTAAGAATAAAGAATACAATAGCAAACTGCAAAATTTTTGAAGCTAATGTTAACTTATTCATTTTTCAAAATTGGGCTTGAATTTTTGCACCTTTCTCAACCAATGTTTGATTTTGTTTCATTTCTTTATCATATTCTTGTGCATATCTCATATGTGAGCACTATGATGCATCCTTCCACCAATAAGTTTTTGGTGTTGTTTGATCATCTTATTTTATTTTGATATAAACCTTTCCACAATGATTTTATACTATATATTTCTTAAGTTGCAATCTATGCTCCTTTTCGTATTTCCAAATGCAAATTATGCATCTCAATTTTATTATATCATCACTACTATTCTCTGGCAACATTAGCTCAATAAATGGAAATTCTGATATCCAATCAGGCTGAAATGATATTTAATTGTCCACCTAGATAACCTTTCACGTTTAATTTTTTTAGATGAAGATTCTTCGGAAGTAGGGACTGGATAAGAACTATTCGTTTCTTTTCCACTTGGTGTGTTAGATTCAGGAATATCCTCATGTTGTTCGATTTGATTCAGAAAATTTTCATCTGTGGATTGTTCATTAACGTGGATATGTGGAAGTAGAGGTATACTGGGGTTAACAGTGTTTTTTGTAGAGATAATACTAGTGTCAATAGTAGGTTCATTGTCACTATGGCACTTAAAATCATACCTTCTACAGATAAGAATGGACAAAGCCATCAACCAAAAAGCACACTTCTTTATGAATGAAAACATTATATTTAAAATTATCAAAGTAAAAAAATTAACTGGTGAGTAAAGGTGTTCATACCTTCAGTTTTTGCAGATGTTGATGGCTGAACGAGTTTTGAAATATTATGAAAGTATTTGAGGATACTTATTTTATTGGAATACTGGCCTCTCTTCTTTCCACTGTCTGTAGTTGACATTTTACTTGTATGAATAGAAGAATAACATGAAAAAAAAACATCATTTTTAAAAATAAAAAAATAACCGGTATAAAAGAGAACTACTACTAGAGACAACAGAATATCTATTCCAAAAATATCGTTCGTAAGCAGAATAAAACTCCTTATTGAGTGTCCATTAATAAAATGTTAAATTTAATTTAATGATAAAAGAAACATACCGATAAATTAAGTCGCCTTATGGCAGTCGCCTTATACCAGTCGCCTTATGCCAGTCGCCTTATGCCAGTCGTCTTATGCCAATCGCCTTCTGCCAGTCGCCTTTTGCTAGTTGCCTTCTACCAGTCACCTTTTGCTAGTTGCCTTCTGCCAGTCACCTTATGCCAGTTGCCTTGTGCCAATCACCTTGTGCCAATCACATTATGCCGGTTGCCTTCTGCCAGTCACCTTATGCCAGTCGTCTTCTTCCAATCACCTTCTACCAGTCACCTTGTACCAATCGCCTTATGCCAGTCGCCTTATGGGAGTCACCTTATGCTAGTCACCTTCTGCCAGTTGCCTTATACCAGTTGCCTTCTGTCACTCACCTTATGCCAGTCACCTTTCGCCAGTCATCTTATGCCAGTCACCTTTCGCCAGTCGCCTTCAGCCAATCACCTTATGCCACTCGCCTTATGCCGGTCGCCTTATGTCGGTCGTCTTTTGCTGGTCTTGGGTTTTATCGGTAGTTTGCATATTGTAATTGTATGGGAGTGACTGTCAAGGTTAGCTATATATAATGGGGTACAATGGGCGATTTGGGCGAGATATTTTTTATTTTTAATAAATTTAGGGTAAAAATTAGGCGGGAAACCTTATGACAACGGGGCGAATTTACCCTTAAAAAAATTAGATCCCGAATTTTTCAGGCAAACGTACCGATCTCAATGGTTCCAAAATTCATAAAATTAACAGTATGAAAATCTAAAAATTCACGCTAAATTGCGAAATTTGCCACTACGCAAAACCCTAGTAGCTACAAAACGCAAGCTATCCGCTTAAATTGTCCGCTTTCCAACTAATTATATATTCTTTCTTTGAATAGATTTCTCTAAGTACCACATATATTACTCTAATACATCTCCTTCTTCTAAGTACATGGAAATTATAATTAAAGGTATAATAGGACTACTCTTTATTATTAACATTTGAATTTTTAAGAGGGTTTAAAGATTATTAAATTAAATATTTTTATATTTAGATTGTTTATGCTATCTAAATCTTCTATTTGAAATTAATTTTATTTTTACATAAGTTTTTATTTTTATTTTTAATTATTGGGTATAAGGTCACACATTACCTTTAGAAAAGATGTCTCAAATTAAATTATTAAAACTGCCTCTTTAATATAACTTAAAATTATTTATAAGATCTACAATTTATTTTTTAAAATAATTTTTTATTTTTGGATATATAATAACGATCAAACATTGAGATAAAGATATATAAAAACCACCTTTTTGGTAAACTTGAGACTTCAAAAAAATCCAATAATTTTACTATTATTCTTAATGCTTCAATTTGCAGTGGGAGTTGCACTTCCCATAGATCCTTCTGCTTGAGACTTCCATTTTTAACTCATGGTTTATAAGGACAGATTGAATCTTAATGTAATTTTTGAAATTTTTAAATCCTGATCGGAAGAGTAAAAGTAGGGTGTCACTAAAAAAATATCCGGCTATAAGATTTCAGGCCTCAAAGATTTCTCTTCCCACGCCTCCACCGGCGTAGGGAAACCTCTATAAGGCCTCAAAGATTTATCTTCTCACCCTCAACTGACGTAGGGAAACCTTTAAAATCTCAATAAAAAATCTCAATAAAATCAATGGATCTTCAGACAGTTGAGGGAATTGAAAAGGGTTCTCGTCTATGAGTAAAAATTTAAAAAAGTTCTACGCAACCTTTTGAATCCTCCCACGTGAAAAATGTGTTAAAAGAACCACAAACAAGATTTATAAATGATCCAAATTCCAGTGGAATACAGATTAGAGAAGAGCAATAACAAGCGAGACCGCCGCCTTTACTACGAGCATATATATATATATATATATATATATATATATATATATATATATATATAAAAATACCCGAATATAATTCGAGACTGGGCCATACTTCTCATTTATCTATTGTTACAGCCAGAGAGGCAATCGCACTGGGATTGCCCTTTCTACAGCAGAAACAGCAACAAATCCTGGAGGCGGCGACCGCACCATAATCACACCCTGTTTTCCCGAAATTCATTCCACCTTGTGCGAGGGCCTTCACAGTGGACTTTACTGAGCGAACAACACAAGAAAATATCTCTCTTTTTACTCTCCCCCGCTTTGGAGGAAAGGAAACCCTCCTTCCCTGCATTGTGGGAGCTTATGCTCACAAACTTGCTGTTTCTCCGTTTCTTACAACGCACCTGAACCCCAGTTGGATTACTGAAGTGTCCACAATGTGGGAGGAGAAGTCTCTTGGTCTTATAATGACGGTGCTGGTATTGTCAAAGGAACAACTGTTTACTGATATATTTCTCATTTTCATTTTCCCTTCCACCTGTCTGAAGAAGAGCATGGCTAGAGAGCTGACAGGAATAACTTTGGACGACCTAAATTTTTAGGTAAGTGGGCCACAATCTGCGGGATACAACAAGAGTTGGCATATTTGAGTCACATTTTTGAATAACTTGAACATTTCTGAATAACTTAAATAACAATCTAACAATAAGTTAGATAACAATCTAAAAATAATATATTATTATTGTATGACCAGGAACAAAGGTTAGTTGAGCCTAGAACCCAATTTATTTTCCTTTTGAATTCAATGCTTTGAACGTTTGAATGTCAAGTCAGTCTGGCTTCATCGTCCATAACCCACAGAAAGTATTTATCAAATTCATTTTCATCCAGATTTTTGTCTATATCTCAAAAGATCAAACACAAGAAATGTCTATGTCCAAGAGAAATTTATCATTCTGTCTACGGTTGCTCGTTGAATTCTTTGTGATGTGCGGTCAAGGTCTGTATCACACAACTAATCCCTACCAAGTTCCTCTTCAATGTGCAGTCAAGATCTTAGTAGGTTCCTACAAGGAGTTCAAAAAACTCTTTCTAATAAATAGTCTTCTTTTTTGAAGTATGGTGTATTTTTTTATTATTTAAAATAAATTATGTTATTGATAATTTTTTTTAAAATAATTTATCAATAATTTTTTATTATTTGTATATCCCTATCATTATATTATACCTATTTAAAACCCAACCAAAATGTCAAGTTGTTTGAAGACAACTAAATTGAATAATGACTTTAAAAAGGTTTATTATTATTTGAATAGATTTGCACCACACAACCTAAGACATGTTGGTGTGGAGCATAACTCTTTAAATTAAATGTGATATTAAAAAATTACGTTTCAAAACCATGTACTAGAAATAGGTTATAATAGAATGTTTTCACTAGAAATAGGTTATAATAGAACGTTCTCTCACAAGAATGCAACTATCTCTATAGATATTACAACTGTAAATATACTACAAAATACAAGGAGCATATAACCATGTTAATAATGTAACAACTCTAATATATCCATATTAGTTATCTTATTGTTGTTAGCTTGGTTCCTAGGATTAGGTTAATCACCCTTAAGTAGGTTAGGGTTATTGTTTGATTTAGTCTAAAATAAAGGAGTTATGATGTAGTAGAGACATCATTATATTTGTTATCTTAAGTTGCCTTTGTTGCATGTAAAATATTTTGTCCTATCCAAGTAGCTATAAGACTTTGCCCTCTCTAAGTGGCTAGGATTTGTACTTATTTGGAATCTAGAATCTGTTACTTGCATTATGGATTTTATGATATTAAACTTGATTTATTGTTATAGTGGATGTTTTTTTTGCACATTATTGAATTGTTATAGTTGTATTTTTAAATGTTGTTTCATTACAAATGGTATCAGAGCATCAATCTTGGCTTCTTGTAGTAGTGCAAAAAAAAAACAAAAGGTTACAAACCACCTCAAACAATTAGATCTACTTTCTATGATTTAGTCATCATTGTTTTCTCTTGCTAAACCTGATTCACCATCTAAGGATTTGAGAATAGGATACCTCTAAGTCATCATTTAAAACTAAATATGAGTACTATGAATTCACAAAAATGCCATTTTGGTTGATAAATGCACCAATAGCTTTTATGAAATTGATGAATAGTGTGTTCAAAAACTATCTAGATCGGTTTACCTTGGTATTTTTAGAATCTATTCTCATTCTAAAGAAGAACATCACCACCATATTCAATTAGTGTTGGAGGTTCTGAGGAAGAACCGATTGTATAAAAAACTATCCAAGTGTGAGTTTAATACCTTGCAAGTGCAGTATTTGGGATACATCGTATCAAAAAAAGGAATTGTTGTGGATCAAAAACAAATTGAAGTTATATTAAAATGACCTCTATTAATGAATGTGATAGAGGTCAGAAATTTCATGGGACTCACTAGCTCTTATAGATGTTTTGTGAAATATTATTCTAAGGTTGCCTATTCGATCACCAATATTTAGAAAAAGGGAAAATATTTCAAATAGATAAATAAGTGTGAGGTTGCATTTGAGGCTCTAAAGATAAATTTAATGACACCATCAGTTCTTAAGATATTGGATCCTCTTAAAAATTTTACTTTGTCTACTGATGCTTCCCAGGGAGGTTTGATGGGGTTTTGTCACATGAAGAGGCTATAGTAGCATAGGAGTCCAAAAAACTCAAGAAGCATGAAGTAAAATATACTATGCATGATTTATAATTGGTAGCAATGGTGCATACCCTAAATTTTTGGAGATATTATTATTTGGGTAAACCATTTGAGCCAAAGATAAACCATCAAAGTTTGAAGTATATCTTCACCCAACCTATGTTGAATGCAAGGAAGAGAAGATGGGTATAATTTTTAGTAGAATATGAATTTGGTATTGAATATATCAAAGGGAAGGAGAATAAGGTTATATATGCCTTGAGTAGAAGAAGTCACATAGAAACTTTGACCTAGAGCCATATAGATTTGATGGATAGGTTCAAGGAAATGCAACTACAAGACCTATATTGCATGGAAATCCATGATAAAACCAATAGAAATATTGAAGAATATAAGGATTTCAACATAAAATATGGGTCTTATATTTTAAATATAGGGTAGATATACCAAAAACTAGTGATTTAAGGAGAATAATTATGCAAGAGGTACATAATTATCCCTATTTTTCTCATTTGGGAGAGTAAAAAATGAGAGAAAACATGAAAAACATTCTATTGGACTAGAATGAAGAAAGACATCACTAGTTTTATTGCAGTATGTTTGGAAAGCTAGAAAGTGAAGGTAGAATATCATCAACCAACAGGGAAATTATACCGACATGATATGCCAATGCAAAAATGGCAAGTAATATCGATGGATTTTATAGTGGGTCTACTTAAGAATAGGTACTAGCATGATGTAATATTGGTAGTGGTTGATAAGTTGACCAAGGTTGCACACTTCATATTAGGGAACATCAAGGATGATGTTTTAATGGTGGTATACAAGTTTGCCAAAGAAATCTTCAGGCTTCATGGCTTTTTCTAAAGCGATCATATCAAATAGGGACTCGAGGTTCACATGTAAATTTTGACAAGCTCTACACCATGCAATGGACACTAATATAAATATTAGTTTTGTATATCATCCTAAAATAGATGGTCATATTGAGAGGATCAACTAAATATTGGAAGACATGTTATACATGTATTGCATGGACCAAAAGTCTAAGTGGAAATAATTTTTGCATCTTGTTGAATTTGCATACAACAATGGGTACCAAACATCATTGAGGATGTCCTCGTTTGAAGCCTTATATGGTTAAATATGTAGAACACCTCTATCATGGGATAATATAGAGGATCAGGTCATGATTAGACTAAACCTTGCCTGAGAGATGGAGGAATAGCTCAAGGTAATCCAACTTAGGCTCAAGGAAGTGGTCGATCTCCAAAAGAGTTATAATGATTTAAAAAGATCACCAAGAGAGTTCTCAATGGGGGATAGAGTATTCTTGAGGGTAAGACCCATGAAAAGTGCCATAAAGTCAACCAAGTTGGATCCTTGCTATGTTGGGCCCTTTGAGATCATTGACAACATTAGCCTAGTAGCCTAACACTCTCTTTGCCACCCAATATTTCAAAGATCCATGATACTTTCCATATATACTTGCTTAGAAAGTATGTTGTTGATACTACTCATGTGTGGAATGTTTCTAAATTACATATGATATATTTCATAGCCTTTGAGGTGAGACCAATTAATATTCAAGGGTTTCATTCTAAGGTGATGAGAAAATGGACCCTAGATCAATGTAAGGTCCTGTGGGACTAGTATTCAGAAAAATGTGCTACATGGGAAAATGTTGAAGTCATGAGGCAACAATTTCCATATTTATTTGATTGAATAATTGTTACTCTTGCAGGAAACATAGAGGATTGTATTTAGTCCAAGGGGAGAGTATGTAACACCCCTCTTTGATAGATCTTGCTATGAACAATGAACTATGTTTTGGTGTGGCAATTTAATAGCATAATTTTATGATATATATTTTGATGAATTGCATTCTTTTAGCATGGAATATGGTACTGCTAATGTAAATTATGGATGCAAGAGTAGGTGCTCTCTCTAGTGAGGAAACCATAGGGAAACCACCTATTGCAAAGGATATATTATGGAAATGATGATGACAACTAAGGGTAACAAGTTACCCTTCATGTAGATGCATATAATTTAAGCTCATTTTTATGTTAGCTTATTTTCACCATTGGGCCATGAAAATTGCTTGTAATGAGTGTCCTTAAAATAGGGTCGATGATAACATTAGACTATCTTAAAATAGATCGCACATTTGAGGATAAAATAATGGTGTGAAAATATTGAATACATGATTGATATTAGTATGTCAATATAGTTAAGTTTTGGTAACATTAATATCCTAAATGTATATTGTGATTTAGCTTGTGTCACAACCCAAATATCGCATCAATTGTTTTTAAGAACAATTATCTATAACCTTCTTGAAAAGGACTCTCTCCTAGATTCAACTTAACAAACTGACCTAACCACAATAACCATTTTTTCCATTAGGGAATAACTTATTCTTCCAAAATTATTTTTCTTAAATTAGGTACACCCATCTATACACCTTACATAAATCAGTCTACGCAAGTGTACTAGGTGTCCCATATGATAGCTATCATTTCAATTCATTCATTGGTCTAGACCAACCCATTTTTTATCCATAAAAAATGTATACTTATCTCTTCCCCTACATAAGTCCTTCTATGTAGGTGAACTAAGCATAATAATTATAGACTATCTCTCTCATCAACCCGATGAGCTAGTCTTTCATGAATAATTTGTCTTCTCATTATTAGTTTGTAGAGTTGATAATAAAGGTTCTTTCTCATTCTATGGAGATCCTTTAACCAAGGTTCTACATAGATATAATTACCTAAGAATCCATCAATTAAATTAATGGCTAAAGAACAATAAATTCTATCACATCACAAACACTCCTTTCATGTAGCATAAGGAAATCATTATTTAATCATTTATTTAAAATAACCATTAGCTACACCCATCAATATCCTTCATGATAATTTGTGTATCATTCTAACTTGTTACAAATCAATAGTGAGAAATGAGTGATAATACATAAGTCTAGTTATTCCATGGAGACATACTCAAACGATTGTTAAATACCAAAGTAAAAAGTGATCCCATATTTACATATCCATAATTATGAAGAGCATAATAATTCTTTTAACTTTTTACCACACAACTTCTTCCTAAATGGAGATACAACTGCACCACATGTAATAATAAGATTTAGCATCCAAAACTTCTAAATGCACCATAGATTTCATATTAAAACTTAATACACTACTAAAGAAATGATAATTTAAATAACATTAATCATTGTCTATATAAATCATAGCAATATCCATTTACATTTTAGGCATGAGTATCCATAAAAAGAGACTTCACCAAAAAGAATCACACAACACTCTGTTTATCTTGGGAAACCCGAAGGAAAAATTTAACCACAAAATTAGTTTCTTTATTATTCCCATAAGAAGATAATTTTCTTACAATGCTATAAGACCATCTATAATACCTTCATATTTACCTAGAAATATTTAATAATTCCTAGGATTTTACACTCTAATATATTCCTTACATTCAAAATGTTGTTTTGATTCCTAGCTTTTTATACTAAGGTATTCCATGTTACCCCTCCTCTCACATGATGTTTCACTCAATACTTTGTAGTAATGCATTGAACAATTATTCCTTAATAATTTAATGTAAATTGGATTCTAGTTATGAATACATCATTCTGATTTATGGCCCAAAGTATCAATTTCCAGAGAAAGATCATATTTATTTTCACAACGTGCTAATAAGAAAAAAAGAAGAGGATATCATTTTAGAATCTTCTCTTACCACTATCATTATTAACAATTAAGCATAATTGTGTCCTATAATGATTACAATTCAATAAACATACTGAGCTTTTTGGAATGTAATACAATACCAATATGTTCACTTGATGATGTTATCCTTATTCTTGCACAACTATAACTAAAAACTAAAAATATTTTTTAATAAGGTACATAGGTTCTAGAAATTCTCATATTTACAACAATGTAAGAAGATATTGGAAATATTCATTACATAACACAACATCCTCTCTCAAATACTGTTTTCTTAACCCATCATAGTACTTCGGTGTTCTTGAAAACTCTTTTGAAAAGACACTAAGTAATGTACCCACCTATAAATGTAGAATATCTCCTAAGTTTTCCCTTAATTATTCGGTAACCTTGGTAATGTTTCATAATGCCATCATATAACGTGCTTTACTACCTGACCTTATGTTCTTAAACTAATAGAAGTCTACACTAACTTGTAATCCCCTTCAATAACTTCCCATTATTCCTACCTTAACAAAATAAAGTCTTTTTAAAACATCATAAAACACAAGTAATATTTCTACTTGATCTTTTGATAAGAAACTTTATTAGAGTACAACATGTTTAATTCCAACTCTTCCTAGGTATATAGAAGACATAAGAGCAACTATTAACCACAATACCAACCTTTTTACCTACCTAGGTTTCGTAATACTTCCAAGATGTTGACTAAGGTTTGACATTGAGGCAAACACATTTCAATAAAATATTATAACCATGGTATGTTCTAAAATTGTTGTAAAAATGTTATCTTCTTAAGAGTATGAACTAAATACCATTATCTGAGTTGCAAAAACCCACATATCTAATAGGTAAATTGGGCAATATTTTGAAATTAGAATCATCAAGCTATTTCCTCCTATACAAATAGCAAAAAAATTCACAAGATTGATGACCTCCCTAATATTTGACATTCACACGACAAAGAGAAATAGCATAGGTGCAATAAACAACCAACCACCTATCTTCTCTTGGAGAAAATATAAATTCCCAATGAAATTCTTACCCACCATTGGTTTTGGAATGAGTTACCTAGGGGTCAAAGAATAGAAAGATGAAATAAACTAGCAAATATTTTGAGTAAGCACAAAAATCATTTTTACTATCAAAGACAACCTCAACAGATATATACTGCAAAAACAAGTTATCTATACCTAAAAGAGGACATTCAAGCAAACATTCCACACCGCAAGTGCCACACACCATATTAAGTAGGTATTTTTTTGGAAAATATCAATTTAATCCACAGACCATAACAAGATATTTTTTAAGATCCTACTCGTGAAATGCAATTCAATTCTGGCCTGATTGTACAAGCACTTGGTTCCTTCTTTTTCCTTTTTGTTCACCTATTCCCTTTCCACACTCAATATACCACCGTTTTCATCTCTATTTATTTTTGAATTGGTCGGGCCTCATCACTAGTTATGTGCTTAACTAGAAAATCCACGATATATGTTCTATCCTTTAGTGATCTAAAAAACATGTCAAACTTAAAGAATAATCATGGTATATATTCTACCCAACTCTTGTCATCATTAAACCAGAATCCAAGAAGTGTTCTTCATCCATTTCATATCATGAATAACCAAGTTCTCCAAGAGTAAAATATTAACCTTGTTATTCAAAATAGAGTTGCTAAATATCTACAAGAATAACAATAACACCTACTTCTTGAAAGCAAACAATGTAAAAAACAACCATGTTCTAAGATAAATTAAAAAGTAACAACTTGATTGATATATATTATTCTCTTGTAAATCATGATATGCGATCTTCATGAAAGAAAAGCATTCATCCATATCCTTCCCTCAAAGTATCCTACTCCTGGTGTTTAGTTCTTTCTGCTCCCATAAGGAAATCTATCCCTATAAAAGTGTAATTCTATTAGTAACACCATATTCTTACATAAAGGTATAATTTGCAGAAACAAACAAGAAATAGTCAATTATTCCATCAATAAAATATTTCACATTTCTATAAAATGTATGTTTTCATAGCTAGTAATGAAATAGCCAATAATTCCATCATTAATGCAACACAACAAAACATAAATCCATCCACATAAAAAATCTTCCAAGGGAGGGTCATGACATCCTACCTCCCTTAGTGTTAACAAGGTCCTCCATGTTTTCAAATGGTTCAAATATAAATTAAAAATTATATAGCATTATCAAAAAATAACAAAAATTACCTTTGCATATCTATCATTTTCTCCTAAGTAGCACTTCTTTCATATTAACAATCCCACTGGACCTTACACTGCTCTAGATTCCTTTTCCTCATAGATTTGGAATGGAACTCAAGGGTTTTTACTGGTCACACCTCTATAGACTCTGGATCCACCATTTGCAAGTTAGAAAAATCCCACACATGATCAAGATTAGCAACATATTTTCTAAGTAATGATATGCGAATGGTGTCATGAATATTCGTCAGGTTGGGTGGTAAGGCAAGTTGATATGCCACAAGACTGATATTTTCTATAATTTTAAAGGGTCCAATAAAACAAGGGTCTAGTTTTATGGACTTAATAACACTCTTCTTTGGTATCACCCTCAAAAACACTTTGTCACCTACAAATAACTCTCTTGGCAACCTTTTAAGATTGGCATAACTTTTTTGGTGATCCATGCCTTCTTTAAGCCTTTCCCTAATTGTCCTTAATTTTTGCTCCATTTACCTAACCATGTTGAGTCCAAACACAACTCGATCCTCTGGATTGTCCCATGACAATGGTGTTTTGTACCTTCTACCATATAGAGCTTCAAATAGAGCCATGCCTAAGGTCAAATGGTAAACCTTATTATAGGTAAATTAAAAAAAGTGTAGTTAATCTTCCCATAAGGTCTTTTGATCCATACAATACATGTGAAACATGTCCTCTAACACTTGGTTAACCCTTTCAGTTTATCCATTGGTTTTTGGGTGATAAGTAGAACTGATGTTTAGCCTAGTACCAATGGCAAGATGTAAGGCTTACCAAAAGTCAAAGGTGAACCTCGAGTCCCTATCTGATATAATCACTTTTGAAAAACCTTGAAACCTAAATATTTCTTTGGAAAATTTGTTAGCCATAACCACAACATCATCCTTGGTATTATCGGGTATATAATGTATAACCTTGGTCATTCTATTGACCACAACTAGGATTACATAATGCTGGAACCTATTCTTAGGAAACCCTACAATAAAATCCATAGAAATCACTTACCATTTTTGCATAAGTATTTCATGAGGATACAATAGTCCTACATGATGTTTAAGTTCCACCTTGACGTTCTAGCATTCAAGATATTGGGCAAAAAATTCATTGATGTATCTCTTCATTCCTAGCAAGTAGAAGATTTTCTTCATAGTCTCTCTCATGTTTAACCCTTGTGGGTGAGCAGAATATGGTGATCTATGTGCTTCATTCATTATCTCTCATATCATCGGTCTCAAGAATTACTACTCTATATTTGAATCATAAGAAATTTTCCTTAAATTTTGAAATCCTTATTTTCAATTGGTTTCTTTTTCATAATTGCCCCAATTTGGTTGTAATATGCATCTTGATGTTGCATTTTCTTGACTTGTTCCATCAAGTATACATAAATGCGAGTCAAAATTGCTATGTGCCTTCTTCTACTAAGTGCATTAGTGAATTTATTTTCCTTCTCTTTGATGTACTCGATGCCAAATCATACTCGATGAGAAATTTCATCCATCTTCTCTACTTGGTATTTAGTAAAGGTTGAGTAAATATATATTTCAAACTTTGATGGTCTATCATCAACTCAAAGGATCTTCCCACCAGATAATATCAACTTTTGAGAGTGAAAACCACTACTTCCAATTCCAAATTATGGGTTGTGTAATTGTCCTCATGTCATTTTAGTTTCCTTTAACCATAGGCTACCACTGTTACATCATATGAGAGCAATCCTCCCAACACTTAAAATGATGCATCTATACATACTAAAAACTACCCTAAGGGTCTGGTACCTTTAAGATGGGGGTAAAGTGAGTTTCTGTTTGAGAAGATCAAAAGTTACCTCACATTTATCCATCCACTTGAACTCTTTTCCCTTCATCTAAAGATTAGTTATTGAAGAGGTTATCTTGGTTTAATCCTTTGCATATATTCTATAATATCCAGTCAAACCCATGGAACTTAGACTTCCATCACATTTGTGGGTGAGAACCAATTCATTATGGCTTCTATTTTCTTAGGATCCACCGTGATCCCTTATGTTGATACAATACGCCCTACGTATTGCACTTTCAACACACAAAAGTCACATTTGAAAAATACCCGTATAACTAATTATTTCTTAGTAAATTTAGCATGATACTAAGGTATCTATCATGCTCTATATTATTCTAGGAAAATATCAAAATATCATCCAATAACATAAGAAAAAATTGATCCAACTACTTCCTGAAAGTACTAATAAAATTCATAAATATTGTTGGAGCATTCATTAGACCAAAAGGCAACACAATAGACTCATAATGTTTGTAACAATTTTTAAATGTTGTCTTATGGGTATCCTCTTCGCGGATCCTCATTTGATTGTATCTCGATTTCATATCTGTATTTGAGAAGTTAGTGGCATATCTAAGTTGATCAAAGAGGTCTTCGATTTTGGGTAGGGGATATCTGTTCTTAATGGTTTCCTTGTTTAGCATCCTATAATTTATGCATAGCCACAAGAATCCATCCTTTTTATTAATAAACAAAATAGGTGTATCCCATGGTGACACACTTGATCTAATTAACCCCTTTTCTAGTAATCCTTGTAACTATACTTTTAGTTCTTGCATCTCAATGGGGTTCATTCTATAAGGAGCCCTATGTATAGGCTCTATTCCAGGTTGAAGCTCAATTGTAAAATCAAATTCATGTTTAGGTGGCAGCCTAGGTAAATCCTCTGGAAATACATCCCTAAACTCTTGAAGTACTAGGTGTTCTCCAAACACCTCCTCATTTTATTTTTCAATCTCAATTATATTAATTACAAATATTGTTCCTCCCTTTTTATGATTTTCTTAAGTTGCATTATCAAGAGGGATTTTGGGTTGCAATGACCCTTGTAGACTATACACCTTATTTCTTGTCATCTTTCATATACTTAATCCATCTCCCTTGGAAATTGATCACAACCTTACATGCTTGTAACCTATCCATTCATAGGACTACATCAAAAGCATGTAATGACACTACATACATGCATCCAATGGTCATACCACTAGGTAGGGTAATTCCACCATAGAATACCATTAATTTATAGAGTAGGTTTATTCTAAACCATACTCGACCTTCCACCCATGTGCTAAGATTCTTGACCTTTTTGGTATACATTTAACTAAGCTATTGGAAGCAAAGCTATTTATATCACTACTATCAATAATAATTTTAATATTTCTACCAAATATTTCTACTCACTTTCCCATTTTATGAAGCCTACACTATTTCTTTTTATAAGTGCATTCCTATCCTACTTATATGCCCCTTCATAATAAAAGTTAGGCTTAAGGTAGGTTTCAACTTTACTATCCAAGTCATAGAACTTTTGAATATTTTTAGGATCTCATGTTTACTTCATGCGCTACTTTAGGATGAAATCCTAATATGAACTTATGAATCTTCATCCTTTCATTATATGCATGCACATACTTTAGCAATTTAACAAACTTCACGTAGTATACCTCAACTATATTATTTTCATATCTAATATTGGTAAATTCTTCAAACTTCTTAGTATAAAAATATTTGGTGAGGAAATTTTTTCTAAAATCTACTACAAAGTCTACCCATTTCAGATCAACATTGGATTCAATCCCTCATTTCCCACTAAACTTTTCCCACCAATCCAAGCCAATACTCTATAAATGTAAAGTGGCATATGATGTTTGGGTCCTAGTGGAGTAGTTCTTCATATTGCAAAAAGTCTCTATCTCCTTCAACCAAGCTTCGGTTGCATCATCATCTTCCTCTCCCTTGAACATGAAAGATTTTAGATGTTTCATATCCTTACCGAATTCCACCTCTAGTCAAATTTTGTCCTGCTATATCTCTATAAGAGGTTCATTAACTTGTTCCACTTTGGATTTTCCAACATGTGTTTCTTGATTCAATATGGCTTCCAACAATTGTTTCTATTTTTTTACTTGTTTACAAAGTAAATATATTATAGTAGGGAGATCCTCGCTCTCATTGCTAGGATTATCCGTACCCACATTTGTTGTCTTGACCTCTATGTTAATTTACCATGTCTACCTCATTGTTGGGGTAACACTCCCTCTTGATAGTAGGGATTAGTTCTCAATTACTTTCTTGAATTGGTTCCCCTACTATTAACCATTTCCCTAGTTATCTTAACTGGACAAATAGGGTTTACTTTTAGCAAATAGTCTATTCTTACAAAGTGTAACCCTTACATGGGTAATCATCCTATTACACATCATAAACTAATATTACGCAAGGAAGGTTATATCCCTACGAACTATGCTCTGATACCAAATATCACAACCCAAATATCTTGTCAATTTTTTTTAAAAGAACAATTATCTATAACCTTTTTGACAAGGGCTCTCTCCTAGAGTTGACTTAACAAAATGACCTAAGCACAATAACTATTCTTTTCATTAGGAAATAACGTATCCTTCTAAAATTATCTTACTTAAACTAGGTGCACCCATCCTACACCTTATATAAATCAATCTATACAAGTGTACTAGGTGTCCCATATGATAGCTACCATTTCAATTCATTCATTGGTCTAAACCAACCCCTTTTCTATACATATAAAAGGTATACTTATCTCTTCCCCTAAATAAGTCCTTCTATGTAGGTGAACTAAGCATAATAATTCCAGACTATCCCTCTCATCAATATGATGAGCTAGTCTTTCATAAATGAGTCATTTTCCCATTCTTATTTTGTGTATTCGATAATAAAGACTATTTCACATTCTATTGATATCTTTTAACCAATGTTCTATATAGCCAGAATTACCTAAGAATTCCTCAATTATCTTAATGGCTAAATACCAATAAATTCTATCATATTGTAAACTTTCCTTTCATGTAGCATAAGGATATCATTCTTTTCTCATTTATTTATAATAGCCATTAGCTACACCCATCAATATCCTTCATGATAATTTGGGTATCATTCTAACTTGTTACAATTCAATAGTGAGGAACGAGTGATAATACATAAGTTTAATTATTCCATGGAGACATACTCAAACAATTGTCGAATACCAAAGTAAAAAGTGATCCTATAATTACATATCCATAATTATGAAGAGTATAAGAATTCTTTTAACTTTTCCCCACATAACTTCTTCCTAAATGGAGATACAACTGAACCACATGTAATAATAAGATTTGGCATCCAATACTTATAAATGCACGATAGATTTCATATCAAAATTTAATACACTACTAAAGAAATGATGATTTAAATAACATTAATCATTGTCTATAAAAATAATAGCAATTTTCATTCACATTTTAGGCATGAGTATCCATAAAAAGAGACTTCACCAAAAAGAATCAGACAACACTCTATTTATCCTGGGAAACCCGAAGGAAAAACCTAGCCATAAAATCAGTTTATTTATTATTTCCATCAGAACATAACATTATTACAATGCTATAAGACCATCTTTAATATCTTCATCTTTCCCTAGGAATATTAATAATTCCTAGGCTTTTACAGTTTGAAATATTTCTTACATTTAAAGTGTTGTTTTGATTCTTGGTTTTTGGTGCCAAGGTATTGCACGTTACTCCTCCTATCACATGATGCTTTGCTCAATCCTTTGTAGTAATACATTGAACAATTATTCCTTAATAACTGAATGTAAATTGGATTCTAGTTATGAATATAGCATTCATATTCATGGCCCAAAGCATCAATTACTAGAGAAAGATCATATTTCTTTTCACAACATGCTAGTAAGATATAAAGAAGAGGGTATCATTTCAGAACCTTCTCTTGCCATTTCCATAATTAGCAATTAAGCATAATTTTGTCCTATAATTATTGCAAGTCAATAAATATATTGATATTTCTAGAATGTAATATAATTCCCATACGTTCACTTGATGATGCTATCCTTATTCCTACACAACTCTAACTCACAACTAAATATTTATTTTAATAAGGTACATAGGTTCTAAACATTATCAGCTACACAACAATATAAGAAGATGTTGGAAATATTCAAGACATAACAAAACATCCTCTTTCAAATACCGTTTCCTTAACCCATCATAGTACTTCGATGTTCTTGAAAAATATTTTGAAAAGACACTAAGTAATGCACCCACCTATAAACGTAGAACATCTCCTAAGTTTTTTCTTGATTATTTGGTAACCTTGGTAAGGTTTCATAATGCCATCATACAATGTGCTTTACTGCCTGATATTTTGTTCTTAAACTAAGATAAGTCTAAACTAACTTTTAATACCCTTCAATAACTTCCCGTTGTTGCTACCTTAACAAAATAAAGTATTTTTAAAACAACATTAGAAAACACAAGTAATATTTCCACTTAATATTTTGAGAAGAAACTTTATTAGAGTGCAACAAGTTTAATTCCAGATATTCCTAGGTATATAGAAGATGTAATAACAACTATTAACCACACTCCCAACCCTTTTACCTACCTAGCTTTCGTAATACTTCCAAGATGTTTATTGTTGGGGCAAAAATACTGGTTAATTATGATTCTATTTTTGTCATAGCCCTCTCATTTAATTTGTTAGACTAGGGAAGTCGTAAAATTTTGAAGTACCACACTCAAGGTTAATTACAACACCATTCTTAAAATGAGTCCACTAAATCTATTGTTAGGGGTAGTGTTTGTAAAATGGCTTTGATTCATCCACACCAATTTAAACCATGCATAAATAAAGATACATAAAATTAAATCACACCACACTGCGTTGGAAATTAAATGAAAGCAATAAAACACACTTTGTGTAATTAAAATAAATAGCACACTAAATCAAATAATCTAATCTAGAAAATAATAGAAAGTAGGGGAGGAATACTGGCTTGGAATGGGACCAGGCTCCAGTAGCTCCTGCTTGGCTAATTACGCTTAATGGAAGAACACTCGAATGCTTTATTATTTGTAGTATAATATTTACACACATCAACACTCTTAGAAAAATTGCCTCCCTATTCTAGAGAAGTTTGTGTGTTTATATAACACACACATAACTTCATATTACAATTTTTTTATAACAAAAGGCCTGGTTACATTCTAAACTGAGACAGTTTAATTACTATAATAGGTGCATGATAAAAATAGTCTAAACCGCTTTTCATTTTTTCATAGAGATAGAATATTTTCAGGTTCGATCTCTATGTTGCTCATGTTCTGCTTCATCGAATAGTTATGCATTTCTTCTAATACGATTGGGATAACTCATACGTTCAATATTCCTTTAGGAACAACCTGTGTGACATGGATTCAAAGGTTTCTCCCGGTCAACATGATCTTCTTTAGCTGCATGATCAAAGCACTTAACATCAAGGTGCCTACTTGTAGAGTAAGGCACCTACCTCTAAGTAAGGCACCTACCTGAAGATTAAGGCACCTTATTGTAGAGTAAGGCACCTACCTCTAAGTAAGGTGCCTACCTGAAGAATAAGGCATCTACTTGTAGAGTAAGGCACCTACATGAAGAGTAAGGCACCTACATGAAGATTAAGTCACCTCCCTCTAAGTAAGGTTCCTACTTGAATATTAAGGCACCTCCCTCTACGTAAGGTGTCTACCTGAAGAGTAAGGTGCCTACTTTTAGAGTAAGGCACCTACATAAAGAGCAATGTGCCTACCTCTAGAGTAAGACACCTTCCTGAAGATCAAGGCACCTTTTCAATATGCCTTAGAATCATGAAGCAAAAGCATGCTAGGTCCACATAGGACCTCGACTAATAAAAAGACAACAATATCAACAAATATATACACAAAAAAAACTTCACACACAAATTAGATAATACACATAATTTTATTAAATACATACATAATAGTTCATAAAAATATACAACTCTTATTATATTGTCGCACAAAAACCGTTAGAACTCATACAAAAATATGAGAATTTCTAGTGCTTATCATCCCCCCATACTTAATATGTGCCACACCCTCATGGCATCTAAAGCCAGTAGTCAAACCCTTCTAGTAGGTTGTATCCTTCTATTTTATTTTCTTATTGGTGATCTTGGCCTTCCCTTCAATATGGGATTTCTATTTCTTCTGAGGGGCACTAGTTTACTATGGGAAATTTTTGGGCTACACTAGTTTCCTTTTGTTCTAGCTATGCCTTTTTGTTCTGCTTGGCCTAAAAACTATACTGGGAAACATGACCACGCTTGCTTCTATCTTCTATAATTCAGCTTTCGCTTCCTACTAGAGGTCAGCATGCTGAGGCCATAGTTCTAAAAATGTAATATCGGAGTCATCCCTTTGTCATCTAACCACCCTAGCTTTAAAAATTCAAACCTCTTCAGGGGTGAGGCTCACATTTTCTTCGATGATCATGACTGCCTCTACCTTCGGTCCAAATATCCCATGTCTCTCAAAATATTTCCTTATTCTAGAGGGTCGGCCCTATGACAAACCATATATCTCCTAGAACTAATATTCTGTAGTAAGGTCTATGCAAATGTCAGGCCTCTTTTTGACCTTCTTGGCTAATTTTTAGGATATCTTTGTTGCCTCGAACTCTCTACATAGTCTTTCAAAAATTTCCTTCTGCTCAACAAATTTTTGCATGTCTTCCTCCCATTCCTCTTTTGTATGGGTGGTAGGTTCGACAAATGTGACCTTGGAATTTCTCTTGGCCCTCTCTATTATGGCAGTAAATTGTGTGGGAATGTCCTCCTCTTCTTTTGGATATGCCTCCATGTTGTCGTTAGAGGGTTCAAGTATTTGTCCCTCTGAACCTGAATTATCCATAGTTGTTCCCCCTGTTCCATGCTCTCCCAATGACTGCTTTGTGGGATCTTTTGATATAGGTACTTCGACTACGGTTATCGATTGCTCTTGAGAGTCTTCCTTAATGTCGAGTTCAATGCTTTTCCTCTGGCTCTAACCCATGTGCTTGTCATCATCAATGATATGTATAACAAGGGGTTTTGTTTGAAATATAAGGTTCCCTTGTTCTTCCACCATAACCCTTTTGGAAATGAACAAACGTTCTCTACCTTCATGTCTTCATTTTAGGAATTCGACCTGAGAACCTCAGAGGAAACTATCATATCCGGTGAGGTCAAAGAGTTTATGTGGTGCTTTAATTGTCCAATCTATTTGGGTGCATGTGTTTATTCTTTCTACCACCTTGGACTGCAATTGTTGATTTTCTGCTTTGAGCTGCTAAACTAGTTGTTGTAGCTGAGCTACGATAGCCTCCTACCTCTACATTTTTCTTGTAGTCATTTCCTTAAATCCATTGAATAGCACTTGGGCCTCAAAATACTCGCTTTGCCAAATGAGGCCTTATTCTAGCACCAAATGGAGCTACTATCGTAGGCCTATTGAGGGTTGTTGGTCCTATGGACTTCAAGCAACCAAATTCTATAATGTTTGGGCCACAAATCTAGCCTCTATATCCTCACCTTCTTCCTTTCTCATCATAATTAATTGTTGTAGGCACCTCCTGCCGCTTATATGCTCTATTCGCTGAGTTGTTGGTTCAGGGCTAGAAGAATCTAGCATATTCTTGGCATAATTGGGAAAAGGAATTTGCCCTTATTTTGTAGCATCTCAGGAGGTTTGGGGCTATTCTCCTTCTTCCTCGATCGTTCCTCAATATTTGATAGCAGACTGCATTTGCATGCCAAAATTGTTGGCCCTTTCTACTAACGAGTTCCCTTTTCATCCCTTGTCATAGTCAATTAGAGTTGTAATGAGCCCATGATGGGCTAGGGTATAGGTTGCTTCTCTCTGATATCAGGTAGCCTCATCCTTCAGGGTGCTTTCTAGATAAAATGAAACATTTATTTTTTGTCCATGCACTAGGTGATTCAAAAATTGCATGTGGTTTGCATTCAATTGCGTGTACTTCCTTGTGCATGTGAAGAACCTTGCTACCTATTCAAAAATATTTTGTAATTTCTTAGGGAGTCTCTATTTTGGAAGACCTACGGTGTTGAGTCAAACATTCCCTTGTCCAAGTAGCAATTCTATGTATCGACCTGACATCCCATCCTTGTAAGTGCACTCTCTAGTAAGGGGTAGGCTAGTAACAAGGGATATATACTCTGGTGTGACTGGAATTTCCAATCTATACAGTTGAGCGAACTCTCCTCTCATAGTAGCAACAAACTTCTTTTCTACCTCGAGGTTCTGGTTTTGGCTAACCAGGAGGTAGTAATTTATCACCCAACTACTTCAAACTGTTTGTGAAATTCACCGCTAATCCCCTCAGTACTACTAGGTTCATTCTTCTTGTGTGCATGGTTATTTGATCATCCTTCCATGGTGTATTCCTAGATTTTTTTCCCTAACTGGTTTGATGCCCTATTCTCACAGGAAGCTGCCTTGTTATAGTTCAAGGCATCTACCCAAAAAATTACTTTTTTGTTGGTATTGATAGGGTATGCCACTTGAATTGATTTTCAGAACGATGTATTGGACATGGGGGGCCAATTCGATTCTTGAGACAATATTATTTTCAGAGAAGCATAAATCATGAAAAATTATGTAAATATTTAACAAAAATCATGCACATACTTGATTGGTTGTTCATGCATTGTGGAGTATGTCAATTCGGTAATATGTGATAGTAACAATGGTGTATTCCCCATGTGTTGATTACGTTACCTTGGACACTCGAACCCTAGTTCACTCAAGGTCCCATGCTAAAAATATAAGGGATTCAGTTGGTTCAGATAATAAGACATATATCTCCTTTTATGGTTGGCTTTAGGACGTGCAAAAATCCTACTTAATGATTTCACAATATTTTTGGGTGAATTCAGATTTCCATCATGTGAAATGATGATGTTGGCTTCGACCGCTCCCTCGTACCGTCAAATTGTGCAGGTGTTTTCGATTGAATCAATGCGCCTGTATGATATCGAGGTGCCTTCTTGAAGAGTAATGCACCTTCTTATAGAGTAAGGTGCATGCCTGAAGAGTAAGGTTCCTTCTTGTAGAGTAAAGCACCTACCTGAAGAGTAAGGCGTCTACTTTTAGAGTAAGGCACCTACCTGTAGAGTAAGGCAGCTTCCTCTAGAGTAAGGTGTCTACTTGAGAGTAAAGCACCTTCCTCTAGAGTAATGTGCCTACTTGAGAGTAAGGTACCTTCTTGTAGAGTAAGGTGCCTCATCACTTATTCATTTTTTTTAAAGTTGCCTTTGATGGATAACATCAAGGTGCCTCATTTATTTAATTATTTGAAAGAATTTTCAACCATTGTCAAGCACCTTTTCTGATGGACATTGAGATGCCTACATGAAAAGTAATGCGCCTTCCTTTAGAGTAAGGCGCCTACCTTTAGAGTAAGGCACCTTCCTTTAGAGTAAGGCACATATCTTTTGGAGTAAGGTGCATTCCTTTAGAGTAAGGCACCTACCTTTGGAGTAAGGCACCTTCCTTTGGAGTAAGGCACCTACCTTTGGAGAAAGGTGCCTCCCTTTGGAGTAAGGCACCTCCATTTTGAGTAATGCGCCTCCCTTTTTAGTAATGCACCTCCCTTTTTGAGTAAGGCACATCCTTTGGGAGTAAGGTGCCTCCCTTTGGAGTATGGTACCTTCCTTTGGATTAAGGAACCTACCTTTGGAGTAAGAAACCTCCCTTTGGAGTAAGGCACCTTCCTTTAGAGTAAGGTGCCTCCAATTGGAGTAAGTCGCCTTCCTTTGGAGTAAGGCACCTTCCTTTGGAGTAAGGTGCCTCCCTTTGGAGTAAGGTGCCTCCATTTAGAGTAATTTACCTCTGTCATGGTGCCTAATGGAAGATTAAGGTGCTCTCCTAATGTTGAAAAATTAGTGGTATGTGACGTGTTTGTTGATGCAAATTTGATCAGGTCTTCAAAAAAAATTTCTCATGCTGCATCAGCTTCTTCTTCGCCCAAGCACAGGGGTGTGTAATTTTTCCTTTACGAGGAATTAGTGCCCATGTACATGCTTGGATCAGAACTATCTTCTAAAAAAAAATGCAATTTTATGGATGCTGAACCGATTTAGGCCTTATCTCTCAATATGCCTATTTTTCGTAGAATCAGGCCATTTCACCTGCAAAAGAAACTAAAAAAAAAACAAAAAGGAAAAATGTAGTTAAACATAATTCGTGCTTGTTAGGCCCTGGATCTAAGGATACCTATAGCTTGCATGCAGGTACTATCCCTGTAAAATACACTGTAATATAAAAAGGAAAAAAATGTAGGCTTGGTGTAATCCATGTTTGTTAGACCCTGGATCTTAGGATACCTGTAGCTTGCATGCGGTCATCGTACCTATAATACACATTAAGAAAAACTAAGACTAAATTGTTTTTAGCGGACACCCTTGTATCCATAGTGTTACTGAGAAGTTGACATGTTTTTAATTGGATGGGATCCCCCCATACCTATTGTGGAATTCACCATTAAATTTTTTGACATGTGGTATGGACGCAACCGATGGCCATTAACTGTCAAGATGGTGTTGCTACCATCAATTATCTTGATGCACACAACACCATTATTAATTAGCTCTATCACCTCATATGGTCCCATCCACCTCTGCATAAGTTTACCTTTATATTCTTAGAACCTAGAATCATATAATAATACCCAGTCTCCTTCCTTAAACTGCTTTGACTTAATGTGGTGATCATACAACTGTTTCCTTTGCCTTTGGATGATTTCTATATTCTATAGGGCATCCATTCAATATTTGTCTAGCTGATTCAACTATAGAATCCTCTCCCTCTATGCTTCGTCTAGGCTTAGGTTTAGTTCTACTATAGTTATAAGTGTTTTAATTTCAAATTTGATGGGCATCATCACACTCTTTCTATATACCAGTTGGAACAAGGTAAAGCATGTGGTTGTTTTCCATGTTGTTCTATATACCCATAATGTCTCCAGTAGCCTTGCAACCCAATATTTCCTATGTTGTTGCATGATTTTTATTAGGATGTTCTTGAACTCCCTATTGGTCACTTATACTTGTCCACTTACTTGTGGATGGTAGGGGATGGTTTTGTTATGTTGAATCTTGTATTGCCATATTATCTCCTCAATAAACATGGAGGTGATTTGGGGCCTCTAATCCGTTAATTTTTCTAGGTACCATGAACCTTGTGAAAATTTTAGCAAACAAGAATTCTGGCACCATTCCTTCTTTGGAGTCCCTCAGTGCCTACACTTTGACCCATTTGGTGACATAGTCAGTGTAAAATAGAATGAATATCTTTTCAGTCAAATATGGGTTGATTGAACCCAAAATATCCATACCCCATTTGTTTAAGGGCTCTATGTGCACGTGTGGTTGGAGGGGCATTTCATCCCTGTGGGTTGGCCTACCCATCCTTTGGAACTCATCACATTGGATGGCATATTTGGTTGTATCTTTGGACAACATAGGCCAAAAATACTAAGTTTGTAGGACTTTGTATGAGGTTCTCTTTCTTGAAAAATATCCTCTACATGGCTCTTTGTGAAAATATTTGAAAAATATCCTCTACAAATTTGTGCTCAAGTATGCACCTCCTCACAATTTTATTAGGCCCTATTTTAAATAAGAGGCCATCGATCCATAAAAAAACGTGCTCTTTTATATTATCGTCTTCTTCTCTCATGATGAAAGAGCAGGGGAGGTTCTGCCAGTGGCCTGGTAATTATCTATATCTACATACCACAATGTCAGCTCATTGATGAAAAAAAAATTCTCATCCAGGAACTGGTCTTCCATGACAACATGATTCGATGGTATCAGTCTAGATCAGAATTCTGCTACTACGTTGTCCTTGCTGATCTTATCCATGATGGTAATATCAAAATCCTATAGAAGTAGAAGCCATATGATGATTCTACCACTAATAATGGGTTTACTCATTAAATATTGGATAGTCGCATGGTCTGTATGGACAAACACATTGTAACTCATGATGTAGTGGTGAAAATTGTTGATGGTGTGCATGACCATGAGGAACTCCTTTGTCACCATGTAGTTGAGCTTGGCTCTAGATAAATTATTGCTGACATAATCGATGGTGTATAATTCCTCATCATACTTTTGTATCAGGATGACTCCATTTGTGTTTTTGGATGCATCAAAATGAATGTGAAAAGGGACGGCCCAATTCGGGCCTCGCAAGATGGGTAGTAATTAGTTTTTCTTTCAATGTTTGAAAAACTTATGCGTAGTCTTCTATGCAAATTAATTCCATGTCCTTGGAGAGTATTGTGTGTAGAGGCTTAGCGATTTTGCTGAAGTCAGAAATGAATCACCTGTAGTATCCAACAGAGCCAAGAAAACTCCTCACGTCCCTCTGGATCATAGGACTATGTAGGTCCTTTATAACCTCAATTTTCTTTTTGTCCAACTTAATCCCTTTTTTTGATAGGTAGTGTCCTAGTACTATGGATTCACACATCATCATGAAGCATTTTTTGTTACTGAGAGATAAATTATTTTCTTCGCATCGTGGGAGCACTCGTTCCAAATTAGTCATTACCTCACCAAAGGTTTCACCATAGATGATGAAATCATCCATGTAAACTTCTACTGCTTCCCCCACCATGTCTGAGAATATGCTTAGCACCACCCTTTGAAATATGGTTGGTGTGTTGCACAAGCCAAAGGGAAGCACTCTATAGGTGAACGTTTTGTTGAAATAAACCAAACTACATTCTATTGATTAGAACCAACTTAAATATTACATTGAGAGCCCAGATTAGCTCGTAATCGTAGGATCTAATCAAAAACTTAGGTCTGTAAATAAATAAATTAAAATAGACCAAATATTATTACGCTAACAATAGCGTAACTAATCTAGGTAGTTAACTAACTACCCTATCAACATAAATAAAGTAATAATAAGAATTACTTTAGTAAATCTAACATCCCCCCTTATTACATTATTTATGTAATTTAAAACGACTAACATCCCCCCTGATTACATCATTTGGTAATACAAAGAGAGCTGCGAAACAATTCAAATTTGACACGTGCAAGTGCCTTAGTGAAAATGTCTGCAACTTGAGCATTGGTGGGAATGTGCTAAAGCTGAATTCGGTGCCTTGGAACTTTGTCTCGAATGAAGTGACATTGTGTGTCAATGTGCTTGGTTCTTTCATGATGTATTGGATTCTTGACAAGATTCAAAACACCCATGTTGTCGTAGAACAAGTGTATTGGAGATTTTGATGGAAGACCCATACTTGTGAGGATGCGACGCAACCATATCACTTCGCACATAGCTTCATGTGCGGCACGGTATTCTGACTTTGTTGATGAAATAGCAACCACCTGTTGCTTCTTGTTGTGCCAAGAGACAGGACCAGATCCAAGATGAAACAAATATCCTGAAGTTGATTTACGGTCATCATATGATCCGGCATAGTCGGAGTCCGTGTATCCTCGTAAGAAGAATTTGTTGTTCCTCTTATATTCTAGGCCATATTCCATTGTGCCATGAACATAGTGAAGAACGTGCTTTACTGCTTTCCAGTGTGTAGTCTTAGGCTCCTGCATGAACCTCAAAAGATAGTTGATAGCAAATACGATATCTGGCCTAGTGTTGGTCAGATATATGAGACTCCCAATCAAATGGCGATAGAGAGTACCATCTACCTGAGGTGAATCATCATATCGCGATAATTGAATTCTTGTTTCCATCGAAGTTGACATTGGCTTGCAATCAGTCATGCGATATTTTTCCAATAGGGTCTTGGCATATTTTTTTTGAGACACTTTGATGTAGTGCTCCTTCTGGATGACTTCCAGACCAAGACAATAATGGAGAAGTCCAAGATCTGACATCTCAAAATATTGACACAAGTCTCTTTTGACAGTAGAAATCATTGTTTTTGAACTCCCTGTAATGAGCAGATCATCAACATAGAGTACAAGCAACACTATTTCAGATCCCTGTTTCTTAAAATAGAGGTTTGCATCTGAAGGACATCTCTTAAAACCATGCTACAAAAGGTGATGATCCATTTTTATATACCAAGCCCGAGGGGCTTGTTTCAAACCATATAAGGATTTTACCAATCTGCAAACTTTTTGTTGTTGGCCTTCCACTTCAAATCCTTCCGGTTGAGTCATGTAGACTTCTTATTGGAGATCACCATTTAGAAAAGCACTCTTGACATCCATTTGGTGTAATTTCCACCCATATTGCGCTGCCATAGCACAAAGAACTCGAATGGTTGTCATCCAAGTAGTAGGTGCAAAAGTTTCCTCATAGTCAATGCCTTCTCTTTGAGCATAGCCCTTTGCAACAAGTTGGGCCTTATGCTTATCTATTGTACCATCTACCTTATACTTAAATTTATACACCCATTTGCAGCCTATGGGCTTCTTTTCGTATGGCAGATCGACAAGCTTCCAAGTTTTGTTTTTCATCAAAGACTTATACTCTGCATCCATAGCAGCCTTCCACTGAGGCTCACCAAGAGCAACTTGCACTGATGCGGGTTCAAGATCATCTATGGAAGACATAAATACCCTATCACTATCAATATCCATATCTTTTGTATCTCTCTCTGGATCTACAAAAAGTTCCTCAAAATATTGACACAACTCATCAACCCCAGTATTCTCTGTTGCAGCTTTCTCCTGTCGAGCCATGCTGCGAGTACGAGGCCTATCCAATGTCAAATCTGGTGGAGTGGATAGCTTAGAGTATTTGATTGTATTTGTATACCACTTTGGATTCTTCTTCTGAGGTGTTGAAGAAGATGAAGAAGGACCTCCAACATTTTATGAAGGAGATTTATCAACCTTAGGTTCCACAAGGTCTAGGTATACATCTGATGTGGGTTCTGATGTGAAAGCCTCATCAAAAACTACATCTCTATTGATGTGTATCTTCTTGGTTAAGGGATCAATAAAATGATAACCCTTAGAGTGCTCATCATACCCAAGAAGAATACACTTCAATGTATTTTCATCTAGCTTCTTCCTTTTCTCTTTTGGTATGTGCATGAAAGATTTACATCCAAAAATGCGTAGATGAGAAATGGAGGGTTTCCTACCACTCCATGCTTCCTATGGAGTCATTCCTTGTAGAGCCTTTGTGGGTGCCCTATTCAAAATATATACTATTGTGGTGACAACTTCTGCCCAATATAGTTGCTCAAGACTAGCTCCTGTGAGCATGCAACGAACCATTTCCATGATGGAATGATTCCTCCTTTCAGCAACTCCATTTTTATGAGGAGTATAAGCAGTAGTTAACTGTAGTGTGATCCCATTTTATTTCAAGAACTCAGAGAATTCTTTAGAGGTGAACTCCCCCCCTCGATTTGAGCGGAGGGTCTTTATAGAAGTCCCTGAATCCTTTTCAACAGATTTCTTGAATTGCTAAAAGAAGCCAAATGCTTCAAATTTCAGTTGAATAAAGAATACCCACATATTTCATGAGTAATCATCTACGAATAACTAAAAATACCTCTTACCCCCACAACTGTTGGGAGTTAAGGGACCGCACAGATCGGTGTGAATCAACTCCAGAGGTTTCTTTGCTCTTGTAGAGCTTCTTTCAAAAGGCACTCTATGCTTGCTTTCCCGCCTAGCGATAGAGCAAACTGGTAAAGTGGTAGAAAGGGAAGGAAGACCTTTTACCATTTCATACTTACTTAATTCAAGTAAGTAACCAGAACTCAAATGTCCATATCTCTTGTGCCATAGGGAAGTTGCCTCCTTTGTAGAGACTTTCATGGCTACATGTGGAGTAGAGATAGCATCTAAGGCAAATAAGCCATGCTTATATGAAGTAGTGGCAATGTTCTTACCTCTCCTGGTAATAGAACAACACTTCTTGCCTCCCTCAACACTAAAGTTCACAACCATATCTTTGTCCAAAATTTGTGTGATTGACAACAAATTGTTTGCCAATCCTGGAACATAGAGAACTTTGTCAATCTGACACTTGCCATCAGGAAGAGTGACTGAAACAGTACCTTCTCCCTGAACCTTGTAGGTTTTATCATTAGCAATAGTGACAGGATTTGTCACCAATCATGTGCTTACTAGCTCTAGAATCAACGTACCAGATAAGATCCTTCTGCTTGGACACTATGGTAGTCATGAAAACTTTGTGGGATCTCTCAGAATTCGTGTCAGATTCTTCAACAACAACATTCACTTGTTGTTTGTTCTTTTGTGGTTTGTTTCGGCCTCTCTGTTTTGATTGTTTATTCTTATGCCAACATCTGTTTGTATCATGACCTTCTTTGTCATAGATATTGCAATATCGCTTCTTCTGTTGAGGTTGTTGAGTTTGTTTCCCTTTTGAATCCTTTTGTGAATTCCCTCCCTTCTAAAAATTACCCTTCTTCTGGTTCTACCCTTTCTCGTTGATGTAGAGGGCGGTGTTAGAAGAATCATCTCGTTGTAGTTGGCGTGCCTCCTCCTCTTGAAGCATATTAACCAATTCTACAAAAGTAACTTTCCATTGTGACACCTGAAGGGAAGTGATCAACACCCGATAAGAATCAGGTAAAGCTCTCTATACAATTGAGGTAAGGAGCTTATCATCAACTGGTTCTCCTAAAGAATTCAACTTTGCTTTCAATTCAGACACTCTACAAAGAAAAAATTCAACTGTCTCCCCCTGTTTCATGCTTAGACTGTGTAATTGAGATTGAAGAAATAGAATAGTGGAATCATTCTTTCCCTCATATATAGTATTAAGGGCATCCCATGCCTCTTTACTATTCTCACAATCAACAATATGGGGTTGAACTTCATAAGCCACAACAATCAAAATGAGCACCTTTGCTTTGCTGTCTAGCTTGTCAAAGTCTTTTTGAGCAGTAGATGGTGTTGTAGCACCAGAAGTAGATGAAGGTCTTGTTGTGGCTCCAGAAAAATCCCATAAGTCATCCATGACTAGGATAGCCTTCATCTTGTTTTTCCATGGTGTGTAATTAGGACCTTTCAAAAACTGATGAGAATCAGTCATTAATTTTGTAGACATGGTGAAGGTTCCTTATAACACCAATTGGTCCCCCTTTCGATATACCTTTTGCTAGGCCGTTATACCATACAAAATACCTACCCTTACATGAGGGAAACTATAGGTATTTAGAAAGATAAAAAAAAATCACCCGCCCTTACGTGAGGGAAACTATAGGTAATTTTTAGAGATCATACGATACGTGGAACTTAAGCAGTACTGAAAGGGAATAGTCTTGTTGATGGCACCTACCATAGAAAGTCTGCAATCCTCATGCATGGGGCGTAACTTCCCCTAAACACTTTGGATTTCAGAACTTTCGTCAGGATTTACGCCTAAACACAAGAACTATTAGGGTAATGGATGGAGTAAAAAAAATGCAAAATGGCAAACTTATCTCTCCCCGACGATTTATAGAGAACAAGCTCAGACGTCGTTTTGGCAGCTATATTAGGCGATGGATACAATAGCGCAATCATGACAAATTTACCTATAAGTGCTGGCCAGAGGTATCACAAATACCGAATGCTGCAGTGCAATAAATTGCACGGATGGGTTTTAATTATTTCGGGGACTTAGGAGTGAATTTCATTTTAACTTTTAATGTTATAGTGCAAAAAAATGAAATATGCAACATACAACATAAAAGTGCCCACAAAAATAACCCACTAGGTGTCGAGCGCAGCCGAAAATGCACCTTTACAATAATGCCAAAATTGCTTTTCAAAAAATTACTCACTTTCCCCCTTTGATTTTTGGAAAAAAAAATAATACCCCGTAAAAAAAATTCTCTTAACAAAGCATTTTTTTTATAATTATTATATATTTTTAAAGTTAATTTTTTTTTTTTTAATTTATATAGTTTAAAAACTATGAAAATATAAATTAAAATCAAATTTTAATTTATATAGTTTAAAAACTATAGAAAAATAAATTAAAATTAACTAAAAAAAAATAATAAAAAAAAAAAACTTTAGAAATTTTTTTTACCTTTTTTTTCTTTTCCAAGGGGGAGTCGACGGGATTTGAACCCCCGACCTTGCAAGCTCCCTGAGCCTTACCGCACAGTCCACCACCAGGTGGACTAGCGGGCTGATCCGAAAGGATCAGGGACCCCCTCCTATTTGAGGAGGGTCCCTCAACTCCTTTCCCCTGCGCGGTCGCTTGGCCGCGGCTTCCTCCGTGGCTGGTGGTGGTTGGAGGCCCGCGGCGGCATCCATAGCAGGTGGTCGTGGTGGCTACAGCAGGTGGCCACGATGGCTAAAGGCGGCTGCGACTGCAGTAGAAGGCCGCGGTGGCAGGACATCGCACGGCTGCTGCTGCTGCAGGTGGTCGCGGCTGCTGTAGGTGGGCACGGCTGCAGCAGGCAGTGCACGCGGCCTGCGTCGCGCATCGTGCACAACGTAAGGGAGGGGGGAGGGACCGCATGAGAAAAAATCACGCGAGGTGGGGTGGGGGGGCACGATAAAAAAATTGCGTGGGGGGGTGGCACGGCCACGCGTGATAAAAAAATCACGTCGCGGGGGGAGGGGGGGGGTGTCACGCGTGATGAAAATAAAATCATGCGCGAGGAGGGGGGGCACGCGTGATGAAAATAAAATCACACGCGAGGAGGGGGGGCGCGCACGCGTGATGAAAATAAATCATGCACGACGTCGCCGTGGGGGGAGGGAGGGAGTGGCATGAAAAAAAACATGCACAGGAGGTGCGCAGCGCAGGTGGGTGGGGTCTGAGTTTTTTTTTTTTTAAATGCGTGCACAGAAAAAACATGCATAGAGAAAAAAAATTTCTCAGACCAGCGCTGGAAAAAAAATGATTGTATCGTCCAGCAATCTTCCGCTTCCTCCAAAAAAAATGTCTGCTTTTCTCCAGACAAGACCAGCTCTAAAAAAAATGTCACGTCCTCTCTCTCTCACCCTTCTGGCTCTGATGCCATGTTGAAATAAACCGAACAACATTCTATTGATTAGAACCAGCTTAAATATTACATTGAGAGCCCAGATTAGCTCGTAATCGTAGGATCTAATCAACAACTTAGGTCTGTAAATAAATAAATTAAAATAGACCAAATATTATTACGCTAACAATAGCGTAACTAATCTAGGTAGTTAACTAACTACCCTATCAACATAAATAAAGTAATAATAAGAATTACTTTAGTAAATCTAACACGTTCCCCATAGGAAAGTAAATGTTGTCTTGTCCCGGTCCTCCTCTCTGATCTAGATTTGGTTGTATCTACTAAAACCATCTCGAAAGAAGAAGTACTTTAACCTAGACAGTGTATCCAACACCTAATCAATGAGGGTAGCAAAAAATAATATTTCTTGGTTGCCTTGTTCAGCGATCTATAGTCGACATTGATCTACCATTTTCCATTTTTCTTGGGAACCACCACTAGTGATGACAACCTTTACCTAGTCAGATATGAGGTAGATAAACCCTGCTGACAAAAGCTTTTATAACTTTGTTTTGATGATTTATTTCATGGTAGGATTCATCCTTCTTTGTGGATGTCTGACTGGGGTCAACTTCTCTTTGATATAGATTGAATGGGTGTACATTTTTGGGTTGATTCCCTTCATGTCTGAGTAATCCCAAGAAAATACTTGTTGATGCCTGGTCAAGACTTCTTTTAATTTTTTTAGTTGTGTGGGTGTCAACTAACTACTAAAATTTAATGTTCTACCAAGCCCTATTTTTATTTTCCAGGTGTGGTGATCCTGGATGCAGACCAAATGTGATTTGGGAATAATGGGAGAGAACTCTCCATGTAGGAATATTGTAATTATATCATCTTCATCAGCTTCCTCCTCCAATTATTTCATAAACATCATCGATTGGATCATTGAAAATGACCCATCCTCCTGGTTATCCCATATGGGCTCTCTTAACATATCTATGGACTGTGCATGAGGAGAGATTATCAACCTTTTGATATTTTAACCATTTGAAATGGTTATTTGTCCATCGTGAAAACTTATGTAGAAATTGACTATTGCTAGCCATGGCCTCTCTAAGATGAGTGGGTAGCTACCCAATACTAATTTAGATTGCAAAACCATGAAGTCCATAGGGTACTCCCATGCATCTACCATCACAATAATGTATTTAAGCTTTCCTTCTAGTTCTACAATCGACCTTTCGGCTAGTTACAATAGTATTGGTGGGCTTCAAATTTGTGAGCCTTAGCTTCTACATGGTCTCCTTTGACATAACGTTGATTTCTACACCCAAATAAACCAAATTATTAGTCAACAAATGCCCACCTATATTTACAGTCAAAACTAGACTATTTGGATCTGGGTATTTAGGGTGACACACATTCCCCATAATCAAGTCGACAACTTACCTACGACATTGATGGTCTGGGTTGTTTTTCATCTCAATAACCTTAGACAAAGTTCCTTTATTGCCTTGGTATAGATATGAACATCATGGATGGATTGAAAGAGTGTAATAGTGACTATAAAGTTATTCAAGCTGGAAAGTATATCAAACTCAGGTTGTGTCAATTTTTTCTGCTCTTGTAACCTCTTGGGAAATGGAGCTTATATTTTCTCAACATTTTCTTCTTCAACCTCTTCTACAAAAGATGGTTCTCCTACATATTCATCCTCTTCTACCAGGGGAGGTTCTTCTACTCCTAACTACATACCTGACCTAAGATGAATTAGATTACAACTAATATTATATATCAGATACATCTCACCTTCTAGTTGGTATGTGGGATGGTTCACCTAGTTATTTGGATTTGTTTTTGGCTACACTGGTAGTGCAGGTCTCACTGTAGGGCGAGTTAAAAGGAATATCTATGGTGGATCCTACACCATGTTCTATAGATTTGGGTTCCATGAAATAAGATTTCTCCATAGCTACTCGGATTGCTGGTACAACATCCATGGATTTTGGTTGGAAAATATGGCCCCTGGAGGCCTGTTCATCCATGGTGGTGGTCCCCACCACCCCATATTGGGTGGTTGAGCTTACCCTTGTAGCATGTAAGGTCCTCCTCCATAGGGTGGCATCACATATGGCATATCCTCCATAGGGGTTGCTACCAGTTTCTTCGATTTTCCACGATATAAGATTCACTGACTTCAACATCCTCCTTCATATTGGGTAGTCATGGGAATAGTTGGATCTTAAAATTTTATTGACAAACAACATATAATTTAACTTTGTTCTTCGGGCATGCATTCATCACATACTTCCCTCTACATTTTGAGTAAAAATAGGCCAACACAACTTCATTCTCTTACTTCTTTTTCTCTAGCAAGAGCATGTCCAACTGCAATGCTAGAGAGGAGAGAATTTCGCTCTTCATATCCTTAGCATATTCCAATATTTGTCTTCGTGACTAAAGTGGTTGTCTTCATGGTCTTGGAAGCTGGTTAAACCATTATTCTCAAGTAGTTTTGATATAATTGTTAGATGTCTTCCATAACGTGTTGGTAAATATTGCCTCTAGAGATCATATTGAGTGCCTCGAGTGATTCTTTATTGAGTCCCCTCAATAAAATACTCTTGAGGGACTTGTTGCCTAGCTTCATATGAGGGGATCTCTATAGATTAAACTTGAATCTCTCCTAGTACTTATCTAGGGATTCATCCTCCTTATGTGTCATCCTTAGAACCTCTTCCTTGGGGTCTCATGCTCTGTCGAAGTATTGGTACTATTCAAGAAAGAGCTTCTTCATTTTTTCCCAAGTGGCGATTTGCTTGTTCCCCAAGTCAATAAACTAGTGCAGGGCTAAGTCATCCAATGTTGAAGGGAAGAGATTTAGCTTCTGGGCATCTGATTTATAGTATATAGACCTACACAATACATCAAAATTGAATAAAAATAGGTCAGGATATTTGGTTGGGTATCCCCTGAAGGTAGGAATATGGGTATGGGATATGTTTTTCATTTTTGTTTCCCTTGCACCTTCTTCTATCAGGAAGCTAAAACCAATCGAAGTATCTTCAACCATTTTTTTAGATTATATGGTCTCTAATGCAGATTCTATAGCATTTTAGACATTTTTAACCTTTTATATGAGAGCCTCTAATTTAGATGGTGTTATGGTTTAATCCTCTATGGCTTTCCACAACAATTCCTCTTCAGAATATGTCCTTTTGAATAGAGGATTTTTTATAATCTACTATTTTCCTGGCCGATGGGATGAGGAAGAGCTTTGTACAAAGAGAGAGTGTTAACTCTAGTGTACTGTTGGTGATGATCAAGGAGAATATAACTCAAATTTAGAATCTTTGGTTGACTCAATTTTTTCCTGTGGACTCTATTTTATAAAATGACCATCGGGTCCTCTTTTACTCAATGGAATCATGCACATTTAGATAGAATATTTTAAGGTATTGTAATCAATCTAATAGTGGTGATTCCTCAACAATGTCACCAAAATATTGTGGCAAAAACACTGGTTAAATATGATCCTATTTCTATCATAGCCCTCTCATTTAATTTGTTAGACTAGGGAATTTGTAAAATTTCAAAGTACCATGCTTAAGGTTAATTACAACACCATTCCTGATATGAGTCCACTAAACCTATTATTGGGGGGAGTATTTGTAAAATGGCTTTGATTCATCCACACCAATTTAAAACATGCATAAATAAAGATACGTGAAAGTAAATCACACCACACTACGTTGGAAATTAAATGAAAGTAGTAAAACTCACTTTCCATAATTAAAATATACAACACACTAAAGAAAATAATATAATCTAGAAAACAATAGCAAGAAGGGGAGGAATACTTTCTTAGAGTGGGCCTAGGCTCCAATAGCTCCCACCTAGCTAATTACATTTAATGGAAGAACACTCGAACGCTTTATTAATTTTGTAGTATAATATTTACACACATTATAACTCTTAGAAAAATTGCCTCCTCGTTCTAGATAAGTCTGTGTGTTTATATAACACACAAAGAACTTCCTTTTAGAGTGTTTTTACAATAGAAGGTCTAGTTATAGTCTAAACTGAGATAGTTTAGTTACTGTAATAGGCACATGATAAAAATAGTCTAAATTGCTTTTCGTATTTTCCTGGAGATAGAATATTTTTAGGTTCATTATTTGTGTTGCGCGTGTTCTTCTTTGTCGGGTAGTTATGTATTTCTTCCAATACGGCTGGGATATCTCATACATTCGGTAGTCCTCGAGGGACAACATGCGTTATGTGGAGTCAAATATGTCCCCCGATCAATAGGATCTTCTTCAACCATATGTTAAAAATGCTTAACATAAAGGCACCTACTTGTAGAGTAAGGTACTTACCTCTAAGTAAGGTGCCTACCTGAAGAGTAAGGCACCTTCTTGTAGAGTAAGACACCTACCTGAAGAGTAAGGTGCCTCCCTCTAAGTAAGGCGTCTACTTGAAGATTAATATGTCTACTTGTAGAGTAAGGTGCCTTACTCTACAAGTAGGTGCATTACTATTTAGGTAGCCACCTCCCTCTAATTAAGGTGCCTACCTAAAGAGTAAGGTGCTTACTTGTAGAGTAAGGCGCCTACCTAAATATTGAGGCACCTCCCTCTAAGTAAGGTGCCTACTTGAATAGTAAGGCACTTTCCTCTAAGTAAGGTGCCTACCTGAAGATAAAGGCACCTACTTGTATAGTAAGGCACCTACCTAAAGAGTAAGGCACCTTCCTCTAAGTAAAATGCCTACCTAAAGAGTAAGGCACCTTCCTCTAAGTAAGGCACATACCTGAAGAGTAAGGCACCTTCCTCTAAGTAAGGCACATACCTGAAGAGTAAGGCACCTAATTGTAGAGTAAGGCACCTACCTGAAGAGTAAGGTGCCTAACTCTAGAGTAAGGCACCTTCTTGAAGATCAAGGTGCCTTCCCAATATGCCTTAGAATCATAAAGTAGAAGCATCTTAGGCCTACGTAGGGCCTTGAATAATCAAAATACCACAAAATAAAAAAATATCTACACAAAACATACTTTACACATATATTAGATAATGCACATAATTTTATTAAATAGATACATAATAGTTCATAAAAATATACAACTCTTATTATACTGTCGCACAAAAACCGTTAGAAATCATACAAAAATATGAGCATTTATGGTGCTCGTCATTAACCAAGGTTCAACATTGAGGAAAACACATTTCAATAAAATATTATAACCATGGTCTATTCTAAAATTGTTGTAAACATGCTATCTTCTTAAGATTATGAATCAAATACCACTATTTAAGTTTCATCAACCCACATATCTAACAGGTAAACTGGGCAATATTTTGATATTGGAATTGTTAAGCAATTTTATCCTATAAAAATAGTAAAAAAATTACAAGATAGATGACCTCCATAATATTTGATATTCAAATGACAAAGAGAAATAGCACAAATGTGATAAACAACCAACCACCTATCTTCTCTTGAAGAAACTATAAATTCCCAATGAAATTCTTACCCACCATTGATTCTAGAATGAGTTACCTAGGGTTCAAATAATAGAAAGATGACATAAACCATTAAATATTTTGAGTAAGCACAAAACTCATTTTTTCTATCAAAATACAACTTCAATAGATATGTACTATGAAAACAAGTTATCTATACCTTAATGAGGATATTCAAGAAAACGTTCAACACTACAGGTTTTGCACACCAGATCAAGGAGGTTTTTTTTTAGAAAGTATCAATTTAATCCACATACCATAACAAGGCATTGTTAAGAGCCTACCTATGAAACACAATTCGATTTCAACCCAATTGTATAAGTGACTGGTTACTTCTTTTTCCTTTTTGTTCACCTATCTCCTTTCCACACCCAATCTCCCATATTTTTTCTCTCTTTTTATTTTTGAATTGGTCGAGCCTCATCACCAATTATATGCTTAACTAGAATATCCATGATGCATGTTCTATTATTTAGTGCTCCAGAAAACATGTCAAAATTAAAGAATTATCATGGTATATATTCTACCTAGTTCTTGCTATTGTTAAACAAAAATCCAAGAAGTGTTCTTCACCTAATTCATATCGTTGATAACCAAGTTCTCAAAGAGTAAAATATTAATCTTGTTATTCAAAATAGAGTCACTAAATCTCTACAAGAATAGCAATAATACCTACAAACAATGTTGACAACAAGCATGTTCTAAGACAAATTATCAAACATCAACAACTTGATTGATATATTATTTCCTTGCAAATCATGATATGCAATATTCATGAAAGAAAAGCATTCGTCCATATACTTCCCTCAAAGTATCCTACTTTTGGTGTTTAGTTCTTTCTTCTCTCATAAGGAAATCTATCCCTACAAAAGTGCAATTCTATTAGTAACACCAAATTATTCCATAAAGGTATAATTTGCAGAAACTAAAAAGAAATAGTCAATTATTCCATGAATAAAATATTTCAAATTTCCATAAAATGTATGTTTGCATAGCTAGTCATGAAATAGCCAATCATTCCATATTTAAAGCAACACAACAAAACACAAATCCATCCACATAAAAATTTTTCCAAGGGAGGGTCATGACAACTTGTGATATTAATGTTTGTGAAATAAACCAAAAATGGCTTTTAATATTTAAACTATTAACTTTCAACGATGTAAAAGGTTTAAAAAGATTGTGGTATGGTGTTTATAGGGACGGACTACACAAATATCTATATGGCAGCTTATGGGATAGACAACATAGAATACTATGGCATCCATAAAAGTCAGACAACCTACCCAAATCCATGGTGGCTATCGATTCTACCATGTAAAATAAATATTCATATATACTATTAAATTATAGATTGGATTCTAATGTGGAGATGTAATTTAAATAATCAAACCTTTGTAATAGAATAAAGTTAATTCTTCAAGTAAATAAAGGGTTAATTTCTACTTAAACCACTATAGTATGCTTTGAGTGGTTCTTCAGTAAGGAAAGTTGGCATGCATGAGTTTTTCAAGAAATTCCTTCTTGGACGTTACCAAAAAATGTCTCCATGCAATAAGGCAAGCCTTATTCTCCTTGGATTTAAATTTGGTGTGTAAGGGTGGAGGATAATTTAGAAAAAAATACTAAGTTGGAACAAGACAACTTGGGAATGATGGATTTGGAGGCAACATGTTGGTAGAACACCAGAGACATAGAATGAGCTTAAACCAGGTGGTTCCTTTATTTGGTTTGTGTGCTAATATTTGTTTTATATGGTTGGTGCATACTTTTATTTTAAACCTTTGCTTCTTGTTGTGTTTTTCTTCAATTGATGAGTTGTTTATGGTGTTGATTTGCATCAGTTCAACGTGTTTGTGCGATGCTTGGTTGTCCCTATATATCACTAAAGGTTTAGTTGTTTTCTTTATTGGGAAGCCTATAGGTGCTTGATAGTTTTATTTTGTGATGGCTTGCTATCTAAAACCATAAAATTTTACTCCTATATTGTATAAGTCAACCATTGTGTACCTGTGTTTAACACCTCATAATATGTGATGTACATTGTGTGGTTTTTATTTATGTGTGTGAGTAATATACATTTTAGATATGGGTTGGTCCACTATCTTCGTTGGGAAGATAACCTTTTTTAACCTCGTTGATTGCTATTTTATAGCGTTTAGCATGTGCATAGATTTTCAAGTAGCATCATTTATGATTTGGTTCAATTTTTTTCCTCATTATTTCTCATTTGTAGTTTGATATAAAGCTTCTTCTTTTCTTGGTTTTATTTTAGTTTTTGTATGCTGCTCTCTGTAGTTTTTTATTTGGGCTATGGCCTTAGAATAAGTTCCTTTTTGTATGCTTTTTGAAAGAGTATTAAGATGCTAGTTTTAGTTGATGTTGGAAAAGGTTATTTAATTAATCAAGTCTTTGTGTAAAGAAAGAATTGGTTTGTAAGAGAGCATATTTAGCTTTGGTGGCTTACTTGGATGGAAATAAGTTAGTTAGATTTGTAGAGTAGTGTATGGTTATAATGGATTTGTAAATCTATTTTTAGTCATATTGCATAGGGATGCATTTTTCTCATTAAAGAAGATTGTGTTTGTAAAGTTTTGAATGCTTGGTTATGGAAAAGAAATTATAGTAATGATTTTTGAGACTCTTGTGAGTTAGGATATCATTACAAAGAGAAGTATGAATGGCTTGAGAGATATTTGGAGGAATAAACTAAAGGAAAATGAATATTTTTAGCTCTTGAATATTTGAGAAAATTAGAAGAGCATTGCTTGATGGTTTTGAAATAGAAACTATATAATTAATATTTGAGATTCATGTGAATTAAGAGGTTATTAAAAGAGAAGTATGTTATTATCTTCAAGTTGGCTTGTATTCATTATGCTTCATGCATTATGATTGGAATAAATAGAAAATGACATGTTTAGCTTACATTGCATTGTTAGAGTTGTCCTGATACCTAAGTATTATCTAAGTGCATTTGTGGTTATCCATCACTAAGAGGCATGCAAATTTATGGATGGATTGGAGGCCCTTGGAGGATGGTTTCATAGATCTTGAATTTTTTAGAAAGATATGGAAATACAAGATTTGTGAAAGAAATATGTATTTTCCTAAAACGTTTTGTAAACTTGGTTGTTGTACCAATTGAAATATTTTATTGTTCCTTGTGTTTTGAACAATGAAGTGCTTGGAAAATTCTTTTATTTCTAAATCTACTTTGAATTGTGGAAATGTAGTCTATGTTGAATACATGATTCTATTACGTAATTTATTTTAAAAGAATGTGTCCTTGAAGTTTTTAATTAAGTATTGAAGACATGCAAAATATGGATTTTATATAAGAAGCATCATTCAAGATTGATTGCATCTTAATTTATAATTTCATTACGCATGATTTAGGTTATGGTTACAATAAATAATTGCTTATGTATTTTACCATCTCAAGTTGAGTGGATTTTGTTCTGCATAATAATGTTATAAAGAGCTTTAAACAAAGACAAAAAATTAGGTACTAAATTGATAAATTTTAAACCATGTGTAGGTCCAAGTCACATTCACAATACTCTTCAAGGGGCTTTATTTTAACAAAATTGCCCAATTCCTTGTAGTTTGAGTTATTGACCCTAAAAGTTTAGAATGTATTCTCTGTTGACTCTTTGAATCTGTGAGTGGTTGTGAATGGAAATAATACTCAAAACTTAAGTTCTTGATCAAAATTTTTGCTTTGTAACTCCATGAATTCCTACCTTCTTCAGGTAGATAACTCACTAGTTTATAGAAAAGTTGATCACAACCACACTAATTTTTATTAATTGATAAATACATATTTAAATTACAAGGACTACTTCCACCAAACCTATTCTACTTGATTCTTGATTGTTAATATAACTTTAAATTCAATTATTCTATCTTTGTTTAGTTATTAGAGAGGTTGTTTTCTGGTTGCAGATATCAGCGTGATTTGTGCAAACAACATTGCAGTGTCACAACATTTAAATAATATCGGTGTCATTCTTAGATTCTTAAACTACTGATACATAGATAGCCAACAATATTGGTGGTATTTTTTAAGAGCACACATGCAACTGCTGCACCTAAAGAGCCCAATTGTGACCTTTAAGAGAGACCCCAAAATGCTTAAAACACACCTATTACAGGTTTCCCAAGCTCTCAAAAATTGGCTCTTTAAAATGTTGAGTACCCTTTAGACTAGATAGTTTTGATGAGCTTATTCAAATTAGGTAATGTTTAATACCTAATTTAGTCCCTAATTTGTGGTTTATAAAGAGCTTTGCTTACTTAAAAGTGTTTTATTTTAAAGCTGAATTTCCCTTGGGGTGGGTAGATTTCTTGTTGGTTCCATAAAGTCCAATCTTGGGAGGAGTTGTGTGGATGCATTAACTTGGTAGAAATGAGTATTAGAAGGAGTTGTGAGAATGCAATAGCTAGGAACTCATGAACCATATAAGTAGTTTTTTGAATACAATAGAGAGGGACCTTATGGATCATTACACCTTGAACATGAATAACACAAGCTTATACTAAGAGGGGGGTGAATAGTATAAGATAAAACTTTTACTTTTTCAAAATCAAAATCCCAATATTGGGTAGATTTCTTGTTGGTACCATGAAATCCAATCCTAGGAGGAGTGTTGTGGATGCAATAACTTGGTAGAAATGAGTCTTAGAAGGAGTTGTGAGAATGCAATAGCTAGGAACTCATGAACCTTAGTAGTTGTATGAATACAATATAGAGGGACATTATGGATCATTGCACCTTAAATGTGAAGAACACAAGATTATACTAAGAGGTGGGTGAACAATATAAGATAAAACTTTTACTTTTTTAAAATGAAAAGCATCCAATATTATCAATTGCAATAACTTTCTAAAGCAGTATTAACCAATATCATCAATGGTAGTAGTAAAGCAATGCACAAATCATCACACACATGAGAGACATAAATTTAGTGTGGTTCACCCAATGTGGGCTACATCCATGGGGCTTCTATATTTTCTCAACAAATATCTTTGGAACCAATTCCCTATTACAATGTTTATGGACCTCTGTCCAAAGGAGACACCAATCCCCTATGCTCAAGTTCATGGATCTCTATCCATAGGAGAAACCTCTCATTTTTTATCAAATATGCTCCAATACCTCTCACAAGGCTTGCTCAAATCTTCTCAACAACCTGCACAAATCTGTCTCAAACCTACCCACAAAACAATCTCAAACTTAATTATAAACCTTGCATAAATCTGCCTCAAACCTGTTTCAATTATTCTCACAATACTTGCTCAAATTTGCTCACTTATCTATGCTCAACTCTACTCTAACACATGATCAAAATTGCTCTAACACATGCTTAAAACTGCTCATAACACATACTCAAATATTTCTCATAACCCATGCTTTGATCAAAGTACTTCAGAAACATTCTACCCAGAATTTGTATTCAAGAACACATAGAAAATGATATGTAATACAATTTCACAATATGTATTTTCCAAATATCTCTCAAGGCAAATGCACAAATTGCTTCATAAAACTATGCTATAGCCTTTGCAAATTTATCTCAATATTAATCAAATCTAGTACATAGATTTTCTTCACAAAACTAGTTTTTAACACTTTCTCATTCACATTCAATGTTACTCAAACCAATGCCCAAATGCTTCACAAATTCATTCAAATAATGTTACAAAATTTGTTCTCAAAACCTAACACAATTTTTTCCAACAATGCATATATATTCCTTGTTTCTCCACCTTATAATTCAAAAATATTTGCTCAACCAAACACCTTAAATAATGAATAATAACACCATACCTCTTAATTTGATTTGATGAAGGTATGCCCTCAAAAACCTATCTCAAAAGAATTTCCCTTTCAAAGTGCCACTTCAAAACTGGTTAGTAGATCTCTCTTTCAAATCATCCACATTAAGTTTTTCTTTAAAAATATGTGCTCAATAGAATATGAAAATAATGCTCTATGACTCTCCTTTTTTTCTCAAAATATAAAGCATCAAAAGCCTCTCAAATTTATTTTCCACCACACAAAAATTACAACAAAAAATTGAACCACAATAACACCTTATAACTCCTTTCACAAGAAATAATTCTCAACACACTACAATATTTCTTATAGCATTTAACAACCCAAGGTACAATTTACTATTATTTAAATCAACCACATACACCTCATGCCTCCTACTTTCATAAAATAATTTTCAATGCAATTACCATTACAAGGCACAAATTACAATATTGAAATTACCACATACACCTTATACCTCCTACTTGAAATCATAATATCAAATCTATATCATTCACATGTCACAACCATAAATTTGAATTTAAATTTCATGCTGTCCTTTTGACTTCAAAAGATAAAACAAAAATTTAACCTTATGACTCCCTAATGCAAGCAAATGGAGCGCATACCTTAGACCTTAGGATAAATTTAATTCAAAAAATTTACCCTCAATGTTGTAGCTATCACGAATTGAATATGCCACCTCTTTCTGGCACGCGCCCTAGGTCAATGTTAGCTTACCACATGGGCTAGATGCCCACACAACAAACAAAGCATATGAATCATGCTTTCAATTTGCCTCTGCGATGCTATATCCATCTCAGTAAAAATATTCACCAAAATGACCCTATCGTGCCTTGAACCCGTGACCTCTTCTCTACCAATGACTTAGCACAGGGACTCCCTACCATCTGGGCTAGCTACCCAGATGAAACTTCCACCACGCACACTCCCTTTTGAATTGTAAGTTTATCCTTTAAAATGTGTGCCTTTGTCCTTTCTCTCCTCTCTGCCTCCACAAACGAAATGCGGCCAAAATATTTGGAATGACGCTTGCACTCCGCCTTTTCATTCATAAATAATTTATTCTCCATACATATGTCCTTGTCCTTCGATTTCATGATGTCGACGCTTAGAAATGTGAAATGATAATTTATCATTTTGAACCTTTATCGCCCAAAATTTTAAATATTTTATTTAATTATAATAATTTAAATCTTAAAATATTTAAATATTATAATTTAAACTTTTAACCTTTGGCCCAAAATATTTTCTTACTTTCGTCTCAACTCTTAAACCCTTAATGCTTCTTATAATATTTAAAAATATAAATATTATAAACCTTCTTCTCTTCTAGGTCTTTGTCCTTATAATATTTAAAAATAAATATTATAATCCTTTTCATACCATTTTTTTTTTTTTTTTTTTTTTTTTTTGTATTTTTATTTTTTTCTTAAAAATTTTCAACTAGAGAATTTTCTGCCTTAAAAGTTCTTTGACATCAACCTTTTGACATCAATGACAACTCAATATGCTCAATATTTCCAACAATCTCTCCCTTTGTCATTGATGACAACCCTTCTAAAATATTTCCTTTTACTACCACTAGATTCCAAATCTGCTCCCCCTGAGAAGTTGCTCCCCTTACTGATTTCTCTCCCCCTTACTAAAACTCTCCCCCTTTGACATCAATGGCAAAGGGATCCTTTAGGGCTAAAAATAAGACTCTTACCTAGGTGTTGTACGGGGGGGGGGTATTCCATGGAGGTCGGTCAAATCTCCCCAGTTTTTTGGGTATAAAATCCAATTGATAATGCGGGGGGGGCCGGGCGCAGCCCCCTCACCACCTCCTCTCCTTGAGGTGATCAATTTTGGGGTGGAAGTAAGATTACTCCCAATTTTCTTCTAAGATACTCAAAAGTTTCCTTTGGAAGTGGCTTGGTAAATATGTCGGTGATATGTTCCTTTGTAGTAACATATTCTAATTTAACTTGTTGTTCTGTCACCTACTCTCTCAAGAAGTGATATTTGATTGGAATGTGCTTGGTCCTTGAATGCATCACTAGATTTTTTGAGATATTTATGGCACTTGTATTATCACATAGTATGTAGGTGGGATGATCATGTTCTATTTTAAAATATTTTAAATTTTACTTCATCCATAACACTTGTGTACAATAAGCAACTGCTGCAACATACTCTACCTACGCCGTGGATAAGGATATTGATGATTGTTTCTTTCTTAGCCAAGAGACTAAATAACTTCCAAGAAATAATGCTCCTCCACTCGCATTGTTTCTATCATCAATATTGCCTACCCAATATGCATTTGTGTATGCTGTGAGAGTGAAATTATTACCCTTGGGATACCATAGTCCAAATTCCATAGTTTCTTTTAGATACCTAAGAATTCTCTTTACTTCTTGTACATGTGTTTCCTTTGGTGCTACTTGAAATCTTACCACTAATCCCATTGCCTGCATTATATCTGGTCTTGTAGTTATGACATATAGTAAAATTCCAATCATGGATCTATACAATGTCTAATTTGCCTTAGGAGATTCATCATATTTTCTCAACTTGCATCCTGTAACCATGGGGGTACTCACTAGTTTGCAATCCTCTAGTCTAAATTTTTTAACATTTCTTTTATATACTTGGTTTGTGAGAGAAATATACCTTTTACTAATTGTGAAATCTGCAATCCAAGAAAGAAGGAAAACTCACCAAGCATTGGCATTTCAACTTTATTTTGCATACACTTTGTAAATTTCTGACACATCTTATCATTATTGCCTGAAATAATGATATCATCCACATAGACCACCACAATAAACAAGTTATTTTCTTCAATTATGGTGTATAAATTATTATCAGCTATTCCTTTTATGAAACCCTGTTCTTGAAGATACTTATCCAACCTTGAATACCAAGCCCTAGTGGCTTTCTTTAGTCCATAAAGAGCCTTATTTAATTTGCATACATAATATGGCTTGTCGGTTAGGTGAAACCACTCAGGTTGCTCAATGTAGACCTCTTCTTCTAAGAAACCATTGAGAAAAGATGATTTTGACATACATTTGATATACTTTGAATTTTTTGAAACTTGAAAATGCCAAAAACATTCTTATAGCCTCAAGACGTACAATGGGAGAATTTTTTTTTTTCAAAATCAATACCTTCAACCTGTGCATAGCCTTTTCATACCAGTCTTACTTTGTTTCTGACTACTTGACCATATTCATTTAAATTATTCCTATAAATCCATTTGGGTTCCAATACATTCTTATATTTTGGTCATGGGAAAAGTTACCAAGTCTCACTCTCTTCTATTTGATCCAAATATTCATCCATTGCCTTGACCCAAGATTTGTCTTCTCTAGCCTCATTGAAATCCTTGGGCTCAATTTTAGATAGCAAAGAAAGATTTGCATGTTCACTTGTTCCTATTATATTCCTCCTTATTTGTCTTTCATATGGATTCCCAATAATCATATCTCTTGGATGATTCTTTTGTACATACCTGGATGGTGTCTTAGGTGGTGTTCTTTGTGTTTCATATTGTTTTGATTCTTCACCTACTTCTTCCTGGAAAATTTCTTCTTCTTGATATACAATTTCTTGAGTTGATTCTCTTGGCCCTATTTGTTCATCAACTATTATATTTGTACTTTCCACAACTGTATGTGTCCTTTTATTATAGCATTTATAGGTTTTGCTCTTAGTGGAATAGCCAAGGAAGATACCCTCATCGCACCTTGAATCAAACTTACCCAAAATTTTCTCTTCTCATATTATGTAGCATTAGCTTCCAAAAAATCTGAAATACTTCATTATAGCTGGTCTTCCCTTCCCAAGCTCATATGGATTTTTATGATGATTTAATATTACTTGAGCTCTATTGATGACATAGATAACTTTATGAATTACCTATCTCCAAAAACCATCTGAAATCTTAGACTCACTTAGCATAGATCTGGTCATATTCTCAATAGTTCTATTTTTTCTTTCAACTACTCCATTTTGTTGTGGAGTCCTTGCTGTTGAGTATTCTCTTTTGATTCCATGTTGTTCATAGAATTCTATGAATTCACCTAAAGTGAATTCTCCTCCTCTATCTGATCTTAGATACTTGATCTTTTTACCTGTTTCATTTTCTACTAAAACCTTCAAATCTTAGAACTTCTCAAAAACTTATGAAATTTTTTTAAGAATGCCACCCAAGTCATTATGGAGAAATCATCTATAAATAGCATGAAGTAACTTTCACCTTGTAAACTCTTTGTCTTTTTAGGACCACATAAATTAGTGTGAACTAGTTTTAATGGTTCGGATGAAGAAATTTTTTTTGACTTGAAATTTGTTCTTGTTTGCTTACCATGTTGACATTGTGCACAAATTGTGTTTTGGGGTCTTTTTATCCTGGGTAAATCTCTGATTGCTTGTTTGTTTCTTATTTTTACTATATTTTCAAAGTTTAGATGACCCATTCTTCTATGCCATAACCAACTCTCATCCTCTTGTGATAAAAAATATTTTTCTCCTTTAATTTCACTCAACATGTAGAGATTGTTTGTAGTTCTACTAACATATGCAATAAGCTTTCCTATATTGGATTTCCTGATCTCACATCCATTTGGATGAAAGGTGACTGTGTGCCCCTGATCACAAAGTTGACTTACACTTAGTAAATTGTGTTTCAATCCCTTAACATACAATACATTTTATGTCTTTGATTTTCCATTATCTAAACTCAAAGTCCCTTTTCCAACAATTTTAGCTGAAGCATTATCACCAAATTTTACTGATCCTCCATTGATTTATTTAAGTGAAAGAAATTTACTTTTATCACTTCTCATATAACTTGAACAACCACTATAAAAATACCACTATTTTCCCTCATCTTGTGCATGAAGAGTTGTTTGTACCAACATTGACTTCTCATTTTCTTGTTCCTCTTTCCTTTTCAAAACTTTTGAGGTTGTATTCTTTTGAATCTTCTGATCCTCCTTCTTTTTGCTTGATTCAGGAAACACTATTTTACACCATTTGGCTTTGTGCCCAAAATTATTGCATTTGTACCATATGATGTTGTTGTTATCCGTGAGAGGTGCAAATAAATTGAAATTTCTAACATTATTTTTCATACTGATCATGCAATGCACAACTTTATGACCATATTTATTACGTGAGAAACAATAACCATGGAAGAAGTATTGAAACTTGTTTGATTTCCTTGGATGATATGGTCTATTTTTGTAATTGACTTTTGTCCATGATGATTCTTTGCTCTCTTCCTCCTTGGTGTTTTTACTCCTTTTTAGTTTATCAACATAGGTCATGGGTCCATCATCAGTTGCTTTATATGATATCCCTATTGAGCTTGATTCTTCCTTTTGTAAACTTATATCTTGTTATGACTTCTTTTTAGACTTTTCGACTTCCTTTATTTAAGAGACAACCTCATTTTTCAAAATTTTGCATTCCAACTCTTTTGCCTTTAATTTCTCAATTACTAATTCTTCAATTCTTCTTACCTCTTCAACTTTAGGTCATTGAGATTTTGTATAAAGCTTATGTTTTTTACTTCATCATTTTATATTTGAACCTCCAATTCAACTAGAGTAGCAGTAAATTCCTTATCTAAGTCATCCAATTTCGAGTCTCTTTTGTTGATTTCAATCATAGGAGCAACCTCTATCATTTCAGTGGCCATTGTGTGTTCTTGCAAGATCTTCCTTCAAGTTGTTAGATTTTTCTAAGGATCCTCTCTGATACCAATTAAAGAACACAAGCTTATACTGAGAGGGGGTGGGGGGTTGACATTATAAGATAAGAATTTTAATTTTTCAAAATCAAAAGCATCCAATATTATCAATTGCAATAACTTTCCAAAGAAGTATTAAAAAATATCATAAATGGTAGTAATAAAGCAATGCATAAATCATCACACACATGAGAGATATAGATTTAATGTGGTTCACCCAATGTGGGCTACATCCATGAAGAAAATATTTCTTCTAAATGTTCTCAATGAATATATTTGGAACCAATTCCCTATTACAATGTTTATGGACCTCTGTCCAAAGAAGATACCAATATCCTATACACAATTTCATGGATATCTATCCATCAGAGACACCTCTCATTTTTGCTCAAATCTACTCCAATACCTCTCACAAGGCTTGCTCAAATATGCTCAACAACCTGCACAAATTTGTCTCAAACCTGCTTACAAACCCTACACAAATCTGCCTCAAACCTGTTTCAAGTCTTCTAACAAGACTTGCTCAAATTTACTCATTTATCTGTGCTCAACTCTACTCTAACACATGCTCAAAACTGCTCATAACACACAATCAAATCTTGCTAATAACCCATGCTTTGATCAAAGTACTTTAGACATATTGTACCCAAAATTCTTCTTCAAGAACACAGAAAATTATATGCAATACAATTTCACAATATGTTATTTCCAAATATCTCTCAAGGCCAATGCACAAATTGCTTCATAAAATTGCCCTATAATCTTTCCAAATTTATTTCAATATTAATCAAAGCTAGTACATACATTTACTTCACAAGAATGGTTTCTAAAACATGCTCATTCGCATTTAATGTTACTCAAACCAATACCCAAATGCTTCACAAATTCATTCAAAGAATGTTGCACAATTTTTTCTCAAATCCTAACACAAAATTTCCAAAAATGCAGATATATAATCCTTGTTTCTCCACCTTATGATTCAAAAATATTTGCTCAACCAAACACCTTAAATAAGGAATAGTATCACCATACCTCGTAACTTGCTTTGATGAAGGTATACCCTCAAAAACCTGTCTCAAAAGAATTTTCCTTTCAAAGTGCCACTTCAAAACTGGTTAGTAGATCTCTCTTTCAAATCATCCACATTAAATTTTTCTTCAAAAATATGTGCTCAATAGAATCTGAAAATAATGCTCTATGACTCTCCTTTTGTTCTCAAAATATAAAGCATCAAAATCCTCTCCAATTTCTTTTCCACCACACAAAAATTACAATAAAAAATTGAACCACAATAACACCTTATAACTCCTTCTTTTACAAGAAATAATTCTCAACACACCACAATATTTCTTATAGCATTTAACAACCCAAGGTACAATTTACTATTATTTAAATCAACCACATACACCTCATGCCTCCTACTTTCATAAAATAATTTTCAATACAATTACCATTACAAGGCATAAATTACAATATTGAAATTACCACATACACCTTATACCTCCTACTTGAAATAAAATGATTTTTAATGCACTCAAAATTTCAAGGTGTAAATCATAATATCAACTCTATATCATGCATATGTCATAGCAAAATATTTGAATTTAAATTTCACATTATCCTTTTATCCTCAAAAGATAAAACAAAGATTTAACCTTATGACTCCCTAATGCAAGCAAATGGAGTGCATACCTTAGACCTTAGGATAAATTTAATTCAAAATTTTACCCTCAATGTTGTAGCCACCATGAATTGAACCTACTACCTCTTGTTGGCTCGTGCCCTAGCTCAATGCTAGGCTACCTTGTGGGCTTTCTACCCACACAACAACCAAAGTGCACAAATCGTGCTTTCAATCTGCCTCTGCGATGCTCTATCTATCTTAGCAAAAATATTCACCAAAATGACCCTATCATGCCTTGAACTCATGACCTCTTCTCCACCAGTGACTTAGTGCAAGGACTCCCTATCGTCTGGTCTAGCTATCAAGATTAAAATTCCACCATGTGCACTCCCTTTTGAATTGTAAGTTCATCCTTTAAAAATGTGTGCCTTTGTCCTTTCTCTCCTCTCTGCCTCCATGAATGAAATGCGACCAAAATATTTTAAATGGCGCTTGCACTCCTTTTCCTTTGCAAATAATTTATGCTCCATATATATATGTCCTTGCCCTTCAATTTCATGATGTCGATGCTTAGAAATGTGAAATGATAATTTATCATTTTTAACCATTGTCGCCCAAACTTTTAAATATTTTATTTAATTATAAAAATGTAAATCTTATAAGATTTAAATATTATAATTTAAACTTTTAACCTTTGGCCCAAAATATTTTCTTACTTTCGTATCAACTCTTAAACACTTTATGATTCTTATAATATTTTAAAAATAAATATTATAATCCTTCTTCTCTTCTAGGTCTTTGTCCTTCTTATAATATTTAAAAATAAATATTATAATCCTTTTATTACCACAATTTATTTTCCTTTGAGATATATTTTGCCATGAATAAATGTCCAACCATAGAAGAATATTTCTACCTTACCAAGTTCTTTGACATCAAACTTTTGACATCAATGACAACTCAATATGCTCAATATTTCCAACAAAATGTGCAATATCAGGTGTACCCCAACTGAAGGGGTGAAACCATTAACAATATAGTAGTGGTGATTCCCTTAGTTAGCCCATGGAGGTGTGGTAACTAAGAGTGAGATCATGTTAGTTGTCATTGAAGTGGCAATGACCTTAGTTAGCCTATATAGGTACGATAACTAAGCACCAAGGCTCTATGCCAAATTAACCTACCTAGATGGGATTAGAGTATGGTTAGGGAATAGGCATTCCCATTTAAGTGTTAGAGGCCTTAAAGGATAATCCCTATATCATGATCATAAGGTCCTATATCATAGAGGGTATAGGAAAGTTGGGGGGACCACATCAAGCATCCTTCTAAATGAGTAGGTTTAGCAAGGTGAACCCTAGAAACCATGGGATTTGGCCACTCTTGTCCATTGAGTGTCGTTTGTAGTGACTTGGAACTCAAATATGGTTTAGCCTTGAATATTGAGAAAACTAAATCAAGGGTTTATCCCTTATGAACCTTTGCTTGTAAGGGTTATTTTAGAAAAAATGGGTTGGTAGTTTTGGGTCATTATATAAAAGGAAGCCTAAATTACCATGATGTCAAACATGGAAAATTTTCTTTGAAAAGAGTGATACAAACAAAAGCCAACATCACAATATTTTATTATTATAAAATCCATGCAAAAATGGGGGGCATCGCTATTAAAAGAGTTGTACCATATTATGTTTTCAAACTTTATCCCATACATTGATTCACTGGACTAATCTTCCATATTACTACTTCAATATATCACCACATCCTTCAGTCAAATAAACCAGAAAAATTGTTAAGGAATGAAATTATTAATCATTGTGAATCCCATTTCTTTTTTCATGATCAACAATTGTAATAACTTGTTGAGGGAATCCTCCTTACCAAACATTGATCCCTTCTTGCATTATTCCAAAATTAGCCATATAGTTTACTCCACTATTTCCTTCCCTATAAATATGATTTAATTCCACTACTTCCATACACTTTATAATATTTCAAGTTTCACAAATCATAGATGCTAAATTCTAGCTGAGTTATGTAGTTGTTGAGTGGAAATTTTTTCCAATTGGAAAAAGACCATCACACTTAGGATTTTTATTAGAAAACCCTCTCTTGCAAAGAAATATAATTTTCTCCAAGGTTCCTTTTTCTTAATGTGTGTTTGTATGTTTGTGAAGATGTATCAAAAAAGTGCTAGGAATACGTTAGTGATTTGAAAATAACTGTTAACAAGGGACCTATATTGGTATTACTTTATTATGCTATGTTATTGATTATTCATGAAACTTAAAAGAAAAGAAAATGTGATTGGCTCTCATATGACCATGATGTAAAGCTGAAGTTCATTTTATCTTGAAGTATTTTATTTATATTTTATCTTCTTTTGGTTATGCAAATTTTAAACAAGTTTTATCTTCCTTAAACCCTACTTTGAGCAAAAAATAGATGACTAAAATATTTCTTTTGAAATACAAAATTTGAATGATGATTTGACTCATTTAATGTTTCTTTGAGCATTAAAATAAAATAATGAAATGTCTAGATTTAAAATGTATAAGCCCTGAGGTCCGAGGTTTAGACCAATTGGTTCATCCAAACCCCATAAGGGGTACGGAGGTCCAAGGTTCAAATCTCGGGCCTCGTTGAACTGAACGCATGTCCCTTTACTAGTGCTTTCAGCGGCGTAAAAGGTTTAAAATGATTGTGGCATGGCGGTTATAGGGGCAGACTGCACAAATATCTGTGTGGCAAATTTCGGGGCAGACAACACAGAATACTATGGTGGCCATAAAAAAGCTGGATAGCCTGCCCGGATTCATGGCTGCTTTTGATTCCACCATGTTAAAAAAAAGATGTATAAGCCTTTGAAATGCTATATAAATTACCCCTCTTTAATGAAATTATAATTTTCATAAAGAGACATCAATTTTTTGCTTTAAATACAATGGCCTATGGAATGCCATATAAATTACCTCCTTAATGAAATTATAATTTTCATAAAGGGAAGTTAATTTATTGCTTGAAAAATGAAAGTGCAAAGCTTGAAGTTCATTTCTCCTTTAAAAAATGAAAACATGTAAAATTTAAAATTACAAAATGCCTTTAAAAATAACAATTTTGAATAATTTTTATAATTTTGGAATGGCTTAAAAATAAAATAAAATGGACTAAAATAGAATATTGAAGTTCATTCTTGAGATCCATGCATCTATTATTGAATTTTATTTTATTTTCCAGAATTAAAAAAAACAACTGCAAAAGGGTAAGGTTAGAAAAATAAAAATAAAAATATGGAAAATGGACCAGAATGTTGAAAACACTGAAAATAAACTACTATAAGTATGATGCTACCCTACCTGCAAAACTGGAGATGTGAGAATTTTTTAATGTAACCTAATCGATTCAGACCTACACACAATCCGAAATAGACTAGGTGCAATCTTCTACGAAATAAAAATAAACTCCTTGTTTCTAAGCATTCAATAGTGCAACCTTTGACATGCATTAAGAAATACCTATAAGCCTAAAAAGCAGGGAAGGGAAAGATAAACCATTAGCCAAAGATATTCAGAAAAAGTCTCCTGTAATTTTGTTAACAAGGTACAATTTTTTTGTAGCATTTTGTATTAAAAATAGAAAAATAATTTTCCTATTACAACATATTTCCTCAGATATTGAATTTGAATGTATCTTTTAAGTCCCTTCAAAAACTCTTCATTTTACTTTTTTTGGTTCCGATGGCAACCCTTCGTTTGACCTCAAATATTTATGTTTTCACTTTCTTTCATGGGTTCATAATGGTTATGCTTAATTTATTTTTCATTTTATTGTATGATCATCTTGATAACACTTTCTTTTGTTTTGTTTTTTTTTTTTTTTATGCCCTTCCTTGACTTGTACCAACTTGGATATGGATATTATTGAAGGGTGCTTATAGCTATTTTATTACACATCTAGAGAAATTCCATATGATGCCATATGTTATCCCCTTTTAGCAAAACCAACAACCATAAGAAAAATTCACTTTGAAAATAGTATGCAGCCCTCATGATTTTACTAGTTAACCAATTAATTTCGAAAATTCCACTCTTCAATGCCCCCTTTCACTTGGTGATTCACGTGTAAATATTTTCATAATAGTTTCATTGGTAGGTGATATTGGGCAGCTCATGTAGTCCTTATTTTATAGACCTACCTATAATATCCTTCCCCTGCTAATATATTCTAGTGTGCCATTACTATCAAAATCTAGTGCTACCTGACAAGTCTGCCATTCCCTGCAAATTTTTGATGAACGTGAAACAGGAATTGTCTATGACCGAGGAGACCCATGGATCAAAATTATTGACTTTTTATCTCCCCTTGATAACATTGTGTCCATCACACCCAGATAATATAGACATAGCAATCCTCAACTTGTTTAATATTTTCCACTCATCATGCCATATCCTAAATACATGCTTTGGAATGCATCACCTCCTACCCGTGAGAGAATCTCGACAATAACACTTTATGTTTTCCTCCATATTCATGTGCTTCGGCCATGTACTAAACAATTTTTCAAAGGAAGACAAATTGCCTAGAATAGTTGCATATGGCGTTAAGTCCATCCGGGCTAGCTTGCGGGCTAAATAGAAATTCCAAACACCAACACTTTGGTCAGTTCATTTTTATTTTATCCTTAATCTATTATTAATGGTAGAGGGAATTTTATTCTCTATGGCACTTTGTCATCATCAGGAGAAAGGAATGAGCACTTATGAAGGAATTTGTCATCTTGGAAGATGAGATCAAAATTGTGACCAGGGAGGAGAGTTTCAAAATTTTCTTAGGGCATCATAGCCGCATAACCACTCCTTACTCATCTACAACCCATTGATATGTTCCCTAAAATACATCTAATCATAGATAATATTATGCAATAACCCTGGTTGATTGGTCTTCAATGGATAAACTCAAATATGGTGTGGTCCATGTCAACTTACCACATCCAATGTGTAAGCATCCTTGTTGCTAAAATATTCCCCATCAACATCACCCAATGAAGGAAGTTAACCCTCTATGAACGCTCGAAATTTCATTGTTTGTTGACCTAATCTAGCTAAAATATGCCCTCCTTCATTGCCCTACAATCCTCAACTTCAAAACCATACCTTTATTTATGAGAATGAATTGAGTCATTAAGACTACCTAGTCTTATCCATGGCTACCGAAGAAAATGAAATACCACTTCTTTTAGCACCCATTGAATTTGTCTTCATGATGTTATATGCTTCTTGGTCTTCATTTTGAATGAAAAACTATTTTCTTAAACTTGGACTCTGAATCTATTTTAACACCACAACACCATCCACACTATCTGGTGTCCATCAACCTAGATCACCACATCCTCATCTCTTCAATGCATCCATGTCGCTATCCCTATTTTTTGAGTCAATGGTTCACCTCATCACTAGCTTTGGGTCATCGTCATGGGCCAACTGCTCCTGTCCACCATGTGGCCACATTGGGATTGTGCATCCATACTCCACGTGCATTCGCTGCATCACCATCCTTACATACTTTGGATAAAAGTAAATGAATTTATTTTAAAAATAATCAACAAATGTTAAAGATAGTTACCCAATGGACTTTTGAATACGACACTCTACTGTAATAGGGTGAAAAAAATATACAAAGTGAAACTTTATTAACACTTTAGATTTATTTATTTATTTTATATATAATATATATATTTTATTATATATTTTCTTAATATTTATTTTTTTATTTTATGTTTATAAAGCTGTGAGTAATCAAACAAAAACAAAACTAATCATTTTTTATTTTAATTTTTTATCTTTTTTTTATTATTATTTTCTTTTTGGATTTATTCAAAATTTGATTCAATTAATGTTAAAAGCTTCAACTATTGAAACTCCAAAAGGCACACAAATAAAACATCAACCTTAATATTCAAAATTAACAAAAAAACACTAAGCATAGGAACACTAATGAAGGAAGAAATTGCACAATACTGAACCTTGGAACCTATCAAAATTAGCACTCAAAGACAACAAAAATCCCCAAGAAATCAAATTCGAGGTGGGTCCCCAAAAATTGGGGTAAGTTGTGGAATGGCCACAACAAATGGTGACTCTACTGGAAAATGCTCCTTAGCATTTTGGATGAAGAACCCAGTTCTAAAAAAAAACAAACCAAAGATCAAAAAACAAACCATCTTGCTACATCCAAGAAGGTGGGGTAGATAATTTTAAATGAAAACACATGAAGTAGTTGCTTTAGCTTAATATGTGTGAGAGTGATTTCATTTGCAATCTTTGAAAGCCATCCAGATTCTATCACCTAACTTGCATTTAGGCTATGGAAATATTACTCATTAAAATGTGCCTCTGCATTGCTCCACTACCAGTTAGGCGTCTATAGCCCCGGTGGAGATGACCTTCACCTCTCCTAGACCTTGCCCTCATACCAGTAAAGCGTTCATAGCCCTAGTAGATATTATCCAAATCACCCAGGTATTAGATATAATTTTTCTTTACCTTTTGTACACATTGCTCCAATGCCAATTAGACATCTGTATTCCTGATGGATATGACCTACACCCTTTGATTGATTTAGCTTTTCTTTCCTTCTTATTTTTTTGAATGTATCACATAGGTTGGAAAAATTTATGCCACCTGGATTAGAGGCCACTTAAGGCTAGAGAAGGAGTCTATAATTTTTTTTGCCTTAATTTACAAACCAGAATAATTTCATCCTTCAATATTTCAAATCACACCCTTTAATATGATGTGTTCATGTGTAGCCTTTATCAAAAATGATTCATTGTTCCAAAATTCTCTTAGTCCCAAAATCTAGGAATGATCACTAAATAATTTCATCCCTCTTTCTTTGATCCACATGATAGGCTATTCATCCTTCATGACATAGGAACACAAAAAAAATGGTCAAGAGGCCATTAGTATCTATCATAAACAATCATCTTAAAACAAGGGAACAACCCAAAACACAAAACTCACCAATAAATCAAATCATAACATAATGTAAACTAACAAGAAAGCAAATGTAGAATATTGCAAGCAAGAGACTACGCACAAAGATGCCACACAATTAAAATAAAAAAACATGAAACCAAAACTATATACAATAATGTACAATATGGTACACGATGATACAAAATTTTAGGTCATCATTTCCTTAGATCCCAAACATGATTATGACAATTTAAACATTTATCATGATTTTCATTCCAAGCTTTACAACAATCCCACTGATTCATTTCAATGATATTAGCTATTCCATGTTGAAATTTTGATTCATCAAATTTACAAACCGATACATGATTTTCAATTATCTTTCTCTTATTCAAAAAGGTGTAAATTTCAAAACCTGATTCATCATTCCAACTTGAGTTCTCATCTTCACAAATAGATATGAGCTCTTTCAAATAAGAAGCTATTTCTAAAAATTTTGAAGCCAAGTCATTAACTACATCTTTAGGCCAATCATGCTTATGCAACAATTTACAAGCATCTAGGATATCTATTAAATGAGGATCATTATAGCTTTTTATCCTAGATTCCATTATTAGTTGTTGATGAATTTGATTTAATAACTCAAGAATAATAAAGTAATACCAATATAGGTCCCTTGTTAACAGTTATTTGCAAATCACTAAGGTATTCCTAGCACTTATTTGATACATCTTCACAAACATACAAGCACACATTAAGTAAAAGGAACCTCAAAGAAATTTATATTTCTTTGCAAGAGAGGGTTTTTTAATCAAAATCTTAAGTGTGATGGTTATTTTACAATTGGGCAAAATTTTCACTCAACAATATCTTTCTTCATTATATTAATCATGTTTAAGGAATCCCCTTCTATAGTTACTTTTTTAACCTAAATATTACTCACCAAATTTATTACCATGCACATAGTATGGGCATCTGCAAAGTGGATATACTGTTCTATTTTGGTGAGCCTTCATTAATGGTAGATCTATGAGTAATTATAGAATTTTATTATGAGTTTTACATGTTTAGTATATTTTTATTATCATATCATGCTTATTTTATATCTTGTGGTTGATTTCTCATTAAGTATCTAGCATTAAAAGATAATAGTGGTATCAAAGCACAAGGGAGATTGATAAGGAGATAGGGAGAGCAACAAGAGATATTTAGAGGATATAGGGAGATTTCATTTTCAAAAAATTTAAAGCTATTTTTTGGCTAGAGTCTTTCCACAAATTTGCAGGAAAAATTGTGAATACTAAGACTCAGCATAGATCTCTTTCCACTAGAATGAAGGATAACTAGTGGAGTTTATTGGTTTTTAGATATCTAGAGATTTATATGATTTTTTTGTTGTTGTATAAGTTTTTTCTATTGTAGAAAATTAGTTCTCATAAGTTGATATTATTCCTACAATGAATAGAGAATAATTTCATCTTCGATTACCTAAAAGTCTATGTACTTTTCTCGTACAAGGATTAGTTATTTATTGTAGCAAAAGAGTAGACATTGAAGATTAATGAGGTCCAAGTAAAAGTCCCCATTCAAGATTGAAAGTAGAATATTGAGGAGACCCACGAAGGATGTTCCCATAAAATATTGAATACTACAAATTATGGACTTTAAAAAGAAGAAAACAAATCTATTGAAGATTGATAAGAGGCCAAGAGAAGCCCTATTGAATATTGGAGAAAGAGGAGATCCAACATAAGAGATTTCATTAAATAACTTCCAAATTTGGAATATAGAAAATTAGAGAAATAAGATAGAGGAGGACTAAGGAAAAAGTCTAATTGAAGAGTTGAAAATTTTAATACCCAAGAGAATATGTCTCAAATAAATTTAGAAGGAGAAAGAAGAAGGCTAGAAAAGCCCTATTAAAATGTTGAAGTGGTCATTTGAGGAGCGTTGAAGAAAATTCAAGGTAGAAGATTGCAAGAAGGAGTAGCTTCTAAAAATAAAAATTTGGGATAATTATCACCATCCGAAAATAAGCCAAAAGAAAAATAATTTGGAAACAAGTTTGTCAAATTTTGGAAAGGATTATTGAAGATCTTGATACATACATTTTCTTGAGGAAGAGGCTAGCAAACAGCCCAAATTTGAAGTCAAAATTTGATAAGAGCTAAGGAGAAATAAGATAGAAAAGACCACCAATTTGAGAAATTTGAAAACTACAATTACGAAGAAGAAGATTGTTGATTATCGCAATAGAAGTTGAAGAGCCATAGGACAACAAATTCAAGGTGACATATAGTTATGATTTGCAGAAGATTTGGGTAAATTTTGAAGTGACCTTGAATAGCCAATTGAAGAAAGGCTTGATAGAAAAATAAGGCAGCAATTTGAAGAGATTTAAGATGTAAATTTGAGCAGCATTAAGAGAAGATATTAAAGTTGTATTTTGAAGATTTTCGAGATAAATTTTAATAGCAAAAAAAAGGAGGAATTGGCTGCATTTGAAACTACAAAATTTTTAGAGGTTTGGACAACAAGAGAGAAACATAAGAAGGAGAAAAGATAGTTGTATTTTGGAGAATTTAGGGGTAGCTTTACATGAATCATTGGATAACATTTGGTCAAAGAAAGGTGCTACACATTTTAGAAGTTGAAGGCAACATATTGGATAGCATTACAACTACAAAAGTATACATTCTTAGACAACCCAATTGAAGGAGAAAAGATCAAAAATTAGAGCTACAATATTGACAACTTTAGTTTAGCAAAGAATAGGGAATTAAAGTTGTAAGATTGATAATTTTGAGGTAACAATTGAATAGAAAGAAGAGCTACAAATTCTATAAATTTGGGATGGAAAAAAGCTGAATTAAATCACCAAGAATATTAGCTACAAAAGAGGCCAAAAGGTATGCATCATTGGTGCTATAAAATTTTATTTTATAAGAATTAAAATCAGTTTATTGTAAAGTTATAAGTGCACCATATTAGACCTGTTACAATATGCTAAAGAAAGAGTATTTAAATAAAAAAAGGAGGAAATATTATTATCTAAGGAAAGGTCAAATAAGTTCTCAAATATAACATGCTCAAGGTGTCTAAAGACACCAAGTAAAGGCATCAAAACTTGAAGAAGGTAACACTCACAGTGGTTTAAATTTGTAGCAAAAAAAGTTAGAGGATAGAGCCAAAGCAAGGATTAAGGTACAAGTTTTTTAGGATATAAATAAATTAAAAAATAGAGGTTTTTACCCAAGTTAAGAAGCTTGGATATTTGATCGAACAACATTGAAAAGCTATCAAGCAAAGGGGCGAAAACACCACCAAGGAAGATATATTGGTGCATCACCAAAGGAGGAGTCACCACTATAGAAGAGGAGCAACCATTGATGGAGAAGAGCCACCACAAAGAATTATAAATAGAGAAGCACCAACAAGTATTGGAGAGTTACAAAATACATTAGAGGAAATAAGAGTTGGAAGTTACAACTATCAAGTAGTAAAATATATTGGGAGTGTTAAGGAAGGGTAAGCAAGTTTGAGCGTCAAAGAAAACTAAGGCATTACAAAATCATATGAAAGTATTGAGAGGAGTGTAGCTACCATTTGTCACTTCAGTTGAAAACATGAAAGAACTAGGATGTGACTTTACATAAATAAAAGTGCCAAAAACCCATTGAGGGAAAGAAAACACTTCAAATTAGCTATGAGCACTCTTTGAGGAATGAAGAAACACAAAAAAGGTAATGCCAATATTTTCATAGAAACACCTAACTGGGAAGGAGTAACACAACAAGAAAAAATACCTAAAAGAAAATATTGAGTGCCATGTGGCATATGAGAAGAAAAATATTGATAGGTTGTAAGAGCCCAAATGATATTAAGTATGCATATTAAACATATTCAACGATCAGAGAATACAAAATAGGCACTAAGAGGAAAGTCAAAATCTAGAAGAGAGCTTCATATAAAAAGAAGTGCATTAAATACAATGAAAATATATCTCCAAGCATTGAAGACTGAAAGGTAGACAACACCTAAAATAGCTTGCAAGTTACAATCTCAGGTGAAGCATATCGAATACATAGCACCCATTTACAAGAAGGTACAAAGTATTTAAATCAATTTATATTTCTTAAAAGTCAAGGAGATATAAGATATATCAATACTAAGGTTAAGCTTGGTTAATTTATTATACTAAATATTTATTAATTGAATTGAGATACAAGGAAGTAAATTGGTAAACTACAACCTTAGATGATTTATTAAATGATTTGAAAAACTTTTGAAGAAACGAGGATTTAAGTTGAAAGCTTTTTAGAATTGCTTTATTTGAAATTCAAGCATAGAAATATTTGCAAGGTTTTCTACATAAAAATTGAAATATTAAATTTATAAATATATTTGTCTTTCTAAATTTCTAAATATGGATTTATAAGGAATTCATCACCAACATTAAATTCTTGAGATTTAGAAACAATATTATTGAAAATTGAAATACATAGGAAGCACAACATAGAGTTGTTAGAAAGTTGGAAAACTACTTTGGATTTGTCTCTTATTCAAATTGAAGTGACATAAGAAATCCAACTTGAAAATTCTTGAAGATAGAAAATTTTATCAATTAAAATTGCATCAAAATTATCTTTAGCTTTCTATTCATAAACAGGGAGAAATAAAGTACTTGTCTTGAAGTTGAATATTAGGTAGACAAAAGGTATTCAACTCAAAGAAAAACTTACAAAGCTAAGTATTTTACCAAAGCTATTTTATTCAAAATACTAGGGAGCTAAAAGGAATTCTACCTAGAGATTTGATCCTACAAAACTTGAGAATTGAAAAAACCTTATCAAATTTGATCACTCACTCAAAACTAGGGAGATATAAGGTAGTCTACAATTATCATCATGGCAAAAAATAAATTCATTCTTTAAAAATCCCAACTTCTTAAAGGTCCTAATTATACTTCATGAAAAACAAAGTGAGATCAATATTTATAGTTAAAATTCTTTGGTATATTGTTAAAGGGGCAAAAACTAAACCTAATATTTCTAGAGAGATTCAAAAGTATGAATAAGATGAAGCAAAATCACTTATGATAATAACTTTTGCAATTACAAATGAAAAACAACCGTACATTAGCTCAACAACAACTTCTACATAAGCTTGGAAACTTTAGCCAAGATATTTTAAGGAAGGAATAAAGCCACTATATTGAATCTTCAAACTCAATTGCATTCTCTAAAAGTTAATAGTGGTGAGAGTATAGAACTATTTCTAAGAAAAGTAGCAGATATCAAAGTAAAATCGTTAACCTTAGGAGGAAATATAGAAGATAATTTTATTGTCCAAGTAATCCTAATAGCACTTCTAGAAAGCTACAAGCATTTAGTCACATATTTACAAATTCTAAATAAAGATACATCATTTGATGAGTTAGTAAATATACTACAAGAATATGAGGTATAAAATTTAGTGAAATATGAAATGACAAATAATACCTTAATCTCAAAAGATAATCCAAAAGAAAATAATGCTTGATTCTCAAAGGGTAGATCAATATGGAATAATAGATATTGTCAAGTATGTAAAAATAAAGAACATAGTACCAATTATTGTAGATTCAATCCAAGAAATTAGTATCAAGGGAATCAAACACATTTTGGAAGTCAATCAAATAGGGTATTCCAACCAAGATAATATCAGAATCAATATAATTTGCATCAACAAAAATTCTAGCGTCTATATACTCTTCAGAATTAATACAATCATCCCAAACTACAATATAGAAAAGGAAAACAAAAAAGATACTTAGTTCAAGAGATTCAAGAAATTCAAGAAGTGGAAGAACCTACAGATGAACATGAATTTAAATATCTTTTAGCAAAAATATTATTTTATGAAGATACTAATTATTTACTTGATCAGGATATAGACAGGAAGCAAAATGAAGAAAGCAAAAAAGAAGAGCTCAAGTTCCAAAACCAGGATGAAGACCATATTGAAGACTAAAGTCTTCAATAACCAAATAATGTAATACATGGGAGTATTGGAATATATTACATTATTTGGTACATGCTAATGTAGCACCTTGGATACATATTTATATTAGGAGCGTGTCTTAGATTAGGGTTTGAGTATTTACTTTATGCAATGTAATAAATGTACAAATATTGTTAGAATGTGCAAAGTACTTCATAATGTAAATATGCATGTTTTCCATGTGTACATGAGTCCATATATTAGGAATATGAAGAGTCATAGGTAGGTGGAAGACCAAGAGTCACACCTCATTATATATAGGCCTTTGATAGAGAGTAAAATTAAGAGTGAAGGTAGATAGCATAGTAGATGATATGCTAGATACAATGTAGAGCATGTAAGGAATATTGAGAGTTTGAGACCTCCATTTTTATCATTATACCATTTTTGTGAGTCATCATTAATGGCATGTTTATGAGAAATTAAAGAAGTTTCTTATGAGTTTTACATGCTTAGTATATTCTTATTTGATGAGTGTTAAAACAACACGTATTTTATGCAGGTTATATTTATTTTCTCTCTAGAAATTTATGAAAAAAAAATTATTTTTATGGTTATTTATTCTTATTTATGTTATTTATAAATGAATTTGATCCATAATGATAAAAGTGATTTATTCTTGTGTTTTACGAAAAATTGTGCAAGTTTTTGTGTGTTTTGGTAGGAGAACATTGCAGGAGATTCATAAAGTAGGATAAGGCAATGCAAGAACCAGATAATAGGCATGGACAAACCAGTCATGAGGATGACGTGTTAAGGAGACTTGTAGATGGATGCTATAGAAAGACACTTTAGAATACAACTATAGAAAGCAGTTACAGAAAGTGTCTACTGAAAGACGTTATACAAGAAGGTTGGCTAAGTCAAACCGGCCAACGTGTTGTTAGAAATATTAAGTTGTCATTGATGTCAAAGGTAAAAATATATTCAAGGTTGGAATTGTGAGTTGTCAATATTATCAATAATGTCAAAGGCAAAAATATATTCAAGGATGAAATTGTGAGTTGTCAATATGGTGATGTATACTTTAATATTTAAATTAAATATTTAAATATTAAAGTAAGGTTTTTAAAAGTGGGAAGTATTTAAATCAAAGGATTTAAATAAATGTTTAAAAGTGGGATGTATTTAAATATATTGAAAAATAATGTAAGGGTCGACCCTTATGTTGAAAGGTTCAAAAATTATTTTCATATATATTTGGTTCTAACATTATGGTGTGTGTGACTTTTGAAGTAGCACCTTCGTGTTGCCTTCAAAGAAAGAGAAAGAACATTTTTTCGCATGCCTTCGTTTGCGTTCAAAAGAGTGAGCAAGTTTTGGAGAGTGTGTCGTATGAAGAGTGTGTTGTTCATTTGAGTGTTGAACTTGGAGAGTGTGTCGTTCATTTGAGTGATTGGAGAGTATGTCATTTATTTGAGTGATTGGAGAGTGATTAAGTCCAGAGAGTGTATCATTCATTTGAGCACTTGAAGAGTAAGTCCAGAGAGTATATCGTTCATTTAAGTGTTGCACTCAGGGAGTGGGTGAGTTTTAAAAATGTGCTATTTATTTGAGTGAGAGCAGCATTCACGTTCGGAGTGTGTGCTTCCATCTAGATTTGAAGAATGAGTGCCTTTAGAGAATATGCCTTCGTGGAAGTTGTGCAAGAGTTCACTGTGGTGAATTCAATAAAAGGATTTTTGGAACCAATGAAAAGCTTATTGCTATGATAAAAAATAGAACATGGTGATTCTACAAATCAAAGTGCAACATCGTAAGCAAATCCATCAACATTTGCGTTGCACCAAAAATGAAGAAGATTGTGGTCCTTGTGAAGGAACCAGAGGTAGTGTTCACAGTAGTGAATATCATGATAATTTTGAGTAGCGTCAAATAAGAGAAGGTATCACATTATCTATGCAAATTGGTGTTTCCAAAAAGGAAGAAAATGAGAGTTCTGTGGTATATGTGAAGTGTGCACATTGTGAAGAAGATAGCAGTGGCAGTGAAGAAATATCAATGATGTTATGGTGTAAAGTCATTGGCTACGCTTAAGATATTTGCACAGTGACAAAGCATAGAGGTATTACACTATTTTATTCATTTGCATTATATTCATTAACATTGTGTGGAAGTGTTGGTGCTTGTAGAGAAGAAACACAATAGGATACAAAGGCACAAGACTTGGATGCAAGATACTAAACCCTAAAGACAACGGAGGTTCCAGATGTGTGATATTATAGATAAACCCTATACAATTGAAGTGACAACTATGTGAGAAGTCAAAGTGGCAGCTACATGAGAGAAAAAGAAGAAACAATGTTGAAACATCTTGTGTTTGAAGTGGGCCAAGGTTACATTTTTTATTGAAGAGTAATGACCACATATTCAAGTTGAAGGGTGTGGAATCACCTTCCATCAGATGGTGTAGCAAAAGTGGTTCATTACCAGCCAATAAGAGTTGTGGGTGAGAGACCAGGGTTCAAGTTTTAGCACCAGCAAAAAATATTTTGAAAATATAAGTGTGCTTTTAATTATATCTTAGAATGAAATTTTATTGATGAGAATTTATGTATGAAAGTTTTCTTCAAAAGGAAAAATAAAAGAAAGTGAGAAATTATTAATGCACCAAGGTTTTTATGAATGAGAGTTTCCTTTTGTTAGAACAAGAGAATAAGTGCATAATATTTTGGGCAAGGTGTGGCAATAGAAATTCCAAAGACAAAGTGTTTTATGTGGGCAGCCATGAAAGTGTTGTGAAATATTTTTTTGTGTGATGTGATTATGATTTGTTGAATTTATTAAGTGGGAGATATAAGAGATTATTAGATGTATGAAATTGAAATATGAGTTTGATGTTTCAAAGTACAAGTGTGAGTAAAAGAGGATAGTTTCATATAAGTGGAAATATTGTTTTAGAATAAATCAAGGTGTTACATTGTGCAAGGATAGAGAGAGGAGATTTATGTACATCTTCATTCAAGGATTCAATTGAAAGAATTGGATATTTTCAGCTATCTACAAAAGGGAAGGAAAATCAACATTTATAAGGTCAGTTTTCAAATGCTAGACTAGAGCTACCTTTTAAATGCAACAAATGTGAGATATGTGAAAGTGACAAACTTAATGAATGTGAAGAACATATTGGGTAATTGTTATTGCATATCATTCTCTATATGATCATGAAGATAAAAGAATTCTGGGTAGAATATTTCTGAATTACTTTAGTTGAGGAAAGCACATTGAAGAATAGGTGAAGAAATTTATGACATCATTATTCAAGATTTGGGAATATATGAGCATTGTTTAGTATGCAAGATTTAGTAATAGATGAGCATTGTATGCATGCAAAATTTGGGAGTATATGAGCAGTGTTTGTAAGCAAGTTTTTGGATAAGTGTTGAGCACTTTTGTGAGAAGATTTGAGTAGGTTTTGGATCTTATGCCATATCCGGTGACAACATAGCATCCTTATGAGGTATATGTAGTCATAATAGTTGACTGACATGTTGGAATTATACATGAGCTTGTATATTTATTAAAGTTGTTATAAAGTTGTAAAACTATTATATTGTTAAGATGTTTAGATTCTGACGCAAGCCTATTTTGTCTCTTGCTGGTATGAAGGATGAATAGTTGTATTTGCTGCATCATTATATTATTTAAATAAAGAACCTTTGTTATGTTAGTTCGTTAGTTTATCACTTGGACCATAGGAATTGTGATAAAGTCCAAAATGGTTAGAAAATATTTTTAGTTTAGCTTTTTGTTGTTGAAAATATAGTGTCTGAATCATCAAGCTAGTAGAGTGACATGGAAAAATACATGGAAGAATTATATTAATAATGTTCAAGCGATATTATAAAATACAAGAGAGACCTTTGAAAAGGTCTAATGTCTAATGTTCTAATGCCAATATTTACACTCTGATATTTTTTGTATACAATTTATACTCTGAAGACTTGATGTTTGAAGATACTATACATTTGAATTTCCAACAATAAATCAACAACACTTTTCATCATGTATTTGGTAACCGTGTCATTTGCTTTATTATAATTTACTTGCTTACGTAGTCTTTACAGTATTTTCTTACATTCATAAATTAAAATAATGTTAGTAGTAATAATGCACATTATTTACTGAAGTAAATGTTGGACATTTTGAGTCCCTAAGCTAAAATGTTGTCATTGATGTCAAAAGGTTATTTGATGTCAAAAGGATCTATGATGGCATGCACTATGTTTTGTGAAAAGTGCAAGGAAAGTCTTTTTGTGAAAACCAAGGCAGGAAAAATAAAAGGTTTTATTTAAAACCATGGATGGCAGATTTGAAATGGGTTTTTCTTAAAACCCAAGTTGGCTTTTCGTTTCATCGAAAAAGGTGCCCCGGTGATGGAGATATTTAATTTTAAATATTTAGTTTAAATTTTAAATTATTTAAAATTTAAATTTAAATTTTAAAATTAAAATAAAAGTAATCCATCGACGTCATCGAATATGAGGGAGAAGACTATAAAAGGATGACTAAGGTTTATTATTCCTCATCCTTGCTCTTGTGGTTAATGCGATTATTAGAAAGCGAAAAGAGCTCGTGTGAAAAATGTTTAAAGGTAAGGTAGAGGCAGCGAATAAGTTGAGGTGTGGTCGAATCCAAAGACATCATGGGCAGTGTGGCCTGTTGGCAACTCGAGCAACGCAAAGGCATTGGGAGGCAAGTGGTTGAGTGTTCGAATCACGTGCACTTCATTTTGCTTGAGAAAGGAGGAATTTGTTTTGCGTTGGTTGTTGCATGGAGGATAAAGGAGAGTGAGGCACCTTTGGTCTTGTGTGGAGCGCTAGCTCACGTGGTGCGCAAGCGTCGTTAGGACGCAGGAGCCACAGGACTCAGGTTCGAATCCTACGAACTCCCTTTTGTTGTGTAAAAGGGAAATAGTGCATTGGTTGTGGTTTTTCGTGCGCATGCTGCCAAGGTTTATATGTTGTGTTTGATATTCCGAAATTCGTGCCAAGGTATGCATTAAAGTTGTAAAAGAAAATTAAAACAAATTTTTTGTTTTATTGGGTGCTAAAAGTTAGTTTAAAATCTGTGCATAAATTTTATAGTAAAAGTGGTTTTTGGAGAGATAAGTAGGTAGGCATAGATTTTAATTTCTTTTAGGGTATAAGTGGTTTGAGGAGTAATAAGGATTATTACTTATTTGGCACATTGTTGAGATGTTATTTGGAGAGTGCTTTTAATTATTGAAACATTCTTGAGAAAAATATTTTGCTTGAGGGTTATTGAATATATCTTTGGTGGATGTGATTATTGAGTTGGAGTAAAAAGGTGTAAATTGAGTTATGCTTTATTTTGTGATTATTATTTGAAGTCCACTAACCCTCATTGAGATTGGAAAGGAAAGTTGTGTTGAGTGTGGCAGATTTTATGGACAACTTCTTGGCATTAATAAGGTATGGGCAATATTCTCTATTGATTGTTTATGGTGGTTGATTTCTGAAATATCATTGGAGAGAAAAGGATTGATTGTGGTTTCCTTTTCGAAAGTGTTGGTTTAAATGCTTCAAGGTTTTCTGGTTTGAGTGTTGTGATTAAACCTTGTTTTATAAGCATTGTTGTTGAAGCCCATTGGTTGAGCAAAGAACTTGAACTTGAGTTAGAAAAGAACATGAGTATCATTGTTATGTGAGATTTGTGGTTGAGCATTGTTGGAAATATTTTGAGTTGATTGATTCATGCTTGGACTAGGGTTTGTGAGAAAGAGTTGTTCCTAGAGGTGATTGGTTGAGTAGAGTTGTTTGAGCCTAGTCAAGTGAATGTGTGAAGTGGTTGTTCAAGTTCCATAAAACAAACTATTCTATATTCTGATTTGAGTTGAGATTGAGTTGAGAAAGAAATTGAGTTTGTGAATAGAACATATTGAGTCTCTAACAATTCTCTTTATGCTTCTATAAGATTGATTTGAGTTGAGATTGGGATTTGAGTATAGAATATTGAGTCAAATTTTTTATGTTTATGAGATTGATTTGAGTTGAGATTGGGATTTGAGTATAGAACATATTGAGTCTCTAACAATTCTCTTTATGCTTCTATGAGGTTGAATTGATATATTGATTGAGCATTGAGTTTAGAACATATTGAGTCTCTAACAATTCTCTTTATGATTCTATGAGATTGGACAAGTTCTGTGTGAGCTTGTTAAGCTGATTTGAGGTAAGTCTTTGAGAAGGCTTGTGGACTAATTTTGAGTAAGCTTTTGTGAAAGCTTGCTATGCATATTTGAGCAAGTCCTAGAGAGGACTTATTGAGCAGATTTGAACAAGTTCTGAGTGAGCCTATTGAGCATATTTGAGCAAGTTGAGTGAATCTATTGAGAAGATTTGAAGAGTTCTGAGTGAACCTATTGAGCATATTTGAGTAGGTTCTGAGTGAGCCTATTGAGCATATTTGAGCAGGTTTTGAGTGAGCCTATTGAGAATATTTGAGCAGGTTTTGAGTGAACCTATTGAGAATATTTGAGGAGGTTCTAAGTGAACCTATTGATAGAGCTTTGGAGGTGATAGAGTATAGAGGATAGAGTCTCAGTGGATAGAGATCCAATAGCCAGGACAATTGAAGATAGATCTGAGTGAGGAGTCTTCAAGTGGAGAGAGATCCACAAGTCAGAGTAGCAGAGAGATAAAGTCTTCTAGAAGATCACTAGCTAGAGTAGAAGGGGAAAGAGTTCTCCTATGGAAGAGATCCATGAACTTGAGATTTAGGGGATCAACATCTCCTTTGGATAGAGGTCCATAAACATTGTAATTGGGAAGGATTCCCAAAGAGATTGATTGAGAAAGTTTTAGTAAAATATTTTCTTCGTGGAGTAGCCCACATTGGGTGAACCATGTAAATTGTTGTGTCTCTATTGTGGATGGTGTTTTATGCATTGCTTTGATTATTGCTATTGATACTGCTATCTATACACTGCATAATATTGAATTGAAAGTTGAATTGAAGGAAAAAGTAAAAAGTGGTCTTATATTGTTCACCCCCTCTCAGTATAAGCTTGTGTTCTTCAATTGGTATCAGAGCGGGTTCCTTCAGAAGAGTTTGATAGCTTGAAGGAAAAGTGGTCTAAGAACACAATGGATCAAAAGGATCAAAGAGATGGACCCTTCAATAATGCAGTACTAGTATTTGATGGAAGTGACTTCTTGTATTGGTGTATGTTGATGAGATTTCACCTGATGGCACTTGGAAATGAAGTTTGGGATGCAGTGGAACTTGGATATGATTCTACAGTCAATCCTCCGATAGATAAGGAAGGTAAGCTTCTAATGCATGCAAATTCAAGAGCTATGAATGCAATTATAAAAGGATTGGGTAGATCAGAATCTATGAAGGTTATGGATTGTAAAACAACAAAAGATATGTGGGATCTACTACATGACATATATGAGGGTGATAAAGGTGTCAGGAAAGCTAAGATCAAAAATCTCAAAGGAGAATTTGAGAACTTAAGAATGAGAGATGATGAAAATATTCATGATTATCTCAATAAGATTGATGAACTTGTGCATGAGATGAGAGGTCTTGGAATGAAGGTTGATGAATCAGATGCTTGTGATAAGATCTTGAGAACTCTTCCAAAAAGGTATAGTGAAAAGGTTTCTGCTATAGAAACATCAATTGATAGTGATTATTTGACAAGGAATTCTTTGCTTGGCATGCTTACTACTTTTGAGATAAGAACAAAAGATCCTATTCCTCCGAAAGAAGTTGCTTTCAAAGTGGATAAAAAGAAAAAGGGAAAACAGATAGAATCGAGCAGTGAGTCATCTAGTGATGAAGAAGCTAACTATGGTAGGAGAGATAAAGGTTCCAAAATATTCATAGATGTTAGATCTATTAAGTGCTTCAATTGTGGAAAGTATGGACATTATGCAATAGAGTGCAAAAAGCCAAAGTACAATAGTGATGAAGAAAAATAGGATCACAAGTATAGGGAATCAGAAAGACACAGGTACTAGAAGAAAGGCAAGGATGGACAAAACAAACAAGGAAATAAGTTCTTCCAAAGGCAAAAGAAAAGCTACTATGCAGATAATGCAAGTAAGTACTCATTTGATAGTGATGCTAGTTTTTTCAGACAATGATAGAGATGAAGTCCTATTTATGGTTAAAGAGAAAAGGACTCTAGTTATTCTCAAATGTTTTAGATGTGGTAAATTTGGACATCTTGAAGATGATTGCACTAGAGATGGCTATAGTTTCAGTGATGATGGTTTTGAAGATGCACTTGAAAGACCAGATGAGAATCTTCTAATGGCTTTAGAAGATGAAGTAAGTGATCCTATAGAAGATAAGCCAAAAGGAAGTAATGATAAGGACAAAGGCAAACAAATAGAGGATTACTCAATAGAGAATGGTTATGATCTCAAGGGAGAACTTATCTATGCCCTTGACATAGTAAAGAAGGTAAGAAAACAACACTCTAAGCTTGAAAATCAGTTTCAAGAATGTGATGAAGAAAGATTATTGCTCATAGAAGACTTAGAGAAGTCAAAGGCTAAGGCAAGTAAGTTCAAAGAAAAGTTAGAAGCAAAGATTTTGGAATGTGAGAAGTTAGCACAAGAAGTGGCTACTCTAAAGAAATATTTAAAGGACTCCAAGATCAAGATGAAGAGTTTCACAAATAGCTCTAAGAACTTGGATAAGTTCATTTGTGGACAACAAAGAACATCATGTTCAACAGGTCTTGGCTTTGGAAAGAAATAGGAAAAAGAATCTACTTCAAGTCTTGATGAAGAAGAAACTTCAGAAGATGATAGTGTAAGTGGGAATGAGACATCAGAGGATGAGTTGGACAATAGAGAGTTCAACAAATATAGGAACAATGCACAAAGAAGATACAGATGGAACAACAATCAGAATAGAAGACCAATGAGGTCTAGGCAAGGAAGCTTCAATGGGAGATGCTTCTCATGTCACAGGTTTGGGCACATGGCTTCACAATGCAGGTCATATGAAAGACATGAATATGGAAAAGGATAACTTTTTCAAGGATATTGCTACTCATGCAATGGTTTTGGTCACAAGGCAATGAATTGCAGGGTTCATGGTAGAAGAAGATTTGGCTTCACTAGGAGGTATCCTAAGACATTTGCACCTCCAAGGAATAATAACATTAAGTGTTATAAGTGCAATAATGATGGTCACACAACAAGATGGTGTAGAGAAAATATTCCAGAAGTAGGTATGAACAGGAACAGGAACATGGATGAGAATAAGAATAAGAATAGGAACAAGAATAGGAACATGAATAGGAACTTGGATGAGAACAAAAATAGGAACAAGAACATGGATGAGAACAAGAATAGGAACAGGAATAGAAGTGATGATTACTTGGAAAGAAATAGTGAGAGGATTCAGAAAACTCAGAAAGGAAGAGAGAAAGATAAAGGTAAAGAGCAGTGCTTTCGGGGAGTAGAAATACTCCCACCCCAGAATTAACCACCTCATGAGGAGGTGGGGGAGGGGCTAAGCTAAGAGGCTCATTCTTAGCCCCGAGCCCCAAAGGTGACCCTTTGCCATTGATGTCAAAGGGGGAGAGATTTGTGTATATTAAGGAAAGTTTTGATATGGGGAGAGATTTGATTTTTGAGAGAGCATTGAGCCAGGGGGAGCAAAGTCCTAAGGGGAGTAGAAAAGAAGGTCAGATTTTAGTAAATGAATATGGGTTGCCATCAATGACAAAGGGGGATATTGTTGGACATTTTGAGTCCCTAAGCTAAAATGTTGTCATTGATGTCAAAAGGTTATTTGATGTCAAAAGGATCTATGATGGCATGCACTATGTTTTGTGAAAAGTGCAAGGAAAGTCTTTTTGTGAAAACCAAGGTAGGAAAAATAAAAGGTTTTATTTAAAACCATGGATGGCAGATTTGAAATGGGTTTTTCTTAAAACCCAAGTTGGCTTTTTGTTTCATCGAAAAATGTGCCCCGATGATGGAGATATTTAATTTTAAATATTTAGTTTAAATTTTAAATTTAAAATTTAAATTTAAATTTTAAAATTAAAATAAAAGTAATCCACCGACGTCGTCGAATATGAGGGAGAAGACTATAAAAGGATGACTAAGGTTTATTATTCCTCATCCTTGCTCTTGTGGTTAATGTGATTATTAGAAAGTGAAAAGAGCTCGTGTGAAAAATGTTTAAAGGTAGAGGCAATGAATAAGTTGAGGTGTGGTCGAATCCAAAGACATCGTGGGCAGTGTGGCCTATTGGCAACTCGAGCAACGCAAAGGTATTGGGAGGCAAGTGGTTGAGTGTTCGAATCATGTGCACTTCATTTTGTTTGAGAAAGGAGAAATCTATTTTGCGTTGGTTGTTGCATGGAGGATAAAGGAGAGTGAGGCACCTTTGGTCTTGTGTGGAGCGCTAGCTCACGTGGTGCGCAAGTGTCGTTAGGATGCAGGAGCCGTAGGACTCAGGTTCGAATCCTGTGAACTCCCTTTTGCTGTGTAAAATGGAAATAGTGTGTTGGTTGTGGTTTTTCGTGCGCATGCTGCCAAGATTTATATGTTGTGTTTGATATTCCGAAATTCGTGCCAAGGTATGCATTAAAGTTGTAAAAGAAAATTAAAACAAATTTTTTGTTTTATTGGGTGCTAAAAGTTAGTTTAAAATCTGTGCATAAATTTTATAGTAAAAGTGGTTTTTGGAGAGATAAGTAGGTAGGCATAGATTTTAATTTCTTTAGGGTATAAGTGGTTTGAGGAGTAATAAGGATTATTACTTATTTGGCACATTGTTGAGATGTTATTTGGAGAGTGCTTTTAATTATTGAAACATTCTTGAGAAAAATATTTTGCTTGAGGGTTATTGAATATATCTTTGGTGGATGTGATTATTGAGTTGGAGTAAAAAGGTGTAAATTGAGTTATGCTTTATTTTGTGATTATTATTTGAAGTCCACTAACCCTCATTGAGATTGGAAAGGAAAGTTGTGTTGAGTGTGGCAGATTTTATGGACAACTTCTTGGCATTAATAAGGTATGGGCAATATTCTCTATTGATTGTTTATGGTGGTTGATTTCTGAAATATCATTGGAGAGAAAAGGATTGATTGTGGTTTCCTTTTCGAAAGTGTTGGTTTAAATGCTTCAAGGTTTTCTGGTTTGAGAGTTGTGATTAAACCTTGTTTTATAAGCATTGTTGTTGAAGCCCATTGGTTGAGCAAAGAACTTGAACTTGAGTTAGAAAAGAACATGAGTATCATTGTTATGTGAGATTTGTGGTTGAGCATTGTTGGAAATATTTTGAGTTGATTGATTCATGCTTGGACTAGGGTTTGTGAGAAAGAGTTGTTCCTAGAGGTGATTGGTTGAGTAGAGTTGTTTGAGCCTAGTCAAGTGAATGTGTGAAGTGGTTGTTCAAGTTCCATAAAACAAACTATTCTATATTCTGATTTGAGTTGAGATTGAGTTGAGAAAGAAATTGAGTTTGTGAATAGAACATATTGAGTCTCTAACAATTCTCTTTATGCTTCTATAAGAAAGAGCTAAGTTTATTTGAGTTGAGATTGAGATTTGAGTATAGAAATATTGAGTCTCTAACAATTCTCTTTATGCTTCTATGAGATTGATTTGAGTTGATATTGGGATTTGAGTATAGAATATATTGAGTCTCTAACAATTCTCTTTATGCTTCTATGAGATTGAATTGAGATATTGATTGAGCATTGAGTTTAGAACATATTGAGTCTCTAACAATTCTCTTTATGATTCTATGAGATTGGACAAGTTCTGTGTGAGCTTGTTAAGCTGATTTGAGGTAAGTCTTTGAGAAGGCTTGTGGACTGATTTTGAGTAAGCTTTTGTGAAATCTTGCTATGCAGATTTGAGCAAGTCCTAGAGAGGACTTATTGAGCATATTTGAACAAGTTCTGAGTGAGCCTATTGAGCAGATTTGAGAAGGTTCTGAGTGAGCCTATTGAGCATATTTGAGTAGGTTCTGAGTGAGCCTATTGAGCAGATTTGAGCAGGTTCTGAGTGAGCCTATTGAGCAGATTTGAGCAGGTTCTGAGTGAACCTATTGAGCAGATTTGAGGAGGTTCTAAGTGAACCTATTGACAGAGCTTTGGAGGTGATAGAGTACAGAGGATAGAGTCTCAGTGGATAGAGATCCAACAGCCAGGACAATTGAAGATAGATCTGAGTGAGGAGTCTTCAAGTGGAGAGAGATCCACAAGTCAATGCAACGAGAGAGACAAAGTCTTCTAGAAGATCACTAGCCAGAGCAGAAGGGGAAAGAGTTCTCCTGTGGAAGAGATCCATGAACTTGAGATTTAGGGGATCAACATCTCCTTTGGACAGAGGTCCATAAACATTGTAATTGGGAAGGATTCCCAAAGAGATTGATTGAGAAAGTTTTAGTAAAATATTTTCTCCGTGGAGTAGCCCACATTGGGTGAACCACGTAAATTGTTGTGTCTCTATTGTGGATGGTGTTTTGTGCATTGCTTTGATTACTGCTATTGATACTGCTATCTATACACTGCATAATATTGAATTGAAATTTGAATTGAAGGAAAAAGTAAAAAGTGGTCTTATATTGTTCACCCCCCTCTCAGTATAAGCTTGTGTTCTTCAGTAAAATATTTTAGGAGATAAATATTTACACTATCCTCTGGGAGGAAGGGCCCACTCCTACAGCCAATACTTATTCTCTCACCCATGAAATGGTAAATTAACTTTAATTTATCAATTAAATTAAAATGCATTAGCATAGACTATAAGATAAAAATAAGATAGATAAATTAATAGGTTGCATGTGGATCCACACAAATAAATATACTTAGAATTTAATTAAGTATAAATCATAAATGACATTTTATTTCAACTCAACAAATTTATTTTTCTGTAATCTTTATTATTTTTTGCAAACCTAAAACTAAGAAAAAAAATTAAGTCTAAGATTAATATTTGTGATATAATCTACATTGGATTAATACCCTTTAAATAATTTACCCTGGATTAATAAATAAGTGTAGAGTTTACAATTAGAAATTTTGGCATCGTTGCCATGCAGAGAAGTGTCGTAATTTTTAATCGAAGACTTATGGTTGCACAAGAAGAGAGGTTTACCTGTGTATGGGAATATGTACGAGTCCTTGGCATGCATACAAGTCAGAGTGGCACAAGAATTTCAAAAAATCCTCTTTGTTTGAAATTACCATGTTCTTTTTTTCTTAGGATCATTTTACTCCTTTCATAGTAAATATTTTATTTTTCGAAAATTTTCAAAGCATTGGGTGGTTATTATTACTTGCTTTGGTCTAGGTTCTCTAGCTTGTAGAAATAAGTAGGTGTGATTGAGTGATAAAATCATAGTTAAATGATCCTAAAAATAAAAAAAAAGTAACAACAATTTAACCTTTTTTTCAACAATTTCATTTTTGGCAAAATTTACTTTTCAAGCAATATTTTATTTTACTTTACTATGCTAAGATTAGTTGTATAAATTCATTGGTTGTGAATTGCACCTAGTTTTAGTAGTAGTAAATTTGTTTTAGAAAAGAAATTTCACTTTCCCTTACTGTGCTAAAGTTGGCTAGAAAATTAGACCTAGTTTTAGTGGTAGTAAGAATTATTTTAGAATAGAAACTTTACTTTCTCTTACTGTGATAAAATTGGTTGGAAAATCAGACCTATTTTTGGTGGCAGCAAGAACTATTTTAGAATATAAACTTTACTTTCCTTTACTATGCTAAAATTGGCTAGAAAATCAGACCTAGTTTTAGTGGCAGTAAGAACTATTTTTGAATAGAAACTTTACTTTCCCTTACTGTGCTAAAATTTATTGGAAAATTAGACCTGGTTTTAGTGGCAGTAAGAATTATTTTAGAAATCAAAAATTTTATTTTTCTCTTACAATGTTAAGGGTTGGATGTATAAATTCATTGGTTGTGAATTGTAGATTGAGTCTTAACAATAGTAGGATTTCTTTAAATTTTCAACAAAAACAACATAAAAACAAAAAAAAATAGAACAAAAAACAAGAGAACCTATATATATATATATATATATATATATATATATATATATATATATATATATATATATATATATATATATATATATATATATATATATATATAAACTAAAGAAAAAAATATAAGAGAGAAGAGAAGTAAAAACGTTGCTAGATGATAGAAAATTACATCAAATAGTCTCCATCTATTGATCATAGAAAATTATTGTATGAAAAATAAGTTAACCTTCTTATCAAGAAAAGACACCAAACATATGGGAAAGAGTGGGAAAACCTATGCAAACTTCTTGATATCATAAAAGATAAATCAGACAAATTGGATAAAATCAAGAGAATAAACATAGCTAAAATTCTAGGGTCTAATTATCACTCAATCTACCTTGACCTTATAAGGAGTTGTGAATAGTGGCTTGGGGATAGAAGGGTGACAGTAAATTTAGTCACTTACCCTTGGGATCGGTATTTCTAGGATTCTATTACCATTCGTAGTTTCCTAGTGAAAATAGAAGATAGGGAGGTGAACCTAGAATATAGCAAAAGATATCATAGGGCACCTAGAGTAGTATGCTTTAGAGAACTATGTTAAGACTTATGTTGTGAATTACAGTTTGAGAGTCCTAACCCAATTCTAAAATAGGTTTTTATTGTCCAATTGATTACTCTAGTAACAAAATACTTTGTATTTGAGGAGGAGCATTATCTGACTCCCGAACAACTTGATTCCTCTAAATCCCAAACAACTCAATCCAGTTAACAATATCCATAGGTTTTTCAAAGAAGAATAAAAATGTAAGAACCAAAGAACTTGAAAATTTCATGAACTAACCTAGATATTCAAAGGTAATATTTATTAAAATCAGTGAACAAAAAGCAGATTTCCAAAGAAACCTTAGTAAGAAATCTAAAACTTATGAGTTGAAAGAAACTGAAACTACAATCCAAGCATCTACAAATTATGCATCATCAACAAAGTATATTGAATTTCTAGAACAAGATTCCAAAACATATCTACTACCCAAACTAAAATTTGATGATCATATAGATCATATCTCTTTTCTAAACCTATACCTGGTCCAATTCTTAAAATCTTATATTCAATCATGGATAAGGGTAGAAAACAAGGGGAAGTAAAAATAAACCAAAGGCAAAGGACTCATGATCAATGAGAAGTATAAAATCAAATGGGGGTGGACATATAAATATTTTTGCCTTCCCAATTCCTTCTTCCAAAGGTAGGCTAATAAGTGAACCGCAATTGGTCTCTATTGTTATTTTACTTACTTTCCATGGGAAGCAACATGAGGATCATGATGCCTTTCTCTTTGAATTTGAAGTGGTTTGCCAAGCTTAATTTTACACCATTTATGAGAAAAAGTTAAGACTATTCCCTTCTTGGTTTAAATACGTAGCCTTAAGATGGTTTATGGGTCTAGGAGAAAGTATTTGAAACCAATGGGATGGAGAAAATGGATTAAAATACATATTCCTTAAGAGGTACCAATATTATTGTAGAGTTTACGATAAGAAAAATGAGTTGTTTTGCATGAATTAAAAAGATGATGAATCCCTTCAAGATTATCTTGAGAGATTTCCATTTGTGGTATCAAGAGTAAACATTGACTTGGATGAGGAAATTCAAAAAGAAATTTTTATTAAAGGGCTAAAGGAAGATGTCTTAGACATACTAAAACTTATACCAAAGGGGATATTCATTATATGGGATTGGGATAAATCATAAATATTTACAACAATTACTCAAGAAATAAGTCATTAATAAGTAATAAGCACCCATCATCAGGAGGGGGAGTAACACGAGCTGAAATTGGCAATATGCTAGAGAATATTAAACCCAATTTATTGAGTACATTAACATCATCTCTCGACCTCATGAATAAGAAACCAAAGGAGCAAAACATTGAAGAAATATATTATCACATATGTAGAAAGAAACACAACTTGAGAAAATGTCTTCTCAACATTACAAACATTTCCAACATCTTTGCTTGTAAAATATGTGACAAGAACCATAATACCAAAAATTGTAAATATATTTCAGCTATTAAAATTGCTATAAAATAACCTGAGGTCAAAGAAGCAAAAGATGTTTACTTTATAGCTCAAAGAAGGAATGGTCCACCTAATTGGTCAAACTCTAGCTATTCCAACCAAAAAAGACCTAATTATTGGTAAAATACTCCAATTTGGATGAACTAAAATCATTATAATAAAGATTAGAACATGCCTCCTTGGTCTTAATTCATGTCCAATCCACATGGAAATTCACCTCCATGGATGGCAGGCCAAAATCAAAATGCATGTAATTGTAATATGAGTGGCCAATACAATGAGACAGGACCTAGTTGGTCTTAAGGGCAGCCTCAAAAACAAAACTTCAAAAAAAAAACAGAGGGCAAGTACCTCAAAATAAGCCTCAAAACAAAATCCTCCCACCTCCAAACAATGTAAACAATCCTCCTAAGTAGCCACCTTTACCAGCTCAACCAGTGCCTAATACTAATAATAACAAGAATATTCAGAGGTCTATGAAACAAATGAGACATGCTCAATATCTATGATACCTTGCCAACAAATTCAATTAATATTTGGAAAAATATTGGAAAATACTAGAGATACTCTCACTAAAATTGAAGAACCCCTATAGAATCTATCTAAAAAAGAAAACAATGATGAAAGGCCTGAAGAAGAGGTGGTACCTTTACTAGAAAACATTCTAGAAAAACAAAAAAAGATCCAAATTCCTCAAAGGAAAGAAATGAAGATACCATTTCCTGAAAGACTAGAAATACCAAAAGAACCATCTAAGCCAACCTTCAATTTCCTTCAAGATTTAGAAAACATCACTATTAAAATTCCTCTGTTACAAGCTATCAAGTATATTCCTATCTATTTCAAATTAATTAGAAACATATGTACAAATTTAGGAAGTAAAACGATGAATGAAGCTCAATCCATTCAAGTTATTAGACAATTATATGTGATAATAACTAGAGGTAGGTTATTACCAAAATACACAGATCTCAGAATACCAATCCCCATAGTTCACATCAGTAAAATAGCCTTGCACAATATTTTGGTAAATTTAGGAGTTGTTATTAATGGCATGATCAAGGAAACAATAGAATCCTTAGGAGTACACAAACTACAATAAACTTCTATAGTACTTCAACTTGTAGATAGGTCTACTATTAGACTAGAAGGAAAACTAGAAGATGTTATAGTTTTTGTAAGTTCATGGGAATACCTTGTAGACTTTATAGTCTTATAATTTAAGAAAAAGTTATGAGAAAATTCCTTAATTCTAGGACACCCATGGCTTGCAACAGCTGATGCCTACATCAGTTGCACATCTAGAAACATGACTATATTTTATGGCAAGAACACTAAGGATCTTAGCTTATAAATCAACATTAGATAAAGATTTACAAAACAAATATGGTATGATTTCCCTCATGATTTGGATGATATCCAAACTTTATCAATCAATGGTTTGAATGAACACCTACAAAAAGGAATTGAGGGATCCTTATCATTACTACTAGGATATCAACAGGAAGATCAAGGTCAAGATATTAGTTGTTTATATGAATCTACTATGATAATTAATGAGGCTAGCACAAGTCAATATTAGCAATTGATACCATAAAAATATCACTTGAATTTTATTGAACATTAAATGATGGGAATAGATGCAAATACAAAAAGTTGCAAATAATTGGATATCACACTGGGAAGAACATTGAACATTAGTAATGAGCTTACAAGCATACATTAATTACAATTGATTGATGTGCTTAAGAAGCATCAAATATAATTTACATGGATCTATGAAGACATTAAAGGAATACACCCGAATGTTTGTACCCATTGCATATTTATTCAATAAGGTTGCCACCTAGTAAGACAACCCCAAATAAGGTTGAATCCAACTATGAAAGACATATTTTAGGAAGAAATAATTAAACTCTTGAACGCATGATTTATATATCTGATTTTTGATAGCCAATGGGTATCACCATTAGTGATATTCTATAAAAAGAATTGTAAATGGAGGATTTGTGTGGATTACAGGGAATTGAATAAAGTGACAAAGAAGGAATATTTTCCCTTACCATTCATTGATCAAGTTATTGATACCTTGGCTAGGAAAAAATGCTTTTGTTTTTTGAATGGCTTTAGTGGGTATAATAAGGCTTTCATAGCTGAAGAAGATCAGAAAAAGACAAATTTCACATGTCCTGTAGGCATCTATGCGTATAAAGTCTTACCTTTTGGATTATTCAATGCACCTACCACTTTTCTAAGGGTTGTTCTATCTATTTTAGCTTATTTTATTAATGATTGTGTAGAAGTCTATATGGACAACTTCATAGTCTATGGTAACACCTTTGAAGAAACTTTATCAAGCTTACAAAAAGTTATGGTTATATTCCAAGAACGAATCCTCTCTTTGAGTCATGAGAAGTTTCATGATGATAATAGGAGGTATTTTTTTAGGATATTAAATATTAGAGAGGTAAGAATTTTCTTAGGACATGCAAGATACTACCATAGATTCATAAAATATTTTAGAAAAGTTGTCTCTCCTATGCTTAAGGTCTTAACCAAAGAAAGTGAATCTAACTAGATTGAAGCATGTCAAGAGGCCTTTGAAATTATAAATAACAAATTGACTACTGTTGCAATCCTGAAGGGAACCAAATTGGGCATTACCCTTTCACATACATAATGATGCTTCAGGATATACAATAGGAGCAATATTGTAATAAATAGAGAAAAAAATACCTTATGCTATCTATTATGTGAGTAAAAATTTGCATGGGGTTGAACTAAATTACACAGTTACTAAAAAAGAGTTCTTAGTTGTAGTCCACACTATTAATTAATTCAAACATTACATAACAGGGTATGAAGTATTCATTCACATGGATAAATCTGCCATAATATATTTAATGAACAAAGATACAGTGGAAGGTAGAATGGTTAGATGTCCTCTCTTATTGCAAGAATTTAATATCAAAATTATAGATAAAGCAGACAAGGATAATATAATTGTAGATCATTTATCTCATATGCAAATATTTGATGTTGATGAGTTAATTCCTGATAATTTTTGGATGAACATTTGTTTGCTCTCTCTATTTTCACTCCTTGGTATGCTGATATTGTAAATTATTTAGTAATATGAAAAATGCCTCAAAATTTTACACTACATGAGCGTAGAAAACTAATACATCAGAGTGCCCCTTATATGTGGATTAATGGAGTCTTGTTTAAATCTTGCCCTGACCAAGTAATTAGGATATGTGTGCAAGAATATGTATATGATATCATTTGGGTAGCACATGAAGAACCTTGTGGAGGCCATTATGTTACCCAAAGGAAAGTCAATAAAATGCTTTAAACTGGTTACTTTTGGCCTATTATGAATAAATATGCCTATAATTTTGTTGATAGATGTGATGCTTGTCAAAGGGCTAGTACACCTACACCCTCAATGGAGATGCCTACCACAAATAATGTTTAAACCATTTAAGAAATGGAGAATTGATTTTTTGGAACAATAGACCCTCCCAATGTAGGTAATAAATACATAGTTATGTGTACATATTATGTCACCAAGTGGGTTGAAGTAAAAGCCTTAGCACAAGTATAAGCTAAACCTATAGCTGATTTTCTTTATGAAAACATCATGCAACGCTTTTGAGAACCTAGAGAACTAGATTTGAATCATGGATCTCAATTAATCTCCAAAGTAATCAAAATTTTTGTTGAAATCTATAAAATAAAACATAATAAGACTTTGCCATATCACCCTCAAGCTAATGGATAAGTAGAAGTTACAAATAGAGAACTTGAAAAGATTATTACAAAAACTATAGTTGTGAATAGTGTTTATTGGGAAAAAAGGTTAAAAGAAGTTGTATGGGAATATAACACGACTTGTAAAACCACCACATAATTGTCACCTTATGAAATGTTCTATGGAAAGCAAGCCATTATGGTTATCAAATTTGAGATAGAAACTCTTTACACATCGGTACAACTTGACATAAACTTGGATCAAGCACAAAAATCTAGATTGGAAAAGTTAGACATTCTGGATGAAAGAAGACTAGAGGCATTACACAGAACTAAATTAACTCAACAAAAAAGAAATAAATAACATGATAAACACATTGTACCATGAACATTTCAATCAGGATATTGGGCCTTGTTATTTGATTCTCACTACCAATATTTTCAAGGTAAGCTAAGGACAAGATGGCTAGGACCCTATGAGATTGAAGAAATGTTTGGAAATGGTACAGGTAAACTTAAGCCTATATATGACTCAACAAGAAGAATTCATATATTATCTTAAGCAATAGGTTGATTTGCAGTGCATTTTTTAACTGCAATCAACTATTACTGAATAACAAATTCTCTTTCTTCTTCACATAATATATATATATATATATATATATATATATATATATATATATATATATATATATATATATATATATATATATATAAAATACATATATACATAGGAATAATATTTAAGAATAAATAAATAAATAAATATATTGTTGTTATATACCACTTGGAAGATAAAAGAAGATTATCATATACTTCCTTTGTTTCATGATGGAGTTCCAATATCTATAATATTTTCATCTTTGTTTTTCATAAATTTTCAAGTCTCAATATTATTGGAAAAGACTCCAAAGGAGACACCTCTTCTAGTTATATAAGTTTGGAAACTTGTAGGAAAATTATTGCATAACACTCTGTTTGCTAAACAAAATCTATGTGTTTTCAATCACTCAGCCACCCCTAGTGTTTTAAGAAAATATCCATTAAAAATTGAAAAATCTTTACATGCCTTAGATTGTTCCTGGTTAATAAAGTTTTCTCTTGGACTATGCACGTTAGAGCAAATAAAAACATTGTGAAGTTGAGAAAGAATAACCCATGAAGTTACTATTGCTATAAAGTGAATAGTTTCCCCCACTTATCCAATTATGTGTATGGTATAGAAAGCTAAAGAATTGGCAAAATGACAAGCTCTCTCTTCACCCTTTAAAAAATAAATCTCTTTCTCTCTCTAAAAACAAACAAGTATACCAAAAATAAATAAAAATCCTCTTGCTCTTCTTCAAAACAAGCAAGTACCTCAAATACAATCTAATAAAATAAGGGAAAGGAGCTTGAATCCCTAGAATTATTAGTGTTTCAAAAACAATGGTGTGATCCTCATTACAACAATGGGTTGAATGAAACCCACCTAGCAATAAGGTATCCTTACACGGTGGTGCCAAGTCTATACAAGACCTATGGATGCTCATAGATAAGCTAGCTTGTTGGCATAAGTGACCAATGGATTAGTCAATCCTTACTCATAATGAGAAATGAACATTCACTACACACATAGTTGGTCCTTCAGAATATTGAAACCACTAGGACAACCTTAGCATCATATAAATTTATGAGATGAATAGATGAACTTGTTTAAAGATCACTAGGATGTTTGAGTCTTTGTAAAACAACTCTAGATCATTTATACCTAAGGCAAACAGATTCATAATAAAATTCCATCATCACATTGCCATACACATATCATAATCCATTTCATCCTATAAAAATGTGTCTCAAATTTCCAAATCTGTAACATTTACTTGTAGGGGTAAATCAGTAATGCTAGGATTACAATTCCTATCAGAACTTTAATAGAGTGGTTGGAAATCCAATTTCCCAAATATTTTCACCCCTATAAGAATACCAAATAGATGCATATTTATATAGGAAAGGTCATCAAGATATTATCAGAATGACTATCCTATTGTTCTTGTTCAACATAAGTTTTGAAAGCACCTAAGCCTATGTTGAAGATCTATTTTGCAAATATTGATGATTGATATCAAGTTTAAATCCATTATTTTTCTCTCACATGGAACTCCTTAATTAAATTAAAGAAAGAAAGACAAGAAATAACATCCCTAGGGCATTAGAAGAAATTGTTAAGAAGACCATGGGATCATTTATTTAGAAGCCAAGAAGGTAAGTACATTTTGCAAAAAGATTCATTATTTTACAAGCCTATTTAATGGCTTGGTAGGCATAAATAATACATAAGTAAATCCCCCATATCCTTAATTAAATAAATAAAATAAATAAATAAATAAAATAAATAAATAAATAAATAAATAAATAAATAAATAAATAAATATATATATATATATATAATATTTTCCATAGTATAAATTCTTATATAATATAACCCTTTCTATCCTATTTTGGCTATACAACCAAAAAATACAGTTTGGGGGAGGTAAGTAAAAGATTCATTCATATTTCATGATACAGTTTGGGAGGAAGAAAAAGAAAAAAATAGGATTGAAGAAACATGTAAAGTATTCTTTCAACTCTACAATTACAGTTTTTATAGACATTTTATGTAGAAAGTTTGTGTAGATAATTTCCGTAGACATTTTTCGTAGATAGTTTCTGTAGATAATTTCCATAGGTACTTTCTGTAGATAATTTTTGTTTATATTTTCTATAGATATTTTTTGTAGCATATCTATGAAAAATATGCATTTTATAAAAAATATAAGTCTCAAAAATTCAAAATTTGCAACACATGTCAAAAGCAAAATTATACAAGGCAATTATTAAAAAATATTTATACAAGGGCTTTTGAAGAAAAAAGGTAAATTTGCATAATATTTAAAAATTTCCGTGAACACTATGACACAGATGTTTTTCAAGCCTAAGAATCATGACAGTGAAATAAAAAAATGGATTCAATATTGAAATGGTGCACAATAGAATGAGATGACCAAGAAATGACTTTGGGAATCGTGCACACAAGATTCAGTTTTAACAAGCTAGACACTCTAACCTTTGCATGAAGATATTGAAAATTACAACCAAAGCATTAAGGATGATGTGTATATTTATGATTGGTAAAATAAAGGGTGTCGTGAACACATTTTAATTAATTATTTTTGAGAGGAAGGTAAAAACATGGACCAAATACCCCCAATTCATGGAAATGATTACGTGGACATTGACCTAGAGCTAAATAAAAACATAGGGAATTGTATGGATATTATAAAAGTTTAAAGATTTAAAATATGATGAGGAGGTCGACTGTATGCATAGAAGGCATGGCAACAAATGATAGGATAAAAATATATATGCACATGCTTAGCCACGACAATAAGGCATCAATGAAGAGGGTACGTGTGCATGAGTCCAAAGGGAAATTTGGATTAGATTAAGTTTTATTATTTAGAAATGGTCTCCCTTTAGAAATTGGACTCATAACACAAAATATTAAGGTATTAAAATTTTTAATTTTATCCCAGGCAAGGTGGCAGGAAGCGTTGCACCAAAAGAAGAAATGTGCAAGGGATATTGACCACCTCATGGCCCTAGCATTGATTATCAACACTTGGCCACACAAACCAGTGGAATAATATGCCATGGATCATGATTCTCAACCACCAATTATGAGGAAATGTATGTCTACAATTTTGTTTGGTTAAAATCACATGGTACTGATGGAAGCTTCCCCTACAAGCTAGTACTTACCACCATGGACAAAGAGGGTTGATCATCGATACTTTGCCACGAGAAGCAAATAAGGAGTGTTGCAAATCAAAACTATGAGTCGTTGATCGAAGAGAAATGAAGGGCTAAGATCTACCTATGTTTTTTACTATATGATAAACCTAAAAAAAAAGTAAATTAATCCTAATATTTCTATAGAAAGCTCTATAACTGCGAGGGGAGTTGTTACGTGATCCAAGATGAAACCACTACGACCAAGAGATGAAACTAGTGAGTAGCAGATGAAAATTACCAAGTGATAATGAATATCGAAGGAGAATTATAGGTGGAAGATGTTGAAGGAATACGTGAATTTGATGACGATGCAAATTTATGCAAAGAAGAATAGGTAAGGTGGTGAACCCATTTTCAAAATAAATAATATTTTTTTATTTTACATGGTGGAATTGTAGCTGCCATGAATCTGGGAAGGCTATCCAATTTTTTAGGGCTATCATAATATTATGTGTTGTCCATATCGAAATCCATCACACAGATCTCCATGTAGTTCACCCCTATAACCACCATGCCACGATCATTTTAAACCTTTTACACTACTGAAAGCACGAGGAAAGGGACAAACGTTCAATTTGGTGAATGATATTTTTTTTTAAATAGAATATATCTGATAAATTTGTAGAATACATAAAAATAAAAAAATTATATATCTTTTTAAATCACCATGCATAAAAATATACATATAGGGTAATGCATTCAAGTAAAAATTTATTTTCTTCTTTTGATATTATATTTTTTTGGCATATGTTAAAAGGTATACACAAGGATATATTTGTATTTTTTTTTTCTTAAAGCGAAAAACCCTTTACAGATCCACCTTGGTATGAGAGACCACGAACAGGGGGTTCTACACCGTCAAAGTCACCCGGGGGTCGCACCCGACCCTGCCCACACCAACATTATCAATTGGATTTTAGATACCCAATTCAGCTTTTTGGTAGGGTGGATATTTGAACCTGGTACCTCCCTTAGAGGATTGCCCTCTCCTCTCCAAATCACCTACAACACCTGGATGAATATATTTTTCTTATATGTATGTGAACGATTTCATTGAATTCGTTTGCAAGGTTTTTTCTTAGCTAAGAAACTCCATAATAATATTTTAAATGCTGAAGCACATTTTTAAAACTAGCTTACTTGTATTCCACTAAAAACCTACCCTATATATTAAACCAATCATCATGCCTAGATCTACCTTCCATAAGTGGAGTGAACCTTCATATATCCATACCCAAAACCCTAGTGATGCCATGAAAAGTTTATTCCAAGAGGTGCACTAGTGGGATGCTCTAACCAAATTCCAAGGGCATGACCAAGATGTGACAAAGCATTTTGTTATGAACTGAAATCCCATGACCATGGTGACCCACATAGGTGAAATTCAAATTAAAGTCACCACCAACCTGATTTCCAAAATTTTAAGCCTCTCTAAAGTCAGTCAACACTACTATAAATATACCTACAAGGGGGTAAATCATATGGTTGAAATATTTGGGGAAAGATGCACTATGACTAGAGACAAATATGGGTGGATCAAAGATGTAGTAACCACCTCACTCCTTATAAAATGGCAAGAGGCTACCACAATTCTTATAAAATTATTTACACTAGAGGGGAGATTGTCCAATTATGGGGGTTACCACCTCAAGATGACGTTGAACCTTAAATATCGGAGGCACAAGGACTGTATCATAAACCTCTCATACTTTATTTACTACTCAATTAAAGCTACAATTACCTGAGTCTAGCCTAAAAATTCTAAGTATAGCCCCAAGTTTCACCTAATCACCCACCATGGATTGACAGAACTTATAGTTCTACATAAAGCATGTGAAACTAATATTCCATGGGATACTATTGTAGAAGAGACTAACCTCTTCATTTATTCTGAGTCAGGTATGTCAAAATTCGTAGGAGATAGTATGTTTGAGGAAAATTCTAAGTCTCAGAGTATGGAGGAGGAATAATCCCTTATACGTAAGCACCTGTCATGACCCTCCCTAGCTAAATTTATGGCACAAGAAAGTAATGTATTAACCTATGATGTGGTGATAGCTGGTTTGAACAATTGAACCAACTATATGATGTTTAGTTAACTTATAAGGGCATGATATTGCTAACATATTGTCAAGTGTGCAGGATCAGGTACACTCATAGGTGGAATAGGCAGAGTCACCCACCAAAAATTAGGGTACCAAAGATCAGGGAAAATTATGATTAAGGTACTCGAAGGTAACATGGATAGAAACCTTCATATAGGCATGCATTGACAGAAGGGATAATCATCGATGGTCGATCATCTTGAGCTTTAGTTGATAGCCTAGTAGCTATCATAAAATATCTAGCTAAGATAGGTGATTGGGTTGATGGAAAGATTCCCTCTTTGTTGTTGTATAAATTTCTTTGCTCTTCACTGCATCATGGCTTGAGTAGTTTAATGTAAGGTTTTCTATATGAGAACAAATGCAAGATGTATATAGATGCATAAGGTAGATTGTCATGTTGAAGTGAAAGTAGAGCATCATCCTTATGAAATAAAGCAAATTAAATTTATATGTTGAATGAAGATTCCTTTAAACTAATTAATGAAGTTTAAGTAAATAATATTTGGCTCATTGGAGCTCATTAATGAACTTCATTGCAAGTAATAAATGAGTTTTCATTTAAATTAATTAAAAGTGTTCATTTTAATGATAATAGAGAATTCATTAAAAGACTTTAATTAATTGAATTAAATGAAAGAGAATTCATTTTAAGAAAAAATATATGTATAATAATAGATATCTTTTATTTAAAAACAATAATGAAATTGTGTAAATAAAAGTAATATATTATAATGTTGATAATTATCATGAGAATGATATTTTAATTAAAAGAGCCATTCTTCATTTTTTAAAATAAAATGTAATCATACCTTTCCTATGAAATGAAAACTATGAAATAGACTATGGGGCTGCTAATTTCCAAAGGTAGAAAATATGGGAAGAATGCATAGAGGATAGGGGACAATGCATTGAAGAACGAAGGCTCAAGATGGGGCTTGGGGTTCAAAAATATGGTAGATGGGCCACCTGGGTGGACTGGCATGTAAGGAAGAAGGCATGGAAAACAAGTCATGGGATGAAAGGAATAGAGAGCATGGGGAGTAGAGTAGACGTAGACAGGAGACATAGAGAATGGGAAGAGCACACTAGAAGCTAAGGAGAGAGGTAGCTAGATATCACCATATTTCCATCTCCGTAGGAGTTTAAGGTTGGGTTGCTTTAAACTTGGAATTTGGTTTTAAATTGCATTGGGTTGTTGTATGTAAGAACTGTATAGTTTGAAAGAAACCACCATATGTTGTGTTGTTTGAAATAAACCACCATATGTTGTAGGTAAGCACTATGTGTGTGTTATGAAACCACCATATATTTTTTTGTTTGAAAGAAACCACCCTATGTTGTAGATAAGCATTGTGTGTGTGTTATGAAACCACCATATGTTGTAGGTAAGCAATGTGTGTGTGCTATGAAACCACCACATGATGTGTCGTTTGAAAGAAACCATCCTATGTTGTAGATAAGCGTTGTGTGTTATGAAACCACCATATACTGTAGGTAAGCATTGTGTAGTTTGAAAGAAACCACCATATGCTAGGTGAGCACTCTATGTGTGTGTCATAAAACCACCATATGCTATAGGTAAGCATTGTGTGTGTGTTATGAAACCACCATATGTTGTATGTAAGCACTATGAAGTTTGAAATAAACCACCATATGTAGGGTGAGTGTTGTGTGTGTTATGAAACCACCATATGTTGTGTTGTTTGAAAGAAACCACCCTATGCAACAGGTAAGTGATGTGTGTGTGTTATGAAACCATCATATGATGTAGGTAAGCGTTGTGTAGTTTGAAAGAAACCACCATATGCCAGGTGAGCATTGTGTGTCATAAAACCACCATATGTTGTATTGAGCATTGCGTGATATGCTTAAGGAAGAGACTACCTCATGCTTTGATAAGCATTGTGCACTGTGAATACAATGAGCGTTTCAGTGAGCATTTTAATGAGTGTTTCAGTGAGCATTTCAATGAGCATTTTAGTGAGTGTTTTAGTGAGCGTAGGCTTTAGAGAAAGCCAGTGAACATTAGCAGTGAGTGTTGTGCATGTTTGAAGACCATGTCATGTCGAAGGGAGCACTGTGAGGGTTTCCTGGTTCTAGTTTGCTTAGATGCTAGGTTTTGCCATGGTTGCTCAGCATCCGCCTTGGAAGGCATTGACCTCTAGTTGTAGACCCTGCATTAGGGAAGGTGCTATGTAGCTAGTTCTAATTAAAAGAAACCTTTTTCTATGAGAAAAATAATGAAGGGTTTTAATTTAAGAAACCCTAGTTTCATATAAAATATAATGAAGGCTTTTAATTAAAAAGGAACCTTTGATTTTATGAAATGTATTTAAGGTTTTTAATTAAAAGGAACCTTTGATTTTATGAAATGTATTTAAGGTTTTTAATTAAAAGGAACCTTTGATTTTATGAAATGTATTTAAGGTTTTTAATTAAAATGAACCTTTGATTTATATGAGATTTATTTAAGGTTTTTAATTAAAAGGAACCTTTGATTTTATGAAATGTATTTAAGGGTTTTAATTTAAGAAACCTTAGTTTCATATAAAATATAATGAAGGCTTTTAATTGAAAAGAACCATTGTTTCATACAGGACTATTGAAGGATTCTAATTAAAAGGAACCTTTGATTTTTTTTTTTTTTTTGAAAAAAATGAAAAACTTGTATTAATACAAAGAGCAATTACAAGCGGGAGAGAACACATCCCAACCAAGAACAGCAAACAACACAACAAGAGAAGAGCACAAAGGCAACCCAGCACAACACAAAGCAAAGAAGTCAACTGGGCACGAAAAAGCGACATGTCGCGAAATCGCGACATGTCGCGAGATCGCGACAGTCAACCCCGGCTCCCCCACTGCGGCACCAACAGTCGTGAAAACGCGACATGTTGCGAAATCGTGACATGTCACGAAATAGCGACATGTCGCAGAATCGTGACATGTCGCGGAATCGCGACATGTCGCAAAGTCGTGACGACAGCACCCACCTGCAACCCTTCGACAAAAGTGTCACGAAATCGCGACGAATTCACCATATGGCAACCAGAACGCAAAAGCGTTGCGATATCGTGACAGTTTTCGCCATTCCGCTGGAAAGCCAAAATTGTCACGATTTCGTGACGAGTTTTCCTTATGACACCAGACCGCCAAAAGTGTCACGATATCGTGACGGTTTTTCCTTTCGGCGCCCAGTTCTCAAAACTGTCGCGATATCGCGACGAAATTTCCTCTCGGCGCCCAGTTCTCAAAACTGTCGCGATATCGCGACGAATTTTCCACTTTGCTCTCCATCTGCAAAAGTGTCGCGATATCACGACAATTTTACCAGTTAGCCCCAAATTGCCAAAACTATCACGAAATCGCGACAACTTGTCCAAGCGCCTTCCCCTAGGGCCACGATGGCGCGACATGTCACAAAATCGTGACAAAAACCCGCCAAAGGCCGAGAGGGCGCAACCTGTCGCGATATCGCGACAAAAACCTGCTAAAGGCCGAAAGGGCGCAACCTGTCGTGATATCGCGACATGTCGCGATATCGCGACAGAAACCATCCTTAGCATAAAAACACTGCACATCATTTTAGAAAACGTTCAAGGCCTTGTCGAATCTCTGCATCCTCCACAGGCATGTCACTGTGCAGCTGCATCCCAACCTCCCTTTCAGCACCCATCTTAGCAAGGAAATCGGCCGCCTTATTGAGATCTCGATTCACATAGACAGGTATCACATCATCTAATTCCCTCCAAAGCTCTTTGATTTGGGAAACTAAGATCCGCAACCTCCAAGATTTCGAGACAAAGTTTCTCATACAATCAAGAGCACCCACCAAAATTTGGGAGTCAGACTCAATAATAATCTTCCTGTGTCCCTGTTTGGCAGCCCAGAAGGAGGCAGATTTAATGGCAAAGGCCTCGGCTTCATTATTTGTGGCACATCCCAGACCCTGTAGTTCCCAATAGAGCAAAGACCCAACATGATCGCGGCACACAACTCCAATTCCAGCACTTCCCGGATTGCCTTTAGCCGCTCCATCAGTATTGATTTTGATCCATCCTTCAGGAGGAGGTTTCCAACTACCACTCACCTGCCTTTGTTGAAAAACAGCTCCCTCATCCAAAGGCTCAGAAGCAGACTGAATTTCCCCCTCGGTATGAATGGCAACCGTTTCCGCCACTTTGCTCCAAATGACTTGCCATATTCCTTCTAGAGAGGAGAAGGTTTCATGAAAAATACGGGCATTTCTCTCCAACCAGACCTGCCACCAGATAAAAAATAAACCAAGCTCCCAGCCAATTCGAAGAGCTTTGGATTTAAATCTACCTTTCTTCCAGCTTTCCCATATGTTGTTTCGAGACAAGACCCCATTAGCCTGAAGTTTAAAGTGGGAGAACCAGCGCTTCCAGATCTGTCGTGTGAAAGAACATTCAAACATTAGATGATCCGTCGTTTCCTCCTGCTTATGGCATAACACACATTGGGAAGGGCCAATGATGCCTCTGAGTCTGATATTGTCATAGGTGAGAATTCCATTATGCAAAAGCTGCCGAGCGAAGAAGTTCACTTTCGGCCAGCCTTGGGGATGCCAAATCTTTCTCCAGTCATGAACCAAAAAAAAGTGTGGAGGGGGCTCTGGGAGGATCTCACCATATCCTTCTTTCACAGTATAAACCCCAAGGCTTCCATAGCCCCAGGCTAGTTCATCCTCCTCATCTCTCCCAGTAAGAAACCGTTCTGCCAAGATTTTTCCCAAAGTAGGTACCAACTCCGGAGGGATTGGTATTGGCCACTCATCCAGCCGCTTAAACTTTATGATCTTGTAGTCCCCCAATTGACTAGTGTTAAAGTAGCTCTCAATTTGAATCCATCCCTTATCTTGTAAAGCAGATTTTATCGGTTGCAATTCAGGAAACACAATAATAATGGGAGGATTCTGGTCCCAGGAATCAGTCCAGAACCGAGCCTTATCCCCTCTTCCCACTTTCCAAAATAGTTGATCTTTGATGAGTTGAGCTCCAAGCTTGAGCGCCTGCCACACTGGTGATCCAAAACCTTCCAGTGGAAAGCGGCCCACATCATTAGGATAGACAGAACCCAAGTATTTTCTAGAGAGAATTCTGCTGAAGAGGGATGTTGGCTGAGAAATCCACCTCCAGTACAGTTTGCCAGCCAAAGCCTTGTTGTTAAACTTGGAGCTTCTTAGACCCAACCCCCATTTTTCCTTGGGTTGGGTAACCTTGTCCCAGCCAACCAAGGCCCATTTCCTCTCTCCCTTGGAACCTTCCCATAGAAATATTCTAGCCATTTTATCCAGATCTTTCCAAATAGACTGGGGAGCAGCCAGGACGGAGAATTTATAAATTGGCATGGCCTAAATAATTGACTGCAGAAAAGTTAGACGACCCCCATAACTTAACCATCTATTAGACCAATGGTTCATTCTATCTTTGATGCCATCCAAAAGGTCCTTCCAAACATCTATTTTTAGTTTTTTGAAATGGAGAGGGACCCCCAGGTAGACTACTGGGAGAAAGGTCTGAGTGAAACCTAAAATCTCAATAACTCTGTCCTGTAACCGTTGATCAATATTGAAGAAGATCACTTTAGATTTATTGTCATTGATGACTTGATTAGAGGCCCGAAGGTAGACATTTAGAGTATCTCTGATTCTTCTTGATTCCCTAAGGCTGGCCACTCCCACCAATCTAGTATCATCTACAAACTGTAAATGTGTCAAAACTTCAGCCCCGACCTTAAAACCTGTTATCTAACCTTGAAGTCTTCTTTTCAGAAAGAGTCTACCCAATCCTTTAGCCAAGATGAGGAAGAGATAATGAGAGCAAGGGTATCCTTGCCGCAATCCTCGAGAGGCACCAAAAGGAGGCGAGGGAAGTCCCTTGATAAGAACAGAGTATGAAGGCATAGAAATACAGCTCATGACCCAGTCTGTCCAGTCCTGAGAGAAACCAAAGGCAGTCAACATCTTTGCCAAGAAGCCCCACTCCACCCTGTCATAAGACTTGGACATATCCAGTTTAATGAACATTCCTTTGTTCCCAGATTGGTGCATAATATGGATAGCCTCCTGAGCAAGAATCACTCCATCCAAAATTTGCCTCCCTTCAACAAAACCCCCTTGCTCTGGGGAAATTATATTATGCAGGATAGGTTTTAACCTTTCAGCCATAATCTTAGTAATTATTTTATAGATCACATTGCATAAGGCAATAGGTCTAAAATCAGATAAATGAACCCCCCCTGCTCCTTTAGGAATTAAAGTAATGAATGTATGATTTAGAGCCTTGAGCATTCTTTTATTGGTTCTGGACTCCTCAGTGACAGCCAGAACATATTCCTCCAGGGAATCCCAAAAGGCCTGGAAGAACTCAATAGGGAAGCCATCAGGACCAGGCAATTTACCGGTACTCATCCCAAAGACCACCTTCTTAAGTTCATCTTTATCTATAGGTCTAAGTAGAGCCTGGTTTTCTTCAGGAGAGATTATAGAAGGAATGACAGCAATAACTTCATCTTGGGCTGCCCCATATTGCTCCATACTTTCCTTAAAGAGTTTTGAGAAATACTCCATTGAGTGGGAGTGCATACCAGGAAGAGTGTCAAAAGAGTATCCATTCTCATCTTGAAGGAAATCCATATTATTCATTTGTCTCCTAGCACAGGCAGAGCGCTGAAAATTTTTTGTATTTCTGTCTCCTTCTAATAACCAAGTATTTCTTGCTCTCTGTTTCCAGTAAATCTCTTCTTGATTTTCAATATCCTCAACCGCTTTGATTTAAGGTGCTCGAAAATGTTTCCTTCCCTGAAATATTTTTGCACCTCATCCCATCTGGCCAACAAGGGGGCCCATTGGTGCTGGAAGTCTGATTTGTTAGTTTGCCTCCACTGTTTCAATTTACACTTGACAAATTGAAGTTGTTTGTGAAATTTGAACATTGCAGTCCCAAAAGGTGGGTGGCCATCTTCCCACCACTGAGGAATTTTTCTTCGGAGATCTTCTTTTTGTAACCAAAAATTTTCAAATTTAAAAGGTTTATGGTACTACCCTGTTATAGCCCCTCCCTCCAGTACAATGGGAAAGTGGTCTGAAACTGGTCCTTCCAAAATCTGAAATTTAATATTCCATTTCACAAATGCTTCCTCCGAGACCAGAAACCGGTCTAGTTTTACCTTCCTACTGTGTGGCTCTCTTCTCTTATTAGTCCACGTAAAATAAGTACCAGGACCTTTGATATCAACAAGGTGAAAGGCCTGGACTTGAGCAATCAGAAGCCTATCCCTTGGATCCAAAACTGGGAAACCACCTTCCTGATCACTGGCAGATAATTTGGCATTAAAATCCCCAGCAACAATCCAATCGCAATCTTCCCGGGAGGATCTCATTGAATGAACAACATTCCATTGAAGTCGTTGGCCATCAATGCTTTGAGCCCCATAGAAGTTTGTAATTAAAACCTGTTCAGCTGTAACAATATTCTTAAAGAGAGATGTGAGAACCCCCCTCCAAGCTGTATGTTCTATTGCTATCCACACCAGAGGATTCCACAGAGTAACAATTCCCCCCAAAGCTCCTTGGGCCGCCACATCCATATATCCAGTGCCCCTCCATATTCTACTAGCAATTTTACACATAAGATCTAAAGACATTTTTGTTTCTCGAAGGAGCAAAAAGTCTGTTTTGTGTCTTCCTAAAAGTATTTGAACAACAGATTGATGGGTTCTACTTGTTTAAACCCCTTACATTCCGAGGATTGTATAATCATTGGAAACCTTGGGAGCAATACGAGTCAATTGTTCTCATCGATCCTCCATTGATCGGCTTGTCCCCTTGCGCTACTATTAGATCCTTATTGGATTTTCTACCGGCTCCTTGGGAATTACTATTCTTAGACCTCTTTTCCACCAGGTAATCCCCAACGTTGGTCTTTCTCTGTTCTTTCTGCACTTCCCATGTGGACATCCTTAATAGCTGGTTGTGCGGGGGAATGAATTACCATAGCCCCTAGGTTCTCTCGGCTGCAAAGTCTCGGGGGTTTCAATCACTGTTCTAAGACGGGGAGTAGATGATAGAGGAGCATGAGAGTGGGTGTTAGAATCCCCAGCATTCCAAACCACTCCTTCCATGACTTGGTCTTCTTGGTCTACAAGGGATTTGAAGATTTCATATCGATTGGTTGGCTTGTTTTGGGCCTGCTCTTAGCCATTTTTCTTTTTGTTTTTCCTTCGCTTCTGTTGTTCAAAGCCATCTTTCTGGGCATCAGAACCCTGGGGGATATTGAGGGGTTCTTTGGCCAAAGTGAACTTACCCTCTCTGGGGCGATTTGACGCTCCCGACGGAGCTTCCGCTTTTGTGGTCAGGCTATTTGGGCAGAACCTAGCCAAATGGCCATGCTTATGGCAGACTCTGCATCTGAAAGGTAAGGCTTCATAGTCTAGCTGCTGTATCCAGGTTAGTCCTGCCAACTCCAATTCCACCTCGACTGGAAGTGGCTGGCTAATGTCCATTTCTACACATATTCTAGCAAAGACAGCAGTATTTCCTTCCATGGTATCTCTTGAAACTCCCAAAAATCTACCTAGAGAATTACCAATCAACTCAAGGATCTGCTCACCCCAAAACTCCATTGGGAGAGCATACAGCCATATCCAGACCGGGACAACCGTGGGCTCAATGCGAGGATCAAAACCCACTCTCCACGGTTGGACAAATAATCCTGTCGGGCCGTGGCTCCTCTTCTCTGATTCAAATGCTCTATTTCTATTTGCTAGAGAAGAGAAACTAATAATAAAATACCCATTGCTTATAGGCCATAGAGAGTACTCACCAATGGGCTCCCAGTTCTGTCTCACCCAGGTGTGTAGAAAGTTCAGAGTGGGTCGAATACCCATGAATTTGCAGATCAGATCATGGGTAGCATGGTATATAATCGTATCCTCAACAAGTTTTGGTTCTATGACAATCTTTGGCCTGGACGTAGATTGTGGAAGGCAGCCGTTAACTCTGTTTGCAGGTAAACCCTTTCCAGCATTCTTAAATAGCATTTGATAAGCACTGCGTTGAGCTTCATCGGAAGAAGATGCAGGGTTTTCTTTTAATTTATCAGCATATGAGCTTTTCTGCCCATCGGAAGATCCTGGAGGAGACCCCATTGGGCCCTCCCAAGGCAATGAACAATCCTTCAAGAAGTGTAGAATCAATCCACAGGAGGATCTGGAAGAAACTTCCAACCAGAGACCCTGGAGCTTCGCCCGGTGCTTGCACAGAAGGTTTCCCGCCAAAACGCCAGAGCTCAGAGAGTCACATTCCGAATAAAAATGAGTATTGTCATTTGGAACCTTTGATTTATATGAGATTTATTTAAGGTTTTTAATTATAAAGGAACCTTTGATTTTTATGAAATGTATTGAAGGTTTTTAATTTAAAGAGAGAACCCCTTTGATTAAGGTTGATTATATTAGGAGTTTTAAATTAAAGAGATGTGGATTTATTCATGAATTGAAGTTATGGGATTCAATTTAGGGAATGAATGAATTTTTGTTTTAAAGGTTAAAGGTATGGGACTTTAATGCTTTAAAAATAAAATTGATTTATTGGAAATGGTGAATTAAAAAGGATGTAGATTTATTCTTTGAATTGAAGTTATGGGGATTTGATTTAGGGAATGAAAAGAAAGGGATTGTTTTAAAGGTTAAGGGTATGGGACTTTAATGCTTTAAGACATGAGTGAATTTGATTTAAGTTAGACCTAAATCTAAGTGATACATGTTGGATGACTCTCTAAGGGAACTTGAGAGGGGAAAATAAAAGTAAGGGTTCTTTTATGATATCCATTATGCATTAGATGGTTAGAAACTTAATTGAATTTTTGTATAGTTGTAATTTGGTAAAATTAAATGAATAGATGCATTTAAAGGCATGCCTATCCTGAAACATGAGTATCTTGATCCCCTACTACCCTCAAATAACCAATGGGAAGCAAGGAGAAGCAAGGAATTCCATGGAAAAAAATAATAGGTAATTGTATCTTATATTGATTTACTTATCATAAAATAGATTAGAATTGTGGGGAGATATCCCCAATGCAGATAAGGTGATACTATTTAAATTAAGAAGGGATATTCATGTAAGAATTAATGAGATAATTATTTATTGGTTTAGTGAAGGTACTTTTCCTTTATTTATGTATCTGGTTATATTATGTAGTTGATTCTCTTTTAGTGTTAAGCTTGTTTTATTTTATCTATCATTGTTTGATTGCTTTCTAATGTTATAGTAATTAGATGTATCATTGTTTGGTTGCTTGATGATAGAAATCTAAGTGTAGAGTTCTAGGGTGAACTCAGAGGTGACCTAAGGGAATTAATAACCCCTTAGGGTGAACATAGGAGACCTAAGGGAATTGAGACCCCCTTAGGGAGATAAAGGACTAAGTTGTGAAGAGATTACATATGAGTTAAGATAGCTCATCATGGATATGAGATAGATAGATTAACTCACAATACTCATAGAATACCTACACATAAGGATTTGTGTATGGTATGGAGATGTGTGTATACCTTCGATGGACTGAGGGTGATAGGTCTAGCTCATCAATAATGATGGGACAAATGGACTTATCTATAGTAACACATGTTACACCTACACATATGGACTTGTGAAAGGGTACTTTGTGAGATGTAGCTTCTAGGAAAACTTAGGTGATTGAAACTTTAGGTTAATACTAGTTGGGTTAGGGGTTCATGAAGGATTCATGTATCTCTCTCCTTAGTCAAAAAAAAATATTTTTATTTTTGTATTTTTTTGTTTGTGTATTTTTGGATTGTTACAACACCCTAGTCATTCCAAGATATTCAAGTTTTATTGACCTACCAAGAAAAATAGATATGAGATATACATTCCAAAAACTCAGGGAACATGAGAAGCGTCCAGTACAAATATAAACCCACCTCCACCAGATTATTCTACATAAATTCTTGAGTAAATTTGAATATAACAGACTTTGTTGCATATCAAGCTGGATAGACTCATAAATGAGTTTACCGAGCACACCACCCTAGTAAGACATACCATTATGCTCCAACTTAATATTCTCAAGAAAGTCTCTATGGATAAGGTGGTGAGATCATTTGACCCAATCATCCAATATAAAGTTGTCGATACCTCTCCCAACAAAAGCTCCATGTTCGATAGAAAACCAAAGAAATCAATAAATTTCAGCAAGCTCATTGACTTCACTTGAGTACTTTAAGAAGACAACTTGATTCTATTTGTCCAAGTGTTTCAATAGTACTGCCCTCAAAGACTAAAATTATTTATCGAAGTAGGGATACCTTCAACAATATTACTCTTTAATGTCGAGACTAGCGACATAGACACAATAATAAATCGCATCATTGAAACAATCGAACCTCATCCTCCAAAAATAATAGGATGCATAGTTTGAGTCATAGGATGGAGGATCTACAAAATTCTAGCACATCCAAACCATATCTGTTTATTTACCACTTGATCCCAAGGAGTCCAAACAAGATGTGTAGAATGTGAAGTGGGATAAGAATTTTCCAATAAGGAGACCGAAACCTACACGGGTTTCATTTAGGTCTATATCTAAAGTTGAACAATTTGTAATAGATATTTGATAAAACTTGCATAATTTTATAGACTTTATTTGATTTTAATAATGATGCTTATCTTAATTATTTGTAGAACTTTTTATCATTTTATCTTTATGTTTGCAAATATTTTTCTTTTGCATATCTAGAAATAGTTATTTGCAATATGTTGTTTCATATTTCAGAAGACTTATTTTCATAAATAAATGCAAATAATTCATGAAAATTACAATTTCTTGTTGATGAGAATTGTCAAGTGAATTCTAAAAATAATTACAATGTCTTACTTTATATTTGTGAAAATTTTTACGTAACACTGCCATATCCTATTTTATGTCTACAAAAATGGTGAAATGATTGAACAACTATTGCAAAGTTTATTATACATACTATAATTTTAATTTGTATGCATGAGAACATGCATCTCCTTCAATTTGGGGGAATGATGAGTGTTAAAACAACACGTATTTTATGCAAGTTTAATTCATTTTCTATCTGTAAATTTATGAAAATGAATGTAGTTTTATGGTCATTTTATCTTATTTATGTGATTTATGAATGAATTTGATTTATAATGATAAAATTTATTTATGCTTGTGTTTTACACAAAAGTATGCAAGTTTGTGTTTTTTGGTAGGAGAACGTTGTAGGAGCTTCACAGAGCAGGATGAGACAAGGCATAGAACAGATAACAAGTATGGACAGACCAACCATGAGGATGACGTCTTAAGGAGATTCATGGAAAAATGCTATGAAATACAACTACAAAAGTTGTTACATAAAGCGTCTATTGAAAGGTGTTACAAAAGAAAGTTGACTAAGTCAAATTGTCCAATGTGTTGTTATACCACTGTTGGAAATATTGAGTAGTTGAGTTGTCATTGATGTCAAAAGTTACATGAGGTAGTTATAATTGGATGATAAATAGAGCATGGTATTCAAGATACATATAGCAAGGTTTATTATAAAGCAAGGCAAATATTATAAAAAAAGGTTTAAGAGGCTTGGAACAAAGAGGTTTAAAGGCATGAGATAAAAGGACTCTACAGAATGAAGAACCACGTTTACATTTGCCACAAGGTTTAAGATATTTTAATGGGCCTAAAAGTATTATGTTATAATAGTATAACTCAACTTAAAAAGGATTTAGGCACCAACATCAGGCTTATGCATAGCGGCTATTTATAGCCAAATTGGCTAAAATTAGGATTTTCAAAATTTAGAATTGGCTAATATTTGGGACCCTTGACCAAGGCCCATTAGCCAAAAAATTCTAGGTGTAATTTTTTTGGGTCGATTCACCCCAATTTTATAATAATTTGACCATTTTAAGTTAAAATTTCCAATATTACTCCTAATAATAGTGAACCTTCTACATGCGTTTGGATACTATTCTCCTAGATTTTAAAATTGATTCACCAATATTTTATAAAAAAATAATTGGGATTGATCCCTTACGGATAAACCTAACCAACATATAAGACTATGGTATAATATTTTTTAATATTATAAAGTTCCAAAGGTTTGAAGGGCCAACATTTTTTGATTTCAAGGATGCACCGACGTTATTAAAGTTTCGAAGGTTCTTGGCTTATGCAATATAAATATTAGTCACTTCTCCTCCATTAAGTAAGTGTTGATATTGAAATATACGTGTGTGCTTATGCGAATGACAGAGAGATATCCAACAAAATTTGATTGATATATTGATGCAAACGAAAAAGAGATATCCAGTGGATTTTTGACTGAAACACTTTGTGATAAATTATGCAAACAGCTAGTGAGAAATCCAATGATTGTTAAGAAGGGTCCAGAGAAAACGTAGAGCACTCCATATCGATTTAAGCAGAGTGCAAATAGGAAACATATAGCACTCTATCTTGATTTACACGAAAAGAGGAAAGAAAACATAGGGCACTCCATTTTGATTGCATAGAGGGTAGACAAGAAAATGTAGGGTATTCCCTTTGATGTGCATAGAGGATAGAGACAAAAACATAGGGCATCCCATTTGATGTGTATAAAAGGCAGAGAGGAAAACATAGGATATTTTCTTCGATGTGTGAATAGGGCAGAGATAAATTTATGAGCATTCCTTTTGGCTCTAACCACCACGGTAGCACAACTGGTCAAAGGCACTTGGGTAAGCATTGTACTAAGGAGGTCATGGTTTCAATTCATGTCGTGTGTAAGGTACTTAAATTTTAAATTGATTTGCATTAATTGAGGTGGTCGCGACAGTTTACAAGGTGCATTGAAATAATTTGATTTTATTTTTACCTTGGAGACCATAAGGTGTGAAAGTATTATTTTTTGCATTGAATTTAAAGTGGAAGTTTTATGGTATTTTGAGAGTTTAAAAGTTGTATTTGTTTAGTGTGAAAAAGGGTTAAGGTTGCATGTTTAAAGAGGGAGTTATAAGGTGTATTAGACTTGCTTGAAATTTGTGTTTTGTATAAAGTGTGAGAGAATTATTTTTGAAGGAGATATAAAGTATTTTATGATTATTTGAAAATTGCTTTTGCACATTGAGTGAAAGATTTATAAGGTTGGTTGTCACTTAAATAAAGGAGATATAAGGTGTATCTATGTTCATGGTTCTTTGTATTTTGGCACATATTAGAAAAGAGGGATTTGATATTTTAGTCTTTATTACAAGCTCTATTTTGTAAGACTAAAAGAAAAGTTATAGAGTATTATTCTTGAGTATTCTTGTGCACATCATTTTGAGAAAGGATCTTAGGGTGAATGTTTTGAAAAGAAGATTTGCTAACCCTATTTTGAAGTTGCAAATAAAGAAAATTATTTTGAGACAAGTTTTTAAGGGCACATCTTCTTCAAGGTATCTTTGTGAGGTATGGTGTTTTAACTCCTTCTCAAGGTATTTTGGTTTTGAAAGAATACTTGTGTTGTTATATGAGGTGGAGATAAAAGGATTGATTTCATGAGCATTGTTGGAAATATATGTGCTAGAGATTGAGAACAAATTTGTGCATCATTGTTAAATGGATTTGTGAAGCTTTTAGGCATTGGTTTGAATGACATGGGAAGTGAATGTGCAAGTGTTAGAGATCATATTTGAGTATGTGTTATGAGCAAATTTGAGTATGTGTTATGATCATATTTGAGTATGAGTTATGAGTATATTTGAGCATATGTTATGAGCAGATTTGAGTATATGTTTTGAGTAGGATCTGTGAGCAGATTGAGCAGGTTTTGGTAAGCATATTTGAGCAAAGTCTTGTGTGTAGACTTGGAATAGATTTAAGTAGAGTTGAGAGCAGGTTTTGAAGCAGATTTGAGCAAGCCTTGAGTGAAGGCTTGAAGTAGATTTGAGTAGAGTTGAGAGCAGGCTTTGGAGCTAAAAGTGTTGAGGGGATTGAGGTCTCCTGTGGACAGAGGTCCATGAACTTGAGCATAGGGGATTGGTGTCTCCTTTGGGTTGGTGCCCATAAACATTGTAATTGGGAATTGGTTCCCAAGATATTGGTTGAGAAAATTTATAAGAAATATTTTCTCCATGGATGTAGCCCACATTGGGTGAACCACATTAAATATGTGTCTCTCATGTGTGTGATGATTTGTGCATTATCTCATTACTACTATTGATGATATTGGTTAATATTACTTTGGAAAGTTATTGCAATTGATAACATTGGATAATACTGAATTGGAAAGAAAAGTAAAAGTTTATCTTATACTTTTCACCCCCCTCTCAGTATAAGCTTGTGTTCTTCAATTGGTATCAGAGTTGATTCCTTCAGGGAAGCCTAATAGCTTGAAGGAAGATCTTACAGGAACACACATGGCCACTGAAATGAAAGAAGATGCTTCTATGGTTGAAATCAAAGAAAACAGAGAAGAAGCCATGGTTGACATGAAAGAGGAACTTACTGCTGCTCTTGGAAAATTGAAAAGAGTTAGAGAGGAGAAGTCAGGATTGAAGGCTCAAATTCAAGAGGATGAGGAAATAAAGACAAAGATTCTACAAGATCTCATAGACTTAAAAGTGAAGGTTGAAGAGGCAAAAATAATTGAAGAAGTTATGATTGAGAAGTTAAAAACAAAAGAATTGGAATGTGAGAGATTGGAACTTGAAGTTAACTCTCTTAGAAAGAAAGTAAGCAAAGAAGAGCCCATGACCTATGTTGATGTGGTGAAAGGTAAAAGCATCAAGGTAGAAGAAAACAGTGAATCATCTTGGACACAAGTCAATCACAGGAAAGGCATGCGACCACATCATTCAAGGCAATCAAACAGGTTTCAATACTTCTTTCATGGTTATTATTTCTCATGTAACAAATATGGTCATAAAGCTATTCATTGCATGGTCGATATGAAAAATGATGTTGATAGAAATTTCAATTCATTTGCACCTCTCATGAATAATAGTATCATTTGTTACAAATGCAATAATCTTGGGCATAAATCTAGGTGGTGTAAAACAATGTTTCCTAAATCAAGCAAGAAAGAGGAAGATCAAACAGTTCAGAAAGAGATTGGGAAAAAGGAAAAGGGTCAAGAAAAAGAAAAATCTATGCTAGCCCTTCATGTGTTAAGCGAAGGAAATCAGTGGTATATTGATAGTGGGTGTTCAAGCCATATGACAGGTGACAAAAGTAAATTTCTTTCTCTTAAGAAAATAAATGGGGGAACAGTAAAATTTGGTGATAATGCTTCAACAAAAATTATCGAAAAAGGGACTTTGAGTTTGGATAATGAAAGATCAAAAACAGAAAATGTCTTGTATGTTGAAGGATTGAAGCACAAATTACTAAGTGTAAGTCAACTATGTGATCAGGGGCATATAGTTACATTTCACTCAAATGGATGTGAGGTCAGAAATTCCAAGACAGGAAAGCTTCTTGCAGATGCCAGTAGAACTACAAATAATATTTATATATTAAGTGAAATCAAAGGAGAAAAATATTTTTTATCAAAAGAATATGAGAGCTGGTTATGGCATAGAAGGATGGGTCATTTGAACTTTGAAAACATAGTGAAAATCAGTAACAAATAGGTAGTCAGATATTTTCCCAATATAGAAAAACCACCAAACATAGTGTGTGCACAATGTCAGCATGGGAAGCAAACAAGATCTAGTTTCAGATCAAAGGAATTTTCTTCATCTAAGCCATTGGAACTAGTTCACACTGATCTATGTGGCCCTACAAGAACAAAGAGTTTACAAGGTGAGAGTTACTTCATGCTATTTATTGATGATTTCTCTAGAATGACTTGGGTAACTTTTAAAAAAAATTAGAAGCATTTGAAAAGTTCAAGACATTCAAGGCACTAGTAGAAAATGAAATAGGCAAGAAAATTAAGTGTCTAAGATCAGATAGAGGAGGAGAATTCACTTCAGGTGAATTTATAGAATTTTGTGAACAACATGGAATCAAGAGATAATATTCAGTAGCAAGGACTCCACAACAAAATGGAGTAGTTGAAAGGAAAAATAGAATTGTTGAGGGTATGGCCAGAGCTATGTTAAATGAGTCTAAGATTTTAGATGCTTTTTGGAAAGAGGTAGTTCATACAACTGTTTATATCATCAATAGAGCTCAAGTAAGGGTAAACCATCACAAAACACCATATGAGCTCTGGAAAGGAAATTCAGCTACTATGAAATATCTCAGAGTTTTTGGAAGCAAATGCTACATTAGAAGAGAAGAAAAAAATTTGGGCAAGTTTGATTCTAGATGTGATGAAGGTATCTTCCTTGGATATTCCACAAAAATCAAATCCTACAAATGCTATAATAAAATATCACATACAATTGTAGAAAGTGCAAATGTAAGAGTTGATGAAGAGATAGAGCCAAGAGAATCAGCTCAAGAAATTGTATATCAAGAAGGAGAGAGTTGCAGAGAAGAAGAAGGAGAAGAAACAGAAGAGGAAGAGACACCAAGAATACCAAAAACACCTTCCAAATATGTGCAAAAGAATCATCCAAGAGAATTAATTATTGGAAATCCAGATGAAAGACAAACAAGGAGGAGGACAATAGGAACAAATGAACATGCAAATATTTCTCTACTATCTAAAATTGAGCCCAAGGATTTCAATGAAGCAAGAGAAGATAAATATTGGGTCAAGGCAATGGATGAAGAATTAGACCAAATAGAAAAGAGTGAGACTTGGGAACTTGTCCCACGTCCAAAAGGAAAGAATGTAATTGGCACCAAATGGGTCTACAAAAATAAGCTAAATGAAGATGGTCAGGTTGTCAGAAACAAAGCAATATTGGTATGCAAAGGATATGCACAAGTTGAAGGGATTGATTTTGAAGAGATATTTGCTCCTATTGCACGTCTTGAGGCCATAAGAATATTTTTGGCATTCTCAAGTTTCAAAAATTTCAAGGTATATCAGATGGATGTAAAGTCAACTTTTCTAAATGGTCACTTAGAGGAAGAAGTCTATATTGAACAACCAAATGGTTTCAGTCTAACAGATAAGCCAGACTATGTATGCAAATTAAATAAGGCTCTCTATGGATTAAAGCAAGCCCCTAGGGCTTGGTACTCAAGGTTGGATAAGTATCTTCAAGAATAGGGTTTCAAGAAAGGTATAGTCGATAGCAATTTATACATAAAAAATGATGGAGATGACTTGCTGATTGTAGTGGTCTATGTGGATGATATCATTTTTGGAGGTAGTGATGATAAGATGTGTCAAAAATTTGCAAAATGCATGCAAAATGAGTTTGAGATGTCAATGCTTGGTGAGTTGTCTTTCTTTCTTGGTTTGCAAATTTCATAGTTAGACAAAGGTATATTTCTCTCTCAGACCAAGTATATCAAAGAAATGTTGAAGAAATTTGGACTAGAGGATTGCAAACCTGTAAGTACTCCCATGGTTACAGGATGCAAGTTGAGTAAATATGATGAATCTCTTGAGGAAAATCAGACATTGTATAGATCCATGATTGGAATTTTACTATATGTCACAACTACAAGACCAGATATAATGCAGGTAGTGGGGTTAGTGGTAATATTTCAAGTAGCACCAAAGGAAACACATGTACAGGCAGTAAAGAGAATCCTTAGGTATCTAAAAGGAACTATGGAATTTGGACTATGGTATCCCAGGGGTAACAATTTCATTCTCATAACATATATAGATGCGGATTGGGTAGGCAATATTGATGATAGAAAAAGTACAAGTGGAGGAGCATTCTTTCTTGGAAATTGTCTAGTCTCTTGGCTAAGCAAGAAACAAGCATCAATATCCTTATCTACAGCAGAAGCAGAGTACATTGCAGTAGTTGCTTGTTGTACACAAGTCTTATGGATGAAGCAAACTTTAAAATATTTCAAAGTAGAGCATGATCATCCCATCTCCATACTTTGTGATAATACAAGTGCCATAAACATTTCAAAGAATCCAGTAATGCATTCAAGGACCAAGCACATTCCAATAAAATATCATTTTTTGAGAGAGCAGGTGATGGATCAACAAGTTAAATTGGAATATGTTGCTACAAAGGAACAAATTGTGGACATATTTACTAAGCCACTTCCAAAGGAAAATTTTGAGTATCTTAGAGGAAAGTTGGGAGTAGCTTTACTCCCATCCCAAAATTAATCACCTCAAGAGAAGGTGGTGAGGGGGCTATGCTAAATGTTTAATTTTTAGCCCCAAAGAGCCCTTTTCCATTGATGTCAAAGGGGGAGAGATTTCAGTGAGGGGGAGCAGCTTCTCAAGGGGAGCAGTTTTAGTATCCAGTTGCACTAAAAGAATATTTTTTTGAAAGGGTTGCCATCAATGACAAAGGGGGAGATTGTTGGAAATATTGAGTAGTTGAGTTGTCATTGATGTCAAAAGTTACATGAGGCAGTTATAATTGGATGATAAAGAGAGCATGGTATTCAAGACACATATAGCAAGGTTTATTACAAAGCAAGGCAAATATTCTTAAGGACTATAATATTTAAATATATTATTTAAATATTATAAAATAAAATGTTTAAGAGGCTTGGAACAAAGAGGTTTAAAGGCATGAGATAAAAGGACTCTACAGAATGAAGAACCAGGTTTACATGGGCCACAAGTTTGTATTATTTTATCCAAAAGGTTTAAAATATTTTAATGGGCCTAAAAGGATTATGTTATAATATTATAACTCAACTTTATAAAGGATTTAGGCTCCAACATATAAGACTATGGTATAATATTTTTTAATATTATAAAGTTCCAAAGGTTTGAAGGGCCAACATTTTTCTATTTCAAGGATGCATCGATGTTATTAAAGTTTCGAAGGTTCTTGGCTTATGCAATATAAATATTAGTCACTTCTCCTCCATTAAGGGTGTAAGCATTGATATTGAAATATACGTGTGTGCTTATGCGAATGACAGAGAGATATCTAGTGAACTTTGATTGATATATTGATGCGGATGGCAGAGATATATCCAATGGATTTTTTATTGAAACAATTTGTGATAAATGATGCGAACAACAAGTGAGAAATTCAACGATTTTTAAGACGTGTGTAGAGAGAAAATGTAGAGCACTCCATATCGATTTATGCAAAGGGCAGAAGAAAAACAGAGGATACTTTGTTTTGATTATGTAGAGGGTAGAGAGGAAAACAAAGGGTATTCCCTTCAATGTGCACAGAGGACAGAGAGGAAAACGTAGAGAATTCTCTTTGATGTGCGTAGAAGGTAGAGAGGAAAATGTAGGGCATTCCCTTCAATGTGCGTAGAGGGCAAAGATAAAGTTGTGAGCATTCCTTTTGGCTCTAACTACCGTGGTAGCACAGCTGGTCAAAGGCGCTTGGGTAAGCATTGCACTAGGGAGGTCGTGGTTTCGATTCATGTCGTGCATAAGGTACTTAAATTTTAAATTGCTTTGCATTGATTGAGGTGGTCGTGGCAGTTTACAAGGTGCATTGAAATAATTTGATTTTATTTTTACCTTGGAGACCATAAGGTGTGAAAGTATTATTTTCTGCATTGAATTTAAAGTGGAAGTTTTATGGTGTTTTGAGAGTTTAAAAGTTGTATTTTTTTAGTGTGAAAAAGGGTTAAGGTTGCATGTTTAAAGAGGGAGTTATAAGGTGTATTAGACTTGCTTGAAATTTGTGTTTTGTATAAAGTGTGAGAGAATTATTTTTGAAGGAGATATAAAGTATTTTATGATTATTTGAAAATTGCTTTTGCACATTGAGTGAAATATTTATAAGTTTGGTTGTCACTTAAATAAAGGATATATAAGGTGTATCTATGTTCATGGTTCTTTGTATTTTGGCACATATTAGAAAATAGGGATTTGATGTTTTAGTCTTTATTACAAGCTCTATTTTGTAAGACTAAAAGGAAAGTTATAGAGTATTATTCTTGAGCATTCTTGTGCACATATTTTGAGAAAGGATCTTAGGGTGAATGTTTTGAAAAGAAGATTTGCTAACCCCATTTTGAAGTTGCAAAGAAAGGAAATTATTTTGAGATAGGTTTTTAAGGGCACATCTTCTTCAAGGCAACTTTGTGAGGTATGGTGTTTTAACTCCTTCTCAAGGTATTTTGGTTTTGAAAGAATATTTGTGTTGTTATATGAGGTGGAGATAAAAGGATTGATTTCATGAGCATTGTTGGAAATATATGTGCTAGATATTGAGAATAAATTTGTGCATCATTGTTAAATGGATTTGTGAAGCTTTTAGGCATTGGTTTGAATGACATGGGAAGTGAATGTGCAAGTGTTAGAGATCATATTTGAGTATGTGTTATGAGCAGAGTTGAGTATGTGTTATGATCAGATTTGAGTATGAGTTATGAGTAGATTTGAGCATATGTTATGAGCAGATTTGAGTATATATTTTGAGTAGGATCTGTGAGCAGATTGAGCAGGTTTTGGTAAGCATATTTGAGCAAAGTCTTGTGTGTAGACTTGGAATAGATTTAAGCAAAGTTGAGAGCATGTTTTGAAGCATATTTGAGCAAGCCTTGAGTGAAGGCTTGAAGAAGATTTGAGCAGAGTTGAGAGTAGGATTTGGAGCTGAAAGTGTTGAGGGGATTGAGGTCTCCTGTGGATAGAGGTCCATGAACTTGAGCATAGGGGATTGGTGTCTCCTTTGGGTTGGTGCCCATAAACATTGTAATTGGGAATTGGTTCCCAAGATATTGGTTGAGAAAATTTATAAGAAATATTTTCTCCGTGGATGTAGCCCACATTGGGTGAACCACGTTAAATTTATGTCTCTCATGTGTGTGATGATTTGTGCATTGTCTCATTACTGCTTTGGAAAGTTATTGCAATTGATAACATTGGATAATACTAAATTGGAAAGAAAAGTAAAATTTTATCTTATATTGCTCACCCCCTATCAATATAAGCTTGTGTTATTTAGCCACATCCAATGACAATGTAGCATACTTATGAGGCATACATAGTCAGCACATTTGACTGACATGTTGGCATTATGCACGAGATTGTATATTTATTAAATTTTTTATAAAGTTGTAAAATTATTATACTTGTTAAGATGTTTAGATTCTGATGCAAGCCTATTTTATCTCTTCCTAGAATGAAGGATTAATAGTTGTATTTTTTGATCATTAGATTATTTAAACTAAGAACCTTTGTTATGCTAGTTTGTCAGTTTGCCACTTGGACCATAGGGATTGTGACAAAGTCCAATTTGGTTACAATACATTATTAGTTTAGATTTTTTTGTTGAAAATATAGTGTCTAAATCATCAAGCCAGTAGAGCCACATGGAAAAATGTGTGGAAGAATTTTATTAAGAATTTTCAAGTAATATTATAAAATACAAGAGAGACCTTTGAAAAGGTCTAATGTCTAATGTTCTAATGCCAATGTTTACATTGATATGTTTTATATACAATTTCTACTTTGAAGACCTAATGTTTGAAGATAGTGTACATTTAAATTTCTAGAAATAAAGAAAAAACACTTTACGTTATGTATTTGGTAACTATGTCATTTTCTTTATTATGATTTACTTGCTTATGTAGTCTTTATTGTATTTTCCTGCATTCATAAATTAAAATAATGTTAGTAGTATTAATGCACATTAGTTACTAAAGTAAAATATTTTAGGGGAGAAATATTTACATTGTCTTGTAGGAGGTAAGGCCCAGTCCTACAGCCAGTACCTATTCTCTCACCCTTGAAATAGGTTAGGAATAGTTAAATCAATTAATTTAATTTATCAATTAATTTAAAATGCATCATCAAATACTATAAGGTAAAAATAAGATAGTTAAATCAATAGGTTGCACGTGGATCCACACAAATAAATATATGTAGCATTTAATTAAGTATACATCATAAATTTGCATTTTATTTTAATTCAACACAATTTATTTTCCTATAATATTTATTATTTTATGCAAACCTAAAACTAAGAAAAATAGAATTAAGTCTAATATTAATCATTGTGGTATAATCTATATTGGATTACTACCCTTTAATTCATTCACCCTAGGTTGATAAATAAGTGTAGAGTTTACAGCTAGACATCATTATCATATATTTAATATTGCATGCTCATTTTATATCTTGTGGTTGATTTCTCATTAAGTATCTATCATTAAAAGCTAACAATCTCATATCTTGATGAATATTTTTTTTGATGTAAAAAGCAAATTTATGTTAAATTAAGATAAAAGCCTTTACAATAAAAAAATGGGTGGGTTTACATATCCTATGGGGAATTAAACTAACCCTTATTGACAAGGGTTAGTAAAAAAAACCACCAACAAAACACAAGTTACCAATGATCATTACATAAAAGAAAGCATATCATATGGGGTAATGTACCTTGGTATGTTGTCATGCATAAACTATTAGTGATTATAGGATGGGAATCCACCCCTCTGCATTACAATTAAGACCTTCATAACATGATTCGATCCAACCAACAACTGGTCTAGGTGATACTAGTTTAACATCATCCCACCCCAACCTAGTAGGACGAACAAGCAATGTCAATATTAGGTTACTTTATTACTAGTGAGGTATGGGACCAATGCCTATCTATAAGAACACTTCTTGCATATGACGGAGGCCGATAGTGAGAGTGAGATTGAAAATGCTCCTAAGAAGAGCACTCTGGAGGGATTTGATTGACTGTACATGGAGCATTGGCCTAGTACACTAGAAGAACTTACAGATGATCCAAATCCATAGAAAAATTGTTGGCTTGAGTACATTTCCATAGCCACATGTCATTAAAAACTTCTAATTTATCAGTATGAGTAAATGTGATAGAATGTGTATACTATTTAAAAATAATTAGGTTACTAGTCTTCCAAATATGAAAGAGCATGTTAATCCTGAAAACCTGCCATACTTCAAAAATAAGGAGAGAAAAAGTAAAAGAGTCCCTAAGAATATATTTGGGCCAAGAAAATCTTGCAGCTATAAATGGAAAAAATAAATAAAGGAACCCATTCCCAATCTTACATAGATATTTTGCAATTCCAAAAGAGGTGAGTACAAGACTCGGGTACACCACAAAAAGGATATTTAGGATCAAGAATTCCAAGGTACTTAAAATGTTCTCCTAAGATAAGGCCTTGACACAACAAGCTCCATGCAAAAAAATATTGCTTGGGCTCAACATAAGTAGCCCAAACATTCTAAAATCTATAATTCCATCTAGTCCTTGTAGAAAATAAGTCCCAATGCTGGTTTAGCTTAGGGACCAGAGGAAGATTAGGAGATAACCATTTATACCCCAAATGAGCCTTATAATTAAGCAAAGGAGTGTCAACATATCTCCATTATGACCATCAAGAATGCTACGATCACACACCAATATTGTACAACATAGAAAAATGGGTGAGAGTAGTAATAACATCATACATATCTTTATCCATACCATTCAGCCTGAAGGTGAATTTGAACTAATTCCATCGGATCCAATCCCTAGTCTAGAGAGAATAAATCATCTATTATAACAATACCCTCTTTGAAAAACCATTGAGCATGAATCCATTACACCCGGGCTAAGGGAGAATCTTGATGAAGAAACACAGGGGACTACCAAATATTCATAGAATTGATGGATAAGCCTTTACATAAGCCATGTCTTCTTCAAAATATCCAAGGAGTGAGCTACTACCAAGATTTCCATATACTTTTAATAACAAAAGAGCGATAAATCTTAACTAAAATTATAGAAACAATGAGAGAGAAAATATCCAACCCTCTCCATGCTCTGTGGTTTAAGGGAAGACTAGAGGAAATGAAATATTGAATCAAAAATTTCCAAGCTTTAGCTCCCCTTAGAGCCCTAATCACCCACTTAGCACATAGAGCAATACCTTGTCGTCTATAGTTGATGGCAAGCCGGGAAACACACAACAACACTTCACAAGAATTTGCTGTAAATTGCTTTTAAGACATTTTTACAATATCATTTCCAGGCTTAAACTCCTCCTCTACAATCTCGAACTCACCATCCCTTCCATTACAAATTTTTGGGTTTTTATCGAGGCCCCGATCCTCTCGGCAATTAATGCCCGCCTAACAAAATTTCAAATTCGATTTTTCCCCCTTCCCGGGTTTTTCAAAATTTCGGTCATAAATGGGCCATCTGCCCGATCTACCAGGAAGCTTTCATTAATGGCTCTCCTCGACCTGCAACCGCCGTCTTGGTCAGATCGTTCTTCTGCACTGTGGTCTCCTCCATAATGGCCATCGCCTGTGTCTATTTCATTGTCCGTACCTATTACTTTGCCAACAATAAAAATATACACGACCGTGTCCCTCATCTTGTTTCAATACACGTAGCTGTCCGCATGTAAATCTGGCCATGCCTTCTCCTTGATGCAATAAATTTGAAACACGCGCCCTTCAAAACTGTCATGCTACACGTGGTCGTCCATGTGTCAAACTTGGCCTTGCTCGACCATCCACTTGTTCTCTTTTGGGCCTTGCCCTGCTCTCTATCTTCTCTAACTTTCGTAGTTATCAAATGTTACGCCACATGTCGGCCTTTGATTGGTCGCAATATCATGACAGGTCGCGATATCGCGACCTCGCGATGGCACCATCCCCTCTGCCTTTGCCTCGAACTATCGTCACGATATCGCGACGTCGCGATATCGCGACGGCACCATCCCCTCTGCCTTTGTGTTGAACAATCATCGTGATATCACGACGGGACTTCACTGCTTACCTTTGCCTTGAACTATCGTTGCGATATCGCGACGTCACGATATCACGATGGGACTTCACTCCCACCTATGCTTTGGACTATGGTTGCGATATCGCGATGTCGCGATATCGCGACAAAACTGGCTCAAGCCCCGCCAAGCCTTTTGAGGTCGCGATTTCGTGACATGTCACGAAATCGTGACATGTCGCAAAATCGTGACATGTTGCAATTTCGTGACCCCTCCCCATGCTTCAAGAAACTTGCCCTCTTTGCTCCACAAAACTTCCCCCCTTGGAAAACACCGAAAATAAAACAAATGCAAGGTACTTAGAAAATTTAAAAACATTTTTGGAAGATGCAAGATTGCTCTACGGTTACCACGGATGCTCCTGCATCAGACACCCGAGGTAATAAAAGAAAGTGACCCTCACTTTTGTTTTGTTAGGGGAAGACCCAGGCGGTCAACCTCCGTCTTCGACAACCAAGTTGCATCTTCAATCGGTTTGCCTCTCCACTTTATCAAATACTCAGAATATCGCTTGTTTCTGGTGCTTCTGCATTCACGAGTGTCCAATATTTCCTCGACCTCGTCTCGTGGTTGGAGTAGATGCTGGAACTTGCCATAATTCTGCACTTGGTACCTCTGTACTTTCTCCTTCATGATATTCTACTAGATATGAAATATTAAAAACAGGTGAAATATCAAGCCAACTTGGCAATTCCACTTCATATGCATTCCCTGACTCCCATTTTCCCAGTATTTTGTAGGGCCCAAACTTCTTCATCTTCAATTTGTTATAAGTCTTGGCAGGAAATCTCTCCTTTCTGAGGTGCACCATGACCTCATCTCCTACTTTAAACTCTTTGAACCGCCACTTCTGGTCTGCCCTTGTCTTATATTGAGTATTCATTTTAAGAATTTGTTTCCTTACTTCTTCAGGCAGATTTTTCATATGTTTCACAAATTCTTCTACCTCGGCACTATACTTTTCTCTTTGGTTCAACTTTCTCAGTTCAGACACATTTCTCGGGCTATTTCCATATATTATCTAGAATGGAGATTTATTTGTGCTCTTATTTACTGAACTATTATACGCAAATTCTGCCTACGATAAAACTAAATCCCATACCTTGGGTTGATCTGCTATCAAACATCTCAATAAATTACCTAGGCTTCTGTTCACCACTTCTGTCTGTCCGTCAGTCTGTGGGTGGTATGCAAAACTAAATTTTAGATCTGTCTTCATCTTTTTCCACAAAGTTCTCCAGAAGTACCCAACAAACTTTGTATCCCTGTCAAAAACTATGATTTTTGGTAGACCGTGAAGTCGTACCACTTTCTTGAAGAATAATCCAGCAATGTGAACTGCATCACTTGTCTTCTAGCAGGGAATAAAATGTGCCATTTTGGAGAATCGATAAACCACCACAAATACAAAGTCATTTCCCCTCTGTGTTCTCGACAATCCAAGAATAAAATCCATGCTTATGTCCTCCCATGGCCTCTCAGGTACAGGTAACGACTGGTATAATCCCGTGTTTTGCCTTATGCCCTTTGCCATCTGACATATTTTGCAACCTTGCACAAACTTCCTCACATCTTGCTGAAGTTGTGGCCAATAATAATTTTCATCCACTAGGGCAATAGTCTTATCCCTAACAAAATGTCCAGCCAGTCCTCCACTGTGCTTTTCCTTGATCAAGTTCTCCCGCATGGAGCTCCTTGGAATGCATAATTTACTTCCCTTGAACAACATTCCATTTTGTATTAGGAAATCCAACCATTTTGTTCGGTCCACCGTAACAGGTGTTAAGCAAGCCGTCCAAGCTTCTGCAAAATCCGGATCTTCAGGGTACAAACCCTTCAGTTCTTCAAATCCTACTACTTCCACGGTCAATTTAACCAGTAAAGTCTGCCTTCTGATCAAGGCATCTGCAACCTTGTTTGATTTCCCACTTCTGTGCTTCAGCACAAAGGTATAACTTTGGAGGAACTCCACCCACTTCATGTGCCTTTGATTTAGTTTTGTTTGACTGTTAATGTACTGTAAAGCCTGATGGTCAGTAAATAGAACAAAATCCTTTGGCAATAAATAGTGTCTCCACTTTTTTAGAGCCTGAACTATAGCATAAAATTCCTGGTCATAGACTGAATACTTTTTTCGAGCATCATTTAGCTTCTCACTAAAATAAGCAACAGGTCTGCCACCTTGACTTAGTACAGCCCCTATTGCACTGCCATCGGCATCACAGTCCACCCGAAATACCTTGTCAAAGTCTGGGAGTGCTAAAACAGGCTTTTCTGTGACCTTTCTCTTTAATGCATCAAAGCTCCTTTCAGCCCCTAATGTCCACTTGAACTCTTTTTTATCCCCCCTCATTGTTTCTGTGAGAGGTGCACAAATGCTGCTGAAGTTCTTTATGAACTTCCTATAAAAGCTGGCCAGACCATGAAATGATCTTACTTCCATTGTGCTTCTTGGGGTAGGCCATTCAATGATGGCTCTCACCTTCTCTGGGTCCATTTTCAGTCCTTCTACTGAGATTACAAACCCCAGGTATACTAACTCTTTCTTGAAAAAATTACACTTTTTCAGATTTATTAATAACTGCTCTTCCCACAGCTTTTCAAAAACTCTCCTGATATGCATTAGGTGTTCCTCCAGGGTTCTACTGAATATCAATATGTCATCTAAATAAAAAATGATAAACTTTCCTAGAAACTCTTTTAGTACTTCATTCATCAGCCGCATGAAGGTACTAGGTGCATTGGACAGCCCAAATGGCATGACCAACCACTCATACAAGCCTTCTCTTATCTTGAAGGCTATCTTCCACTCATCTCCCTCTAAGATATGGATCTGATGATAGCCACTTTTCAGGTCAATCTTCGTGAAGTACTCAGCCCCACTTAAACATTCCATTATATCATCCATCCTTGGCAATGGGAATCTATATTTGATAGTGATTTTATTGATTGCCCGAGAGTCTGTGCACATTCTCCACTCTCCATCCTTCTTAGGTGCCAGTCTGTTGGCACTGCACACGGGCTAAGACTCTCCCTAATCAATCCCTTCTCCAGCAACTCCTGGACTTGCCTGTTTAACTCCTCAGTTTCTACAGGTGTCATTTTGTGTGCAGCCTTATTCGGCAAGCTTGATCCCGGTACCAAATCTATATGGTGGCTAATTTTCCTTACTGGGGGTAAACCCTCAGGCACATTATCAGACACAATATCTGGAAATTCCTCCAGCAAATATAGGACTTCTGCTGGGGTATCCTGGCATTCCTTCCCCCTAACTCTAGGGATTATTGCATAACATAAATGTTCATGCTTCAACCTGTCCAGGAACTTTCTCCCCTCAACTAAACAGATTCTAGAATTGTTACATACCTTTTCATACACATCCTTTAAGGGCTTTAGTTTATGGCATACACCATTCTTTGTCAATGAGTAGGTGTTGGCATGGCCATCATGCACTGCACTCCGATCGAATTGCTAGGGTATCCCCAGCAACATATGGCAAGAATCCATAGGAAGGATGTCACATAGGACCTGTTGGCATTTTTGCCACATTGATTCTCATTGATGAATGCATTAATGTATCGTTGGGGATCTGACCTTTGATTGATGCAGCTTGGGCGAAAAAAGGAGAAAAATTGAGCAAAAAATGGCTAAGTCTGAAAATTGCAGCGACGCGCTGACATGTTTCAGTAATCGCGGTCAACGCAACCAACGCAGCGAGTTGGCGGAACCGTCGCGATATCGCGACGTGTTCCGAAATCGCGGGTCGGCGGGCAGTAAAAGCACTAAGTTGAAAACATGCAGCGATTCGCTGACATGTCAGCGAATCGCGACCCGGGCAGCGTCGAAGGCAAAAGGTGAAAACTTGCAGCGCGTCGCTGACATGTCAGCGAATCGCGACCAAAAATGGCGTTTTGTACGGCGACGGAAACATGTAGCGAAATCGCGACATGTTCCGATTTCGCGGGGCAGAGCGCAGGGAGGAGCCAACGGCGGAAACATGTAGCGAAATCGCTACATGTTCCATTTTCGCGGGTCAACGGTGGTCAAAGCGCATCGAATGATAAGACGTCGCGATTTCGCTACCCGTCGCGATTTCGCGACCCGTCGCATTTTCGCGACCGCGCAGCTTTCCCGCCAAGTGCAATATGAACGGCCGAAAGGGTTTTTTCGATTTTCGAGGATTTAATGATAACCCGAATTAAATAAATTGCGGATTTCCAATGCGGTTAAGGTCAAAGGGTGCCCAGGCTACCAAAATTAAAAGATTTATTGGTTCGAAGTATTGGTTCGTGGATTATTTTAACGGCTTCATGCACATGTTTGAAAAAATGAATTTAATGAAGGGCCGCGAACGTTTCATGGTATTTAATTTGTATTTCTTCGAGATCGCTATTAAGGGGATCATGTTCCTCATTTCCTTCGCATGATTGTAGATCACGAGGAAGTTGGTTTTAATTATTTAATGCCGCAAAGAGGACGGACCTCTATAAAAACCAATGTAATTTTCATTTGCAAGGTTGGAAAAACTTGTCGCTAGAAACTCAAGTGCATTTGCAGGAATAAAGGATTGGCTTCTATGTTTCAAGCGTTTGCATGAGTGATTTCCTTTCTGTTTATGTTGCATTTCTAATAGCATTTGTATGTCTTCATGGTCGTTGCATTTAAATTCTGCATATTGGATTTATGCACTTCCGTGAGAGTATGATTCCTGGAATGTGATTTTGGAGGGTTTCTCTGCGTACATCGTGCGAAAGTTAGGTTGATAACTTTTATTGCTTGCTGTTACTGCACTTTAAATTTCCTGCTGTTATTTTTCGATCCCATCACTTTGGCCCGTGGCCATATTTCCCATTTCTTTCTCGCAACCTTTTAAATCTCTTTCCAGCAAACCCTATCTTAAACCCATTTTTAGAGTAGTGAAGGGAACCAGCCCACTCTGGAGATTGGTCTGGGAGCCATTTCTTGCTTCCAGCCTTTCAATGTTGGCCGGGTCTAGGGCGCAATTGTAAAAATCCTTTCCTGTGGCAGATTCGTGACCAACAGTTTTTGGCACGCCCGGTGGGACAGACTGTTTCTGTCTCCAAGAATTCATAATCGGTGGGATACGCATAATTTTCCAAAGTGATAACTCCACCGGTGCCAACAGTTTTGGCACGTTTTAACACCCGGAGGTCTCAAGATTTGATGAGCTGTCTTGGCCTCACAGCTGGAGATTTTTAAGTTCATCCGGCGACTTTGTCGAGTTGAAGATCTGTTCGTGGACGCCTTTGTTTTTGTTTTAAAAAAAAAAAAAAAAAATTCAAAGAATGTTCATCTGGCGACTCTGACTTAATGGCGATGGCCATGATTCCGCGGACCACTGCCACAAAGGCGAGGGTTTTTTCTAGATGGGATGATCCCGGCCCTCTCGAATCTGCAAGTTCGGCATGAAATTCCCGAAGGTGCCCTGAAAAATCTGGCAAAATATGATGGTACCGAAGGCATGGCTCTGACACATGTTGAAGATATTGCTATTCTGTCCATGATCCATGTCATAGAACACGAAGATGTTATGATCCGACTTCTGGTTCAGTCTTTGGAAGGAAGAGCATTGCAATGGTACAGACTGCTCAAACGTCAAAGCATCAGCTCATGGGATGATCTCGCGGGAGCACTGATCAAAAGATTTGATGAAGATCCTTTCTACAGTTCTTTGGATCTCTACCAATTTTTCATGTACATCAAGAGAGCACCTCAAGAAAGCATCACGGACTTCAATGTCCGATTCTTGAGAAGCTGGCAGAGAATTCCAGAGAAGATCCGTCCATCACCCACCCAGGCTCACCTCTTTTATGTTCGCGCTTTTAATTCTGACATAGGTCTCTTTTTGCTGCAGTCAGGTGAACAACGCTTCCCACAAATCTTTGAGGAAGCAGTGCGAGCAGAACAGATGTTGCACTTATCAGGAAAGTTACCGTGGGGGGAAACTCCATTACCTTCTCCGATGGTTGCTGCTCCTGTTTACCCTGCACATTCATGCCAGCTCCCTTATACTATACAGAAACCTGAGATGTCGTTGTGTGGAGCTCAAGGGACAGATCTCATCCAAATCCAAGGATTGGCAATGAACAATATGGTTGCTTGCAGTTTTCATAAGGAGATGGATCCAGAGGATATAAGCAAAGAAGAAGAACAGACCCAAGAAGAAGAACCTGAGCACCAAGAAGGCATAGCTGTGCATGACATGCAAGCATTTAGTCAGAACCTGTTAAATATGTCAGATCAACAGGTAGAGTCTGAAGAGATCCTGAAGAAGGAACTGTTGCTGGACAATTCCTGTGATCGGATCCAGGAGTTGGAGGAACCTGTTTTCAGTCCACAGTCAGAGAACTTTTCAAGATGGTGGGGTTTCTTTTCCGCATTATTTGTCAGTTGTGTAGGTCTTGGCATGTATGATAACTTGCCAGTATCAGCACCATGGAGAACTTCAGGAAGGAGCCAGCCCAATTTCAAGGACCGACTTAAGTATGATCAGATCTGGTCAGGACATTGCAGATTTACCGGATAACATTCTGAGATTGGGTGTCTGGTGACGACATGCCAATCATGTCGTGACTTATTGTATATAGTATTTTGAAAAAAAACACAAAAAAAATAGAAAAAGAAGAGGAAAAAAAAAAAAAGAGTGGTATTGTTTTTATTTGTTCATCTCGGTTCTTGTTGCCTGCGAGCCGTAGATGCTTGTTTTTTTTCCTTTGTTTTTCTCCTCCCAACAGTTTGGTGGCTTTCTAGCACTTTCTTCTTTTCCCTTCCCCATTTCCTCTCTTTCCTTTCTTCATCTTCTTCCTTCTGTTTCTTCTGCATTAAATCAAAATAAGCCACAGCTGTTGTTTCTTTTCCCTTTTCTGTTTTTCCCCGTTCCTTCTTATCGCTTTCTTCTAAGTTCTGTCATTTTACGCATTTATTTACAGTTCAGTTCATTCTCATTCCACAGAGATTCATATTTCCATTTCCATTCCATCCGTTCATTCACTTTCATTCCATCCATTGTAGATGGTAGTACAACAACATTCTGCTATTGTGTCTACCACATTGCTTTGTCAATCTATCATTTCATTATTGTCATCACTCCATTGCATTCACCGCTTGCGCAATCGCAGGAGCTCACTCCACCATCACATTCCATTTCTTCAGTTTATAACCGCTTCTATGCAGGTTCTTCCAGTTCTAGTTTTCCGAAGCAGAAGAAGTTTGGCAGCAGTCCCCTGACATGTTTTGCAGTAGCTTGTTTACAGTTCCAATATGACTCTGTGCCCAATGGACTAAGGCCTGGATTCTTGCATACAACGAGTTGTATACCCCGCGAGCCGCCAAGAATGTTGGCATTTTTGCCACATTGATTCTCATTGATGAATGCATTAATGTATCGTTGGGGATCTGACCTTTGATTGATGCAGCTTGGGCGAAAAAAGGAGAAAAATTGAGCAAAAAATGGCTAAGTCTGAAAATTGCAGCGACGCGCTGACATGTTTCAGAATCGCGGTCAACGCAGTCAACGCAGGCAGGTTGGCGGAACCGTCGCGATATCGCGACGTGTTCCGAAATCGCGGGTCGGCGGGCCGAAAAAGCACTAAGTTGAAAACATGCAGCGATTCGCTGACATGTCAGCGAATCGCGACCCGGGCAGCGTCGAAGGCAAAAGGTGAAAACTTAGGCGCGTCGCTGACATGTCAGCGAATCGCGACCAAAAATGGCGTTTTGTACGGCGACGGAAACATGTAGCGAAATCGCGACATGTTCCGATTTCGCGGGGCAACGGTGGTCAAAGCGTACTGAATGATAAGACGTCGCGATTTCGCTACCCGTCGCGATTTCGCGACCCGTCGCATTTTCGCGACTCGCGCAGCTTTCCCGCCAAGTGCAATATGAACGGCCGAAAGGGTTTTTTCGATTTTCGAGGATTTAATGATAACCCGAATTAAATAAATTGCGGATTTCCAATGCGGTTAAGGTCAAAGGGTGCCCAGGCTACCAAAATTAAAAGATTTATTGGTTCGAAGTATTGGTTCGTGGATTATTTTAACGGCTTCATGCACATGTTTGAAAAAATGAATTTAATGAAGGGCCGCGAACGTTTCATGGTATTTAATTTGTATTTCTTCGAGACTGCGATTAAGGGGATCATCTTCCTCGTTTCCTTCGCATGATTGTAGATCACGAGGAAGTTGGTTTTAATTATTTAATGCTGCAAAGAGGACGGACCTCTATAAAAACCAATGTAATTTTCATTTGCAAAGGTTGGAAAAACTTGTCGCTAGAAACCGAAGTGCATTTGCAGGAATAAAGGATTGGCTTCTATGTTTCAAGCGTTTGCATGAGTGATTTCCTTTCTGTTTATGTTGCATTTCTAATAGCATTTGTATGTCTTAATGGTTGTTGCATTTAAATTCTGCATATTGGATTTATGCACTTCCGTGAGAGTATGATTCCTGGAATGTGATTTTGGAGGGTTTCTCTACGTACATCGTGCGAAAGTTAGGTTGATAACTTTTATTGCTTGTCGTTGCTCGCACTTTAAATTTCCCGTCGTTATTTTTCGATCCCATCACTTTGGCCTCGTGGCCATATTTCCCATTTCTTTCTGCAACCTTTTAAATCTCTTTCCAAAGAACCCTATCTTAAACCCATTTTTAGAGTAGTGAAGGGAACCAGCCCACTCTGGAGATTGGTCTGGGAGCCATTTCTTGCTTCCAGCCTTTCAATGTTGGCCGGGTCTAGGGCGCAATTGTAAAAATCCTTTCCTGTGGCAGATTCGTGACCAACAGGACCTCATCACAATAATTTCCAATATTAAATTTAATGGAGCACTGTTCATTGACTAAAGCTCTGTGGTCCTTCTGTAACCATGCAACTCGGTATGGATGCGAGTGCTTCTTCCTCTACCACAGTAGCCCTGGCTGGACCCTCAGGCCTCTTGTTCGCCCTTTCTTGGTGTTGTGGACACTCAAATGCTCGATGTCCTTGTTCATCATAGTGGAAACATGTCCCACGAAACACTCCTCTTACAAATCCTCGTCCAGATCCACCCCGTCCTCTTAGGTAGCTGTTCTGATCTCGGGGCTGATAAACATCCTCTTCCCTTTGATCCTGGTTACTACTGGTTTCACCAGTCTTCTTCGGGTCTTTATACTTTTCTCCACTGGTTCTCCCACCAGTTCTTCCACCACGGCCCCTTCCTCTTTGCTTGCCTTCAAACCGTCTGTTCAGTTTTTCTTCCACCTTTAAGGCAAACTGGTAAGCATCCTCAATGGTGCTTATCCGAACCAGGCTTAGTTCCTCCTAGATACCGAGTCTAAACCCATTGATATAACGGGCCACATTTTCTTTTTTTGCCTCCAAATGCCCAGTTCTAATAGAGATCTTGTAGAACTCCTCGGTGTACTCTTGGACAGTTTTGTTTGTCTGCCTCAAACCCTACATTTTTCTTAGCAGATCCAACTCATAATTTATTGGGATGAACTATCTTTTCAGCTTCTCCACCATTCTATCCCATCTTGTTATTCTCTCCTTCCCTCTTCTGTTCCTCTCCAACTGTATTCCGCTCCACCAAATGCTGGCATGACCCTTCAACTTGGTCTTAGAAAATCTGACCTAGTTAGGGTCTTCAACCTCCTCATATTCGAAATACTCTTCTAAATCATTTATCCAGTCAATCACTTCTTCTGGATTTAGGTTTCCTAAGTACGTAGAAACCTCCATTTTTGGTTATTTTCCAATCTGAGAGATGGCCTTGTATAATCGAGCTTGTGCAGGGTCCACAGCCTCTTCCTCTTCCTCAGATTGGTCTTCTTCTTCAACTTCATTTTCACTTTCCTCATCCCTTCCGGGCTCATGCCTTCTGCGTAAATCTGCTTGCAGGGCTTGAACTTGTCTCTGCAAGGCTCGAAAGTCTTCGACCGGCACCACATTTCCTACTCCGCCACGGTTTCTTCGTGGAGGCATTATCTATATATATATATATATATATATATATATATATATATATATATATATATTTTTTTTTTAAATCCTTCCACAGATCCTGGTGTAACTGCCTCTCTCTGGTGATCTGTTACACGCTCAGGAGCTCCCGCTCTGATACCACTTGATGGCAAGCCGAGAAACACACAACACTTCACAAGAATTTGCTATAAATTACTTTTAAGACATTTTTACAATATCATTTCTAGGCTTAAACTCCTCTACAATCCCGAACTCACCATCCCTTCCATTACAAATTTTTGGGTTTTTATCGAGGCCCCGATCCTCTCAACAATTAATGCCCGCCTAAAAAAATTTCAAATTCAATTTTTCCCCCTTCCTAGGTTTTTCAAAATTTCGATCATAAATGGGCCATCTGCCCGATCTACCAGGAAGCTTTCATTAATGGCTCTCCTCGACCTGCAACCGTCGTCTTGGTCAGATCGTTCTTCTGCACTGTGGTCTCCTCCATAATGGCCATCGCCTGTGTCTGTTTCATTGTTCGTACCTGTTACTTTGCCAATAATAAAAATATACGTGGTCATGGCCCTCATCTTGTTTCAATACACATAGCTGTCCACATGTAAATCTGGCCATGCCTTCTTGACGTAATAAATTTGAAACATGCGCCCTTCACAACTGTCATGCTACACGTTGCCGTCCACATGTCAAACTCGGCCTTGCTCGACCGTTCGCTTGTTCTCTTTTGGGCCTTGCCCTGCTCTCTATCTTCTCTAACTTTTGTAGTTATCAAATGTTACGCCACGTGTCAGCCTTTGACTGGCCGCGATATTACGACCTGTCGCGATATCGCGATGGCACCATCCCCTCTGCCTTTGCCTCAAACTATCGTCGTGATATCACGACGAAACCATCCCATCTGCCTTTGCGTTGAACAATCATCGCAATATCGCGACGTCGCGATATCCCGACGGGACTTCACTGCTTACCTTTGCCTTGAACTATCGTCGCGATATCACGATGTCGTGATATCGCGACGTCGCGATATCATGACGGGACTTCACTCCCACCTATGCTTTGGACTATGGTCACGATATCACGACAAAACTGGCTCAAGCCCCGCCAAGCCTTTTGAGGTCGCGATTTCGTGACCCCTCCCCATGCTTCAAGAAACTTGCCCTCTTTGCTCCACAAAACTTCCCCCTTGGAAAACACCAAAAATAAAACAAATGCAAGGTACTTAGAAAATTTAAAAACATTTTTGGAAGATGCAAGATTGCTCTACGGTTACCGGATGCTCCTGCATCAATAGTCCAACAGACCCATTCTGCCAAATTCTCTAGGAAGACAATAAATATCCCATGCAAATCTATGAAATCTCTTTGTTTTAGAGGAATTATTCCAAAGAAAATCTCAAAGGAGTTTATCAAGCTTCTTATAGGAAGCCTATGAAGGAACCTAGCAAGAGTAATAGTATACATTTAGAGCAAATATAAAATTTACCTGCTAATGATAACTTCTTAGTAAGCTAGAAATCAAGTTTATTTTCAACTCTTTGAAGCACATAATTCCAAATCTAAGAAGAGGAGCCTTGAAAAGCAAAAGAAATACCAATAAACTTAAAAAATTCTCCAATATGGATCCAATTCCAATGATACCCTTGAATACAAGGCGACATAGACAAGAGAGATTGTCTAAAGCAGGAGGTATTCCTCGATTGTATACTAGAACTAGAGGTTGTGCAAAAGGTGTTCAAGAAAAATAGAGCATTAGAAACATTGTTCTCCTTTTCCCTTATAGTAAGAAGGGATTCATATGCAAAGTGACCATTAATAAGTTGTCCCTGATCATTCGAAAGAGCAATTCCTTTAATAAGACTTGGAGAAGCTTGAGTAGCTAAAATATAGTCGAAGGCTTCAACATCAAGCACATATAAAAAAGGAGCAATAGGACATCCTTGCCGAATAGACCTAAAAAGGCCCACTACTTCAAACTATGAATTTTTAATATTGAGAATAGTTGAAGCATCTCTAAATAGCATAGCAATAGTCTAAATGAAAACTAGCATGAATCCTAATAAAAAATGAGTGAATCTCCATTCAATGTAGTCATAAGATTTCTCAAAATTAATCTTAATAAAAATCATGTTCCGTTTTGACATCTGGCCCATTCCATGCCCTCCCAGACAACCAAAATATTGTTGAGGATGTACCTTCCTCGAATAAAGGCAGTTTGCTCTGATTTGACTATCAAAGGAAGAAGAGGCCTAAGGTGAAGAGTCAAATATTTATAACCAACATTCAACAAAGTAATATGCCTCCAATTAGTTATCAACTTTGGGTCCCCTTGCTTGGGTATGAATTTGAATATTTTGTATAGAGCATATATCTTTACTTGTAACTACGAAATATTTAAGAAAGTTCAATTTTCTCTTAATATTGTAGTAGAGGAATAAACCTCCATGTCAAAAACAAAAATTAGTATAATAAAATTTATATGACTTAAGGGTTATGAATATTTGCAATGGTTTTTCTATTTTTTTCATTAAGCATCTAAAAATTATAGGAAAATTTTAGTGTAAAATTGTTTTAAAATTTTTAACCCCTTGAAAAGAAATAAAACTATAATAATTATAAGTTACATACTATTTTGTAAAAAAACTTAAACCCTCTAAGAAGACATAATTATTTGCTTCACCAAAAATAAAATCATGAATATTTTTCAAAAGGCATAATGCTTTATGAAGTGAAAATGAAAAAATAAAATAATTGATCTGTTACAACTTAAAAAATTTCATTGGATTGAGACCACTTGTCCCTATTACAAAAATTCTCGTTAAAGCTTTTAGGTTTTTCATGGTAAATATTCCAAGTCTTTTTTGGAACAATAGAACATATCTATTATCAATATGGAAATGAAAAAATAAAATAATCAAACTAATAGAATTTAAACATTTTAATTGGGTTGAAACCTATAGCCCCACTTTTAAAACTTATTTTTAAATATTTTGGGTTTTTCAAGCTAATGATTCCATGCCTTGTGTAGAATAATGGACCACATACATCATTAATTTAGATTATATATTATCTAAAATGATACCAATATCCTTTGTAAAAGTTTACAATCAATATTCCATGAAAAAAATATTGTCAAACCTATTTAAGCAACATCTAGTTGAAAGGGATATATAAATTTTACAAAACGGAGAATACCAAATATCTAAAAGTGGAGACTCTAGAGACTTGACATTCTAATGTGCCCTCTTATCTAGGTTTCATAAGTATTATAATTCTTCTACTTTCACTTACTCATATGAAAACTACTGATGTAGTCGTATATGAAATTTTGAACATGATGTCTATGGTAGAACCTCTCATAGGTACCCAAATTAAAAAATTAAAAATGACACCTTGAAATTGGGATTTTTCAATCCAAAAAATACAAATAAGTGGTTCATAGGCATTTGGTATGCCAAATTCCTATAATAGAGTACCATGCAAGTGGCCAATACACTCATTATAAAACTTTTCCATTATTTAAATATGATAAAATATAGGAACCTTATGCTCTATCATGTAGGATTTGAATTTTGGTCTACCAAATACATAACCGATGCTTCATCCATGTTGATAATGGATAATGAAAATTTGATCATGATAAACACCTACAACTCCTATATTATTTTTTCATAGTTTAGGGAGGGTGAATTATCCTTTTGCAAGAGTTATTAGGATCTTATCCCAAGGCTCTTTAATATCCATATGGTTTGGATCCATTCAAACATTATGGTGATAAATAGTACAATTACATATTACGAATCCTTGTATTTGCATGAAAAAACTTCAAGCTTTACCTCTCTCATGAGAGAGAATGTTGAATATGATTTTAGGGTTATCATGAATGACTTATAATTTATCCATCATATATTTTGAGGGAAGTGGAAATTGAGTTAAAAAGTAAAATTCAAACCATAAATAACATAAAACAAAGTAACATTCATAATTATACTTGTAGAAAATGATATTACATGGCCAAAAGAATCTAACATAATCTAAAGTATTATATATAATTTACACCATCTCAATTAATAAGGAAATTATTATAAATTGAAACCAACTAAACCTTCACAAGCATTTGATACCATTGAAAGCTTCATATTCTAATGATTTAACACCATATCAATCATTCTAAATGTAGGTTATTATTTTATATTAAGAAACATAAATCCAATTAGAAGTTTTCCAAAAGTGTGTGTGAGATAGAGAGAAAGATATAGCATGTGTGTGTGTTTGTGTGCATGCATGAGTGCATGTGATTAAATGCTACATACTCTTCTAATTCATACATAGATATTGAATAAATGTCTCTCATTCAGAAGATATCTTCCATGATATGCAATATTAGGACTTAAGTAACTTATTAGAGATTTGAATTTAAAAAAAAAATAGACATCAAATTATTCTTATGGCTACATGCAAATGGGATTGGCATAAAAAAACTAGTTATCACCTATCACATTCCCTTTGAAACCTAATGTAATTTTCATTGATCATTTTGTCAAGGTCCCACATTTTGATTATTCAAAACATTTTTTACTCATGACTTTATTAAGGATTGAATCCCTTTGTTCTGATATTGGTAAAATAATTTAGTTCTCAAGACAAATTCCATGAGCAACATAGATTAATCATTCCCATAATTGAATAATAAAGGCCATGTAGCCTATCCAATTAAAAATTAGGTTACCTCTAATGCAACAAAATAAATATCACACTTTTAGCAAATGCAAATGATAAAATATACTATAAGAACCTAATGAATTTGGATAATCTAATAATCCTTCATAAAAACCACCAAAAATACTAGATGGTTCATATTCTAGTTTGGTCCTATAGAGGAAATACATAACATTAGTTAAATAAAAAATCTATCGAATGGTAGTCATAGTTTTTAAACATTTGCAACTAGTCCATTTTTACAAGCATTTTCAGAGATTATGGATCCTTACTCTGTTTATTTATAATTTTTTTGTATAATCTAATATCTTAATGAGGACATCCATGATTTCAATCTATGTTTTCATAAGAATAAGCAGAATTTCAGAAATATTTACACCAAATGAAGGACAATCCATTGACTATGGTAGCTTTAGATACTCACGTAGAGTTAATTAATGCCTAAAAAAATTAAACGTATTTCTAGTATCTTATAATGAATAGTTAATACTGAATAAATGCTCATGCCAACTAGAATATGGTTATTTAGTTCAGTGGTATTGATAGAGTATCAAGGAACTAGCTTTTCATTAGTTCAATAATTATATTTTTCCTCCTTAGTCTAGTCATAGCAAGTTACCTACACACGCATTATATACAAATATTTTCAACCTTTGTATCATTGTAGAAGAAACAATGAAAATCTATAAGAGCAACATAGATTTAGAGGAAGGAGCTATGGATCAAATTTTTCATGAAAAATGTAAGTAAAACGAATATGCAAGAAGAGTAGAACATGGTGTATATGTTAGGTATAATTGAATCATTAACAGTCATATCAACACCATGTTTTTTATATGATGAGTAACTAGTCAAATCTATACTAGTGGTCCCCATGGATGATTAATATTTTATTATCCTACCTTAGAACAACAAAATTAACCTCAAAAATAGAAGATAATGATTTTTTTCAACAAAGTAATATGAATTTCAAAGGAACAATAGAACAACATATGTACAAAATAACATGAGGATTCGCTAAATGTCAAGCACAAACTTCATGACTACAATATGTAATTATCTTATAACCTACTAAAGGATAATGATAGGGTTTTATCATACAAATAACAAGAAACCAATTCTTCTCCATAGGAATAATGCATAACACATCTTAAGGATCATCATAATGAGAAGCTTTCAAATTGTAAAACAAATGCCTACAAGCTTGCAAAGGGTCTTTTCTCTAAAATATAAGAAAAAATACTCTAATCAAACTAAGTTTTCTATAATTGAAAGAAAAGAAAATAATTGCTAAATTGAGATTAATCTAAGGGTATTATTTTCATAATACATCATAAGCCAAAAGAGACTCCAAAGAAAGATTCAAATCCTATATTAAAATAATATAACTTATAAGATCCATATTATAGGAATTATAGTGTTGTATTTTAATTTATTTAAAACTTTTTGACATTATGTATTACACGTATAAAAAAGGATAGCTAATTTTTGAACTTGTAGGTGGATATATTAAATTATAGCTACTATCACTCTTATTTGGTTAGATTATACATTATGTTGTGTTGCTTCTAAATAAGCACATTTTAATGACTCAATAATAAATGGGCAATACATCTAGATTCAAGTTACATAATAGGTATGTTGTCCCAAAGAGCTATTAGGAATGTAATTGTGGTGCACCTCTTGTACACCATATCAACGCACAACTATAATTAATAAAATTCCATATAATTAAAAATATATATAATAAATCTAAGTTTCTACCCTACTAAGGAAGTTTGGATAGACTTTATATTATGTAAATTAGTTTAGTCATGGCTAGTTTAATTGGCTAGTAAAGGCCACACACTATTTTCATCAATTGATCATGATAAATTTGAGTCAATTATATACTATTATCCATAGTTATACTTTGACTAAAATGTCAATTTGTTTTGGTAAATTAAAATATTAGATTAGAGATTTCATACAAGAATTCAGACTAATCCTGAAGAACAACGATGGATAAGAACAGTGAAGGTGGGAAAATTGTTGTTTTTGAAACCTTTGGTGTAGGGAAGGATGGCAGCAATGCAGGAGCATAGGATGACAACAAGGACTAGGATGGCACTAAGGAGGACAATGGTGATGCAGAGGATGGATGACCAAATCTCATGAACAACCTGAGATCTTCTGGGGAGAAGAACCCCCTGATACTGGGCCCCTTCCCCAATTATCTAAGGGACCCACTACTGATCCCACCAAGGTAGCATCCTATGCTAATATCCTTTCCAATGAAGGAAGTTGTCCTCACAAGCTTCCTACTACCACTATTATTCCTAATAGAAAAAACATCCGCATCCCTGAAAACATAGCCAACAACTATCTTTCAATGGAACGATATGCCCTCGTTGGGAAGTTTCTTGGAGGAAGACCCGATATGGAGACCATCCGTAGATGGGTTATCACTAAATGGAAGACCCTGGGAGATATGGATCTTTTTACCCTTTCTAGAGACTTCTTTGCAATCATACTTAGCAAAAATGAAGACACCAACTACATCCTCATAGGGGGGCCTTGGTTCTTAGGCTGAAAAAGCTTGTTCCTAAGGAAATGGGACTTGGATTTTGATCCTAAAATAGAGGATATCAACTACACCCCTATCTGGGTGTGCATTACAAACCTCCCCTTTCACCTCTAGCATGATAATATCCTCCTTGTCATTGCCAACATTATAGGGGACCTAGTTGCTACCAATCATGTCACTTGAGCTCACAAGTGTATGAACGTAGGCAGGATCTGTGTCAATGCTAACCTAGCATCAAATTTTCCAACCTATATCAACTTAATTCATAAATCCTATTACAAAAATCAACCCCTAGAGTATGAAAATAAACTAGTATTTTGTGTTGAGTGTCATACCCAAGGTCACCTCAGATCTTAGTGCCCTAACCTCAAAGCCTAGTTCACCATGGAGAAGGAATAGAGGTAAGATGAAGGTGCTTCCTGCTCACAAGGGGCCCCTGTAGACCAAAATAAAGGCAGAAGAAACCCATAAAATAGCAGCTTCTCCAAACCACAAAATAAATGGTAGAATCATACTCAGATAGGAAAAGGTCCTCATCAAAAGGTACCCCAAAACTTACCCAGCTTCTTCAAACCACCTGAGGAAACTCCAAAAGGTACCCCAAAACTTACCCAAATAGGAACAAATAGTTGTCCCCCAAAATCTAAACCCCAGAATACCCAGATTTCCCTATCCAAACCCACTCTTCAGGAAGAGCGTAAAGGTTCTCCCAAATAGTCTCAAGAAGGAACCAAGAAGTATCCTCAAGATACCCAAGTTCCTCCTGACCTGAACATCGACCTAAGTTTTGTCAATTCCCCCTCAAAGTCAGGACCTTCTCATAGTCCTCAAGATGGAAGTATGGAGAACTTTCATGAAAATATCATGGCAGACATGATATCTCCCCATATGATTTAGCACAGTGGAAGACCTCCCAGTCCTATCTTGGAGTAGATCATTTTGTATAAGTTCAGCCCAAACCAAACCATAATTACCACCAAATCACCCATTTATTTTGGAAGCAAGTAAAAAGGGGAAGACCTTCAAAATATTAAACTTGGAAGAGAGGTGTTGTGGATGACATAGCCAATGGAATTCAAAAAACCCTCTTTCCCACCATTGCCTCTCAACCTAGAGAGGATAATAGAAGCTCCAAACCCCCCACCATCAAGTAATGGGAGGCAAAAAAGTACCCAAATATTCTAAATGAAGATCCTCTTATGGAATATGAGAGGCCTAAATGGTCCAGCTAAACAAAGACTTGTTAATTCTATAATGAGATATAAAACCCTCAATTCTCATTATGTAGAAAAATAAGATAAACGCTAACAGTTCTATAACAATAGCCAACATGATTTAGAAAAACGTAGGTATGGTTTGTAGTGATGCTATAGAATCCTTTGGAGGCCTTATGTGTCTATGGGACAAACAAAAAGTAGATGGCCAATTAGTACATTCCAGTGACAAAATCTTAAGTGTACTCTTTCATGATTGCAACAACAACCTGTCCTAGATCCTCACCAATGCCTATCCTCCTAACACCATTGCTGGGAGAACTCAGATATGGAAACCCTGAGTAGAATAAAGGACTCTTTTAAGAACATTCCTAGATTTTGGTAGGAGACTTCAACACCCCCCTATATCCTTCAAAAAAAAAATGGGGGACTGAAATCCTGGTTAAAAGCATGGAGGATTTCAATGACTTTGTTAATTCGAACAACCTAATGGATATAAAACTCAAAAATGCTAAATTCACATGGAGCAACAAAAGAGTGGGAATACAACACATATTAATCAAGTTAGATAGGGTTTTCCTCTCCCAAGAAGTAGTCCAGGTGTTTGGGGATGCTTGTCTTCATCCTCTTCGAAAATAGGGTCAGATTATAATCCCCTCATCCTTGAGATTTACAAATCCAATTCTTACAAAAGGCCTTTCATATTTGAGGCTATGTGGGTACACCATCCAAATCTGGGGTAGAGGGTTTTCCATTACTGGCAACAAGATTTTCAAGGACACCTCTCCTACAAAATTGCTCAAAAGCTCAAAAGTCTCAAGGAAGATTGATGTGAATCCAGTTGCAAGAGGTCAAAACAAAATACCTCCCATTACATAAAAACTACGGTAAATGAAAATAATATGTAAAACCCTCCATTTACATAAAAACTACAATAAATAAAAATAATCAGTAAAACCTTCCATTCACATAAAAACTACAGTACATGGAAATAAACCAATAATTTTTTTTTTCTCATTCCTGGATTCACTTCCCCTTTTACAATGCAATACCAAGGGAATATATATCCCCAAAGAAACCCTAAAAAAAAACCCTAAAACTTGAAGCCCTAAAAGAAACCTTAAAAGAAAACCCTAAAGCTTAAAACCCTAAAAATAAAAAAATTACTATTTTTGGCAAATTGATTTTTCCACCAAAAAATGCCTTTTTAAGTAATTACTATTTTCGGCAAATTATTTTTTTCATAAAAAATGTTTTTTTTAGTAATTACCATTTTCGGCAAATTATATTTTGCATCAAATAATTCTATTTTAAGTAATAAAAAAATTACTTTAAAACTTCTTTTAAAAAAACCCTCTAAAGATAGGCTCCTGCATCATTCTCCTTTGGTTGAAAAGAACTCTGCTCCTACGAGTTCCTCCGATCAAACTCATAATCGCTCTCCATAGAGTGCCACACATTTGCAAGTACTCCTTAAAGTACCAATACCTTTCTGAGGTTTTATATCTCAAACCTCCTACAAGCACTACACATAGTGCCAATTTATTCCTTCAAGGTTTTAAAATAGCAAACCTCCTACAAGCACTACACAAAGTGTCAATTCTTCCCTCTGAGGTTTTTAATAAAAAAAAACTCCTGCAAGCACTACACAGAGTGCCAATTTATTTCTTTAAGGTTTTACAAACCTTCTGCAAGCACTACACAAAGTGTCAATTCCTCCTTCTAAGGTTTTATATAAAAAAACCTCCTACAAGCACTTACACAGAGTGCCAATTTCTTTCTCCAAGGTTTTACAAACCTTCTGCAAGCACTACACAAAGTGCCAATCTCTTTCTCTGAGGCTTTTACATAAAAAAACCTCCTGCAAGCACTTACACAGAGTGCCAATTTCTGTCTCCAAGGTTTTACAAACCTTCTACAAGCACTGCACATAGTGCCAATTTTTTTTATTTTTTTTTAGCCTCTTTGCTCTCCTCTCCTTTTCTTTTTTCTTCTCTTCTCTTTTCTCCTCCCAACAAGATCCAACTTGCTCTGATACCAAATGATGTGAATCCAGCTGCAAGAGGTCAAAACAAAATACCTCCCATTACATAAAAACTATGATAAATAAAAATAATATGTAAAACCCTCCATTTACATAAAAACTACAATAAATGAAAATAATCATTAAAACCTTCCATTCACATAAAAACTACAATACATGGAAATAAACCAATAAATAATTTATTTTCTCATTCCTGGATTCACTTCCCCTTTTACAATGCAATACCAAGGGAATATATATCCCCAAAGAAACCCTAAAAGAAAACCCTAAAACTTGAAGCCCTAAAAGAAACCTTAAAAGAAAACCCTAAAGCTTAAAACCCTAAAAATAAAAAATTACTATTTTTGGCAAATTGATTTTTCCACCAAAAAATGCCTTTTTAAGTAATTACTATTTTCGGCAAATTATTTTTTCATAAAAAATTGCCTTTTTTAGTAATTACCATTTTCGGAAAATTATATTTTGCGTCAAATAATTCCATTTTAAGTAATAAAAAAATTACTTTAAAACTTCTTTTAAAAAAACCTCTAAAGATAGGCTCCTGCATCATTCTCCTTTGGTTGAAAAGAACTCTGCTCCTGCGAGTTCCTCCGATCAAACTCATAATCGCTCTCCATAGAGTGCCACACATCTGCAAGTACTCCTCAAAGTACCAATCTCCTTCAAGGTTTTATATCTCAAACCTCCTCCAAGCACTACACATAGTGCCAATTTATTCCTTCAAGGTTTTAAAATAGCAAACCTCCTGCAAACACTACACAAAGTGCCAATTCTTCCCTCTGAGGTTTTTAATGAAAAAAAACCTCCTACAAGCACTACACAGTGCCAATTTATTTCTTTAAGGTTTTACAAACCTTCTGCAAGCACTACACAAAGTGTCAATTCCTCCTTCTGAGGTTTTATATAAAAAACCTCCTGCAAGCACTTACATAGAGTGCCAATTTCTTTCTCCAAGGTTTTACAAACCTTCTGCAAGCACTACACAAAGTGTCAATCTCTTTCTCTGAGGCTTTTACATAAAAAAACCTCCTGCAAGCACTTACACAGAGTGCCAATTTCTGTCTCCAAGGTTTTACAAACCTTCTGCAAGCACTACACATAGTGCCAATTTTTTTTATTTTTTTGGAGCCTCTTTGCTCTCCTCTCCTTTTCTCTTTTCTTCTCTTCTCTTTTCTCCTCCCAACAAGATCCAACTTGCTCTAATACCAAATGATGTGAATCCAGCTGCAAGAGGTCAAAACAAAATACCTCCCATTACATAAAAACTACGGTAAATGAAAATAATATGTAAAACCCTCCATTTACATAAAAACTACAATAAATGAAAATAATCAGTAAAACCCTCCATTCACATAAAAACTATAGTACATGGAAATAAACCAATAAATAATTTTTTTTCTCATTCCTGGATTCACTTCCCCTTTTACAATGCAATACCAAGGGAATATATATCCCCAAAGAAACCCTAAAATAAAACCCTAAAACTTGAAGCCCTAAAAGAAACCTTAAAAGAAAACCCTAAAGCTTAAAACCCTAAAAATAAAAAAATTACTATTTTCGGCAAATTGATTTTTCCACCAAAAAATGTCTTTTTAAGTAATTACTATTTTCGGCAAATTATTTTTCATAAAAAATTGTCTTTTTTAGTAATTACCATTTTCGGCAAATTATATTTTGCGTCAAATAATTCCATTTTGAGTAATAAAAAAATTACTTTAAAACTTCTTTTAAAAAACCCTCTAAAGATAGGCTCCTGCATCATTCTCCTTTGGTTGAAAAGAACTCTGCTCTTGCGAGTTCCTCCGATCAAACTCATAATCGCTCTCCATAGAGTGCCACACATCTGCAAGTACTCCTCAAAGTACCAATCTCCTTCTGAGGTTTTATATCTCAAACCTCCTACAAGCACTACACATAGTGTCAATTTATTCCTTCGAGGTTTTAAAATAGCAAACCTCCTGCAAGCACTACACAAAGTGTCAATTCTTCCCTCTGAGGTTTTTAATAAAAAAAACCTCCTACAAGCACTACACAGAGTGCCAATTTATTTCTTTAAGGTTTTACAAACCTTCTGCAAGCACTACACAAAGTGTCAATTCCTCCTTCTGAGGTTTTATATAAAAAAACCTCCTGCAAGCACTTACATAGAGTGCTAATTTCTTTCTCCAAGGTTTTACAAACCTTCTGCAAGCACTACACAAAGTGCCAATCTCTTTCTCTGAGGCTTTTACATAAAAAAACCTCCTACAAGCACTTACACAAAGTGCCAATTTCTGTCTCCAAGGTTTTACAAACCTTCTGCAAGCTGCCACATTTTTTTTGGAGCCTCTTTGCTCTCCTCTTCTTTTCTCTTTTCTTCTCCCAACAAGATCCAACTTGCTCTGATACCAAATGATGTGAATCCAGCTGCAAGAGGTCAAAACAAAATACCTCCCATTACATAAAAATTATGGTAAATGAAAATAATATGTAAAACCCTCCATTTACATAAAAACTATAATAAATGGAAATAATCAATAAAACCCTCCATTCACATAAAAACTACAGTACATGGAAATAAACCAATAAATAATTTTTTTTCTCATTCCTGGATTCACTTCCCCTTTTACAATGCAATACCAAGGGAATATATATCCCCAAAGAAACCCTAAAACTTGAAGCCCTAAAAGAAACCCTAAAAGAAAACCCTAAAGCTTAAAACCCTAAAAATAAAAAAATTACTATTTTCGGCAAATTGATTTTTCCACCAAAAAATGCCTTTTTAAGTAATTACTATTTTCGACAAATTATTTTTTCATAAAAATTTGTCTTTTTTAGTAATTACCATTTTCAGCAAATTATATTTTGCGTCAAATAATTCCATTTTGAGTAATAAAAAAATTACTTTAAAACTTCTTTTAAAAAAACCCTCTAAAGATAGGCTCCTGCATCATTCTCCTTTGGTTGAAAAGAACTCTGCTCCTACGAGTTCCTCTGATCAAACTCATAATCGCTCTCCATAGAGTGCCACACATCTGCAAGTACTCCTCAAAGTACCAATCTCCTTCTAAGGTTTTATATCTCAAACCTCCTACAAGCACTACACATAGTGCCAATTTATTCCTTCAAGGTTTTAAAATAGCAAACCTCCTGCAAGCACTACACAAAGTGCCAATTCTTCCCTCTGAGGTTTTTAATGAAAAAAAAACCTCCTGCAAGCACTACACAGAGTGCCAATTTATTTCTTTAAGGTTTTACAAACCTTCTACAAGCACTACACAAAGTGTCAATTCCTCCTTCTAAGGTTTTATATAAAAAAACCTCCTACAAGCACTTACACAGAGTGCCAATTTCTTTCTCCAAGGTTTTACAAACCTTCTGCAAGCACTACACAAAGTGTCAATCTCTTTCTCTGAGGCTTTTACATAAAAAAATCTCCTGCAAGCACTTACACATAGTGCCAATTTCTGTCTCCAAGGTTTTACAAACCTTCTGCAAGCACTGCACATAGTGCCAATTTATTTTTATTTTTTTGGAGCCTCTTTGCTCTCCTCTCCTTTTCTCTTTTCTTCTCTTCTCTTTTCTCCTCCCAACAAGATCCAACTTGCTCTGATACCAAATGATGTAAATCCAGCTGCAAGAGGTCAAAACAAAATACCTCCCATTACATAAAAACTACGGTAAATGAAAATAATATGTAAAACCCTCCATTTACATAAAAACTGCAATAAATAAAAATAATCAGTAAAACCCTCCATTCACATAAAAACTACAATACATGGAAATAAACCAATAAATAATTTATTTTCTCATTCCTGGATTCACTTCCCCTTTTACAATGCAATACCAAGGGAATATATATCCCCAAAGAAACCCTAAAAGAAAACCCTAAAACTTGAAGCCCTAAAAGAAACCTTAAAAGAAAACCCTAAAGCTTAAAACCCTAAAAATAAAAAAATTACTATTTTCGGCAAATTGATTTTTCCACCAAAAAATGTCTTTTTAAGTAATTACTATTTTCGGCAAATTATTTTTTCATAAAAAATTATCTTTTTTAGTAATTACCATTTTCGGCAAATTATATTTTGCATCAAATAATTCCATTTTGAGTAATAAAAAAATTACTTTAAAACTTCTTTTAAAAAACCCTCTAAAGATAGGCTCCTGCATCATTCTCCTTTGGTTGAAAAGAACTCTGCTCCTACGAGTTCCTTCGATCAAACTCATAATCGCTCTCCATAGAGTGCCACACATCTGCAAGTACTCCTCAAAGTACCAATCTCCTTCTGAGGTTTTATATCTCAAACCTCCTGCAAACACTACACATAGTGCCAATTTATTCCTTCGAGGTTTTAAAATAGCAAACCTCCTGCAAGCACTACACAAAGTGCCAATTCTTCCCTCTGAGGTTTTTAATGAAAAAAAAACCTCCTGCAAGCACTACACAGAGTGCCAATTTATTTCTTTAAGGTTTTACAAACCTTCTACAAGCACTACACAAAGTGTCAATTCCTCCTTCTGAGGTTTTATTTAAAAAAACCTCCTGCAAGCACTTACACAGAGTGCCAATTTATTTCTCCAAGGTTTTACAAACCTTCTGCAAGCACTACACAAAGTGTCAATCTCTTTCTCTGAGGCTTTTACATAAAAAAACCTCCTACAAGCACTTACACAAAGTGCCAATTTTTGTCTCCAAGGTTTTACAAACCTTCTGCAAGCACTGCACATGGTGCCAATTTTTTTTTTTTAGCCTCTTTGCTCTCCTCTCCTTTTCTCTTTTCTTCTCTTCTCTTTTCTCCTCCCAACAAGATCCAACTTGCTCTGATACCAAATGATGTAAATCCAATTGCAAGAGGTCAAAACAAAATACCTCCCATTACATAAAAACTACGGTAAATGAAAATAATATGTAAAACCCTCCATTTACATAAAAACTGCAATAAATAAAAATAATCGGTAAAACCCTCCATTCACATAAAAACTACGATTAATGGAAATAAACCAATAAATAATTTATTTTCTCATTCCTGGATTCACTTCCCCTTTTACAATGCAATACCAAGGGAATATATATCCCCAAAGAAACCCTAAAACTTGAAGCCCTAAAAGAAACCCTAAAAGAAAACCCTAAAGCTTAAAACCCTAAAAATAAAAAAATTACTATTTTTGGCAAATTGATTTTTCCACCAAAAAATGCCTTTTTAAGTAATTACTATTTTCGGTAAATTATTTTTTCATAAAAATTTACCTTTTTTAGTAATTACCATTTTCGGAAAATTATATTTTATGTCAAATAATTCCATTTTGAGTAATAAAAAAATTACTTTAAAACTTCTTTTAAAAAAACCCTCTAAAGATAGGCTCCTACATCAAAGATCTAAAAAATTGGAACAGAGAAGTCTTCGATAACCTCTTTGTCAACAAACAATCTCTTAAAGAAAGACTTGAAAAGATAGAACTAAAAATTCAAAATGGGACACTAGATGATCAGACTAAAGATGAAGAGAAACAAATCCTTACCGAGCTCCACAATGTCCTTGCCTGTGAAGAATCCTTTTGGTGGCAGAAATCTAGAGCTCTCTGGCTCAAAGAAAGAGAGTCTAATATAAAATTCTTCCATGTGTCTACTCTAAGGAATAGAAGCAACAATCGAATCAAAGAATTGACTAAAATTGATGGCACTTCCACTTCAGATTTAGAGGAAATCATAAATGAAGCTAGCTCTTACTTCAGAAACCTCCTTGAGGATGATAATTTTTGCTTGACCTCTACCCAAGCCTCCATGCTTTATCACATCCCCCACTCTATTTTAGACAATGTCAATTCCAACTTAATTTCCCCCTTTTAGGATTAAGAAATCAAGTCTACCCTTTTCTCTATGAATCCTAATAAAGCCCCAGGACTTGATGGTTATCCCCCCCATTTCTTTCAAACTTTATGGGATATTATCGGTCTTTATGTGTGCCTAGCCATTTTTAGTCTTCTAAGAGAATTATGTGGGGTTATAACTCCACTTTCATTGCCCTAATTCCTAAAAACCCCACTACAAAATCCTTAGCTGACTACAGACCCATTAGCCTATGTAATGTTGCATACAAGATTCTCACCAAGCTCATGGATAGTAGGATGAAGAGTATCTTTCCTAGAATCATTTATCCTTGCCAAGGAAGTTCTGTCCAAGGCAGATCAATCCTATATGGTGTCATCTCCATCCATGAAGCCTTCCACTCTTCCTCAAATACTAAGAAGTCCTCCTTTGTTCTCAAACTTGACATGAATAAAGCTTATGATAGAGTTAATTGGGACTTTCTTCTGGCCATCTTGCTTAAATTTGGTTTCCATCCTAAGTGGGTCGAGCTCATCAAATTCTGCATATCTTCTCCTTGGTTCTCTATCCTCATCAATGGATCCACCACAATATATTTCCAAAGCAACAGAGGCATTAGATAGGGGGATCTCATATCATCCCTTTTATTCATCATCATCGTCGAAGCCCTAGGAAGAACCATTCAAGCTGCTTGTAGAATAGGTCTTATGTCAGGAATTAAAGCTTCTTCTGAGACCACCCCGATATTGCATCAACAATTTTTGGATGATGCTATTATGTCCACTAATGCTTTTTTTTTGAGGTGTAGGTGATTAAATTCAATATTAATATTTACAAAGCAGCTATCAGGAAAAAGGTTAACTTCAGCAAGAGCAAAATGTATTTTCTAAATACACCTATCCAAAGACAGAGTAATATTTACAAAATTCTTGAATTCTCTATGGCCATCCTACCAACAACATACCTTGGCCTTCCATTTTTTTTGTGGTCAACCTACAGCTTCCATGCGGAATAATGTTATAGAGAGAATCCAAAAAAACTTGCAATATGGAAGGGTAACCTCTTATGTCAAGCTAACAAATGCACTTTAACTTAAGTTGCTCTTCAAAGCATCTTTGCGTATTTCCTCTTTGTTTTTTGAGCCCCTATTGCAGTCTCCCATAGAATAGAGTAGATTAAAAAAAAAATCTTTAGATAGAAACTAAGAACAAACAAAGGATCCATCTTGTGGCCTGGGATAAAGTTTACAAACCCAAAGATAAAGGAGGTTTGGATATTAGAAGGGTCCATTCCATCAATACAATATTGATAGCCAAGCAAGCATGGATACTTGTGTCTAGTTCCAGAAATGAGTGGACCTCTATTGTCAAAAGGAAATATCTACAAGATGGCAACTTTTTCAGTGATAATACTCCTATCTGATGTTCAGCCTCATGGAACTCCATTATAAGCACTAGGTCTCTCCTCAATAAAGGCCTAAGGTGGAATTTGTGATATGGAAGTAAAATTGATTTCTGGGACAACAAATGGATCACCCAAGATCCTCTCATTAATGATCCTATTCTATCTAGACTCAAAGCTTTCACTGATTCTAGGATAGGGAACAAAGTCTATGACTTCATTTACATCCAAAATAGCATTAGCAAGTGGAAAATCATTAGGTTCCCTATATTTCCTAATGAATCATCTATTCTAAACTCCCTCCTGCATTCTACCATCATCCCCTCAATTAATTATTTGGATCAATTCATTTGGGAACCTTCAGAATGTGGGGATTTCATAGTCAGATCTACCTATCTCCTTTTCCTTGATGATGAGGATACCATGTTGCCTTTCAACCTTGTATGGATCAAGTCGCTCATACCTAAGGTTTCCTTCTTCACCTAGTTAGCTATTCAAGTGAAAATCCTGACTATAGAAAACCTAATCAAGAAAGGTATTCCCATCCATAATATATGTACTCTCTACCTAAATGCTTGGGAATCCACCTCCCACATTTTCCTCCACTGCCCCTTCTCCTCATCCATCCTTGACTTTATATTCCATTCCTTCCACATTGAGTGAGCCAAACCTTACTCCATAGGTGATCTCTTTGCCCATTGGTCCTCCCTCTTTCATGACCCTTGCCTCAAATTCTTTTGGAATACTTGCCTCCACCACTTCCTTTGGCAAGTTTGGCTTGAAATAAATAGTAGAGTCTTCTCCCAAAGGCCAAGCATTCCAAAGCTAATCACCAACAAAATCCTAGTCAATGCCATGGAAAATACTTCCCTCACACCCCCTTCCACCAAACCGGCATCTAGGTTTGATACTGATATAGGCAAGGCTCTTGGCCTATCCTTAGAGGATTTTTGTCTTCTTGCCAACCACATAATAGAATCTAAATGGATTCCTCCATCAATGGGATGGTTCAAACTAAATTTTGATGGAGCTGCTAAGGGTAACCCAGGGGAAGGACGAGCAGAAGGCATCCTCAAAAACCACCAAGGATAAGTCATCCTAGCCTTAACTAAGGGATTGTGTGAACAGACCAACCATGTTGCTGAAGCAAAAAGCACGTGGAGGAGGATTTCCATTGCAAAGAACTTTTCCAGCAAGCTGATAGTCGAAGGAGACTCCCTCAACATCATCAATTACCTCAGGCACAACAATAGCAGTCCTTCCTAAATAATTAGAGACTATATTGAAGGATCCAGGAATCTAGTACTTGACATGCAAAAATTCACATTCCAACATGCTTACAAAGAAGCAAACAAGGTTGTGGATAGGCTAGCTAACATCAAAGTTCACATGGTCAACATTCAGACCTAGAATGATGACATTCCTAAGGATATTTGTCATATTGCCAACTAGGAAAAACCTCAAAGGAGTAATCATATTGGTCCTCCTCACTAGGATGTTGTCCTCTAGGACCTCCATCCTTTGCCTCATGAGTAACATCAATAGAATCTGGGGGATATCCATGTCCCTCGTAAATATTCCTAACCATTACGACAAATGTGACCTCCTTAACACATATTCATCCATATCATCCAAAATTTTTGCCAATAGATCATCTAGTTGTCCATCCACATCACCCACCACCGAAATATCACCTTTTTTTGGGCTTTCATTATTGGAATGTATGCTAATGTGTGCTTTAAATATTGGTCAAACATATGCAGGTACCAAAATGACGTGTTGATTTCCAATAATAGAAGGTTTATCAGAGGTCTCCATCATAATCACACAATATGATCATTATGGCATCATAATCATACCATCCTTGGGACCAGTAACCTCCAATCCCAACACAAAACTATAGCCCGAAGAAAGTTTATCACCACCAACTCCGGGATTAGGACGTGGTAGTGCAAGAGTAAGAGAAATGCTACCAATGGTCATCTAAAGCTGACAGCCCACATTTTGAATCTCACTATCCTGAGAAATCATGGAGGAGTAAGCAATCTCTCCAAAAACTCCAGTCCCGATTCCAATGCAATTTTTGTCAAGGTTATTTTTCCAAACCTTCCCATTATCCTCAATCAGTGTCATTTTCTGAGCAATCAGGCCCTTCTCAAGTGCGAGCCACCCTATCCCCGTGTGCCAAATTTTCCTTGCTCCCATGTCTTCTTTTTTGGCTCTCTCTCATGCTCGGTTATGATTAATTTTTGCATCCCTCAACTTTCATGGTGTTTTTCCCAAGTCTCCTTCCATTTATACACTACTCCTCCTCGCCTAGCCATCGCCTCCTAGAATTTCCCTCTTTGCATGCACAGTATTCTATCCTTTTCACTCACTGTTGTATTTCTTATCCATTTCCACTTCAACCCCCAACACATGTCCACCATGCCCTTCATTTAACCCAGCCCTTTCGTGTGTGATCTCATTGCGGAGAAAATCCTTAAGGACCACCACTTTTTTCCCTTTCTCCATATGTTTTTTGGCGATGAGCTAGATATTACTTTAGCCTTTCTAGAGACTTGGAAAAATGGTTCTATCATTGTGCGTGAAAGAAGTTTCATGGTAGACCTCCATATTTTATCTACAATTACTAGCTAGAATCCTAAAGGGTGCTCTATCCATAGGCACAAACATAACTGGGAGGTTGAACTCAAGGAGTTCAAGGAGAATGAGAAGATCCTCAAAAATGCCAAGAACCTTGGGATTTACAGAAGCGACCTGAATACCCCTTGGGACGATGTGATGAAACCAATTATGGAATTCATCACTGTCGATGACCCCGAAAAATCCCTCAACACCTACCATTTGGCCTTTGTTAATCATTTCTGTGACATCAACCCCCTCAGTATCACCTAGTTTTTCCTCAACTATATTAATTTCTTGATTAATACCTACAAAAACAAAAAGATCCACAATATTCCTCTCCATTAGGGCCTTTTCAAGGTCATTTATACCTATGTGCTAGCCAAAAACCCCAAACCCAATCCAAGCATCTCCAACCCTGCCAAACCTGCGGGGTCTTATACCCACATTACCCTTGGCAAAAAAATAGGAAGGCCATTGAGGCTGTCATGAAATTGAAGGAAAGGAAAAGTATTAGTTTGGAAAGCGTAGAAGAACCTATGAGGAAGTTTTCTTACCTTCAAAATCTGACAACACAATGCCACATAATTGAAATAAAAAGTGAGGAGGAAACTGAATATGAGATAAAACACCTAAAGGAATTCATCATTTCTTTGACTACTGCCATGATGAATGTCCTAGTCAATTTGATGATTGACATCCGGGAAGGACTTCAAAAGCTATTATTTGGTGGTCATAGTATCCAAGAGGTCGATGGCGGGTCTAAAGCTGAGAAGGAGATTACGGTTAAATAAGAGCCCAAGGAAACTGATCAGGATGATACCAAGGATGAGGATAGGATCATCGATAAGGATTATTTCCCTCATCTCCTTAGTTTTTGCTTCAAAGGCTACCCTATGTGGAGCTTGTTCTTCTTCTGTTAGATGATCGTCTCATGTTCTCACGGATACTCTGCGTGGATGCTATTCCTTTTTGTAATGCAGGATTATCGTCTTAGGGTGTGTCCTTCACTTCTGTGTTCTTAAGTTTGAGGCTGCGTCCTCTTTTTTGGCTTCTATGATTTTAAGATCAGTGATTTGTCCTTGTTGCTACTATCTTTTGTTCATAGCAAGCACTGTTGGTTTTGTATCAAGGTTTTGAGAACCTTAAACCCATTTTAGTAATATCAATTTGACCTCTATGTCAAAATAGTGTTTCTTCTAGTATGTGAGATTATGCTCATCTCCTTTATCATTTTCAAATTTATTAGCTAATATCTCATCTTTGTTTCTATTTTGTAATAAAGTCTTACAAAAAGGATAGAAAATATATATTTGGTTATAAAAATATCAAATAAATAGATATAGTTATTACTTTCTAAGTTAGGTACATAATTGGAAGCCCATTCAATCGCATTATAGGACAATTTTGTTTCTTTGTTTTGTAGGCTACTATTTTGCTTTGTAAGGAAGTTTTGTGAAACATATAGGAGACAAATTTCTTTTACAAATTATTTAAAAGGGGATACATCTTGTTTGCATCTTTGGCACTAGGTATGAAAAGTTAAGTGTGTGTAGCTACATCCTAGGATAAGCTTACTTGTTTTTAGATTCTCAAATTTTTGCTCAAAATAAATAATTTTTTATCACTTTTTTAAGCCTCCAAAGAAACATATCATGTAGAATAGGGTTTTGAATTATTGCATGTATTTGCATTTGCATTTTACATCCTAATAATAGATCTTGGCATTTAGAATAAGATAGGACTGTAGAGAGTATATTTTGCTTCACATTAAATACAAGGTGTTTGCGAACTTAACCATTAAACTAGCTTCGTAGGGCATAATAAGACATCCCCAAATTGTGAGTGTGATCTTGAGTGAAAAGAGGCATGCACTATTGTGATCATATTTATTTGCATGATAACATCTTTGGTGAACCCAATGTGAACATCATAATAGGTCTTGTTGTGGATATTTTCTGCTTACCTCCTTATAACATGACATATCATAGGAATCCCAAGAATCACAGTAGACTCCGGTGGATTTACCTCTTTGACCTAGGAATAGATTATCAGAATGACTCTAGATAGACCAGGTCAGGTAAGGAAACCCCAAATAATGGGTTTGGATGTTTACCATTTGGATACAATCACCCATGCATTACCAAATTTGATGATATTATATTTTCTTTATTATTTTGTGACCAAACCAAGAAATATTAAAACATATCAAGACCAGATCGGTGCCATGTCCATTGGGTAGTCGTAGCAGGTTTATATTTATTGTTAACTTAGAAAGGAAAGTGAAAGGAGAACTAGTTCATCTTCATTCATTCAAATTATGTAATCAATAAAAATTATTAAACTAGTGAAGGAAGGCATCACCCACACATTCAAATTACATGAATATGTAAATAAGCAGGCACATAAATCATAACATAGGAAATTCCAGGAACAAAGTTGAAGTTTATATATGAAATGATTTACATAAAAATATCTATAGAGTGCTTAGGTCTTATATGATAATAAGTACAATGCCTCCCTTGTTCAAATATCATAATAGGAGGCTATTTATCTCCATCTTGATTGCAGCGATGCGAGAGCCTCCAACTCTAGTGCATCCATTGGAAATAATCTCAGTAGAGAAAGCTTCGTCGATGGTCCTTGAAAATGGTAAAATAAAAGGTGAGATAAGAAATACATGAAAGACACACAAAGGAAAATACGTCTAGATTTTAGACACAGATATACCTGGACTTAAGTTTTCTCTCTTAGATATTTGATCAAAATTACCATCGCTGCAATATGGTCTTCTATATATAGGGGTAGATGATAAAGCGAGGTTGTAACTATTTTCTCATCGGTCCTCCATTTGTCTTGATATCCTCTTTCTTATAAAAATGTGATAGAATAAAAAATGGGCACATGGCCCATGCCCTTCTCCTTATAGGGATGATGGTTGTTGTGTGTTGTCCTTCCTGCTATCTTGAGTAGGAGGCTCTTTTGTGTTTGATCGTGAGCTTCCTTTGGTATGTTGGGACCCACCTCTTCCCTTATAATATTATGTAGACTGATAAATATACACCCATGCCTCATCATGTAAGGTCAAGGCAAACGTTAGTAGGTTGACATCTTGTGTGACCTAATTCACCCATTCCTTGGACCACTCCACGGTGTACTCAGTAAAGACACATAAGCGATCCATCATATCCACGAAATAGGTGAACTATTTTGATAATTTTGTACTTTAATCAAAGTCAAAGTCTTGTATTTTATTGAACACAAAATATTTGATATCAAGGGCTTGGATAAATTCATCTAGCGTAAGCCCACAGTCACTTAGCTCATCCTCTACTTCCTATTCGGATCTGGTGATCTCTTGGTCCCAATGAAGCCAACTTGTTCTATTTTGTAGATAGATGAAAATTTTCTCTTATTCTTCTACAAATAAATAGATAGAACCATATCTCAAGGTAGTTGTCCCTATGCTAATCTCCACATATTTTTCTTTGAATTTTTGGAATACAGGATATATCAGGTTCACTCTTTGATCGACTTACTGTAACAGGTCTCCTAGGATATTATAGAATATTTGTGATATGTCATCCATTTTTTCTTGTACCTTATCCTTCATCTCCTACTTGAATTCATCAATGGACCCATAGTGGTCACTAGCCTATGCGAAGATGGCATGAGATGGAGCCAACATTTGCTTTAATTGATTGATATCTGCCTATAGTTGTTACACCTTAAGCAGTAACTATTCTACCTCCATAGCTTTGGTTTTTAAAACTGCAACCTCCTTCTCCATTGCTTTTACAACCTATACTTGAGAGGTTATGTTACGTGTGATTTCGTCATATCTAGTAGGGCAACCTTAGCCATCATTACTCCCTTATCGAGGTCAATCATGGCCTCCTTTAGGCTTGGTGGTAGAGGGATAGTAAATGTGGTAGTGGACACATCACATATTTCCTATCTTGTTGTCCCTCTAGACCTGGTCACTCCTTTACTAGGAGATCTTTGCTCATCCATGTCTTGTATTTGGTCTTCATTGATCGTTAATTGGAGTGAGTCCCTTATTTTGGACAGTGTGAAATTCTCTATGCTTAAATCCACCGAATTGGTTATGGTCCTTTTATTGATAGAGGATTGTGAGGGACTTTCTTCTTGAACTTCATGTTCCCTAAGTATGCTTGATAGTCCCATAAGCTCTTGTATCTTCTTTAGGACCTTCCGAACAATTGGATGTTCCTGTTGGTTGATCACCAGGGTGGTGGATAACAATGTGGATTGGTCAGCTACCAGATTAGTCTGATCAAATGGTGACATCAATGTATTGACCAATGATGCAAAAATTTGTACTTTCTATGAGTAAGTGACTAACTTTTTTCCTTTTGATGTTGTAATGGAAGAGCTATAGGATGATGGGAGTCTTGTTTACTCCTATTGAGCTTCATCTACTATCCTCATCATGAATTTAAATAAATCAATATTCTACTAAAAAACCTAAAAGGTGGGGTCCTAGAATTCTTCTAGGGGAGCAGCTGCGGCCAAAGGGACCACCTTATCGACCAACAATCACCTATGAAGCCTCAAATTAGATCCATAGTCTCCAACTACTTCTAATTTATTGTGCGACCTATTTTCCATTTTCCACACCAAGTCTATTGACTTTTCCAACCTAAGCACCTTTTGCATTTCATCTTCAAATTTTTCCTCCATGTGTGTGACCTGTAAGAGAGAAAATTTTGATGAGATAATGTGCCTATGATGTTCGTGCGGGTCGTAGGGTCTCCAAGTTACTTCCTGGAATCAATACATATCCATATTCCATATAGCCCGTAACAAGGAGAAGTGGCTGATATATGTGTAAAGGTCCATCTTGCAGGGAATCAATATCCATGGGATACTCCCCTTTTTCCTTATAGATCAAATATTTACCTCTTTCTCTATCTTCCAGGATATCTCTAGGATGGCTATGGATGTCGAGCAATATTTCGGTAATACTTTTAGTAGTAACTTGGACCCATACATCCTTATATAGGAAAATTATTTTGTATAAAAGAAATCACCTGCCTTAGCTTTGTGTAGGAATGTCATTACCCCAACTCCAAATCTGTCAGGTTTCTCTTTGCATAGGCGAGTATGAAATACCGAGAGGACATTATCGAATAAGGTTGCGTAGCTCGAGAACCCTTCTTGTATACACAATAGTATATCTTAGATTGTGGTGGTGGTGACTCCTATTTGAGCAACCAAGGATTGATATAATTGACCTAAGACTAAATTAACCATAAATGAATAATAGGAGAAGGTGGGAAGCTCTTCCTTATTGGCCAATATGGCTTCCTATAATTTTATCAGTTCCTTGTCCATGGTGTCACTGATAACGTCTTCCCACTGATATATGGGAACCTTATTTGTTCTATTGCATTGGATTATTAGGAACATGACCTCCTTTCTAACATGCTCTAAATATTTGGATCCCAACACTATATTGATCATATCAGCATAATCCTATACCTAGGGGCAAAGACTGAATTTGTGAATAGGAAAACCAAGATGTTTATACTTATTTATTTTCAAAATCATCTTTAGAAAGGAGATATTTAACATGAAATTGGATTGGAGGGCCAGCATTTGGAAATCCAAGACTTGTGAGGCTGTGGAAAGCCCTAAGACCCATCTAATTCTATCAGCTGTCAACCTGAACACTACCTGATTTGCATGGTATCATATAGTCCTATTTATGGGTTCATATACCACCGCTAACCATGCTAGGAGGTCTTAGGAGTGATAAATCCTCAGGCAAGTTAACCAGCCTAGGTCGAAATTCCATTTGTTACATACAGGGCTCAGTTTGCCACTATCTCACTACACCTTCATGAACAAACCCCTCAATAGAGTAGGATGCCACTAATTATCCTCTTATATTGGATTGAAGCTATAAATTTTTATGTTTTCCACCTCCTGTACCTAACCGGGTGTAATGTCTTTACTGGTATCAAGTGGTTCAGTAAGTGCTTTTGGGTCTTTGGCTCTCCCCACCCTTCTAGTTATTGGTCAGGCCCCTATCAATTTTTTTATTCGAGCCTTTACATCCATCTATCCCATTGCATTTGTGTTGGTGGAAGCCATTAATATACTAGTAACACCCTCTTTTCATGGTGCTTAGCTCTTTCAATTTAGCCTTTTGGATTGCACTTTGCATGCGCATAATGAACCCTCTTGTTTGACATCATGAGGATGATCCACCACCTTCCTTTTAAAATAGTCTGCATTAATTTTGTTTAGTGGAGTGTTGTTTCATTATTGGTTGGGAGGATTTTATTAACTATTCCATGAGGGTTGGGCACATGAATTAACTCTTTGTGACATGCTGATCAGATGCTTCTCGGGCTCATTTGGTTGGATCTTCTGCCAGGTGGAACCAAGGCCACCCACGTGTTTGATTCTCATTGGTTGGGATGGGGTATGCTTTTATGAGGTGCACAACTTAATGAAGAGGTGCATGAAATTCATGCACCTTTATAATATTTATGCACTTCAAAGGGGGTGGAGTACATCAAAAATAAGTGGGGCGTGTGAACTAGCTTACCTCTTACAAAATTTTGTGCACTCCACTTTTGGTGGGGCACATGGGGGATGTGTGGACTGGCATGCCCCTTGTTCACTCCACTAGTAGTGGGGTGTATGACTTAAAAGTAGGTGCATGGACTGGTGCACCCCTTGTGTGCTCTACTAGAAGTGGGGCACACAACTTAAAAGGGACGCATAGACTGGCGCACCCCTTGTGTGCTCCACTAGCAGTGAGGCATACGACTTAAAAGGGGATGCATAGACTGGTGTATCCCTTGTGCACTCCACTAGAATTGGGACACATAACTTGGAAGGGTAAACATGGATTGGTGTGCCCCTTGTGTGCTCCACTAGTAGTGGGGTGCATGACTCAAAAAATGGCACGTAGACTAGTGCACCCCTTATGCGCTACACTAGCAGTGGGGTGCACTACTCGAAGGGGGCACACAGACTAACATGCCCTTTGTGTACTTCACTAGTAGTGGGGTGCACGACTTAAAATAGGATGCACAAACTGGTGCACCCTTTTGTGCTACACTAATAGTGGGGTGCACAACTTAAAATGGGGTGTGCAGATTGGTGCACCCCTTGTACGCTCCACTAGTAGTGGGGAATATGAATTAAAATAGGGTGCATGAACTATTGTACCTTTTGCAAAACCTGTGCACTCTATAGGAGGATGAGGTGCATGAAAAAAACTAAACTTCGAAAACTGACTCAAAAAGATAAGGGGAAGTTGCTTGCTAAGACAATATGAAATTATTTTCTATCCTACCCAATACATATAGTCAAGATAAAAAGTATTGAAAATTTAAGCAAGACCACATATTTCATTTGTATAGTTAATATCTTATTAATCAATATTAACAAAAACATAACCAAGGATCAATATTACTAGGGATTGTATATGATCCCCTCAATAACTACAATATAAGCCTATAGGCTAAATTGGGTATATTGAGTTTGGGCTACCAGTTTCCCACATAGGGTCTCATGCACATTTTAAGACTTTAGAGGAATATAACATGATGAATCAATGGGAATCACAAAGAGGGTTTATATTACACATTGTGTACCATCTTGGGTCACATACCCAATGGTCACTTTCGTGTATCATTGTTATCGCATGTAACAACTATCTCTCATGTATCGATGGGTATATAGAGAGTGGTTAAGTATATAAGGACCTTTAGGTATATAGAGAGGCCCTAAGGTATATAGGTCAAATAGGTATATAAAAGGAAGGTGATATAAGGGCATACAAACATATTCTATTTGATATCTTAAGAAACTTTGAAACAAAATTTGATATAATTTCCCTTCCTTCCCTAAGCCATGGTCAAGCGACACTATGTGAATCAAAGTGTTGCTTGTCAACAAGCTTGTAATACAAATCCTTTGGATGATGTTCAAGAGAACCAAGCCATATTTGAAAACCTTATCCATGAAGAGGAAGATGAAGGAGATCTATAAATCAAAACAAACAAGAGTTGAAAAGATGATAAGATTAACAAAGCCAAAAAATAGAATCATTAGAATTAAATTTACAATATTAACTATTAAAGTCAAAATTATAATATATAGTCATAGTTTGGCCCACTGTAAGACTAACATGATTCTTTAGCATGTGAATAGTATGTCCAAATAAATCAGCTCTAGCCACAGTGAATCCTCCAAGGCTATTGAAACCAATCCAGGAAGTGATAGTGTGAATAAAACAATGGAATAGTTTCTTTGGGTGTTGAACTCCAGTAGTTCTTCTCCTCATTTTATTTCTATTTAGGTTTGGGTTTATTTTTGCTTGGTGTCCTTTTCCCCTGTTTCTTCTAGTTGCTTCAGTTTTTGTACTTTAGGTTGATCCATTTTTTGTGCTTTTCTTTTTTGGTTGCTTTTGATAGTGACACATGTCAATTCTTACTTTTTTCGTGATGTAAAATATTCAGGGACCCTTTCAAAACCCTTTCTACCAATCAAAAAATATATTCTACTACATAATCATAGTTTATTAAATTCTAATTGGAATGTGTTGTTACAACAATTATTGAATTAAAAAATTATATTTACACACACACGTCTGTTTAAAGATGGATATAGACACACACATATTCATGCACATACATGTGTTTATATATATATATGCACACGTGTTTATATGTAAATATTAATTTTTTATTCAATAATTATTATAATGGTATATTCAACTAGAATTTAATATAGTTTAATGCCATAAAAGAAGATAAATTTTTAATTTTGATTTTTTTTTTAACTTTCAAATATTTTTGTTTTTAGTTTTTTATTATTTTAAGGGGCTCAATGGAACTTATGTTTCCAAGACCCTTGATATGGATAAGATCTCACATATTTTATTTCTTGCCATATATCAACAAATATATGATCTAAAATTTAGTGCATCATATTAAAATTGGTTTTCACAATTGAAAAATGCTTTAACTTTGGGTTTAGTAACTAATAACTAATTAGTAGTTCAAATGTTAATTATAATATATTTTATTTTATATATGCACCTCAGGACTTAGGTTTGTGATATATGAAGAATAACTTCTTGAACCAACTTGTTAGATTAGATTAATTATGCTTTATAGTTGTGTGGTAGAAAGGGAACAACAAAATCTTTGTCACAAGAATATAACTGCTTTACAAAGAATACAAATGTAAATGCACTATACAATATAAGAACCACATAGTCATTTTTCCAATACTACAAATGTATATTATGTGGGGATGCATGGAATGATATGATATATTATATTGTATTCCTATGTAGCAAAAGAAGTGGTAAAACAAAAGCTTAAGGACTATAGACAAAACCTAGGTCTACAAGGTTAAAAATATTGAAAGAGGAATATTGTAGAACCTAAAACGAATAATAGAAAGTGCATATCAATGTGATAAATATATATAAAAAATAAAATAAATAGTAGGCGAAGACAATCATAAATTATACAAAAATGTACAATAGTTGTAAAAACATTGTGAGGTAAAAATTTTCACTTTTATAACTAATCAAAATGTAGTTTCAATACTAGTAATAGAAAAATCCATTTTTATTCCTCTATATCTAGCACCACCTTGTGATGTGTAACCACCTTGTGATGTGTAAGTGGTAAGGCTAGATGGATGCATATGTGCACCTCACACTTAGAAACAAAAATATATTTTCTACATATTATAGCAATTAACATTGATAAATGATATTTGTTCCATAGGTTTATTTTTATATACTTACGAGTGACATAAGTATTATAACTAAGGCAAGGTTGGTACTATAGTGGTCATGACACCATAACACAAGATAAAATTATGATGAAGGTTAATGTTGTAAGAAAAAATATCATTCATCTATTTGGTGAGAAGTCTATATGGGGTCCAAGGGATACTAGGTAAAATTATTATGAAATCATCACCCTTTACGATATGAGTAACCCCTAGTTTACTTATATCATTACTCTCGCTTTGAAAATGTTGGTTCCCATTGCATTAACCTTGAATTATTAAAATTAATATTTGTGTTGGCCTAAGCTATAAAATAAGCTTTCTTGATAATTCTATATAGGTTTTGTGCCCCTCAGTGAGTGCTATTGTTGGTGATATCAATAAGCTAATCTCTATCACATACTTGAACTCATATGGATCCATATTAATTGAATTTTATATTGCCATAAGCTATAGTAGATATAGATGGTATAGATTGAGGAGTTCTACATGAAATATTCAATGCTTCCCAAAGTAAGATAGAACATCAAGGAAAAAAAATGATCTCACTTTCCATGCAACATATTATGTAAGGATCATAGCAACTTAAATTTTTTTGCTCTATTTGGTCATGGAAATCCTTTTATTTTTTTTTTTTTGACGCTCTATATTTTTTTTACCTAAGTCTAAATATTGTGTACTTGTTAGAAAATTCACTCATATTTTTTTCTTTTTTAACTTATGCTACCATCATGGTACTAGTTAGAATAAGGAAATGTTTATGTGGGTGTTGGGATAAATTTTAAAACAACTTGAAAAGGGCTATGACTTATTAAAATATGTAGAGCACTAGTGTAGGAATGATGGATGTATGGTAAAATATAATCCCATGTATGACGTAGCTAATAGTTATTAGAAACACTAATATCATATTGATCACCTCATTCTATTGATACCTTTTGGGATGGAATAGTGTGGAATATTGTAACTTGGTATCTAGTCGATTATAGAGGTGGTCGTAATAATTTTTTACAAACCATGAATCTTGATCCAATATAATGAGTTTGGAATGGAAAAATCTCAAATGTGTTGAAAAAATAGCCTAGTAGTATCCATTGCATCAATCTTCTTCTTGTATGGAATCATAATTGATATTTTGATTAACTTTTTCATAACTACAAGAATTTAGGCATGCTAATCCTTGGTGTTTGATAATCCTAAGAAATATTTCACACTAGTGGAATCCTATGTCCTTTAAAGAACCAACAAGGACATGTAGAGTCATAAATCCCTTGTGGTTATCTTTATAATACTACATGACACATAGGATTTGAGTAGATATCCATTGTCTAACACATGTTAGACCAGTGAAAGTACTATTATAGTGTCACAAATATATATCTAATGTTAAAATATTCATCAAATTTGGAGTAGTATAATTTCTATATGAGTACATCATGTACCAAAATACACATAAAACTTCCTAAAATATTGTAATAACCCAGTCTATAGATGGTGGTCTAATACTGACGTACCCTATATTAGTCAATGATTCATTTTAACAATTTCCACATTATTAGGGTATAATTTCTTCCATTAATAAGTACTATGACCTTTGGTATCTACAACTAATAGTATCATCTCTACTATTATACATGTTAGGTAGTTTACTATATATTTCTCCTTATTATTTTCATGCTTGATCATAAGTTCAAACTATTATAGGTAGGAAATCGACTTAATATGGAATGAATTCTCTAGTTTACTCTTTGTATCCATAAATTATAGTCTTGTTATTAGAATGAATGGTGGTTTCCCTATCCATTATTTAGTGAAAAAAATATTGAGAAATTTGAACAATGGTGTATATTTTCTTCTTGTATAATGGGTAGCATTAATATTGGATTGTGGTAAGAAATTGACATAGTAGGATTGATTAATTAAATCAAATAAATAGTACAATGCAAAGGCTAAAAATATCCCAAGTAGGAATAATATCCCATAATCAATGCTAACCTACTAAAAAATAATATCCTAAATAATATCTTCCAATAATGTGAATGTCGGTAAGATAATCTACTAACCTAGGTAGAAGAAAACTAACCTAGGTAGAAGAAAACTAACCTAGGTAGAAGGTAAATGTAAATAAACTAATATACCTAGGGGAATTACCAAATAAAGTAATGATACTCTAACACCCGCCCTTATTACATTATTTGGGTAATACATATACATCCTCCTATACAACAATATTTGGATAAAGTATATAACTGCCCCAATATAGTGAAGAAGAACAAGAGAAATGAAAGAATGTTGGCTCTTTCTTTATCTCTAGCTCTACCTTTGGCTCATGGCTCTGGATCTAGCTCTAAGCGTACCTCTGGATTTGTACCTATGGGTCTATCTTTGGATCTGCCTATGAATCTACCTCTGGATCATTGCCTCTAGATCTGCCTCTAAAACTTTGTCTTTGGGTCTATCTTTAGGTCTATCTCTGGGTCATTGTCTTAGGTACTGCCACTTGGTCTGTCACTGGATTTGCCTCAGGTTCTACCATAGGTTTTACCTTTTAGGTCATAGGACATACAACATTTATTTCATCATGGTCCATTGTGTGTGATTTGTCCATCCATAATCGATATGAACCTTGTTGGACATTTTCATTTTGTACCAACAACTAGAAGAAGAGTGATTTGTAAAACCATAGAATCACAAGGATGTAATTTCCAACATCTAGCTACAACATGTCATGTCTTTCCACAATGACTGCAACAATACTTTTTAGGAATTGTAGGAGATTTAGGTTTTACAAACATGGTATTACTAGTACTTGCATGTCTAGTATAGCCAAGGCCTTCATTCTTTGCCCTGACATTTAGCATTATAGGAGTTTTAATGTCTTGTTCCTGTTTACCTAATCTCTCACCATTGAATCCTATTTTATTCATAAGTTTAGATCCAAATCCTTTGGTGTGTTGTTCAAAAAACCCAATTTCAGAATCTTCATCAATGCTTTTAATAATATTGCATTTGTCACTATTTATGAGATTATGGAGCTCTTTTTGAGCAGGTTCAATTTTTAAGTCACTAGTGTCACAAGAAAAATCTACCACTGAAATGAGATCGCCTGTGCTACAACTGATATCTACCATTGAAGGTAGGAGGTCGCTTGTATCACAACAAGCATTAGCCATCATGGGCTCAAGGTCACATGTGTCACAACAAGAATTCGTCACCATGGGATGAAGGTCACTTGTGTTACTACAAGAATCGACTATTAGGGGTTTGACCTCTGTTTCCTCATTTATTTCCAATTTCACTTTACATTGGGTATGATCAAGTGCAAAAAATAATAGGTATATGCACCTTATAACACTAATAGTGATTCAAGCACCATTTACCTGAAGGTATTTACAAGACTCATAATCATCAAGGAGGGATACTAAATCATTGTTTAGTGTGAGAAATGTCCTGTCATCATAAAATCCAACCCATCCATCTCTGGTGGAAAATAAATATTTTTAACTGATGTAACAACATCATCAATTTTTTTAGGGGCTTGCTTTTTCTTTGATCTGCCCATTTTTAAGGTGTCGATCACTATCAAAAATGTGACTTTTACAATGAAATTTTGCAAAATAATTTTACTAAGGTGTCGATCACTGCCGAAAATGCACCCTTATAAGTCTTCCCCCCTTTTTTTGCAAATGATGGAAAAAAAAATTATCCCCCCTGAATGCAAATATTTCTTGGATGCAAAAAATTGTTTTCCCCCTTTAGTGCAAAAAATTGCAATCATTAAGTCTTTTAAGGCTCTTACAAAAGGTTCCTTGAAGACAAATTGTCAAGCAAGTTTACCACAAAAAAATACCCCCTTGTTTTTAATTTTATTGCAAAAAATTTAATAAATTTAATCAAAAATATTTAATTAATAATAACATAATTTGTTAAAAAATCAATAAAATTGATTTTAAAAAAATAATATGAAATTATTAACAAATTTTGAAAAATTTTAATAAAGTGTTGCAAAAAAAATAAATTTTTTTTTTTTACCTTAAACCTTTGCGGCAAAAAGGAAATATTGTTGCACAGGATTTTGAACCTTTGTGACCCTGACGACGAGCATCTTAACACAGGTGGGGCTAACCACACCAGCTAACAGGTTGGTTGAGACATAAGGGGTAAGACCCCTTATATAGCCCGTTAAGATCGACACTTTCTCCTCATGTCGCTCCTCCTTCTGGGTAGTGCTTCTTCTCGCTCCCCATAGTGCTCCTTACTCTAGGTGGTTGTTTCCTGCGACGGTGGTGGGTGGTGGGCTTGCCTACGAGCGTGTTTTTTTTCTTCGATACTGGAGGTGCTCACTTCAATATCTTCTAAAAACACTACCACTATGTTGTATTATCACCTGCACTAGCTCCTTATTACACCTGCGGATCTGCTTACGTCAGGGTTGAAGCCTGGCTCCGAACCTATGCAGATGTTGGTAGTGAAAACTGTCCACTGGATAGGGGCTAACATGATTCATCTAAACACAATGTACTTCCACACTCAAAACACCCAAACATATTCAACTATGATTATGTTGATGAGGTAAAGTGACATCCTTTCTCCAAGTGCTTCGGGTTGGCCCGCTAGCTAAACGATGTTACACACAATCACATAATCGGTTGCAAATGCTACAAACACAGAGCTTGTAGACCTGTGAACAATATAAATTCACAAAAGTACCTATCTAGGTTTCACCAATTTACAATTGCTGCATATCTTTTACAAACATCATCTGCAATGCTCCTCTTTAGCGATATCCTCCACTTGTGCTATTTGCTTTTGTGCTCGCTTTCTATCTTAATCGACCATCGTCTGCACCTACAGATGTGTTTCCTCGATGGTGAATACTGCTACATCAAGATGTCAGGGAATGAAACCTACAATATTGTTGTTGTGTTTTATCTAAAAAACTAGTAACTGCAACCATTTACTGTGTGAATCAACCATAATTTAGCAGGGAATCGCCTATCACAGTGGCCCTCCAATTAAATCTGCAAATTGATAGGAATGATTGCCTTATCACCTACAAATTTGGTTTGGGTATGATTGTCATCCACATAGTGATAGACGATTATCCCACATATGGGATGCATCAGAAACAAAGGTGTATAAATAATACAAGGCTTACATTAGCCTTTGACTACCTCTCAATAGTCTCTCTTGCCACCTAGCCTTTTGGAAACCACCAGATCCACGTGTTACCATATCCACATGTTCTGTTGCGTCACTTTGAGTTTACCAGTTAGAGATCATAATCTACATACATATTCGTTGTGTCATGTCTAGCGTATGTGTGTCGCGTTGGAGTCATGTCTCGCATGCATCATATTTTAGATCATGTCCTCCATAGGTTAGGAAATCATTGCCTAGTTGGTCTCGTTAGGTCCACTATGTATTAGTTGGAGTAGTAGTCCACCGTTATCATATTTTAGATCAGGTCCTCCATAGGTTAGGAAATCGTTTCCTAGTTGGTCCCGTTAGTTCCACTATGTCTTAGCTAGAGTAGTAGTCCACCGTTCGCATCCACCTAGGTGTTGATCCACGTCGTAATTTGTGTCAGTCAACTAGGGTTGTGTTAGTTCTAAGGTCATTTTCCAATCATATAGACCAACCATGGGCTATCAACTATCCAGGTAAGGAGGTCTAGTAGGTCAGACCCACATCACTGTAGCGCATCCAAGCAAGCATTGATTGTTGCACCAGTTTATAGTGATCAAATCAGTAGTCAAAATGTTTGGTTGATCTCCTATGTCAAGTGGGCTTCGACTAAACTATCCATGTCCTAATATTGCTATCTCACTGCATCAGGTGTGGTGTCAGTCTAGGTACACCTAGTCTCAACTAGGGTCCACATAGGATTAGGTCATGTCTAGGTGTCGTGATTCATGTAGGGGTCTAGGTCGCATCAGGGTCCCACTAAGTTGTCACATCTCAACTGGCTATTGACTTAGAAGAAGCTTGTCCTTACCCATCAACCACATAGGTTGTGTCCACCTCTAAACTTTCTATATCCACTTTGGACTTCAAATCATACAGGTCCAGGTCCAATGGATCGGAGACATAGATCACCAATAGTTTCCAGTGTCTGCCTCCATTCAGGCACCTCGAGAACCATACATGGGGCTCACAACAGCAGTGCCATGTCAAAGCTATGATGAAAATTGAGCCAATACAAAATATGGCTCTAATACCATATTGGATTATGGTAAGAAATTGACACAGTAGCATTGATTAATTAAATCAAATAAATAATACAATACAAAGGCTAAGAATAGCCTAAGTAGGAATAATATCCCATAATCCACACTAATCTACAAACAAAATAATATCCTAAATAATATCTACTGACAATGTGAATGTCGATAAAATAATCTACTAACTTAGGTAGAAGCAAACTAACCTAGGTAGAAGGTAAATGTAAATAAACTAATCTACCTAGGGGAATTACCAAATAAGGTAATACTACTCTAACAATTAATCTGTTTGAAATGATATCATAATATAGGCCATCAAATTTACCATATAAAGCAATATGGCTCTAATTGTATAGTATGATGCACCTATTTTGAATTTAAAAGGATAAGTGATGTTTAGCATAATGAGCATTGGTATACAATAAAGGTCTTATTCGAGCTTGTCAAATACATGCTATTGCTATAAATTTCAATTATACTTTGTGTTCCCATTAATGATTTTATTAAGATTCCATGAGACATGAGAATTTTAGTACAAACCTATGGTAGACTTTGTGAAGGGCTTGAAAAAGTTGTATTAGGTTATTTGGAGTTGGTCAATCCTAAATGACATATATCTTCTCTTAATCTACACACATGCTATTACATTTAATGATGTAGTCATGGTATGATAACATTATGATGCTAAATTTACACTTATCCATATTATTTTGAATCTTATATTGGCATAGAGTCTAGTGAATGGTGCATGTGTTAGATTCTCCTAGCAAGTCTTTCTAAAAATAAGAATATCATCAAGGTAGATGATTATCAAGAACCATATGAATGGCCATATGGAATCATCTATAAGGCCATAAATTTTTAGGTGCATTAATCAAGGTAAATGGAATAACCAATTACTCATATATTTCTCCTCTACTTTTAAAGGTTGTCTTCTATATGTCTCTAGGGTTTAAAGGAATTTAATGATAACCCCAATTGATATTGATATATGTTAAGTGGTGATCCTCATAGAGCTACTACAATAACTTGTCAATGCATCACAAAGGGTACATGTTGTTCATATTATTTTTTTTAATGCTCTATAGTTGATATATAGGCATTATACCCACTCTTTCCTTAGTACTAGGAAAATGAGACTACCATAAGGGGACTAGTCTAAGTGATGATACAATAGGATACTATGTAGTATTGATCTAGGGACCAAATAAATTTGATACTTTATTAAGAAATGTAGTGGTTCTTCCTATTGATTCTTGAAGACATCTAAATATGGATGTAAAAGGATATTCATTGATTGTGGCTATGATAAATAGACTATAGATGGCATGATAAGGTTAGAATTATTGATTCCATTTATATTTGATGGATCCATTAGCAAAACCAAGTTCATTATATGAGAAATAAGCATCTTATATTTTTCTAATGATACTAGTGTTACTTTATCTTGAGGAACACACTCTAGTATATGGTATTTCATCCCTTTTATTTACACTGATCATTACTGTGAATGAGATTGATTAGACATTTAGTGATCAAACACGTATGATATTTTTAGAAGAACATCATATACATCCAATGGCACAATGTTATAGGTGGTTATGCCATACTTAGTGTAATATCATACACAAGCGTGAACTAGCAACCTTTTATAACCTTTTCTTGATGAAGCCAACCTAGTAAGCAAGGATGTATTTGTCTCATTGTCTAGAAGATATATCATTTAACCATGTCTTGAGTGGTGATGTACTTCTAGGTCTTAGTATTAGTGATGTCTTGAGCATATTGCCTTTTATTTAAAACTGATTTTGATTTATAGGTGCTCTGATGTTTAGAATATTTAGAGGTTGAGGTATTAGTAGCTAATGTGTTTTTATACTCAAGTATGTGGATTTTGTATCCTCTTTAAGTTTTATTATAGAATAATAATAATGGGCCTCAAGCTACACTATTAGAGACTTATATTAGACTCTACCTTTAACATAATTGTGACTCTGAGTCTTGTGATAGTTACACCACTTTTACTATATTTTATTTTCTATTATCTTGCACCACCTGGGAACTCTTTGATTAGATGGAATTTATGATCCTTTTAGAATTAGAATTGTATATAGACATGCAATAAGTCATTTAGTTTTTAGCATTGATGATAACCTATATAGCACTAATGTCAGAATGTTTTTATTTTATTAGAAATTTTCTTCTAACTTCAGTGTGAAGCAAAAGACTTGCATCAAATATGTCCATTGGAAATAAACCTATATTCAAACATATGTAGTAATGGATATTATTTAGGTGCTTTAGTACCTTATACTCTTCATCATCATTGATGTGAAGTCAATTGATAAGTTCATACTAATAGATAGATTGGTCTTCAAACTATCACAAATTTTAGAAACACATGTACTTAATCCTTGTAATAGTGTTAGGGATAAAAGTAAGTGCAAACCAATCTTACAAATATTGTTTGTTGTTTGCTTAATTGATGAACCTACTACTGGTGGCTTCTCACTGATAGGTAGCCAATTATAACATATTTAAGGCCATACAAGTGATCATATATATATCAAAAATTTGGATGATAAAATATATACCTTTAGCTATTAGAGTTGGATATCCAACTATTTATAAATTTTCAAACCTAAGAAGACCAAGATGTCAATATTGGGTTTCACCTTGAGTAGGCTATAGCTTTGAAGGATGTAGGTTTGGTAGTTTTGGATAAAGCTACCATATTGATCATGATATCTTAATATTACCTAAAATGTGCTTTCCTTTATTATTTTAGTGCATATCAAATGAGATTCTTGATGTTGTATGACTTTCTATCTATTAGGAATAATTTTTTCATCTCTAATTTTTATTTATAAATTTGGCATTCTTTGGGATACTTAGACAAAAAAACTTGGTGTGATTTTTTTATTTTGATAATAAAAATATATATAAACGGACATCCAATGATTAATTATATTGAGATTCATATTGTTGGTAAGAATCACTATAGAGAAGATACAATAAATAAAAAAATCAAATTGAATTAAATACTAGTATGAAATACGATTTAATCTGCACCATGATGCCTATGATATGATGTCATAGATAATAATTTACTAAATTAGAGTTATGAAAATATATGAGTTATACTTTAGAATTATGCAATAAAGTAGGGCATAATAAAATATTTCTCATTAGAATGCAATATTTATAAATAGTATATATATAGTTATATTGCATAATATAAAGTCTACATTAGGTCCAAAGAGTAGACCAATTTGTTTCACCAAACCCTATAAGGGGGGTGAAGGTCCAAGGTTCAAATATCGGGTCTCACTAGACTGAACGTTTGTCCCTTTCCTGGTGCTTTCAGTTGTGTAAAAGGTTTAAAATTATCATGGAATGGTGGTTATAGGGGTGGAATGCGTAGAGATATGTGGCAGTATTTGGGGCAGATAGCCTAGAATACTATGGTGGCCATAAAAAGCTAGACAACCTTCCTGGATTCATGGTGGCTACCGATTCCACCATGTAAAATCAAATATATATATATATATATAAAGCCTACATTGTCATGTTGACAATAGTACAAATGTTTAGTACATGTGATACATGGAATGGTAGGTCACAATGCACTTCATTATTTATAGTGAAAGAAGTAGTAAAATAAAATTGCATGCATTGAAGGGACAACATAGATCTAGAGCAGGAGAAATATGGAAAGAGGAACTTAGCAAAGGTTTTGGAGAATATTACATGATTTGGTACATGCTAATGTACCACCATGGTACCTTTATGGTACAAATATAAATATGTAATATATTAGGGTTTGAGTCTATAGTTTAGGAAGTCTAATTTATATTCCCCTTTTATGTAAGTGTCTATGGGTAGGATATGCACAAGTTTCATGTAATTAAGTGTGAAAATATGTAATGTGATAAAGTGCACAAGTGTCATGTATTAGATGTGCATGCAGAAGTGTGTAAGTTTCATGTCAAAGTGTGCAAGTGTCATAGAGTTAAGTGTGCAAGTAAATAGAGAGTCAAGAGTCGTGTATAAAACTAGTAAGATGAGAAGTCAAAGGACATGTGAGGTTTGTATTATATAAATAATAGGAAAAGTTACAACTCCTGGATGAGTGATGAGTGCAATAGTCGAGTATTGAAGAGTCACCTTTATAAGGTTATATATTGGAGGTAAAAATTCATGAAAGACAGAAAAATTTGTGTATTATGTATGAAATATTCAAGCATGAATAATAAATCTTGTATTCATATTTTGAGAAATTCTACTATAAGTGTTCTTCATGTTATTGCATGAATGACTTTGACCATTTTATATTCATATTTGATATTTTCTTGAATGTTATTATAATTTATATTGGCCAACTTATATTTTGATTGCTCTTATATTTGAGTCTACTCAAGATCCAAAATATTGAGACTAAGATAATCTAGATTAAAAGCCAATAGTGGTATTAGAGATACTTTAAGTAGACTTTATTGCTACCATAAAAGGAAGTCTTTTATGTGATTTTATATTAAGTCATGTGAAAAAAATGTAGACTCATATTTGCTGCAAATTTTAAATTTACAAGATTGATTTATAATATAGATTCTAGTTTAATTTTAAAACATTTGAAAAAATATTTCAATATATGCTAGACTCTATCCATTTGGTTCTAAAACCAATGAAGACAATGACTCAAGCTAGATAATGATATTATAAGTACCAACTCTAAATAAATTTGGACATGAAGGGACATTCAAAGTCACCTTGATATTATTTGGATTCTCTAGAAAATAGGAGAATCACATAAAATATTATAGTGGTTCAAAACCACCATTGGAGGACAAAAAGTCCATAAAAATTGCATTGGATGAAGTGTCCAATAGCTTTCAAATTATTAAAGGACATATAAAATAAAGAGTCCTTATATATTGATTTGGGTGAAATATCCAACAACTATTAGATTATTGGAGGACAAAAGAATCCTCATATATATATATATATATATATATAAGTTTGTGACCAAGTGGATATAGATATTAAAGCACAAAAAGACGTTGTATGAATCAAAGAGTTTATTACCAGGTAGACAAAGATATTGAAGCACCAAAGATATATTATGTGCACCAAAGCCATCAAGGCTAAGAGTAGCATCAATGCATTGAGTATAGCCATCAAGGCTAGAGCAGTGTCAAAACATTGAGAAGAGACATCAACGCCAAAGAAAATTAAAAGCCTCAAGTTGTAGTAGCATCATAGCATTAAGTAGAGCCACAAAAGCTAGATGAGTGTCATAGTATTAAGTAGATCCAAGCAATGCTAAGTATATAGTTGTGTAGTCATTACCATATCATGTTAAGTTATTTGAACTAGACTAAATTTGAATGAGCTAGTGTAGAGTAGCATCAAATAAATTGCTAGCCATGTTATACAGTCTTGTATGCACCTACAATATGATTAGATGCATTTAACTAGTTAGTGAACTGATACGTTTAAAAATGAATCATTAATATTTTCTTGAGTTGTGACAAGTTTCTAATAAGCTAGGGTGGTATAGCAATGAACGTTTTAGCATTCTTTAATGCCTTAAAGAACATTACATTGGAGAAATCTCATTTTTGACGTAGTGCAGTTAATATAGAGGACCTAATTTTAATAGAATTAAATATATGGAATCTTACCTTAATTATTTTGTGCATGAATACAATACTAAGGCTATATTTTATGATTTAAGAACCTTAGGAAGTTTAATAAAAGGTAGAGAAAAAAGGAATTCTACCACACTAGTTTTTAGGTGGGAGTTAAAAGGACTTCAACCTCATTTATGAAATTTTGAAAAACATATTTGAAATTAATATATTTTATATTTTTAATTAAGCTTGTAATTTATTTCAAAATTTTGTTTTTTAAAAATTTTGATATTTATTTTTTTTGGGAGAGATAAGGTTCTCTACTCCAAAAAGGAAAATTTTAAAATTTAGATATTTAGAAAATTTAAAATTTGAAGACTTAGAAAATTTACAAATTTAATAAAGTAGGGAGATAAAAGGTTTACTACTTCAAAAATTTGAAAATTTTAAATTTGCAAAAAAGAAAATTTGGAAAATTGAAATTGCAAGTTTACAAATTGCAATCGATTGAACTTCAGAGTGAAAAGGATCTCTAATTCAAAGAATTTGTAAATTTATTTTTGAAAAAGGATTGAAATTTTGATTATTTGTGATTGTATTAAACCTTGAAGAATAAGGAATAGTATTTCAAAAAAATAAAAAAACTATGAATATAATAAGTATTCAAGTAGAAAACAAGAAGTTCTTATAAATTCCATTGGACGAAGTAGGGATCGGGATGGTGAAATCAAAAGTGACCTCAATAGCTCTGGCGGTTTCAGGCGAGATTTCACTAGCAAGAGATTATGATATGGAATAAGGGGAGATTCCCATTTGGACACAGTTGCCAAAGCAAATGACCCAAAGGGCCTTGAACTAGACCCTAGTAGGGAGGAGAGCCTAAACCACGATCGACCATGGGAAAAGGGTTTTTTTCCCCCTCCCAAATAGCAATCCTCCTTCGAATGGTGTATATCCACAAACTTACCTCGAGAAGGTGACAGGAACTCCAAATCCCAGTTCTTCTAAGACCAAGACTCATCCCCCTCTGATCGCCTCTAGGGAAAAGCTCATTATCCTAGTTACAGTTATAACAGATAAACTATCTATTGAATCCCTATCCCTTGTTGGGAAATTTTTAGGGGGAAGACCCAACATGGAATTCATAATAAAATAAGCGGGGTTCAAATGGCAAACAATGGGAAGCCTTTAGTTTTTGGCCCTATCCAGAGGGTTTTTTTTTATCCAGTTAAACAACCAAAATGACTATACCTGAATTCCCATAGGAGGGCCATGGTTTTATGGCAGAAAGAGTTTATTTCTTAGGAAATGGGAGGAATATTTCAACCCTTAAACTCAAGACATCAAATTTTATACCTATCTAGTTTCGCCTTCCAGATATTCCCATTCAGTTCTATCACGAAGATATCCTATGAGGTATTGGAGGATACATAGGGGATATGGTGGCCATCGACCCTAAAACGAAGGCTCGATAACGCATGGCTCATGCTAGAATTTGTGTCAGTGCTAACTTGGCTTCCCATCTCCCAACCTACATTAAACTTATGTATGGGTAATTTTAGTGGTGGCAAAGCGATCGAGTATGAAAACAAGCTGGCATTTTGCATCAAATTCTAATCTCAAGGACATATCAAGTCCCAATGCCCATCCCTAAAACCCCAAAAAGAAGCACAAAGCACTAAATTTGCTCCTTAGAATAAGAACACCTAAATGTGAATACTCGGCAACATATGGGAGAAAGAGTTCAAATGGAAGCAAGTCACCCACCAGGAGCCACTCCTCGGCCATCCCACATCAATATCAGACTAGGTATATTCCATGTCTACTTTCCCTAATATATTTGGACCGTTATCTATCACCAATTATGAAGTAATTTTCCTCAAATATGTCCCTCTTTGCCCCCCATCCTATCTTCCTCATCCCCACCACTCCCCTTTCAAATCGAGACCATCCTCCCCCCCCCAATTTCACCCCTTCCCCCTCTCATCTCCACCTCGAAACCCATGATTCAATTTGCAAACCCTCCCCTTCAAGGTAATGTTCCCCCATTTCCCCCCTTGGATGAACCCCCATCCCCAACCAAATATTGTGCTTAATCCATGAAGGATGCTTCAAGTCCTACCGACCTTCGAACGGATTAGATCTCCATCACCACTAGAAGAAAAAGAGGCCCTGTTGACATTGGAAGAAAAAATAAAAGATGTAGATCCACCATATCTAAACAAATAAAAAAATATACTGATAATCAGGTTGCCAATGGGGTATAGACAACTATGTTCCAATATTTTTTCAACCAGACCAATGATGAAGCAAAAAAACCCAAACCTCCCCATTTACTGAGCAAGGGAGGCAAGAAACCCACCAAAGTTTCCAAATGAATATTCTCTCTTGGAACATCATAGGTTTCAATAGTACAAGCAAACAAATATTATCTCAGACTATCAGGAAGGACCTCAAATCTACCATTCTTATGTTGCAAGAAAAAAAAGTTGATGCTTATAGAACCCACAACATAGCCTAGTTAGTTTGGAAGAACTATCATTGGGATTCCTCCCTTGCTGATGGATCATCTGGAGGCCTCCTATGTTTTTGGGATCCAGAAAAATTTGAAGGCAGGGTGGTATCCTCCTCTAAAAAAATGTTGAATATGGTCTTTTATTGTAAGGAAAACCATTTCACTTTGGTGTTATCCAACATCTACACCCCCAAAAATCTTCTTGAAAGAGCTTATCTCTGGAGATCCTTGTCTCTCATGAAGGATGCCTTCTCCAACATCACCTCGATGTTAGTAGGTGACTTCAATTTCCCCCTCTTCCCCTCTGATAAGAAAGGTGGTGTTTATATTCCCTCCAAAAGTATCCTAGATTTCCAATATTTTGTCACAAAAAATGAACTAATGGACATTCATATTAAATGCTACCAATTCACATGGAGCGATAAAAGAGCAGGCCTTGAGAACATATAGGTCAAACTGAATCATTTTTTCCTTTCCCAGTAGGCCATTCCCATCCTCAGATATACCTCTCTCACCTATCTCCCTAGGATCGGCTCTGATCATTCCCCCCTTCTCCTTGAATCCAATAGATTCCCATCCTTCAAAACTTCTTTTAGATTTGAGAACATGTGGATCTAGCACACAAATATAAGGTAGAGAATTTATTAATAGTGGGGGCTTGCTTTCATGGGATCCACCATCTCCCGAGTGTCCCAAAAGCTAAAAACAGTCAAGAAAAACCTCAAACTTTGGAACAAATAAGTGTTTGGGAATATTTTTGAGAACAAAGAGCAGATAATAAGCAAGCTCAAAACCTTTGAGCAAAAAATTTAATATGATTTGTGGACTTCCAAACTATGGGAGGAAGAGAGGCAACTCCTGTCAGAGTACCACAATGTTTTGGTCAAAGAAGAGATCTACTGGCACCAAAAATATCAAGCCTTATGGCTGAAATATGGGGATGCAAACACAAAGTTCTTTCATGCCTCTACTTTTTGAAATAGAAGCACAAATAAGATCAAAGAGCTCACTCTGTCCGATGGCACAATTTCACGAGATATATTTATAATTAGATATGAAGCTTCATCCTATTTCAATAGCATGATGGGAACCTCACCCCCTGAACACCTTGAAGCCCAAGAGGCCCTCCTATATAATATTCCCCCCTGGTCACCCCTAAGATGAATTCCTCCCTGATCCAACCCCTTAGCAAAAAAGAGATCAATATTGTTTTGTTTTCCATGCAAGCTAACAAGGCCCCTAGACCAGATGGGTTCCCCCCTAATTTTTTCAAACCTTTTAGGACATTTTTTAGGAAGACATTTGCAATTCCATCATTGAGCTCCAGCAAACCAAGATCATTTTGAGAGGGACAAAATTCAATTTCATTGCCTTGGTCCCCAAAACCCCTCAATGTAGATCCATTATGGACTTCAGGCCAATAAGCTTATGCAACATCATCTACAAGATTCTGACAAAATCTTTAGCATTAATACTTAAGAAGATTCTTCCCGCGATCATAGATCCTTGTCAAGGTAGTTCAGTGGAAAGCAAATCCATCAATGACAACATCTCTCTTCATGAAACTCTCCACTCAACCCTGTGTAAAAAAAATGCGACCATGTTCCTAAAGTTAGATATCAGCAAAGCCTTTGACAGGGTAGATAGGTATTTCCTCCTAAAAGTCCTATCCAGATTCAAGTTTTAAAAATATCGAATCAAACTCATCAGAGGTTGCTTCACCTCCCCTTGGTTCTCTATGTTAGTTAACGGATATTCTGTAAGCTATTTTCCTATCTACAAAGGCATTAGATAAGGATATTCCCTATCCCCTTCATCTTCATCATTCTTGCAGAATCTCTTGGAAGAGCCTTCAAATATGCCTATGCCACATGGTGTGTCTTCGGGATCAAAGCTTCATCCAATTCCCCTCCCCTATCCCACCAGCAGTTTGTAGATGATACTATTATCACCACTCAAGCCTATGTTCTTCAAGCTAAATCCATAAAGGTTATCCTTGACACCTATACTCTAGCAGTTGAGCATGAAATCAACTACCTGAAGAGCAAATATTTTTTCCTCAACATCCCTAGCAGTAGACAATGCAAGATTACTCGTATCCTTCAATGTTGCTTAGATGATCTCCCTAATTCTTACCTGGGTCCTCACCTGTTCACCAAAAACCTAAAATAATCTATGTGGGACAATGTCATTGATAGGCTCAAATGCAAACTCCCTGGATGGAAGGGTTCTATAGACACTAAAATCTGGTCAATCCGATTATGCTACCATAAATAATGGCTAAATTGACATCCCACAACCCCTAGGGTAGCCCCTAGAGGTCATACAGTGGTTCTAGCCACTTTTTTCAAGGTTTTAAAGGGTTTTGGCACATTTTTAGGACCTTTTTGCTGTTTAGTCCTATTCGTCCTACCTTGGTACGAATAGCAACATTCGTCCCAGGGTGGGGCGAATAGCAATTTTGACCCCCAAAAAGTCAAATTTTGGACAAATGGTGCCTATAAACTACCATTTACCCTACCTATTCTATAATGAAATTTAGAGCACGCAGAAGCCTATGCTTCATAAAGGAGGCCAAAATGGGAGATTCTCTTCCCCCTCCAATGCATGCCACCCTGGTGGCCAAGTGGCACCTCTTGCCTTGCATGCCCTTGCATGCCTTTTGACCCATGAACCTCCTTGGGCTATAAAGTGGATCTAATTTCCACCTAAATTATAGGGGGGAGTTTTAGGACAAATAAATGGAGTGCTTCCAAGATTTCCTTTCACCTTTTGTGCCCATTTTTCCCTCGGAATCTCTACCTAGCGAAGGAGGTTTGTGAGTGAACTAGGAGGCACAATTTGTTACATAACTGAACCATATGAGTGAATTTCCTCACAAAATTTAACAAAAATACCCCCCATAGTGTTTTGGACCATTTCCCAGTGGAATTGGTGGTAAAATTTAGGCAAAAATGGTGGGCATCCCACCCCGGGCGCCCCCAATTTGTGACAATCCTATTCGTCCCACCCTATTATGAATAGAAATATATGCAATATTTTGTGAGTTTTTTTAATTTATTATTTTCTACATTCTATTATTATGCTGTAGTTAAATTTTCATGTCATTCTGAGCTATATTGGCTGAGATATTGCATTTTTATATTTTTGCAGGGTCTCATGCAGGTTTATGGCAGTCATTTGGAAGAACACCTAAAATGTCATTGATATTGCAAATATGATCAAATGGGTTTTCTAATAATATCATTTTATATATATTTTCCAATTTTCATGCATTTTGGATGTTTTTAGGGGCATAAATTGTCTTCTTTGGGTTTTGGAGGTTGCAAATGGTCATTTCAATTGCGAAGCCCCATCGGATGCAATTTTGGTGAAATTTTTGGTGATATATTCCCAAAACAACTATTTTTAAATAAATCTATAATTTCAAGTCATTTGGAGTTGATTTGATACATTTTATCATTACTAGTCGTTTGGCCCCTATGGGGATTGCATGTTTTTCATCACACACACTCGCTATTTGATATTTCTGGTTTCCTTGTGTGCATGTGTAGGTTATTACAGAGCATTTGGAAGTATCATAGGATATATAGATCAAATATATAAGTGGCTACAACCTTGGCCCACCCACCTCGATTGTGGGTACGAGGAAAGACATTGGATGTGCACCCAAATTTCTTGAAGGATTTGATCCTTGGGCACCCGATTTGTAAAAATTTGTATCAAAATTTTGATCCCTTAAAGGGGAAATTTTTTAATATGGATTTTATATTCTTTATTAATAAGAAATCCATTTGCTTTTGCTTCATTTCTTGTTATTCGTTATCTTTCCATCTTACTTGCATGCTTTCGTTTGATGCTCATAAGTGATAGGACATAGATACACGTATTTTTTATCATAATTTGGTGCATATTTTTTCTCTAATTCAGTGGTGATCATGGTGGGACTCTAGTCCCTTTTTCTTTAGGTGAATTTTGAGGCTCATTCTTCGTCTTTTTATGTTGCAGGTGCTATTCATTATGGACTAAAATGAACTCTAACCTGCTATTCATGCCACCTTGGGACGAATGTGAATTCCTCCCACCCTGGAATGAATGCAGACCTGCTATTCATCCCACCCTAGAGTGAATAGAAACCATATATATTTATGAGCAGAATTCTAGAAATAGCAAGTTTTGGTAGTGATGAGGTAAGCATCTGAATCTTTCATATATGTTTTGCACTTTCAAAAACTATTTTTATTTGGTTTTTCTCGCATATTTTGCTTGTTTAGAAAGGTTAAAATTTAGTTTACTTTTTTCTTAAATGCAAAATAACAAAAACATATAAAAGGAGAAAAATCAAATAAATTCAAAGTAGCAATGCATCTCTATGGTTTGATTGCTTATAGCCTACCCAATGGGTAGGTTATCATTTAGGGTTTGCATTTGTAAGTTGCATTTGTAGGTTCCTTTTATCCTAAATTTCTGAAAGTAAAATGCAATATTACATGCATTTAGTGAATGATCATCGAATGCTTCTTTGTTTACTTTCTTTGGATTAAAAAGAACCACACACACTTGCACATATCACAATAACATTGGTAAGGTTGGATTTCATCACCAACCTCCAATTTAGACCGGTGATGTTGGATTTCACCTCCTTCCACCAGCTTGCCCTCTAGATGCCTTAGATATAATAGGGAACTCTCTCAATATGGAATAGGTCACTAATTTTCAAATTGCCTCCCACTATTGGAAACACTATTTTAGAGTGGAAGAGCTAGGCGAACCCCCCACTGGGTTTTAAGCGGTGTACCCTAGACTCTTTTGAGAAATCATGTTTGGCACTAGTGTTCCTAGTCACCACCTTGGTTGAGTTCCCCCATTCTAATTCCAAAACAATAACAAGAAAGCAAGAGCAAAACAACAAATCTAAACACACCAAACAGCTTAGGGATTCACATCTAATCCTTAAAAGAGATAATCATATTGTCTACTTTGTGTGTTTCTTTATTATTTGGGTAATCAACATAAGATCCTTGATCTAGGACTAAACCCTAACCCTAATAATAATAATAATAACATCTAATACTTTTTTATTCTGCATCCAACGGATTGAGAATCATGCAAATCAGAGCTATAACGAAAAAGTTATTTTGGTTTTGTTATTACTCTATTTTCGAAGCTGAAAATAGGGAAAAGCTACACTAAAACAGTCATAGAATGGTCTAAATAACCCCAAAAATTGCCAAATTTGTTTTTTTGTCTTAGTTAGACCCTTCTACACCTCTCATAGAAATTTTGAGAACTAACTCTTCATAGTTCAAAATTTCCCAAAAAATCCTAAAAGTGGGCATTTCCCCACGGGCCCCGGTTGGCCAAATATTCCAAAAATACAAATTTTTGACCCAAAAGTCATATTTTGGAGCCCTAGACCATTGTGATAAGCTTGTCGCACTGATCATTTTGATATATAACACTTATAACCTATTTTTTAAAAGTAATTTTTTTCTAAAAATGGCCAATGGACCCCCCTTTTACGGGTTTGGTCCAAATGTGGTTAAAAACAAGATCTCCAATTCAGAGAGAGATTCAAGATCCATAGCTAGTGAATATATCAAAATAAGTCCAGAGGACATGCCCATCCCTGAAGGGCATCCCAGGTTTTATCATAACAACAATATCATCCCTAGGGGGACAAACCTTCAAGATACCCCTACTAGGGAAGCACCCATAGGTCCTCTAGGAAAACTTCCTGATTTGGATACCTTGATAGAATTCTATATAGCAAATAATCTACCCATTGAGGGGTCTAATAGTTCAATATCATGGGTTCACACCCCATCTTGCTCTATACATCAATCAGAATATGAACATGAGAATACACCATGGCCTAGCTTGGATGACCAAACCACCCCGTCTGATAGAGCAAGTCACCCCCATACTCATCACAGAGAGCACTCAACATCCACACGTTGTGATTCTATGCATCCTGAATATATGAAGCCCACATCTAAAACTAAATATGAGTCTTTCCTCATAGATGAGGAAGAAGACCCAAGTCATCTTCCTACTCCTCGTGAAGAGTACTTGGTGCAACCACATGATGGCTCTACATCATCGAACTATACAGAGCCGATTCATAAACCAGAGTCTTAGGTCAATGCAACCTTTAGGGAGCATGGAAAACAAGAAATAGATCCTACTAGGGGAGAAATACATGATAAACCCATCCGTATTTCAAATACGAGGGCACAAAAACCCCATACAATTGAGCAACTGGATCATACTCATCAAGCAATTAGGCCAAATATTAATAGACAACAACATACAGATCAACTCCAGTTGGCTCAAAAATGATTACATCAACAATGGGTGGACTCACAACGAGCACACCTACAAAGGTTGTATCAACAAAAGATACAAGAACAACAAAAGATACAACAAGAGCAATTACAAAATGCATTACATAAAGTTGTGCTTACACCTAGCACCTATAGGATGCAACAATGGGAAAGGCACCCAATACAGTCTCAAAATATTCCCCCTTGGCCATGCCAAAATTACGTTCAACATCAAAGGCCATTGTCTGGATATCCTCATAAGCTTCATAATCCTCAACAACACCAAGATCAATACGAGGAGGAATCATATGAAGATTCCCAATGGGAACATCAAGATCAAATAGATGCCTACCCTAAACCTAGTTATGATGAGGTACCTAATGATCATACTTATCATCCACCTCAACATCAGAATCGATCTCCTTCGTCTAATAAAGGGCGATAATAGGATGATCATATCATGTCTTCAAGGCCATACAAAGTGCTAAATGATCGGTTAAAGGCATTATAAAAGCTAGATCAAATTTTGGGTTATCAAAAATCCACATTAAAGTAGCTTAGTAATCAGCCTTTGCATCCATCAGTGTCATCACTGACATACCCATCGAATTTCTAGATGCCCAAACTTGATGATTTTAAAGATGATGAAGATGCATAAGAGCATGTTACAAGCTTCATCCTTAAGTGCTCTCATATTCAAGACTATGACCCTTTTATGTTGAGAATATTCATTACAACATTATCTGGGGATGCTTTAGAATGGTATAATCATCTACCACATCATAGCATAAACACCTTTGAGAAATTGGCCGATGTGTTTTTGGAACATTTTGCCTCGAGCACTAAGAAAATGATAAACTTGACTGACTTGTCTAGCCTTCATCAACATGATGATGAGCCTGTCATGGAGTATGGTAAAATATGGAGAAAGGTGATGTTAAAACTACCTTTCACCCTACCCACAATGGAACTTATCCGAATGTTTACTAGAAGTTGTTTGAAGCAAATTTCACTTCTCTTACAATTACAATGGTATCAAACATTCGAGGAGGCCTTAGCACAGGCCCAAATCATTGAGGACATCAAGGTCCAAGAGGGTGATGTTCAACTCCACAAAGGGGAACAACCAAACAAGAACATTAAATGTGGTGACACACAACAAAATGTGGCCCCAATAAATCAAGTGGTTCTGAGTATCCTTGAACCCTAAAACCGGGCTCCACCACCACAATTATCAGTGCAACCTAATTACCAGGCTTAGCCTCCATTGGCCAAAAATCACATGCAACAAAAAAAAAGACAATATACTCATTTGTTAGAGCCCTTAGCATCGATATTCAATCGATTGTATGAGGCACAAGCAATCATGCTTCCCGAGATCCATCCATTGAAACCTAATAAGCGTAGATCAAAGGCACATAGGAAATATATATACTGTGTTTACCATCGACAAAGAGGCCATGACATCCAGACATGTTATCCCTTTAGAGATGTAGTTCAGGATATGATTGATAGGCAAGAGCTTCCGATGGGCAATCCTCTTGCTTCAAACAACCAACCAATAGGAGACTTCCAAAACCTCTGGCCCATACATGAAGCAAACACAACATCTGCCAACCACTTTGAGCAACCCAAAGGTAGCACACCTCCCCCACCATCCACATCACAACCAATGAATCATAGTGATAACTCTAAAGGTATCACACCTTTCTCACTTTCATTGAGTAGCACACACATTAGGGGTGCCTATGGCATCGGGCCTTCCCCCTCACAAAACACTCAAAATTCAAAAACAATTTAAAACACCAAAAATTTAAAAAAATCATAAAATATTAAAATCCAAAAAATATTGCAAAATATTAAAACACAAAAACATTTTGCATACTGGGGGTACACAAGGTATTGCACCTTCCTCCTAAAAGCACAAAATAATCAAAGTTACAAAATGCTCCAAGGGTGCCTACAACCCACTTGGTCAACCTAAAATGCTCCTAGGTGGTCTATGACCATCTAGGTCACCCCAAAATACTCCAAGAGTGTCTACAACCTGCTTGGTCAACCTAAAATTCTCCTAGATTGTCTATGACCATCTAGGTCACCCCAAAATGCTCCAAGGGTGCCTACAACCCGCTTGGTCAACCTAAAATGCTCCTAGATGGTCTATGACCATCTAGGTCACCCCAAAATGCTCCAAGGGTACCTACAACCTACTTTGTTAACCTAAAACACTCCTAGGCAGTCTATGACCATCTAGGTCACCCCAAAATGCTCCAAGGGTGTCTACAACCTACTTGGTCAACCTAAAATGCTCCTAGGCATTCTATGATCATCTAGGTCACACCAAAATGATTCCTACAACCTGCTTAGTCAACCTAAAAACCTCCTAGGTATTCTATGACCATCTAGGTCACCGTAAAATGCTCCAAGGGTACCTAAAACCCCCTTGGTCAACCTAAAACATTCCTAGGTGGTCTATGATTGTCTAGGTCACCCCAAAATGCTCGTACAACTTCCTTGGTCAACCTAAAATGCTCCTAGGTGGTCTATGAATGTCTAGGTCACCCCAAAATGCTCCAAGGGTGTCTACAACCCGCTTGGTCAACCTAAAATGCTCCTAGGCGGTCTAGGACCATCTAGGTCACCCCAAAATGCTCCAAGGGTGCCTACAACCCACTTGGTCAACCTAAAATGCTCCTAGGTGGTCTATGACCATCTAGGTCACCCCAAAATGCTCCAAGGGTGCCTATAACCCGCTTGGTCAACCTAAAAAGCTCCTAGGCGGTCTATGACCATCTAGGTCACCCCAAAATGCTCCAAGGGTGTCTACAACCTGCTTGGTCAACCTAAAATACTCCTAGGCGGTCTATGACCATCTAGGTCACCCCAAAATGCTCCAAGGGTGCCTACAACCCACTTGGTCAACCTAAAACGCTCCTAGGCGGTCTATGACCGTCTAGGTCACCCCAAAATACCCCAAAGGCATCCATAAGCCCTTTGGTCCCCCCAAATGCCCCAATGGCCCCCAATAAGCCCATTGGTCACATGTACATACATATATATCAATCAAAAATCCAAAAACATCATCAAAATATCAAAAATACAAAAATATTGCATCGCATCACATTGCATCCCATTGCATTCTATCATCGCTTGCATTTAGGCATACTCACCATTTGCACTTTGCATTTTAGAGTTGCTCATACATGTCTAGCACCATGACGGTACACTAGTCATCACTCAAAATCAATGTTGTGAAAGTAATCATTCACATAGTTCAATGTTTCACTTATCATTTTCACCCACATTTTCCATATTCCATATTTGTGTCCACTCCCTTCACCTAGTCATTTGTTTTAGAATGTCATTAGGGTTTTTGGTCACTCAACCATATCTAGTTTTCTTTTCAGATCTTGTAGAAAGCTATCTTGATTTTTAGGAGGTAGAGTCTTGCTTAGATTATGCCTTGTGTACATCAGATCCCAAACACATTTACACATTAATAAATCCAAGTTTTGCGCAAGGAAAGATGAAAATTACGAAGTGGTCTAGGTTACTTTAAGAGAAAATGTTATCCTGCTCATCCCCCTATGTGAATGGTTCAAGAATACTGAGAGTTGGCAAAAGGACAAGCTCTTCCCTACCCAATTCCCCAAAATAAATAGTGGTTTTCACCACTATCAAAAATCCCAATTCCCAAAAAAAAATAAAAAAAATAAAAATAAATCAAAAATAAAAAATTCCAAAAAGTTCAATATCAAAATCCTCAAAAAGAAAAAATCAAAAGCAAAATAAACAGTGGTTATCACCACTTCCCAAATCCCTTGCTCAAAAAAAACAAAATACAAAATAAATAGTGATTTTCATCACTACATATGAGCAAGTATCCCAATAAAATTGAATAAAAGAAGGGAGTTTAAGCTTGAATCCCTGGAATTCTCAGCATTCGGAAAACCATAAGGTGATCCTCATTACGGGTTTGGTGGATAGCCTATCCAACAATGGCGGTATCCTTACGCATGATGATATGTCTGTCACATTAGCTTTTGGTGTGTGTGCAGACCAATGTTTGCATGTGGATGAGCTAGCTTTTGGTAACCTAGATTGCCTAGTGGTCTAATCCAACTAAGTATAGAACCCAGGATCGTGACATTCATAAGGTGATCCTCATTACAGGTTTGGTGGATAGCCTATCTGGCAATGGCGGTATCTTTATGTGTCTCACAGGAATGAACTCACTTGCACACATAGGGATATGAAGTACCTTGGTCGTCCTAGCAGATTCATACCTTGTCAAAAAGTCTTGCATAGTCAGTATACAACCTTTGATCAAGTTAGCTAGAGTGTTTGAGTCTCATAAAAACCTCATCTACATTCTTTAACATCTCATTTAATTTACTCCATTCTACCACATTGCAATAATACATTTCCATATATCCATTACACAAAAACAATACAAAAAGAATTGATGAATTTTATACTGTCTATGGTGCTAACATAGTATGTCCTATAGTTTTCATATTCCATCAATACATATCAATAGATCATCCATTTCATTATGCATACATACATTGCATATCATCAAATAACATCATAGTACAACACATGCATCCATTAATGCATCCATAAATCATAACACATAATGCATCTAATGCTCCAAAATATCAAAATTCAAAATCAAGAAAACATTTTTGTACACATCAATTGGGGAATTATTGGTATCATACCTCCCCTAATCAGTAATCAAACAGTTAAGCAATCAACCTCAAAAATCCCCAAAGGTATTCATAAACCCTTTAGTCACCAAAAATCCCCAAATCCTTTGGTCACCCAAAAAGCCCCAAAGGTATCCATAAACCCTTTGGTCACCCAAAAATCCCCAAAGGTATCCATAAACCCTTTGGTCACCAAAAAATCCCCAAAGGTATCCATAAGCCCTTTGGTCAATATCAAAAGGCCCCAAAGGTATCCATAAACCCTTTGATCACCAAAAAATCCCCAAAGGTACCCATAAACCCTTTGGTCAATCCAAAAGGCCCCAAAGGTATCCATAAACCCTTTGGTCACCCAAGACACCCCAATGACACCCACTAAGCCCATTGGTCATAATAACAACATATATAATCCAAATCAACAATTGATAACTTAATCAAGTTAATCACGTTCGTCTTATGAATCATTGCCGAAGACAATCATGCACCCTCCTTGCTTGGGGAAAATAAGCAAAAGATCAAAAGCAAATTCAAGCAAACTGGTAAGCTTATCTCCTATCGCCATCAAGGCTAGGATTTGATTTAAGCTTATCTCCTAATTGCCATCAAGGCTAGGATTTGATTTAATCTTATCTCCTAATTGCCATCAAGGCTAGGATTTGATTTAATCTTATCTCCTAATTGCCATCAAGGCTAGGATTTGATTTAAGCTTATCTCCTAATTTCCATCAAGGCTAGGATTTGATTTAAGCTTATCTCCTATCACCATCAAGGCTAGGATTTGATTTAAGCTTATCTCCTAATCGCCATCAAGGCTAAAGTGCAAACTTGATCTTGTCTTCCCATTGCCACCAAGGCTAAAGTGTATATTTAAGCTTATCTTCCTAATTGCCATCAAGGCTAGGATTGGACTTAATCTTATCTTCTAATTGCCATCAAGGCTAGGATTAGACTTAAGCTTGTTTGCCAATATGCCAAAGATTACCAAAATCAAGTTCCTTAACTTGTTAGAGGCAATGACTCTGAGATGCACGCCCTTTTCATGATTGGGGAATCTAATGTTGATGAGGTATTATTCTATGAAATCTCACCAAAAATAAAAAATCTAAAAACAATTAAAACAATCAAAACATCCAAAACAACAAAAAAAAGCATTAGAAAAGGGTCCAAAACCCACCAAAAACAAGTCAAATCTGATGGAACTCACTCAGGATCAAGAAGGAACCCCAACAAAAGTCATCTGGGTCAAGCGACTCATTGCTTTTCTCATGATTCATTCCCTCATCGACTCATCACTTGAGGGGGTAGTCATACTTAATCACAATCAACAATCACACACTCAATCATGCAAATTGCATTCGTTCAAAGAATCATTGACAAAGACAATCACACCCTTGCTTGGGGCAGCAAACAAGCACAAATTAAACAAATGCTTGGCATTATAGAAGCATGAAAAACTAGACCTCCTACTTCATGAATTAAAAGTGTCCAAGAACAAGTCAACCTCACTAGAGAGGTTGTACTTGAAGCAAGTTCCTTAGCTCGTCATAAGCAAGGATTCAAGAACGCATGCTCTTTCCATGATTGGGGCATCTAAAGTTGGTTAGGTTATTGAGTAACCCTAATCATTGAACACTTTTGGTTATCTATTTTTTCTCAGCATTGTGCTGCACACAACGCATCTCAAAAAGGGGCATCTATAGACACTAAAATCTGGTCAATCTGATTATGCTACCATAAACAATGACTAAATTGACATCCCATAGCCCCTAGGGCAGCCCTCAGAGGTCATACAGTGGTTCTAGCCACTTTTTCAAAAGGTTTTGGAAGGTTTCTAGCCCATTTTTGGGACCTTTTGGCTCCTTATTCCTATTCATCCCACCCTGGGACGAATAGCAACATTCGTCCCAGGGTGGGATGAATAGCAAGTTTGACCCCCAAAAAGTCAAATTTTGGACAAATGGTGCCCAGAAACTACCATTTATATTACCTAGTATAGCATGCAATTTAGAGCACATAGAAGCCCTATGACATGCTTCATAAAGGAGGCCAAATTGGGAGATTCTCTTCCCCCTCCAATGCATGCCACCCTAGTGGCCAAGTGGCACCTCTTGCCTCGCATGCCCTTGCATGCCTTTTGACACATGAGCCTACTTGGGCTATAAAGTGGATCCAATTTCCACACAAAGTATATGGGGGAGTTTTAGGGAAAATCAAGGGAGTGCTGCTAAGATTTCCTTTCACCTTTTGTGCCCATTTTTCCCTCGAAATATCTACCTAGCGAAGGAGGTTTGCGAGTGAACTAGGAGGCGTAATTTGTCACATAACCAAACCATATGAGTGAATTTCCTCACCAAATTTGATTAAAATACCCTCCATAGTGTTTTGGACCATTTACCAATGGAATTGGTGGTAAAATTTAGGCAAAAATGATGGGCGTCCCACCCCGGGTGCCCCCTAATTTGTGACAGTCCTATTTGTCCCACCCTATGATGAATAGAAATATGTGAATTATTTTGTGACTATTTTTTATTTTTTATTTTCTACATGCTATTATTATACCATGTGGTTCAAATTTTAGGTCATTCTAAGCTATATTGGTCGAGATATTGCATTTTTAGTGTTTTGTAGGGTCTCATGCAGGTCTACGACGGTCATCTGGAAGAACACCTAAAATATCACTGATATTGCAAATATGATCAAATGGATTTTATTAGAATATAATTTTATGTATTCTGTACAATTTTCATGCATTTTGGATATGTGTAGGGGTAGAAATTATTTGCTTTGGGTTTTGTAGGTTGCGAACGGTCATTTGAATTGCGAAGCCCCATCGGATGCAATTTTGGTGCAATTTCTAGTGATATCTTCCCAAAACCACTCATTTTACATACATTTGTAATTTCAAGTCATTTGGAGTTGATTTGATATATTTTATCATTACTAGCCATTTGGCCCCTGTGGGGATTGCATGTTTTTCATCACACGCACTCGCTATTTGACATTTCTAGTTTCCTTGTGTGTAGGTGTAGGTTATTACAATGCATTGGGAATTATAATAAGACATCTATATCAAAGATACAAGTGGAAGAAACCTTGGCCCGCCCACCTCGATTATGGGTACGAGGAAAGACATTGGATGTGCACCCGAATTTCTTGAAGGATTTGATCCTTGGGCACCTAATTTGTAAACATTTGTATCAATAATTTGAGCCCTCAAATGGGAAATTTTATAACCTAGATTTGATCTGCTCGATTAATAAGAAATACATTTGCTTTGCTTCATTTCTTGTTATTTGTTATCTTTCCATCTTACTTGCATGCTTCCGTTTGGCGCTCATAAGTGATAGGACATATATACACACATTTTTTATTATCATTTGGTGCATCATTTTTCACTACTTCAAGTTTTCTCTTGTCCTAAGCAACCAAAGCAACCCTCACCATGGCTATCCTCCAAAGTATCTTGGTCTACTTCATGTCGGTGTTCAAGGCCCCTACTTTCGTTCACTCTAAGATTGAGCAGATCCAAAAGAATTTTCTATGTTCAGGCATGAAGGATAAGAAAAAATTTCACCTGGTTAGCTAGGATAGAGTTAAATCCCATGGAGGAATAAACATAAAAATTTTAGCACACATGGACCTCGCCCTCCTTGCCAAACAGACATGGAAAATCTTCACCAATTACAAAGCGGAATGGGTCTCCATCATTCAGAGCAAGTATCTCCAACACATATCCCTTATGGAGGAAAATATCCCTACTAATAGATCTACCTTCTGGAAGGTAGTGATTAAGGCTAAATCCATCATCATCAAAGCCACCCAGTGGCAGCTAGGCAGCGGATCAAATATCAAGTTTTGGGATGATACGTGGTTGAAAGATAACCTCTTGTAGAAATCCTTGAGATCTCTATTCTTAGACCTATTATAGAAAGGAGGTGGGAGAGCAAGGTCATGGACTACATTGAAAACTAGGGCAACTAGAAATATATCCCCACTACCAATAAAAGTGGCCTAATCACTAGAGTAGGAAACCTCTTATCTCGCTTGCTCATTTACACCATCATTCCAACCATATCCACCCTAGACTACCCTGTTTGGAAAGGGAATGACAGTGGGGATTTCTTCGTCAAGTCAGCTTACTCTATCTTGCTCAAATCTCAAATTCCCACTATTCCCTTCATCTTGGTGTGGGTCAAATGTCTCATCCATAAGATAGGGTTCTTCTACTAGACAACTATTCAAAACAAAGCCCTCACTATCGACAATATTATGAAAAGAGGCATCCCTATCCTAAACAAGTGTCACCTTTGCCTATCCAGTTGGGAATCTATCAACCAAATTTTAGTGGATTGCAAATTCACCAAATAAGGGATGAGTCACATGCTAACTACTTTTCAAATCCAATGGGTCCACCCCAAATCCCTTCTAGACTTCTTCACCCAATGGCCTACCCCATTCAAGAATCCTAGAGTCTCCTTTATTTGGAAGGTTTACCTCCACCACTTCATCTAGAAAATTTGGCTTGAGAAAAAACACAAAATCATTTCCACAACCTCAAGTGACCTAGTTTCCATAGCTACAAAAGTTATGTCCTATGTTGTGAGAATTCCCAACTTGTCCCATGCTCTCATTCCCCTCTTATAGAGTAGAATGTGAGATTCTCCAATCCCTGAACATCCCCATTTTGCCCATTTTGTCCCCTCCTGTACCCCATACTAGAGTTGAGGCTCATTGGAATCCTCCCATGAAGGGTTGGCTAAAGCTCAATTTTGAGGGGAATCCAGATTTAGTAGGGGCAGGTAGGGTTTTTTGGAACCATAAAGGCAAATTTGTTCTCACATTCTCCAAGAATTTGGATCATTAAACTAACATAGTTGAGGCATGGGAACTTTGGTGAAGCATGTATCTCATCAGGGATTCCAGGATCAACCTCCAAATCAAAGGGAATTCCCTCAATATCATCAACTACATCAACAACAATAAAATTCCCTTATGAATATCAGATCCCTGATCCAAGAAAGCTGAAACATCATTGGTCAGAAAAAATAGGTGGAAGTTGCCCACGTGTATCACAAAGCCAATAGGCTTGCTGATGGGCTAGCTAACTTGGGTATCACCCAATTGACTATTTTGGTTTTGTAAAACTCAAATCTACCAAGTGTCTCCCACTTAGCGATTGCGGATTGGTAGGCCATGTGCTTTTAATTTTCTCCACCCTAATCTATATTTTTTCTAATCAAGGTCTTGCAGGTCCTAAATTATGATTAGGGTTATGCATAGTGGAAAATATTCACAAATTGGGTGAATAATATGATTTTTTAAATTGGAAATTTGTGAATATTAGGACCCTCTATGTCGGCCCATTCACCTAAAATTTTTGGGACCAATTTTTTCTTAGGGTCAATTCACCATAGTATATATCCAAACATAGACATATTTGTACTCGTTGGAAAGATCTTTTCGAGTCGGATCTAATGGTGGTTTTTTTATGAAGTTATAAGATGATTTAATAAGACAAAATGTGTCCCAAATGTAACCTTAATTTTTAGGGATTCAAATACCCCAAATTTTGGTGTTAATATGATTGATTTGATTTTCTTAGGATTCTCCATGATTCACTTTGATTTTGGCTAGGATTCACCATTTTTTTACAAGTACATTTTGAGTCCAACCCCTTATGCATAACCCTAATTATGACCCCCCTTGGACGATCTCTCTATTTTTTCTACCCCTTCACCATCACATGATTGGCCACTCAGCTGGCCCTTTCAATAATGATGCTTGAAAATGGATTCTTGTTTCCAACAATGCTAGTTTCTAAAGCTGGTTACACAATCCCAACTATGAGTGCATCGCTACTCTCCTGCATGATTTTTAACCCACCTTAACTATCATCAAGGCTCTCAAGATTTTCAAATCCACCCGTGTGGCACCAATCCCCAGTCGCTCTCCTCTCCCCTCCATATTTACACTTGTCATCATCCCTTATATTTTTGTATGACCTTTGGTTTACCTATTTCCTATTTAATATGGACTCTAGGCACCATGCTAACCGAAGTTCTCCATCCCCACCACCCCAAACACTACCTGAGCCCACCTACCACCTTCCATAGCCCCTCTGCTCCCACCACCATGGCTTACTTCGAGCTGAACAACCTGCAACTTGACTTCCTTTCGATATCTTTTTTGCATGCCTGGAAGCTCATCATCTTTTTGTAAAAATTCAAGGGTGCAAAGTTGGACATTATGGCTAAATTTGTGAGAACCTAATCGAATGGCCATGTCACTGTGTGAAACATTCATTTCAAAGTTAACCCTACTCTTATTGTCAAGGTGTCTGGCCTTCCTCTCTAGGTGCATGGTTCGATGTGACAAACACAATTGGGAACCAAAGCTAGAGGGTTTTCCAAGTTACTAGGATTTTAAATGGTCAGGAGTTTCTCTGGAACGAGAATTCCTCCCTTCCCCGTGGCCCATCGTCTATGTTCCATTGATGCAATACTTGACCTGTAACGACCCTTCCAAACCCATGTCGATATTTCATCTTGTGCTCATCAACCACCTTCATGAATTTAAACCCATAAACATCCCTGTGTTTCTCCATCAGTCCATTCACCTCTATGTGTTTAGCGCCCGCAAGAAGCACTCAACTCCCACTTATCAGGAACTGTTTGCCATCCTTTTCCTTCATGTTTCCACCTCCACTCCTCCACCCATTTTTTCCACCCCCCTCCAATCCAACCCCCCACCCGTCCCCACTCTCACTCCTGCCCACTCCCTCTCTAGTGAACCTTTGGCAAGTGAGTAAGCCCCTAAATTCCAAACTCTCACTTCCAAAAAAGGCTCCTCGACTGTAGCCACTCCCTCCAAACCCCTTCCCTCTAGCAGCAAGAAACTAGTAGTGTCAAGCACAAGGACAAATTTGAATAAATTCCCGCTTAGATTCGAATATCATCCAGTGCAAAGAAGGTCAAAGTAAAATTGATCCAAAATTCTCTAGTCAATGTCTCTAAAGACATCAGTGAGAATTCGACCCCCGACACTGGAATTTCCAGCAAGATCTCCATAATGTTCCTCAAGTGTTTCATCATTGCCTTCAAGAGTGCCAGTTTGGCCATGAAATAGTACCTCTAGAAAACTAAAGCAAACACCAAGGAGGATCCCCTGGAAGCCAAGCCTCTCTAAGTTTACTTCCAGGGCCAGGTTTTTTGTTTTACACTATCAGTTTAAATTAGTTTTGTTCCTAACAAGATTGCTTCATCTTGCCATCTTTATGTCTATTGATTTTTCCTTGGAGGTGACCCCTGCGTGGGTACTGGCTAAGTCCCCTTATGTCCATGATCATTTTCCCCTGCATGGGTAGGTATGTTCTCATTCTCGATGCTACTATCCCCTATGTGGGAATTTTGAATCTCTCCTCCCTTGTGTGGGTTTGTTTAAATATTTTTATATCTACCATCCTTGTAATGGGATTATGCAACAGTATTATCTCTAGATCTTCTAAGGTTCTATGTACTTCTAGGATTGGGACCCAACCAAAACCCATTTAATAGAAACACCAAATTACCAAACAAAAAAGTAGAAAACAATACATCATTAGAGAATATGCAACTCATTTATGAAGAAAATAAAGATAGAATGTCCTTAATATTGCATCAATGGTTGCATTATTTTTTCAAGAATACTAATGATTATGATTCCAAAACTATGATTTGGAAGCAAGGATTGAAATATAAATATGAATATTATAATCATTTGAAATGTAATCATTGCAATAAAATTACCCACGTGTTGTAGGTGAGTTGGAGAGGGTAGGGTAATCCTCCAAGGGAGGTCCCTAGTTTGAATCTCCACCCTAAAAAAAACATAATGGGTACCTAAAATCCAATTGATAATGTTGGTGTGGTTAGGGTTGAGCACGACTCCCAGGTGATTTTAACGATGTAGAACCCCTTGGTCATGGTTTCTAAAACCAAGGCGGCCCCGCAAGGGATTTTTCGCTAAATTCAAAAATAAATTTTTTTTTGCAATAGAATTAGGTATGTAGAAGCAATATGTTGGAATATTTATCCATGCAAATTTTGTGGAAGAAATAATCATTCTCTAGCAATTTGTTGCTATAAGAAAAACAAATATGAAAACTTAGAAAAAAAATTATGTATAAGATTAGACAATCTTCTTGAAATTATTATTTTTGAAACAATTTCAAGAGTCATAAAAAATGAAACTAAATGATTCAAAGATCAATACAATAAATAAGAAGAGATTATGAATTTTAGGATCCAGTGCAATGCCAGAACAAGAAAAAAGGAAATATTAAATTATCTTTTATCTTGAGATCATATTAATGATAAATTGCTTGATTTTAAAAAAGACATGGAAAAATATCTGGATTATGTGTGAAATATTCAAGCATGAATAATAAAGCTTGTATGCATATTTTGAGCAATTCTACTATAAGTGCTCTTCATTTTATTGCATGAATTATTTTGGATATTTTGTATTCATATTTGATATTTTCTTGAATATTATTATAATTTATATTGGCGAACTTATATTTTTTTTTTTTGGTAAGTAAGAGAATATTATAATTAACACCGGGTTTTAACTGGTTGACCCAAAACCATTTTACAAAATAGGGTCCACTGACCAACTGGACAAAGGCCAAGCCCTAAAAGTTTAAATCGACAACAAAAATGGCCAAGACCTACTCTTCCATTAGAATACGACCAAACTAAACTATGGAAGCCTAATATTATGGCCATCGAGAAAGAAAGACGCAAAAAAGAACTAACAAAGACAAAAACTAATCATGCAAGCACCATGCAGAGTAGCTTGTGCCCATATAAAAATAATAGAATATGGTAAAAAAAAAAAACATCCCATAGAATGGACAGCCAAGAGGCCAAGCAGTCTTCCTTGTAGTCCTCATCTAACTTCTTATCATCGTTCTTGCCATCATCTTTAGATTTTGCCTTCGACTCCTTGTGCCCCTGGAACTGCTGGCTATAAAACAAAAGATTTAGGGAATCACACAAATCAACGAATTGCACTGATGAGGCCAGATAGACTCTTCAAGCTGGTTGATATCTTGTTGGAGGTTGATGAAATTGTCATCTTCTCCAAGACTATTATGGTGGGGTCTGGTGCCTCATTGTCAGGGATCTCCAACACTTTGTTATTTCTTGCTAGGGCCTTTTTGCGACATCGAATCCAAACACACCTTGGGAAATACTTGAGGCCAAAGCGGATGTTTCCCATGCATGAATTTGTAGATAAAAAACCTATATCAGTGCCCCACCAGCTGCAAAAAACACTAGTCACATGAACAAAAAAAACAAATATGACAAAATCCATTATAAGGTTCAAAATTTTTTTTTTTAAAAATGCCCCCATTTTCTGTCATTGATCCACTTTGAGCCTTCCAATCTAAAGTTTTTCATTATCTATCACCATTGAGACTGCATGAGGAAGATTTTCGAGTCCATGTGATCAAGTTTTCTGCTACAATGGCTTCATTTTCCAACCTATCAGCTATCATGTTTGCTTCCTGAAAGGTATGTAAAATTATGGCCTCGATTCGATCATGAATCAAAGCCCTTGCTTCTTGGATGTAGTCATGAAATCTCCAAGGATCTCTCTTAGTGTTCTTTAGAAGATTTATAATAATAAGAGAATCACCTTCCACCAACAGTTTCCCTGGATAATTCTCTGCCACCTTGAGGCTCCTCCAAACTGCCCTTGCTTCGACAACATTATTAGTTTGAGCTCCAAGATGTTCAACAAAAGCTACAAGCACCTCACCCTTGTGGTCTCTAAGTAAGCCACCAGCCCCAACTTCACTTGGGTTGCCCCTAGATGCCCCATCAAAATTTAACTTAATCCACCCTAGGGGGGGTGGGGTCCATGTGATCATGGTTCTAGGACAGACTTGAGGATGATTGAGGCCATCGGTGAGAGGTAAGTTTAATGATCGGCCTAATGAAGCTTCAAAAGGATTTGGAGGTCTAGATCTGCTGGAGCACTAAACAAGCATTCTCATTAGCATATGCTAAAATTTTTGACGAGACGAGAGGATGAGTGAGAAACCTTATCCAAGAAGGCCCGACGATTCCTTTCCAACCATATCTCGCCACAAGTAGTGATGAAGGCGAGATCTTCCACATATACCTAAGATGCCTATTCAAAAAGGGGGAAGGCCATTGGACAAATAAGTCAAAAATGGACTGAGGATGGACCCAATAAATATGAAACACTTGTAACAGACCTAACAAGATTGAGACAGAAAAATTACAATACAGAAACAAATGATCAATAGACTCCCACTCAAACATACAAAGATAACACCTATTAACAACAATCACACCTCTTTTTATTAAGTTATCCATGGTGAGGATCTTATTTTGGATGGCTAGCCATGCAAAAAACCCAACCTTCGGAACAATGCTTTTGGGCCAAACTTCCAAGTGAGGGAAAGTAGGTTCATCATTATCAATAAGCATCAGATAAGCAGTCTTGACAGAAAATTCCCCATTGTCTGAAGCTTCCCAGATAAGCTGGTCCTCAAGAATGCCAGAAGGGAGTAAAGACTATTTTAATTCATTCTCCAGTATTATTGATGCCCCTGGTAGATTATTATTCATTATTGGCTTCCATACCCTTCTATTGTTTGACAAAGTAATAAAATCTGCAACTTTGGTACCAAAAACTTCAATTGTCCAAGCTCTAAGGGTTGAAATGATGGGGTCTGCAGAGAGGGGATAGTCCTTTAATCATTTGTGGTCCCAAAAATCAATGTTTCTTCCATTTCCCAGTTTCCAACGTAGCCCTTTGCTTAGCAAGTTTTTAGTTTGAAGGATTGATTTCCAAAAAATTGATCCCCTGGGAGGAAAGGAATAACTTAAGAATTCAATTTCTTACAAATACTTTCTTCTGATTATAGTAATCCATTCTGCATTTGCATTTGTCAAAATACGCCATGCTTGTTTGGCCAGGAGGGCCATGTTTAAATGTTGTATTCTCCTTAGCCCAATACCTCCAAACTCCCTTGGTTTGCAAACCCTATCCCAGGACACCAAGTGAAAGCGCTGCTTAGATTCAGAACCAGTCCATAGGAACCTCTTCTGGATCTGTTCAATTTTAGTGTAGACACTTGTAGGAGCTTTAAAAACAGAGAGAAAGTAGACAGGGATGCTTTGAATGGAAAACTTGGTGAGAACCTGCCTTGCCGACTTGAGATAACAAATTCCCTTTCCATCCAGCCGACTTCCTCTCGAATTATTTCAATTACATTAGTCCACATGGAATCGGTAGCTCGCTCTGTAAATAAAGGAAGGCCTAGGTATGTGGATGGAAGAGTAGACATTGAGCATCCAAGAATCCTAGCAATCTTAATCTACCTCTGAATGGGAGTGTTAAAGAAATAAATTTTACTCTTTGAAAAATTTACCTTTTGCCCCGCAGCATCCTCATATAGCTCTAGAATATGTTTTATGACCTTAGCCTCAAAAACCGATGCAAGAGTTAACAACAAAGTATCATCCACAAAGCTGTTCATGTGTAGCTTGCTGTGTTTGTGATGATGCTTTAATTTCTGAAATAAGACCAATATTACGAGCGGCTTTGATTGTCCTCCCAAGGGCTTCGACCACAATGATAAACAACATGGGAGAGATAGGGTCACCTTGCCTTAGGCCCCTTTTACTTTGAAAGTATCTAGCAGGAGCACCATTAACAAGGACTGAAAACCAAGGTTTCATAAAACATCCTTCCAAAAGCTTGATCCATTCATGATGAAAACCAAATTTTTGAAGAATGGCAGAGACAAAACTCCGGTTTATGCGGTCATAAGCCTTGTTCATATCCGACTTGAGAGCAAAAGCGAGGTTTTTAGTCCGGACTACCGAATGGAGGGCTTCATGAACTGTTATGACCCCATCAAGGATGGACCTTCCAAGGGCTGAACTGCCTTGACAAACATCAATAAACATAGGAAGGATCTTCCTCATTCTATTTGCAATTGCCTTGGTCAAAATTTTATAAACAACATTACAAAGGCTAATAGGTCTAAAATCCATCATAGATCTAGGAGTAGGAATATTTGGGATTAAAGCAATAAAAGTGGAGTTAAAACTTCTCGGAATATGCTTTGTGGACTGAAATTCCTTGATAGTAGCACATACATCAAAACCTACAATATCCCAAAAAGCCTGAAAAAACGAGGTGAAAACCTGTCCGAACCTAGAGCTTTATCGGGGTTCATTGAGAAGAGGGCCTCTTTGATTTCTTCATCCGTGAAAGGCTTAATTAACTCCCCATTCAAGTCATCAAAAATTAAATGAGGAATATGGTAAAGCATTGATTCTGAAGCTAAGGCAGAACTGAAATTTTCTTCTCCTAAAAGATTCTGAAAATAGGAAACCACTTCATTTCTGATTTCATTAGGACTAGAAAGGAGTGATCCATCATCTCTAACAAGTTATTTAATTCTATTGTGGCTTCTGTTCCTTAAGGTAGATGCATGAAAAAATCTTGTATTGGCATCACCTTCTTTTAGCCAGGTAGCTCTAGACTTTTGCCGCCAAAAAGTCTCCTCGCAGGCTAGAACATTATGGTACTCAACAAGGGATTTCTTTTCATCTGCTTGTAGGGAAGGGTCTGGCAATCCCTCTTCAAGTTTTTTCTCAATGGTTGATAACCTTTCAGAGATGGCTTTCTTGTTTTCAAAAATATTTCCAAAAATTTCCTTATTCCAGATCCTTAGATTTTCTTTCACCACTTTAAGTTTATGTGCTAATCGAATGAATGCACGCTTACGACAAGAATGCTGCCACCACTGAGAAATTCTTTCTCTGAGATCATGGTGGTGCATCCACATAGATTCAAACCTAAAAGGCCTTTTGAATTTTGGAGTCTCTTCAATTTCAAGTAAAATCGGGTTGTGGTCAGACCCAATGCGAGGCAAGGACAACAGATTTGCATCACCAAAAGATTGTATTGCTTCCTGTGACAAAAAAAACCTATCAAGCTTTTCCATTATAAGTTGATTTCCAGACCTCCTATTGCTCCAAGTAAAATTTTTTAATTTGACATCCAATAAATTGTTGTTGTTGATGAAATCTTGAAAGTCCTCCATACTTCTTGCTGGAATTCCTACTCCCCATTTTTTATCAGAGGGGTAAAGAGGGGTATTAAAGTCCCCCGCCACTATCCATGGGATATCCTAAAAATCTTCCTTGAAATGACTGAGTAAATTCCATAGATCAGCTCTCCCAGATATAGAATTAGGGGCATACACATTTGTTAATATCCAAGAAAGGTCATTAACCTTATCCTTAAAAATAATGCTCATTACCCTTTCCCCCAATTGAATAACCTTGCCTTCCACCTTCCCTGGATTCCGGATACAAAGAAGACCACCTGAGGTTCCATTGGCTTTGCAAAAAATTGCTTCTCCATTTTTCCAGGATTTTGAGGGCAATTTTTCTAGACAAAACTTCATCGACTTTAGTTTCTTGTAAAATAAGAATAGTGGGATCAAAATATCTTCTTAAATATTTGACTAACCGCTGTTTAGGAAGGCCATTGAGCCCCCTTACATTCCAAGATATGATCTTCATTTGGAACTTTTAAAGTTTTTTTCCTCTTCCCCTGCCTTGGACTTGAGGGGGCTTAAGAATTTTGTTTTCTTCAAAGGGAAGATTTCCAGTTGGTGGAAACAGAGTAGTCCGAATTCCATTAGCTATCTCATCTTGGACCTCTTCTTTCCATTCCTTGGGCATTTGACTTTCTTCCCTTTTTTTTCTCACCTCCATAGTCAATCATGGGGGATTTCATTGAGCTTCTAGTCTGTTTCGGGCTAAATTTGGTTTGGGTGACCTGTTGGATAACAGTACTGGAAACCCCTTCTCTGGATTGGGACAAAGACAAAGGTGAAAAATGTCGCTTGGAAGGGTTGATTAACTCTGAAAGAAATTTTTCTCTTTCTGGGGAGTAAAATGACTCATCATTAGGGTATTCTTTATGGCCAACAAGAGGAGGATTGGAAGGTCCAGATTTGTTAGGGGAATCAAGGCTAGCGGGAATACCAAGATTTATATCCTCAACATTAGACCCTTCATTCCGATTTTCCTCTCGTAATTATTTGGTTTTCAGCCAAAATGTTAAATTTATTTAGATTCTCGAAAGGAGAGCATACCTTTTGTTGGTCGGTTTGTGATGTAGCAATTTGCTTGTCCTTACCATTGTCCATGTGAAGCTCAGCTTCATTCTCCATTTGTCCCAAACCAGAGGCCTTTGCATTTTCAACATTTGGATCTTTAACCTTGTACATTCCTGTGTATTTGCCATTATTTTTGAAAACATTCTACTTGGAATCATTATTCCGAGGAAGGGTTTGCTGGCTTCTCAAAAAGAGCATTGTCCTTTGAGATGGCCTTGAATATTACAGTCAGAGCAAAATTCCGGTCTATTTTCATATTCGATGACCTGTAATCTTGTTATATTTCCATATTCTAACTCCACATGAGTAGGAAGCTCAGATTCTAGGTTTGCATTTACACAAATCCTAGCATGCGTCATTCTGGTGCATGCAAGGGTTGGATTATCAATGGCCACCAATTCCCCTATGGTCTTGGCAATACCCTGAAGAAAATACTCATGCCACCAATGAAACGGGAGATTTGGGAGACGGACCCAAATGGGGGCAAAGTTTATGCTCTGCTTTTCTGGGTCAAAATCCTCAGCCCATCTCCTAAGAAAAATACTTCTTCGGCCCAAGAACCAAGGTCCTCCTGTTAGAATACGACTAGCATCTTCACTATTGTTAAGGCGTACCACAAAAAACCCCCTTGATAATGCAATAATCTCCATGTGTCCAGAAGTCTTCCACTTCAAGGATGCCCATCGTCGAATCGTTTCAATATCCGGCCTGCCCCCTATGAATTTGCCTACCAGAGAAAAATTTTCCATCGATATAAAGTCTGCCATTACGCTTTCAGGCATGGATACCTTCTGCCCATTGGAGTGAGAGGTGGTAAAGAATGTAAAGAAACCCTATTGCCACCTTTAAGGGCCTGTGCAAAAGACTTATTGCCCTCAAAATTCTTGATGTGGGCCTTCTTATCAAAAATAATATCAGGGGGTTCGTGTCCCTCTAATTTTTTAAAACCCTCAGTGTCCTTGTCACTGTCCACCTGCTCTTCCTCAGTTGCTTCAGAACCTTGCTTGTTCCCTCCTTGAGCCTCACAGCTTCCAGGGGTTTGGAAACCATGTTTCCCACCTCCAACAGAATGAAAAACATGTTTGCAAAAATTGCACCTGCCTCTGCTCCCGCTTTGCTCCATTCCTGCCTCCCGCGAACTTATATTTTGATTGCTCTTATATTTGAGTCTATTCAAGATCTAGAATATTAGGATTAGGATAATTTGTCTTAAAATACAACAAAATAAATAATAAAAAGTGGACATCAAGATGATAAAGAAGTAGACAATTAGATGAATTGGACTAAGATAATCCTAAGCGTATATAGAAATGTACATTAGTGATAAAATAATTGCAAGGTAAAATGGTTCAACTTCCTAACCGACCAATAAATAATTTCAATGGTGATTATAGAAATGTCCATTATGCTTCCTCCACATCTAGCATTAGCTTGTAAATTGACAAGTGAAAATATTGAATGGATGCATATATTTATTCGATGCTTGACACTAGAAATATGGTCTCTCTGAATTTTAGCATTCAATTATGAGACATGGTATTTCTATCACATGTTTATTTGTTTATGTCCATAATATATATATATATAGGAATTTATTCCAATACATGGTTTCCATCATAGTCATCATGATGACATAGGTCAATTTGGTGCCATACAAAAGGACAACACCACAAGATGAAATGATGGTTATTTATCTAATGATAAGTCTAGATGGGTGCCAAGGGATATAAGATAAAAGTGTTATGGCATCATCATCCTCAAATATATGAGTAACCTCTACATTGTTTATATCATTAACCTTTTCTTAAAACGGTTGTGGACATTATGAAAACTAGTCTGTAGTAATTAAGAGCATTGATTAAAGGACCATTACTAGATTTGGAGGTTTTGCAAAGCAAAAATGAAGACAGTGGATAAGAATAATTCCAAGTCTACTAAAAATTGAAATAAAATAAATCTAACCTAATATAAATCTTTTAATCAATCTTCCTTTTTATCTTAATGTTTAAAATTTTAGATTTAAATATACGTATTTTTAACAAGGCTAGATAAAACAATGCTTGTGACAAGACAATAAGTGTTGTAAGGCCTTCGTGTTTATTATAAGTTGGTTTGCTTATTTTTAAGGTAGTGTCATTGTATATGTTTCTACAAATATGTGAAATATATTGCACATATATCTTACCAAATTTGTGCTTATTGTTCCAATTTAGAGAAATCGATGGCAATTGAGTTATCCAAATTGTATTTAATTGGAGATAGGTATTAACTTAGGATAACACCACAAGATGAAATGATGGTTATTTATCTAATGATAAGTCTATATGGGTGCCAAGGGATATAAGCTAAAAGTGTTATGGCATAATAATCCTCAAATATATGAGTAACCTGTACATTGTTTAGATCATTAACCTTTGCTTAATATGGTTGTAGACATTATGAAAACTAGTTTGTAGTACTCAAGAGCATTGATTAAAGGACCATTACTAGATTTGGAGGTTTTGCAAAGCAAAAATGAAGACAATGGATAATAATAATTCCAAGTCTACTTAAAAATAAAATAAAATAAATATAACCTAACATACATCTTTTAATCAATCTTCCATATTTATCATAATGTTTAAAAATTTGGATTTAAATAGACTAAGCATTTCTAACATGGCTAGATAAAATAATGCTTACCAGAAGTCAATAAGTGCCATAAGGCCTTCATGTTTACTATAAGTTGGTTTACCTATTTTGAATGTAGTGTCATTATTTATTTTTCTATAAAGAGTGAAATATATTGCACATATATCTTATCAAATTTGTGATTATTGTTCCAATTCAGGGAAAGCGGTGGCAATTGTGCTATCCAAATTGTATTTAATTGGAGATAAGAATTTACTTAGATCAAGATTGATTTTCAAATGGTTTATTTTGACTTAATGTGAGAACACATTTGTATTTTATATTTTAAAATTTAGACTTTAAATACTTTTATTTCTTGTTCAATTCTCTTATTTAATAAATAAAGTGGTTAAAAAACTTTGAATATAAACTTTTGCATTGAGGAATTTATAAGAGTTTTATTAAACCACAAAAGAGGTTAAAAAATGACTTCATTTTGATTCTTATAAATGAGTTTAATGGAAACAATATTTATTATTCAAGTACTTTAAATTATTGAGGGATTCTTTACATACTGTTGAGCATAGATTTTGGACCTCATACATACACACATGTAGAACATGTACTACTCTAATATACAAAATGTTATTCATCATATATGACATAACTTGTTTGTTTCCTTACTACAAATGGCAAGCATACCACTTCACACATAAAATTATTAATAAAATTAAACAAGTAAATACTTGAACTTCTTAGCATCTTTTCCTTTGCCACTAATGTAGCATTGTCCTTTACTTGTATATATATATATATATATATATAAATTGAGTATATTTGACACAAAATTAAAAAGGAACAAATAGATTTGTTTCACATGTGTACTTAAAAGAGGATATTATAAGTAATTTTCCTACTGGTGCAAAGTAACCCAATATATATAATTTATTTTATTTTTAATATATATTTTTTTTAATTTGTGGAAAACATCCCAAAAGGGATGCCACTTTCAGGTAAGACCCAAGGAGGCAGGGGTATCCATTCCGCCAAAAACGCCCAGGACTCGGACCTGGCCTACCACCTTTGACATACTCAAGGAGCAAACAAACACACAAAACCAAATTAAAAAAATTAAATAACAACAAAAATAATAAAATAAAATAAAAAACATGCTCCTTGAGTGTGTCAAAACCAAAAGCACAACCAAACACGCACAATAAGATAAAAGAAACCACAACACAAACCACATAGAAAAACACAAGAACCACATAACAAAACACAAACAAGAAAAAAACAACGAGAACACTACAAAGACATAACCCAAAAAAACATGAAAAATAAACACAACCAAAACCTAAAAAATAAATAAATAAAATAAAAATAAAAAACAACCAACAACAGACAATAAACAAAAACAAAAAACATAGAAAACACTCACACATAAAAAAAATGAAATAACACAAACAAAGAGAAACCCAAGAACAAGAACGAAAAAAACACAAGAACAATAACAAAAAACATAAAAAAAAAAAAAAACAACAAAAACACAAGAACAACAAAAAACAACACAAAGAACAAAACAAAACAAAAGAACCCACCCACCTTAAAAAACTAAACAAAAAAAAGACAAAAGAAAAAAAAAATTTGAACAAAACAATGACCTATCTAGACCAGAAGACTATTAAGGCAAGAATCAACAGAGGAAACAAAATAAAGAATAGAATGAGCTAGGGAACTAAAAAAACTGAATGAACCAAAGAGAAACAAAAAAAAAAACAAGAAGAAACTAGGTACCTTCGAAGCTGGAGCCATCCAAAGAAATGATAGAAAGAAGAGCTTCCCTAATTTGAGAAGCCCACCATATAGGAGGGTGGCCATAACAAGTAAGATCACCTTTGTCCAAAGCCCAATTAGCTAAAGCATCAACACTCTTGTTTTGATCTCTGACCACATGATTGTAATCAACTTTCAAAAATCCCATCTGGATTAACTGAATCTTCTCAATAATTCTTTTTATTCTCCAATCCACCTTATGATTCTTAGAAGGAGTCTTCAAGAGATTAATCATAAGTTGAGAGTCAGACTCAACTAACACCTTTTCCCATCCAACCTTAGTAGCCTCCTGAAGGCCTCTAAGGATACCATACCCCTCAGCAAGGTTATTGGAAAGAATACCCAAATTCTTAGCAAAAGTAAAAACCAGGGAGCCATCTGAAAGTCTACCAATTCCTCCCACATTGGCTTTTCCAGGGTTCCCTCTAGAGGCTCCATCGGTATTGACTTTTCCAAAATCCTTAGGAGGAGGTTGCCAATTTCTAGTCCTATCCATCTTACTAATACTCACATTCCCTTTAAGTTGGTTGCCCTTAGAAGGTTTAATCTTCAATATTTGCATCACTTGATCCCATCTTTGGTGGGAGTTTTGGGGGTGATTAAGGAGTTGATGGACTGATTCAACTAAGTTGGCTATGGTATTTTTCCAAATATAGTGAATATCCTTCCTATCTTGATTAAAAATTTGGTTGTTCCTTTCATTCCAAATATTCCAAAGAAGAATGGTAGAACCCATCCAAACTAAGCTACCTAATAAAATGATCAACACCCTCTTGATTAGGCCAATCCCTCCAAAGTCTGTTCAAAAGTGAAAAAATTGGACCATTGTAAGCCAAGTAAAGTGGCCATTCTCCTCCATAGCTTAGAGGCTAAAGTACACTCAATAAAAATATGGTTGATATTTTCTACATTCTCTTCACACATTTCACATCTAAAAGGGCCATGAAAACCACGCTTCATAAGTTGCTCACCGGTAAGCACCCTACGATGCAATAAAAGCCAATTAAAGAACCTCACCTTAGGCCAGAGCTTTTGAGCCCACAATTGAGAAAATATGTGAGAAGAATGGTTGGGATTATTATGGCATAAGGTCAAATAACCTTGAGCAACTGAATACTCACCCTTAGTAGTGTTGTTCCATCCAAAACAATCTTTTTCATGGGACCAAGAGAGGGATCTCATATGAAGGATGCCTTGGATATCTTGTCTTTGCCTTTATAGGATTTGAATAGGCCAGTCCTCAATAGGGATCCAATATCTACCAACCTTTGAATTACCAGTATGGTATCGACAGTAATTAGCCACCTTTATCCAATTAGCTCGGTGAAGCTCCTCCATCCAAGGCCTCCAATCGGGAAACTAAGTTATCAAAGGCTTGTGACCATCCCAAGAATCTGTCCAAAAATTTGCATGTTGACCATTATGAATGATCCAAAATAATTTTTTCTTTATCAAATCCTCACCAGTCTTAAGAACTGCTAAAATGGGAGAACCTTTGGTAGGAAGTTGATAGCGAACAAGGTCTTCGAGGACTTTTGTTCTCGGCATATTTAGCACGGAGATTATTGGCCCAAAGAGCATTGGGGTTATGCAACATCCTCCAATATAATTTAGCAGCTAAAGCTTTGTTGTTATTAATTGAAGACCGAAATCCTAACCCCCCTTCACTCTTAGGAAGACATAAAGTATCCCATTTCACCAAGGCCCATTTTATTTTCTCCTTAGTACCACTCCAAAGGAAACGATGACTGATTTGATCCAATTCTCGAAGAACAACCTTTGGGATATTCAAAAAAGAAGAAACATAAATAGGAATAGCTTGAAGGACTGATTTTACCAAGGTGATTCTACCCCTAGAAGAAAGCCACTTGTTGGTCCACTTTCCAATTTTCTTCTTGACTTTGTCCAACAACCAATTCCAATCTTTATTTTTCTGCCTTTGAATATTTATGGGAATACCTAAATAAGTGATTGGAAGAGAGGTCTTCTTATATCTTAATTTATCCAAGACCATGGATTCCTGTCTGGTAGAGCAGTGAAAGAAAATAACTTTAGATTTGTCTTCATTGATCAACTACCCGATAGCCTTAGAAAAACAGCTAATGATTTGCTTAATATTAGAAGCTTCCTTAATCGTAGCTTTACCTAAAAGGGTAGAGTCATCCACAAATTGAAGATGAGAGATAGGTCTAGCTCCATGAGCAATGGTAACTCCCTCAAGGGTTTTGTTTTCCCTCTTTTTGGTTATAGTCCTACCCAAGCATTCAGCAAGAATGATGAATAAATAAGGGGATAGCGGGTCACCTTGCCTAATACCTCTAGAAGGCTGGGAAATACTGAGAAGGCCTGCCATTGATAAGAACTAAGTAGGAAACTGAAGAGATACATCCCATAATCCAATCCATCCAATCCTTAGAGAAACCAAATTGCCTCAAAACTTTGATAAGGAAGTGCCAATCCACTCTGTCATAAGCTTTGGATAAGTCTAACCGGATGAACATAGAAGGAGAATTTTGCATATCCATGGAATGGATGGCTTCTGAGCAAGAACTATCTCATCTACTATTTGACGTCCTTCCACATATCCCCCTTGCTCTGGGGAAATAATCTTATGCAAAAGAGGCTTCAACCTTTCTGCCATGATTTTAGTAATAATTTTGAGAAGAACATTACATAAAGCAATAGGTCTAAAAGCTGAGATATGATCAACCTCTTGAGCTTTTGGAACAAGAGTAATATAAGTTTTATTGATAACCTTCAAAATTTCTTTGGATTTCCTGGCTTCTTCCACCACCTCTAATAAATCAACATGAAGGATATCCCAGAACTCTTGGTAGAACTCAATAGGAAAACCATCGGGACCTAGGGTTTTCCCTTTTTGCATTTTAAAAACTACTTGTTGAAGCTCATTGATAGTAACAAGAGCGAGTCAAAATAGAGTTCTCCTTCGAAGTGATAAGAGAAGGGATTTCTTGAAGAACATTTTGTTGTGAAGCTGAGTCAAGAGGAGTAGCAGCAAAAATATTGGAAAAGTAATCAACAACAATAGAGTTCATGCCATCCCAAGTATAAACAACATCTCCAGAATCTGATTTTAAGGAAGAAATAAAGTTGTGAGATCTTCGAGCTAGAAGATATTTGTGGAAGAAATTTGTGTTTTGATCTCCTTCTTTGAGCCATTGAATTCTAGATTTTTGCTTCCATAAGATTTCTTCTCTTTTTTCCCATTCCTCTAAGCGAGTTGTGAGTTTAATTTCATCTGCACTTCTCTTCTCTGTGAGGCCATCTAAACGGATTTTCTTATTCAAATTTTCAAGATGAGCAATAACTTCATGTTTTTTTTTTATGAACATCCCCAAACTCTTTCCGAGTTCCAAGTCTTGATTTTGGATTTAATGTATTGCGGTATTTTGGCAAAATAGAACATCTTAGTCCCATGCCTAGGTTTACCTTCCTTCCACCATTGTTGCACACGAGGTCTGAAGGAAATGTCTCTAAGCCACATTAATTGAAAATGAAAAGGAGAGAAACTCACATTGGTTTTCCACATTTCCACCATGAATGGCCAATGATCCGAACCAGCATTATTAAGAGTCTTCACTTTAGGAATGTGACCATGGATTAAGAAATTTTCAGAGAGCAAAAACCTATCCAATCTCTCCATTATACAAGCTAAGCCTTGCCTTCTGTTAGACCAAGTCATAAGGCCATTATCTGGTTGGATATCCACAAGATGGAGGTTTGCAATATATTCGCTCATGAGGTCAGTACTTTTGTCCAAATTTCTATTTCCCCCCCTTTTCTCATCCAGAGAGAGGATGGTATTGAAATCTCCTCCGATCAAGATCCAAGCTTTAGGAAAATGAGAGATAATATGAGTAATATCCTTCCATTGTCTTCTTTTTTCCTCCAAAGAAGTCGGGGCATAAATAGTAATGTAGAGCATAATCTGGTTGGAATGTCTACTTTGAATAGCTATAGCCAACAAACCCCAAATGCCAACCATATGGTGAATAACTACCTCTTTTGGGTCCCAAAGACAAGCAATGCCACCCGAAGTCCCTTGGGAGCCGAGGGAAACCACTTTTCAGTGGCCAAATTTTCTTGGCAATTAAGTCCATATCCTCCATTGACATCTTTGTTTCTTGAAGGAAAACAAGATGTGGATGATTTATCTGAATCATTCTTCTAATTTCATTTTGTTTTGAAAGACTCCCTTTGAGTCCTCTAATATTCCAAGTGATGATCTTCATTAATACCGGGGCTAAAAAAGTTGGGAAGGGCATTAATCTTACCTTCCTCTACAAGCTTTTCACCTTCTTTTACCATATGATATTGATTGGTCTTGCGACCTACTTTTTGATTAGAATCCATCTTCAATTTTTTTTCCCTGTTTCTTGACTTATTCCAATTGAATCTGAGATGGCTTCTAACCTTGAAGAATGCTCATACACAACCAAAATTTTACTAGATGGTTCAATGGAGTCTATATTGGGACATGCATTATTTGAAGTTTTGACATTTGAAATATTGTTTTTCTTGTGTAAATTTTCTCCTTTTTTTTCTGTTGAAAACCTTTGATTTGTTGGTTTGTCTCTGAGTTCTTTCCTTCATATTTAAATTGTGTTTCTAAGATTTCAGTTTCCATTATTTCCTCTTCCTCACTTGGGACATCATTTGTGGAAAGGATTTCAAACATATTAGCAAATGACTTTGATTGATCCTTCATTACTGGTTTTTTCTGAGTGTTCTTCTTCTTAGGTATTTGGAAACCTGCTGAGTTTATATCTTCTTTCTTTTGATCGGGAATTTTATTTGGGCAAGCATCGGCCAAATGACCATATTCATGGCAAATTCTACAACGAAAAGGAATGTTCTCATAGTCCACTACTTGCTCCCAAGTGTCTTCCCCAAATTGTAATGTGATCTTTTTAGGTAGGGGTTTGTCAAAATCCATTAAAACACAAATTCGAGCATAAATAATATGTTCAAAATTTTGAGTACAATCAGCGGTCATCATAAAAGTTCCTAAAGAGTTTCCAATTGAAGAAAAAATAGTAGGATTCCAAAATTCAATAGGGAGGCCAAAGAGTCTAACCCACACGGGAGCTATAGAAGGCATCTCTTCTTCCGCTTTAAATTTAGTATGCCAGGGCTTCATGAAAAGCCACTGCCCTTCCAAAAACCAAGGACCCCCTTGAAAAGTTTTCTCTCTATCTTCATTATTAGCAAATAAAACAAGAAAATAACCATTTGGATAAATAGAGATTTGTAACTCACCTTTAGTTTTCCATATTTTTGCAGCCCAAACTTTGAAAGCAGATAGACTCGGACGAAAACCCACGAACCGAAAAATTAGTCCTCTTTTTTCCAAATCTTCAATGCCAGTCTGAATGTTACCCATATCAAGCTTAACAATAGGAGTTCCATCAACTGCTTTAAGACATCCTGACTCCGTTTTCTTGGGATCAATCTTAGGCATTCTTAGAGGTTTATGGGAAGCCCTAATATTGATATTAGCATTGGGCTGAGGCTGTCCACCACGAAGGGCATCCCTAAAATTCATTTTTGGGACTGAGTCTTCGAAATTCTTACCCTTGACAAGGGTTTTCATAGTAGAATTATTTTGTGGGTGCACCTTAGCACCAAATTCACTTGAGATATGAGCCATTTTTTGATCAACTGCTTGAAACTTATTTCGTGGTCTCTTTAATCCTTGCCCTAGACGTCGTGGAAAGGTATGGTTTTCACTTTTATTTTGTGCAGCAAATTGGAAGCCATTGTCACTCAAGTTCACAGTATGATCTATTGAAAGATAAATTTCTAACCCATATTGTATCCCCTGCAACATTTCCTGCTAAAATATTGAGCATAAACCACAAAAATATTGGCCGCTAGGGCCCGAAGGCCCTAAAAACCAACCTCTGGAGCTGCTTGCACTCAACCCAGATGAAACCCTCACATAGCCGCTTGCCAAATATATCGTTCACACATAGGGATGTGCTAGGATCTGTGTTGCTCCAAATGATATGAAAATTGGTGGAGACGTTCTAGGGTTTTTCAGGCATCTACCCTCAAAATTTCAGCTCAATCCGAGTTCGGATGAGTGAGATATGGCCAAAATGAGTTTGACTGTTTGGGCAGTCCTGCGAAAAAGGTCTAGAGTGCAATCTGTACTCTTTTTATTTTTAATTTAAATATATATTATTATTAGTAATTTTTTAAAACATTCTACATAATTTTACTTGAGTTTCTTTTTTATGGTATTTTTTTATTAAAGGACTTCCTCATATAATGTATAAGTATATGGATAAAATTGATAAATGTTATTTCTTAAGGTATCCATAATATTTTAAATGCATTTGATCATCTTATTGATTCTTTTTATAGTGCTACTTACCATGGTTTCATACATAGTTTTTATATGTTATCACAATCTATTCTTCATCACTATAATGTCTTCTTCATTATACTTATAAGATATTTTGTGAAACATTTTCAAGATGTATATGGTGAGATAAAATTTATTTTTTATAATATTAGACATGCAACTACCAAATTAGCTTATCATCATCCATATAAATCAACATATCTAGCACATAATATATTTAGGACTTATTTATGAAGCTTGATAAAATCTATCAAAGAGATAATTCAAAGAAAAAAATATTGTAAATATTGCATACTTACCTAAGGATTTGAGGTAGTCAACCTAAAAACTTTTTTTTGTAAGTGATATTCTCTACACATTCATCAACGGTTTTGAATTACACATGCTCCCTCTTTTATTTATATATTCTTCGCATTTATTTTTATAACTTCTTCAAATATTTCAACATGGATTTTAATCCTTTATTTATTAAAAAATAAACATAAGTAGAGGCAGATTAAGGATATTTTTATGAATGTTGAAATTAGCAAGGAAAAGGAAAAATACCTTACACTACATTTAGAATTGCTTTTGATCTTTATTTATTAAAGAAAAAACATAGGTAGAGGCAGATTAAGGAAAATGTCAAAATTAGCAAGATAAAGGTAAAATACCTTATGTTGCATTTAGAATTGCTTTTAATTTAGTTTTCCACTATAGATTGGAATATTTTGATGCATTGTGATCTACCAATAGGAATTATAAAACACTTAAACTCTCAAATCTCACTGTGTATGGTACTAATCCAAATGTATTCAGACAAAATAAATAGATGCCCTTAAGTAGACATTTACCTTAAAGCCAATCATTTTATTAACATCTAGGAATGTACTCATAAATAAGCATTAGACTCCTACATGAATTTCCCTAGCTTTATAAAGACACCATATTCTTTTGATGAAATATTGATAGAATACCAATCTACTCATCACCTTATTAAACATTCGTAGAGGTGAATGACTATGTAATTATATGAAAATGGTGGCTTTAATAATTCTTTATATTATATTGAGAGGCTACTTGTTTGGATAAGAAAAATACATCTTTTGTTACTATTATGTATGGAAAATATATTGATGAAAGGTGGTTGTGGATTATTATCCCATATCAATTGTATGGATTTTCAATCCCCAAAGCCTCTGTTTCCATCTCTTCTTTCAAATTTGCAAAGCAGTATGGATCAATATGAGGGGGTCTTCAGTGATCCCATGGAACTTCCTCCTAAGTGCCCACATGATCATTCCATCCATATTATTCTAGGAAGTCAACATCCTAATGTGTGTCCTTACTACTATCCCTAGCCCCAAAACTCATAAAATGATAAGCTAGTTAAAGAAAATTTGGAGCAAGAAATCACCCATTCAAGTATTAGTCTATACTCCTTTTTAGTTGTGATGGTATGACATAAGGATAATATGGCACATGTTTCCAAATTCTATCCTCTCAACAAGGTCACCATTAAATATATGTTTTTTATCCCTATTACACATGATTTATTAGATTAATTGCATGATGCTAGATACTTTACAAAACTAGACTTGCGTTCTAGGTATCATCAAATTAGGGTTAGCTAAGAGGATATCCCTAAGACTGTGTTTCATACACATGAAGGTTATTATAAGTTCTTAGTTAGATTTTTCAGTCTCACTAATGCTCCTTCCACTTTTCAAATTCTAATGAACTCTATCTTTCATCCTTTTATTCACAAGTTTGTCCTAGTTTGATTTGATGATATTTTAATTTATAGCAAGTTATAGGATGATCATCTAGTTCATGTTGACACTTTTTCATCTATTTTAAAAGGAAAAATGTTTTTATTAAAAGGTTTAAATGTTCCTTTGGGGTCTAGGAGGTAGAATAATTGGGACATATAATAACTCAAGGAGTCAATATAGATCCTAACAAGATTAAAGCTATGCAAGATTGGACCTTGTCCAAATCTCTTAAATAAATTCATGGAATTTTAGAAATCATGGGCTACTACAAAAATATTATCTACAACTATGGTAATACTAGCACTCCTCTCACTGCTCTCACTAAAAAGAATGTATTTGTTTGGTCTAAAGTTGCTTTCCAAACCTTCTAAGCCCTTAATGAAGCTATGTGTACTACTCCTATTTTTGCAACTCCTAACTTTAGCAAACCTTTTGTCATTAAGTGTGATGCTTCCAACATAGGTATTGGAGTTGTTTTGATGAAAGATAGACACACATTAGCATTTGAAACTAACTAAATTTTTGGCAAGAATTTAGGATGATCCACTTATGAGAAGGAAATATTAGTTGTTTTGCATATCATAGAGAAATTGAAGCTTTATTTGATAGGCCATCATTTCATGATCAAGACCGATCATAGGAACTTTAATTATTTCTTAGAGTAGCATCTCTTATGCCCTAAACAAAATAAATGGATGACCAAGATATTAGGTTATAATTTTATCATTGAATACAAGAAAGAAAAGGAGAATATGGTGGTTGATGCCTTATTCAACAAATATAAGGATGTTGTTGTTATCAATGCCATATCTAGTCCTCTTCCATAATACCTTTCTTAACATTAATAATATTGGCTTTTTGACCTAATGACTAGGTAGATAATTCAAGAAAGGAAGGTGACCTCATCATTGCACTCTTGTTTCTCATATACTAATGGAGTGATTTGCAAAAAGGATCACATTAATATTCCTTAGTATTTAGCTATTAAGTCAAATATTCTTCAAGAATTGCATGCATCTCCTTTGGTGGGACATTTAGGAATTATGAAAACATACCATTGGGTGAAGTAATATTTTATTAGAAGGGATTAAAAGCAAATATCAAGATGTTTGTGGTTTACTATGATGTGTGTTGACATAACAAAGGGGAGACAATTAAATATTTTGTATTGTTTCAACCCTTGCCTATCTGTTACTACAAATGGGGGCACATAGCCATATATTTCATTAAGGGAATTTACAAATTTGATGATAAAATATTGATTTTTATGGTAGTATATTGCCTTTCCAAGTATGCTCATTTATGTGCATTATAGCATCCCTATTTAGTAAGTACGATGGACAAGGTATTTTTTATTATGTTTTTAAATTACATAATATTTCCAAAACCAATGTGAGTGATTGTGACACTATTTTCACAACTTTTAGAAAAATATATTTTTATTTAGTGCTACCAAGTTGAATATATCCTCTTCTTATCACCCTTAGTTATATGGTTAGGCAGAGATTGATAATAAATGTTTGGGTACCTACCTCCATTGTTTTTTTCAAGACAAGCAATATCACTAGTTTCATTAGCTCTCATTCTTTACATTCAACCTTCAATATATCCTCATTTGAAGCATTATATGCTTAAAAACCTCTATTAGTGGCACTATGTTCTAGGATCCTCCAAGATTATCCAAATAGATGATTTGTTATAGAAATGGTGACTTGTGCTTTAGCTTATTAAAGATAACTTGACCTAGGCCTAGAACTACATGAAGAAACAATAGAATTCACATTGATATACAAAATATTACCATAGAAGATATGGTCCTTTTATGCATGTAATGCTTCAAGCAATTTTCCTTGAAGATCAAGTCTTATAAAAAGTTTATTTCTCAATTATATGGGACCTACAAGGTGGGTCATCATATCTTTGAAGTGTCATATCATTTGGAGCTTCAATCATATTCCCACATCGATCCTATATTTCATGTATCTTGTTCAAATAAGCTATTGGCTAGAAGGTAGAGTCCTAGATGAATCTTCTAGTACCCAATGAAGATGGTCAAATCACTTTCCAACCTAAAGAAATATTGTAGTACAAAGTTTGTTATATTTGGTCTTGACAAATTAGTATCCTAATCAAGTGGGAGGAATTTCTATAAGAAGATGCTACATGAGATTTTTCATCTTAGAATGCATTGACCGATTTGGGTGAAAGCACGACATGATAGGGGCATCCGCATATTGCGTAGAGTAAAAAATAAGAAGCATGACACATAGGGAGACCACTTATAGGGTAACCTTTAGGTTTTTAAATCGAGGCTAGATCCTCATCAGATTAGATCCTTGATGCATGTAAGCCTTCACAAGTTAAGGCTAGGGGTTTTTAAGAAAAAGAAATTGTAATGGAATTAAAATACAAGAAAAGTAAACTTTGCAAAAAATTAAAATCTAAGTTATAGGTGTGATGCACCAATAATAAATTCCTCTTTCTTGATTTCAATAAGTGGCCATAAGTGAACACTAGATTCACTATCTAATACCTAGAATAAACACACTAAATGCAACACAACTAGGAATCAAAAACATAACAAAGGAAAATATAGTGAAATTAGTTACAACTTCCATTAACATGTCAAAAATGATTAAAGGTATGCATACTAGAGAGGCTTAATTATCCTTAGATAGGGGCTTGAGATTCAAGCTCCACTTATTACAATTAAGAAGAATAGAGTTGAAAGGAATATCCCACAAGGCTAGATACTAAGCATGAGCATATAGCTCCTTATGCTTTGATAACGCAAATTTGGTCCTATTTATAAGCCAAGAGGAAGGTCATTTCCCTCTAAAAGTCTACATAGAAGGACTACAAATTATCTTCTATTCTACATCTAAAATAAAAATTAGCAACTTCAAGATATTTTTATCTAGGGCCATCAATATTGGGATCTTCTAGGCCTTTGGATGACAAATAATAACTGACATATCCCATTGCTACTATGTTGGGGATGATTGCACTAGTAATTCTTCACCATATTTATCCTAGAGTGCTCCTCTTGCTAACATAGCAGGCATAGCCTTCTTGATTGGCACATATTGACAAGGTAAACTCAAGTGTATGATGGGAGGTCGTTGCAACTTCTACACGGTTGGCTCTGGCAAGCTAGTCCACCAAAGTCAATTTTTGTAACCAATATCGTTTTACCTACCTCATTCTATGTGCATGTGGCTACCACATATCCTCAATTGAGGTGTGGTATCCTTTGAATGGGCATTGGCACCTTTCTCATTGGGTTCTTCACTAGTCACCATGTGTCATGCTTTGGGTCTCATCAAGGTCTTTTTCTCTTTTTCATGCTCTCCTTCATTAGAAGGGCCATGCAAGCCATTGGTTGGAAAATCAATGGTCCATAGACCTGAATTTCTTGAATGTTGTTGGATTGGGTAGAAGATGAATGTCAATCATCGATGGAAGATCTAACAGTTGATGTGGCCTTTAGACTCATCCACCTTCTTGATGTCCCTTCTGTTAGCGTACTACTTACCTTTGTCTTTATTTCATTCTTAGACAGGCTGTTACAACTGCGTAACATATTCAGTTCACGCCGGTGTTCTATTCCTGGCTATGTAATCTTATTTAAATGCCTACAGAATAATACAGAGGTGTTCGCATTTTCTACATGGCATCAGAGCCAGACTGGTACGGGATATTTTTGCAATGAAAGGGAGCAGTGAAAGGAGGCTGGAGGCGGAAGAGCGGACCAATTGTTTTTATTTTTTTTGGCTACGTGTTTTTTACCCTCTTGCAACAGTTACGAAAAAATAAAAAAATAAAAAATAAAAATTGCGCCCCCCGACGAGCAGAGGCCGCGTTGTGCAGACCTGCAGTCGGTCACCGACGCAGGGCTTGGGACGTTGCGGCCAGGTCAGACCGCTACGCGATCCCGAGCTTGGCGCGCTGTGTCAGGGGTCCAGCCAGCGCGCACACGAGCCCGAGCTCAGCGCGTGGCGTCAGGGGACGCAGAATTGTCTACGCAGGGGATTGACGTCTGCGCGCAGGGAGCAGAACGTCAACACCCCTCCCCCCCATTGGAGGGAGCGGACATGACAGCGCCGCCCCCCCCATGTTGGTGGAGACCGTGCAATCGCGCGGGCCCCAACGTCCCCTTCCCCCCCTCCCCGTGCGACGCGTAATCTACGCGCACGCGCTCCCCAAGGTCCCCCCCCAAATCGCGCGCGGCAGGAATTTCAAATTTCCCCCCCGCGCATATAAACCCCCCCCCCATTTTGTGCACAGTCACGCGCAACCCCCGCCCCATCCCTTTTTGCACGCAGTCACGCGCGGGCAGACCCCGGCGACCGACGACAGAATAAAAAAAAAAGAAAAAAAAAAGAGCAGCGGGGAGGAAAACGAGCGTCGGGAAAGTAGGCAGTGGGCCTGCGCGGACGGGGAAGGCAGACAGGCACGAACTGTGGACGTTTTTTTTACGCGACACTAGCAGAGGAGGCTCGGGAAGCGGGAAGCAGCCACAGAGGACGGGATAAAAGAGAGGGGCTCAACTGATCCTTTCGGATCAGCCCGCTGGCTCACGTGGTCGTGAGCCGTGCGGTAAGGCTCAGGGAGCCTGCAGGTCGGGGGTTCAAATCCCGCCGACAACCCCCAAGGTATAATTTTCAAAGTTATTTTTTTATTATTATTTTTTTAATTAAAATTTTTAATTTTAATTTTTTTAATAGTTTTTTAACTTTATAAATTAAAATTTTTAATTTTAATTTATTTTTTTATAAGTTTAAAAACTATATAAATTAAAATTATTTATTTTAATTTTAAATTTATAATAATTATTAAAATGCTTTGTTAAAGAACGCCTTTTTTAAGGGGGGATATTTTTTCAAAAATCAAAGGGGGATAGAGAGTAATTTTTCGAAAAAATAGCAATTTGGCATTGTAAAAGGTGCATTTTCGGCTGTGACCGACACCTTGTGGGTTATTCTTGTGGGCAATTTTTTTTGTTGTATGTTGCATATTTCATTTTTTGCACTATAACATTAAAAATTAAAATCAAACACTCCCTAAGTCCCCGGAATATAAAACCCATCTGTGCAATTTATTGCACTGCAACGTTCAGTATTTGCGATACCTACGCCGGCACTTACGAGTAAAGTCGTCGTGATTTGGCTACTGTATCCGCCACCTAATATAGCTGCTATAACGACGTCTGAGCTTGTTCTCTATAAATCGTCGGGGAGGAATAAGTACGCCATTTTAGCATTTTTTTTACTCCATCCACTACCCTTTATCACACTTGTGTTTAGGCGTAAATCCTGACGAAGTATTCTTCATAGTGTTTAGGGGAAGTTACGCCCCACGCATGAGAAGAATATTCTATGGTAGGTGCCATCAACAAGGCGATTCCCTTTCAGTACCGCTTATGTTCCACGTATCGTATGATCTCTAAAATTCACCTATAGTCTCCCTCACGTAAGGGCGGGTGATTTTTGTTGATCTTTCTAAATACCTATAGTTTCCCTCATGTAAGGGCGGGTATTTTGTATGGTATATTGGCCTAGAAAAAGGTATATCGAAAGGGGGACCAATTGGTGATATAAGGAACCTTCACTATGGCCGTTGTTGCAAAGTTGATGACTGATCCGCATCAGTTATTGAAAGGTCCAAATTATACACCATGGAAACATAAGATGAAGGCTATTCTCCAAATGGAATATTTGTGGGATATTGTTACTGGAGTAGCAACTAGGCCTTCACCAACAACAGGATCCACAGGTCCTTCAGCAGATCAGATTGCTTTTGACAAGAAAGACAGTAGAGCAAAAGTGCTCATTTTGTTTGCTTGTTTGGGATGAAGTGCAACCTCATATAGCTGACAAAGCAAGTGGTAAAGAGGCATGGGATGCCCTTAGAACCATCTATGAGGGGAAGAATGATTCAACCATTCTTCATCTTCAACAACAACTTCATAACCTGAGTTTGAAGCAGGGTGAAACAGTTGAACTATTTCTGTGCAGAGTGTTTGAGTTGAAAGAGAAATTGAGTTCTCTAGGAGATACTGTGGACGAAAAGCTTCTCATTTCACTTTTTATGAGAGCTTTACCTTCTTCATTTGATATTTTGATAACCTCCATCCAGGTGTCTCAACGACAAATTACCTACATCGAGTTGGTCAATCTGCTTCAACAACAGGAGGCACGCCAACTTCACAAGGATGATTCTTCCAATACAGCCCTATACACCAACAGGAAGGGTTCTAGGAAGAAAGGTAATGGGCAAAAAGGAGGCAACTTTTAGAAAGGAGGAAATTCTCAACAGGATACGAAAGTAAAATGCAAACAACCTCAACAGAAGAAGAGGTGGTGCAAGATATGTGAGAAAGACAACCATGACACCAACAGGTGTTGGCATAAGAACAAGCAGAAAGGCCAAAACAAACCACAAAATAAGAACAAGCAACCCCAAGTGAATGTTGCTGTTGAAGAATCTGACTCAGATTCTGAATGGGCACACAAGGTGCTCATGACTACCACATATTCCACTCAAAGGGATCCTATTTGGTATGTCGATTCTGGAGCTAGCAAACATATGACTGGTGACAGATCGTGGTTTGAATCATTTGAGGCCAAAGAGGGCAAACCTGTCACCATTGCTGATGATAAAACCTATAGGGTTCAGGGAGAGGGTACAGTTTCAGTCACTCTTCCTGATGGCAAGTGTCAGATTGACAAAGTCCTCTATGTTCTGGGATTGGCTAACAATTTGTTGTCAGTCACACAAATCCTGGACAGAAATATGGTTGTCAACTTTCATGTTGAGAATGGAAAGAAGTGTTGTACTATTACCAGGAAGGGTAAGCAGATTGCAACAGCTTCATATAAGCATGGGTTATTTGCACTAGATGCTATCTCTACTCCACATGTTGCCATGACTATCTCTACCAAGGAGGCAACTTCCCTATGGCACAAGAGATATGGGCATCTTAGTTCCGGCTACTTACTTGAGCTCAGCAAGTATGAGATGGTAAAGGGTCTTCCTTCCCTTTCCGCCACATTGCCGGTGTGCTCGATCGCTAGCAGGGAAAGCAACATAGAGTACCATTTGAGAAGAGCTCTACAAGAGCATGAAAATCTCTAGAGCTAATTCACACCGATCTATGCGGTCCTTTCACACCCAACAGTGTTGGAGGGAAGAGGTACTTTCAGTTATTCGTAGATGACTACTCACGAAAGATGTGGGTTTTCTTTCTCAAACTGAAATCTGAAGCTTTTGCATTCTTCTAGCAGTTCAAGAAATCCGTTGAGAAGGAGTCAGGGGCTTCTATCAAAACCCTCCGCTCAGATCGAGGGGGAGAGTTTACCTCTAATGAATTTTTTGCATTCCTAGATAAGCATGGGATCAAGAGACAGTTAACAACTGCTTATACTCCTCGGCAAAATGGAGTTGTTGAGAGAAGGAACCATTCTATCATGGAAATGGTTTGTTGTATGCTCACAGGAGCTACTCTTGGGCAACAATATTGGGCAGAAGCTATCACCACTGCAGTGTATCTGTTGAATAGGGCACCCACAAAGGCCCTAAAAGGAATGACTCCACAGGAAGCATGGAGTGGTCGAAAACCCTCCATATCTCATCTACGTATTTTCGGATGTCAGGCTTTCATGCACATACCGAAAGAGAAAAGGAAGAAGCTAGATGAGAAAACACTGAGATGTATTTTTCTTGGGTATTATGAGCACTCTAAAGGATATCGGTTGATAGATCCTTTGACCAAGAAAATTCATATCAATAGAGATGTTGTCTTTGATGAAGCTTTCACATCACAGAGCACATCTAAAGTACACCAAGATATTGTGGAAACTAAGGAAGAGATGATTCCTTCATCAGCACAGACAGGAGGTCCTTCTACATATTCTTCACCACCACCGAAGAAGAATCCAAAATGGTGTACAAATACAATCAGAGATGCAAATTTATCCACTCCTCCCAATTTGAATTTGGATAGACCTCGTACACGGAGTATGGCTCAAAAGGAAAGAGAAGCCAGAGAAACTGGTGAGGTTGATGATCTTTGTCAATCTTTTGAGGAACTTTCTGTGACTCCAAGTATAGAAGTTGAGGATATGGATATTGATGATGACAGGGCATTCATGTCTACCATAGATAGTCTTGAACCTACATCAGTGTAAGATGCTCTCAGTGAGCCTCAGTGGAAGGCCGCTATGGATACAGAGTATGAGTATCTGATGAAGAATAAAACTTGGAAGCTTGTTGATCTGCCGCATGGAAAGAAACCTATTGGCTGCAAATGGGTATACAAAGTCAAGTACAAGGCAGATGGAACAATTGATAAGCATAAGGCCCATATTTTTGCAAAGGGCTATGCTCAAAAAGAAGGCATTGACTATGAGGAAACTTTTGCACCTACTGCTCGGATGACCATAATTTGGGTTATGTGTGCTATGGCAGCACAATATGGGTGGAAAGTTCACTAGATGGATGTCAAAAGTGCCTTTCTAAATGGTGATCTCCAAGAAGAAGTCTATATGACTCAGCCTGAAGGATTTGAAGTGGAAGGCCAACAACAGAAAGTTTGCAAATTGGTCAAATCCTTGTATGGTCTGAAACAAGCTCCTCGAGCTTGGTATATAAAAATGGACAATCACCTAATGCAGCATGGATTTAAGAGATGTCCGTCAGATGCAAACCTCTATTTCAAGAAACGGGGTTCTGAGATAGTGTTGCTTGTACTCTATGTGGATGATCCGCTCATTACGAGGAGTTCGAAACTATGATCTCTCTTGTCAAAAGAAACTTGTGCAAATATTTTGAGATGACAGATCTCGGACTTCTCCATTACTGTCTTGGTCTGGAATTCAGCCAGAAGGAGCACTCCATCAAAGTGTCTTAGAAAAAGTATGCCAAGACATTGCTGGATAAATATCGCATGACTGACTGCAAGCCAATGGCAAATCCAATGGAGAATGGACTTCAGTTATCGCGATATGATGACTCACCTCAGGTAGATGGTACTCTCTATCGACAGTTGATTGGGAGTCTCATATATCTGACCAATACTAGGCCAGATCTCGTATTTGTTGTCAACTATCTTTCAAGGTTCATGCAGGAGCCTAAGACCACTCATTGGAAAGCAGCAAAACATGTTCTTCACTATGTCCGTGGTACTATAGAATATGGCCTAGAATACAAGAGGAACAAAAAATTCTTCTTGCAAGGATACACGGACTCCGACTATGCCAAATCATTTGATGATCGCAAGTCAACTTCTGGATATATTTTTCATCTGGGATCCGGTCCTGTCTCTTGGCATAGCAAGAAGCAACAGGTGGTTGCTATTTCATCAAAAAAGGCAGAATATCGCGCTGCACGTGAAGCTATGTGCGAAGTGATATGGTTACGTCGCATTCTGACAAGTATGGGCCATCCATCAAAATCTCCAATACACTTGTTTTGCGACAATCAGGGTGTTCCGAACCTCGTCAAGAATCCAGTCCATCATGAAAGAACAAAGCACATTGACACACAATGTCATTTCATTCAAGATGAAGTTCCAAAGCACCGAATTTAGCTTCAGCACATTCCCACCGATGCTCAAGTTGTAGACATTTTCACTAAGGCACTTGGACGTGTCAAATTTGAATTGTTTCGCAGCTCACTTTGTATTGCAAAATAATGTAAGGGGATGTTAGTAGTTTAGTATAGCTATTAGTTATTACATTACCCAAATAATGTAATAAAGGGGGATGTTAGCGTACTACTTACCTTTGTCTTTATTTCATTCTTAGACAGGCTGTTACAACTACGTAACATATTCAGTTCACGCCGGTGTTCTATTCCCGACTATGTAATCTTATTTAAATGCCTGCAGAATAATACATAGGTGTTCGCATTTTATACACCTTCCTTCTCATTGAAAGTGGAAGACACCTTCAAACCACTTTCTTTGGTTTATCTCACTTTTGTTTAAGTCTTATTTGAGTGAAGTAGGATTATAGGGAAAATATCCCTAAAATTTTGGCATCTTCCAGGGCTTTTCAACCTATTGAAAGTAGTGAACCAAAACTACTTACTTTCTCCTTAGGTGTGAAATAAAAATTGGAAGCTAGAGATTAAAAAATACATAATAATATACCAAAATAAAAGGTGATAAAGGAATGGGGAATATTATTATCTTAGGATTGAGACTCCTAAGTGGGTGCTACCTTTAGATTATGCATGCATGTGAGGATAACTCGTACAAATTTCACACTTTACCTATGATATTGAGGCAAAATTCTTGGGATAATTGTGACTCTAATTGATTTTTAACCTTGAATATTAGTTGGAGCTATAGTTTAGCGTGTCCCCTAGTTTTTTGTGAATGCCTAATTTTGTGATGACCCTGCTATTTGCTTGATTTTTGATGCTTTGAGGTCATTGTTATACATGATTTGTCCCATTATGTATTTTGTCATGAACTTTAGAGGGACATTTTATATGGATAAGCAAGACTTGAAAAGCATACCAACCTTATTTTTATAACCAGAGTCCCTCTTCTCGCCAAAGTCCCTCTTATTTTTTCTCTCTCCAACTCTTGGGTTTTATCTATCGTGTATGTTGCTCAGGTTTTTATTTGTGGTAACTCTGGGATACATATCTCATTGAAACCTAATTATCAAAATATTAGTTCTATTTCCAAATCCACTCCTCTGGTTGAGAGGCAGATTTAGGACCATTAAGTAGATTGGGGTCTAATCAATGGTAGGGCCCATTTTGATACCACCAGAAAGGTTCCAAGGTTCTTAATTATAATGGGAGTTGGATTTAATACCATAAAAAAAAATTCCTTGTCAATATTGTAGGAATTTCAGGTCTTCTTTTTTTGTTCATCCCATAAATAGCAAATTTGCTCCAAGTCTCTTTTCCTAGGCAAGAATAGCCCATTATAATGAAATCTTAGAGGAGAGATCCCCTATTTGAGAAGCAAATTAAATTGAAACAATATAAGGTAAAGTAGAGGGTGCCTTAATTTTATAGATCTCTTAATTAGGCAATCCATTGAAGTTACTTTACTTATTAGTCTTCTTTTTATGATTGGAACTCTGACAAACCAACGAGAGATGACCTCTCTTGTAGCATCAAATCAACAAAGACTTGATTATTAATTTTCTCCCTTGTGTTTTATCATGAAGGGTGTATCATAATCAACCTTATAGGTCTTTTGTATGGTGTGTAATGATTCATAGGATCTTAAGGGAATTTGTTTCTTGATTGTGTCCCTCTTGCATGCACACTTTTCCCTAAGACAATCCACCTTCAAACACATAGCTGATTTTTTTAAAAACCCATCAATATTGCTTACTCTCAAGGAGTCCAATCCATGTTCCAAGACATGGGGCTCACATGTAATTTTTCAATGGTTGGCTCGATCAAGGCATTAAATGCTCCTTGGTTCTTGCAAAAAAAATTATCCATTAGATTTTTCTACATGTCATATAGATTTCTCTCGACCACATTTTTGGATCCAACTCATACCTTCCAGGTTTTATCCATCATGACCTTTCAAGCCACCACAATGCAGTAATTGTTAGGGCACATTTCTGTATTCAAGGTTAATATTTAACACTTTGTAACAACCTAGACTTGAATTTTGTGCTACTTGGATTTTCTATGAAATCAAACATTTGGTTGTTGATGACACTTGATCCAATAGTACGTGCTACCTAGTCCTTAGTGCATTTTGCTCTTTATTTTGAAGCTAATACAAATCTACCACATGTTTTTATTTTAGGGTGAGTGAGACTTTGTAACGTTAGAAATATTTATCCTCAATTGTCAATAAATGAACATTGGCAAAAACTCCTTAATAAAATGGGTAGTGGGGTTTTCCTAAGCTTATCTTCATAGGTTGAATGACCTACTTTGTGCTCTAGAAGGCCTTTCAATCCAAAAGGACTTCCCCTTATCTCTCTCTCTCTCTCTCTATATATATATATATACATATATATATATATATATATATATATCTATCTATCTATCTATCTATCTATCTATCTATCTATCTATATATACAATATTTACAATATTTACAATAGAATACCTAGTGATGGATCACCCCATGCCAGCTTGCTTGAAGGCTTCATCAAGGTTTGACCCTTATGTCTTGGATTCCCATTGCTCCATATAATCATCAGGGATGTATGTATGCACATCATCCATGAAGTAGTTAGATTTCAATAGCTTCTCTTCTTCCATGTACACTTTTTTTTCCACATTTTTCCAAGGGGATTTGCTATGTGGTACAAATATTGAACTTCGAATCATACCTGGTTTGGAGCAGTCTATGAGTCTAGTTCAATTATAGGTATCCTCTAATTTTAGCAGTGAAATCTCTAGAGAGGTATATTTAAAATGTGGTCATAAGATCAATCACTACTATATCTTGGTTAATTATTATATCAGGGCATGAATGGAGTAAATAGAGGAAGGTATTGAATTAGCCTAAGACTGACATTGGAGTGTCATCTAATTGGACTACCCTACTATAGAAATTATCAAGAGATAAGCCATTTGTCTTTGCTACCTTTTTTGCATGATTGATGTGCTTAACCTTAAATCCACCCTATAGTTGTATATCAACTTATCTCCATATATCAGGGTTAGGTAGAATGGCATAGACTTGGATCGACTAGGATCTGAGCTAGCAATTTGTAACATAGGAAGCATCCCTTGTCTTCTAAGCTCTTATCACTTCTTCAGGGTCTCTTATAAATTTTTTATCTATTTAACAATCAAGAGAATATCCCAAAGAGGTATGTCAATGATAGATTTACTCAAATGCTCCACCATATTGAAAGGTCCAAGAGAAGAGACTCTTAGAACTGTGTTTGACATTGTTGAAATCCTATACCTTTCTATTGTAAAAGGTGAACTCATTGAATTCACATTAGATTTCCTAGGAGGCTTAGGGGCTACTCTTATAATTGTTAGAACTATTTGAGCCCAATTTTTTTGGTGTAGCTTGTGCTAGGGTACCTCTTTGATTGTTTACTTCTCTCCTCTAGGTCTAGTGTTTATCAGACTAGATACCCCTTTCTCTTCAATGGCCCTTCTATTTGCCTTGATGATGTATTTTTATTAGACATATGGTATCCCAGAGGTTAAGGGACCTGATTTATTCAACATAGCATACACTTTCACTTCATCCAACATAATGTACACTTTAAATTCACCCTAGGTAACAAAGGTTTGCTTCAGGGCTAACAAATTGACAACTTATGGTATGGTTGGAGGCTAAGAGAAAAATTTAAACTTAGCATTGGGACTTCCAACTAAGAAGGGTGAGTGATATTATGGTCAAAAGGAGCTATTCGACTACTTGAGATTCAATTTTGACATAATAGTCAAAAGGATGATAGTCGAGAGTGTAATAGTACCAACCACTAGGATCCTCAACATAGTTATTTGGGATAGAGACCAAGTCCCCACCTAAGCTTGTGGGAATTTTTTGGATTAGTATTTTCATAGGTACTATCTACTAAGCTAGAGCCTATGACTAACCAAGATTTTTGTTGGTTTAAAATGAAGTTCTATGATATCCATTTGGAGGTAGTTGGACATTTGGGTTTCCCTATTGGAAATGAGGATTTGGATAACTTTGGTAGGGAAACATTTGGGTGTTATGCTACCTCTTTAGGATTATGATATCATTAGAGAAGGTTCTCATCATATTATACAATTCATCAATTTTAGCAACAAAAGGAGTGAGAATCTAAGGTTGCTCTAAGCTCATGGTTGGAATAGTTGGATTGGTGGTAGATTGTACAATCAGAGATGTATGATATGTAGGCTAAAAGGAAGAAAATAATGGTAAAGGTATTCTAAGGGCTATAATTACTATTTATATTAGATATTTTTAAGTTTATATGGCTATCGCATAGGCCTCTGGTAATCAGTTTCCACCCTTAGACTTGACCATCATGATAATTTTAGAATTTAAAGCCTTTATATAGTAAAAAAATGTTATACGTATAGGTGGTTGGATCTCATATAGAGTCCTTTACCAAGTCTTATGGAATCATACATTTAAAGCATCCATTGCTTCTATAGGTACCCTCTTCATGGTCATGAGTTGTTCTAGGATAGATGCTCCATTTACCTTCTCTTTGAAACTATATTTATTAGCAATTCTACAAAATAGTCTCACCTTTTTAATAATTATGGGATAAGGCTAAGGCACCATTCATAATATCTCCCTCTAAAATATCCACCAATAGCCTCAAGGCTATATCTTGCTTTTTAATTAAATGCATAGCATAAAATCTCACCAAGTGGTGCAAATGCTCTGTTAGGGTGACAACATCTTCTCCTAAGAAGTAAGGTAAGGACATGAGCATTAAGGTAGAAATAATATCCCATACACTAGGTGGAGTCAATGGAATCAAGTGACCTCTATATTTCCATGCTAGGAAATTTTAGGGAGGATGATTTAGTATGGACATCATGTTGCACCATCTCTTGTTGATTAGCTTAGGTAAAGACTCTAGTCATAGGCCTTCGTCTATGGATCCTTGACATAGTCTTTAGATGTAGGGCCATTAGTATCGAGAGCTTTTGGGCATTCAGATGACAAATCATCATTGACATATCCTATTTTTGTTATGTTGGGGATGGTTGTGTCATTAATTCTTCATCATGTTTCTCCTAAAATGCCTTACTTGTGAACATGGTGGCCATGGCCTTCTTGAATGGCATAAATTGGCAGAGTAGGTTCAAGTGTAATATGGGTGGTTGTTGTAGCTTCTACACAGTTGGATCTAACATGTTAGACCATTAAAGTTAATTTTTATGACCAATGCACTTTTTCCTAACTCCTTCTATGTGCATGTGGTTACCATGTGTCCTCGGTTGAGATGGGATCTCCTTTGACCAATGGTGGTCCTCATTTGACTAAGTATTCACACCTTTCTCCTTAGGCTCCCAACTAGCCATCATGTGTCAGGATTTGGGTCTCATCAAGTCCTTTTCCTTCTTTTTTGTGTTCTCATTTGTTAGAAATACTGTGTGGGTTGTTGGATGAAAAATAAATGGCCTATAGGCCTTAATGTATTCAATTATTGGTTTGGGAAAATATGAGCGTCAACCATAGATGGAATATCTAACGTTCAATGTAGCCTTTTCACTTATTCACCTTCTTCTTGATGTCCCTTCCTTTTGACAGAAGGTAAAAGATACCTTTTGACTTCCTCCTTTTATTTGTCCCAATTTTGATTAAGTATTCTATAAGTGAAGTAGGACTATAGGAAAAATCTCCCTACATTATCCTTAGAGCATATTTCGGTCTTTTCCAAATTTGATGACAAAGCTTCTAAGGGGGAGCCATGTAATAGATTCAATATAGCCACATCAAATATCTTTGTTTTTATTAGCTTAGGCCCTAGGTTTTAATAGTCAACCCTTGAGCATTAGGATTAGGTTTAATGATTGATTTAATCTATAAATAGGAAGAGTTAGGTGGTAGTTAAGATCATCTTTTATATTCAAATCTTAGTCATATCGACTATGCATATGAGATTTTTCTCTCTCCAAGTGGCTATGAGACTTCTTCCTCTATGTGGCTAAGGATTTACATTGATTTGAATCTAGAATTTGATCACTGCATTTTTTTTTTGCAATTTGGATATGATATTATTATCATTTGTGTAATGTTATTTGTCTATATTGGATTGCTACTACTATTGCTATAATTTTTGAAGTTGTTTCATTAAATTATCTCCTAGTCTTGTCATTGGGGGTAGGGTGGATTTAAAAAAGGATTTGAATGTTCAAAATTCTATGTTTAATTTGTAATCTTATGTCTCTTTTTCCATTATACCTATGTTATCTCCTATTAGTGATCCTATTCCCTTCCATCTATATATGGGATTATAAACCATAGAGGATTAAATAATATCATCTTAATAGAATTATATAGTTGCATGGTTTGCCCCAATGGATCCTAACTATGGGAATAAGGTCATTTGGATTGAGGTCTTGACAAATAAAATGTTCACTCAAAAATTTAAGTAAGATATCTTAGTGAGCCAAAGAATATTTGAGAAGTTCAAGAAACGAGATTTTAGTCAAGGTACTCTTGAGTTACCATAGCAAATCATAATTTCCCTTAGTCTTAATTCCTAATTGAATGATTAGAGGAGGTTCTTTGGGTGGAGAAGGTTTTTTCATATGAAGGACCAAAGGAGGTCTTGAAGGTTATTTTCAAAAGAGTTATTTTGCTTAGAGCCTGCTATTAGGTAATATTTCTTCTAATGTCTCAACCTTGTTTCAACATGGTTATTAAAAGAAAATTTGATGTGAAAATCCTTTCATACATGATAAAATTTGCTCAAAGATTCATAGGGTGATTTTACACAGCAAAAATATTTTCAACTAAAATACATTCCCAAGAATATTTTCTTATGGATTTAATAAACAATCACTCTCAAGTGAACAATAGACAACTTTTAAATAATTTCTCTCAAATGGAAAATAGATAAATTTTACATATCTAGGAATAGATAGAGCTTCAATCATATTCTTCTTGGATGCCACAAATTATATCAAATAGATATTAAAACCACTTGTAATAATATACAGAAGATACATAAAATTGAAGATTACTTTTTACAAAAATTCTTATTTATTTTCATTCTAGAGATTGGCTTATACAAATATTTACATCATGTATGAGATCTTTTGGAAGGGCATTCATTTTCCCAACTATGTGGTCCTTCCAACTACAAAAGTAAGACCAAATTAATAATGAGATTAAGAAGAAAGTATAAGGTTGTAAAGATTAAAAAAGAGAACTTTATACGTTAATAGAGATAATAGCTTAAAGACCTCAAATTCAACATATAAAAAAATAAAATATAAGTTGACCACTAATTATTATCATCTACACTAAATATATTTACACAAAATAAATATAGAAGATAAATCCTTATATAAAGATTTATCATACTATTACAAATGGTATTATTATAGATGTATCTTCGTAATTAGTAAACCCATGGCCATCCTTTGAGCCTTCTTCACTTATTTCCTTACTTTATGATTATTTTAATTATCTTAAAACTTTATAAATTCTTTGAAATTTAAAGGTTAAATTAATTAAAATAATTAATTAATGTTTTTATATGTTTCATAAAATTTTACGTGACTTATTATTTTGTTTATCTAACATATATTTTTAAATTAATAATTAATTATTGTAATTAATATTGTATATTATATGTCATCCTATTTATTGTTTTTCTTATTTTATTTTTTCGAGCTCTATTAGACACTCCCCTTGCTTTGTATATATCCTACTTTACAGTTCTATTGACCTCTTTTGACCTCTTTTGATCGCTCATAAACATTAATACAAATTCAAAATTCAAATTCAGACGTGTATATATAAACAGAATAATATAATATTTAATCTATCACACGTGTTTATATATAAACAAAATTCGCATAGGAATTCATGAAATAAAATAATAATGTAATGTATCACACTTGTTTATATATAAAGCGTGTTTATATATAAAGCGTGTTTATATATAAAGGGAATTCGCATGAGAATTAATAAAATAAAATAATAATATAATGTAAATATAATATTTATGAGGCACCCTTTTTTTTTTTATTGGTAGAAAGGGTGTTGAAAGGTCCCTGAACCTTGTACAAGAGGAATTACATGAATTCCAGATCGACCGAGGTGGTCCAAGAAGAAAAGATTAAAGAGCGAGCAAACCTCCACACTAGGAAAGGTGTCACGAAATCGCGACCAAATTGGTGATGTCACGAAATCGTGACCAAATTGGTGATGTTGCGAAATTGCGACAAGTAGCACCGTTGCAGCCATGAGAAGAAAGGATATCACGAAATCATGACAAGAAGCGCCATCGGAGCCGAAGGAGGGAAGAAGTCGCGATATCGCGACATGTTGCAAGGTTGCTGCCAGAAGAGAGGAAGTGTCGCAATATTGCGACAAGTTGCTAGGTTGGAGCTGGAAGAGAAGAAGAGTCACAAAATCGTGACATGAAGGAAGACCGCACCCGAACAAAAAAGGAGTCACAAAATCGGGACAAGAAGTAGGACCGCTATCGAAGAGAAAAGGTGTCACGAAATCGTGACAAGAAGGAAGACCGCAGCTGAAGAGAAAAAGTGTCGCGATATCACGACAAATGTGGAAGCCTACTGCCAAAGAGAAAAGGTGTCGCGAAATCACGACAAGATGGAAGACCGCTGCCGAAGAGAAAAAGTGTCGCGATATCGTGACATTATGGAAGACCACAACCGAAGAGAAAAGGTGTCGTGATATCGCGAAAAGATGGAAGATTGTTGCCAAGAAGAAAAAGTGTCATGATATCACGACAATCTGGAAGACCACAGCCAAAGAAAAAAAGTGTCACGATATCGCGACAATCTGGAAGACCGCAGCAGAAGAGGAAAAGTGTCGCGAAATCGTGACATTATGGAAGACCGCAGCCAAAGAGAAAAAGTGTCGTGAAATCGTGACAAGATGGAAAACCATTGCCAAGAAGAAAAAGTGTCACGATATCGTGACAATCTGGAAGACCGCAGCTGAAGAGAAAAAGTGTCACGAAATCGCGACAATCTGGAAGATCGCAGCCGAAGAGAAAAAGTGTCGCGATATCGCGACAAACTGGAAGACCGCAGCCAAAGAGAAAAAGTGTCCCGATATCGCAACAATCTAAAAGACCGCAGTCAAAGAGAAAAAGTGTCGTGAAATCATGACAAAATGGAAGACCGCCGCCAAGGAGAAAAAGTGTTAGAAAATCGCGACATGATGCAAGAAAGCGCCTGAAGGGAAAAAGTGTGGCGATATCACGACAAGTTGCAAAAAAGCACCCGGAGAGAAAAAGTGTCACGATATCATGACAATCTGGAAGACCGCAGCCGAAGAGAAAAAGTGTCGCGATATCGCGACAATCTGGAAGACCGCAGCCGAAGAGAAAAAGTGTCGCGATATCGCGATAATCTAAAAGACCGCAGCCGAAGAGAAAAAGTGCTGCGATATCACGACAAAATGGAAGACCGCCGTCAAAGAGAAAAAAATGTCGCGAAATCGTGACATGATGCAAGAAAGCGCCTGAAGGGAAAAAGTGTCGCGATATAGCGACAAGTTGCAAAAAAGTGCCCGGAGAGAAAAAGTGTCACGATATCGCGACAAGTTGGAAGACCGCGTCCAAAGGAGAAAAAAGTGTCACGAAATTGCGACAAGTAGCAACCTCGTGGCCAGAGCAAAAAGGAATGTCGCGATATCACGACAAGCTAAAATTTTGCGGCCAACGGTGAAAAGTGTTATGAAAACATGCCAAGTTGCCAAAACACAGCTGAAGGGGGAGAGGAAGGAAGAAAGGATGCGAAGACTCAACCAGTTCCAAGAGCGAAAAAACTTGGTGCCCAGTTAACCACTCACATTGTGTAGACATTGGAACTTGTAGAAGCGTCCCTTAGGCCAATCGGGAAGGAGTCTCTCCAAACATGAATGTCCGTTTCGTCAACTCCCTTGTTAGCAAGCCCGTCCGTAGCTTTGTTTCCTTCCTAGTACTGATGCTTAATGATTAATTTTGGGTAAATGCCAATTAGTGCCTTGCATTCTTGGAAGATCGAAACAAGGGCCCAGGGAGGCACAGAGGTCTCATTGAGCTAGTTGATGCAGTGCAATGAGTCTCCTTCTATGATAAGTTTATTGATGGTCAAGCCTTCCAAGAGAATCAAGCTTTGGAGCAAGGCCCGAGCCTCTACCATATTGTTATATTGAATTCCCAGCTTTTGAGAAAAGGCCAAAATTATTTCTCCTCTATGATTTTTGAGAATTCCTCCTCCGCCAGCCGCTCCTGGGTTGTCTTTGGCCGCACCATCAAAGTTAAGCTTGTGCCACCTATTAGGAGGTAGGACCCACTTGATTACAGACCTGTCAACAAAAGTACGGGGTGTAGCAGAGAAATTGGAAAGGTAGAAAAGTTTTGTTAGGTCCGATTCAAGGCCAGGAGGGAGGGGTTTGGAAGACGAGACAAGAGAGGCATTCTCCGAAGCAAGGGCCAAGATTTTGGCAACAATAATCTTCTTATCAGTGGCATGGTTTTTGAAAATTTTGGCATTTATCTCAAGCCAAATATGCCACAGGAAAATGTGAAGGCAAGCTTGCCACATGAATTTAAGTTGACTTGCTCTTGAAAGGCCGGGGCCATTGTTGAAAAAGGAGGGGAATGGAATGAGGGAGGGCTACGGAGATGACGAAGGTGTTGAGAACTCGGTTGAGCACCTGCAAGAGAGAAGGGACATTCCAAAAAAACATGCGAAGTTGACTCACAGCCATTTTTACACAGGATGCACCAATTGGGGATGAGTAACCCTCTGATTATCAAGTTGTCAGCGATGAGGATTCTATTTTGGATGGCCAACCAGCAGAAGAATTTGACCTTGGGAATGATCTTGGGGACCCAGACCTGATTAGATAAGTCCCGACCATCACTGGGAGCTTCTTGGCTATAGTAGGCAGATTTAACAGTGAAATTCCTTGAATCTTCAAGGTTCCAAACCATGGAGTCATCTTTGTGAGAGCTGGGGATGATGCAAGTCCTTAGCAAGTTTTGTAATCGTCTAAGCACCTCGATGATATGCCTAGGCCTATTAAGAGCCAAGTGTTTCCATTCGGGTCTTGTAATACGTGGGTTAATGAAATGACACACCTTATCTCCAAAGGTGGCTTCGGTAACCGTCTTGAGAACTGCAAGATGAGGGTCTTGGCTAAGAGGTTTGTCATGGATCCACGGGTCGTCCCAAAAATGAATGGTCATTCCATTTCCAAGACACCACCTTAAGCCTTCCATGATGATCTTCCTTATTTTGGTGACACCATTCCAGAAATGAGATCCGTTAGGAAGGTTGTGCTCTTCAAGAAATGGAACCTGATGGAGGTACTTAGCTTTGATGATGTCAATCCAAGTGACTTTTTCATTGATGGTAAGTCTCAATGACTGCTTAGCAATGAGGGCCATGTTCATCCGCTTGATGGTAAGTCTCTAGGACTTCTTGGCAATGAGGCATCCTTTTAATAGATGCATGACCTCCACTTTTTGTATTTTAATTATAATATTTTCACCTTTGAAAATATTCATCGCCAACTTTGTAAAATAAGTGGCTATCAAATCTCATGTGAATATATATAAAATATAGGAATTCGCATTGGGATTCACAAAATATAAATAAATAATGTAAATATAATATTTTATGAGTCACTTTTTTAATAGGTGTGTAGCGATCACTTTTGTATTTTAATTATAATATTTTTACCTTTGAAATAATAATAAAAAAAGAGTTAGATTATATTAATTCATCGGAGTAATACAATGTAGTTAATATTGTCCACAAGTTAAAAATAAATAAAATAAGGTGGATAAAGGAGCAAAACATCCATAACTGAATATAGATAATAATAGAAGTTAATAGCAACAAAAAGACTATAGCTATATCTTGCTCCAATACACCAAATATTAGCACTCATATGTGGGAGAGTCTATGGAGAAATTATGGGTATGTCTTCTCTAATATCTTCTAAAGTCTTCAAAGAAGAAATAGAGGTAATCAAAACCTAAACTTGCTTATCATTGTAAACTGCCTTCTTTTTAGTCTCTTGTTGGACCTTTTAAAGATCCTAAACCATATGAGAAAGTTGATGAAGTTTGTCAATAACATCTCGAGATGTGCTAGAAGTCCCATAGACTTGGGAATGAATATGTTGCACATGTAACAAAAGAGCAAAGGTCAATTATGCTAAAAATATATCCCAGGGAGAAGCAAATCCAATAAACATCTTTGTGAGAGCTGGGGATGATGCAAGTCCTCAGCAAGTTTTGTAACCGCCTGAGTGCCTCGGTGATATGCCTAGGCCCATTAAGAGCCAGGTGTTTCCATTTGGGTCTTGTAATACCTGGGTTAATGAAATGACACACCTTATCTCCAAAGGTGGCTTCGATAACCGTCTTGAGCATTGCAAGATGAGGGTCTTGGTCGAGAGGTTTGTCACGGATCCACGGGTCGTCCCGGAAATGAATGGTCATTCCATTTCCAAGACACCACCTTAAGCCTTCCATGATGATCTTCCTTGTTTTGGTGACACCATTCCAGAAATGAGATCCGCTAGGAAGGTTGTGCTCTCCAAGAAAGGGAACCTGATGGAGGTACTTAGCTTTGATGATGTCAATCCAAGTGACTTTTTCATTGATTGTAAGTCTCCAGGACTGCTTGGCAATGAGACACCCTTTTAATAGATGCATGACCTCCACTTTTTGTATTTTAATTATAATATTTTCACCTTTGAAAATATTCATCGCCAAATTTGTAAAATAAGTGGCTATCAAATCTCATGTGGATATATATAAAAGATAGGAATTCGCATTGGGATTCACAAAATATAAATAAATAATGTAAATATAATATTTTATGAGTCACTTTTTTAATAGGTGTGTAGCGATCACTTTTGTATTTTAATTATAATATTTTTACCTTTGAAATAATAATAAAAAAAGAGTTAGATTATATTAATTCATCGGAGTAATACAATGTAGTTAATATTGTCCACAAGTTAAAAATAGATAAAATAAGGTGGATAAAGGAGCAAAACATCCATAACTGAATATAGATAATAATAGAAGTTAATAGCAACAAAAAGACTATAGCTATATCTTGCTCCAATACACCAAATATTAGCACTCATATGTGGGAGATTCTATGGAGAAATTATGGGTATGTCTTCTCTAATATCTTCTAAAGTCTTCAAAGAAGAAATAGAGGTAATCAAAACCTAAAATTGCTTATCATTGTAAACTGCCTTCTTTTTAGTCTCTTGTTGGACCTTTTAACGATCCTAAACCATATGAGGAAGTTGATGAAGTTTTTCAATAACATCTCGAGATGTGCTAGAAGTCCCATAGACTTGGGAATGAATATGTTGCACATGTAACAAAAGAGCAAAGGTCAAGTCTGCTAAAAATATATCCTAGGGAGAAGCAAATCCAATAAACACCTTTTTGCATATGCACTTCCAAATGTGCTTGAGAAGGATGATTCTACAAGCACCCCAAAGTTTGGGGCACTAATCCAGCTAAAAAAAACCAAGCAGAGAAAGCTTCCAAGATCTAGTGAAAGAGGGGAAAGTGTTAGTCTCACAATGACACTGAGAGAGGGGGTGAATCAGTGTAGCTCTTTAAAACTTAAAAAATTCAACTCTTAAAGCCAAACCAATGAAAGCTTAAAACCACATAAAGCAAATATAACAAGAGAGCAACACACAACACAAGATGTACCGAGGTTCACCAGTTTTGGCTACTCCTCAAAAATAGAATGTTTGGACTCCCATCCAAATCCAGCCTTTGCAAAGCAACAAATTTACAATAAATTTACCAGCACCAACTGGAAGGAGCAACAACCCCTGATTTACCAGCACCAACTAGAAGGAGCACCAACCTATGATTTATCTGCACCAACAGAAAGGACCATCAACCCCTGATTTACCAACACCAACTGGAAGGAGCACCAACCCCTGATTCCAAGCACCAACTTGGACTTCAATTCTTAAATTTGAATATTGACATATTAATGCCTTCACTTTTACAAGACCCTGACTGGTCTATTGCTCACTCAACATTGCCCATAGTTCACACAGCACATACCTATGGCTCTGCTTGCTACACTTTTACAGCCCTCTTACAGCCCTCTTGCTGTGCTTCTTACTGCACTCTTATGGATCTCTCAGCTCTGCTTTATGCTCTCTTACGACACTCTTCCAACTCTCTTCTTGCAGCACTTTCACACTTTCACAACAGCCCTTTCCCTCTCTTCAACAACATTTAATTCTTTGCACAAACCTCCTTTTATAACCATATTGTATCTTTGTAACTCCAGTTGTAACTCCTTCTTTCATTTCTCATGCGCCACTTGTTAGTTGTAACGCCTTCTAACTGTAACTGCTTTTGTATATATATATGGTAGGCTTTTCGTCAAACACGATGCATGTTACGAGTTGACACATATACCCCTATCATGATTGTTCGTATTCTCAATCATGACTATTCGTATTATTTTTTGTGCATGCATGCATATTCGATTCTATTTATACGATTGTTTGATTTCTCCTTCTTCGATTGTTCTTTTATTAGCTACATGATTTCCTTTTGTACCGGCCCCTGTAACTGCTGCATAACTTCAGTTAACGATCACATATCTTATTTCCGCTGGGTTCTATTTTTAGCTCATGCCAAAATGACCTGTCATGAAATCATGACACTTCTGCCTCTTTGTCCTCTTCTCAGCTTGTACCTGCGAAAACACAACATGTCGCGATATCGCGACACTTTCACCTCCTTGCTGCTTTACTTGGTTCATACCCACGAAAACACAACATGTCGCGATATCGTGACACTTTCGCCTCCTTGCTACTCTTTTCGGCTTCAACCAGCAAAAACATAACATGTCGCGATATCGCGACACTTTCGCCTCCTTGCTAGACTTCTCGGCTTCAACCAGTGAAAACACAACATGTTGCGATATCGTGACACTTTCGCTTCCTTGCTACTCTTCTCGGCTTCAACCAGCGAAAACACATGTCGCGATATCGCGACACTTTCTCTCTCCTCATTTAGTCGCAAAAATGCGACATGTCGCGATATCGTGACACTTTCTCTCCTTTGCTCTTTCTCTTGCCTTCGGGTCACGAAAACCCGACATGTCGTGATATCGTGACACTTTTTCTCCTTAGCGCTTTCTCTTGCCTTCGGGTCGTGAAAACCCGACATGTCATGATATCGTGACACTTTTTCTCCTTAGCGCTTTCTCTTGCCTTCGGGTCACGAAAACCCGACATGTCACAATATCGTGACACTTTTTCTCCTTAGCGCTTTCTCTTGCCTTCGGGTCGTGAAAACCCGACATGTCGCGATATCACGACACTTTTTCTCTCGGACTCTCTCTCCTACAATATGTCGCAAAATTACGACACTTTTTCTTTCAGACTCTCTCTCCTGCAATATGTCGCGAAATCGTGACACTTTTTCTTTCGGACTCTCTCTCCTGCAACATGTCGTGAAATCGTGACAATTTTTCGTCCGTACAACCTTCCCTGCAATATGTCGTGAAATCGTGACACTTTTTCGTCCGTATAACCTTCCTTTCAATATGTCGCGAAATCGTGACATTTTTTCTACTTGCCTTTCTCTCTTCCAACATGTCGCGAAATCGCGATAGTTTTGCTTGCTTGCGCTGTTTCTCCGAACATGCCGCAAAATCATGACATTTTTGCTTGCTTGCGCTTTCTCTCTAAACATGTTGTGAAATCGTGACAGTTTTGCTTGCTTGCGCTTTCTCTCCAAACATGTCGTGAAATCGCAACACTTTTTCTTGCTTGTGCTTTCTCTCCGAACATGTCGTGAAATTGTGACAATTTTGTGTGCTTGCACTTTCTCTCCGAACATGTCGTGAAATCACGACAGTTTTTCTTGCTTGTGCTTTCTCTCCGAACATGTCGCGAAATCGTGACAGTTTTGCTTGCTTGCGCTTTCTCTCCAAACATGTCACAAAATTGTGACAGTTTTTCTTGCTTGCATTTTCTCTTCGCTTCGGACCGTGAAAATGCAACATGTCATAAAATCGCGACACCTTTTTCTCTCTCCTCTTTCTCTTTGCTTTGGCCCGCAAAAATGAAACATGTCGGTTGTAACGCCTTCTAACTGTAACTGCTTTTGTATATATATAGGGTAGGCTTTTCGTCAAACACGATGCATGTTACGAGTTGACACATATACCCCTACCATGATTGTTCGTCTTCTCAATCATGACTATTCGTATTCTTTTCTGTGCATGCATGCATATTCGATTCTATTTATACGACTGTTCGATTTCTCTTTCTTCGACTATTCTTTCATTAACTGCATGATTTTCTTTTGTAACGGCCCCTATAACTGCTACATAACTTCAGTTAACGGTCACATATCTTATTTTGACTGGGTTCTATTTTTAGCTTGCACCAAAATGACCTATCGTGAAATCGTGACACTTCTGCCTCTTTGTCCTCTTCTCGGCTTGTACCTGCAAAAACACAACATGCCGTGATATCATGACACTTTCACCTCCTTGCTGCTTTACTTGGTTCATACCCACGAAAACACAACATGTCACGATATTGTGACACTTTCACCTCCTTGCTACTCTTCTCGGCTTCAACCAGCGAAAACACAACATGTCGCGATATCGTGACACTTTCGCCTCCTTGCTACTCTTCTCGGCTTCAACCAGTGAAAACACAACATGTTGTGATATCACGACACTTTTGCCTCCTTGCTACTCTTCTCGGCTTCAACCAGCGAAAACACAACATGTCGCGATATCGCGACACTTTCACCTTCTTACTTTCTCTCTCCTCCTTTAGTCGTGAAAATGCGACATGTCGCGATATCGCGACACTTTCTCTCCTTTGCTCTTTCTCTTGCCTTCGGGTCGTGAAAACCCGACATGTCGCGATATCGCGACACTTTTTCTCCTTAGCGCTTTCTCTTGCCTTTGGGTTGTGAAAACCCGACATGTCGCGATATCGCGACACTTTTTCTCTCGGACTCTCTCTCCTGCAATATGTCACGAAATTGTGACACTTTTTCTTTCGGACTCTCTCTCCTGCAATATGTCATGAAATCGCGACACTTTTTCTTTCGGACTCTCTCTCCTACAACATGTCGCGAAATCGCGACACTTTTTCATCCGTACAACCTTCCCTGCAATATTGCACGAAATCGTGACACTTTTTCGTCCGTACAACCTTCCTTACAATATGTCGTGAAATTGCGACACTTTTTCTACTTGCCTTTCTCTCTTCCAACATGTCGCGAAATCACAACAGTTTTGCTTGCTTGCGCTGTTTCTCCGAACATGTCACGAAATCGTGATAGTTTTGCTTGCTTGTGCTTTCTCTCCGAACATGTCGCGAAATCACGATAGTTTTGCTTTCTTGCGCTTTCTCTCCGAACATGTCGCAAAATCGTGATAGTTTTGCTTGCTTGCGCTTTCTCTCCAAACATGTCACGAAATCGTGACACTTTTTCTTGCTTGCGCTTTCTCTCCGAACATGTCACGAAATCACGACAGTTTTGCTTGCTTGCACTTTCTCTCCGAACATGTCACGATATCGCGACAGTTTTGCTTGCTTGCGCTTTCTCTCCGAACATGTCACGAAATCGTGACAGTTTTGCTTGCTTGCGCTTTCTCTCCAAACATGCCGCGAAATCGTGACACTTTTTCTTGCTTGCATTTTCTCTTCGCTTCGGACCACGAAAATGCAACATGTCGTGAAATCACGACACCTTTTTCTCTCTCCTCTTTCTCTTTGCTTTGGCCCACGAAAATGAAACATGTCGCAAAATCACGACACCTTTTTCTCTCTCCTCTTTCTCTTTGCTTTGGCCCGCGAAAATGAAATATGTCACGAAATCCCGAAACTTTTTTCTCTCTCCTCTTTCTCTTTGCTTTCGCCCGCAAAAATGAAACATGTCACGAAATCGCGACACCTTTTTCTCTCTCCTATTTCTCTTCAAACATGTCGTGATATCGCGATAGTTTTTCTTTCTTGCCAACATGTCGCGATATCGTGATAGTTTTCTTCCTTGTGATTTTCTTTTGATTTTTAGCATATGGGCCACTTCTATCTTTTGGAAAACCACTGCTCTGAAGAACCTCTGAACTCCTGTCTTCTGCATCTGACTAGATTTGGAACTTCCTGTCCACTCCATCAACAGATCTATTTGACTGTGTTAACAATCACTGTGCATTCTCTGAAGAATTTCTTAAGTCCTTTATCACTGCATCAACCAATCTGTAATCTCTTAACTCTTGTTTCACTGCATCAACCGATCTTTCTGACTATGTTGACAACAATGACAATACTGTTGCTACACCTCGCTCAACAATCTCCCCCTTTGGAATTATTGGGAACACTCGTGCAATTTCCTATAATTCTTCTCCCCCTTTGACAATAATACCAAAGGGCTACTGCAGACTCCCCCTGAGTCCTTGCACATCATTCTCAGGCACACGTTATGACAGTTGGCAAAAATTACTAATATGAGCAAAAAGATAATCAAATATATAAATGCTCCCCCTGAGAATGTGGTCCTTCACTCAGATCTATGGCTACTGGATCTCTATTCGTTGAGACTCTGTCCGTTGTACTCTGTCAATAGGCTCACTAAGAACCTGCTCTAGCAAGCTCACCAAGAACATGCCTAGATCTTATAGAATCATAAAAGAATTGTTAGAGACTCAATATGTTCTATACTTAATGCTCAATCAATATATCAACTAGATCTCATAGAAGCATAAAGAGAATTGTTAGAGACTCAATATGTTCTATACTCAAATCTCAATCTCAACTCAACTCAACCAATCACCTCAATGAACATCCCTTTATCAGAGACCCTAGTCGAAGCATGTATCAACCAACTCCGTGTAAGCATCAAACACTGTACCACAACTATTTCCCAAAGGCCTTCTCAAAGGATCAATCAATCATGCTCAAGTAGTACTCAAACTGAACTCAACTATGAATGGCAATCTCAAATCAAATCCACTTCATCAACTTTATCATCGGCACTCTCCATAATTTTCTTTGGCCTCTTGACTGCCACCTCCTCCGTGACTAACGACTTTGCCTCGCATCCGTTGTGCAGCTCAATGTCTCTGGTTTCTAATGGTTGTCATGAATGTTTTTATCTCCTACGCAGGTATTGATAGTGGACCGTTACATCTAGCATTGGAACCTCAATCTGCGCGCAGTCATCAACTCTCGGTATTCTACTTCTTGCTAGGACATATGTCAGGGCTACTCAGTGTCTTAAACGAACGTTCTTCATGCGATTCCAGGGAGCATTTCTCCTCATTGAGATCAAGGGATTGCTCGAGAAATATCTCGCATTTCTCAAACAATGCAAGACTTTCTTAGTTGCATAGGCATCTCGTCCTCCTTGACGCTTCACCACCTGGGCGCTATTCTCTCAACGTCTCTGCCTTGCATGTGCCATTTGGCACATTTGACCAACTGGGTGCTAGTGCCACTGATTGCTTTGACTCTGGCATCTCTTTGATAACGGCTACTTCTTTAGAGAAAATTAATGCTTTCTTATACCAAATGATGTGCTGTATTTTTGGTTAAGAAACACACGCCTTCCCACTCAAAACACAGATTATATTTTATCCATAGATTGGGAATGTTACAGGCTTCAAAACTAGCACCTGCCAGCTTATGCTTCCACGACATGTCGACCTGTGCTGCATGCTCTATCTCAAATAATGCCTATCAGCTGTTGCATCAAAAACCTAGTTGTTCACCATGTTGTTCTGTTGAAACACATCAGTTTGACACTATCTCCACAAACATCTATATGAACTGAAACATATTTTGACAACTATACGATAACTCCCCGACTACTTTCCTTTCATCCTCAGATAACCACACAAATACATAGGAGCATTAAAATAAAATTTTAACATTGCTCCCCCTGAGGATGTGCTACTTGGAGCTGCTTAGTGCAATAGAGGAGTAATCTCCTTCGGTCCAAGGAGACATGATTTCATCTCTTCTTTCTTTCTCCTATATTTCTTGAACTTGGGCTTGAGTTTTCAACTGTATCCCTGTTTTGAACCTTTTCTTTTTCAGTAGCTTGTGCATGTTTTTCAGGAAATCTTCTATTTTGTCTCATCCTTTTTGGTTGATATTTTCTTCCCTAAAACTGATTTGATGCAAATGTACTTCTACAGTTTCTTGCAGTGTGCCCAAAATTATGACAGTTATAACATTCTACTGTATAATCCATCAAAGGTGAAAAACCATTTCTACTGGGTGGTTGTCTCTTGTGCATCCTTGATGGATGATTATTTTCCTTTCTTTGATGCACATGATTTCTTCCCTGTCTATGTTGCATTTGATGTCTGATGAAATCTATTGTCTTGCCTTAGATTAGACACAAAAATTCTTAGACAAAACCTTGCTATGTGCCCATGACCATTACTTTTAAAACATTGCACATGGTGTTAAACCAGAATAACATATGTATTTCTACCAGCATAACTCTCTGATCTATTATTTAATCCACAGTAAATTGCCTTGTGGCCATAATGGTTGCATCTAAAACAATAGCCATTAAAAGCATTATTATGAATAGAGTGAGAGTGATAGAACATCTTTTGTTGTGGTTGCTTTGCTGTAGATCTCCTTTGAGATTTTATTTCTTTTTAAGATTTAGCTTCAAGATTTTCTTGCTTTGATCCTTCAGTAGTGGATTTCTTCTTCTCTGCAGATTTATAAGATGAAGGTTGTTCAGCTTCATATCCAAGACCAAGCTTGCACATAGGGTTTCTTTGTTGCCTTATCATTTTATCTAGCAGCTCTGTGCTCTTCTCAAATTTGAAATTTGTATTGGCCTCTTCTAGTTGTTTCTTCAATACAACAATCTCCTCTTCTTGTTTGCAACAAACAATATTTTTCTCATTGATCTGTGACCTGAGAGTTTCTTCAATCTTTTTGGACTCTTCTACTTGCAGATTTAGATCATTAATAACTTTGTTAGATTCCTCTTCACGTTTGCTACATACATCGCCTTTATCATCCAGGCGTGACTTCAAGGTTTCTTCTATTTTCTTGGATTTTTGAATTTGTAAGAAGAGATCTTCAATATTACCCCCATATTCTTCCAACTTCTTGGATAGTATTTTGTTCTTTTTCCTTTCTATACCCAATTCTTCAAGTGCAGTGATCAACTCACCTTCTAGATATACTTCAGTCTCAAGGTTTTCATCACATACTTCGAAATTTACTTCTTCAATCTTTTCTGGTTCAATTTTCTTTTCCACAAGAACTGAAACTAACTAAGATGCCTTATTGGAGGAAGATCTATTCTTCTTACCCATTGCGTACTAATCCAAGATCAACCCTAGCTGATTTAGCTTGACAAGGGAAACTGGCTCTCATACCAATTGTTAGTCTCACAATGACACTGAGAGGGGGTGAATCAATGTGGCTCTTTAAAACTTAAAAACTTCAACTCTTAAAGCCAAACCAATGAAATATTAAAACCACATAAAGTAAATATAACAAGAGAGTAACACACAACACAAGATGTATCGAGGTTCACCAGTTTTGGCTACTCCTCAAAAATAGACTGTTTGGACTCCCATCCAAATCCAGCCTTTGCAAAGCAACAACTTTACAATCAATTTACCAGCACCAACTGGAAGGAGCACCAACCCCTGATTTACCAGCACCAACTAGAAGGAGCACCGACCTCTGATTTATCTACACCAACAGAAAGGAGCATCAACCCCTGATTTACCAGCACCAAATGGAAGGACCACCAACCCATGATTCCAAGCACCAACTTGGACTTCAATTCTTAAATTTGAATATTGACATATTAATGCCTTCACTTTTACAAGACCCTGACTGGTCTATTGCTCACTCAACATTGCCCACAGTTCACACAGCACATACCTATGGCTCTGCTTGCTGCACTTTTACGGCCCTCTTACAACCCTTTTGTTGCGCTTCTTATTGCACTCTTACGACTCTATCGGCTCTGCTTTATGCTCTCTTACGACACTCTTCCAGCCCTCTTCTTGCAGCACTTTCACACTTTCACAACAACACTTTCCCTCTCTTCAGCAACATTTAATTCTTTGCGCAGACCTCCTTTTATAACCATATTGTATCTTTGTAACTCTAGTTGTAACTCCTTTCATTTCTCATGCGCCACTTGTTAGTTGTAACGCCTTCTAACTGTAACTGCTTTTGTATATATATAAGGAGGCTTTTCGTCAAACAAGATGCATGTTACGAGTTGACACATATACCCCTACCATGATTGTTCGTCTTCTCGATCATGATTGTTCGTATTATTTTCTGTGCATGCATGCATATTTGATTCTATTTATATGACTGTTTGATTTCTCCTTCTTCGATTGTTCTTTTATTAGTTGCATGATTTTCTTTTGTAACGGCCCCTGTAACTGCTGCATAACTTCAGTTAATGGTCACATATCTTATTTCGACTGGGTTCTATTTTTAGCTCATGCCAAAATGACCTATCATGAAATCGTGACACTTTTGCCTCTTTGTCCTCTTCTCGGCTTGTACCCGCAAAAACACAACATGTCGCGATATCGCGACACTTTTGCCTCCTTGCTGCTTTACTTGGTTCATACCCATGAAAACACAACACGTCGTGATATCGCAACACTTTTGCCTCCTTGCTACTCTTTTCGGCTTCAACCAGCGAAAACACAACATGTCACGATATCGCGACACTTTCACCTCCTTGCTACTCTTCTCGGCTTCAACCAGCAAAAACACAACATGTCGCGATATCGCAACACTTTCGCCTCCTTGCTACTCTTCTCGGATTCAACCAGCGAAAACACAACATGTCGCGATATCGTGACACTTTCGCCTTCTTACTTTCTCTCTCCTCATTTAGTCGCAAAAATGCGATGTGTCGCAATATCATGACACTTTCTCTCCTTTGCTCTTTCTCTTGCCTTCGGGTCACGAAAACCCAACATGTCGCAATATCGCGACACTTTTTCTCCTTAGCGCTTTCTCTTGCCTTCGGGTCGTGAAAACCCGACATGTCGCGATATCACGACACTTTTTCTCCTTAGCGCTTTCTCTTGCCTTCGGGTCGCGAAAACTCGACATGTCGTGATATCGCGACACTTTTTCTCCTTAGCGCTTTCTCTTGCCTTCGGGTCATGAAAACCCGACATGTCACGATATCGTGACACTTTTTCTCTCGGACTCTCTCTCCTGCAATATGTCGTGAAATCGCGACACTTTTTCTTTCGGACTCTCTCTCCTGCAATATGTCATGAAATCGTGACACTTTTTCTTTCGGACTCTCTCTCCTGCAACATGTCGCGAAACCGCGACACTTTTTCGTCCGTACAACCTTCCCTGCAATATGTCGCAAAATCGTGACAGTTTTTCGTCCGTACAACCTTCCTTTCAATATGTCGCGAAATCGTGACACTTTTCTACTTGCCTTTCTCTCTTCCAACATGTCGTGAAATCGTGACAGTTTTGCTTGCTTGCATTGTTTCTCCGAACATGTCGCGAAATCACGACAGTTTTGCTTGCTTGCGCTTTCTCTCCGAACATGTCGTGAAATCGCGACAATTTTTCTTGCTTGTGCTTTCTCTCCAAACATGTCGTGAAATCGCAACACTTTTTCTTGCTTACGCTTTCTCTCCGAACATGTCGTGAAATCATGACAATTTTGCTTGCTTGCGCTTTCTCTCCGAACTTGTCACGAAATCACGACAGTTTTGCTTGCTTGCACTTTCTCTCCGAACTTGTCGCAAAATCATGACAATTTTGCTTGCTTGTGCTTTCTCTCCAAACATGTCACGAAATCGCGACACTTTTTCTTCCTTGCATTTTCTCTTCGCTTCGGACCGCAAAAATGCAACATGTCACGAAATCATGACATCTTTTTCTCTCTCCTCTTTCTCTTTGCTTTGGCTCACGAAAATGAAACATGTCACGAAATCGCGACACCTTTTTCTCTCTCCTCTTTCTCTTTGCTTTGGCTCGCGAAAATGAAACATGTCGCGAAATCGTGACACCTTTTTCTCTCTCCTCTTTCTCTTTGCTTTGGCCCACGAAAATGTAACATGTCACGAAATCGCGACACCTTTTTCTCTCTCCTCTTTCTCTTCAAACAAGTCGCGATATCGCGATAGTTTTTCTTTCTTGCCAAAATGTTGTGATATCGCAACAGTTTTCTTCCTTGTGATTTTCTTTTGATTTTTAGCATATGGGCCACTTCTATCTTTTGGAAAACCACTACTCTGAAGAACCTCTGAACTCCTGTCTTCTGCATCTGACTAGCTTTGGAACTTCCTATCCACTCCATCAACAGATCTATCTGACTGTGTTAACAATCACTGTGCATTCTCTGAAGAATCTTTTAACTCCTGTTTCACTGCATCAACCGATCTGTAATCTCTTAACTCCTGTTTCACTGCATCAATCGATCTGTCTGACTGTGTTGACAACAATGACAATACTATTGCTGCACCTCGCTCAACAGAAAGAAATGTGTAGAAGACATCCCAAAACTATCTAGCCATGTCACAAAACCAAAACAAGTGAATAAGAGTTTCTAAATCATTACAAAAATTGCATTGAGGGGAAATGTGTAAAATTGAGGCCATAATTTCAGAAGTTCGAAGTTTTTAATGCAAAATCTGTCATCCAAGAAGCCGAGTTTTGGATTCAACAAAAACTTTCCAAATTTGAGTAGCTTCCATCTCTTGTGAGGTCCTCCTCTTATTAGGAATTGATCTTCCTAGGGAAACATTACACCAACATTATCTTGAAAAAGTCAATACTCTCAAACATGGTATAAGAATTGGAAGGTCAAGTAATTGGTGGAATATTATGATACTTTACAATCAACAAACCCTTGCTCTTGAACCTAACTTGAAAGACACCACTTTCCTAAAATAGAAAGATGAACAACATTTCATTTTTTTTAGCACCATTCAACTTCCTCATTTCATAGAGTTTGGCTATAATTTTCTACCATTTGTCCACCTATTTATGCTAGACTTTTAACTTCATTTGTTCCTTGATCCTTGATAGAGTCCTTATCAAATCATGCACATCTTCTTTTAATCTATTTTATAACAAGAGGTGTCCAATAATACTTGCATTGAGAATTACAAGACCAAACAAAGGTATCCTCTACTACTCATCCCTTCTTCACTTGCAACCAAGCTTAATAAAAAACAACATGCATCATTTTCAAAAATGAATGATCATTTTTAGCCTCCTAGTTTTAAAAGGTTAAAGTTGAGACTAAATGCCAAGCACTTGCTTGGAGATTACTTCAATTTACTTTACCAACATTAATCATTTTACCCCATTCATTACTCTACTTGTTTTGTTTTTTTTTTTTTAATTAAAATCTATTCCTCATATTTTATAATATTGATCATTTCCCCAAAACAATTATGGTCCATAATTGATTCCATTTTTTTTTGGAATATTGCCCTCCTTGCCAAATCCCATCTTATTTTTGACCTCAAATTTATCCTTGCAGGTTAATTGTCCTAAATTTACTTACAAGTAGAGATGTCAAGAATGTTTATAAGTTTGACCTCTCCTTTAGCTTATTAATAAGTCCTCTCCTTTTGGGATGTTAATATTAAACTTATTTTGAAAATTGATTTTGCAAGTTGCCAACACTAATGCACATGTTGGAGATCTGCCGCAACGACGCAACTTCGGTCTTATCTTCCTGACAGGAACTGCCATTCACGAGATGAACACCATTATCAATCCCGTCACGATATGTGAAAATGAACGCTTTGGATGCCATCGGACGATATATGTTGGACCATATCTCTCATTACTATCAATTCAGGATTTTTATTTCGATGGAAATCTGATTTATCTCATAATTTCAATAGGACTAATTTCAACAGGACGCACGAATAAGTGGCACTTGAATGCCATCACTCACTTTGATGCTTTCGGAAATTCTACCTATCGAATTGACGGCCGGTGTCGCACGTGCACGGCATATATACCCCTGGTATAATAGTTGTTGGTCAATCCAATCTGTATCATGCATTAATTGGCCCCATTGATTGCCCCCGTTATAGAGTAGGGATCATGAATTTCATAGCACCGATCCGTATAAAATAGTAGGGACCTTTATAGAGCAGGGCAGCCCTACCTCTATCTTGGCGGGCCCTATCCTCTATAGTGGGCCCTGAAGAAGAAAGGGTGGTTTCAAGCTGCTAATGAGGGAATGGGGATCCATCTGCTGGTACCAATGATGTCGTAGCCCACTCGGTTATTCCATTTCCAGATCAGCCCTATTCGTATCTTTGGAGGAATTTCCCATCATATGGGGTGGCAGCAGAAGCTTGAGGTTTAAGCGAATCATTCGTTGAAACAACATCTCTTCCCTATAGCTTCTCTTCCTTATCGGGTGGGCGCTAGAAAGGAATGAGCACGCATGGAACTTTTATTTTTTTTATTGAGATCATGGGACTGTAACATTCTCGCTGGGTATGAGGTTATAATTCCATCTTTAATTGTTGGGTATGGGGTTAAACATTCTCCCTAAGGTTTCTGTCTCTTGTTAAATTATTGAAGTTGCCTCTATAACCTCTGTCTTTTCTTGGTAAACCCCGCATGGAGTGAGGGAGACTCGATATGTATCACTGTTGTCAAGTTAACCTGCAGTGGACTCAAGTCAGACTATTACCTTTGCACTTATTGAACATACACAAGGTTTAAACCTAAATCTCCTCTTAATAAATGTAAAGTTTATTTTTTTTTAAGAAAATTAAAGAAAATTAATACAACAATCAAGCGAGTCTAGGAATCAATTAGAGACATTCTGACTTTTTAATGTCAGATGCTCACTCATGATAACTGGACTGAAGACTTGTAACTGCTCTGAGATACATTTCAAAATTTTGTAAGTAACCTCAATGATGAAACACACATTACAAATCCCGCATATGGTCAGACTAAATGTCTAAAGTTTTACCAATCCATCTATCTTACTACCTAAAGTTTGAACCTAAATTATAAATATCTAAAATTTTAGCAATCCACAGAAAAACTTATCCTTCTCTGAGTTGAAGCCCTACCCATACCCATATCACCTCTGAGTAAGTGAATATTCTGTATCACCTCTCCCCTACTCTATTATGGCAGGTGCGGTTAAAACTTCTAGTCTACCACGTCTGGGATGGACATTTTCCGTCGCTTTGGATCTTGTTAATTTCTAACGAAGATGATAGTCTGTTGTAGTAGCAATTGATATTTATGGGTAAGTTTGTAGACATATGTTAAATGAATTTTGTCGTATATTTAATTATTTTTAATAAAAATAATTTGCAATTTTTTTTTATGAGAAATTTTTTATATACAGCATATCTGCAACATGTGAGGGAGAGATTTGAACTTGGGCCTCTCGATATTTTTAATATAAGTGTATTTTTATTAATTTATAGTAAAAAACGTTAAAAAAAATTTCACCTTTTAATTTTTGTAATGCTTCTTTACATTCTTCACTAACTATTTTTAATTTTTTTATTAAAAAATTCTTCCCATCTTATTCATATCCTAGAAATCTAAGATACCATTTTCATCATAGCTTCTTAATTGTGGGTCTACTCTCACTTCTTGTTAACAATTATGATTTTTGTTTTTGGATTTTTATATTGATATCCCTTTGAATTTCATTTTCTTTGTGAGTGTTTTCCTCCTACTTTTTTCCAATTCTTGCAAATACTTTTCTTATTAATCTTGTTGATTTTCTAAATAGTTCATAATGAAAAATCTTGTTGATTTTCTAAATAGTTCATAATGAAAAATCTTGTTGATTTTCTAAATAGTTCATAATGAAACTTATCAACTAAAGATTTATTTTACCACAGGAACCTGAAGTACAATAAATTACCTTAAAAATAGTATTTTTACTATGTTTTCTTAAAAAATTTAACATATAGGGATCATCCTACATAGTATTTACTTTCTTATGTAAAATGTTAAATTTTTATGAATATCCTCAATACTTCTTTATTATGTTACTCTCAAAACCCTAAAGTGTAAGGAATAAACTCTATACAATTTTTTTCATCGAAATAAGAGGATTTTAAATACTACTTGAAGAAAATAAGGAAAATTTACATGGATTACACTTAACCTCTTTTACCATTTTTGTTTTAAAAATTTCTTCCATATGTTCATTTACATATTTAAAACCTTCTAAATTAAAACTTGCACATTGTAATTCCTTATTCCTTGTGTCCTTTGTTTCTTCTAATGGTTGATTCAAGTGAAATATGATGGCCTTCATCATTTGATGATATAGAGGGTCTTCCTTTACCATATTTTTTGAAGTGGAAATCCTTGATATAATTTAGCTTCATCTATAGTATGACTCCTTGCTTCATCTTGAAGTTTATCTCATGATACAAATTTTCCATCATTTTCACTTTATAATCTCTTGTCACATGTTCAATCTCATTATATTTGTAGGATCAAAATGTAATATTTTTATAATCCACTTATTGATCACATTCTCTTGTTTTAGATTTAAGCTTTATGGATTATTTCAAAGGTTTTAAAATATCCATGGAAACATACACCTATATACAACATGTTTTTGCTCCTTTATAGTTGGTTTCTCCTAGATGAAATTCCCTAGAGTATCATTAAATATTTTTCAAAATATCCCTAGTAATAAACTAATATAGGAGTCTAAAAAACTTAACCCTTAATGAAAACCTTCTAATGTCTTTATCTCTATATCAAAATTCTCACTCCATGATCTTAGATATAAGTCATCTCTACCTATAAATCATGACCCATCATTCATTATTTTATCCTTAATTTTGTAAATAAAAAAGATAATAAGGAAAAATTCTCTTGGAAGAAAAATCATGGAGTATTTTGAATTCAATCCCTACTTCCATTTGGTCTAATTTTAAATGTCCAAAAACATGACTGAATTTATATATTAGCCCTATGTTTTTAAGAACCATTATATCATGCTCAATCATATCATCCTTTATATTCACTTATGGTGTGATGTTTATTTCCATAATAGAGACTTCCATATATTTCTTCTTCCTTTTATTTTCAACTAGGACATCCTTGCTTCCACCTAAAGCATCCTAATTTCTAGCAATAACTATCATAAATGACTTTTGTTTCATGCTATCTAGCTTTTCTTCATAAAAATCCTTTTTTTTTTTTTTTAAACCGTTCTCACAGCTACATTCTATAATTTTCATTGCATAAAAATTTATATTTATTTCTTAAAGATTAAAGATTAAAGCTAAAATATTTAATAGGTTCAATGAATTCAATGTATATATTTAAAAATAAAGTATCAATTTGATTTAAATATTAATAATAGAATTTATAAATATTTATTATATTATTGTAAACATTTATAATAATATCGATGAAGACCATAACATTGTTTATACCCTTAATCAAAATGGAGTATTAGAAAGAAGAAGTGCATGCTCTATAACTTAAATTATAGGTTACTGTATAATATATTAACATTTATATTGAATAAAATCACCATGAAAGGGGTTAGAAATGTAACTCTCTTTTGATGATTATAGTCTTTTTCTACTTTCTATTCATTACTTGAAAAGTTTACCGAAACTACTTTCTGCTAAGGATATTAGCCAGGATTAATCATTAAACGTTTTGACAAAAATGGAAAGCTTTTTCTACTTTCTATTCATTACATGAAAAGTTTACCGAAACTACTTTATGCTAAGGATATTAGCCAGGATTAATCATTAAAATTTTTTGACCAAAATGGAAAGCTTTTTCTACTTTCTATTCATTACATGAAAAGTTTACCGAAAACTACTTTATGCTAAGGATATTCGCCAGAATTAATCATTAAACTTTTTGACCAAAATGGAAAGCAAAGAAACTTCTCCTCCATCTCCCTGGGAGAAACTCAAACAAAAACATTCATTTTAACTGTGTAGAAAGGCAATCTTTAATTTCCAATCAATATACTCAACTTCCCATAAAAATAAGTATTCAAATTATGTTTATTAATTGTTGATGTAATTCTTTACTTTCTATCCCTAAGGGTTAACCCTCGAGCCTTCAATGAGATTATCTGAAAACCCATGCTAAATCAATAGAGGGATTCCTAGCTAAAACTACAATGGAATAACCTTAAAAGACACGCCAAATCAACATAGGAAGTGGTGTTCCCAACTAAAACGCCAAATGAATTTTCAAGCAAAAGATCTCACCTAGATCTAGCTGGAAACTTGGAATTGGCTTTGACAATATCCTCATCTTTGATTAGCATTTGAAGAGAACAAATCATTGATTCATTGTTAGTGACATGGACTCCCCTATTTCTAAGTTGACTCTTGAAAGACCTAAGCCCAAACTTGGGCGTCTTTATTATTATTAACATAGATTTTGTTTATATAAATTCTTTTATATAAATGGAATACTGCTCAATGCTCAGGCAATAACACATAAGTTCCTCGTCCGTTCTCTTCTTGTTTGATGGTCCTAGTTCTCCGCTGCTCCATTGGAATAATCTCTAATGGCAATGCAAGCTAATAACAGCAACAACCGCAAGCACCACATTGTCATGCTGCCATTGGGAGAAAACAGGTTTGATATTTATGAATTCTCCTTTTTCATGGGGCCATCTTCATGTTTTAACGGTGGATGTTTGAAGTTTAAAATTGTTTTAATGGTGGATGTTTGAAGTTGCAAGGCAGTCTAAACTGTCAGACATAAGACAACATAAAAAAGAGGTGCAAGCGGATCGGCATTGACATTACAAGGGCGAAAAAAGGAGCCATATGAATTTACGGTCACGAACCGTTGCTCAAAGTGTGGTGTGGAGCATCTTGTTCGTGTCTGGCATGAATGAGAATCTGTATGTAAAACCAATTGCGGCCGGTCAAACGGTGTTTTGTATTGGTAGTTTGATTACCCAAAATTAAACCGTTATTAACTTTTTAAACATAAAATAAGATTAAGGTGATAAACCAAACTTAAAGCCTGTACAGCACCTAGGTTTGAAAAGATTATGATTGGCGCAAACCCACCCAGTAAATGCCAGAACCTAGGTTTGAAAAGATTATGATTGGCGCAAACCCACCCAGTAAATGCCAGATTTAGTAAAGAAACGTATCAATCGTAGATTTATACCGATTATACTAAATTAGTGAATGAATATAACTCCAGGTAAGAGGCACAACCCAAATTAATTGGGTGTTGTAATTATGCTAATGACATTAATTAAAAATTGGTTAGGGTTATGTTGAAATTATGTATGTATATTTATAATATATGAAATTTTATGTCGAGTTTTATTTGAATTTTTTAACATATCCAATTTATTTCGAATGTTAAATTCGAATAAAAACTCGAACTTAATAACTAAGGCCTCAGGTATAAGTGGAATATTACCTCAATGCTCAGGTATAAGTGTAATATTACCTCAATGCTCACGCAATAAGCCATAAAATTTACTAACATAAAATTTTCATATGTATAAAAAAATTTCATTTTCTTTAAATAACTATGATTTGCTTATAAAATATTTCTTAATTATCAAATTCAAAGAACGATACAAAATAGTTTCCATCATTGCCTCAGGTATAAGTGGAATATTGCCTCAATGCTCAGGCAATAAGCCATAAGTTCCTCGTCCATTCTCTTCTTGTTTGTTAGTCCTAGCTCTCCGCTGCTCCATTGGAACAATCTCTAATGGCAATGCAAGCTAATAACAGCAACAAGCGCAATCACCACATTGTCATGCTGCCATTCATGGCACAAGGCCATCTTATTCCGTGTCTTAATCTTTCTGTTATCCTTGCCAAGCGCAGTGGATTTACTGTCACCATCATCACCACTCCTCACATTTTGTCCTTCAAGCGAAGAATTGAATGTATTCCCGAAACAGAAGCCTTGGACATTAGGCTGATGGAGTTGCCATTCTCAAGCGTTGATCATGGATTGCCTCCAAACGCTGAGAATAGTGACTCCCTTCCTCCTCATTTGGTAATTCGCTTAATACTATCTTTCGCGCATGTGCAGCCCCAATTTGAGCAGCTCATCGCCAGCATTTCTGAAGAAGACGGTTGTCCCCTGCTGTGTATGATCACCGACATCGTTCTGCGCATGGGCTCTCGACGTTGCACACAAATTTGGAAGACCCAGAATTGCATTGTGCACAAGTGGAGCTTTGTCTGTTGCTCTGGCAAATTTTCTGTTCCTTCACCGCGCCCATTTGGAGGCGCAACGCAACGAGTATGTAACTCTGCCTGATCTGCCTCATATTTCTCTCCATGTTTCTCAGATTTCTGGGTTTCTAGTCACCCCTGGTGAGTCGAAAGAAGATGCAGTTAATTCTGGTCTATTTTTTGTTGAGACGATAAAGAAAAACCTGAGCACCTGGGGAACCGTGTTTAACACCGTGGAAGCCCTCGAGCACCGCATTCTCCAATACATGCGAACTACAACCGGCAGGCCGGTTTGGTCCGTGGGACCTCTCAATCTCTTCCCTTCTGTCATCCCTTCACTTGGAAGAGAAGCATCAGACGTCTGTTTACAGTGGCTGGACTCTCGTCCGCCCGCGTCAGTGCTTTATATTTGCTTTGGATCCCAAAACACCATAACTGCAACAAATATGAAAGAGCTGGCGCTGGGGCTGGAATCCGTTGGGCAACCTTTCGTGTGGGTTGTGAGACCTCCCTTGGGCTTTCCACTGACGATGGAGTTCTCTGCAGAGTTTCTTCCTGATGGATTTGAGGAGAGAATGGTGGAGAAGAAGCAAGGCTTGATTATCAAGGGTTGGGCACCTCAGGTGATGATATTGTCCCATCATTCCACAGGCGGTTTCTTGAGCCATTGCGGTTGGAACTCTTTTATGGAGAGCTTAATGCAAGGGGTGACTATTCTGGGATGGTCTCTTGTTGCAGACCAATTTTTCAATTGCATCCTTATGGAGGAGTTGGGTGCGGGGGTGGAATTCAAGAGGGGTTTGGTGGGAGATGTGAGAAACGAGGACGTGGAGAAGATTGTGAAGTTGCTAATGGAAGAAGAAAAAGGGACGGAGATGAGAAGGAAGGCTATGCAGATGAGAGATGAAATTATAAAAGCTGTGTGCGAAGGGAAGAACGATGAGCAAAAAGGATCATCTATCCGTGATATTGATGATATGGTAGACAAACTCATCGCCTGCGCCAACGAGCGTTAAACTTCATTAGGTGCAATTTCTCACAACCTAGCAATAATACTAACGGGCAGAATGTGTCCAACTCTGTGTTATTTATTGCGTATAATGTTTTTCTCCTATGTTATTTGTTAGACTGTGTCTGCTTATTCAGTCATTTTTTTTTTTGAGAAAGTTTAAGGTTCAGCTTAGAAAGAGATAAGCTGGTAGAATCTAAATGTTTAATGCCAGATCTCGTTATTTTGTCTTACAATACGGAAAAGCTGTGTTATATTCATTACATATAATGTTTTTCTGGTATGATTATTTATTAGACTGTGTCCAATGTGTGTTATTTATTGCATATAATATTTTTCTCTTATGATTAATTATTAGTGTCGCCAAAATTTGTATGTGTCAGTATCTGAAAGAGCTAGATAATTACTAGTGTCAATTCGTATATGAAAAAAAAGAGCGACCCACGAAAGAACGTATGTGACGTTATGATAGTGTCGTTATACGTTTTATTTTTTATTTACTTACGAAAAATAAGGAGCAAACCATTTTTATGGATAGGTGTAGTCTCAACTAAGAAGTATTGGAAAGAAAAGAATGCATTTTCTATTTCTTGTATTAATCTATGCTAAGCTTTATTTTTTTTATTTTTTCAAAAATAATAGTGTCTTGGCTTTCTCTCTTTCCGTAGAACTATTATTATTTCATGTGCATACTAATATATATATTTATGAATTTATTTTAATTTTTAAAAGATAAAAATAAAAGAAAAAAATATTAATAATTGTTTAAGTATATATTGTAAAAGATATTTAAAAGATTTTATTTGTATTAAATTTTATATTATATTAACAAAATATAAATTAATAATACAAAAAAATTAATCATATTATTGTTATTATGTTATTCCTAAAATTGAACCTTGGTTTTTTTTGGTAAGCAAAACATTTTGATTAATAAAATTTCAATTCTATGTACCAATATTAATTTAGTTTTAGTTATGTTAAAAGACAATATGTACCATTCATGTTTTAATGTGACTAATGTATCTACAAACTAAACATTTAGAAGATTTGTTATACTTAGAAGAATTAATCACAATCCTAACATAAGTTTAGTTAATTAAAACTTGTATAGATCAATGTGTATGAGGCATTATATGTAATTTTTATTCTTTGCTATTTTTTCAAAACAAAAAATATATTTCTATTATAAACTTAGGAAATGAATTAGATTAAAAAATTCTTAAATAAATAAGGAGAAGGAAGAATTAGCCAAACAACAAAAAAATTATAAGGATAAGGAAGTCGTGTATCTTCAAGCCTAGAAAGATAATTTTTAAAAGATCAAGGAAGCAAAGAAAAATGGATAAACCATTATTGAAAGTGTGATGTTCAACTTTTATTCAAATAAAACCTACTCTATGGTCGAAATTAGATGAGTTTCTATTGTATTTCAAAGAATGCAATGAGTAATTCAAAGTATAAGACTTGATGGATAAGCTAAAAATCCTTGCCTTATCCTTCATATTCTAGCATTGATTGTATGATAATTCATAAGTTGACCTCTTATATTAGGTATAATAAATAAGGAAGCAATGTTGTAAAAGAATCTAGATAATTATATTATCATCAAGGACAATATTCAAAGGCTTATTAAATTTATATGATAAGTAAGGAGACATTATATCAAATATAAAATATGATAAGCTAAAACTAATTAAGGAAATAAAAGCTTACATGCCCTACCTTGATCCAATAGAGTAACATAGAAGATCGTATATACAATCATTGTGCTACAACAACTTTATACCAATGTAAGGGAAACAACAAATAAGAAATAAAATTTATAAGAAATCATCATGATGAGTTGGGTGCTACATTTAGAAGAATGGATAAAGATAAAATCCCTTCTCTCTTCGAGTGGACTAGACTAATGATATTGATATCCCTAGGTATTTTAACACGATCATATTTAGAGATCAATATTTTTAAAAATCCACCCGTAATGAATAATGTACCTATGATTCAACATCAAGCAAGCCTTGTACCCCCTTGATTCTTTAGAATTATAGTGGTTAACTCCACTCGTATTAGAGAATAAATTCAAAATTTGATCATATCAATAAATATGGAGATAAAATAAGTAAACAAGACACATAATTGAAAAAAAAGATCAATTTTTAAGCACCAAGTTAGTCTTAGTATTTTAAAATAATAATGAAGACAAAGTCTAAAAAATATCAAGTCCTAAACCATGGGTTGATCAATCTATGAGAAATTCAATTCATAATCTGATCAAATCTATAATAAGCAATTATTAAAAGGTGGATGGTATGAGCATGGCAAGAGGTAATTAATAAAAATTAATAAAATTAAAAATAATTCAAGGAATTATAGGGATAAAATATTGATGTCATTTATGATGTTGACAATATGTAGAAACATCACCTAATAGTCAAATTAGGATTTATGGGTGAAGAACACCAATTTACCACCGAAGATAAAAAGATATGAATCAATAAGGAAGGGAAGTGGACCCCATGATACAAAGTTATTAAAGAATAAATTGAAGGAAGGATACTAATTCACAATGTAGTGTAATTTTGCATGACATTAGTTGACCAATGGGGTTTAAAAATTGGTCAAATAAAGGAAATATAATTAATTTGAAGGAATACTTATATGTGGTATTATTAGTGATATAAATAGACCATTTTTTGGTCAGGGATAAGTTTAATAGAATGTAAAGACATATTTATAAATAAAGAGAAACAAACATCGAAATCAATTTATTACGAGGGTAAAGCTTACATCCCTAGTCTCCACTTGATCAAAGATTTTTCAAAGTACATTAAAAGACGAAACCCTCCAATTGGTAATAAATAAATATAAAGAGCGCAAGATGAGGTACCCATTAGTTTCCATATGGATAATCTATCACCATTCACCATTGTACCTCTACCATGCTAAGGCAATAAAAGAAGTCAAGAAAAAGAGATTATCAATTTGTAACCCAACATGACCTTAGTAATGATGTCAAAAAATAACCTAATAATGAAAGCACGGAGAAGAATTATAAGTGAGAAAAGTTATTGATTAGTAACTCAAATAAGGTAGGGATAATAGATTTACCAATCAAGGTATGTTAGTCATTTGATCTATCTAAGTAAAGGCAAAAAATAGAGGATCAAATGTGGAAAGCCTAATTTTAGATATTTTGGATGTGTATTATAAAGAATGGACGTGGATCTACAAGCTACATTGGGTGTAATAATCATGTTTCAAGGAAAAAAAATCATGTAGTAAAAAATTGAAGTTATTTTGAGCAAGAAACTAATGACTAACCATCAAAGTAGGATTGCTTCACAATTTGATGTGATGATGATACATTAAGTTAAAATTTCTTAAAGTAAACTAGAAGTTTTAATTTCATGTTAGTATAGAAATTTTCATCCTCATAAATAAGTGCTATGACATATTTTTTAGATTTTTTACAATTTTTTGGACTAAGTCATAGCTCTTTTGATTTAAAGTCATTTACAATTCAAGTATTTACTTCAATTCTTTTATAATTTATTAGGAGTTATTACATAATAACCCATTTGAGAAAGCAAGTGGTATAACCACCCCTCACAAGGTATATGCATGTAGTATAGGATAAAGGTAGTTGCAAGTTTGGTTAAAATGTTATTATGTTTGAAATAGACATTCTGTTTATTTAAGCACCTATCATTCTTATAATACAATCATTGAAGCATTGAGTTATAATATGTGATATCAGAGTAGGTAGAAGGAAGAAAAAATATTCTTCTAATCCTCCTCTAGCTTCGATACAGAGAAGCCTCAAAAGAGCACTTTGTTTGAGAAAAGTAGTTTCAAGGTTAAAATCACCCTATACAATATTATTGAAGACAAACCTCAAAAGAGAGGTAATCATCCCTATGAAGAAAAATTCCATAATAGATTCAAAAGTATTAGGGTGAAAAAACCCTACCAAATATCAAAAAGGTAAAAACCTTCAAACATTAAAAAGGGTCTCAATCCCTTTTAAGACCAATAAGGTCATAATCCTACAATTGAACAACAAGGTCAATTTCAACATGAAAAAAAAAGGGTTATAAGTTTTCTTTGAAGAGTTTAATTACCATTTTAAAAAGGCCTTACGAAATCCATAGAAGCTCCTTAAAGATTACAAAGTCTAAGGAATCCATAGAAGATCCTTAAAAATACAAGAATCTAAGTAAGCCATAAGAAGCTCCTTAAAAATTACAAGACAAGGAAGACATTGAAGCTCCTTAACAAATACAAACAAACTCATTAAGAGTCAAGAGAGCAATATTAAAAAATTCATGTTGCTAAAGATTGTTAAAACAAAAGAGTGAGTTATAGACTCGAGATAAAACATTCCAAGGGAACATTGTAAAGTGCAAAAAGAACACAATTTAAAAGAAGGAAAATTTCAAAATAAATTTGTTGAAGAGAGAGACAATTTTTCTCTCCTTGCAAAAAAAAATATTAATAACATTTATAAAATAATTAAGAACAAAATCAACATATTTCAAATCAACTACTCGCATATTTTCCTTGGTCAATAACCAACATGACCAAAGGTATACTACACATTGGATGATTAGAAACACATCAATATGAATAACAATTTCAGATGCTCCAAGGCCAATGTCAAATTAAAAATAGTATCAATATCTTATATGGATGGTAAATCCATGAAATCACTGAAGAAAAAAAGCAAAACTCATGAAAATCACTTGAAGTTGGTTCAATTCCAAAATGGGAAAATTAGTTCAAACAATAGTTGGTTATGAAATAAGGCACGTGTGAAAGATGCCCGTGTAAGTACTATATAAACTCAGTTGAAGAGAAGCTCAAGAAACATATTCAATATTTTGAAAAAAAGAGTGACACGTATCTAAAATATCTTCTAACTACTAAAAAATAAGAGTGATGTGCATCTCCAAGCTTTTAAAATAAAGAGTGACGTGCATTTCCAAAATTTCAAAAGAAGAGCGACGTGCGTATAAAATCACCTCTAAGGTTTTTTAAAATAAGGGCAATGTGTATCTCCAAGTTTTTTAAAATAAGATCAACCTGCATCAAAAATCACTTCCAACCCTTTAAAAAGAAGAGTGACATACATAAAAAAAGAAATCACTTCCAAGAAGAGCAACACACAATGACCATGCATGAGTAAATTTAAGTAGGAGATCACTACTACTATAGGAGATTGGATGAGCTCTCAATATTGGTAGGAGAAGAGATAAAATTCAGTTTCAACGCAATAAAATTCAGCCCATTCATATGTTGAATCTAGCAACTTTGCAAAGAATGAAGTTAAAAAAAAAAAAGAATGTATAAAAATTCAAAGAACCCTCCAATCCAAGCATTGCTTCATCAATCAAAATAAGACACATGCTTAGACAAAACACTCTCTAATAATATTACCTCTTCATCAATTAGAAGTGAACACATATACAAGGTAAAGTAAAGTATAAAAATAATTTGTCCCATATTGATAGAGGGTAAAATAATTAAAGGTAATAAAATATTGCCTTTATCATCGTCTAGTTTAGGTAAAAGAAAGGAACTTATAAAGTTTTGAAGAAATTGGAGTATTGTAAAATAAATTCCTTAAATAATCAAGTGGGAGAAATAAACTCTACCCATAATATTTGTACTCAGCAAGACATTAAATTTTTGTGATTTGATGTAATTATAAAAACATGACTATAGTCTTATATACATTCATTGAAAAGTATTGTTTAAGATTGATTCAATGAAAAGAAAACATTTAAATTTTATAAGAGTTTATTATGGGTAGTGGATCATCGAAATTCTTATAGTACGATTCCTAAATACTAAGGGGGAATAATTATACTATCTAGAAAACCAAACTTAGAATACTAATTGAGTTTGAAGAAGTATGCAAGTAGTAGACATGACTATTACCCATCCTAAAGAAGCAAATTAAAACCAAATAAATTTTGATAAGGAAAATAAAAAGGTAAGATTAATTATTTCTGAGTAGAATATGAAGTTCAAGCATACATTTAGGATTCAAACATGACCAAAGATGCATGGAAGAAACTAAAAACAATATTTGAAGCAGATGATTAAAATTAAATTCTATTCCTCCAGAGCCCACTCCATGGTTTTAAGGGGAAAAGTGGAGAGAAATTAAAATCTTTCATGAGGAGAATAGTTGATTTATGAGCATCATTGCATGCACTAGGAGAAAAGGTATCTGATAAAACTATAGTTCTATTTTTTTATATCTCTTCCATCAAGGTACAATTTTTTTATGATAGCATTAAATATCACTAAATAAACATCAAGATTTGAAATGTTGGTGAACCTACTTCGAAAAGTAAAGGTCTCACAAACAACAAATAAAAAATAATAATAACTGCTTACAAATCAAATGAGGAAGTAGCCATTTAGAAGAGCCATAAGACCTCTACAATATTTCCAATAGAGTTTATTTTTTAAAGATATTAGAATCAGAGAAATGATTGTCAAATAAATACTTTCTACGCATAAAAATGTGTGAACATTATGGTAGAAATGACCACATCATGAAGGAATGCTAGCATAATCCATTAAAAATGGATCACCTTCATGAGAGATGAACCAACAACAAGATAGATCGTCTTCAAAAAAGAAAAATCAAAATTTAAGAAAGGCTTAAAAATTTATCTAGCCAAAAGAATCATACTTAAAGAAGAAGAAGAAAGATCAAAGGGTCATTAGTTCAATGGTTGGAAAAAATAGTTGACGTAGCCTACACCAAGGTTCAAATATTAGTGACACCAAATGTCTCAATATAACTAAGTCGATGTAAAAAGGAAAGGAAAAATATTTCAAAATACTAATTGTTTTTAAAAGAAGAAGAAGAAGAAGAAGAAGAAGAAATAATCAAGAAGAATAAGAAGAAGATGTGTTTGTTGTATAAGCACAACCAAGACAACACCAAAATATATGGTATGACTCTAAAGCAACCAAACAAATGATATGTCAAGAAACTTGGATTCATCCAAATTGTTATAAAAGAACTGTTGCATCAACTGATTAGTCCAAGCTAAGGAACCAATAAAATGGAACACTACCAATATACAAAAAAAACCATTACAAGCACAAGCTATGCAATAACTATAAATTCAAGAGGTTCATTACCTTCTGGAATGAAGATGGTATCTTCAAGATTAAATCTTTTTCCATTTAATTTCCCAATAATAGAGAAAAAAAATTGCAATATGAATGGCCTATTGTGAATTAAGATTTGAAGCATATTATATCTTGTAAAATTGATCATTTTAGAGAAGTTTATGTATTTTTGTAGAACAAGAGATCCATACATCATCAAAGCCCAAGATCACATAAAATTGTTATCAAGGAGTGTAATAGCATAACAAGAAATCAAGATACTAAATGATAATATGCATTATGATATCATAAAATGAGATGAAATGAGATTTATTATATAGCATCAATAACTATTGGGCCCCAATGGTTCAAATTTAAAGACTATAACTTGATAGGTTGCTACATTTTTGTTTAAGTAAAAATTGTGGCAACCATGGGATTGTTCAAAGGACTAAAATAAGTACACAAAATTGTTAGAGATTGAATTCAAAATATACATCCCATTTATCACGTCAAATAACTTATGACAAAAGGAGAACTTGATAAAAATGAAAAATTAACAAAACAATCCATATACATCTTTTATTTCATTGCATGCAACACACAAATTATTGACCAATCAATTCAATGGTCGACATTGGATGCATGGTAGAACATAATTCACTTGAAGACATTTGAGCCAAAACATAATTCATGTATTGAATTCAAGATATATTAGAAATTATTCAATGATTGTGTGTAATATAAATATTTTTGGAGTGTATGATCGGTGTAACTTGACACTTCTAAGTATCATAGTAGAAAATCTATATCAAGAGTGAATTTCACTTTCAAATATATATTCTAGCATCATCCCAAAAATTATTCTTTGGTCATAACCCAAAAATATAGCTTTGACTATGATGTAATAAGTGGGAAATTTTAGGAATTATTACATCATAACCCATGTGAGAAGGCAATTGGTGTAACCAATCCTTATAAGGTATGTGCATGTATTATAGGACAAAGGTAGTTGCAATTTTGGTTAAGAGGTTGTTATGCCTAAATAAGCAGTAGTTATTTAAATTCCTATCACTCATATAATACGATCATCAAAGCATTGAGTTCTAACATAATTATGCATGGTTAATTTGCATTTAATGATGCATATATGTCTTCTCACCTTATGAATGCAACTTAAAATAAAAATATTATAGCTTAATATTTGACTATATTTTCTTTTAGTTAGTTCTTTTGAATATCTTAAATGCTAATGTTTCCTAAAAATATAGACGAATAGATCATAATCATTTAATACATCTCTTATATTCATTGAATAGGGTCAAAATTCCCACTAACTATTATATTTTTCCATAAACGTTCTAACCCTTTTATCAATTAAACATAAAATATAGAAATAGAAAGCTACCTTTCTCCATAGGCCAATTGAGCACAAATTCAAATTTTCAACCTTACTAAGGTTTAGGGCGTGAGATAAAATTAGGTAGATTAATAGATGTGATGATTTACCAATTAATAAATTTTTCCTTATTGGAATGAAGGAAAAATGTACATGTCATATTTTTTAAATATAAATGAAATTGTTGTATTATGTGCTCTATTTTCTTATATTGCTTCGTGTTAGGAAATTTTGGTCATTTTTTCTCTATTTCATGTATCTAATCAAGATTTGACTATAATAACATATTCATAGATCATAGGTTGTCTTTAAAATATATATTGTGAATTTAAATTATGGAAAACATGTTTGCTTAATGAATATTATTTTATTTTTATTCAAATTTGTGCAGCAGAAAGGAATTTTGAAGTGCATTTAAAAGAGATCTTGTTTATTTATGAAATTTATGTAGAGCTACTCTAGTATTGTGAAGCTTTTATGCATGGATAGAATCTCTAGGATCTATCCCTTTTGTTGTCCATGAAATGTAATAGAATGTTGGATCTTATTGTAAAATAAAAATTTATATGCTTGTCTTGAATCCTTTAAAAAAGAAATTTGGCTTGTTTACTATACAAAGGATATGTATGTGGGTAGAAAACTTGTTCATAAACTTCCAATTTTTGGGAAGTAGAAGTTTAATATGAAACTTGTTTAAATGTTGTTATTGATACAAGAACTATATCTTATATCTATTAAAAATTATACAAAGAATTAAAAATAAAAATGAACAAAGTTCCATTTAAGGAATATGAATAAAATGTAGGTAAATTACTTGTTGCTAATTCGTTTAGTTGAAAGACTAAAATATAGGAAAAATTACCTTTAATGTTTTTCTTTCATAATCATCTTTTCTTCGATCCTAGTTGACATTCTAATTATCTAAAACATCATGTTTAAACCTATTTTAGTTCAGGTCATTGGATTAGTAGATAAGTATATGCCTAAAAGGATACAAGTAAATTGTTTAATAAAAGTTCCCCAATGACAAAATAACATAAAATTTGAACAGGGACTATCTAAGTTGATGTATAATATAATGTATGTTAGATTTTGATGAGTATATGATATAGGAAATTCAACCAAAATATGTAAAATAAGAAATCTAAGATGACTATATGATAATGGCACTATAATATGCAGGAAAATAAATAGATAAATTTCTGCAATAACTCATAAATATGCCATTAATGAAAGTTCACAAAAATAGTATAATGTAGTATGATGGAGGATATGAACACTCCATAAACTGTTTTAAGGAGCTACATTGTACTCCTCTACCAATATATACTATGCACTTTCTACATTCTCTAATACTCTGATTTCAATCACTATAAGACCTATATATAGGAAGATAGGTTCCTTGGTCCTTACTCTACCTATGAATTGTTAGAATAAGTGAATATTCTCTTAAGTTCTACTAGGATAGACACACTTGAGTTTCCACTCCTCCATGTGTCAGGAGAACACTCAGTGGTGTCTTCATCAGGTTTGATGAGTTGTTGTAATCCAATGACTCTCAATGATCAACTTTGCTATTTATACAAAGTTGATCCTTGGAATAAATCAATCAGTTCTACTCTTTTCTTCATACTTGTGTAATGCTTTGCATGTCTATTTTGGGAAATTCTAACATGGTACTAGAGCAGGATAGATTTTGCTAGCATTCCCTCTTGAAGATTCTCGGAGCTGGTTCTTTGTATCTTCTGTTGGCTTCCTTTTTTTAGCCTTCCATAAGATCTTATATATAGTTTTATTTCAGCTATATTTTTTTATGTATGTGGGTTATTCTGAAAATATTATATTTGTCTCCTTCAAGAAGGGAAGATTCATGGTCTTCTAATACAATTTTTTTTTTAGATATACTGCAATTTTTTTTCATCAAGATCTATCCTTTTTCTTTCTTTACAGAGAAAGGGGCTCTTTTTTATGAAAAAAATACATACGTAATATTTTAAACTATTTTTTCAAGTGATTATATTTTTTTCAAAATATATATTTGAAAACTTTTAAAGCTTGATATCATAGGAAATTTCTTTCCTATCATCTATAATTTATCTTCTTGTAGGCATCCTCCGATTCAACTGCCCTCTACTCTCAGAGACCATTTCAGGCTTGCAAATTGAACGAAGGTTTTTTTTTATGCCATCGACGTTCTTTCAATGCCTCTCCTCGACCTCTCCATTGGCACCCATTTCGTAGGTGCTAAAATCTCTCGAATAGAATATCATCTTTTTTTTTTGTTTGCCTCGTGTGCTTGAGACGCCATCACTCCAGTTGCCTTAAACATTTTTTTTACAACATTGCAAAGACACGTTGTTCTTCTAACGTCTCTCACCTTGGCATTGGGAAATCATCACCAAGCCCAAAAATTTTGGCAATTTGTTGGTTGGCGATCCCTAACGATTAAATTTAGAATCATTTAAAATCTCATTCGGTTTCCCAGTTTTCAAATCATCTCTCTTGTGATCATTGATATTTTTTATCATCTTTGCATCGTTGGAGCTTTCCGATTTGAGTTTTTTCATAATAATATATTCTTTGCTAGTTAAAAATATATTGTTTTCTATTACGCCTTCCTTGTTTACATTTTTTCTATAGGTATTTCAAGGAAGAGCATCCTTTTATTAGGTTGCATCTCTCAACACGGAGAGAGCCTTGATTGAAGATGTCTGCTGCTTCTATGAACGCTCAAACTGCGTCAAAAGTGGCACCATTTTGTATCTCAACCGAAAGATCACATTCGAAAGCTTGGACTATGTTTGAACCTCTCTCGAAGGTCTGCGTCTTCTTTTCGAGGCACCATTATGTTTCTCAGCATTGTAGGGAGGACCCACCATCTACGAGCGCAGCCACCGGGTTTCACGTTTCTCAGCATAGCAGGGAGGACCCGTTGAGTCTATGACATATATCATTCTTCATTTCTTGTCTCTAACATTTCTGTGCAGGGTATCCAGATCGATTCAAAAGGGTATAGTTTTTTTAAAAAACCTTTCCAAAGGTGCCTTGGTTTCCGTGTGTAATTTGTTTTTTTTAGGCTCTTTTATGTTCCGATTATATAACCTTCAATTTTGAAGGTTTTATTCCCAAAACCTTCTTCACTAAAGCCTTTCCAAGGCCTATTTCAAAGTGGAGATCATATTTTGTAAATATCATAAATAAAAGTGCTATTTGTGGGAGGGGGGTAAAGGGTGCTATTTTTGCACCATTTCTTGTCTTACTATTTGAGGGGGTTTTCTTTTTTTTCTTTCCTCATTCTTTTTTCATATTAAAATTTAAAGTGCACTTAATTTAATTTTGCATTTAAATATATGTTGTTATATGAACACACTCATATTAAAGGGTAATATCAAGTTGTAATTTCTTTATATATTTCCCTTCAAGTTCATATTTCTTTCAATTCTTTACTAAATTTCTAATCCTTTTCAAATTTTGTTTATAACAACTAACCAAAAAAATTAAGTTTTTTTAGAAACTAACATATAATTTTTAATATTATTTGTTCAAAACCCTCTTCTCTTCTAAAAAGGTCTATTTAAAATTAAAAATTCTATTCATAATTTTTTTTTCAAAATATATTGTCTACGTTCCACGTACCAATACCTTCAATAAACTTATAGTTTCCCTCAAGTTAGGGCGGGTTTTTGAAATATTGGTATAAAGGCCTAACATATATTTTTCGATCACCAAATTTCATATTGAATATCTCTCTTACTTATAGTTTCCCTCTCGTAAGGGTGGGTAATTGAGATATTCCGATATCCAATCTGGCTGATCCCACTTGCATTTCAAGCCTATCCTCCTAATATTTTTTCCTATCATTACTTATAGTTTCCCTCAAGTAAGGGTGGGTATTGAGAAGAATAATATTGGGCATAGGCAATTGCTTCTAAGCTAATTTTAATTAACAACTCTCTATTACTTATAGTTTCCCTCTCGTTAGGGCGGGTAATTGGAGGATTGTGACATTAGAAGAAAAGCTTACATACCTTCTTTCAAATTGCATTAATTGAAGTTCTAAGGGGGGTATATTGGTTAAAACTTCAATCTTCTTTACAAAATGAATACAATTGATCCTCTCACTCCTCATAACTTCCATACATGGAAACCCAAAATTTTAAATCTCATTTCTCAAAAAGGGCTCACACACCTATTAGAAGAAAAGCAACCAGAGTTTGAAAAAGAATATGAGATATTTGTTCATAAAGGTAAAATGTATGAAACAATGGGTATTATAAGCTCTAATATGCATGAAAGTTTGTGGTTTCACATTGCATATTGTAAAACTCCTTATGAAAGTTGGGAGAAACTAAAGACTCTGTTTGGGAAAGTAGATCAAATAAGATCAATGCAACTAGAAGCAGAATTGACTACTCTATCTCCTGAGGACTTCAGCAATATTGTTGACTACCTCACCAAATTCAAAGAGGTCCTCTCTCAATACAAAGGTAGTGGGAAGACTAAGACTGAAGAAGAATGCATTTATCTAATCCTTTCTAAGCTAAATGGTGTTTTTCAAATCTTTGCTACCACCTTTATATCTACCAAATATGCTCTTGGTACAACCTTTAAAATGCCCTCTTTAGAAGAGTTTTGTGATAGACTAACTAGGGAAGAAACAAAACTTGCTAGATATGAAATATCTTCTTCTTCCTCTTCCTCAAAAGCCTTAGTAGCCTCCACCTCTTCTAAAGAAAAGTTCAAAAAGAAGGAAAAGAACCCCATAACTTGTACTCACTGCAAAAAGAATGGTCACTCTACAAACAAATGCTGGAAAATATTACAGCAACTAGAGGCAGCTATGAAGGATCAAAATATAGACAATAAAAGGAAAATAGGAAAAGCCCTTAATGTTCAAGGGAAAACCTCCAATTCTTCCTCTAATTACTGGGTCCTAGATTCTGGAGCTACTCATCACATGACTGCTTCAGATGAGTCATTCTCTTCTATCTCCTCAAGTTCTACATGTAGCATAGAAGTGGGTGACTCCTCCTTTATCCTAGTCAAAGGAAAGGGGGACATAACCATTGATGGTGGCTCTATAAATAATGTTCTCTATGTTCCAAACATTACCACTAATCTCCTCTCCGTCTATCAGATTTGTACTTCTGGAAAGGGGAAAACAGTTCTCTTCTCTCCAACAGGAGTTGAGATAAGAGACTTTCAAGATCCCCATTCTCTCATAGCCAAAGGAGATATTGATCACAACACTCACCTATTTCACTTCAAAGGATTCAAAAATCTAGAAGGGGCCTCCTATTTTGTGGCTCATGGAGATCTTGAAAGCAAAATTTGGCATGAAAGATTTGGTCATCTTAGTTACAACTACCTAAAGGAATTGAGCACCCATGATATGGTCACAGGTTTACCCCAAGTCTCCTCCATTGATGGAGTTTGTCCTGGATGTGCTCTTGGAAAGCAACATCAAGATCCTTTCCACCCAAGTAGTTCTCTAAAAGCCTCATCCCCTCTAGAATTAATCCATAGTGACTTGATGTCTTTTCTAGAACCTTCTTTTAAAGGAGCAAAGTATGCTCTAACCTTTATTGATGACTTTTCTAGAAGAACTTGGGTCTACTTCCTGAAATATAAAAGTGATGTTCTATCCCACTTTAAAGTCTTCAAAGCCTTAGTTGAAAATCAGGCCTCTTGCAAAATCAAGCAAATCCACATAGATAATGGGGGGAATACTGCAGTAATGAGTTCTCCATATTTTTATCAAGTCATGGCATCATTCATCAACATTTTGTCTCCCATAATCCTCAACAAAATGGTATTGCAGAAAGGAAAAATCGGACATTAAAAGAAATGGCAAATTGTATGCTCCATTCAAGAGATCTTCCAAAAGTTTTTTGGGCAGAAGCTATTAACTGTGCCAATTATATTCAAAACCGCACACCTCATAAAGCTCTTGACCATTTAACTCCTGAAGAAGCATGGTCTGGCTCAAAACTGGATGTTTCCTTCTTCAAAAATTTTGGGTGTACTGCTTGGGCACACATCCCAAAGAAGAAAAGGAAGGCTCTAGATAAGAAAAGCAAAAAGCTCATCTTTGTTGGTTATTGTGAGGAAATGAAAGCATACAGGCTCCTTGATCCCTCAACTCATGAGGTATTTTTCCATAGGAATGTCCAATTTGATGAAACATTCCCTCAAAAATATCCTCAATCCCCCTCTTCCTCCATTGAGCCTTCTCCTATAGTAGAACCTCAATATTATGAAGAGCCAACTCTTGAGATTAACTTGGAAATTGATAGTCAAGATGAGGAACCTGTAACTCCAACTCAATGTCTTTCAACTCCTTCTACTCCTTCCACTATGCCAAAATGGGCCCGCACCATTGTTAAAGAAGCTACTCCTTACATCCAAAATCTTCCATCAACCAGATCAACCAACCCCATAGGCATTGGTCTTGTCTATCAGTCTATTTCCTCTGATCCTCAATCCTTCAAAGAAGCAACAAGAATTAAAGAATGGGATGAGGCCATGGAAAACAAATTTTCTTCCTTAATCAAAAACAAAACTTGGGATTTAGTTCCCTTGCCTAAAGGAAGGAAGTTAGTTCGTTGTAAATGGATCTACAAAACCAAATATGGGCCAAATGGAGAAATAGACAAACACAAAGCTCACCTAGTAGCCAAAGGTTTTTCTCAAATTGAAGGTATTGATTATGCAGAAACCTTTGCTCTAGTTGCTAAAATGGATTCTGTTAGACTGGTTCTTGCTCTGGTTGCTTCCCAAAAGTGGCCTGTCTATCAAATGGATGTAAAAAGTGCTTTCTTACATGGGGACTTAAAAGAAGAAATATTCATGGAACAACCTGCTGGTTTCACTCAAGACTCCTCTCTTGTTTGTAGGCTAAAAAAGTCTCTCTATGGCCTCAAAAAAGCCCCTAGAGCTTGGTATGAAAATATGGACTCCTTCCTTCTTTCCACAGGTTTTTCTCATTGTGAGTCTGATAACACAGTCTACATTTGGAGAAATGAAGGCAAAATCACCATTCTTGTTCTATATGTTGATGATCTTCTTCTCACTGGTAGTAACTTCACTCACATTCAGACTATAAAAGACTCCCTCTCTGAAAAAAATTGAAATGGTTGATCTTGGTTTAGCTCATTACTTCCTTGGGATCCAAATAAGTCAATCAGATGCAGGAATTTCATTGTGTCAACAAAAATACACACTAGATCTTCTTCAAAGATTTAAAATGATAGATTGCAAACCTTCTCCTACCCCTTTTCAATATGGCATTAATCTTAGTACTTCCTGCTCATCCCCTCTTTGTGATGCAACTCTATACCATCAGCTTGTAGGAAGTCTGTTATACCTTACTCATACTCACCCAGATATCTCATATGTTGTTGGCCTAATATCCAGATTCTCTCATCAACCTCACTTCAGTCATTGGCAAGCAGCAAAAATGATCCTCCATTACTTGCAAGGCACTACGCACTTTGGGCTCCTATATAAGGGAAAATCCATGGATATCATTGGCTACACGGATTCAGATTGGGCAGGTTTAGTAGAAGATAGATGTTCAACCTCTGGCTATGTATTTTGCCTTGGTTCTTCACCAATAGCCTGGTTATGCAAGAAACAACAAGCAATAGCCTTATCTTCTACAGAGGCAGAATACATGGGCAACAGCAACAAGAATGCTTATCTTCTCAGAGGCTCTTTTGGCTTCATCAAATTCTAAGAGAATTTGGTTTCTCCCATGAAAAGCCTATAACTCTTTGGTGTGACAATCAGAGCACAATTCATATTGCACGCAATCCGGTTGAACATCAGTGCACCAAGCACATTGAGATACACATGCACTTCATACGACAACATATTCAGAATAGGGATATATACTTGGACTATATTCCAACTGAGAATCAAATTGCAGATATCTTTACCAAGTCATTTCCTTCTCCGCGTTACCTTCAGTTGTGAGATAAACTTGGAGTATTACAACTGCATTGACACAAAGGTCTTCCACCTCTCATTATATTGTTTGGAGAATGGTTTTTTCCCTTGTGGTTTTTTTTATCATCTCTCAAACAACATGTATATTATGAGGACAATCTTCGCCATCCGAAGACATGCCTCTATCTTGGATATTTTTTGTGTGAAAGATGGTTTTTCCCAAGGGGTTTTTTTCACCATCTATATATATATTGTAAATGAGTACCTCATCAGGCCATGTTGTCGGGACTCATCATTCTTATTGTATTAAGAGGACAATCTTCGCCATCCGAAGACAAGCCTCTTCCTTACTTCCTTTTTGATTGATGGTTTTTCCCATAGGGTTTTTACCATCTCTTCAAAAAAGAAGTTGTGATAGTTGGTTTTTCCCCAAGGGGTTTTTTCACCAACTATATATATTGTAAATGAGTACCTCATCAGGCCATGTTGTCGGGACTCATCATTCTTATTGTATTAAGAGGACAATCTTCGCCATCCGAAGACAAGCCTCTTCCTTACTTCCTTTTGATTGATGGTTTTTCCCATAGGGTTTTTACCATCTCTTCATAAAGAAGTCATTGTACATGAGTACCTCATCAGGCCTTGTTGTTGGGACTCATTTGTACAAAGCTCCCCTAGTATCACTTAAGGGGGGTGTTAGAATAAGTGAATATTCTCTTAAGTTCTACTAGGATAGACACACTTGAGTTTCCACTCCTCCATGTGTCAGGAGAACACTCAGTGGTGTCTTCATCAGGTTTGATGAGTTGTTGTAATCCAACGGCTCTCAATGATCAACTTTGCTATTTATACAAAGTTGATCCTTGGAATAAATCAATCAGTTCTACTCTTTTCTTCATACTTGTGTAATGCTTTGCATGTCTATTTTGGGAAATTCTAACATGAATCTTCATCTATATTTCCTATGACTCATGTACAAGTGGACTCCTTGTATATTTACATCATTTCACATTGACACTTGTGCATTTATTACATTGCTTGAAGTAACTACTTTACTTTACTCTAAAGTAAAATCCTACTCTAGTTATGTACCCAAGGTGGTACATTAGCATGTACCTAATATTTCAACATACTATAATACCCCCCTGTATTACGTTATTTGGGTATTAAAGAGTTTAGTCTTCAATATAGTTCTTCATATTGGTTTTGGAATTTAAGCTTTTCTCTCATGCTTCCTTCATTTTATTCTTTGTCTAAATTTGTATGAGTATCTTCATATTTTTTTGGTTCTTCTTCTTCTTTACCCTTGTCTTTGAAGCTAGTTTTTGTGATTTCATAAATGGTCGTACTACCACCTGATTCTTGTAAACATATATTCTCTTTACCTTTGTCCTTCATATCATTATTCTGGTTTTGTATAGAAGATTTAAAAAAAACACTTAAAATATCATGATAAGATCTTGAGTTCGTAGAACTTGAAGTATCAATATTGCATGAGGATTGAAATATCTTCTCTAGGTATAATTCATCTATTTCTATTTTCTTTTTAAGTGATTCTATCAATCAAGTTTGTTCTACATTCTCATCCTTGTAACATTTGAATGTAAGTAATGCCACATATAATAAGCTACCAAATTCTAAAGGAATTTGAATGTCACTCTTTCCATTATAAATTTCTTTAGTGAGTAGAGCATGTAGATAATATTATAAGGTTTCAAAGTTATATTTTAAAGCTTCACTATGAATCACATTTGAAGTAAGATCGAAGTCTTCTTCAGAATTTATAAATAAATTTTTTATTCCAATTTTTATAACATTTACCCTTTTATTTCTAATAGTAGTATTGTGCATATCATTATTCATTGTATTATTTGAGGTTGGCATATTTCTTTTTCCTTATATTTAATAGAATTTTATTAGCTCTCCAGTGTTTTTGAGAATACTCCTTATAGAACCTTTGATGTAGTCTTCCTTATGACTCCCTAATTTAGAGTATGTGAACTACCTTGATAAAACCTTTCCAAGATTTAGGTTTTGTAGGATTCTTATGTCTCTCTAGTGATTAGAGTATGCTATAATTGATAAAGTGCTTAGATACTATTAGTTCACCTTTTGAGTTGATTTTGTCATGTTTTTAGAATGATAATAATCAACTCCTATTCACATTATTTCTCCTATTGAACTTATGCACTTTTCAATTTGATGGAGTCTTCTATGGTTGGATTCCTTTTGTCCCTTTAATTTAACTATGAGATAAGTATAAGCAATAAATTCTAAATCTTTTAAAGCAAGCAATAATTTTACTTATCTATCCTTAAATTTCCAATGGTTCAATTTTCTAAATTCCAATAAAATAAATTTTGATGTAGCACTGCTTATATCTCCCTAATTTGGAATTGTAGAAAATGATGATATTTGCAATAATAATTTTTGATTACCAAGTAGAAACTGCTTATATCTCCCTAATTTGGAATTGTAGAAAATGATGATATTTGCAATAATAATTTTGGTTTACCAAGTAGAAACTCTTATATCTCCTATGACATTAATTGTAAATATTAATATTCTTGTATTTCAACTAATGTGTTTTGAAATACTATTTAAGGATAGAAAATCCTTTTAAATTGCTTTCAAGTTTACTACGTTTGATTTTGCTTATATTTTCAATGATAGTAATTTCAACCTTATTTACTACTCCTTATTACTCTTTAATGAAAGCAAATATTAATCTAAGTTGAAACTATACCTTTGTAATACTTTTATTTGACTTCTATCTCCAATGTGTGTGCTATATATCTATGGTGTATGACAACAATCTTGTTGGTTAATGGACATCATATTTAATTCTTCTTTGACTCCTTGTTTCAACCCTTGACTGCATTCCTTGAATTCTCTCTATGTGAACTCGTGGATTCTGAATTTGAGATCTTCCTTTATATGCTTCGTATTTTTCGCTTCTCCACTTGGGCTATTAATAATTTTAAGTTTGGATGCACTCCACTTGATGTGTTACTGTGTTGTGTATCTTCTTGATGCTTCAACCATTTTGTGCATACATTTCTCAGGTGTTAAATGGTGATTATGATATTTATGAGTATTATTTTAGGTGCCTTCAATGCTCAAGTCCTCCTTGAATGGTGTTTAATGATGAATATGCCTTCAACGCTTCTATGATAAGCATTACTTTTGAATTGGGCACTTCCTTTGTAGATGTTATCATATAGGAATTACAAGGGATATATGAGAACTTAGATTTTGTTGTGCCAAGAGGAACAATATTCCCTACCTTTAAGTGATAAGAGGAATATATTTCCCTTAGATGCAATCGTTCTCTACTTCCAATATCTTTTATTTCCAATGATTCAATGCCAACGAATGCAAGTTTTTTGTCTTGCTTTGAACATTCTTTCTTTTACAACTGATGGTATTCCTCCTTTACAAAGTTAGATCCAACAATGGTGTATCCAAGGTGTTTCAATGATGCACTCTTAGCTGGTGATCTTATCCCAACAATGATGGATCTAGCTGGTCATTTGTCTCCAATGATGGTGGCTTTTGAGTGCTTCTACACTGTCCTCTTAGTTGGCAGTTTGTCCAAGCTACTATTGTAATCTACTTGGGTATTGCATTCCTTTCTTGCATATTAATTATTTACATTACCTTACAATAGGCACTATATTCCCTTACATGGATTCTTTGATGATGTAGGTCACTACTCTTACACTTCAATAAGTGCTCCATTCATGAATCAGTGGTACTTGATTTGGTTTCTTTAGACACCTTGAAACCGATGCTTATGAGCCCTTAGTTGGCTCACTTCCTCTAATTGAAGTTTGATCCTCAAACTTCAATAATGTGGTCGCTTGGATACTGCACTTTGTTGATTGTTATAGTGTCTTTAAGACACTATCTCTTGTGTCCTCTTTTGTTATATCTAAAAGGACAAAAGTGGTGCTAATGTAATGTAAATATCTTTGCAATAGATAGGATAAAGTACCTTGATTTGCACCAAAGTTTTACATTTCCTTAAGTATTCATTTTGAAAATTTTCCTTTCTTCTTAGATATGGTGGTTACTTTGCACTAATAATTAAAGGTAAGTGATGATTTGATGTTATATTCCTTACTAGATAACTCTCTCCTTTACTTGGTTAACTTAGTAATAATAAATACAAGCTCTTAATCATGCAACTAATATGCCTTCTGAAAGGTTTCACTTTGCACTAATTTTCACTTTACCTAAAATCCTTAGTACACTTTCAATAACTAGTATAGTGCAATAATATCTCAGTATTACCCTTGTAAAGAACTCTTAAAAGTAGCTTGAATCTTGCACTAAAGTATATTCTTTATAGCATAGTCTTCAATGCTTCAGCTAGACAATAGGAAGATGATATTTTCTTTCTTTCAAAATATATTTTACTATTTTAATGTGCAGGTATTAACCTTATAATAAACTATCTTCTACACTCCCTTGAAGAGTTTAATATGTAACCTTATCCTTGCAAATTTTAAACTCTAATATGGTGCTTAACGAATCTCAATAATGAACCAACAATCTAAAGTTCAACTAATGAACCTTTTGCACCAAAGTTGCTTTACCAAAATGAACTTTGTAGATGAAGGATTTCAAGGTGATTAGATTCACCTTATTGCTACCTTTTACTGGATGGAATTGTAGTTCTTTTTTGCTGTCAAAAATAGCTTCTTAACTCACCAAATTTGCAGCTTTGTACCTCTTCTAACTTGTTGCTTGAAACTGTAGTTTGGTGGCTCCAACTCCCCTTCAAGATGTATCTTGGAAATATAAAACTTAGAATCTATTGATGCTATCCTAATTTCTGCCCTTTTGTAGTCAATTATTTTACTGAAATATTGTCCTTGAACCTTAATTTTTTGGTAGGGAACTCCTCCAAATCATAGCTGATATTTTCCTTCAAGAACCCTTTACTTTTCTACTATAGAAACTAGAATATCTCCTTTATTTGAATGAGTCTTCTAGCCTTCAATGGTAATATTCAAATCTCTCAAATTTGGTAGCTCCTTCTATCTCCTTTCTCCTTCAACCTCCTTGTTGAATTGTGATTTAAATCTAGGCCTTCTTCTCAAGAATCTAAAATTTTTGAGGTCCTCGTCAATATCCTCTGAAATTTGGTAAGCTTCTTGCCAAGTCCGTCTCTCTTGGGCTTGTTGTCGGATGGTGATAATTATCCCAAGTTCTTTATTATAAGTAACTTCTCCTTGGTAGTAAATTTCTCCAATGAGTTCTTTTAGGAACTCCTCCAATGGCCTTTTCTGAATCTCCTTCAATGAGGCTCTATAAGACTTCTCCTTGTTTCTCCTTGAGACCTCTTCTCTAGGGTATTCACTCTTGCAGCTTCTCTAGTCTTCCCAATGAGATATTTCCTTCAATATTCTATTGTGGAAGTGTTGCAATGATATATCCCTTAGATATTTGAAATCTACTATTTTTGAAATAGGACCTTTGTTAGTCCTTATCTATCTTCTATCTTCCTAAAGTGAAATTTTTTCAATGGAACCTCTTGTAGGTCTCTTCAGCTTCTTATGCTGATTTCTTCTACTCCAATATAATATCTATAGTCTTCAATGGAGATCACCAATACTCTATCTACATTGGGAATCTTCTCCTTGAGTCTCTTCTTCCTTGAATCTACAAGAAATCTCCTATGGCCTTTTCTTCACTTTTGCAATCTACAGGTCTACAATCTCTAGCAATGGGACCTTTTATTCAAGCCTCCAAATATTCAATCTTCTATTTGTTGCTTTTGGTTTTGGATTTATTCTAAATAAGATATTTTTCCTAACTCTATGTAGGAAGCTTCCCAACTTTATTTGAGTCTCCTTTTCCTACAACAAATAATTAGGATTGTAATGGAAAAAATTCTAAATCTAGAGATGATCAATCTTCACTAGTTGATTTTTCAATCTAGTGGAATCAATACTGAGTTCTAGGCTTAACAATTTTTTCTGCAACTCTGTGGAAAAAAATCTAGCCAAATGCAATCTCAAAATTTTTGAAAATGATATTTTCTATCTACTCTTAGTCTCACTTGTGGCTTTCCCTATTTCCTATCTGATCTATCATGGATTTGATACCACTGTTAGCTTTTGATGAGGTATGATATAGGAAATGTAACCACAAGATGTAAGATAAGAAATCTAAGATGACTGTATGACAATGACACTATAATATGTAGGAAATAAAGAGGAACATCCACAAAAACTCAAAATATTCCATTGATAAAAGCTCACAAAAATAGTACAATGCAATATAATAGAGGATATGAACACTCCATAAACCATTTTAAGAAGCTACATTGTACTCCTCTACCAATCTATACTATGCACTCTCTATATTCTCTACTACAATTTCACTTACTATAAGACCTATATAGGAAGATAGGTTCCTTGGACCTTACTCTACCTATGATTCTTCATCTACCTTTCCTATGACTCATGTACAAGTGGACTCCTTGTATATTTACCTCATTGCACATTGAAACTTATGCATTTATTACATTGTCTGAAGTAACTATGTTACTTTACTCTAAAGTAAACTCCCACTTTAGTTATGTACCCAAGGTGGTACATTAGCATGTACCCAATAATGTAATATACTCTAACAATGTAGAGCTGAAATGAATCATATGATTTTTCTTCTCATTCCTTTATTATGAAGTTAAATTTTAAAAGGACCTTTTACTATTTTTTCATTATTTGTAGTCATGAAATATAGTAATATGGTGTTAGGCATGGATCAAATAACTCTTAAGAATGCATCTTATAGTGTGATGGTGTAGTCTACTGATATATTATATGATTTACAACAAGAGCTATACTTCCTAACCAAATATCCTATGGTTGAACATCCTTTTGCAAATTTGTACCTTCTTTGAGTTTAGCCTTAGTTTGAGTAGATTGCTTATAAGGACTACATTATTAATGAGGGGAATATATATTTATCCTCATTTATTCAACAATAAAATTTAGATATACTTTATTAATCTATTAGTTGCATAAAATTTCTAAGTGGTCAAAGGATATGCATTGACTCCTTACTTGTAATTAAAATGTATTTTAAAATTGCGTATGGTTTCTGTAAATGTCCTCTTTCCCATTGAGACCTTTAGAGCTATATTTGCATTTTAAGTGTATTTTGATAAAGATTAATTTTCCTATATTATTTTTCCAAGGTAGAAATATGAGAGTTTCCATTTAGCATTGAACATATGAAAGTTTCCATTTATCTTGATTATTATTTTATGTTTATTTGAATAGTCTTGGAAATAGGCATTTTGTCCAAATTTGGAAAAGACTAAGAAAAAATTGTACCTCTAAGTATAAAGCAATATTGGATCAAGTCTAGATCTAGGGTTTCAGGTCAGTGTTGAAAAATTCTATGAAAACCAGAGTGTTGGCTGGTGAAAGGTGTGTTGTAGTTTGGCTTTAGATATGGCAACTTCGAGGGATCCTCGTGACCCCCGATATTTATTTTTTAAGGATGTTGTTTTGAATAAGGATGCCTCTTCTTCTGATCATGCAAATGCCATGAATTTTTTTCTGCATGCAATCCTTGATCCTGTTTCTAATTCCTCTTTGACTTCAAAGTCAAAGAATAATGGATATTTCAAGAAAATCAAAGATCATCCTATCTTGATTATAAATCTTGATTCTATTTTGGATGATGTTTTATATTTTTCTAAGCATGCGCTCATCTGCAAATTTATGGGTCTTAGAATTTCTGTCTTTTTAGAAAATTGGATTAGGAGAAGTTGGAGCCTTGAAGGTGATCTGGAGATTATTCTTGCAGCTAATGGGTATTTTATTGTGGTGTTCTCCCATATGGTAGATTATAGTAAAGAGTTCGAGGGGGGTCCTTACTTTCCCAATCAGTATGGATTATTTATCAAACCCTGGTATGTAGGATTTGATCTGATGGAGAAGCCTTCTAGGATTCATGTGTGGGTCCATTTTACACGACTCCCTATGGAATATTGGAGGTTTGATATTCTTCATTCTATTGCAGAGATTATTGGGAAATCGATTGGTCTGTATCACAAAACTTTGGATAGAAATTTTACTTCATTTGAATGGTTCTGTGTTGAATTAGATCTGAATAATCCATTGCTTGAATCATTGGAGATTAAACTGGAAAACATGTCTTGTGTCCAACAATTAGATGATGAAGCTATCCCATTTTGATTCCACATATGCCATGAATATGGGTATATTTAGAGAAATTGTAAGAAAGTGAATTATCAGCCTTCATCCTCTTCATCTAACTTTCAAGATGCATCTACAGAGTTAAAATTAAAATATCCTATGATTAATAAGATGTCTGGTTTTGATGGATTTATTCCTGTTAAGTCTCATTCAATATCTAGAAATTTTGTTCATCATAATAAAGGCATTGAGAAGGGAGGTTCTGGTAAGAAATTTTATGTGCTTGAGAATTTTGAGGAGCCACATGTTGAGAAGCAATTATGGAATAGAGGTCTAATGGATGCTTGTATTCAAGAGCCAGGTACTTGTTCTTTTCTAAATCCTTCTTTTGAAATACAAAATTCTGATAAGGAAGGGGTGGTTCCTAATAACCCTCTTGTATGAAATGAAGATAAGTCCAAAGAGGTGTCATATTATCTTGATAAAGTTCTTGATCATTCCCATTTGACTAAAAACTTGATTGAGGGAAATGAGGATGAGACTAGGTTTGAACCCTCCCAGGACAATATTGTCAAAGAGGAAGGGAATTTTTTTTTCTTTTGTGTTATGTATTAACACAAAAACTATAAAAAAATGTGGGGTGGAGAAGGTGGTAAAAGGAGGAAGAAATACCTAGGTTTTGTAGGTGAGTTGGAGAGGAGAGGGCAATACTCCAAGGGAGGTCCCAGGTTTGAATCTCCACCCTACCAAAAAGCTGAATTGGGTACCCAAAATCCAATTGATAATATTGGTGTGAGCAGGGATCGGTGCGACCCTCGGGTGACTTTTATGGTGTAGAACCCCATGTTCATGGTATCTTAGACCAAGGCGGCTCCATAGGAGATTTTTCGCTAAAAAAAGAAAAAAAAAGGAGGAAGAAATAAGGATCAAGAAAAAGTGAAATTGATAGGAAAATTCGTAGTTGAGTATGGTGTTATTAATACATTAGATTCTCACTTCTCTATTCCCCCAAAATGAAAGTGATATCTTGGAATGTTAGGGGTTTATATAGAAGACCTAGACAAAAAAACTACTCAGAATTTGATCAGATATCATAGACTTGACATTGTTTTCATCCAGGAAATAAAATTATATTATGAAGATATGGTTAGAATTGCTTCTAAGATATGGAAAGGTGGTTATTGTCTTGCTATTGGAGCCTAGGATTCAATGGTGGTGTTGCATGTTTATGGAATCCATAAATCTTAACTCCCTCTTGGTGGGTGGGTAGCATGAACTATCTCTCTATGGTTACTACCTGCTTTTCATTTGGATCTTCTATTCTTTTATCTAATGTGTATTCCCCCAGTGATTTATCATGTAAAATCCTCTTATGGGATCATCTTAGATTTATTCGATCTCTTGCTCCCAATTATCCTTGGATTGTGGCTGGGGATTTTAATTATATCATATCCCTAGAGGAGAAGAATGGTGGTTTGGAGTGTTTGGGCCCTTATTCTAATTTAATGTGGGATAATATTTCTTTCCTTAATCTTTTTGATATGAAACCTCAAAATGGGCTCTTTACTTGGACTAATAGAAGATGTGGAACATATTTTATTTTTGAAATATTGGATTGGTTCCTTAATTTATATAGTTGGTTTGATGATATCTGGACTTCGTTATAAGAGATTATAGGTTGGAGGGGCTCTAATCATTGACCCATTCTCTTTCAATCCTCGAGATTCTCATTGCCAAGAAATCTGCCTTTCAAATTTTAAATTATATAGCTCAGGGATAAGGATTTGTATGAATGTATGGATAGGTGGTGGGTCAAAGGGAAACCCAAATTTGGCACTGCTATGTCTAATTTTTACAAAATCCTCTAGTTTTTCAAATTAAAACTTAGGCAATGGAACAAATTTTGTTTTGGAAATATATTTTAGAAGAAAAAACAACTACAGGATAGCCTAGAAGAGATAAAATTTTAAATTAAATATGAAGGATTGATAAAGGATCTATTAAAAATGGAAGCTTCCCTTTCTAGTCAGCTTACTGAATGGGAGCTTCATGAGGATATTTTTTGGAAGCAAAAATCTTGGATTGATTGGTTGTTGTAAGGGGATGGAAACACATTTTTTTTCACAATTTGTTTAAAGACCGCAGGAATGATAATGCTATAGTATAACTTAATTCTAACCAGGGGGAAACTCTCTCATCCTTTGAGGATATCTCTAATGAAGTAGTTAGGTTTTTCTTCAAGCAGGGTCCTTATGATGCTATTAATATGAGGCTTATTTTGGATTGTATTCCTAGGTTGGTCTCTAATGATATGAATAAGATGCTAATGAACTCCATATCTATGGAGGAACTTAAAGTAGTGGTTTTTCAAATAAAAAAGGTAAAACACCTAGACTTGATGGTTTTCCTATAGAATTTTTCCAACAATTTTGGGAAGTGTTATCTTTTGATCTGCTAAAAGTTGTTCAAGAATCCCAAGTTAATAAGCAAATTATTAAACCTATTAATTCAACCTTCCTTCCTATTATTCCCAAATATTAAAATGCTAGCTCGTTGTGATATTTCCATCCTATTTTCCTATGCAATTTTACTTAGAAAATTATTACTAAGATTATTGCAGATTGGCTAAATAAAGTTCTTGGTTTTCTTATTTCTCCTGAGCAAGGTGGGTTTGTTAATGGTCATCATATTTTAGATGGTGTGATGGTTGTTGCTGAAGCTATTCACTCTATGGATATCTCTAAGGGAAAGGCTATGTTCATTAAGCTTAATATGTCCAAGGCTTATTATAGGGTTAGCTAACCTTTTTTGTAGAACATCCTTCAAGCTTTTGGGTTCTCGTATAATTAGATTGAATGGGTCATGAGTTGTGTGACTTTGACATCCTTTGTAGTTTTAATCAATGGTTTACCATATGATTTCTTCTTGATCTCTAAGGGGATTCATCAAGGAGATCCCTTGCCCCCCTATCTTTTAATCCTTATGGTTGAAGGTTTGGGAAGACTTCTCAAGATTTTTTAGAATCATGGTGCTATTCAGGTATGGTCTTGGGCAGAGAATTATTTATCCCAGTATCATATTCAGTTTATCGATGATATTGCTCCAATGAAGAGGGAAAATTTTTAGGAAGCAATGAATTTTAGGAAGGCTTTAGATATTTAATTATCTGCTTCTAGTCAAATTATTAATGAAGAGAAATCAAAGATCTTCTTCTTCAATACAGATGGTCAGACTCAACATAGGATTGGTAATATTCTATGTTTTTAGGTGGGATGTTTGCCAGTGGAGTATTTGGAGATTCCTATTTCTTCTAAAAATATTGGAAGGGCTTACTAGAAAAGTATTTTGGATAGATTCTGATCAAGGGTTAATCATTGGATTTTTTGATGGCTATCCTTTGTTGGTAGATTAACGCTTTTAAAGTCTATCCTTCATGTTTTTCCTATTTATAGGTTTTCTATCTTGGCTACTCCTAAGTGCTTTCTCAAAGAATTTGATTCTCTTTGTATAATTTTTTTATGGGTAGGAAACCTGGACTGTAATAAATGGATTCGAGTCAATCAGGATACTGTGTGTTACCCTAAAGATATGGGAGGTCTTATTTTGAGGTAATCTAATTTTAATAGTCTCAATTTGGCTGCTAAACTTTATTGGAGGTGGTGCAGTAATCCTAATCAACTTTGGGTTAAAATTATTAGCCTCAAATATTTTGGTGGTGCTCTAGTTGATGAGATTTAAATATTGGATTTGAGGGAGAAAGGTTCCATTATTTGGGACACTCTCAAAAAATTTGCCATGCTTATTAAGCAGGGTATCTTTTGGATTGTTAATAAGGAAAACAATGCATTATTTTGAGAATATTCTTGGGATAATCATCCTCCTATCCTTTCTTATTTCCCCCAACTTCATCTTCTTTGAGATATTTTTTTTGATACAGGCTGGTCTAAGATGGTTGAATTCAAGCAATAAATTCCTCTTGGTAGTTCTTTTACTCATTGTTGATGGGATTCATAGGGCTAGCCAGAGGGTGGATGTCTTGAGGATCGTGACACTCTGGCTTCTATTTTGGCTCAGAGACCATGTTGTTCTATTGAAGACTCAGATATTCTTTCTTGGGACAATAATTCAAAAGGGAAATGCACTGTTGCTCTGGGATATCAAACCCTTATTATGAAAAGAAGATAGGAGATTGTATACCCCTGGTGGAAGAAGATTTATAATAAGTTTGGTTGTCCCAAATGTAATTTTTTATTTGGATTTTGTGTTAGAATAAATGTTCAACTTGGTATAGTATTCAAAAAAGAGGTTTTTCAGGGTCCTTCACTATGTTTTCTTTGTGGAAATAATTAGGAAACCATTCCCCATATTTTATTCCATTGATCATAGTCCTTGGAGGTCTAGAACTTGTGGTAGTAGATCTATAAAAGGCCCATAATCCATACTACTTCTATTTTTGAGTTTTGGTAAAGCTTGGTTACACCCCTTATCTCTGTTTCATGTCTTCAAACTGCTTGGGATATTGGTCCTTCCTTCATATTTTGGCAGATTTGGTTGGAATGCAACCAAATAATTTTTTAGGGATGTCAACTTAGAGCCTTATAGGTATGGATCAGAGTCAAAAGGATGGTTAAGGAGACTATTGAGGCCAAGTGTGTTATGAGTTCTCCTCTTACTTCCTTCGATTGGTAGATTATCAATAGATTGGAAATTTATTTATCATCACCAGCTGCAAACAGGGGCCCTATTAGGGGTATTGGTTCATTGAATGTCAATAGATCTGGGAAGTGGAGTACCCCCTATGGGTGTTATAAAAATAAACACATATGGTTCTTCCAGGGACAACCCAACTAATGTTGGTATAAGAGGAATTTTTCGTGATAGTGGGGGTGTGGTCCACCTATTTTTCTCTGTGTACAAGGGAATTCATTCAAACAATCATATGGAAGTGTTGATAATTCTCCATGCATTGGAAATAACTTTTTCTTTGGGATGGAGAAGGGTTATTTGTGAATATCATTCCATTATAGTAGTGTCTCTTTTGAATAACAAGCACTTCCATAATACTTCTTGGTTTATGGCTAGAATAGTGAAAAATATTTTGAGCTTGGTTGATAATTTTGTTAAAATTTATTTTGTTCATGTCCCAAGATAATGGAATAGAGTGGCTTATTTTTTGGTGAAGTGGGCTTCTAAAGGATTCCCTTACTAGAAAGTTGATAGCTAGAATGATCTTGATTAGGATAAATCTAGACTCCTTAATAAGTTAATTCATGAGGACCAAGAAAGATAATTTCAAGGTGGAGGAACCTGATTGTCATGGGTTGTTGTGTCCTATCAAAGTTGTCAAAATTATCCATGGATTTCCTTGGTGGATTTATTATATTTCGTATGATGTGCTGGTTTGGATCACTTGGAAATCCTTGTGGAATGTATTATTTTAGATTCTGAATAAAAAAAATTCCCCCCAAAAAAATATTGGATCAAGTCTAAGTTAGGTACAACCACCTAATAAGGGTAATGAGGATGGCTTGGTTAAATAATAGATTAGAAAAATTCATGTCATATTTCACAATACTTTCTATAAATGAGCAAAAGCATGCATTCACTACAAGTCTTATGGAAAGATCAATATTGGGGGAAGGAGAGAGTCAACCTAAGATAATATTTAGGATAAAAAGTCAAGTTTAAACATAAGTTATAAATCCTTAATGAGGGCATATTAAGGTTAATTACAAAATTGGTTTAACTAATTCATCTAGGGGTATATACATCAAATGATTTCCCATAGGATTACATAAATATGTTTCTAGGCTTACATCAAGGTTGTATATAGGATTACATAAAAAACTATTGGTTGTTGCTCAATAAGGTCATATTACCATATTTAAACACCCCCATAATATAAAATTAGTCTAAGGAGAGAAGACATTAGATACAATATCTCCCCATAATGGATGCTTTGAATGATCTAGAGAGTATCTAATGTTTGACCCTTTCCAAATATCTAGACGATTGTCAATTTTCCCTTAAGAGAATTTTACTATACTAATATGCTATCATAATTTCATAAGAAGCTCCTTGGTCATGATAACTACTATCAGATACTTATACACATATACAAAGGATATATTTGGTTCAATTCCAATATGTTTTAATACTTGAACAAAAATCTCCTTGGTTATGATCTTGGTCATGATAGTCATTGGCTAATCTACTTGTTTTGCTAAAAATACATGAAATGGATTAAACATCCCGTGATCATGAATCCATAATTCTCTCTCTTGGATCAATGATATCAAGAATTCCATGAAAATATCCTTAACATATACTACAAAGTCAACAATCTATCTATTAGAATCAAAATTGGATGATTGTTGTATGTATATTCTTCTTTGAGGAAGGAAATCTTGCACACCTCTTTGAAGAATACAAAATACAACAAGAGATAAAAACACTTGAACATAATATATTCAACTAATAGAAATAAAAGTCTCTAGTCAGTCAATCCCCTACATCTAAGTGAATCCCATAGGAAATAAGCATATATTGTGTTGAGTGTTGAATGTATACTCCATATATTCATTAAAGTGCATGCCCTTGATTAGAATATCAAGTATATAACTACTAGAAATGCTCTTACATATGGCTAGAGGAGCAATCTCATAGAAACAATTAGTATCCCTACCCCTAGTCTAAGGAACAATCTCATAACAACCATCGATGATTATATCCATGAGTAGAGGAGCATTATTGTAATATATATTAGTGTATAATTATATAGATTGTATTAGTATGTTATGTCATGCAAATATGATGGAATGTTATAACAAGGTATATTTTTGTGTTATGTGTGGTATCAATCTCTACGTTAGCATCAATGATCATTAGTTATTTAGTGGATAATGCCATAGAAGTCATTATCTCTAAAAAAATTATAGTGAAGCATAAATAATATATTATGGATAGTTACAAATATTTGTATCCCTTCAATAAATCATGTAACATCCATAGTATAGCCACGTTAACTATTTTGTTAAATTGGATCAAGCCGTCAAGTTAGAATCAAGTAAAACCTTGAGCATTACAATTAGGTTTACTAGTTTTTCATCCTATAAACAAGGTATAGTGTGATCTAATGAAACATAAATCCATATATTCTTAGTCAAAAATTGTGTGTATCAAGAGACCTAATATCTCTAAGCAACATATGATACTTTGATCTCTCTAGAAGTTATGGAATTGAATTTATGGTCTATATTTAGATATTAATTTCCACATCATATATTGGATTTGGCATCATTCATCTTGAGATATTTATTATTATTATTCTCCTTGTGAATTATGTAGTGTTGTGAAATGGTATTTCCTAAATCAGTAGTTATTTTATTAAAGTGACATCAAGCCAACAACATTTGTTAGCTATAGAAGGAAAAAACTAAGAACTTGAATGAGTACTTGCATCCATTTTTATCAAATTAGCATTTTTTTAATTAGTTATATCGTATTAAAACTAGATCCACCTATATTATAACATAGCCATGTAACATGATATTTTAATAAAACAAAATACAATATATATTGTATGATAATATTGAATCTGGGTATTTACATCAAAAACACATTTTTAACCACTTGAGATCTTGTCATTTGATAAAGTTCACCCATAGGATTTAAACATTTATCTACAATGTGAAACTCTTTACTCCCCACTAATTTTCCTAAAACTCATGAAATTTAAATTTCAAGATTTATTTATAAGATTAGAACCTTATATTTGACATTAAATTATTCATTCCCCATCACTTACCCCAATCTCCAAGGTTAAGCATAAGGGATCTGACTCGAAATGTACTTGTAAAAAATTGGTGAATCCGTTTGAAACCCTGATGAATCCTAACCAACTTCATGTAGGAGGAAACGACAAATTACCTTATTTTTTCAAAAAAATTGTAAACAATTGGTGAATTTGAAAGTTCTGGTCGGATCGAGTGGAAAACGAGATCTAGCCACGAGACGGTACAAAAATGGTTCGACATCGAACTAGGTGTAGAAAATAATCTGGTCTTGGATAGCATACAGAACATAGTTCAATCTCGGATCGAGTGTAGAATATGGACCAGAAACTAGTTCAATATTAGACCAGGTACAAAACATGGACCAGTCTCAAACTAGATGCAGAATATGATCTAGTCTCAGATCGGGTGTAGAATATTATTTGATCTCAAACCTGTGTAGAAACTAGTTCGATCTCAAATCGGGTGCATAATATGGTCCGATCTTAGATCAGGTGTAGAAATTAGTTAGGACTAGGACCAAGTACAAAAAATTATCTGACATTAGGTCAAATGAAAAACAAAGTTTATCTTCAAATCGAGTGTTGAACAAGGTTTGGCATTGGATAGGGTGCAAAACAAGGTCTGAATTTAGACCAAGTGCAGATCAAGGTGTAGCCTTGGATTGGGTGTATTCAATGGTCCTGCCTTTGATAGAGTATAAAATAAGGTCTAAATTTGGACCAGATGCAAATAATGGTTTGACTTTTGATCGAATGCAGAACAAGGTCCAACTTCAGATTGAGTGCATATCAAGGTTTGACCTTGGACCAAGTGTAGTCAATGGTCCGGCCTCGGATAGGGTGTAAAATAAGGTCCAACTTTGGATCGAATGTAGATAATGGTCTAACTTTGGATCGAGTGCAGATCAAGGTCCGACCTTGGATCAGGTGCAGTCAATGGTTCAGCCTTAGATAGGGTGCAAAATAAGGTTTAGATTTGGACTAGATGTAGATAATGGTCCGACCTTGGATCGAATGCAGAACAAGGTCCAACTTTGGACCACATGTAGAAAATGGTCCAGCCTTGGACCGGGTGCAAAACATGGTCCGACCTTGGAAATGTTCCCCCATGGATCGGCTACCATGTGTCTCATGATCGGTCACCCATATTGCATGTCCAATACCATGCTACCACGTGTCAACCCCATCTATTCTCTCTATAAAAGGGCATCAACTATCATTTTTCCAGTTTATTTTCTATGACTACACCTAACTAGAGTGAACCATTACCCAACAACCTTCCCAATCCAATTTCTCCTCCTTCCAACTTCTAGCAATGGCCACCCCTTCCACCCCTACTACAAAATTCAAGAACATTTCTTGCACTACAATTTTAGATTTGTTAACAACCCTAGGTTTAAACTTTTCATGGGTAAATGATGCAGGTTTCATGAACTTGCTTTCAATACCCCATTTCAAAATTGATAAAGTCCTCCTGCACACTATCATAGCCACTTATGACCATGACCATGCCATAATCAACATGCAATTATGAAATAGAAATCTATCATTCACAATCACGCCTACAGACATTCAGATATTGATAGATCTTCCTTTCAGGGATTGTCCTCCAGTGTCAATGAAGCTCATGTTGTCTGCAGATGATAGAGGATACCTCGAGACAATGTACCATCTCGATACATAATTGTTGCAAGGTATAATTCTTGTTACTTAGATTCTATTAATGTTCAAAATTTCAAATTTGTAAATTGTTATCTAATTTTTTTTGTAGCTTCCATCGCTAAGTCAAAAAGAGGGTTAACAATCACCGATGTTCAACATCCAACTCTGAAGGCCATTATTGAGTTCTTCCAAGCAAGACTGATTCTGCTTGGAAGATCAAAAATTTTGTATTGGGCACTGGCCTATGTTATTCATTATGAGAAGCATGAGAAGTTCGATTAGTGCACATATATTTCAGATCGGATCAGAGTAGAGTTGCATGGCATGCAATTGCAAACCAACAAGACACAACCCATTGTGGGCAATATTAATTACATTTTAGCACTCTATTATGAAAGTTTTCATAATTTACAAAATACTCCTGTACCAACTGTAGTGCATCCAACACTACAAACCATTGCCATGACACCCTAGGAATTGAAGGTAATAAGTCCATCTTTGACCATCAAATAGTATTTTATATTTTAGCATGTTTTCATTTTTTTATTTTTCTTTTCATCTAAATGTAGAGTAGGGTAACCACCACAAGGAATAAACAGGATGCTACCTTGAGGGGTCACATGCCAGAACAAACTAGTGATTCTGAAGATATTGGATCATAAGTATCACCATTGTAGAGGTCACATAAATATTTGAGGTAAGCTGCTTCTCCTAGGGGTTCTCGTGCACCTAGGTTTGCACAAAATGTGCAGGCTGAATCTAGTGCAGCCAACCCCAACCCCATCGACACCCAAATTCAATAGATTTCATCATCCTTAGGTAAATCAATGTGTATTTACTTTGAATTAAGATTTTTTTCTATTTTATTTTCTAAATAATTCTAGCAAATTTTTTTTACTATTTTTAGGTGCCTCTCAACTACAACCTATGAAAATGAGAGGCCATATGTTACCATCGCTTCCACAACAACAACCATCGCTTCCACCACAACAATGATAGCCTATGCAAATGAGAGGCCATATGCGGGTTGGAGGTGGAAAATAATTTTTCACAGAGATCATAGGGGCAACACCAAGTTCTGGGTATGGGTTCTCATCTTTTACATTTCACACAACTTCACAGGCACCAAAAGTTTCAACCATGGGATTGGATAATATCCAACTCGATGATGATTTTCTGTTGCAGGGCAACATTTTAGGCTTCAAGGCAACATATGTGCTTCAAGATCCATAGGGTGAAGCACAACAAATAGAAGCCCCTACAGCTGAGCAGACATCATTGCCATCTTCTCAAGGAAATGACCCTCATCCTCAAACTGAGGATGACATTGTAAATTTTGATGAAAATATTTTAATGGTTGAAAATACTGAAGCAACCGTAAAACAAGTTGTGCTTAGAGATTTGGAAGTGATGAAGGATTGGGAATATCGGGCCAAGGTCCTTATAAAGGAAATTAATGCCCGGTATAAGAATTTTTTAAAAAGAGAATCAATTTTTTCTTTGGTTTAGTATGAACTAGAAAAGCTTGGTGGCCTGCTAGATCAGGCCACATCAGGATCAATGAAGTCAACTATTTTGTATGATGATGATGTTTTAAATATTATGGTTAGTAGAATAGAGAATATTAATGTGGAAGCCCAAGATTTTTATAACCAATGGGCTTTCGATAAGAAAAAAGTTGCACTCATTGAGGCTACAAGGGATGTGGCTGAGGTAAGAAAATATTTTTTTATGTTTTAATTTTCTTTTGCAGTAAAATTTTAATATTTTATTAAAACAAGTAAATTTTTTTCATATAACTCTTTTGAATTATGTTTTCATTTTCTTTTTGCAGTCAAATTTTGATAACTTAAAAAGACAAGTTAAGAGCATGGAAGTTAATATCAAGGCGATGAAGACATTTCTGAAAAATGCAATGGAAATGAAGAAAAAATACAATCAAAAGTGGGGGATAATAATTTTTTAAGAAGATATATCAAGGAAAAGCTCAACGAAGATCTGAACCTCATACTACAATAGTAGAAAGTGAAAGAAACACTTCCAACAGTACTCGAAGATCCAAACCAAGAAGAAGTCGCATTGGTGGGGAGTATTGAGAAAGTACAGGAAAACCTAGTCAGATCTAGAGCACTACTAGCATAGGGTGTCAAGGAAGGACATAAAGGAAAAGAAAAGGCAACTCCAAGCGAAACTGAGGCAACAAACCCCCAATCAGATATTTAACAAAGTGTGAAATATTTTCAAGTTGATTGCAATCAACAATTTTGTACAATGTAATATATTTCTATTTGAATTAATGAAAAATATATTTACTAATTTTGTGTCTTCCATCATTCAAAGGTTGTTTGCATTTATAATTTTGTGTTGCTTTTTTAGTTTATGTCTATCCAATATTATTTACTATGTTCATCTCAAACAACAAAAGAAATATTATTGTTGGTTAATAGTTATTTGCAAAGTAAAACAAAACAATACCAATATTCATACATTAACAATACTATGATATAAAACATAATGATTTATCAATGAAGGTAGTTGAGACACTATGATATAAAACATATAATTTTTAAAACAACAATGTGATATAAAACATACAATTTTTAAAACAACAATGTGATATAAAACATACAATTTATGAATAAATAATTTTTTTGAAATCTTATAAATCTGAAACAATATTGTGAAATCTGATAACAAAGAAAGTCAAATTTATCATTGTTGTGAAATCTTGGAATAATTACAATTTAGGTAGCTGAAACAAACACTTGTCAGCTTGTCCAGAATCACTATTAAGCATAGCGGATATTTGTGTCTCCACCATCTGATCACTGAAAGCATCATTATCCTCCTTATCATTTGTATTCATGGTACCCCTTCTACCTACAAGGGATTTCTAGTATGCCAATGCTCTATCATAGGGAAATTTGTCCAGTTGATACGATGACACATAAATTCTCAAACAATTTTCTAAATTTTTGTCCAACCTATTGCGGAGCTTAGATTTAACAAAATATAGTGCACTGAAAACCCTCTCATCTTCCATAGATCCCAAAATCATTGTTTGACATAATTCATATAAACAAAAGTATTCACTAATCGTATCTTGTAAGACACTACTTGGATACAATTTTTGCCACAAACGTGCAATGGAACCAGTCTCATGGATGTTACTCAAAAGTGATGTTTGCTCAACCATTGTTCTTCCAAAATGAGATGATTATTGTTTTAAAAGATCTTTGTTGAGTATACCTTTGATTTCAACACCATTGACTTCCACACTTTTACTGAAATGCTTAATAAGGATGCCCATATATTTAATAAACAACTCATGTGTAGAATTGTAGTCAATACAAGGACCCCAAAATAAAGGGTTAACCACACCCATGGCCTCAAGCAACTCATCTCTTTGAAACCAATCTCTTATCTCACTTGTCAATGATTCTACTATTTTTAACAATTTTGTCTTAGTATTGTGTAAAACAACTTCAAATCTATTGTGTGTTACATGAACTTGTTCAACATCATCCGTAACTATACTTGACTACCTTTCATAATAATATAGAGGTATCATATTTCCATGAACATTAATACAAATATGATCATTGATGTCAAACTTCAAAAAGCTTTTTGGATCATTCACGTTTGTCAATGTATTCCAACTATCAAACAAGGGATCTGTAAAATCTTCTTTGGACACATATAACCTATCAATAATCATACATATTTGCTTTCTCATCCTCATGAAATCAATGATATAGATGGATCTCTCTTGTGCAAGTTTAATCAATCTATTCATTTCTTGTAACATTGGAAGAATACCACATAATGTTAAAAGGGTTTCCAAGTCAGTCAAATGGAACAACAAATATTTTGCCTTATCAATTGCCCTACGATTTGCATACATAAACCCCATTAAAGATTGATATTCTATAAAAACTCTGTGTGCAGGTTGATACAATGAAATCCACCTTGTATCCACATCTTTTAACAATTTTTTTCCTTCTATAACTCCTAGTGCAAACTGTTGAAACTCTCCAAACCTTTTTGGACTGCAAGAAAAATAAGAATGTATTTCATGAATGAGGTCTTCGACTCTCGCAACATTTTCAAAAGTGCTCATGATTTTATATGCAAGATTCACTCTATGAGCCATGCAATGAATGGGTATCATGTATGGGGCAACTGAGGTTTGGAGTCGAACACAAAGACCATTCTTGTGCCCTTGCATTATAGCAGCACCATCAGCTCCAACGCATATTAACTTTGTGGCTATGTCTATATCATTCATTCCCACAATATCCTTTAAACTAGTTACAACAATATTATAGATATTTTTTGCATTTGAAATTTCCACCATCTTATGTAATCCTAGCAAACTAGGTTGCCTTACATGATTTTGAAATGTGTACACATGCATGCAAATCCAGGATGTGTTGTCCACAACCATCACCTCATCAATAGAAAGTGAAATGAATCTGGCAAGTTTTACTTTCTCCCTCAAGTCATCCTTCTCAACTAATGATAGACATTTTACCATTTTCCAACCACTTCGATCTGACCAATGGGAACTAGGAAGGTTTTGCACATCAACTAGTTGAAATAGGTGCTTATAATCAATAAAATCGGACATGGGTCTACCCTTTTTAGAATACTATATACAACAACAAACTGCAAACTTTTTGAAGCTAAAGTGGTCTTATGAATTTTATGAAATTGGGCTTCAATCGTTCCACCTTTCTCAACAAGAGATTGTTGTTGCTTCAAGTGATTGTCATATTCTATTGCATATCTAACATGCATACATTCTGATGCATCCTTCCACCTAACTTCTTTATTAATTTTACCATCACTTCCTGTAACTTTTACATAAGCTTTGCCAACATGTTTTTCTATTGTATCTATCTTATTTTGCAGCATGTGATCCTTACCTAGTTTCCAACTACAAATTTTGCATCTACATACTTTTAGATCGACTTTGTTATCCTCAGTCAAGACTAGCTCTATAAAGGGAATTTTTTTGCCCATTCAACCTTAAATGCCCTTCCAATAGCCTAGTTAGATGCCTTTCTCTTTTTAGTATTTTTGCTTGAAGATTCATAAGAAGTTTGTAATGTATTTGATTTATCGCTTTCATTTTCAATTGGCATGTCATTTTGAGGAATATCTTCAAGTGTTTGTTGGATGTCATTGTTAAGAGAATTTTCATTAGAAGGCATCTCTTGGTGAGGAATATCTTCAAGTGGAGGCATATCAGGGTCAACAGGGTATTCTACATAGTAGCATACAATAATATTCTTTATCATTTTTGGATTTAACAAAAAAAACTTACAAACAGAAAAATATTCATATCATCATGCACATACTAAGAATTAATTATTTGAGGAAGAAAGCAGTATTTAAAATAATTATAGAATATACAACTAATTATTTAGAAGTCAAAAATCATTTGTACCTCGAATTTGCATTGATGTCGATGGCTCATTGGATTTTGACATATGGCTAAAATATTTGAGGATACTCTTTTCAATAGAATATTTGACCCCCTTCTTTCCATCGTCTAGTAGGTGACATTTTACTTGTAAAGAAAATATTTTTCATTTTTAGAAAAGTAATAAAATGTTGAAGAGATCTTACTTCTGTTAGGCCTCAAGATAATATTGTAACTAGAATAAACATATGGTTGGTTGGTAGAAAATACATACTTGTTTCCTACCATGCTTTATTGTGATTTTTTTAGTGTATGCCACTACTCTATTTTCTAGTGATAGCACTTGTAACTGATAAGAGCACAAAACTAATCAATATACAAATTCAAATCAATTTAAGAAAAAAACTTATGTGTATGTGAAATATAATTAGAGATACATATGTGGAAAAATATCATATTATAGTACAAAATGGACTAGAAATAGAGAATCACAATGTCTTTAGAGAAATAGAGCATCATAATGTCTTTAGAGAACCAAAGCATTTACCTATTTATAATATTATAATAGAAAAGTAGATCTCAATAGAAATAGAGAATCAAAGAGTTTTAATAGAAAGAGAGAAAATAGGGGACAACATGTAGAATAAGGAAAAATAGAGAAAAACATGGGAAATAGAGCATTGACCTATTTTCAATAAATGATAGAAAAATAACAAAAGAAAAACCTACAATTAGATGATAGAAAAATAGATCTTATTACTACAACTACTTCAACTTATATTCACAATGTCTTAAGAGAAATAGAGAACCTAGTACAAAACTTGTTCCAGTAGTTTGTTCGATTTTAGAAAAAGGTTCAAAAGTCAGTCTAGATGTAGAATTGTGTTCGATAGTTGGTTTGATGTAGAACTGGATCTTGCAGTCCGTATGGATGCAAAACAGGGTTTGGATGTCACTTTATGTGTAGATCTAGCTCTATTAGTTTGTTCAAATGCAGAATAAGGTCCAAATATTGGTCCATTTGTAGAACTAGGTCCTTCACTTCGTTTGGATGCATAACATGATCCAAATACCAGTTTGGGCGTAGAATAGGGTTCAACTACCGTTTTAGGTGAAGAATTATATTTGACAGACCATTCAAATGTAGAACAATGCTCGATAGTCTATCTGGGTAGAAAAATAGATTCGAAAGTCAGTATGATGCAGAACTTACTCTAGCGGTTTATTCAGATGCAAAAAGGGTTCAGATGTCAGTTCATATGTAGATTTAGCTTTGGTAGTCCATTCGGATGCAAAATAATATCTAAATGTTGGTCCATGTGTAGAACTTATTCTAACAGTATTTTTAGATGCAGAACAAGGTTTGGATGTCTATCCGGGTGCATAATAGGGTTTAGTTACCAATTTGAGTGCAAAAATATTTTGATAGTCAGTTTGGTACAAAAAAGAACCTAACAATTGATTTGGTGTAAAACATAACCCAACAGTTGGTTTGGTGTAAAAAAGAATCCGATAGTTAGTTTGGTGCAGAAAAGAGTCTGACAAGGTCCGATTGTAATTTCAAGTGTAGGATAAAGTCCAACAGTCAGTTTGGTGCATTAAAGAGTCCGAAAAATATGGGTCTAGTTTTGGTCCGAGTAGAGTTTTATTTTGGATCAACTAGTTTCTACACACGATCAAAGTTTGGTGGAATTCTCGATTTTCTAATAGTTTGAATGTTTTAAATGAAAAAATATCGTTGGCATAATATTAAAGTGAAAAGGGTCCTCGATTTAGGCGGGAATGTTGGCAAATTTTTTAAAAAATCATAATACTATTATCAATGTGTGGCGAACCGACACCTAAAATTTTATTGTCCCAAAAATTTCGAGCAAAAGGGCTGACGTCTAGGGACCCCCAAATTTGCCAATTTACATTTTTTAAAATGCTAATGTTAGCCAAATTTGCAAATATTCACCGCTGTGCATAACCCTACCAATCCCTTTACACTATAAAGCAATTGATTTTCCATGATTGAACAAGAAATTGATTTTATAAAGTATGGACACTTTTCCATAGAATGTTTCAAAACATCCCAAAAAGACTCTAATCATAAAAAATATTTGTTTTTTTAATTCTCACTCGATTTTATCATCATAATTTAACCATTCAAATTAATAATTAGAAATAAAGAAAACACGTATATTCATTTTTCCAATAAATTCAAATTGAATATATAGCATAAATTGTATTAAAAGATGCTTTTAAGAAATTGCAAACAAATAAAAAATATTTATAAAATTTAATATTAAAATATTCAATTTAAAATGTTTTTAGAAATTAATGAGAATAATTTTGAATCTAAATAATTAATGACTCAACAAATTAAAAATGTTAGTTTAATTTAATACAACATTTTAATATACCAATTTGAAATTAAACTTTATATATGATAATATTTGTATTGTAATTAATTATTTATAGTATAATCATAAAATATAAGAATGATTCATATATATGGTATTGAAACCAATGAAGTTAAATTATTATTTATTAATTTGGAACTAGTTTTCTTTTTGAAAGCTAATGTCCTTACAAATTAAGTTTATATTTGTTTAGTGGGAAAAAATCAATAACTTTTATTTTTGAATTTGAAAAAAAATTACAAAGATATAGATGTTTTAAACATGTTTTAAACCATGACTTCTATAAAAATAAACAAGTATCAAAAGAATGTGATATGCATACCTCTCATAGTCATTGTAGATGGAAGAACATAATGACAAAAAAGCAAATAGACCCTAGCAAATGTGGAATAGAGAGCAAGGTTAAACACACGATGGCCCAATCAAAGCAATTATGAAAAATATTCACAATCACACCCTTCAAATATCATCTTGCAGCCATCACTCAAAAACTAGAATGAAAGTCAGTTACCATGTAGCAACAATGACAATGACCCATCAATGCAATTCCACTCACTAGACTTAAGAGCCTATAAAAAAACTCACTCATTATCGGATCATTTTCACACCACACCAAGCAATCATCACAAGTAACGTTGGTTTAAGAGAACAAAAAAGTCCCCATGCCACACCTATCACCAAGGATATCCATTCTCATACGTTGACATAAGTCATTTGCCAAATTTACCATTAACTTTGCCAAATAAAAATGCCATCCTTAAAAGGAAACAAAAAAATTGATCCACCACCACTGTTATAAGGAGTTGATGTATTCATAGACCATGGATGGAAGTAGCATGGTGGTGTCCCACACTACTAACCTTAAGCTAGAAAAAGGTAAATAGGCCTTGGCAATAGTAGAGCAGATAACAATACAAAACAAACCATGGCCCAATCAAAATAGGGTCATGATAATTGTAAAAAACACCTACAATGCCATCCCCTACATGACTTCGCTTAGGACCTGTTAAGAATGCTAGGTCTCTTTCCAACTATTGCTAAAGAAATTGACAATGACCCATAAATGCAACTCCATCCATTGGAATAAAAAACCTACAGAGAAACCCATGCATCATTGGATCACCACTGCACCTTGTCGAAGGACCATCACACAACATGTTAACTGAAGAGCACCAAAAAATATTTGGGCCACACCATGGAAATCTATCCCCAAAATATTGACATAAGCCACCTACCACTTGGACCAAAACTTTATTCAAAAAATATTGACCATGAAAGAAAATAAAAAAATTGAACCACCATCACTTTTCATTGTTGTCTTGAATTGAAGTATTTATAGAACCATACTGAATGTCCTATACTACTAAACATTTCTACATGGATACTACATAAACCCTAGCAAATCTCTCACAAACGAGTTTCTCTTATACGTGTTTATAATATTTTATATTTTTATGAATCAATTTAATTTAAATAGTAAATTTGTATTATACTTTGATTTTAATTAATGTTCATTTGTTTATGTTAATTTTATTATAAACTTTTGAAATTTAATAAGAAATAATTTATAGTTATTTTAATTTAAATTTATTTATTTTTAACTTACCATTATCATATCCAAAGATTAGTTCACTTTTGAAAATATATGAAATTACCATATCGAAAGATTAGTTCACTTCTAAAAATATATAAAATTTAATTTTTTAGATTTAAATGTTTATATTAATAAATGTATGATCCTAAAAAGCATACACCCTAATCTAGTAATGATTGAATCACATAAAGCATACAAGAATTGACAAAATTGAAATAAACCATAAAGAAGGGTTTCTTTTATTAAATTTCCATCAATTCAAGGTTACAAATCTATCCCTCTTAGGGATACCCAATGTGATACAATGTTACAATTATAAAGAAAATCCCCACGTAAGGGTAGGTGTAATCCATAGACTTTTCAGAATGACACGAACTACTCCAAGGTGTCGATGACCTTCTTCTGCATGGTTAGAGGCATTTGCTACCTTGCATGTCAAAAATCTGTTAATATTGCTTACAATAAATAACAAGAAACATCAGTAATAAAGGATACCTCTCTTGATGAGGCTTTTTGAGGTAATTACATAAAGAGGTGCCATAATAAGCATGAAATTAAGAAAATGTAAGAAACATGGTAAACCTATGTTAAGCATGAAATATTGCCATGAAATATATAAAAGAGAGACCGAACTATCCATCTAATGATCTAATTAAGCAAATTAAAACATGAAATGTAACAATTATTATCCTAATTGCTAAAAATAACCATATGAAAGGAAAGACTATCCTAACTCATGATTTTATAGGTGAAATATATTTAATAAAGCAAAACTAAATTAATCTTATATAATCTATTGTAAACAAAAGGAAAACTACTGCTAATATCAAGGAGAAACATAGATCAAAGTAGGGAGCACTGTTAATCGCAAATGATAGCTACAACTGAATTTAAAATGTTGTAGCTCTCCAAATTTAGCTTTAGATCTCCAATCTTCCTTGAGGAATTGATGATCAAGGGTCACCTCAGTGTCCTCTGACTGATTTGGTGGTTGAATTGCTCAAATTGATGGTTATTTGCACTCTAGTGCGTTTCTTGATTCCTCTAGCCTCCTAGGACCTCCGTGGCTTCAATTGCCATATTGATATCTCAATACTAGCAACCAAGTTCTCTCTCAATGCAAGTAGGTGGGCAATGAATCTAACAGGGGTTCACCGCTCAAATTATCCTATGCATATCTATCTCTCCCATTTTGGATGGGGTTTTTATAGCCTTTTGTAGGGCTATGTCCTATATTATTGAGGAAACCAAGATCAATATTAGACAGCGGTTGGAGGGAAGCTTTTGGATATTTCTACCCCTAAACTGCTCTAATATGCAACCAATTGGCCATTGCAACTAAATTTGGGTCAGTCTAGGTCCAATTGATTTTGACTGCTAACCGCGACTATGAGGCACGGTCAGGTCTGTTAACCATGGGTCTCAGATGCAGCTAACACTGGTTATGCCAAAGTGCCTAAATGAGTGGTTAGGACCACTACTATACCTTGGTATTTGTTCAAGGTCTTCCATATGGTCTTCTAGCATGCACCATATGAGTAGTCATCTCGACATGATGCGTTTTAGGTGTCTACAATAAATAAACAAGTGTGAGTGCATATATGAGTTGGTGTGAGACAACCAGTTGAGGAATATATGATCCATACGATGCAAATCCACACAACTCTAGTTCAAATCACACTAGTTTACCATAAACCCTTTTGCACGAGACCTACACGACCCTATGCATAAGGATAATATTTTTGAAATAATGGATCCACAACATGGTGGGGATACTTTTGGATAGAGAAGGTCTCTAGTTGATGGTCTTGTTTTCTCATTTTAGTTTACAATTAAGAAGAAGTTTGGATCAGCTATAACTCTAGTTGGGGGGTTGGGGGATGGTTGGGCAGCTGAGAGATCTGCCTCAAGTACTGGGAAGATAGGGGGTTTTATCTGTTTCTTTTGCTCTATGTTGTAGAGACCTTTGGTTTAGTAGGTTATTGACCTATTGTGACTTGATGGTTGGTTGTAGTGGTGGACAGACAGGATCTCTCCACGATATCCTTTGGTTTTGCCTCTTCTTTGACAATTTTTTAGGGGAGACCTTATGCATTTTTGGTTAATGGAGACTTGCTGGTTTTTTTTGGCCATTCTGTCTAGTGATTTTAATTTTCTAGGGGGTGGGCTAGCCGTATGATCCAAATCCTTTGGTTGGGTTGGTTTTGTGTGTTTCTGAAGCGCTCTTACGATTTTTGAATCTTTTGTTTTTGAGCACTCTATTCCATTTGTTTTGTGGGTTTCTTGTTGGTGTTGGACCTTTTTGGCTTTGGTTATGGGAATTTGGGATCGTAGTTTATATGATATCTAACTTCCAACAAAGGTCTAGAATATATCTTTAGGAGGAGGCCAAAAAATGCTCTTTGTAGTTTGGAGGTATAGACACAACCAATATGAATTTTCTAGTTTCATTTCTATGATGGTTGTCTATTTTTTCTCTTTGGTGCCTAGATCTTGTTTGGTTGGGTTGGAATCCCATTTAAATTTTTAGATTTATTTTATCTTGGTAGTTGACACTCCAGAGGCCTTTGTGTATTTATCTTTTCGATGAGCATGGTTTTTTAAATTTTGGTTTTAAATCTTATCTAAATTTTTGCTTGACTTTGACTGGAAATGAGAAGTTGGGATCTTGGTTTTAGTTCCGGTTAGGTTGCCTTGATGTTTCAAGTTTTCTAAACTTACAACAAAGGTCCAAAATATCTCATTATGAGGAGGTCAAAAATATCCCTAAGAAATTTGATGGAATGGGTGCAAAACCAGAGTGATTTTTCTGGTTTCATCTCTTTGATGGTTTCTCATTGGCACTTGGTTCTTGTTTGGATGCAGACTTTCCCATTGTAGGATCAATGGGTGCCTAAGGTTGTTGGCCTGGGTCCCTTGACTCAGGGTTTTCATGATGAGCGATAATTTCAAATTTTGTCTTCATTTGGGCACGTATCTGTGATGAGGGGGAATTTTCAAATTGTACTTTAAATTTCAACACCTTTGTTTCAATTTCGATAATTTAGATTCATGGTTCTTATCTTGAATGATAAGTTCAATTTTTTTTTAGTGCTTTGCTTGGGTCAGTTTTATCTCAATCACATTTGGTTCCCTTTGGGGGCTCTCTTTGAATACCTTTGGATTCATCTTGTATTGTGCTCATCTTTGGGATATTTTTTGATTACATTCTTTGGCATAAAATTAAAAATCTTGGTTTATACGTAAAGGATTCGAGGATCCCTTTAAAACCCCATTTGCAAAGGTTTGGGGACCCACTCAAACCCCTTTGTCCACCAAATCAAAAAAATAAATGAATAAATAAATGAAATTTAAAATTTTACTTGAAACCGTATAATTAAGGTGTCCTAAGTATATTTTTCAATAATTGAGATGTGTCGTAAGTATGTTTTTCTTTTAATTATATTTAAGATGAAGTAACACCTTTAAAATATTTTTTATAAAATAATACTTTGTTTTATTTTTATTTTAAAAAATTATGCATTAACACATTAATGTATCTTGTGAATATAAAGATATTGAAACTTATATAAGTTAACACAATTATTTAATATTTAAATATAACATTTAAGAAGTTAATATTTCATTTGAATAAAAATTATAAATAGTTGGAGCAGTTGGAGGGAAGTTTTTGGATCTTTCTGCCTCCAAACCGCTCTAATCTGCAATCAATTGGCTATTACAACCAAATTTGGGTTAGCCAAGGTCCAACTGATTTTGACTACTAACCACGACTCTGAGGTGTGATTAGCTATATTAACCATGATTCTTAGATGAAAATAATACTTGTTAGGCCAAAGTGCCTAAATGAGTGGTTAGGACCACTGCCATACCTTGGTATTTGTCCATGGTCTTCCATATGGTCTTCTAGCATGTCTCATATGAGTAGTCATCTCCACATGACACATTTTAGGTTTCTATAATTAATAAACAAGGGTGAGTGCATATATGAGTTTGTGTGAGGTGATATGTTGATTAATGTGATCCATATGATGTGGATCCATGTAACTCTGGTTCAAATCTCACTGGTTTACCATAAACCCTTTTGTGCGAGCCCTACGCAACCTTATGCGTAGGGATGCTATTTTTGAAATAATGGATCCGCAACTTGGTGGAGACCATTTTAGATAGAGAAGGTCTCTGGTTGATGGTCTTGTTTTATCATTTTAGTTTGTAATTCAAAAGAAGGTTGGGTTAGTTAGAACCCTAGTTGGGGGGCTAGTGGATGGTTGGGCAGCTGAGGGATTTGCCTCGACTACTGGGGGTTTTATCAATTTATTTTGCTCTAGGTTGTAGATTCCTTTGGTTTGGAAGGTTATTGATCTCTTGTGACTTTATGGTTGGTTGCAGTGGTGGAAAGACATGCTCTCTCCATGATATCCTTTGGTTTTGCCCCTTCTTTGACTAATTTTTAGGGGAGACCTTGTGCATTTTTGGTTAGTGGAGACTTGTTGGTTTTGTTTGGCCATTCTTGATAGTGGGTTTTAGTTGCTAGGGTGCAGGCTAGCCGTATGACCCAACTCCTTTGGTTGGGTTGGTTTTGTGTGTTTCTGAAACACTCCTACGGTTTTCAATTATTTCCTTTTTGAGCGCTCTATTCCATTTGTTTTGTGGGTTTCTTGCTGGTGTTGGAACTTTTTGGCTTTGGTTATGGGAATTTGGTATCGTATTTTATATGATATCCAACTTCCAGAAAAGGTCTAGAATATCTCTTTAGGACAAGGCCAAAAATGCTCTTTGTAGTTTGGCGGTATGGACACAACCAATATGAATTTTCTAGTTTCATTTCTACGATGGTTGTCTATTTTTCCTCTTTGGTGCCTAGATCTTGTTTGGTTGGGTAGGAATCCCGTTTAAATTTTTAGATTTAATTTATATTGGCAGTTGACACTCTAAAGGCCTTTGTGTATTTACGTTTTTGGTGAGTTTGGTTTTTTAAATTTTGGTTTTAAATATGATCTAAATTTTTGCTTGACTCTGACTCGATATGGGAAGTTGGAATCTTGGTTTTAGTTTCAGTTGGGTTACCTTGATGTTTCGAGTTTTCCAGACTTCCATCAAAGGTCCAAAATATCTAACCATGAGGAGGTCAAAAATATTCCCAAGCAATTTGATGGAATGGGTGCAAAACCAAGGTGAATTTTTTGGTTTCATCTTTTTGATGGTTTCTTGTTGGCACTTGGTTCTTGTTTGGATGCACACTTTCCCATTGTAGGGTCAATGGGTGCCTAAGGTTGTTGGCTTGGGTCCCCTGACTCAGGGTTCCCGTTCTGAGTGAGAATTTTAAATTTCATCTTCATTTGGGCACATACCCATGATGAGTAGGAATTTTGAATTTGAACTTTAAATTTCAACACCTTTGTTTCAATTTGGAGAATTTAGATCCATGGTTCTTGAGTGCTTTTCTTGGGTCGGTTTTATCCCAGTCACATTTCGTTCCCTTTGGGGGCTCTCTTTTAAATACCTTTGGATTCATCTTGTATTGTGCTCATCTTTGGGATGTTTTTTGATTGCATTCTTTGGGATATTATTGAAAATATTGGTTTATATGTAAAGGGTTCGAGGATCCCTTTAAAACCCCCTTTGAAAAGGTTTGGGGACCCATTCAAACCTCTTTGTCCACCAAATCAAAAAAATAAATTAAAAAAAAAAACAGATTTAAAATTTTACTTGAAACTATATAATTAAGGTGTCCTAAGTATATTTTTCAATAATTTAGATGTGTGGTAAGTATGTTTTTCTTTTAATTATATTTAAAATGAAGTAACACCTTTAAAATATTTTTTATAAAATAATACTTTGTTTTATTTTTCTTTTAAAAAATTATGCATTAACACATTAATATATCTTGTGAATATAAAGATATTGAAACTTATATAAGTTAAAACAATTATTTTAATATTTAAATACAACATTTAAAAATAAATATTTTATTTGAATAAAATTTATAAATATAATTTTAAATTGGTATATATTATCATTAAATATATAATTAACATAAACAAATTCTTGTTTTTACATATTCTTATATATTTTATAATTGAATATATAATGGAAATGGATTTCATCTATATAGCATTAAATTATAAATTATTTAAATCAATCACTTATAGACAAAGTTTAAGAGAATGTCTTACTTTAAATTCTAATCAATTTTTAAAGTTACCATAATTGTTCAAACATAGTTGACAAGCCTTAATTATTTAAACATAGTTAACATACCTTAATTATTCAACATTTCTAAATTTTTAAAGTTTACTTAGGCAAATGTATCCTTTTACTTCCCATCTTAGATAGATCTTTATTTTATTTCTTCTATTGATTCTTAGCTTAAAGACATGTTGGTTTAGTTTGGCCTTAGATGTAATATGTTTTTTCTTTCCTTTATTTCTTCGATGTGTGTATGTTTTTTTATGTTGTGTTTCATTTTTTTTTTTTTTTAATGTTTTTGTTTTTTTTTTGTGTTTTCATGTTGTTTTATTTTTATGTGTGTTTTTGTTTTGTGTGTGTGTGTTTTGTGTTTTTTTTGGTGTTGTGTTGTTTTTGTGTTTTGTTGTTTTTGTTTGTCATTTGTGTTTTTTTGTTTTGTTTTTTACATGCTCTTTGAGTGTGTCGAAGAGGGCAAGTTAGGTGTGAGCCCTAGGCATATTTTGGTGGAATAGATACCCTACTTCCTTGGGTCTTACCTGAAAGTGGCAACCTAAAAGGAGTATTTTTTGATGGAATTATGTTGAATATTTTTCATGTTATTTAGGAGGGGTTAACTCTAAAAGGCCTTTACACTTTGTAAACATTTACTTGCCAGGGTTTGAGGTCGGGTCGGGTCCCAAGCGGGGGTGGCAGCCCTTGTTTGGGGGTTCGGACGTGTTATCCACTGAGGAATTGTTTTAGGGTTTTAATATATATTTAGATCCTATATGTTTTTTTTTGTTAATGTAATGTCAACCTAATGTTTTTTGCCCATGGTATTGTAAAATCCCTTCTTTTGTTGCTAGTATATAAAGCAGCACTTGCATGAGGGTTTGGTAATGAATTTGCAAGAAATGTAATCACAAGCAAAAAGTGATTAAAATGATATTATTGTATTGGAGACGGTCAAGTTTATACAATAAGGAGATATTCTTGTTGGGATTTTTCCCGAAAGGATTTCCTAGGATAAATTTTTGTGTAATGTGTTCTTCTTCTCTATTTTTCCTTTGATTTTGCAATTACTGCTTTTCTAATTTTTTTTTATCGAGGTATTATTTCTCTTCATTTTCCACAACAAAAAAGGGTCAAGGTACCCTTCAAATCAATCTAATGATATATAAGGCATTTAGATGCTCAATGATAAATAAAGGGAGATATTGGTTCAAATATATATCTAGTAGGTATGGTTGAACTATGTTCTCACGTCTACAATTATTTTAATATAAGACATTTAAAATGTAAATGAATTGCATTTTAAGGTAATAAGACATAAGGACTATTTAATTTAAGCATTATTTTAAATTTATAAATTATAATTCTATTTGAATTTCCTCTTAGAATTTGTTAATAATTATGTTTTTGAAGTTTTAATGGATGAAAATAATAACATTCTTTTGAGATTGATTTATAGTAACTTTAACAAGACCACACACATTTATGAATATGTATTTCAATTAGATAATGTTATTTTCCTTGTATGATCTATAATTTAAACTAACAACTACATCTAATGGTGTAGAGAGAGATCGTTATAGAAAGAATTTATTTTTCTAATGTTAAGGATATTTTTTGAGTATGTTTATTTTGCAAGAAGTATATTATATCATATTAGTATCCTAAATATATAATACTTTTAAAGTGTAAAACTGTTAATGAAATAATGACTTATTTTTTAAAAGTTTATATTCTCTATTATATCATCCAAAATAAATTATGACATATATTAAAGACACTTTATTGTTAATTTAAACTATTTTCCTCCTTTGTGTCATATCTCATATCTCAATGAATATTTTTGTATAGAGCATTTATCTTTACTTGTTACTAAGAAATATTTAAGTTATATTTTCTCTTAATATTGAAGTACAAGAATAAACCTCCATACCAAAAATAAAAATTAGTATAAAAAAACTAAATGACTTAAGGATTATGAAACTTTGTAATGGATTTCCTATTTTTTTCACTAAGCATCTAAAAATTATAGGAAATTTAAAGTGTAAAATCATTTTAAAAGTTTTAAACCCCTGACAAGAAAGAAAACTATAATAATTATAAGTTACAAACTATTTTGTAAAAAAAATTACACCCTCTAAGAAGACATAATTATACACAATTTCCTCCACCAAAAACAATATCATGAATATTTTTCAAAAGGCACAATGCTTTCCAAACTGAAAATGAAAAAATAAAATAATTGATTTACTACAATTTAAAAATTTTCATTGGATTGAGACTAATAGTTGTTAGCTTTTGGAGCCTTAAACATAAAGGAAATGCATTCACAAGTATAGAAATAAATATGCAATGATACAACTATGATAATAGCAAAAAACCATGCATGAAAATATGATAGAAAACTTGATACAAAGCTCTAGAAATGCTCATATAGAAAACTCACAAAAATTACAATGCTCATCTCATGTTATTTGCAACTCCTCCATGATAGCAAAATGGAGCTACATTGTGCCTAATAATACTCACACCTTTGCACAACTTTGACTCTCTAACAATCACTCATAATGAGGCCTTTATAGAGAAAGATAGGTTACTTACCTCTCACTCAACCCTAAGACTCATGTACATGTAGATTACATGCACATTTACATAATTGCACATTATAACACTTGTGAATTTATTCTATTACACTAATAAAGCAATAAATCTTAATATAATACTAAACTAAATATGGACTCATGAGGGTACATTAGTAATTAACCAAATGATGTAATAGCCATATTTTCCAACACCCCCCTGTATTACATTATTTGATTTTGAAGATATTAGTCTTCAATGTGGACCTTTGACTCTTGAGTAGTCTACATCTTGGTGGAATTCTTTTCTATTTGCTACTTCTGTCTTTATGTGGTTCTCCAATATTCCCTTTGATCCTGAATGCTTGATGAACTTCTTGAGATATTTTGGATATCCTTGATGAACTAAGGACCTGATAATCTTGCTAGTCATGAGAGAATCATGATTGTTTTCTTTTATTTCCTTTGGTTTTCTATGTGACCTATATCTTTGATCTTCATAAATATCAATCTTGAATTTGTGGTAAGTAGATATTTTTGAAATAAGAATTTTAAGAAAGCAATATAATATGAATATTAATTTTTATTCAAATTTCTTATAGTATTTGTCCTTGTAGTAACAAAAGTTTAGTGAGAATAAAAATCTGATACGGGATGTTGTCGTACTTCGACATCATCACTTACCCAAAATCGATGGCAGACAAACTTGGAGGAGCCGATGCTTCTAAGGTAGAAGCACGTAACTCTTGATCATTATTTACTTTTACTAGTTTTTAAAATTAACCTCATTAAGTAATGGGCTAAATTAACCTCACTAAAATATTTGTAATGAACCTTACCCTAGTTAGGATTAGCTTAGGTTAGCTTTAGAGGGGAGGGTTTAATTTTTTTTTTTGGTGTCTCGGGATGGGAAATGACCCTAAAAAGGTCATTCCTCCTAACCATGATTGGTAGGCATGGTTCCCAATTGTCAAATTGAGGACTGCGACTATCAGTCGTGACTAGATTCAAATTCCAATGGTCAACAAATTGATCGCCATCCCAGCCACGGGTCTGAACCGCGATTCGAAAACTTTAGGAAAAAAATTTAACTTTATAATTTTTGTGATTTTTAGCAAAATTAATTGATTTTTTTATTTTTGAAGTGTTTTTTTCCATTTTTTTGGTGTTTTTGATATTTTTTATTTTGTTTGTCAATTTGTAAGCTATTTTTCATTGTCTTTGTTTGATTTTTAATTATTTTTGCCTTATTATGCTACTTTTATGCTATACTTTGACTACGAGGGTGAGGGAATCTAAGATCCTTCACAACCTATGTGATGCTTTGTCCTTGATAGAGTTGATATGGTTTAGGGCCATGGGATTTGGCTACATCATGTGCCTTCCCACCTTCCAGACCGATCGGACCTATATGACTGCATTAGCCCGACGTTGGGATGCATGGACCAATACCTTTCACATACTAATAGGTGAGATGACAGTTACACTGGAGGATGTCTATTGTATCTTTCGACTCCCTTTGGATGGTAAGACCATCACATCTTCATTGACTGAGGTAAATACGATAGTATTCAATCACATATTTAGCGATTGTAGCGATGAGACACAACGACACTCGGACCACGAAGGGGTCCACATTGAGCATTGGTACATACAGTAGATCTTCTCTTGATAATCCATCGTATTCATGCACTTGATTGTACAAATTATCCTACCCAACACTTCTAGAGTGAGGTTCCATTGGAACCTCCTTGTTAGGACTATGGAGGTCATAACGAGCCCCCATGATCACCCTCTGATCCTGTCTTAGGGAGTGTCCTATTAGTGCAACTCTATAATGAGTTGTACAAGATTACATAGAGGAGCAAAGTAGGCATTAGTTGTAGCTTACTACTATAGATCTAGGGTTGGAAACATATCAGGATCGAGCGCTTGACTGGTCTACCACGTCATATTGGAACCATTGAGGTGGCATGTCAGTGTTATGTGACATTCTGGCCTCACGATCAAGAGGGATTTAGGATCAGGTCTCATGTAGGTGACCTCACCTACTACATTGGATAATTCTCATGACTACAGATGGGGCAGGTTGACTAACGCTTGTATCTAAACTGTCCTCCATGGATGGAGGCTGATTACTGGCTACATCAGACACGTGAAGATAGATGGATCCTAGGATATAAGTCTGAGATAAGGTAGTTCTACTTTTCTCGTGTCACCTATCAGTTTGGTATTATGCATGAAATTATAGAGCCACCTACCATCTATCATCGTCTCGATTTATAGAGGGACTTAACCTTGCCCAGGGTGACTCCACTAGGCAATGAGAATGATGAATTTTAGGAGTCAAGACTGACATATAGGGACGACAACCAACTATGATACCTGGTGGACACTCAGGGTATGGTGGGGCTTTGAGGGCCACTTAGGTAGGATTCTAGATAATATAGCAGTAGAGGGTGTTGAGGGACTAGAGGTAGATCCTCAGGGGCACCAAGTCTATCAGAGGACTAAGGACGAATGGGGTGAGGGAGCTATAGAGAATACACCTCCAGTTGAGGAGGATGGCAACGCTCTCAAGGAGGGTGAGGTAGCACCTGATAGTGATATTAGGTAGCTCAAGACCTAGATTGCTAGCCTACAGACTTTGGTAGGCTCCCTGCAGACACAACTCCTACATTGGGATACCACCATTACCACAGTAAAGGTAAAGGTTGAGTATCTCCAGTCTTAGATCATAGTAGGGCAGTCTTAGTGGAATAACTATGAGGAGGAGAAGACCACTCTAGAGGCTAAGGTTGAGTCATTCGATACATAGATGCAGGAGGTCACAGGGCAATGCATCCTCTTACAATCTCAACTAGATGTTATGACAACATTGTGTGATGCACTTAGGGTTGGTATGGTGGACCCCTCATCATCACAAACTGCTATAAAACCTCAAGTTGCTCTAGCAGAGGTAACACATGGATTAGTAGGGCTAGACCCATCAATAGAGATCAAGAGACTACGAGCTCTAGTACAACAACACATCAGCGATCAAGCATCAGATGTTGCGTCCATCGTTACTTTGGCAGGTGAGATAGGATTACTTGGTGGTCAAGTTCCTGAGAGGTTTGCAGCTGTAGGATCTTAGAGGAGTCACACTCAAGAGACAGGGCAGTCCTCAGCTAGCTCTAATCATAGATAACACAGGTCAAAGAGGACCTCAGGTGCCAACTCAAGGAGGACTCATAGGGAGGGTGGAGGCAATGGTGGAACCTCTCAAACTGGGGGTACATGCCCTGTTTAGTACTGATATATTCTGATGATATTGTACCATTTTTTAATGTAAGGTTGAGGATCTACACAGATGTAGCCTGTGGGTATTTTTGACCATGTCGATGTATTGTTTATATATATATATTTTTGTATATATATATATTATCTAACATTTGAGACTCATTATATGTGTGGATTTTATATGTTTTATTGTTTATATTTTATGAGGTGTGTATTGATGCAATGCTTATATGTTATGTTGATTTTATGCTATATAATGTGATGTATGGATGATATGCAGTAGCTAGATGATGCATTTATGATTTAGATGCGATGATATACATGTGTAGATGGATTGCTTATGATGATTGTATATGAATGCAATATTTAATGTTAAATGCATGTGTAATTTACTTTATTTGTATGTATTTAATTTATGATGTTATGACATTATTTATGCCATGTATGTATTGCATAATTTTTCTATGATGAATGCTATGCAAATTAAAATATATATTTTAATCACTTAAACCATAATATATGAATGTAATATGAATTTAACAATTTAATGGATGACACCACAAAATGTATAACAATCATGAAATGTAATTGCTATATCTTTTTATGAAAATTGATAAATTGGACACCCCTATGTGAGATACAATTATGTATTCTTTCTATTCATAAGTTTTTATAAATTAAAATAATATGAATAACATAGTCAGTGGCCATTTAAATATCATTTATGAAATTCATCTGGTATCTAACCTATATTTTAGAAATAATTCTAATAAACAAACTCTCATAAAATAAATTGATTTTTTATGATTGCATGAAAATTGGTTATTGCTATTTGGGAATTTTGAGGTTTTCCATGAGACTCAAAAACCCTAGTTGACTCATCAAAAGTTGTATAATGACTATACTAAACTTTTGAAAAATAATTTTTTCGCTCTAAAAGACCAAGATATTCATTATCCCTGTGTTTGCAAATGAATATATTAGATAAAACATAAGCATACCCCAGTGCCAGGCGGGATTCATTCAACCCATTGTTGTATTGGGGATCCTAAAATGTCTATCTGATTCTAGTTTTGAACTCAATCAGACTAGATAGACCACTAGGCAATCCAGACCACCTAAAGCTAGCTCATTTATAAATTGGTTAGACCTACTCCAATGCCAAGCGATATTCATTCATCCCATTATTGTATTGGGGATCACTCTATGGCTTTCAAGTAATGATCATTCTAGGGATTCAAGCTCCCCCCTTATTTTATTCAATTTATTGGGATACTTGCTCATATATAGTGATAAGAATCACTATTTATTTTGTGTGTATATATATATATATTCTTTCTTTTTTCTTTAAGCAAGGGATTATCCTTTTGTGAATGACCACTACCCTATACCACTACGTCTCACAAAATGAGAAAGTAATAAAACCTTTCACCTAAGGTGACCAGGACCACTTCGTAGTGTTCATATTTCCTTGTTATAAATAGGATTTTTAAATGTGTTTGATTAGTGATAGGATTCTGATATGCTAAGTGCTATCAAAACTAAACCTCATCTACAAAATCAAAGCAATATTTCTACCAAACTCTTGAGGAGACCACTAGGTATGGCTGAATGATCATAAAACCCTAGTATATTCTTTGTAGCAACAATATGGGTTGTGTTGAAAAACATAATTACTCACAAGGGTGATGAATGATGATAATGCAAATATGCATGATTAAAACACAAATGTGGTGTCATTTGTAAGATTGCAAACACAACCTATCCTAATGCAAGGTGCATCATATGGAAATACCTAATGCAATGAAATTAAATGAATGGATGCAAAATGAAATACAATATACAAATGAAATGCAATGTTTTTGATATGAAATGCAAATGTTTTAAATTTTTGTGTTTTGCAATGTTTTTGGATTTTACTGCTTTTTATTTATATTTATTTTTTTTGGATTTTAACATTTTAAAATTTTGACCAAGAGATTTGAAATACCACGGGAGCCTTTTATGCTTTGACCAAAGGGCTTACAGATGCCTTTGGAGCCTTTTTATGGTTTTACCAAAGGGCTTATGATGCCTTTGGAGCCTTTTAATGGTTTTACCAAAGGGCTTACAATGCCTTTGGGGCCTTTTAGAATTGACCAAAGGGCTTACGATACCGTTGGAGCTTTTTATATGGTTGTAGGTATAGAACACTTTAATATGAAGAATTTTGAGAGGTTTAGGCTCTTCAATACCTTCCAACGATGTTAAGCAATGTGTCCTAGGCTCAATATTATCAAATATATTATAAGGACCCAACCAATTAGCCACAAATTATCTCGTAGTTTTGGTGGTAAATTTGAGTTTTGTTGGTTCTCTTTCAGCACAAGATGATCAACCTCAAAGTATCTCATATGGACCTTGTTATTGTAAGCTCATTTTAAATGATACTGATAAATGTAAAGATGCTCAAGGGTATTCACACAATGTTCATCAAGTAGCATCAATTGATCTAGGTGAGCTTGTCATGCGGTGTCATCATAAATGAACTCTTTCAATGCGACACACAACATTGGAATTTCCAAATCTAAGGGTATAATGGCAATTAACATCACATAGTAGTTAAAATAGGGTTTCCCCAGTGGGTGTCCGAATGCTTGTCTTGTAAGCCCATAATGCAAGGGGTAGTTGGGTGTGCCAATATTTGTGGTGCTATTATACCATATTTTTCAAGATGGATACCACTATATTATTTGAAGCTTCAGCTTTCCCATTTTCTTGTGGATAATATGGAGTTGCAAAAATGTGTTTGATATTGTACTTGGACGTTAAATCCCTCACAATATTGTTCTTAAATGGCATTCCATTATCCAAAACTATTTTGGATGGTATCCCAAAATGACTTGTGATATTTATGAGTATAAACTTTGTAATATGCACTCTGGTTTTTGTTGTTAAGGGAATGACTTCCATCCATTTAGTAAAATACTTAGCAACTGTGATAATGAATATATGTCGACCCGATGATGGAGGAGAGATCTTTCCAATGAGATAAAAACCCCACTGAGCAAATGGCCAAGCCTCTTGAATGAGTTGTAAGGCCTATGATGGCAAGTGCACAAGATTAGCATGATGTTGGCATTTAACGCATTTCCTGGCATACACATTGCAATCCTTCTCCATAGTGGGATAATAATACCTCTGCATGCTTTAAATGTAGCAATGACTTTGCCAATAAGTCATCGATATAATACTCTAAGATATTATGCATGTAGTCATGAAATATATATGTCATAGCTCACTGATATATGGCACTGATAATGTCCTCCATGGCATTATGAAAATGGTATTATGCTGGTCTTCAGGCTTAATATAAATTTTGTTGTAATTAAAAAAACCATCCATTAAGGAGAGCATCTCATGGACCACAGTTGTGTCTACGAGTGCATCTATGTTTGGCAACAAAAATGAATCCTTTGGTGTTGCCCTATTTAGGTCCCTAAAATCCATACAGATATAGATCCTTCCATCAGGTTTTTCTATAGGCACCATGTTTGATACCCATTATGGATAGTCGATGGAAATGACAAAATCTACATCCAGTAGCTTTTACAATTCGTATTTAACCATTAAGGCTACTATTGGATGCATCTTCCTGAGTTTTTTCTTGATTGGATTTTTTGAGAGATCTAGCAAAAGGTTATGAGGAACCAATTTTGGATCTAGACCTGACATGTACTTATAAGTCCATGCAAAGAGATAAGGTCTATATTTTAGTAGAGGGATGAGGTTGGCATTCTCATCATGAGTCAAACTCTCTCCAAATTTAATATTATTAGGATTGGTGGGATCATTACTGATATCCACTTCAAAGGTTTCCTCTACTGACATATGGGATCCCTCCTCAAGCTGATGAGGCATAGGGATCAAGTGAATGTCATCTTCTGGGTTTATAGGTTCCTCATTGGAAATATCCTCAACATGATAAACATCATGTGTACGGCCTAGCACACAATGGAAATATTGCAACATTTCTTTGTTAGGGAAGAAATACTCAGGCTCCATGGGTGAATCAATGTGGTCCCAATCAATAGCATCTACATTAAGACACAATGGCTTGGAAGGATCGACTGGATTATGAAGTAGAGTGGTCAAATCAATGGATATCATATTGATGAAATGGATCATGTCTCCAGGACCACATGCATGTGACTCAACATTGATAGAACTTCCATACCCAAGATGCAGTTCTAGGGGTATGGGAATCTATGGATCTGGTCCATGAAAAAATTATCAGATGGGATAATTTGGGTTGAGCAGCTCCATGTACATCGGTGGATCAGGAAAGACTATATAATAAATCATATCCAAGATAAATGGTCCTCTACTAAAATGAGGATAACAATACCTTTACCAAAGCATATCTTCGATGTTGATTGGTGCTTGTAAATGACACAACTCATGAGGTCCAAGATAGTCCATCGTTTCATCCTCGCAATTGCTATCATATATAAATCTCTCATCCCTACCCACTAGAATTATGGAATCAATAAGATGAATCCCGAGCTAAACCTTATCCGTTTCATCCTCATAGTCACTCTCAACTATGAAGTGCTCTTTGATATCACCCATTTTTTCCATGGGTAGCAGATGACATAAGTTGAGGGGTCCTAAGTAGGCCAACTCGATTTCATCCTCATATTGCTCATTGTTTGATGATAGCTCAGTGTCATCTGTTCTAGAATCATAGTCTAGTCCATGGCTTTCAATGATGGATACTACATGCACGTCCTTAAAAGCAAATTCTGATTTAGTGTCTCTTGCTATATCTAGATTGTAGATATGCATACCTATATCATTGGAAGATTCACAAATTTGATTATCCAAGTCAACTCTTGGAATGTGCATTGGACAGATCTCCACCAATATGTTCTTGTGGTATCTCTCGGGTGGTTCTATAGTGACATAAGACATTAGCCGATTATCCCTTCGAAAGATAGAGGGATTAGGGTGATAAGGATTAAAGTCAAATTTATCCCCCAGACTAAGATACAAGTGGTCTAAAGATGCCATGATGAGTTCATCATATACTTTAATATAGTATCCTAACCCGAACCTATTAGTCGACAACTAATATTGTGGTTCATATGGCCTCCTACACCCTTGCGAATAATCCAAGACCGTAACCATACCAATAGTAACACTCAAAATATCATATGGTGTATTCTAGGTTAGAGAGATAATGAACATTCATAGTGAATGGTTCATCATCGTACTCATCCATGGGAGTGCAAGATGCAAGTTGGTCGAGCCCTCCATAGATGAAGTTGGTTTGGTTAGGTGGCACCCCTAGTGGTACCACCATCACTATGGGAAGGTGATGGGCTCGTGGTAGGACCATATCCTATACAATATTAATGAACGGTGTGAATGTCATATTTTGCATGATGTATTCCCCTAATCTAGGATTAACCAAATGAATGGTCACCTGCGGTGCATATGACCCTACTGAAGACACATGAAGTAGGCTAAGGTGCCTCTTCGACTTCTCCTTGAATTTCCTCTACTTCCATAGGAGTAGGGACCTCAATGACAATTAGTTTGGGAGCTTTCTTTATACCTTTTTTGCCCCTCTTTGCTTTTAGCTTCTTATCATTCCAATGCATTATGGATGCAAATGGTTTGGTAGAAACAACTATTGTGTGCTTTTATCATTGAGATTGAGACATTGTAGGTTTGGCACACACTTATTTTATTTTACCTTCTAGCTATTTGATCAGTGATGATGGCCATATGTCCAAGTGCATTGAGAGGAGTATAAATTCCCTTGACAAATCTACTAGATTCATGTATTTGAATGGTTCTTCATCTGAAGGTACCACGTGAACCTGTCCCTCATGAACATATTTGATACAATGATGGAGAATGGAAGGGACGTAATACATTTATCTTATCCAAGGGATCCCCAAAAGTATATTGTATTGCATAGCACCTTCAATTACATGATCCATCACCACGATGGTCTTCAATACCACTTGAATAGGTAAAACTATAGTGTCGATAGTTGATCATAATGCATCGTTAAAAGCTCTCAATGTGAAGGTGTAAGGTATGATATACATCTTTGGAAACTTCAGGTAAGTTAATGAATGCCTTGGTCATGATGATATTGATTTATGATCCCATATCAATAAAAACCCACTTAAAAGGTATGTGATTCACACACACAATGATATGGAGTGGCAGGTCCACTGTAACAATGAAAATTGTCTTGATTTCATGATCATAAATTGTATGATCGGTTCCTGATACTATTGCACGTGTCCCACAAAGTGTGTGAATGCTTCAAGATCTTGGGACTACACTCCTATGGACCTTAATATATCCATAAGCATCTCTCTATGCTTAAGATACTACTAAATCAACCCATAAATTGATAACTTCATTGGAGTCATCTATAGGTTTTGAACTAATCTAATCATGATTGTCACCACTGATCTAGTTGGTGGGCCTGGCACATTTTGGGATGGCCTTGGAGGAGGCATAGCTTTGACTCTAATAGGAGTTGGAGGTTGATTTGGTCTTTCATACCTCACATGTCTTGTGATGATATTTCCCATTATGATGAACCCATGGGTTGGTGGTTTGATGCGTACTTGATTGACTTGGCCAACATTATTCCTTGGCACCTCATGGTTGGGTAGAGGATTTTTGTACATCCCCATATTTAGATTTTCTAGCACTTGTGTATTGTTGACAAGAAGCGTACCTATTTTGATCATATTTTGCACTAAATGTTTGAAATACCAAAATACCTCTATGTCATAGCCTTTTGCTTTATGAAATATGCAATATTGATCATCCTTGTATCCCTTAGGCTTGGGTTGATTAGGGTACAATAATTTGACCTCGGGTAAGTTTATGGCTTTCTCCTCGAATAAATGATGGAAAATCAATTTCAACGACTGATAATTGAGTGAATATGCGATGAGGACATATTTATTTATCCTTACCCCTATGATTATTGTTGCACTGCTCATATTGCATAGGAGGAGGTTGGGATTGATAGTTTCACTATTTCTGTCCCTTATCCCCTTTTTGGAGATTCAACACCACCTGATTAATGTGGGCTGGTTTAGCCAATTGTTTCTCAGTGTTGTTCTTATTCCACTTCTTGTTTTTGAGCTTCAAGTTACCCTCCTAAAACTTGATGTACTCTATCACCTTGGATTATGCCAAAGCCTCTTCAAATGTCTAATATTGTTGCAACTGTAACAATAAAAAAATGTGCTTTGTGCAAATCTTCGTAAACATTCAAGTTAATTCATAGGATGAGATGGAGAATGGTAGCTTCGCTGTCATATTACTCCATCATTTCTCATAATACATAACTGAATCATCATCATGTTGCATTAAAGTATCCAGGTTGGATAGATTCACCTTTTTCTTGATGCTAAAGGAGAAGCATTCAAGAAATGCATCAACTAGTTGCTCAAAACTCATGATGTTGTACCTCTTAAGTTGATTAAACCACTCCTAGGCTGGTCCTGAGAGGGTTTTAATGAAGATGCCCAGGAGCAAGGCGTCATTGCTCTCGATTTGGAAAACATATTTCTATAAAACTCGTCACATGCTCTTGAGAATCCTCCTCTCCTTGAAAATTTTCTAGCCTAGGCATATCAAAGTGCTCAGGATAGGTTAGAATAGGCATTGATGGGCATAAAGGTTCATTATGAATTTTATTCAGTGTAGGCTTTTTATAAGTTGTTCCTTGCTTCTCGATAGCTTTAACCTTTTCTACCAAGGCCTTATAGGCCTGTAAATATAGGATCTCCTCTTCTCTAGATTGCCTTGGAGGCACCTTCAGAGGTAGATTCTTCTTCTATCGAGGTGGAGGACTAGGCTCGTCATCCTCCTCAAATTGAGAGATTTTAGGATATTCTTGATATGGTTCCTCTCCCACTTCTTCTTCATACTGTGTATGCTTGTGATGTTTGAATCCTGGACATCGATCTTTGTGTTGGGCCATACGGTGAGTATGTGTGCCTATATACTCAGGGTGCAACTCAGGCTGTGAAGCCATTCGTCTATCAATGTGCTCCCTGGTCTCACTACGAGGAGGTAAAATGGTACTAGGCAATCAATCCTCTCTCTCACCATGTTCCTTCTGGTCAAGGATGCATTGCTCACACATGTGTTGTTCATATAAGCATTTTCTTATGAACATTTGCCTCTAAGTATTCTTATTTTTGAGGCATTCTCACTCTATACAAACATCCTCCAATTGGTCTTGTAGGATTTTATGTCTCTACTCTAACACTAGTATATGATATCTATCTATGTGATAATCCATATGAGGCCTCTAGTGTGTATGCTCTGTTTGAGCGACTTTTTGGGTATGTCCCCCGATGGAATAATTTGCCAAACTCTTGCTCTTATCTGTAAATATAGCATTAGTGTCAGCTTGTCTCCTATACTTTGTGCCTATATGGGATGCAATAGAATGCATATCATGAGAACACTTGGAGGACTATCCAGGTTCTCTGATGGTCCTAATGGTGCTTTCGCTACACTCACTCACAGATCGAGAGGGCGTAGGTGGTGAAGGCTTATAACCTAGTTGTCCTAGGACTCTGTATAGACCATATAACTAACTACTACACATGTATCATGAGGTGGTGTGCCTCTAGCTCCAACTTTAGCCATGTCTATGGTGAAATTACAAGGTTCACCTCTATAGGGAGTCTACATGGGCCTGCACTCGAAAGTAGCCCCATCTACTTACCCATGAATGGGTATCTTGAGCCTGTATATACTCATATGGTGGAGGTCATAAGCCTCCCTTAGATACAGGTCGAAGGCGTACCAATATGTATCCATCTATGACATACTCTTTAGCAGAACCCGTGGATGCACGTGGAGTGCAGCCATGGTAAATTCCACCATGTTTGGTACCCCCATGTTGGGAAGCCCCATGATCTAATATATGTATCAAGGATTTTCTAACAATTTATCTATCTAGGGTATTATCAACAAGATACCTGTGTGTATAATTATCCCCTCTAATACTCAGCAAAATACGTTCGATAGGATTCTATGATTGATGGCCTTCTATGTTGTGTTGTGGATTGGGTGGAGCTTTGGCTTCGATCTCGGGTCTATTCTCAAATAGAACTCTCTATGTTAGCACCATTATATTATATTTTGCATAAATTTTAATGCAATTAAAGGCAAACAATGATGATTATCTTATTTTAAATTTTTCTTGTGAACCCTAAACTGTTTGATGTGTTTTTCAAATTTGTTGTATCAATAAGTAACTCTCATTATTTTTTCAAAATGTTGATGATATACTCAATTTTTAAAGGGATTTCACTTGTATACTCATAGCTCGACAACCTAGATATGAACTCCAGGTCACGTTATCCTTGAAATGTGGAGATGAGACCCACACCCGAGTAGGGAGCACAGGTCCTGCCAATCCTCACCCCGACACCCTGTGTGTAGTGATACACCCCTCCAAATAGGAATGAATTCTATTTTGCATGGTTAGGATAGATCTTGGAGTTGGTATTTGTCTATTAAAAAAATGTACAAGGGAGTTGGGTCAACGAATGGAAATCACTGCCACCATCGTTGAACCCTACTAGTGGTTGGATGTGACTTCCAACTCACTAGCATTTACAATGTGTCATGGTGTGTGTGGTTCTTTTTACTTTGCATGAAATAGAAATGCATAAAATAGCATTCAAATGATCCTACATGCTTTCAAAAGAATATTTCACTTTTCAAATGCACGACTACGCTAGATGATTTTCAAAAAATGTAAACTATCTATGAGGGGATGACCACTAATTAGGCCTCATGCATGGAAATCCAAAAATACAAATGGTCTAGTCCACTAGATACTAGGGCAGAATGCACTCAGAGGTCCATTTTACCTAGCAATGACTAGTAGAAAACTAAGAAAATTCCTATGAATTCATCCTTTTAACTTTTCATTATGTTTTCTAATTATTTGAACATGTTTTTGCTTTCTGTAAAATCAGACACAGAAAAAGAGTAAAAATGATAGGGAAATGAAAATTACCTCAGATCCAAGTCCGATGATGATCTAGTTGCATGCTATGTGGTTTGTGTTCTACTGACCGTGGCTCTATGGTGTGGCCGCAATTGTTACCTGCAGGTGTTAGCTGTAGTTACAATTGTTAACCGTGGTTCTCAGCCGTGATTAGTACTTATCATCACAAAACATAGTAGATCAGTATTTTGTGGCATAAAATTTATATTTCTTGTTATGATCACCTTTTGTATGATCCTAAAAGCATACACCCTCATCTAGTAATGATTGAATCACATAAAGAATACAAGAATTGAAAAAATTGAAATAAACCATAAAGAAGGGTTTATTTTATTAAATCTTCATCAATTCAAGGTTACAAATCCATCCCTCTTAGGGATACCCAATGTGATACAATATTACAATTATAAATAAAATCCCCACGCAAGGGTAGGTTTAATCCACAAACTTTCCAAAATGACACGAACTGCTCCAAGGTGTCGATGACCTTCTTCTCCACGATTAGAGGCATTTGTTGCCTTGCATGTCAAAACCCTATTAATATTACATACAATAAACAACAATAAACATCAGTAATAAAGGATGCCTCTCTTGATGAGGCTTTTTAAGAAAATTGCATAAAGAGGTGCCATAATAAGCATGAAATCAAGAAAATGCAAGAAACATGGTAAACCTATGTTAAGCATGAAATATTGTCATGAAAGATATAAAAGAGAGACTGAACTATCTATTGAATGATCTAATTAAGCAAATTAAAATATGAAAACATGAAATGTAACAATTATTGTCCTAATTGCTACAAATGATAAAATGAAAGGAAATACTATCATAACTCATGATTTACCGATGAAATATATTTAAGAAAGCAAAACTAAATTAATCTTATCTAATCTATTGTAAACAAAAGGAAAACTACTGCTAACATCAAGGAGAAATAGAGATCGAACCTGACTGCAGGTCTGTCATGCGAAGAGCACTGTTAACCATAGATGACAGTCGCAACTGACTCTAAAATGTTGTAGCTCTCCAAATTTGGTTTTGGATCCCCAATATTCCTTGAGAAATTGATGATCAAGGGTTACCTCAGTGTCCTATGATTGATTTGGTAGTTTAATTGCTCAAATTGATGGTTTATTGCGCTCTAGTGTGTTTCTTGATTCTTCTAGCCTCCTAGGACCTCCATGGATTCAATTGCCATTTTGATCTCTCAATGCTAGCAACCAAGTTCTCTCTCAATGCAAGTAGGTGAGTAATGAATTCGACAAGGCTTCATCGTTCAAATTCTCCTATGCATATCTCTCTCTCTCTACTATTTTTGATGGGGTTCTTATAGCCTTTTAGAGGGCTATTTCCTAGCTTCTTGAGGAATCCAAGATAAATATTGGATATTTGGAGCAGTTGGAGAGAAGTTTTTGGATATTTCTACCTCCAAACTACTCTAATCTGTAATCAATTGGCTATTACAACCAAATTTGGGTTAGCCAAGGTCCAACTGATTTTGACTGCCAACTGCGACTCTGAGGTGCGATTATCTCTATTAACCATGGGTCTCAGATGCGACTAATACTAGTTAGGTCAAAGTTCCTAAATTAGTGGTTAGGACCACTGCTATACCTTGGTATTTTTCCAAGGTCTTCCATATGGTCTTCTAGCATTTATCATATGAGTAGTCATATTGACATGATACATTTTAGGTGTCTACAATAAATAAACAAGGGTGAGTGCATATATGAGTTTGTGTGAGGTGATAAGTTGACTAATGTGATCCATACGATGTGGATCCACACAAATATGGTTCAAATCTCACTGGTTTACCATAAACCCTTTCGTGCGAGCCCTACGTGGCCCTATGCGTAGGGATGATATTTTTGAAATAATGGATCTGCAACTTTGTGGAGACCCTTTTGTATAGAGAATATCTTTGGTTGATGGTATTGTTTTCTCATTTCAGTTCACAATTCAAAAGAAGGTTGGGTTAGGTAGAACCCTAGTTGGGGGGCTAGGGGATGGTTGGGTAGTTGAGGGATCTACCTCGACTACTAAGAATATGGGGGGTTTTATCAGTTTCTTTTGCTCTAGGTTGTATAGTCCTTTGGTTTAAGAGGTTCTTGACCTCTTGTGACTTGATGGTTGGTTGCAGTGGTGGACAGACATGCTCTCTCCATGGTATCCTTTGGTTTTGCCCCTTCTTTGATAGATTTTTAGGGGAGACCTTATGCATTTCTGGTTAGTGGAGAATTGTTGGTTTTGTTTGGCCATTATTGCTAGTGGGTTTAATTTGATAGGGTGTGGGCTAGCCGTATGAACCAACTCCTTTGGTTGGGTTGGTTTTGTGTGTTTCTGAAGCATTCCTATGATTTTCAAATCTTTCATTTTTGAGTGCTCTATTCCATTTATTTTATGGGTTTCTTGCTGGTGTTGGACCTTTTTGTATTTGTTTATGGGAAGTTGGGATCGTAGTTTATATTATCTCCAAATTCCAGCAAAGGTCTAGAATATCTCTTTAGGAGGAGGCCAAAAAATTCTCTTTGTAGTTTGGAAGTATGGACACAACCAGTATGAATTTTCTAGTTTCATTTCTACGATGGTTGTCTATTTTTCCTCTTTGGTGCCTATATCTTGTTTGGTTGGGTAGGAATAGCATTTAAATTTTTATATTTAATTTATCTTGGTAGTTGACACTCCAGAGGCCTTTGTGTATTTATATTTTTGGTGAGTGCGATTTTTTAAATTTTGGTTTTAAATATGATCTAATTTTTTGCTTGACTCTGACTAGATATGGGAAGTTGGGATATTGGTTTTAGTTCCAGTTGGGTTACCTTGATGTTTTGAGTTTTCCAAACTTGCACCAAAGGTCCAAAATATCTAACCATGAGGAGGTCAAAAATATCCCCAAGCAATTTTATGGAATGGGTGCAAAACCAGAGTGAATTTTTTGGTTTCATCTCTTTGATGGTTTCTCATTGGCACTTGGTTCTTATTTGGATGCACACTTTCCAATTGTAGGGTCAATGTGTGCCTAATGCTGTTGGCTTGGATCCCTTGACTCAAGGTTCTCGTTTTGAGCGAGAATTTCAAATTTCATCTTCATTTGGGCACGTACCCATGATGAGCGGGAATTTTGAATTTGAACTTTAAATTTCAACACCTTTGTTTCAATTTGGAGAATTTAGATCCATGGTTCCTATCTTAAACGAGAAGTTCAAATTTTTTTGAGTGCTTTGCTTTTGTCGGTTTTATCCCAATCACATTTCGTTCCCTTTGGGTGCTCTATTTGAATACCTTTGGATTCATCTTGTATTTTGCTCATCTTTGGGATATTTTTTGATTGCATTCTTTGGGATATTATTGAAAATCTTGGTTTATATAAAGTGTTCGAGGATCCCTTTAAAACCCCCTTTGAAAAGTTTTGGGGACCCATTCAAACCTCTTTGTCGACCAAATCAAAAAAATAAATTAAAAAAAAATCAAATTTATAATTTTACTTGAAACCATATAATTAAGGTGTCCTAAGTATATTTTTCAATAATTTAGATGTGTCATAAGTATGTTTTTCTTTTAATTATATTTAAAATGAAGTAACACCTTTAAAAGATTTTTTATAAAATAATACTTTGTTTTATTTTTCTTTTAAAAAATTATGCATTAAGACGTTAATGTATCTTGTGAACATAAAGATATTGAAACTTATATAAGTTAAAACAATTATTTTAATATTTAAATACAACATTTAAAAAATTAATATTTCATTTAAATAAAATTTATAAATATAATTTTAAATTGGTAAATATTATCATTAAATATATAATTAACATAAACAAATTCTTGTTTTTACATATTCTTATATATTTTATAATTGAATATATATAATGAAAATGGATTTCATCTATATAGCATTAAATTATAAATTATTTAAATCAATCACTTATAGACAAAGTTTAAGAGAATGTCTTACTTTCAATTCCAATCAATTTTTAAAGTTACCATAATTGTTCAAACATAGTTGACAAGCCTTAATTATTTAAACATAGGTAACATACCTTAATTATTCAACATTTCTAACTTTTTAAAGTTTACTTAGGCAAAGGTATCCTTTCAGTTCTCAACTTAGATAGATCTTTCTTTTGTTTCTTCTATTTATTCTTAGCTTAAAGGCATGTTGTTTTGGTTTGGCCTTAGATGTAATATGTTTTTCTCTCCTTTATTTATTTGATGTGTGTATGTGTTTTTATGTTGTTTTTGTTGTGTTTCATTTTTGTTTTTTTTCTTTTTTTCTTTTTTTACGTTTTCGTGTTGTTTTATTTTTGTGTGTGTTTTAGTTGTGTGTGTGTGTTTTGTGTTTTTTTTGTGGTGTTTTGTTGTTTTTGTGTGATTTTTGTGTTTTGTTTTTTTTGTTTATCGTTTGTGTTTTTTTTTTTGATGTGCTCTTTGAGTGTGTCGAAGACGGCAAGCTAGGTGCGAGCTTTGGGCATCTTTTGGTGGAATAGATACCCTACCTCCTTGGTTCTTACCTAAAAGTGGCACCCTAAAAGGAGTGTTTTTGATGAATTATATTAAATATTTTTCATGTTATTTAGGAGTGGTTAACTCTGAAAGGTCTTTACACTTTGTAAAAAATTTCTTGTCGGGGTTTGAGTTCGGGTCGGGTCCTGAGTGGGGGTACGGGGTGGCAGCCCCTATTTTGGGTTTCAGAGGTGTTAGCTACTGAGGAATTATTTTGGGGATTTAATCTATATGTAGACCCATATAGATTTTTTTGGGTTAATGTAATGTCAACCTATGGTTTTTTTCCCATGGTATTTTAAAACCCCTTATTTTGTTGCTAGTATATAAAGCATCACTTGCATGAGGATTTGGTAATGAATTTGCAAGAAATGTAATGGTTTGGTAATAAATTTTCAAGAAATGTAATCGCAAGCAAAAAGTGAGCAAAATTATATTATTGTATTGGAAATGGTCAAACTTATACAATAAGGAGATATTCTTGCTGGGATTTTTATTGAAAGGGTTTCCTAGGATAAATATTTATGTAATGTGTTCTTCTTCTCTATTTTTCCTTTGATTATGTAATTATTGCTTTTATGAAATTTGTTTATCGGGGTATTATTTCTCTTTATTTTCTACAAAAAAAAAGGGTTAAGGTACCCTTCAAATCAATATAATGAGATATAAGACATTTAGATGCTCAATGATAAAGAAAGGGAGATATTGGTCCAAATATCTATCTAGTAGTTATGGTTGCACTATGTTCTCATGTCTATAATTATTTTAATATAAGACATTTAAAGGTAAATGAATTACATTTTAAGGTAATAATACATAAGGAATATTTAATTTAACCATTATTTTAAATTTACAAATTATAATTCTATTTGAATTTCCTCTTAGAATTTGTTAATAATTAAGTTTTTGAAGTTTTAATGGATGAAAAAAATAGCATTCTTTTGAGATTGATTTATAGTAACTTTAACAAGACCACACACATTTATGAATATGTATTTCAATTAGATAATGCTATTTTACTTATATGATCAATAATTTAAACTAACAACTACATCTAATGGTGTAGAGAGAGATCGCTATAGAAAGAATTTATTTTTCTAATGTTATGGATATTTATTGAATATGTTTATTTTACAAGAAGTATATTATATTCATATTAGTATCCTAAATATATAATACTTTTAAATTGTAAAAATTTTAATGAAATAATGACTTATTTTTTAAAAGTTTATATTCTCTATTATATCATCCAAAATAAATTATGACATATATTAAAGACACTTTATTGTTAATTTAAACGATTTTTCTCCTTTGTGTCATATCTCATTTCTCGATGAAATATTTTGTATAGAGCATATATCTTTACTTGTAACTAAGAAATATTTAAGTTATATTTTCTCTTAATATTGGAGTACAAGAATAAACCTCCATACCAAAAATAAAATTTAGTATAAAAAAATAAAATGACTTAAGGATTATGAAACTTTGTAATGGATTTCCTATTTTTTCACTAAGCATCTAAAAATTATAGATAATTTTAAGTGTAAAATCATTTTAAAAATTTTAAACCCTAGATAAGAAAGAAAACTATAATAATTATAAGTTACAAACTATTTTGTAAAAACAATTAAACCCTCTAAGAAAACATAATTATACACAATTTCCTCCACCAAAAACAAAATCATGAATATTTTTCAAAAGGCATAATGCTTTACAAACTGAAAATGAAAAAATAAAATAATTGATTTACTACAATTTAAAAAATTTCATTGGATTGAGGCCAATAGTTGTTAGCTTTTGGAGCCTTAAACATAAAGGAAATGCATTCACGAGTATATAAATAAATATGCAATGATACAACTATGATAATAGTAAAAAACCATGCATGAAAATATGATAGAAAACTTGATACAAAGATCTAGAAATGCTCATATAGAAATATAGGTTACTTACCTTTACACTCAACCCTAATTGTACCTACTACTACTCACACCTTTGCACAACTTCGAATCTCTCACAATCACTCACAATGAGGTATTTATATAGAAATATAGGTTACTTACCTCTCACTCAACCCTAAGACTCATGTACATGTAGATTACATGCACATTTACATCATTGCACATTCTAACACATGTGAATTTATTATATTACACTAGTAAAGCAATAACTCTTAATATAATCCTAAACTAAATATGGACTCATGAGGGTACATTAGTAAATAACCAAATGATTTAATAGCCATATTTTCCAACACCCCCCTATAGTACATTATTTGATTTTGAAGATGTTAGTATTCTATGTGGACCTTTGACTCTTGAGTAGTCTTCATCTTGATGGAATTATTTTCTATTTTCTACTTCTATATTTATGTGGTTCTCCAATATTCCATTTGATCCTGAATGCTTGATGAACTTCTTGAGATATTTTGGATATCCTTGATGAACTAAGGACCTAATAATCTTTCTAGTCATGAGAGAATCATGATTATTTTCTTTTATTTTCTTTGGTTTTCTGTGTGACCTATATCTTTGATCTTCAAAAATATCAAGCTTGAATTTGTGGTCAGTAGATATTTTTGAAATAAGAATTTGAATAAAGTAATGTAATATGAATATTAAATTTTCTTCAAATTTCTTATAGTATTTATCCTTGTAGTAACAAAAGTATGATGAATGAGATTTTCCTTCACAATATGTACATGGATGTAACTCCAACAATATTCTTTGTTACAATGAGTGCAAAGTAGATGTATCTTCATTTCCTTAGTTTTAGGAATATCATGTTTGTTAATTTCTCTGATGATCTGATTAAACCATTTGTGAACAATTGTAGCTATCCCTTCTTTTACTTTGTCAAAAATCTGCATGAGTTCCTTTGTTTCAGACTTTTTGATATTGATTATTGTCTCATTGGATAATGTTTCTGAAGGATAAAATTTAGTCAAACATTCAAATCTACATTCAATTTGATCTTCTTTGTTAATTTCATATTTTTTTGACTTGCTAATTATGCTTTCTATTGAGACCAGTTTATCTTTAAACCACATTGGGATTTTCTTTATAAAAGCATTTTTTAATATATCCTTTTGAGTAGACATCCTTGTGTCTCCCGAATAGAGGTTCCTTTTATGTAGGATCAACCTTCAAAGGACTTCTCCTAATATTTGAGATAATAGTTTACCAAATAATATTCAAATATAACTACTTCTTTCTTTTTCTAGAAAAATTTTAATAAATAATTTCAAATATTGGAGCTCAATATCTTTAGTTATATCCTCTATGTCCTTTTGAATCAATCTTCCAACTAAAATTTTTTATGCACTCAATATTTTAAAAACTATGATTTGGTGCAATAATTGATTTGTAAACTTCTTAAAATTTAATTCGAAGTAGGATTCCTTATATCTCCCTAATTATAAATTTTAAATTTATAATTATTTGCAAACTAAATTTTGTTTACTACTCCTTATATCTCCCTATGTTAAGAGTTTGCAACTATTCTTTAGAAGCAATGGAAATTATATAAATACTTCTAGTTTTACTCTACATCTTATATAACCAATATTTTGTTCTAGAGATCTTTTTAACACCTTATTGCTCCTATTAATTTCTCTAGAATGTTTAATAAAACTTGATATCAAACTTGCAATATAATGATGAATGTTTCTCACCTTCTTACTTCTAATTTACAAGTTGTTTGTATGCGGTTTGCAAGGGCTGATTTCCTTGTTTCTCTTCACCTTGCTTGTCAACATTTTCCTCCTTGTAGAAGGACTATTTTCCTTTTCTCTCTTCAATTGAATGCTAGCTAGATACGTGCTCTACTCTTCACACTTCAACTTGGATGATATGTACACTATTTTGGGCTTGAAATCTCTCTTTAAAAATGATCTTCTATTGGTACATAGTTGTTTATCACTTGCTGGTTCTATGTGCACTTGTATGGCTAGTTTCTATGTACTTTCAAAACTGCAATGCATTCCTTCAATATCTTCGATACAACATTGGGATCTCCTCCTTTATTTACGTACATAGGAACCTTATTTACTTGGTGCAATATGATATGGGAGTGCAAATGACACTTATCCTCTTAACTTTATTGAAAAACATTTATACTTGCACCTCCTTGTAGTGCTTATGACATGTGACACTTGTCCTTTGAAAACATTTGTTCAACTCCTTCTTTCAACACCTATGACAAGTGTTGCTTGTATTCTTACTCCTTGGTGGTTTATGGTTGTTATAGACACTCTTAATTTCTACTTCCATGTTGGGTGCTCATGTATGAATTTTAATTAACCTATTTTATCTTATTTACCTTTTTTGATCACTCCTTTGTCTTATATTGGTTTGGAGGAGTGTTACCTTATGATGCCTAGCGTTCCTTTGTATTATCATTGCATGGAAGACATTAGACTATAATATTGGGTACTCCAAAATCTTTTTGCAATGTGGCAGTATTCTCCTTAAGTGCATAGAACAACTTCTCTATGTGACCAATTATTCCTATCTTACTTTTCAATGCTCTATTCCTAAGAATTCTCTTGCTATAAACAATTTATCTTTGGAAGAATGTTTGTGCTATATTCAATGGTACTCTTAGATGTGGAAGACCTGATGTTTTCAGCTTACTTCAACAATGATGATATCTCCTTTGTTGGTACAATATGACCTTAATCTTCACCCTTGTATTTCCACTTGTTTTGTCTCTTTTTGTAGGTCCATTTTTGTGCTTTATATGGGTAGAAATTTTCTATGGGTACAACACTTATTTGGGTGTATTTTAAGACCTTATATAATCTAGAATTTCATCCTCTTGAATGCACTTCTATTTTTTTTAAGGTTCTTTTCGTAAGGTTTTGTAGAGTGCCCTTTTGTGGAGTTCTTGACACTTCCTTTTCCTTTGTAAAACCAACCCTTTTTGCTACACTCGTGGAGTCCTTTGGATAACTCACAAAAATATACTATAACTGCCCCCTTATTCTTGAAAATTTGTCCTTTACCTTGATCAAAATGTGGGATTTAATATTCTGATGTGGCTATTTGAATGTATGCTCCCTAAGACTGTTTTAACCTTCTCCAAGACTATCCTATAAATTTGTTTGGATATGTGCACTTAAACTTTGAATTTCTTCTTGCTTTTAAGATATTTTTCTAACTGCAATTTAATATCTTCTCTTCTCCATATTTTGGAGATATTGTTATTATTTTTGTGGCTACTCCTTGCCACAAAAATATGCCATTTACTTATACAAAAGAGCTCTCAAAAATCTGCCTTTGATGATTGGTTTTGCTGAACTAGAATATTGCCTTCAACTGTTGACAATATTTTTATTCCTTGGATTTTCTTTAATTTATTATCCCAAGATACTGAATGTAATATTTTGTATTATTTATGATGCAAATACAATATTCCTACCTTCTATTTTTTTTATGTGCATGTTGCTCCTTGTAAACTATAACTTCTACACTATTTTGAAGGCTTGAAATGAAAACTATTCTATGCAACTTTTGATCCTTTGAAAAATGGTGCTTAAAAAACATTAATATAAAACTAAATATGAAAGCTCGAATCATGAAATTTTTGCACCCTATTGTTGCATACCTTTTTATCTCATAGATGATGGAGATAATGGTGATTCAAGTCACCTCAATGGCTACCTTTTGTGGATGATTTTGCAGCTCTCTTATGTTATCCAAAAATATCTCTTTGCTCACCTTTCTATAGCTTTTATACCTTATCAACTTGCAGCTATAAACTCTGATTTGGTGACTTCAAAACTTCTTCATAATGTGCTTCTGGAATCATATTTTTAGCAGTCACTAATGCTGCCCATAATTTCTAAAATTTTCAGCACTAAGCAATCTTCACTATTGCTTTTAATTTCTTTGATTTGCTGCCTTTTTTACTATCCACAAACTTTGTATTTTGTAGCTCTAAGTGTTGTTAATATGCTTCCATTTTCTTTGTCTTAAAATCTGAAACTTTTCCAAATTGTAAAGTAGTCAATACCATCACTGAAATGTTGTCCTTGAATCCAAAAAAAATGGTAGGATTCTCCCCAAATCACAATTGAGATGTTGCTCAAGAACCTCCTTCAATTATGGCCCCCAAATATTGCAGATTTGGTGGTTCTTCTATCTCTTTTCATTTACCAAATTTTAACTTCAAAGTAGATCTCCTCATCAAGGAATCTATCAATCTTGAGATCTATTCAATACTACATTTTTAATTTGACAATATTTTTGCCAAACTTTCTCCTTTGGGATTGTCGTCGAATGGTGAGGATTGTCCAATTTCCTTAGATTCTTCTTTGGTAGTAATTTATTTAATGAGTCATTTTATAAACTCCTTCAATGAGGCTCACCAGGCCTTCTTCTTGAGACCTCTCTAAGGTTATCAATATTATAGCTTCTAAATCTTAAATGATATCTTCCTTTGCCTCTTCAATCTTCAACTATGGAAATGAGATCTTCTAGGATCTCTTGAATCTACTGCTACTAAAATTTGTAATAGAATATTTTGTTAGTTCTTTTGAATGCTCAATATTCCATAATGGAAGTTCTTCAATAAGGTCTTGAATAAACCTCCTCTTCAATAGAGTCTTCAATGAATCTCTTCTTCAATAGGGCCTTCAATGGACCTCTTCATCAATCAAAAGTTTTCAGTATTCAATGGAGATCACCATTATCCAATATTTAGCTAGGAATATTCTCCTTGAGTCTCTTCCATATTCAATGGGGTCTTCTTTCTAGGATCTCCTTCCTAGATTTACAATCTTCAATGTGGCTTATATGGCCTCTAAATATCTCCTTGATCTATCAACTAGGAGTCTTTAATATGTAAATATTTCAATGGGACCTTTCTCTTAGAACTCCAAATATTCAATCCTTATTTTTCTGCAATAAAGAATCAATCCATGCATGAGTAAAGTAACTTTGAATTTTAGGCAATGAAGATGGAGTTCTTCTCTATTTGTTGTAGGAAGCTTCCCACATTCTGAGAGTTAATTTTTTGCAACAAGAAAAACTTAGATGATAGTAACCAAATGGTTCTACTGAAAACTTATTTTCTATTTTGCAATAAAATATTAGAGATAATTAAAATCTCTATGACTCTATGAGAAATAAACTTCACTATCTGGATTTCTAATCTAGTGGAACAATGTTGAGTTGTAGTATTCACAAGCATTACAACTCTTGTGGAAAAACTCTAGCTAAATCTATCACATGGCTTTGTCTATTTTATATTCTTCTACCTAGAGCTACTTCTATAAAAAAATCTATTGTGATGGTATTTGCATGCAGTGGCACACTATGGCTGATCCGATTTGCAAATACTCAAAAATAGTACTTGTGGATTTCCTTTGATCCACCATGGCTCTGATACCACTATTAGCTTTTGGAGCCTTAAACATAAATAAAATGCATTCACACGTATAGAAATAACACATGAAATTATACAACTATGATAATAGCAAAAAATAATGCATGAAAATATGATAGAAAATTTGATACAAAGCTCTAGAAATGCTCATATAGAAAGCTCACAAAAATTATAATGCTCCTCTCATGGAGTTTGCAACTCCTCCATGATAGAAAAAAGGAGCTACATTGTGCCTACTACTACTCACACCTTTGCACAACTTTGAAATTCTCACAATCACTCACAATGAGGCATTTATATAGAAATATAGGTTACTTGCCTCTCACTCAACCCTAAGACTCATGTACATGTGGACTACATGTACATTTACGTCATTACCTATTCTAACACTTGTGCATTTATTCTATTACACTAATAAAGTAATAACTCCTAATATAATCCTAAACTAAATATGCACCCATGAAGGTACATTAGAAAATAACCAAATGATGTAGTATCCATATTTTCCAACAATAGTCCCACTTATAAAAATTCTCGTTAAAGCTTTTATATTTTTCATGCTAAATATTCAGTATTTTTTAGAAAAATAGAACACACCTATTGTCAATATGGAAATAAAAAAAAGTAATAATTAAACTAATAGAATTTAAAAAATTTAATTGGGTTGATACCTATAGCCCCACTTTTAAAACTTATTCTTAAAGCTTTTAGGATTTTATTCAATAGAAAAAATCTTTTGGTATTTTCAAGCTAATGATTCCATGCCTTGTGTAGAATAATGTATCACATCCACCATTAATTTAGACTATAGATTATATAAAATGGCACCAATATCCTTTGTAAAATTTTACAATCAATAATCCATGAAAAAAATATTGTGAAACCTCTTTGAGCAACATCTAGTTGAAAGGAATATATAACTTATACAAATGAATCATACCAAAAATCTAAAAATGGAGACTCTAAAGACTCAATATTTTAAGGTGCTCTCTTATCTAGGTTTCATAAGTCTTATAATACTTCTACTTTCACTTACTCATATGAAAACTAGTGATGTAGTCATATATGAAATTTTGAACATGATGTATGTGCTAGAACCTCATAGGGGCCCAAATTCAAAAATGACACCTTGGAGTTGGGATTTTTAATTCACAAAATACAAATAAGTGGTGCATAGGGATTTTTTATACCAAATTCCTATAATAGAGTACCATACAGGTGGCCAATACACTCATTATGAAACTTATCCATTGTTTAAATCTGATAATATATAGGAACCTTATCCTATATCATGCAGGATTTGACTTTTGGTCTACCAAATAAACTGCCAATACCTCATCCATGTTGATAATGGATAATGATAATTTGATCATGATAAGTACCTACAACTCTTATATTATTTTTCCATACTTTAGGGAGGATGAATTATCATTTTGCAAGAGTTATTAGGATCTTATCCCAAGGCTCTTTAATCTCCATGTGGTCCTTTTGGATCCATTCAAACATGATGTTGATAAATAGTACAATTACATATTAGGAATTTGTTGTCTCACCTTTTGTGCACACCCTATGAAGAGTAAACAAAAAATACAAGTAGCATTTAAATGGGAAAAATTCCCTCTCACTTGAAGATCTTGTTGGATATCCAAGGTGTGAGTTACATTGTCAGGTCGAACATCTTTGATCTTTTCTACTTTTGAAATAGTTTTTAGTGGACTATTTGTTTTACCTACAATGGGTTCAACCTATGTTCATTGTTGTTTGGTGGTGGTTTGTGTTGTTCATTTATTATATTTACATTTATAAATAGATCAAGCTCTTTAAGTTTTAACATATATAATGAATAAATAATTTTAAAGAGCATAAAAATGAATCACTTCAAAATAAAAACAGAGAGAGTAAGGTAGAGCAGAAAAGAGAGGAATTCTAATATAATTGCAAATTCTAGCTATCAATTTCAATTATATTGTTTAGCTTCACAATGATACAAAATCAAATGAGGAAGGTGTCCAGCTTTCTATGATCACCTTCCACTTTGATCATAAGTTAGAAACAACATGGGATAGAAATAAAATTACAAAAAAAAGGATGTTAGCATCAATTAGTGTTTCTCACCAGTAGTAAAGCTTGCACAGTAAGAATAGAATAAATAAAACATAGACCTGAACCTTATGTCTTTAACTTTCTTCAGCACACAATAAATAGAATGAATCTCAATAGCATAACATAATTTCAATAATCACAGATCTACGTTAAGTGAGTCAAAAACAAAATATAGTGCACTTATCATAACTTAGAAAATATTAGGCTCTTGGCCACACTATTTTGAAATATAACCACACATCATCCTTAGAAAAATTATAAAACATTAAAAAAAATTACCAAAAATTGCAAGAAGTCTTTATTTTCAAGTTTTCACATATTGATTTTACATTCAACGAAAGTATATATAGATTCAGGACATGCCCTGATCTTTTAAATTATCTCACTCCCAAGGAAAAAAAATATATATAAAAATACCACTATTGGGCTTCTATGTAATACAAACATATTTTAATAGAGTTCTATTGAACCCCAACTATTCCTAAATATTTTCTCAAGTATCTTGCCATATATGGTGAAGATACAATCTGATATTATCTTTCCAATTAGTTGCATATGCTTCTATCTAGTGTGCACTACTTTGGCCATACCTTATAACGACTTTGTCTGCAGTGAGCCCTACAATTACACAATGCTTAATAATTTTGGAAATTTCATGCCTCATTAAATCTTCTTCACTGTGCAAGTTGGGTTGATCATAAATTTTCTCTATCTTCCATCTTGCACAACCGTACTTTCCCAACTCACATTAAAATTCCATGTCCACCATTATGTTACCATATGTAATGACATCACCAACAACTATTTTCGAAAAACAATTAAAAAGGCAAATGTTAGAACAATTAATATTATAAAAAAATGCAGAGAGATGGAAAAAAAATGCAGAGAGATGGGAGATGGCATCCTCATCCTCCAGGGGTGTTCAAGATCAATACGGATGGGTCTTCTCGAGGTAATCCTGGGCATGCTGGTATCGAAGGAGTTGGGAGAGATAGTGCTAGGAATGCTTGCTTCATTTTTTCATGCTATAAGGGGATACACTCTAATAATTATATGGAGGCTCTTGCTATCTGTTGTGCTTTGGAACAAGGGTTGGCTATGGGTTGGCGGAGGATAATCCGTGAGTCCGATTCACGGATTATTATAAATTTGTTAAGGACTCACCATCTTGATAATGTTCACTTTGGAGGTTGACTTTGGTTGTTCAACAGATTCTTCAACTCTGTTGTAATTTGGAGTTTATCTCTTTTGTTCACATTCCTCGGGAATGGAATAGGGTTGCAGACTATTTGGCCAAATGGGCTTCTCAGTTTCGGGGAATTGGTCTGTTAAGGGTTGGGATAACCTCCCTTTAGACTGTTCTCAACAACTTCATAATTTACTTGCTGAGGATATGTCTGTTTGAGGTTTTTGTTGGCTATTTTTGCTAGTTGTTTGTTCACTGATGTAAGGTTTCTTTGATATAATAAATTTTTACCCCTTTTAAATTAAAAAAAATATTATAATTAATTTGAATTAATTAATTTTCCTAAGGTTTTGAACCTTTTGATTTTTAATTTCAAATTTTAATTTAATTTAATTAATTAATTTTTCATTTTTTAAATATCCCTAAGGTTTGTGCTTTTAATTTTAGGGTAAAATATTATATTCAATATTCAATTCTAATACCTTCCCTTTTTTATCGCTTTCATTACACACAAAGAAAATCCCATGGTTGCGCAACATACAAAGAAAATCCCATGGTCTAGGTTGATGGAAGTGATCGCAGATTCAAGAAAATTTGTGGCTTAGAGTAAACATCACAATTGTGGGCTTCTTCATTTTTTCTTGGCCATGTTAAGTGCAAAGAAAATCCCATGATCGTTCTCCAAATTTGGATTTGACAAAGGTGGTGAAATTGATCACGAATTGGAGCATTTACGTAGTTTTTGGTACTCTAGGATTCTGGGATTTCTTTCCTCTAATAATTTTATTAGCATGGTCTCGAGTAAGTGAAATATTCCAATGGATTTAAGGATGGATGGTGAGAACACCGTGACTGCACAAAATAAAAGACATATGTTCAATCTAAAAGATTAAAATTTTACCTCATGGTTGTGAGACTTAAAGCACATTTTGAAAAATTTCTTTCATTCCTTTTTACAATTAATAAATACATTGCAAACCTTGGCGAAATCAAAATATTATAGAGCAACCTTAAATTTGAATGAAATTCGGATTGATTGTGGTTTTGAGCAAGTTCTTGCCTTTTCTCTTTGTCGTGCCTCTTACAAAGAAAATCTTGCAACTATGCGATAAAATAATACTTGGCCAAAGTTGATCAAATTATCCATGGATTCACAAAAATCCACGAATTTGAGTATAATTGACTTTTAAACCCTTTCTCTTCACCGCACCACTTAAAAAGAAATCCCACAACCATGCGATAAAATAAGACTTATGGAAACTTGAGCAAATTGATCATGGATTCGAGCATTTTGTCGATTTAGAGCAATCGCATGGCCTAGAAAAATCTCATAGTAGGCTCACTCTTTTAAATTTCATGATGTGAAAATCAGGCAAAAGTCCAATATGTTCATAATTTCATGAAACTTTCCATACTTCTAAAATAGCCAAATGGGTACTCAAAACTATTAAGATATCTCAAACATTTATTGTGGAGCAAAAGATATTGTATTTTAAAATTCATTAGTTGTAACGAGAAATTACTATTTTTGGAAAAAATCACATCTAAAATTTTGCAAATCTGGTACCACTATAAATATGAGCTCAAGATATTTCCACCAGGCTTTGAATCACCTTAAACAGATTTTTCTATCAAAAGTTATGGCAATTTCAAATTTGAAGTAAATTTAGCGAAATATGAAATTTAAAGAACCCTAAAATTTATTTTAATATTTTCGACATTAAAAAAACCATTAAAATTTAAAAAATTTGAAACATTTAATCTGAAATAATACCATTGACATGCAAATATTAAAAAAAAAAACAATTTAAATCAATGTTCTATGCAAGCAATTTTGACACCTTGATGTAAGCAATTTTAAAAAATGATGATGCAAACAAAATTTAGAATTAAAACCAAAATACTTCATTAAGAAATCTGCCAAAGTATGTGGGGAAAATTTAAGACTTACAAACAAAAGATGATCCACAAAAATTTGACAATCAAATTTATTTAATAATATACGAGAAGTAAACTTAGCAAAATATTCAATGATTTCAGACTTCAAGAGGGTCCCCTCAAAAAATAAAAATTAATTATCAAAAGATCAAAATTTTATTATCAGTGGGGTGTGTTGCTTCTCAACAAAATCCTTGTATTTGCATGATAAATATTCTAGCTTTGCCTCTCTCATGATAGAGAATGTTGAGTATGATTTTAAGGTTATCATGAACGACTTATAATGTATCCATCATATATTTTGAAGAACCTGGAAATTGAGATGAAAATTAAAATCTAAACCATAAATAACATAAAATAAAGTAATATTCATAATTATACTTGTAGAAAGTGATATTACATGGCCAAAAGAATCTAACATTATCTAAAGTATTATTTATCATTTACACCATCTCAATTATTAAGGAAATTATTATAAAATGAAACCAACCAAACCTTCATAAGCATTTGATACCATTGAAAGCTTCATATTCTAATGATTTTACACCATATCAAACATTCTAAATGTAGGTTATTATTTGATTTTAAGAAACATCAATCCAATTAGAAATTTTCTAAAATTGTGTGTATGTGTGTGCATGCATGTGTGCATACATGTGATTATCTACTATAAATTCTTCTAATTCATACATAGATATTGAAGAAATATCTCACATTCAGAAGATGTATTCTCCTGATATACAACATTAGGACTTAAGTAACTTATTAGAGATTGGAATTAAAAAATAAAATAGACATCCAATGTAATTTTTTATTGATGGCGAGGTGTAAATGAGATTGGTCTTAAAAAACTAGTTATCACTTATCACATTCCCTATGAGACCTAATGTAATTTTTCATTGATAATTTGGTCAAGGTCCCACATTTTTATTATTCAAAACATTATTCACTTGTGACTTTATTAAGGATTGAATCTCTTTGTTTTAATATTGGTAAAATAATTTAGTTCTCAAGACAATTTCCATAAGCGACATGGATTAATCATTTCCATAATGGAATAATAAAGGCCATGTAACCTATCCAATTAAAAATTAGGTTACCTCTAGTACAACAAAATAAATATCACACTTTTAGCAATGCAAATGAAAAAATATACTATAAGAACCTAATGGATTTGGATAATCTAATAATCCTTCATGACAACCACCAAAAAGACCATATGTTTCATCTTCTAGTTTGGTCCTATAGAGGAAATACATAACTTTAGTGAAAAAAAAAGCTATTGAATAGTAGTTATAGTTGCTAAACGTTTGCAACTAGTCCATTTTTACAAGCATTTTGGGAGGTGATGGATCCTTACTCTCTTTATTTATAAATGTTTAGCATAATCCAATGTTTTAATGAGGACATCCATGATTTTAATCTATATTTTAATAATACTTTAAGCAAAATTTCAACAATAATTACACCAAATGAAGGACACAATATTGACTATGGTAGCTTTAGAGACTCTGTTAGAGTTGATTAATACCTAAAAATATTAGATGTATCTTTAGTATCTTATAATAAATAGTCAAAATTGAATAAATACTCATGCTAGCTATAATATGGTCATTTAGTTTTGTGGTATTGATAGAGTGTCAAGAAACTATCTTTTCATTAGTTCAATCATTATATTTTCTCATTAGCCCAGTCATAGAAAGTTACCTATGCACCCACTCTATACAAAGCTTTTCAACCTTTGTATCATTGTAGAAGAATTCAATGAACATCTATAAGATCAAGTTTCTCATGAAAAATATAGGTAAAACAAATATGCAAGAAGACTATAACATGATGTATATGTTAGGTATTACATTGAATCAATAATAGTCATATCAACACCATATTTTTGATATGATGAGAAACTAGTCATTTCTACACTAGTGGTCCCCATGGATGATTAGGATTATATCATCCTAACTAAAAATAATAAAAGTAACCTTAGAACTAGAAGATATATCTTATTTATTGTTAAGCCTTTTTCAATAGAGTGATATGAATTTCAAAGGAACAATAGAACAATATATGTACAAAAAACATGTGGATTCACTAGATGTCAACCACAAACTTTATGACTACAATATGTAATTAGATTATAAGCTACTAAAGGAGAATGATAGAGTTTTATCATACAAAGAACAAGAAACCAATTCTTCTCCATAGGAATAATTCATAATAAATCTTAAGGATCATCATAATGAGAAGCTTTCAAATTGTAAAACAAATGCCTACAAGCTTGCAGAGGGCTATTTTCCTATAATCTAAGAAAATAAGGCTCTAATAAAACTAAGTTTTCTATAATTGAAAGAATATACAATAATTCCTAAATTGGGATTAATCTAAGGGTCTTATTTTCATAACACATCATAATACAAAAGAGTCAAAAGAAATATTCAAAGCCTACATTAAAATAATATAGGTTATAAGATCCATATTATAGGAATTATAGTGTTGTATTTTAATTTATTTAAAATATTTTGACATGATGCATTACACGTATCTAAAAAAGATAGCTAAGTTTTTGAACTTGTAGGTGGATATATTAAACCATAGCTACTATCACTCTTATTTGGTTAGATTATACATTATGTTGTGTTGCTTCCAAATAAGAACTTTTTTAAATGACTCAATGATAAATGTACAATACATCTATATTCAAGTCACATAATAGGCATGTTGGTCCAAAGAGCAATTAGGAATGTGATTGTGGTGCACCTCCTATATACCATATCAACATAGAACTATAATTAATAAAATCCCATATAATTATATATATATATATATATATATATATATACATATATATATATATATATATATATATATATATATAGATATAGATATACATATATATATATATATATATATATATATATATATATGTATATCTATATCTATATATATATATATATATATATATATATATATACATATATATATATATACATATAATAAATCTAAGTTTCTACCCTACTAAATAAATTTGGATGGACTTTATTTTATGTAATTTAGTTTAGTCATGGTTGGTTTAATTGGCTAGTAAAGACCACACACTATTTTTATCAATTGATCATGATAAATCTATTCAAGAATCTACTATTATCCATAGTTGGGATTTCACTAAAATTTCAACTTGATCTCTATGTAAAAAAAGTATTTCTTCTAGTATGTGATATCATGCTCATCTCCTTTATCATTTCCAACTTTGTTAGCTAATATGTCATATTCGTTTATATTTTGTAATAAAGTTTTTAAAAAAGGGTAGAAAATATGTCTTTGGTTATAAAAATGTAAAATAAATAGATATAGGTCTTAATTGCTATATTAGTTACAAAATTGGAAGCACATTCAATTGCATTATAGGAAAATTTTGTAAATCTCATTGTTTTGTAGTCTACTATTTTGCTTTGTAAGGAAGTTTTGTGAAACATATAGGAGATTGGTTTCTTTTACAAATTATTTAAAAGGGGATATATCTTGTTTGCATCTTCAATACTAGGTATGAAAAGTGAAGCACATATAGATACATCCTAGGATAAGCTTACTTGTTTTTATATCTTAAATTTTTTCTCAAACTAAAGAATTTTTTTATCACTTTTGTAAGCATCCAAAGAAAAAATCATGTAGAATAGGATTTTTAATGCTTGCATATATTTACATATTCATTTTACATCCTAAAATCAGGTCTTGGCATTCAATACATGATAAGACATTATAGAGGATCTTTTGCTTCACATTAAATACTAGGTGTTTGCGAACTTAACCATCAAACTAGCTTTGTAGTGCATAATAAGACATCCCATAATTATGAGTGTGATATTGAGTGAAAATAGGTATGCACTATTGTGATCATTCTGATTTGCATGATCACATCTTTGGTGAACCAAATGTGAACACCACAATAGGTCCCAAAAGGCTTTCCTATCCTACCCAATACATATAATCAAGATAAATATTGTTGAACATTTAAGCAAGACCACCTATTTTCTTTGTATAGTTAGATCATATTAATCAATATTAAAAACATAACCAAGGGTCGGTCTTACTAGGGATTATATATGATCCCCTCAATATCTACAATATGATCCTATAGGCTAAATTGGGTATATTGTGAGTTTGGGCTACCAACTTCCCACATAGGGTCTCATGCATACTTTAAGCCTATAGAGGAATATAACATGATGAACTAGTGGGAGTAACAAAGAGGGTTTATATTACACATTGTGTACCATCTTGTATCACATACCCAATTTTCACTTCTACGTATCATTGTTATCCCATGTATCAACTATCTCTTATGTATTTATGGGTATATAGATAATGGTTAAGTATATAAGGACCTTTAGATTTATAGAAAGATACCATGAGGTATATAAGTTCAATAGGTATATAAAGGGAAGGTGATATAGGGGTATAAAAAAATATTATATTTCTTCTCTTAAGAAACATTTTAAACAAAATTTAATTTAATTTCCCTTCCTTCCCTAAGCCATGGCCAAGCGACACTATGTGACTCAAAGTGTTTCTTGCCAACTAGCTTGTAATATAAATCCTTTGGATGATTTTTAAGAGAACCATGCCATATGTGAAAACCCTATCTATAAAGAGGAAGATGAGGGAGACCTATAAATCAACACAAACAAGAGTTGAAAATATGATAAGATTAACAAAGCCAAAAAATAGAATCATTATAATTAAATTAACAATATTAACTATTAAAGTCATTATTCTACTATATAGTCATAGTTTATTAAATTCTAGCTCTACTGTATTGTTACAACAATTATTGAACTAAAAAAATGATATTTACACACACACACACACGTCTATGTAGACATAGATATAAACACACACACACATATACATTCACACATAAATGTGTGATCTCACCATAGTTGATTTCTTGCCATATAACAACAAATCAATAATCTAAAATCCAATGCATTATATTAAAAATGGTTTTCACAATTGAAAATGATTTAACTTTGGGTCCAGTAACTAATAACTAATTAGTAGTTCAAATTATAATTTTAATATATATTTTTTATATATATGCACATGAAGCCTTAGGTTTGTGATATGAATAATAACTTCATGAAACAACTTGTGATAATAGATGAGTTATGCTTTATAGTCGTGTAATAGAAATGGAACAACAAAATATTTGTCACAAGAATACAACTTTTTTACAAAGAATACAAATGTAAATGCACTACAAGATATAAGAACCACATAGTCATCTTGCCAACACTACAAATGTATATTATGTGGGGATGTATGGAATGACATGGCATATTATATTGTATTTATATGTAGCAAAAGAAGCAATAAAACAAAATCTTAAGGACTATAGAGAAAACCTAGGTCTATAAGGTTAGAATTATTGAAAGAGGAATATTGTAGAACCTCAAACAAATAATAGAAAGTGGATATCAATGTGATAAATATATAGAAAAATAAAATAAATAGTAATATAAGACGATCATAAACTATATAGAAATGTATAATAGCTATAAAAAAATTGTGAGATGAAACAATTCATAGCTAATCAAGATGCAGTTTCAAAACTAGTTATAGAATAATCTATTTTGATTCCTCTATAGCTAGAACCATATTATGATGCATAAGTGGTAATACTAGATGGATGCATATGTGCCCCTCACACCTAGAAATAAAAAGATATTTTCTACATATTATAGCAATTAACATTGATACATTTGTTCCATAGTTTTGTTTATCTATACTTATGAGTGACATAAGTATTAGAACTAAGGTAAGTTTGACACTATAGTGGTCATGACACCACAAGATAAATGAAATTATGATGAAGTTTAATTTTGTAAGAAAAACTATCATTCATCTATTTAGTGAGAAGTCTATATGGGGTCCAAGGAAGACATGGTAAAAATGTTATGAAATCATCATCCTTTAAAACATTAGTAACCCCTACTTCAATTATATCATTACTCTCACTTTGAAAATTATGGTTCCTATTGCATCAACCTTGAATTTTTAAACTTAATGTTTATATTGGCTTAAGCTATAAAATAAGCTTTCTTGACAATCCTATATAGGTTGTGTTCCCCTCAGTGAGTGCTCTTATTGGTGATATTAATAAGTTAATCTCTATCACATTATTGAACTCATATGAATCCATATCAATTGAATTTTCTATTGCTATAAGCTATAGTAGAGATAGATGATATAGCTTGAGGATTTCTACATGAAATATTGGATGTTTCCCAAAGTAAGAACATCAAGAAAAAATTATTTTCAATTTCCATACAACATATTATGTGAGGATCATAGCATAATGGTTTGACCTTCCAATGAGGGCTGTATAAATATTCATTCCTCAGGTATATATAAGCCTTATCTTCAACTTAAAAATTGTTTTTTTCTATTATGGTCATGGATTTCCTTTTATTTTATGTTTTTGATGATCTATATTTTATTTACCTGAGTCTAAATATGTTGTACTTGTTAGAGAAATCACTCATAATTATTTGCTTGTTTAACCTATGCTACCATCATGGTATTAGTTAGAATATGAAAGGAATTTTTTATGTGGGTGTTGGGGTAAATTTTAAAACAACTTGGAAAGGGCTATGCCTTATTGAATTGTGTAGAGCACTAGTGTAGGAATGATTAATGTATGGTAAATATCATCCCATGTATAAAGTAACTAATGGTTATTAGAAACACTAATATCATATTGATCATTTCATTCTATTGATCTATTTTGGGATATAATGGTGTGGAATGTTGTAACTTGGTATCTAGTTGATTCTAGACATCGTGGTAATATTTGTTTACAAACCATAAATCTTGATCCAAAATAATGAGCTTAGGATGGAAAAGTTTCAAATGTGTTGAAAAAATAGTCTTGTAGTCTCCATTGCATCAATGATCTTGTATGGAACCATAATTGATATTTTGATTAACTTTTCCATGACCACAAGAATATTGGCATGCCAAGGCTTGGTCGTTGATAATCCTAATATATATTCCATACTAGTGGAATCATATATCCTTTAAAGAACCAACAAGGGTATGTAGAGTCATAAATACCTTGTGGTTATCTTTATAATAATACATGACACATTATTTGAGTAGATCTCCACTTCCTAGAACATGTTAGACCAGTGAAAGTACTATTGTAGTGTCACAAATATATATCTAATGTTAAAGTATCCATCCAATTTGAAGTAGCATAATTTCTAGATGAGTAGCTAACATAATGTACCAAAATACACATAGAACTTTTTAAAATGTTGTAATAACCTACATTCTAAATATGGTGGTCTACTACTAACTTACCCTATATTATTCAGTGACTCATGTCAATAAATTCCATATTATTAGGGTATAATTTATTCCATTAATAAACATTATGACCTTTGGTATCTACAACTAATAGTAGCATCTCTACTATTATACACCTTAGGTATTCTAGTATATATTTCTCCTTACTATTGTGATGATTGATCATAAGTTCAAAATATTATATGTAGGACATTCACTTAATATAGAATGAATTATCTAGGTTACTCTATGTATACATAAATTATAGTCTTGTAATTAGAATGAATGGTGGTTTCCTTATCCATTATTTAGTGAAAAAACTATTGAGAAATTTGAACAATGGTGTACTCATTCTTCTTGTATAATGGGTAGCATTAATATATGTTTGAAAGGGTATTAGAATATAGGCCATCAAATTTCCCATATAAATCAATATGGTACTAATATTATAGTATCTTGCACCTATTTTACCTTTAAAAGGATAAGTGATGTTTAGCATAATGAGCATTGTTATACAACAAAGATATTATTTGAGCTTGTTAAATACATGCTATTGTTATAAAGTCCAATTATACTTTACCTTCTCATAAAAGACTTTATTAAGAGTCCATGAGACATGAGAATTTTAGCACAAACCTATGGTAGACATTGTGAAGGGCTTGAAAACTTCTATGTTCTATTATATTATTTAGATTTGGTCAATCCTAAATGACATAGATCTTCTCTTGATCTATATGCATGCTATTACATTTAATTATGTAGCCATGGTATGATAGCATTGTGATGCTAAATTTACACTTATACATATTAGTTTGAATCTTGTATTGGCATAGAATCTAGTGAATGGTGCATGTGTTAAATTCTCCTAGAAAGTATTGCTAAAAATAAGAATGTCATAAAGGTAGATGGTTATTAATAACATTATGAAGGTCATATGGTATTATATATAAGGCCATAAATATCTAGGTGCATTGATAAAGACAAATGGAATAAACAATGACTCATATGTTTCCCCTCTACTTTTAAAGATTGTATTCCTTATGTCTCTACAGTTTAAAGGAAATTAATGGTAACCCCACTTGAGATTGATATATGTTAAATTTTGATCCTCATAGAGCTATTATAATAACTTGTCAATGCATCACAAAGGGTACATGTTCATATTATTTTGTTCAAATCTCTATAGTTGATATAAAGGTATTATACCCACTCCTTCCTTGGCACTAGGAAAATGAGACTACCACAAGGGGACTAGCCTAATTGATGATACAATAGGATAATATGTAGTGTTGATCTAGGGTCAAAATTAATTTGATACTTTATTGAGAAATGTAGTGGTACTTCCTATTGATTCTTGAAAACATCTAAATATGTATGTGAAAGGACATCCATTCATTGTATCTATGCTAAATATATTGTAGATGGTTTGATAAGACTAGAATTATTGATTCCATGCTTCTTTGGTGGATCCATTACAAAAACTAAGTTCATTGTATGAGAAATCAATATCTTACATTGTTCTAATGATACTAGTGTTAATTTATGAATGAGATTGATTAGTCATTTAGTGATAAAACATGTATGATATTTTTAGAAGAACATCATATACATCTAATGTCACTATGTTATAGGTGGTTTTTCCATCATTAGTGTAATGCACTAGCAAAAAACTCTTATATCCTTCTCTTGATGAAGCTACCCTAGTAAGCATCTTGCCTTTTATCTAACACTGATTATGATTTATAGGTGCTCTTATGTTTAGAATATTTAGTGTTTGAGGTATTAGTAGCTAATATGTTTTTGTGCTCAAGTATGTGGATTTTATATCCTCTTCATAATTTGTTATAGAATAACAATCATGGATCTCAAGCTACAATATTAGAGACTAATATTGGACTTTATATTTAACATAATTGTGACTCAGAGTCTTGCGATAGTTGCACCAATTTCACTATATTTTATTTTCTATTATCTTGCACTACTTTGGGTTTCCTTGATTAGATGGCACTGATGATCCCTTTAGAATTAGAATTGTATATAAACATGCAATAAGTTATTTAGATTTTAACATTGATGATAACATTTATAGCACTGATATTAGAACATTTTGCTTTTCTTAGCAATTTTCTTCTAACTTCAATGTGAAGCAAAATGCTTACATCAAATATGTCCATTGGAAAGAAATCCATCTTCAAACATATGTAGTAATGGATCTTATTTAGATGGTTTAGTACCTTAAGCTTTTCATCATCATTGATGTGAAGTCAATTTAGAATTTCATACTATTAGATATATTGGTATTCACACTATCACAAATTTTTAAAAAAATATTTACTTAATCCTTGTAATAGTGTTAGGGGTAGAAGTAAGTGCAAACCAATCTTACAAACATTGTTTGTTGTTTGCTTCATTGATGAACCTACTACTAGTGGATTCTAACTAATAGGTAACCAATTATATCATCTTTAAGGATATAAAAGTGATCCTATAAATATCAATTTGGATGATAAAATATATACCTTTAGCTAGTAGAGTTGGATATCCAACTATTTGGAAATTTTCAAACCTAAGAAGACCAATATGCCAATATTGATTTTCACCTTGAGTAGGCTATAGCTTTGAAGGATGTAGGTTTGGTAGTTTTGGATAGAGCTACCATATTGATTATGAAATCGTAATATTACCTAAATATGCTTTTCTTTATTCTTTTAGTGTATCCCAAATGATATTCTTGATGTTGTATGTCTTTGTATATATTGGGAATAATTTTTTCATCTTTATTTTTAATTTATAGATTTGGAATTCTTTGGGATACTTGGAAAAAAAAACTTGGTGTGTCTATATTTTGATAATAAAAATATCTATGAGTACAATCCAATGATGAAGCATACTAAAATTCACGTTGTTAGCACAAATCACTATAGAGAAGATACAATAAAATAAAAGAATCAAATTGATTAAATACTAGTATAAGATACCATTTAATCTACACCATGGTTCCTATGGTGTGATGGCATAGATAATAATTCACTAAATGAGAGTTATGAAAATATACGAGTTATACTTTAGAATTATGCATTAAAATAGGGCATGATAAAATATTGCTCATCATAATGTAATATTTATTATGAATAATGTATATATAGTTATACTGCATAATATAAGACCTACATTGACATGTTTAAAATAGTGCAAATTTTTAGTACATGTGATACATGGCATGGCAGGTCACAATGCACTTCATTATTTATAGTGAAAGAAGAAGAAAAATAAAATCACATGCATTGAAGGATAACCTAGATATAGAGAGGGATAAATATGGAAAGAGGAACTTAGAAAAGGTGTTGGAGAATATTACATTATTTAGTACATGCTAATGTACCCCCATGGTAACTTTATGGTACAAATGTAAATATGTACAAGTGTCTATGGGTACGATATGCACAAGTGTCATGTAATTAATAGTTCAAATATGTAATGTGATAAAGTGCACAAGTATCATGTAATTAAGTGTGCAAATATGTAATGTGAGAAAGTGCACAAGTGTCATGTATTATATGTGCATGTAGATGTGTATAAGTATCATGTTAAAGTGTGCAAGTGTCATAGAGTTAAGTGTGCAAGTAAATAGAGAGTCAAGTGTCATGTATAAAAGTGGCAAGATGAGAAGCCAAATGACATGTGAGGATTTTCTTATATAAAGAATAGGAAAGGTTACAAGTCCCAGATAAATGAGGAGTGCAAGAGTCAAGTATTGAAGAGTCACCTTTATAAGGTTATATATTGGAGGGAAAAGTCCACGAAATACATGGAAAAATATTTAGATTATGTATGAAATATTCAAGCATGAATAATAAATATTGTATGCGTATTTTGAGCAAATATACTATAAGTGTTATTCATGTTATTGCATGAATTAATTTTACCATTTTATATTCATATTAGATATCTTATTGAATATTATTAAAATTCATATTGGCCAACTTATATTTTTATTGCTCTTGTATTTAATTCTATTCAAGATAAAAAATATTGGGACTAAGATAATCTGGATTAAATTTCAATAGTGGTATCAGAGCTATTTTGAGTAGAATGTATTGCTACCATCAAAGGAAGTCTTCAATGTGATTTTATATTAAGAGTCATGTGAAAAAAACATTGACTCATAGTTTTTGCAAATTTCAAATTTACAAGATTGATCTATAATATATGTCTTAGTTTAATTAGAAAACATTTGAGAAATATTTCAATATATGCTAGACTCTATATATTTGGTTCTAAAACTAATGAAGACAAGGACTCAAGCCAGAGAATAAGCTTAGAAGGGCCAACTCTAAAGAAATTTTAACATTAGGGGACATTCAAAGTCATCCTTATATCATTTGGATTCTCTAGAAAAGAGGAGAATCACATAAAATAATTATAGTGGTCCCAAACCACCATTGGAGGATAAAATGTTCATAAAAATTGCATTCAATGAAGTGTCCAATAGCTTTTAGATTATTGAATAACATATAAAATAAAACATCCTTATATATTAAGTTGGATGAAGTATCCAATAACTATTAGATTATTGGAGGATGAAAGAATCCTCACATATATATAGAAGTTTGTGACCAAGTGGACAAAGAGATTAAAGCACCAAAATTTATTGTATGCATCAAAGAATTTGTGGCCAGGAAGACAAATAGATTGAAGCACCAAAGAGGTATTGTATGCACCAAATACATCAAGGCTAAAAGAAAAATCAATGCATTGAGTATAGCCATCAAGGCTAGAGTAGTGTCAAAACATTGAGAAGAGCTATCAAGGTTAGAGAAAAGTTAAAGCAACAAGTTGTAGTAGTTTCATAACATTAAGCAGAGACACCAAAGATAGAGTAGTGTCATAGTATTAAGTAGATCCAAGCAACACTGAGTATAGAGTTGTGTTGTCATTACCAAATCGTGCTAAGCTATATGAACTAGACTGAAGCCGAACGAGTTAGTGTAGGGTAGCAATAAATGAATTTCTAGCCATTTTATACATTTTGGTATGCACCTACAATCTGAGTAGTTTCATTTGTCTTGGTATTGAATTGATACATTTGAAAAGACATCATTAATATTCACTTGATTTATGACAAGTATTTGAGAAGCTAGGGTGGTGTAGTAGTGAATGTTTTTGCATTCTTTAATGCCTTGGAGAATATTACGTTGGAGCATTCTCATTTTTTATGCAGTGCAATCAATAGAGAAGACCTAATTTTGGTAAAATTAAAGGTATGGAATCTTAAATTTTTTATTTGGTGCATGAATAGAGTGCTGAGGTTATATTTGATTATTTAAGAACCTTAGGAAGTTTAATTAAAAGATGGAGAAAAAAGGAATTCTACCACACTAGTTTTTAGGTGGGAGTTAAAAGGACTTCAACCTCATTTATGAAAAATTGAAAAATATATTTTAAATTGATATATTTTATATTTGCAATTAAGCTTGTAATTTATTTCAAATTTTTTATTTTTGAAATTTTTGATATGTATTTGATTTTGGAGAGATAAGGTTTTCTACTCCAAAAAGGAAAATTTTAAAATTTGGATATTTAGAAAATTTGAAAATTGAATACTTAGAAAAATTGTAAATTTAATAAAGTATGGAGAAAAGGTTTACTACTTCAAAAATTTGAAAATTTTAAATTAAAAAAAAAAAAATCGGAAAGGATTTGAAAATTTGAAATTGCAAGTTTACAAATTGCAATTGATTGAACTTCAGAGTGAAAAGGATCTTGACTTCAAAGAATTTGCAAATTTATTTTTGAAAAAGGATTAAATTTTTTATTATTTGCAATTTGATTAAACCTTGGAGTAATAAGGAATACTCTTTCAAAAGTTTTTTAAAACTATGGATATAATAAGTATTCAAGTAGAAAACAACATATCAATAGAAAATATGAAACTCATTTATGAAGATAACAAATATAGAATATCTTTTATATTACATCAATGGTTGCATTATTTTCTCAAGAATACTAATGATTATGATTCCAAAACTACAATTTGGGAGCAAGGATTGAAATAAAAATATGAATATTATAAATAGTTGAAATGTAATCAGTAATAGAATTGGGCATGTAGAAGCAAGATGTTGGAATCTTTATCCATGCAAATTTTGTGGAAGAAATAATCATTCTCTAGCATTTTTTTGATATAAGGAAAACAAATATGAAAACTTAGAAAAAATATTATTGATGAGATTAGACAATCTTCTTCAAAGTCTTATTTTTGAAACAATTCCAAGAGTCATAAAAAATGAAGCTAAATGGTTCAAAGATCAATACAAGAAATAATATCAAGAGTTTATGAATGTTAGGATTCAGATGATTAAATACTCGACTCTTGCACTCCTCACTCATCTAAATATTAAGAGTTACCTTTTTAAGGTTATATGTTGGAGGTAAAAATCCATGAAAGACATGGAAATATATCTGGATTATGTGTGAAATATTCAAGTATGATTAATAAAACTTGTATGCATATTTTGAGCAATTCTACTATAAGTGTTTTCATGTTATTGCATGAATAATTTTAGCCATTTTATATTCATATTTGATATTTTATTTAATGTTATTATAATTTATATTGGCCAACTTATATTTTGATTGCTCTTATATTTGAGTTTATTCAAGATTCCAAATATTGGGATTAAGATAATTTGCCTTAAAATTCAACAAGTGGAATAATAGAAAGTGAACATCAAGATGATAAAGAAGTAGAAAAATAGATGAATTGGACTAAGATAATCATAAGCTATATAGAAATGTACATTAGTGAGAAAATAATTGCAAGGTAAAATGGTTCAACTTCCTAACTGATCAAGAAATAATTTCAATGGAAATTATAGAAATATTCATTTTTCTTCTTTTACATCTAGCATTAACTTGTAAATTTACAAGTGGAAAGAATGAATGGAAGCATATATTTATTCGATGGTTGATACCGAAAAGATGCTTTCTTTGAATTTTGGCATTCAATGATGAGACATGGTATTTGCATCACATGTTGTTTGTTTATGTCCATAATATCTATAGATATTGATTCCAATACAAGGTTTCTATCATAACTATCATGATGACAGGTCAATTTGGTGCCATACAAAATGATAACACCACAAGATGAAATGATGGTTATTTGTCTAGTGAGAAGTCTAGATGGGTGCCAAGGGATATAATTTGAAATTTTTATGGCACCATCATACTCAAAAATACGAGTAACCTCTACATTGTTTAGATCATTAACCTTTACTTAATATGGTTGTAGACATTATGAAAACTATTTTGTAGTACTCAAGAGCATTGATTAAAGGACCATTACTATATTTTGAGGTTTTGCAAAGCAAAAATGAAGACAATGGATAATAATAACTCCAAGTCTACTAAAAAATAAAATAAAATAAATCTAACCTAACATACATCTTTTAATCAATCTTCCATGTTTATCTTAATGTTTTAAATTTTGGATTTAGATAGAGTAACCATTTCTAACATGGCTAGAAAAAACAATGCTTGCCACAAGACAATGAATATCATAAGACCTTTATGTTTACTATAAGTTGGTTTACCTATTTTGAATTTAGTGTCATTATATGTTGTTCTACAAATATGTGAAATATATTACACATATATCTTACCAAATTTGTGCTTATTATTCCAATTCAGGAAAGGCGATGGCAGTTGAATTATCCAAATTGTATTTAATTGGAGATAGATATTAACTTAGGTTAAGATTGATTTTCAAATGGTTTACTTTGACTTAAAGTGAGAATAAAATTTGGATTGTCTATTTTAAAATTTAGACTTTAAATATTTTTGTTGCTTGTTCAATTCTCTTATTTAATAAATAAAGCGGTTAAAAAATATATGAATTTAAAATTTTGCGTTGAGGAATTTATAAGAGTTTTATTAAACCACAAAATAAGTTAACAAATGACTTCATTTTGATTTTTATAAATAAGTTTAATGGAAATAATATTTATTTTTCAAGTACTTTAAATTATTGAGGGATGTTTTCCATACTGTTCAACATAGATTTTGGACCTCATACATACACACATATACATTCTTCAATAACTATTACTTCATATTGGACATTTGAGTAGCACATACATGCAAAATCAAAATGAAGTCATTTGTTAACAAGTATATGTGTGTATGTATGAGGTCCAAAATATATGCCATATGATATATCTTGTTTATTTTCCTTGCTACAAATGGCAAGCATCCCACTTCACATATACAATTAATAATAAAATTAAACAAGTAAATACTTGAACTTCTTTATATATTTTCATTTGCCACTAGTGCAAAATTACCTTTTACTTATATTTATATAAAAAAAAAAAAAAAATTGCATTGAGTTGATTTGACACAAAATTAAAAAGGAACAAATATATTTGTTTCACACTTGTACTTAAAGGAGAATATTATAAGTAATTTTAATATTGGTGCAAATTAACCCTATATATATATATATATATATATATATATATATATATATATATATATATATATATATATATATATATATATATATATATATATATATATATTTGTTATTTTTTAATTAAATATATTATTGTTATTACTAATTTTTAAAAATATTTCTACATAATTTTACTTGAATTTCTTTTGGATGGTATTTTTTTTTTGTTAAAGGACTTCCTCATATAATGTGTTACCATGGTCTTTTAGAGTACTACTTAGCCATGTTTCCTTTTTCAATAATGTCTTCTTCATATTCATTATACTTATAATACATTTTGTGAAACATTTTTAAGATGAATATGGTGAGATCAAATTTATTTATTATAATATTAGACATGCAACTACCACATCAACCTATCATCATCCATATAAAAAAACATATCTAGCCTATAATATGTTTAGGAATTATCTATGAATCTTGAGAAAATATATCAAAGAGATAATTCAGAGGGAAAATTACTATAAATATTGCATACTTAGCTAAGGATTTGAGATAGTCAACCTAAATTTTTTTTTTTTTGTAAGTGATATATTCTACACATTCATCAATAGTTTTGACTTACACAAGCTCCCTCTTTTACTTATATATTCTTCTCATTTTTTGTTATAACATTTTCAACTCTTTTAATAGGGATTCTAATCCTTTATTTATAAAAAACAAAGATAGCTAGAGGTAGATTAAGGATATTTTTATGAATGTTAAAATTGGCAAGGAAAGGGGAAAATACCTTGCATTGCATTTAGAATCGCTTTTGATATTTATTTATTTTAAAAAACAAACGTAGAGGTAAATTAGGGAAAATTTTGCATTTATAATTGCTTTTAATCTAGTGTTCCACTACAAATTGGGATATTTTTATGCATTGTGGCATACCAATAGAAATTATAAAACACAAACTTTCAACTCTCATTGTTTATGGTACTATTCCAAATGTATTCAAAAAAAAAAAATGTCCTTAAGTAATTATTTACCTTAAAATCATTCATTTAGTGAACCTCCAAGCATGTACTTGTAAATAAGTATGAGACTTCTACATGCATTGCCCTATCCTGATGAAATCTTGAGATAATATCCATCTACTCATCACCTTCTTAGACACTCATAGAGGTGAATGACTATGTAATTATATGAAAATGGTTTCTTTAATAATTCTTTGTATTATATTGTGAGGCTACTTGTTTGCAGAAGAAAATAGAGCTTTTGTTGCTATTATATATGGAAAAGATATTGAAGAAATGTGGTTGCGGATTCTTTTCCCATGCCAATTATATGGATGTTCAATCTTCAAAGCCACTTTTCCATATCTTCCTTTAAATTTATAGGGTATTATGGATCGCTATGAGGGGATATTTAGTGATCCCATGGGACTACCTCCTAAGGGAACACATGATCATTCCATCCACCTTATTATAGGAAGTCAACATCCTAATTTGTGTCCTTATTGTTATCACTAGCTCTAAAAGTCATAAAATAAGAATCTAGTTAAACAAAATTTGGAACAAGGAATCATCCATCCAAGTATCAGTCCATATTCCTCTTTAGTTATGATGGTATGACATAAGTAGAATATGGAATGTGTCTTAATTTTAATCCTCTAGATAAGGTCACCATTAAATATAAGTTTCCTATCCCTATTACACATGAATTATTAGATTAATTGCATGATGCTAGATACTTTACAAAATTAGACTTGTGTTCTAGGTTTCATCAAATTAGGGTTAGGTAAGAGGATATCCCTAAGATTGTGTTTCATACACATGAATGTCATTATGAGTTCTAGTCATGATTTTTAGTCTCACTAATGCTCCTACTTTTTAAAGTCTAATGAATTTTATCTTTCATACTTTTCTTCACAAGTTTGTCCTAGTTTTATTTAATGACAGTTTAATGTATAACAAGTTCTAGTAGGATCATCTAATTCATGTTGAATTTTTTTTCACCTATTATAAAAGGGAAAACAACTGTTAAAAGGTTCAAATGTTCCTTTGTGGTCTAGGAGGTAAAATACTTGGGACATATAGTAAATAAATAAGGATTCAAGGTAGATCCTAACAATATTAAATCTATGCATGATTGGACCTTATCCAATTATCTTAAATAGATCTATGGACTTTTAGGACTCATGGGCTACTACAAAAAATTGTTTACAATTATGGCAAGATTGGAACTCCTCTCACTGATCTCACTAAAAAGGATATTTTTTTTGGTCTGAAGATACTTTCCAAGTCTTCTAAGCCCTTAATGAAGCTATGTGTACCACTCCTATTTTGGCCACTCCTAACTTTAGCAAACCTTTTATAATTGAGTGTGATGCTTCCAACATAGGTATTGGAGTTGTTTTGATGCAATATAGACACCCATTAGCCTTTGAAACTAACTAAATTTTTGGTAATAATTTGGTATGGTCCACTTATGAGAAGGAAATATTAGTTGTTTTACATACCATAGAGAAATGGAAGCCTTATTTGGTAGGGAATCATTTCATTATCAAGACCAATCATAGCAACCTTATGCATTTCTTATAGTAGCATCTCTCATACCCTAAATAAAATAAATGGATTACCAAGCTCTTGGGTTATGATTTTATCATTGAATACAAGAAAGAAAAGGAGAATATGGTGGTTGATGCCTTGTAAAAAAATATTATGATGTTGTTGCTATCAACGCCATCTCTAGTCCTCTTCCATAATGGATTTCTCAACATTTAGAAGATTTGCTTTTTGACCTAGAGAATATGTAGATCATTCAAGAAAGAGAGGTAGACTCATCATTGAACTCTTATTTCTCATATACTAATGGAGTTATTTGCAAAAAGTATCACATTTATCTTCCTGAGTCTTTAGTTATTAAGTCAAATGTTCTCTAATAATTGCATGCATCTCCTTTGGTGGGACATTTAGGATTCTTGAAAATATACCAATGGGTGAAGTAATATTTTCTTAGAAAGGATTAAAAACAAATATCAAGATGTTTGTGGCTTACTGTGACGTGTATTGATATTAAAAAATGAGAGACAGTTAAATATTTTGTATGGTTGCAACCCTTGCATATCCATTACTACCAATGAGAGCACATATACATAGATTTCATTAAGGGACTTCCCAAATTTAAGGGTAAAATATTTATGTTTATGGTAGTAGATTACCCTTCCAATTATACTCATTTTTGTGCATTACAAATATCTATTTAGTAAGTACGATGAACAAGGTATTTTTTTATTGTATTTTTATATAGTATACCCAAAAACAATGTGAGTGATTGTGACCCTATCTTCACAAATTTTAGAAAAAATATTTTTTATTAGTGCTGCCAAGTTGAGTATGTCCTCTTATTGTCACCCTTAGTTAGATGGTTAGGCAAACATTGATAATAAATGTTAAGGTACTTACCTCCATTGTTTTATTAAAGAAAAGAAATATCACTGGTTTCATTAGCTCTCATTAGCTAAATAATGGCATAATACTTCTTAACATTCATCCTTCAAGATGTCCTCATTTGAAGCATTATATACTTAAAAACCTCCATCAGTGGTAGACTATGTTCTAGGATCCTCCAAGATCATCCAAATAGATTATTTGTTATAGCAATGGCGTCTTGTGCTTTAGCTTCTTAAAGATAACTTGACCTAGTCCTAGAACTACATGAAACAATAGTAGAATTCACATTGTTATAAAAAAAATTACCATATGAGATGTGGTCTTTTTTATGCCTATAACCCTTCAAGCAATTTTCTTTGACCAAGTCTTGTCAAAAGTTGACTCATCAATTTTATGGACCCTACAATGTTGGTCATCATATTTGTGAAGTGTCATATCAGTTGGAGATTCAATCATCTTCCCAAATCCATCCTAGATTTCATGTATCTTTTTCAAATAAGCTATTGACTAAAAGGTGTAGTCCTAGATGAAGCTTCTAGTGCCTAATGAAGCTGGTCAAATCACTTTCCAACATAAAGTAGTATTGCAATCTAAAGTTTGTTATCTGTGGTTTTGAAAAATTTAGGAACCTCATAAAGTGGGAGGACCTTCTAGAAGAATATGTTACATTGGAGTTATCATCTTAGAATGCATTGACCCATTGGGGTGAAAGCACGACATGATAGGGGCACCCACACCTTGCATAGAGTAAAATAATATGAAGCATCACATATGGGTGGACCACTTATGAGGTAATATTTAGGTTTTTTAATTAAGGGTATCTCCTAATCATATAATATCCTTGATGCATGTAACCCATCACCATCTAAGGCTAGGGGGTTTATAGGGAAAAAAATTGCAATAAAAGTAAAATGCAAGAAAAGTAAACTTTGTAAAAATTTAAAACCTAAGCTATATGGGTGATGCACCAAGAAAAATTCCACTTTCTCGATTACAAGAAATTTATCATAAATTTGTTTTGAACTAAAAACACAAATACAAGAATACCCTAAAACTGAAGGTTCTCCTTCAACAAGAGGAATGAGTGAGCTGAGGTTTAGCGGGTGCGGCGGGAGTGAGGGTTTGAATTTTTTGGGCAAGAATCTCAGCCAAGGTGGTAGAGGTAGAGCAGGTATAGAAGGGGTGGGTGGGAACCTCAAGCATGGATCAAGTGAGGATCCAGAGGAAGCCAGTCAGGCTGCAACAGATTTGGAGGCGAGCATCACACGGGGGCCCGACCCTCCTCAGAAAGACCCCGACAAAAAATATACGAAGGACAATACGGGGCCCAAGAAGTGGTTGTATTTTTCTGAGACTCTTAGAGGAAAAATAAAGGAGGTTCTCTCTCTTCCACCCCTAGTTCCAGTAAATAATAAAATTTTAGCCCTGGCAAGTTCCATGAGCCTTTTTATTTTAATGGAAAAATTCTCCCTGGTAGGCAAGTTTTTTGGAGGTAGTTCAGACATGGAGACTATCAGGGCTTGGGCGACGGGTAAATGATGACTGGTAGGCAGCTTGGAGTTGGTAGCTCTAACTCAAGGGTTCTTCATTATCTTTTTTAACAATATGGAGGATGCTAACCACATTTTAACATGAGGTCCTTGGTTTCTAGGCAAAAGGAGCCTTTTTCTCAGATGATGGGGTGATGATTTCGACCCTAAAAAGCAAAATATTAACATTACCCCTATTTGGGTTCGTCTCCTAAGTCTACCTGCCCAGTTCTTCAATGAATATTGGATGTAGGGCATAGCCAAAACTATAGGGAACCTGATCTCCATTGACCATGCGACCTTGGCTAGGACAAGGATGACTCATGCACGAATCTACGTAAATGATAATTTGAATAATGAATTACCAAGGTTTTTGGAGCTATAGTATGGATAATACTATAGAAAAAATCTGGTAGAATAAGAGAACAAATTGAAATTCTATGCATAATGTAAAAATCAAGGACATCTATGCAATCAGTGCCCTAACCTAGCAATGAATAGAGAAAAGCAGAAGTAGGGAATGCTAGATAGAGGAAATTGGAGGAGTTTCCCAGGAAGAGGTGATTTCAATCAGGAAAACTATGTCTACCAAAAAAATAAAAGAGATGGTGCAGGGTCCCAACAAGATAAAGAAAAATAACAGGTTGTTGGCAACCAAAATACTCAGGTAAGTTCCAATCCTCTAGTTTCAAATAAATTTTCAATTCTATCCAATATGGGAGTAGGAGGATTATCGGAATACATGGAATCCCAGACACCTTCGAGCTAACCTTTATGACTCTCTCGAATCCCCATCCAAGTCGGGATCCTCAAACCCTAATGCTAAAATTACTGTAAGCCCCGTGGGCATCACAAATCCAAACCCTAATGCATAATCTCTAGAATCCACATCCAAGTCAGGATCCTTAAACCCCAATGTTGGAAATACTTCAAGCCCAGTGGGCATCCCAAAGCCAAACCCTAATGTTGAAGAACTTAGGAAGAAATTTGAGGCATTGGAAAATAAAAAATTTCATCTCCCTAACATCATCACTAGGAGCCAAGTGAATCCTACTGAGGGGCCATCTTGCAGACGAGGGGAATACAGGAAAAAAGGAGAAGATTTGTATGTAGGGGTTGAGATATGTGAAACTCTTCAGACTGAGGAATATGGCAGTCCGGTTCTACAATAAATTACCTCCCCTCAGTTTAGTTCTAAACAAACTAGGAGCATTGTGAAGTCTCCTAATAGATTTTGGCAGTGAAAAAAGAAGAGGGAGAATATCAAATGCTGAGCATAAAAAAAATAAAACTGATAATGATATTGCCAATGGAAAACAAAGAACCTTGTTTCAACAGGTTATTTCGGGTTCTGAAGACAACAAATTAGGAAAACCCCCTCAAGGGAGGGGGAGAGGAAGAAATCCCAAAAAATCTAAATGAAGTTCCTCTCATGGAACATGAGAGGCCTCAATGGCCTGCCCAAATATAGGAAAGTCGATGCAATAAGAAATCAAGTGAATCCAACTATTATCATGTTGCAAGAAACAAAAACTGATGAGATTCAGTCAAAAAATAGTAAAAAAAATCTGGAATCAAGGGGAGATGGTTTGCAAATCATCCAGAGGAGCATCTAGAGGCCTTATGACTTTGTGGGATCCTCGGATAGTAGAAGGAATCATTATTCAAAAATATGACAGGGTTCTTAGTGTTTTATTTAAGGAAATAAATAGTAACAGGTCGTGGATCTTTTCAAATATTTATGCCCCAAATTCAATTCAAGGGAGAGCTCTACTATGGGAGTACTTAGGTAATCTGAGTGAAATCTTCCATAATGTCCCTTGGATTTTGGTTGAGTATTTTAACACTCCTCTTTACCCTTCAAAAAAATGGGTGGAAATGGACTACCTATCAGGAGCATGGATGAGTTCAATAACTTTGTGAACTCCAACATGTTTATGGATGTAAAACTTAGAGGAGCGAATTATACATGGAGCAATCAACAGATAGGTTGTCATCTCATTCAAGAAAGGCTTGATAGATTTTTTCTATCAAAGGAAGCTACAACTTTGTTCGATGATTCTACCCTACAAGCCCTTCCTAAAATTATCTCTGATCATAATCCCATTTTGTTGGAGATACCTAACTCTATGTACTTCAAGAAACCTTTCAGATTTCAATCTATGTGGATCAAAAATTCTAGTTTCAGAGAGAACTTAAGTCAGTGGTGGCAGCAGCCTGTTAGGGGTAGTGCAGCTTTTAAACTTACTAGCAAATTAAAGTTTGTTAAGGAAAATATTTGAACTTGGAACAAAGAGGTCTTTGGGAACCTCTTTGAAAATAAAAAATAATTTTTGAAAATTTTGAAGATAATTGATCAGAGGATCCAACATGGTGATGCTGATGAAACTACTAGACAGGAGGAACAAACAAAACTAGTAGAGTTTCATAACATTTTGGCCTGTGAGGAAATCTATTGGAGGCAAAAATCAAGGGCTCTTTGGTTGAAATATAGAGATTCAAATTCCAAGTTTTTTCATGTCACCATGCTTAGAAACAGAAGCAATAACAATATAAAATTAAAAAAAAAAGCAGATGGTTCTATTACTCAAGATTTAACAGAAATCAAAAAGGAGGCAGTAACTTATTTCAATTCTATCCTTGGTCAGGAATCACAATGCAATGAGGAGACCAAAGATATTCTCTTGCAATCCATTCCTAGCATAATAAATGAGGATATAAACCTTAAGCTTCTAGCTCCATTTTCTGATGAGGAAATTAAGGAAGCCTTGTTTAGCATGGAGCTAGACAAAGCCCCGGGACCCAACGACTTTCCCCCTCATTTCTATCAAGATTTTTGGGACATCGTAAGTGAGGATGTAATTTTTGTTGTTAGAGAATTCCAAGCAAGCAATCATATCCCAAAAGGTGTCAACTCTAATTTTATTTCTCTAATTCCTAAGAAGCAAACCCTTGAATCTATGGTTGACTTCAGGCCAATCAGTCTGTGCAATGTCTCTTACAGGATCCTTACTAAAGCCATTGCAAATAGAATGAGAGATATTATGCCCCGCATCATAGATCCATGCCAAGGAAGCTCTTTCCAGGGCAGGTTAATATTTGATGGAGTTATCACAGTTCATGAAGCTCTACACTCTACTCATAAGACTAACAGGTCTATTTTTACCCTTAAGCTTGATACAAACAAAGCATTTAACAGGCTAAATTAGGACTTTCTGATTTTTGTCCTCCTTAAGTTTGGTTTTCACCACCAATGGGTTAATTTTATCAAAGAATGTATTTCTAAAGCATGGTTCTCGATTCTAGTTAATGTAACAACTGTTGGTTACTTTTAAAGTCAGAGGAATTTGGCAAGGGGACCCTATTAGCCCCATGTTATTCATCATTATGGCAGAAGCTTTAGGTCGAACCATAAAAAATGCTTGCAGTTCAAGGCTAATATCGGGAATCAAGGCAACATCTCTCACTAGGGCTATTTCTCACAAACAATTCATCGATGATACCCTTATATTGACTAAGGCATCGGTGGTTGAGGCCAAAATAATTAAATACATCTTGCAACTGTATGAGGACGTTGCTAGTCTGAAAGTTAATTTCAGTAAAAGCAAGTTATATTTCTTGAATACCCCCATTCAGAGGCAAGGAAGAATTATAGAAATTTTAGGGTGTGATATAGTAAACCTCCCCACTTCGTATCTTGGTCTCCCTCTTTTCATTGGTTCTCCGAGAGAGTCAATGTGGGATAGGGTTATTGAAAGAATTCAAAAAAACTTGCTGGATGGAAAGGTCATCTTCTATCTCAAGTAGGAAAGTTGACCCTCACTAAGGCATCTCTTCAGAGCATTCTAGTCTATTTTCTCTCCATTTTCAAATCCCTTGTGAAGGTTTTCCATAAAATTGAGAAACTCCAAAAATATTTTTTATGGACTGGATTAGAGAAAAAAAGGATACACCTTGTAGGATGGACCAAAGTGTGCAGACCCAGGGAAAATGGGGGCTTAGGTCTGAGGAGAATTGCTCATATAAATTTAGCTTTACTAGCTAAGCAGGCGTGGTGTCTCATTTCTGGTGAAGAAAATGAATGGACAACTATCATCAAATGAAAGTATATTCAAAATATGGAATTTCTAAGTGACTCAGTTCCAATCAGAGGTTCTGCTTTTTGGAAAGAAATTCTTAATTGTAAGGAAATCATCAAAAAAGGTTTAAGATGGGTTTTAGGCAATGGTGAGAGGATAAATTGTTGGAATGACAGGTGGGCTAAGGACGAACCACTGATGCAATATCCTAAATTAGCCTGAATTAGAGATATCATAGAAGAACTCATTGGCAAAAAAGTCTCCGATTATATGGTTGAGGACAGAGGTAGAATGAAGTGGAAATAAATAAGAATTCAGGTATTTCAAGCGGAATCAAATGATATTTATAACATTCTCGGGCAACATTTTATCCCCATGAGACACAAGGAAGATTAAGTGACCTGGGCTCCTACAAAAAATGGGTAGTTCACTGTTAAACCAACTTACAAGCTTCTGCTTGATGACAAGGATTTTATCCTCCAAAAGGACTTAGTTTGGATAAAAAAATTAATTCCAAAAATTGAAGTATTTTCATGGCTAGTTATCCAAGGAATAATTCTAGCCATTGATAATATGATGCGTAAAGTTATTTGTATCACTAATCGTTGTTATCTGTGCAGGGCTAATTGGGAGACAATTTATCACATTTTCCTTGAGTGCAATTTTTCCTTGACTGTCCTAAGTGGGGTTTTTCAGGCCTTCAATATTTCATTGGTTAAACTAGCCACCGTACTTGATTTGTTCGCCCAGTGGCCTTACCCCTTTTCAAGCCAAATTCTTAGATACATGTGGAAAATTTGTCTCAATCACTATCTTTGGCAAGTGTGGTTAGAAAGGAACCATAGAGTCTTTAATGAGTCTATCCATGATCATCAAACTATCATTTTCAAGATCCTATCCTTTGCCAACGAGAATGTGAACCTTATCCCTTTTGATAGTTGTAAACCTCATCTACAGGAGACCATGATTTCTCAATATTTAAGCTTAACCTTGTTAGATGAGTCTGTTCCTAGGGTAGTCAACCCCAGAGCCAATGTTAAGTGGTCTCCACCTCCTACGGGTTTGTTTAAGATTAATTTTGATGGAGAAGCTAAGGAAAATCCTGGCAGAGCAGGCGCTGGTGGCATTGTACGAGATCATAATGGGAATATGATGCTTGTGTTTTCAAAATATTTGAGAACAAGGACAAACAACGAAGCTAAATCTAGAGCTATGTGGAGAGGCCTTCAAATGACTTAAGACTTAGAAGGCAATTTTATCGTAGAAGGAGACTTTATGCATGTTATAAATCTCCTCAATAATTGGAAAACACCTCCTTGGAGGATTAAAACAATTGTTGAAGAGGATAGGATCCTTTTCCAAGGAATACAGGATAGAAAAGCCCAACATGTCTTTCGAAAAACTAACAAAATTGTTGATAAGCTGGCCAATTTGGGTGTCGATGGTGACGAACTTTTCAAATGGGAACATGGTATCCCAAGTGAAGTAGAGGAGATTATTAAACAATAATTCCAAGAATGATAGTCGAATTTACCAATAGGGAAGGCACTGTAAGTTCGAAGGCTAGGAGTATTCCCATATCTTTTTTGAATTAGACTCACAATAAAAAAATTATGAGATGTCAGTCTTTGTGGATGCTGCTTGGAAATACCACAAAGACTAATGGGGATAGTGACATGTGAGATAAAATGGCTCCTATTTGTATTAGTAATTTGAGGTTGGTTGATAATCACAAGGAAGGAAAGAAATGACAATATAAGACTTCGAACCAAAGCCACATGGACCACCAGATAGCCACCACCATAAATCTAGCCAGCAGGTTCACTTCTTCAAGGTTGATTGGCCAAGATAATATGTCATATACTGAAGAAAGCAATTACAAAAGAATTATTAAGAGCAACTGTCAATACAAAGCTTGTGGAATTTTTTTTCAGTACTCTACTATGTGTATCTGCAGCTTTTTGTTTCTCCATTGTCTCAAGGAAGGGATCCGTGTCTATTTATTTTTTGTAATTATGATGCATGTGTGTTTTCTCGGGGTATACCCAAAATGTTGTATGGGAAGTTTATTTTTTATAATAGGCTATGTGCCTTACCGGATGTAATGGCTTTGGCGGCATGTAGATTTTACATATATAGGATCCTTAGTAAGGATATGTTCATCAACATCCCTGGGCTGATTTTTGTAAAAGGTTTTGGGTCAACCTGTAAAACCCGGTATTAATGCTATAGTATCTTATCTACCAAAAAAAAAAGAAAGTTACCATAAATGAATATTAGATCCACTATCTAATAGTTTTATTAAACACACTAAAAGCAGTACAACTAGGAATCAAAAACACAATAAAGAAGGATAGAGACAAATTAGTAACAAATTTCATTAACATGCCAAAACTGATTATAAGGCATGCATCCTGGAGAGGCTCAATGCTCCTTAGACAAGGGTCTTAAGGTTCAAGCTCCACTTATTACAATTAATAAGAAGGATGAAAGGAAGAGCCAACAACATTAGATACTACGCACAAGTAGATAGCTCCTAGTACATTTATAATGCAAACTTGGGTCTATTTATAAGCCAATAGGAAGGTCATTTCCCTCTAAAATTCTATATAGAAGGACCACAAATTATCTTCTATTATACATCCAAAATACTTCTACAAAAAAATTAGCAATGTCAAGGTCTTTTGGTCTAGGGCCATCAATGTTGGGAGCTTCTAGGTTTTTGGATGACAAATCATCACTGACATATCCCATTGTTGCTATGTTAGGGATGGTTGCACCAGTAAGTCTTCACCACATTTATCTTGGAGTGCTCCTCTTGCTAACATAGTAGGCATGGCCTTTCTTACTACCACATATTGGTAGGGTAAGTTTAAGCATATGATGTGAGGTCATTTCAACTTCTACACGGTTGGCTCTGATAATCTAGGCCACTAAAGTCAATATTTACAACCAATGCTCTTTTTTCTACCTCCTTATTTTTGTATGTGGTTGCCACATGTCCTCATTTGAGGTGTGATCTCTTTTGGATGGGTACTGATACCTTTCTCCTTGGGTTCTTGACAAGTCACCATGTGTTAGGCTTTGGATCTCATCAAGGCCTTTTTGCATTTTTTGTGTGGTCTCCTTCATTAGGACCATGTGGACTATTAGTTGGAAAATAAATGGCCCATATGCATTAATGTCTTGAATGTTGTTGGCTTAGGTAGAAGATGAGTGCCAACCATCAATGGAAGATCTAATAGTTAACATGGTCCTTAAACTCATACACCTTCTTCTTGATGTTCCCTCATTCTGATTGAAAGTCAAAGACACCTTCCAACTACCTTATTTGGTTTTTCGCACTTTTGATTAAGTATTTTTTTAGTAAATTAGGGTTGTTACAAAAATATCCCTAAAACTTTGGCAACTCTCAAGTCTCTTCAACCTACTCTAGAGATTAAAAAATACATAATAATAAGCCAAATGTTCTCCAATAATTGCATGCATATAATTTGGTGGGACATTTAGAATTATTTAAAACATACCAGTGGGTGAAGTAATATTTTATTAGAAAGGATTAAAAAAAAATATCAAGATGTTTGTGGCTTACTGTGAGGTGTATTGATATAAAAAATGAAAGACAGTTAAATCTTTTGTATGGTTGCAACCCTTGCATATCCATTACTACCAATGGGAGCACGTATCCATAGATTTCATTAAAGTACTTCCCAAATTTGAGAATAAAATATTTATGTTTACAGTAGTAGATTACCTTTCCAAGTATGCTCAGTTCTGTACATTACAGATCCCTATTTAGTAAGTACAATGGACAAGATATTTTTTTATTGTATTTTCATATAGTATGCAAAAAACCAATGTGAGTGATTGTGACCCTATTTTCACAACTTTTAGAAAAATATTTTTTCTTAGTGCTACCAAGTTGATTATGTTCTCTTCTTATCACCCTTATCTAGATGGTTAGACAAACATTAATAATAAATGTTAACGTACTTACCTCCATTATTTTGTTCAAGACAAGCAATATCACCAGTTTCATTGACTTTCATTAGATAAATAGTGGCACAATACTTATTAACATTCATCCTTCAAAATATCCTCATTTGAAGCATTATATGCTTGAAAACATCCATCAGTGACAAACTATGTTCTAGGATCCTCCAAAATTATCCAAATAGATAATTTATTATAGCAATGGCGACTTGTGCTTTAGCTTCTTAAAGATAACTTGACCTAGTCCTAGAACTACATGAAGAAATAGTAGAATTAACATTGTTATAAAAACAATTACCATAGGAGATGTGGTTATTTTTATACCTATAACCCTTCAAACAATTATCTTTGAATACCAAGTCTTGTCAAAAGTTGACTCCTCAATTTTATGGTCCCTACAAGGTGGATCATCATATTTGTGAAGTTTCATATCAATTGGAGATTCAACTATCTTCCCACATCCATCCTATCTTGCATGTATCTTGTTCAAATAATCTATGTAATAGAAGGTGTAGTCCTAGATGAAGCTTCTAGTACCTAATAAATATGGTCAAATCACTTTCCAACTAAAGTTTGTTATCTATGGTTTTGACAAATTTAGGATCCTCATCAAGTGGTTGAACCTTCTAGAAGAAGATGCTTCATGGGAGTTATCATATTAGAATGCATCGACCCATTGGGTTTAAAGCATTACATGATAGGAGCACCCACACCTTGCATAGAGAAAAATAATAGGAATCATCATACATGGGTGGACCACTTATGAGGTAACCTTTGGGTTTTTAAATTGACGCTAGCTCATCATAAGATCATATCCTTGATGCATGTAAGCCTTCACCATCTAAGGCTAGGTGGTTTATAGGTAAAATGAATTGCAATGAAAGTAAAATGCAAGAAAAGTAAAGTTTTCAAAAAATTAAAACCTAAGCTATATGGGTGATGCACCAAGATTAAATTCCCCTTTTTTGGTTACAAGAAAGTTGCCATAAATGAAAATAAGATCCACTATATAATAGTTATATTAAACACACTAAAAGTAGCACAAGTAGGAATAAAAAACACAACAAAGGAGGATAGAGAGAAATTAGTCAAAAATTTCATTAACATGCCAGAAATAATTATAAGGCATGCATCTTGGAGAGGCTCAATGCTCCTTAGACAAGGGGCTTAAGGTTCAAGATCTAGTTATTACAATTAAGAAGAAGGGTGAAAGGAATATCCCACAAGGTTAGATACTAGGCACAAGTAGATAGCTCCTAATACCTTTATAATGCAAAATTGGGCCTATTTATAAGCCAAGAGGAAGGTCCTTTCCCTCTCAAAGTCTACATAGAAGGACCACAAATTATCTTCTATTATACATCCAAAATCCTTCTACAATAAAAATTAGCAACTTCAAGGTCTTTGTGCCTAGGGCCATCAATATTGGGATCTTCTTGATATTTGGATGACAAATCATCACTAGCATATCCCATTTTTGCTATGTTAGGGATGGTTGCACCAGTAAGTCTTCATCATATTTATCTTGAAGTTCTCCTCTTGCTAACATAGAAGACATGGCCTTTCTGACTAGCACATATTGGTAGGGTAGGCTCAAGTGTATGATGGGAGGTCATTACAATTTCTACACAGTCATCTCTAACAAGCTAGGCCACTAAAGTCAATGTTTACAACCGATGTCCTTTTGTCTACCTCCTTCTTTGTGTATGTGGTTGCCACATGTACTCAATTGAGGTGTGATCTCCTTTGGATGGGTATTGATACCTTTCTCCTTGGGTTCTTGACTAGTCACCATGTGTTAGGCTTTGGGTCTCATCAAGGCCTTTTTCATTTTTTGTGTGCTCTCCTTCATTATGACCATGTGGACCATTGTTTGGAAAATCAATGGACCATATACATTAATGTATTGAATGTTCTTGGCTTAGATATAATATGAGTGCCAACTTTCAATAATAGATATAATAGTTGACATGGTATTTAGACTCATCCACCTTCTTCTTGATGTCCCTCCATTCTTATTGAAAGTCGAAGACACCTTCCAACTACCTTATTTGGTTTGTCCCACTTTTTATTAAGTCTTATTTGAATGAAGTAGTGTTGTTTGAAAAATATCCCTACAACTTTGATAGCTCACAGAGCTCTTCAACCTAATCTAGAGATTAAAAAATACATAATAATAAGCCAAATTTTCTCCAATAATTGCATGAATTTCCTTTGGTGGGAAATTTAGGATTATTGAAAGCATACCAGTGGTTGAAGTAATATTTTCTTAGAAATGATTAAAATCAAATATCAATATGTTTATGGCGTACTGTGAGGTGTGTTGATATAAAAAAATGAGAGGCAGTTAAATATTTTGTATGGTTGTAACCCTTGCATATACATTACTACCATTGGGAGAACATATCCATAGATTTAATCAAGGGACTTAACAAATTTGAGGGAAAATATTGATGTTTACGGTAGTAGATTACCTTTCCAAGTATGCTCATTTATGTGCATTATAGATCCCTATATAGTAAGTACGATGGACAAGGTACTTTTTATTGTGTTTTTTATATAGTATACCCAAAACCAATGTGATTTATTGTGACCCTATCTTCACAACATTTAGAAAAAAAAAATCTTAGTGCTACCAAGTTGAGTATGTCCTCTTCTTATCACCCTTAGTTAGATGGTTAGGCAGACATTGATAATAAATGTTAAGGTACTTATCTCCATTGTTTTTTTCAAGACAAGCAATATCATTGGTTTCATTGACTCTCATTAAATAAATATTGGCACAATAATTCTTAACATTCATCCTTCAAGATGTTCTAATTTGAAGCATTATATTCTCAAAAGACTCCATCAGTGGCAGACTATGTTCTAGGATCCTCCAAGATTATCCAAATAGATGATTTATTATAGCAATGGTGACTTGTGCTTTAGCTTCTTAAAAATTACTTGACCTAGTCCTAGAACTACATGAAGGAACAGTATAATTCACATTGTTATAAAAAAATTACCATAGGAGATGTGGTCCTTTTTATGCCTATAACCCTTCAAGAAATTGTCTTTGAAGACCAAATCCTGTCAAAAGTTGACTCCTCAATTTTATGGGCCCTACAAGGCGGGTCATCATATTTATGAAGTTTCATATCAGTTGCAGCTTCAACCATATTCCCACACCCATCCTATCTTTCATGTTTCTTGTTCAAATAATCTATTTACTAGAAGGTGTAGTCCTAGATGAAGCTTCCAGTACCTAATGAAGATGGTCAAATCACTTTCCAACATAAAGAAGTATTAAAATATAAATTTTATTATCTATGGTTTTGACAAATTTAGGATCCTCAAAAGTGGTTGTACCTTCCATAAGAATATGCTACATGGGAATTATCATCTTAAAATACATCGACCCATTGGGGTGTAAGCACAACATGATAGGGGAACCTGCGCCTTGTATAGAGCAAAATAATAGGAAGCATCACATATGGATGGACCACTTATGAGGTAACATTTGGGTTTTTAAAGTGAGGTTGGCTCATCATCAAATCATATATTTGATGCATGTAAGCCTTCACCATCTAAGGCTAGGGTGTTTATAGGGAAAAGGAATTGCAATGAAAGTAAAATGCAAGAAAAGTAAACTTTGTAAAAAATTAAAACCTACGATATATGGGTGATGGACCAAGAATAAATTTCCCTTTCTCGATTACAATAAATTTTCCATAAATGAATATGATATCCACTATCTAATAGTTATATTAAACACACTAAAAGCAGCACAAGTAGGAATCAAAAGCACAACACAGGAGGATAGAGAGAAATTGGTAACAATTTTTATTAACGTGCCAAAAATGATTATAAGGAATGCATCTTGGAGAGGATAAATTCTCCTTAGACAAGGGGCTTAAGGTTCAAGATCCACTTATTACAATTAAGAAGAATAAGGGTGAAAGGAATAGCCCACAAGGTTAGATAATAGGCACAATTAGATAGCTTCTAATACATTTATAATGCAAACTTGGGTCTATTTATAAGCCGATATGAAGGTCCTTTCCCTCTAAAAGTATATAGACCACAAATTATCTTCTATTATACATCCAAAATCCTTATAACAAAAAAAATTAGAAACTTCAAGGTGTTTGGACCTAGGGCCATTAATTTTGGGAGCTTCTAGGTCTTTGGATGACAAATCATCACTGACATATCCCATTTTTGCTATGTTAGGGATGGTTGCACGGGTAAGTCTTCACCACATTTATCTTGGAGTGCTCTTGTTGCTAACATAGCATGCATGAACTTTCTGACTAGAACATATTGGTATGGTAGGATCAAGTGTATGATGGGAGGTCATCACAACTTCTACATGATTGGCTCTGATAAGCTAGGACACTAAAGTCAATTTTTACAACCAATGCTCTTTTGTCTAGCTCCTTTGTGTATGTGGTTTCCACATGTCCTCAATTGAGGTGTGACCTACTTTATATGGGTATTGATACCTTTATCCTTGGGTTCTTGACTAGTCACCATGTGTTATATTTTGGGTCTCATCAAGGCCTTTTTCTTTTTTGTGTGCTCTCCTTAATTAGGACCATGTGGACCATTGGTTGGAAAATCAATGGGCCATATGCCTTAATGTGTTGAATTTTGTTAGCCTAGTTAGAATATGAGTGTCAACCATCAAAGGAAGATCTAATAGTTGACATGGTCTTTAGACTCATCCACCTTCTTCTCGATGTCCCTCCATTCTGATTGAAAGTCGAAGACACCTTCCAACTACCTTCTTTTGTTTGTCCCACTTTTTATTAAGTCTTATTTGAGTGAAGTAGGGTTATTAGAAAAATATCCCTTCAAATTTGGTAGCTCTCAGGGCTCTTCAACCTACTCTAGAGATTCAAAAATACTTAATAATAAGCCAAATATTCTCCAATAATTGCATGCATCTCCTTTGGTGGGACAGTTAGGATTCTTGAAAACATACCAGTGGGTGAAGTAATATTTTCTTAGAAAGGATGAAAAGCAAATATCAAGATGTTTGTGCCTTACTGTGAGGTGTGTTGATATAAAAAAATGAGAGATAGTTAAATATTTTGTATGGTTGCAACTCTTGCATATCCATTACTACCAATGGGAGCACATATCCATAGATTTATTTAAGGTACTTCCCAAATTTTAGGGCAAAATATTTATGTTTATGGTAGTAGATTACCTTTCCAAGTATGCTCATTTATGTGCATTACAGATCTCTATTTAGTAATTATGATGGACAAGGTATTTTTTACTATATTTTTTATATAGTATGCCAAAAACCAATGTGAGTGATTGTGACTCTATGTTCACAAATTTTAGAAAAAAAAAAAATCTTAGTGCTACCATGTTGATTATATCCTCTTCTTATCACCTTTAGTTAGATGGTTAGGCATACATTGATAATAAATGTTAAGGTACTTACCTCCATTGTTTTATTCAAGACAAGAAATATCACTAGTTTCACTAAATCTCATTAGCTAAATACTGGCACAATACTTCTTAACATTCATCCTTCAATATGTCCTCATTTTAAGCATTATATGATTAAAAACCTCCATCAGTGGCATTCTATGTTCTGGGATCCTCCAAGATTATCCAAATAGATTATTTATTATGGTAATGGCGACTTGTGCTTTAGTTTCTTAAAGATAACATGACCTATTCCTAGAAATACATGAAGCAATAGTAGAATTCACATTGTTATAAAAAAATTACCATAGGAGATGTGGTCCTTTTTATGCCTATAACCCTTCAAGCAATTGTCTTTGAATACCAAGACTTGTCAAAAGTTGACTCCTCAATTTTATTGGCCCTACAAGGTGGTTCATCATATTTATGAAGTGTCATATTTGTTTTAGCTTCAACCATATTCCCACATCCATCCTATATTTTATGTTTCTTGTTCAAATAAGCTATTTACTAGAAGGTGTTGTCCTAGATGAAGCTTCTAGTACCTAATGAAGATGGTCAAATCACTTTCCAACATAAAGAAGTATTGAAATATAAAGTTTATTATCTATGGTTTTGACAAATTTAGGATCCTCATCAAGTGGTTGGACCTTCTAGAAGAAGATGCTACATGGGAATGATCATCTTAAAATGCATCGACCCATTGGGGTGTAAGCACGACATGATAGGGGAACATGTGCCTTGCATAGAGAAAAATAATAGGAAGCATCACATATGGATGGAACACTTATGAGGTAACCTTTGGGTTTTTAAATTAATGTTGTCTTATCATCATATTGGATATTTGATGCATGTAAGCCTTCACCATCTAAGGATAGGGGTTTTATAGGGAAAAGGAATTGCAATGAAAGTAAAATGCAATAAAAGTAAAATTTGTAAAAAATTAAAACCCAATATATATGGGTGATGCACCAAGAATAAATTTCCTTTTCTCGATTACAAGAAATTTTCCATAAATGAACATGATATACACTATCTAATAGTTATATTAAACACACTAAAAGCAGCACAAGCAGGAATCAAAAGCACAACACAGAAGAATAGAGAGAAATTAGTCACAATTTTTATTAACGTGCCAAAAATGATTATAAGGCATGCATATTGGAGAGGCTCAATTATCCTTAGAAAATGGGCTTAAGGTTCAAGATCCACTTATTACAATTAAGAAGAAGAATGATGAAAGGAAGAGCCCACAAGGTTAGATAATAGGCACAAGTAGATAGCTCCTAATACCTTTATAATGCAAACTTGGGCCTATTTATAAGTCGAGATGAAGGTCCTTTCCATCTAAAAGTCTATAGACCACAAATTATATTCTATTATACATCCAAAATCCTTATAAAACACAAATTAGCAACTTCAAGGTCTTTGGACCTAGGGCCATTAATTTTGGGAGCTTCCAGGTCTTTGGATGACAAATCATCACTGACATATCCCATTTTTGCCATGTTAGGGATGGTTGCACCAGTAAGTCTTCACCACATTTATCTTGGAGTGCTCTTGTTGCTAACATAGCATGCATGACCTTTTTGACTAGCACATATTTGTAGGGTAGGCTCAAGTGTATGATGGGAGGTCATCACAACTTCTACATGATTGGCTCTGATAAGCCAGGACACTAAAGTCAATGTTTAAAACCAATGCTCTTTTGTCTACCTCCTTTGTGTATGTGGTTTCCACATGTCCTCAATTGAGGTATGACCTACTTTATATGGGTATTGATACCTTTATCCTTGGGTTCTTGACTAGTCACCATGTTTTATATTTTGGGTCTCATCAAGGCCTTTTTCTTTTTTTGTGTGCTCTCCTTAATTAGGACCATGTGGACCATTGGTTGGAAAATCAATGGCCCATATGCCTTAATGTTTTGAATGTTGTTAGACTAGTTAGAAGATGAGTGCCAACCATCAAAGGAAGATCTAATAGTTGACATGGTCTTTAGACTCATCCACCTTCTTCTTGATGTCCCTCCATTATGATTAAAAGTTGAAGACACCTTCCAACTACCTTCTTTAGTTTGTTCCATTTTTTATTAAGTCTTCTTTGAGTGAAGTAGGGTTATTAGAAAAATATCCCTACAACTTTGGTAGCTCTCAAGGCTCTTCAACCTACTCTAGAGATTAAAAAATACTTAATAATAAGCCAAATGTTCTCTAATAATTGCATGCATCTCCTTTGGTGGGACATTTAGGATTATTGAAAACATACTAGTGGGTGAAGTAATATTTTCTTAGAAAGGATTAAAAGCAAATATCAAGATGTTTGTGCATTACTGTGAGGTGTGTTTATATAAAAAAATGAGAGACAGTTAAATATTTTGTATGGTTGCAACCCTTGCATATCCATTACTACCAATGGGAGCACATATGCATATATTTCATTAAAGGACTTCCCAAATTTGAGGGCAAAATATTGATGTTTATGGTAGTAGATTACATTTCCAATTATGCTTATTTCTGTGCATTACAGATCTCTATTTAGTAAGTACAATGGACAAGGTATTTTTTATTATGATTTTTATATAGTATGCCCAATACCAATGTGAGTTATTGTGATTCTATGTTCACATATTTTAGAAAAAATATTTTTTCTTAGTGATACCAAGTTGATTATGTCCTCTTCTTATCACCTTTAGTTAGATGGTTAGGCAGACATTGATAATAAATATTAAGGTACTTACCTCCATTATTTTATTCAAGATAAGAAATATCACTAGTTTCATTGAATCTCATTAGCTAAATAGTGGCACAATACTTCTTAACATTCATCCTTCAATATGTCCTCATTTGAAGCATTATACGATTAAAAACCTCCATCAGTGGCATTCTATGTTCTAGGATCCTACAATATTATCCAAATAGATTATTTATTATAGCAATGGCAACTTGTACTTTAGCTTCTTAAATATAACATGACCTAGTCCTAGAACTACATGAAGCAGCAGTAGATTTCACATTGTTATAAAAAAATTACCATAGGAGATGTGGTCCTTTTTATGCCTATAACCATTCAAGCAATTGTCTTTGAAGATCAAGTATTGTCAAAAGTTGACTCCTCAATTTTATGGGCCCTACAAGGTGGGTCATCATATTTATGAAGTGTCATATCAGTTGGAGCTTCAACCATATTCCCACATCCATATTATCTTTCATGTTTCTTATTCCAATAAGCTATTTACTAGAAGTTTTAGCCCTAGATGAAGCTTCTAGTACCTAATGAAGATGGTCAAATCACTTTCCAACATAAAGAAGTATTGAAATATAAATTTTATTATCTATGGTTTTGACAAATTTAGGATCCTCATCAGATTGTTGGACCTTCTAGAAGAAGATGCTACATAGGAATTATCATCTTAAAATGCATAGACCCATTGGGGTGTAAGCATGACATGATAGGCGAACCTGCACCTTGCATAGAGAAAAATAATAGGAAGCATCACATATGGATGGACCACTTATGAGGTAATCTTGGGGTTTTTAAATTGAGGCTAGCTCTTCATCATATCGGATATTTGATGCATGTAAGCCTTCACCATCTAAGGCTAGGGTGTTTATAGGGAAAAGGAATTGCAATGAAATTAAAATGCAAGAAAAGTTAACTTTGTAAAAAAATTAAAACCTAAGATATATGTGTGATGCACCAAGAATCAATTTCCCTTTCTCGATTACAAGAATTTTTCCATAAATGAACATGAGATCCACTATATAATAGTTATATTAAACACACTAAAAGTAGCATAAGTAGGAATCAAAAGCACAACACAGGAGGATTGAGAGAAATTAGTCACAATTTTTATTAACGTGCCAAAAATAATTATAAGGCATGCATCTTGGAGAGGCTCAATTCTCCTTAGACAAGGGGCTTAAGGTTCAAGATCCACTTAGTACAATTAATAAGAAGAAGGTTGAAAGGAAGAGCCGACAAGGTTAGATAATAGGCACAAGTAGATAGCTCCTAATACCTTTATAATGCAAACTTGTGCCTATTTATAAGCCGAGATGAAGGTCCTTTCCCTCTAAAAGTCTATAGACCATAAATTATCTTCTATTATACATCCAAAATTCTTCTAAAACAAAAATTAGCAACTTCAAGGTCTTTGGGCCTAAGACCATTAATTTTGGGAGCTTCTAGGTCTTTGGATGACAAATCATCACTAACATATCCCATTTTTGCTATGTTAGGGATGGTTACACCAGTAAGTCTTCACCACATTTATCTTGGAGTGCTCTTGTTGCTAACATAGCATGCATGAACTTTATAACTAGAACATATTGGTAGGGTAGGCTCAAGTGTATGATGGGAGGTCATTACAACTTCTACATGATTGGCTCTGATAATATAGGACACTAAAGTGAATGTTTACAACCAATGCTCTTTTATCTACCTCCTTTGCATATGTGGTTTCCACATGTCCTCAATTGAGGTGTGACCTACTTTAGATGGGTATTGATACCTTTATCCTTGGGTTCTTGACTAGTCACCATGTGTTATATTTTGGGTCTCATCAAGGCCTTTTTATTTTTTGTGTGCTCTCCATAATTAGGACCATGTGGACCATTGGTTGGAAAATCAATGGCCCATATGCCTTAATGTGTTGAATGTTGTTAGCCTAGTTAGAAGATGAGTGCCAACCATAAAAGGAAGATCTAATAGTTGACATGGTCTTTAGACTCATCCACCTTCTTCTTGATGTCCCTCCATTCTGATTGAAAGTCGAAGACACCTTCCAACTACCTTCTTTGGTTTATCCCACTTTTTATTAAGTCTTCTTTGAGTGAAGTAGGGTTATTAGAAAAATATCCCTACAACTTTGGCAGCTCTCAGGGCTCTTCAACCTACTCTAGAGATTAAAAAATACTTAATAATAAGCCAAATGTTCTCTAATAATTGCATGCATCTCCTTTGGTGGGACATTTAGGATTCTTGAAAACATACTAGTGGGTGAAGTAATATTTTCTTAGAAAGGATTAAAAGCAAATATCAAGATGTTTGTGCCTTACTGTGAGGTGTGTTGATATAAAAAAATGAGAGACAATTAAATATTTTGTATGGTTGCAACCCTTGCATATCCATTACTACCAATGGGAGCACATATCCATAGATTTCATTAAGGGACTTCCAAAATTTGAGGGTAAAATATTGATGTTTATGGTAGTATATTACCTTTCCAAGTATGCTCATTTTTGTGCATTACAGATCTATATTTAGTAAGTACGATGTACAAGGTATTTTTTATTATGTTTTTTATATAGTATGCCCAAAACCAATGTGAGTTATTGTGACTCTATGTTCACAACTTTTAGAAAAAATATTTTTTCTTAGTGCTACCAAGTTGATTATGTCCTCTTCTTATCACCTTTAGTTAGATGGTTAGGCAGACATTGATAATAAATGTTAAGGTACTTAGCTCCATTGTTTTATTCAAGACAAGAAATATCACTGGTTTCATTAAATCTCATTAGCTAAATAGTGACACAATACTTCTTAATATTCATCCTTCAATATGTCCTCATTTGAAGCATTATACGATTAAAAACCTCCATCAGTGGCATTCTATGTTCTAGGATCCTCCAAGATTATCAAAATAGATTATTTATTATAGCAATGGTGACTTGTGCTTTAGCTTCTTAAATATAACATGACCTAGTCCTAGAACTACATGAAGCAACAGTAGAATTCACATTGTTATAAAAAAATTACCATAGGAGATGTCCTTTTTATACCTATAACCCTTCAAGCAATTGTCTTTGAAGACCAAGTCTTGTCAAAAGTTGACTCAATTTTATGGGCCCTACCATGTGTGTCATCATATTTATGAAGTGTCATATCAGTTGGAGCTTCAACCATATTTCCACATCCATCCTATATTTCATATTTCTTGTTCAAATAAGCTATTTACTAGAAGGTGTAGTCCTAGATGAAGCTTCTAGTACCTAATGAAGATTATCAAATCACTTTCCAACATAAAGAAGTATTGAAATATAAATTTTATTATCTATGGTTTTAACAAATTTAGGATCCTCATCAAGTGGCTAGACCTTCTAGAAGAAGATTCTACATGGGTGTTATCATCTCAGAATGCATCAACCCATTGGGGTGTAAGCACGACATGATAGGGGAACTTGCGTCTTGCATAGAGTAAAATAATAGCAAGAATCACATATGGGTGGACCACTTATGAGGTAACCTTTGGGTTTTTAAATTGAGGCTAGCTCATCATAAGATCAAATCCTTAATGCATGTAAGCCTTCACCATCTAAGGCTAGGGGTTTTATAGGGAAAAGTAATTGCAATGAAAGTAAATTGCAAGAAAAGTAATATTTGCAAAAAATTGAAACCTAAGCTATATGGGTGATGCACCAAGAATAAATTCCCCTTTCTCGATTACAAGAAATTTTCCATAAATGAACATGAGATCCACTATATAATAGTTAGATTAAAAACACTAAAAACAGCACAAGTAGGAATCAAAAACACAAAAAAGGAGGATAGAGAGAAATTACTCACAAATGGCAAATTTTATTAATGTTCCAAACATGATTTTAAGGCTTGCATCATAGAGAGGCTCAATGCTCCTTACACAAGGGGCTTAATGTTCAAGCTCCACTTATTACAATTAAGAAGAATAAGGGTGAAAGAAAGAGCCCAAAATGTTAGATACTAAGCACAAGTAAATAGCTTTGAATGCCTTTATAATGAAAACTTGGGCCTATTTATATGCGAAGAGGAAGGTCCTTTCCTCTAAAAGTCTACATAGAAGGACCACGAATTATCTTCTATTATACATCCAAAATTCTTCTACAACAAAAATTAGCAACTTCAAGGTCTTTCGGCCTAGGGCCATAAATGTTGGGAGCTTCTAGGTCTTTGGATGACAAATCATCACTGACATATCCCATTGTTGCTATTTTATGGATGGTTGCACCAGTAAGTCTTCACCACTTTTATCTTGGAGTGCTCCTCTTGCTAACATAGTAGGCATGGCCTTTATGACTAGAACATATTGGTAGGGTAGGCTCAAGCGTATGATGGGAGGTCATTTAAATTTCTACATGGTTGGCTCTGATAATCTAGGCCACTAAAGTCAATGTTTACAACCAATGCCCTTTTTTCTACCTTCTTTGTGTATGTGGTTGCCACATGTCCTCAATTGAGGTGCAACCTCCTTTGGATAGATATTGATACCTTTCTCCTTGGGTTCTTGATTAGTCATCATGTGTTAGGCTTTGGGTCTCATCAAGACCTTTTTCTTTTTTTGTGTGCCCTCCTTCATTAGGACCATGTAGACCATTGGTTGGAAAATCAATGGCCCATATGCCTTAATGTCTTGAATGTTGTTGGCTTATATATAAGATGAGTTCCAACTATAAATGGAGGATCTAATAGTTGGCATGGTCTTTAGACTCATCCACCTTCTTATTTATGTTCCTTCATTCTGATTGAAAGTCGAAGACACCTTCCAAATACCTTATTTGGTTTGTCCCACTTTTTATTAAGTCTTATTTGAGTGAAGTAGGGTTGTTAGAAAAATATCCCTACAAATTTGGTAGCTCTCAGAGCTCTTCAACCTACTCTAGATATTAAAAAATACATAATAATATACCAAAAGAAAAGGTGAGAAGAAAATGAGAAATATTATTATCTTATTATTGAGACTCTTGAGTGGGTGCTACCTTTATATTATGCGTGCAGGTGAGGATATTTTGTATAAATTTCATGCTTTACATAAGCTATCGGGGCAACATTCTTGGGAGAATTATGACTATAGTTGATTTTCTAGTCTTGAATATTAGTTGGAGCTATAATTTAGCTCATCCCCTAGTTTTTTGTGAATGAATAATTTTGTGATGACCCTGCTCTTTGCTTGATTTTTTATGCTTTTATGTCACTACTATACATGATTTATCCCCTTATGTAATTTACCACGATCTTTAGAGGGATGTTTTATATGGATAGGTAAGCCTTGACAAGCATACCAACCTTATATTTGTATCCAAAGTCCCTCTTTTTTTTTCTCCCCCAAAATCTCGGGTTTTATATATTGGGAATGTTTCTCAGGTTCTTATTTTTGAAAAACTTGGGATACATGCCTCTAATAAACCCAATTATCAAAAGAATAGTTTAGTTTCCAAACCCACTCCTCTGGTTGAGAGGTAGATTTGAGACAATCAAGTAGATTGAGGTATAATAAATGGTAGGGCCCATTTTGATGCCACTAGAAAGGTTCCAAGGTTCTTAATTATAATGGGGGTTGGCTTTAATACCATCAAAAAGGTTATATCATTTTAATTGTCCGGTTGAAATGGTCATCATTACCTCATGGTATGGGGAGATTTAAATTTAATAGCAACTTCCATTGAAGGTATTTCCTTGTCAGTATTTTAGGAGCTTCAAGTCTTATTTTCTTGTTCATCCCATAAATATTAAATTTTCTCCAGGTCTCTTTTCCTATGTAATTTTAGACTATTATAATGAAATATCATAGGAGAGATCCCCCATTTTAGAATCAACTTAAATCGAGGGCATATAAGGTAAAGTAGAGGGTGCCTTAATTTTATAGACCTCTCCATTAGGAAAGCCATCAAAGTACCATTCCTTATTATTTTTCTTTCTATGATTGGAACTCCTTTGACAAACCAACAAGAGATGGTCTCTCTTGTAGCATCAAATCAGAAAAGGCTTGATAACCATTCTCTCCCTTGTATTTTGTCATGACATATCTCTTGTCATCATCCTTATAGGTCTTTTGGGTGGTGTGTGATGATTATTAGGCTCTTAAGGGAAATTGTTTCTTGATTGTGTTCCTCTTGCATGGATACTTTTTTCTATGCCAATCCACCTTCAAAAAAATACCTGATTTTGCTAAAAACCCATCAATATCGCTTACTCCCAAGGAGTCCAAACCATGTACCAAGATATGGGGATCATATGCAATTTTTCAATGGGTGGCTCGATGAAGGCATTAAATTCTCCTTAGTTATTGCAAATAAATTTTATCCATTGGATTTTCCTACATGTCATGTAGATTTCTTTTGACCATGCTTTTGGATCCAAACCATGCCTTCCATGTGTTAGCTCATGCATTTTGGTGTAGCTTGTGTTAGGATACCTCTTTGATTGCTTGCTTCTCTCCTCTAGGCTCTAGTGTTTTTCAAACTAGATACCCCTTGCTCTTCAATAGCCCTTATCTTGGCCCTGGTGATGTATTTTGATTAGATGTATGACCTCCTCTAGGTTGAAGGGCCTGCTTTATCTGGCATAGCATACACTTTCACTTCATCCAACATAGCGTACACTTTTGCTTCATCCTAGGTAACAAAGGTTTGTTTCAGGGCTAACAAATCGATAGGTGATGGTATGGTTTGAGGCTAAGAGGAAAATTGCAAACTTAGCATTGGGGCTTCCAACTAAGAAGGGTGTGTGATATTATGGTCAAAAGGATCCATATCGACTGCTTGAGATTTAGTTCTAACATAAAAGTTGAAAGGATGATAGTCGAGAGTAGAATAGTACCAACAACTAGGATTCTCAACATAGTTATTTGGGATGGAGACCAAGTCTCTACCTGAGCTTGTGGGATTTTTTTGGATTGGGAATTTCATAGGTACTATCTACTAAGTTTGAGCCTATGACTAACCAAGATTTTTGTTGGTCGAAAACCAAAGTTTTATGATATTCAGTTGGAGGTGTTTGGATATTTGGGTTTCCCTATTGGAAAGGAGGATTTGTATAACTTTGGTAGGGAAAAATTTGGGTGTTATGTTACCTCTTGAGGATTATGATATCATTAGATAATATTCTCATCATATTATATAATTCATCAATTTTGGCAGCAAAAGGAGTAAGAATCAGAGGTTGCTCTAAGCTCATGGTTGGGATAGTTGGATTGATGGCAAATTGTATAATTATAGAGGGGTGATATGAGGGCTAAAATAAAGGAAACAATTGTAGAGGGGGTCTAAGGGCTAGAATTCCTATTTGGATTAGATATTTTTAATTTTGGATGACTATATCATAGGCCTCTAACAATGAGTTCCCACCCTTAGACTTGACCATCATGGCAATTTTAGAATTGAAAGCTTTTAGATAGTAAATAAATTCCATACCCAGAGGTGGTTAGATCTCATCTAGGATCCTTTGCCAAGTATTATAGAATCAGATGTTTAAATCATTCATTGCTTATATAGGTACCCTCTTAATGGTCATGAGTTGTTCTAGGAGAGATGCTCCATCTACCTTCTCTTTGAATATATTTATTAATAGTTCCACCAACTAGTCTTAGCTTTTGACTAATTATGGGCTAAGGCTAGGTACCATTCATCAGCTCTCCCTCTAAAAAAAGCCACCAATATCCTCAAGGCTATATCTTGTTTTTTAATTAAATGCATAGGGCACAAGCTCACTAGGTGGTACAAATTCTTTGTTAGGGTGACAACATATTCTCCTAAGAAGTAAGGTAAGGACATGAGAATTGACGTAGAAATAAGATCTCATACATCAGGTGGAGTCAACGAAATCAAGGGACCTTTATTTTTCCATATTAGAAAATTTTAGGGAGGATGAATTAGTATGGATGTCATTTGTACCAACTCTTGTTGATTGGCTTGGGTGAAGACTCTAGTCATAGGCCTTCAACTATGGATCCTCAACATAGTCTTTAGATCTAGGGCCATCAATATTGGGAGTTTCTCAACCTTCAGATAATTAATCATCATTGACACATCCCATTGTTGTTGTGTTGGGGATGGTTGTGTCCTTAATTCTTCACCATGTTTCTCCTAAAATACCTTGCTTGCTAACATACTGGGTATGGCCTTCCTAACTAACACAAATTGGCAGAGTAGGCTCAAGCATAATATGGGTGGTCATCGTAGCATCTACATGGTTGACTTTGACATGTTAGGCCACTAAAGTCAATTTTTATGGTCAGTGCCCTTTTGCTTGACTCCTTCTATGTGCATGTGGCTACCATGTGTCCTCGATTGAGATGGGATCTCCTTTGGCTAATGGTAGGCCTCCTTTGACTACGTACTAGAACCTTTATCCTTGGGCTCCCAACTAGCCATCATGTGTTAGGCTTTGGTTCTTGTCAAGACCTTTTCCTCCTTTGTGTGTGCTCTCCTTAGTCAAAAGGACCATTCAAATTCCTCATCTCATAGATTTTGGCTATAATTGTCTACCATTTGTCCACCTATTTATGCTAAAATTTTAACCTCATTTGTTCCTTGATCCTTGATAGAGTCCTTAGTAAAGCGTGCACATCTTCTTTTGATATATTCTATGACTAGAGGTGGCCCAATAATGCTTGAATTGAGAATTACAAGACCAAACAAGGATATCCTCTACTACTCATCCCTTATTCACTTGCAACCAGGCTTATTAAAAAATAACATGCATCATTTTCAAAAAGTGAATGGTGTTTTTTAGACTCCTAGTTTTAGAAGGTTAAAGTCGAGGCTAAATGTCAAGCACTTGCTTGGATATTACTTCAATTTACTTTGCCAACATTAGCATTTTGCCTCCTATTCATTACTCCACTTATGTTGTTTTTTTTTCTACAAAATTAAGAATTTATTCCTCATCTTTTCTATTTTAATCATTTCCTCAAAAAATATGGTCAGTAATTGATTCCATTTTTCCTTTTCAACTATCTTGAAATATTGCCCTCTTTTGCAAATCCTATCCTAATGAGTTCAATCATTTATCCTTGTAGGTTTATTGTCCTCTAATTTACCTAGAAGTAGAAATTTCAGCGATGTTTATAAGTTTAAACTTTTTTTTGGTTACAGAGACCACATTATTTTTAGTAAGTGACAAGTGTAGTATTCAAACCACAGGAGCTGCTCCCACCAAACCTATTCCACCTCGTTATTGTTGACCCAACGTGAGCGATGTTTATAATTTTGACCTTTTGTTTTGGTTACAGAGACCACACAATTTTTAGTAAGTAACAAGTGTAGTATTCAAACCATAAGGGTTGCTCCCACCAAACCTATTCCACCTCGTTATTGTTGACCCAACATGAAAGGGACTATCGATCGCTTAGGATTCATACCGTCATCGTCAATATAGCGTACTCAAGGGATTTATATCAGAGCACTACCTTTGCAAACATGATGACTTAAGGGATTTATATCAGACTACTACCTTTGCAAACAGACTGTCCCCAAAGTTTGAACCTAGGTATCTTCTTGCAAACAAGCTGTCCCCAAATTTTGAACCTAGGTATCTTCTTGGTAAATGTCTAGCCAAATAAATACTTACCAATCCACTAACCCTGAAGTACCCTTTTAATATGTTAATATTAGAATTATTTATGACCTCTCCTTTTGGTATGTTAATATTAAACTTATTTTAAAATTTGATTTTGCAAGTTGCCAACATTTATGCACATGTTGGAAATGGTGGAGATCTACCTCAACGATGCAACTTCAGTCATATATTTTGGATAGGAACTATCATTCACAGAATGAACACCATTATCAATTCCATCATCACGTGAAAAGTAACACTTACGAATGCCATCAGACGATATATGTTTGACCATATCTCTGTCAGTACTATCAATTCGAGATTTTTATTTCCATGGAAATCTAATTCATCTCATAATTTCAATAGGACGCATGAATAAGCAGTACTGAATGATATTTATTTTAAAACTAAAGGTCTACCACGTCTCAGATGGACATTTTTCATCGCCTATCATCGAACAATGCTCTAATATAAATATTAGAAAATTTTAAAACATTGAAATTTTTTAAAGATTTTGGATCTTGTTAATCTCTAATGAAGATGAGTAGTCTATTCTAGTAGCAATTGATATTTATGGGTAAGTTTGTAGACATACGTTTCAGCCAAAATTTAAAATTTAAAATTATAATTATTTATATTTTGATTTTCCAAATAGTTCATAATGAAACTTATTAACTATAGGTTTATTTTATTATAGGGAACTTGAAGTGCAATATATTTGCCTTGATAATAATTTTATCTTTATGTTTTCTTAAAAACCCTAACGTATAGGGACCATCCTACATAGTTGTAACAACCCAAGTCTACTCACTTGGTTGTACAACAAAAATAGGACAAGCAATTTCTCACTGTATTTTTTTTTGTTTAATTTTATAGTTAACCTCTAAAAAGTGCTTTCGTGTTCACAAAAATTTGGTTTCACCCAATGAATCAATATTTTTTTCTTTAATTAGTACAGACATATCATACCACTTTTGGATTCAAGTGGATGAGTTTGACCAAATCCCATGAAAGGTGCCATTTTATGAAATCAATTAGCCTCATTTAATATCCTTATGTTGTTCTGGCATGAGTGATGATCCATGGATGGGGTTTTCCTCTAGGGCCCATAACACCTAGAGGAGGATGATTTCTTTTCTTTTCTCTTAGCATTTGTGAATCTACAACTTAACTAGTCGACTTGTTCAAACTTTAATATGCAAGGGATCAGCGTACATATGCCTAGTGTCTAGCTGATTATCCACTACCTGAATTCAACTAGAGCCATGTCAATACCTTGACGTTGGACTTGATGACTCATATCCATTATGACTCATGATCGTTTGTCTCATACCAAACGTCATGGTTGACTAGCTAAGTTAAATTGACATGAGACTTATCATAGTACTACTCGAGTGGCAACCTAGAGGTGGTGTCCCATACCACCCCTTGTTATAAGTTTTGACCAAGTCACTAGACCAAACTAATTCCATCAAACTACAGTTGCCTCAAGACTTGTTGTGTGCATATCCGCACCTTAACAACATTGGGTGTTTTAATTTAGTTATCCATTCCTAATAACTTCTTCAATTTTTTTTAGAATCTTCCTCTCAAACAATTTATACTAAACATCTGAAAATGGATTTTTTTCTATGGTAAATATAATTCCCTAGAAAATGTTAGTTTTTAACCCTATTAGATCATAGATATTACCAACCCTCTAACTCAACAATATTTACATTTCCTATCCCTAATTTTGTACTTTAGCTTCTTGTTTTTCAATACTATAACTTTTACAAAGGTTAAATAAAATAAAATACATTAAGAAGTAAAATAAAATACTAATAATTATAGGGTTATTCTAACTCATGATCATTCTAAGCAGAAGTTACATAATTCTTGACTATTAAATAAGTCAACTTACAAGGAGACTGTTATGCCTTCACATGGCTTAGTTGAGTAGCTAAATCTTCAATTGAGTAAATCCACATTGTTTGCTTTATATAAGCAAGCTAAATATCACTTAATTATTTTCTTCATGTAATAAGACTATCATAGTGTACATTCATACGTTCTTTAAGTGAAACGGTTTAACTCTCATACACATCACAACGGTTCGCAGGTAAAGCAATAAGAAGCTTTAATCAGTAACCAAATATAGTAACAGGTTAAACTCTACTATTCTGAAATCTCTTTTCCGAAGATAACCATGTTATTTTCAATCCAAGTTTCATTTTTACTACTTTCCAAGTCGTAAAGCAACTCCAATCAAATTAGTTTAATACCATAAATCTAGGTATAATCCTACGATTTTAAATCCTCCTCACTGCATTCTCATTACAATCAAATATTATTGATTTTCATTTACAATTTTGATCATAAGAAAACTAGTTTAGTTATGCTATCAACTAACATATGACCAACTCTTATTTTCTATGATACAACCTGGCGACATTCTACAGATGTCATAGTCACACTAATTAATCTAGAATAATTAACTGTTTAGTATGTGTTATAATCCAACCAGCAAGCATTACATCTAAAGTTAAATAAATAAAATCAGTCTCATAACAGTACAACGTAATCTACGAATTAATTGATACTCAAAAAAATGTTATACCCAAAAGCACAACACCATACAAGGTTTCCTATCAGAGTATAATTTAGTATGACAAATACAATTTCATTTAGAAAATAATTCTAAAATATTTTACTTTGAAGTATAGTTTCAATCTACAAGTTTTCTTTCCCAACTAAGATGGAGAAAGATTTAGTTTACAAAAGGGCCTCACCCAACATCCTCAAGTTGTCCATTAAAATCACACAGTGGTATTTATTTTTTGAAAGACTACAATGCTAGCTTTTGCTTACATATTTGGTTGGTACAACAACTCCGAACTCAACTATAAAAATCTATACATTTTCTAGTCTCAACTACAACAATATAACTTTATATCTAAGAACACAGACTTATCAATTTTGACAATAGTCCTGGTACTCATTTGCAATGTAATACAAATCATCTACAAGATCATCTTAGCACTGTCTTGCTGCAGCTGCACTGCATACCTGGCTCGAATGTTATCTTGTATAGCATCAATCTGATCATCCAAATCTTATCTCAAACAAGTATTATCAAAGGACGATACCAAAGATCATATGCGACTCAATTTATATGATTATGCACTCTAATATGCATACAAATTATTCAACACCAAATATTAAAGCATGCAAACAAGAAAAAACATATATCCCTTCCTCGAGATATAACTCATTAAGTTTCAAAATTCACATTGCAGCTCTACCTATGAAGTCACAGACAAAACTATCAAAAAAATTTCTTAGCACATTTTAAACTTTGGCAATCCAAAGAGTTACAAAACCCAATCTAGTATAATTCTTTCTTCAGTTTGAACCAAAATTATATTCGATAATATAACAACGCTCAAACCAAGAAATGCATTGTTCATATAGATATATTTGATATAACACAAGGAGAACAACATGATTCTTTTCAACATCTTCAAAAGAAAACAATATTTTTTTACACACATTGCACCATAAAAATACATATGTCACAAAGAAAGGAACATAGCACCCAACCTTAAATTTTTTCTTCCCAATTATATCAACGCAATTCCTCCCCATCCCTTCGTGGTAGACGTTTACCAAAGAAACATATACTGTATCCACCTGAACTCGTTCTCCACTATCCAACAGAATGAAAACTCTCCCCTTTTATTTCTCTATTGCCAAATTAATGGTGAGGTACATATTCTACCATTTCATTATACGAAAAACTCGAGTAATTTTCGCTCCACCATTTCATGCACAATGCCAGATAATTATGACGTTGGAACAGCCATACTTTACACATAATCAAGAATCATGGCAATACAAAATTTTAGCAATTTAATTTTACCTTAACCCACATCAATACTTGAGGATACACCTCCTATAAACACAAATCTACATAAGGTCTAATCTTACTAATTCAAAAATTTTGATTTTACTCAATATACATCTATTTTAAAACAATAACAATAATAATGGTGAAGGCCACAAAACATATAAAACCTCTCTTATTAAGCTTTTAAAGTTTATATTTCTTCAATTCTTATTATTTCTCTTTTTTTAATCATTTCAAATATTAAACACATACATAACTAAATAAAAGTGGCTCCCATCATCATTGCCACCTGAACCATTAGTATACCTTCATCCATGTAGCATAAAATAATAATGCAAATTGTAATGCACATATATGATATGCAAAGCATTATTTTCCATGTACTCGCGAGCAGAATCAATCGTTACATCCTCACCCACTAGAAACAAACACAATATTTATGTTTTATGGTATGATTAAACAAATTAATTATATTCAAGGATAGATTTTCACATATGCCAAGTAATCATATTATTTCATAACCATACTTTAGTATCTTACATAAAAATTCAACATTAGATCTCAAATTATTCAAATTTGGACATGCACTAAAATCATTTAATATACAAAATTGGATGCAACCAAAGTTTCATGAATAAACCAGATGCTACTCTACTTAGTATCTCAAAACATATACAAGCTACTCTACTTAGTATCTCAAAACATATACAAGCTACTCTACTTAGTAACTCAAAACATACACAAACTATTCTACTCAATATCTAGTTTGATGTCCATATGCGTATAAACATATATCATCAAATTATAAAATATTTTTTTGTAAACATCTATGTCTACTCAAACAGATAAGGAAACTACTACTACATATTTGCCACGTTCTACCACGTGGCGTTTCTATCCGAGCAGAGGTTCCATTGGACCCTACACTGCTCTATACTCCTCTTCCTCAGGTTCTTCATCCTAAAACCAAGTATATGAACAAGTCAAACTTCAATTTTTAGTGGATCGATCATCTGTAATTTGGAAACATCCAAAACATGAGTAGGATCAGAAATGTACTTCCTAAAGAGGGACACATGGAAGATATTATAGATTTTGGAAAAACTTGGTGGTAGAGCAAGTCTGTATGCAATAGGGCTTATATTGTCCATAATTTTAAATGAACCCACATATCTGGAGTTAAGTTTGGAAGATTTTATGGCATATCCCATTTGAACATTACAAGACTCACAAAATTCATTTTTTTGTTGTTGAGTTTTAATTTGATCTAGCAAATTATATAGACGTTTTCTCATTACAGCAATACACCCTCTTCTACTCAGACCATTAGAAAATTTATTCTCCTTACCCTTAATATACTCAATGCCAAAATTGTACTCAACTAGAAACTCCATCCAACGTCATTGTCTGACATTCAATAAGGGTTGAGTAATTATATATCTTCAACTCTGATGATCTATTTTTAGTTCAAATTATTTTTCCAACAAATGTTACCTCCAAATCTTAAGGGTGTGTACAACAGTTGTCAACTCCAAGTTGTAAGTGGTATAATTCATCTCATGCCTTTTAAGTTTCCTTGAATCAAAGGCAATAAATGCATCCTCTTGAGTGAAAACCCCTCCTAATATCTCAATTGATGCATTAGTACATATTGTAAATTGCTTATTAGGATCATGTAATTGTAGAATCAGTGCGGTTTTCAACCTTTCTTTTAAAATTTGAAAATCCTCTTCACACTATTTTTTCTATTTGAAGGCTTTACCTTTCCTTTGAAGGTTTGTAATGGGTTGGACGATTCTTGAGAACCCTTTGACAAATCGCCTATAATAGCCTACAATTACCATAAAAATTTACACCTTAGTCACATTAGTAGGTGTTGATCAATCAATAATTACTTCTATTTTATTGGGGTTGATTAAAATCCCCACAACAAATATAATATATCCTAGATAATGTACTTGTGGAGTGTAGAATTCACACTTTGATACTTTCTATATAACTTTTCTTTCTAAGAATCTCAAGTATAGTTCTCATATGTTGATCATGTTCCTCCTTGCTCTTGGAAGAGATTAGTATGTCATCCAAAAATACGAACATATTTCGATCCAATTGCTCTCTAAAAACACTATTCATGAGGTTCATAATACGACTGGGGTATTAGTTAACCCAAAATATAGGACTATGAATTCAAAAATTTTGTACCTAGTTCTAAAAGTTGTTTTAGAAGTGTCTTCTTCTTAGATTCTTAACTGGTGATAACCAGACCTCAGGTCAATATTTGAAAATATGGTTGTTCCTTTCAACTGATCAAAGAGATCATCAATTCTAGGTAATGAATACCTATTTTTGATAGTAACCTTATTCAACATTCGATAATCTATGCACATTATCAAGGTACCATCTTTCTTCTTAACAAACAAGTTAAGATCTCCCTAAGGTGACACACTAGGCTTGATTAGCACTTTTTCCAATAAATCTTGAAGTGTTTTGAGATCTTATATCTCAATAGGAGTCATCCTATATGATGCCCTTGCTATGGGTGCAACTCCAGGTAACAACTCAATAGAAAAATCAAACTCCCTCTGAGGAGGTAACCCTAGAAGGTCCTCTAAAAACACATCCTTGAATTCTTCCAAAATATGATATTTTTGGAAGAGATCAGATTCCACTTTTGTCTCTTATTTTTTATTCATTTTTATTACAAAAATCATTCCCCTCTTTCTAATAATTTTTTATTTGCATTGTAGACAATAGATATGGCTCAATTTCACCTTGACCACAATTAATCATAGTCCTTTGATTATACTCATCCATAAACTCCACTCATATTTCTTCAAAATTTAGAAAATCCTTATGGGCTTTTAACCAATCAACACCATGTATGATTTCGAAAGCATACAAAGGTATCACATACAAATTCTAGTTAGTTTTTCCTTGTGGAAAAATGATTTGAGGGTCAAACAAACATTGGCTTACTTGGTAAATTTGTCCATACTCGTACTCTATCTTCCAACCTATAGCCAAAACCCTAAGTATTTCAGGTATGTCCCTCACTAATCTAGTGGAAATAAAGCTATTAGTTGATCCACTATCTATAAAAATATGCACATATTTATAAAAAAAATTACCATTAAGCAAAAATGGAGTAACTTGGCCATCAAGTACGAGACTACCTATCACTGTAAAGATCCTATAAGTGACTTCTTCTAGAGCTTTCTAATGAAGATCAACTCTGTGGGGGTACTTGTTAACATAATGAGCTCCTTGAAAAATGTAACATCTACTTGGTGGAGATATTTTTCCATTGTTATTTTCATTGCTACTTTGGGATACAACATATTTAGTATTTTCCCGTTCCATCAACTTTGGATCATTTCTTCTATAATATCTCTTGATATTTTTCCTATTTTTGTAACCTTGAACAATCCTTTCTTTTGTGCCTCCCTTTCTATTCTAGTCTTCTCCTTTAAGATTTTTTCTTTCCTCCTTAACCCATTTTATAAATCCCACACTTTTATTTTTCTTAAGATCATATTTTTCTTTTTCAATCAATTTTTTATAATTGAAGTAAGCCTTTTTAGTTCCTTGATAGACTTCTTCTTGCCGAGCTAAAGCAAATGCTCTAGGAATATTTTTAGGATTTAACATATTCACCTCAATCCTAATCTTAGGATATAATCCGAGTATAAACTTATGCACCTTCATACTCTTCATGCCCTCATAATCAGGTACATATTTTAATAGTTGGTTAAATGTCTGATAATGAGCTCAAACTAACATTAATCCTTGTTGTAAATTAATGAGTTCCCAAAACTTCTCTACGACATTAACTTAACTTGTATCATTATCCTTGGGATTCACCACCTTCATTGGGTCCTTTACTAACTCAGAGCCCATTCTAGCATCAACTACTCTTATTGGCTCTTAGAGTGTTTCCAAAAGACCACCTATAGGATGCCTTTCCTTGATAAAGTCCTCAGTCAATTTTTGTTGTTGATCTATTAAATCTTATTTGTGATTCACATGAGTTTATAATAATTGTACAACATTTGCAAGATTTAATTCCTCCCGACCAGGCTCATTCGGTGGAGGTTTATTCAACTGTTTCATCCTTCTTTCATGTTGAGGACCATATCATATTATACCTGACCTTGGTCCCCTCATAAGTCTTTTAGTGGCTTCTTCCTCCCTGCCTCCCACAAGATTTTCTAAAGACCCACCACATATCTTTTGTGTCATTCAACCTATAGGTGAAAGAAGTAAGTCAATTTTATAAGTTTTCATTGATCTAGGCTGATTTACTTAATATTCTACAACTTAAGACATATTTTGATTTGATACCATATGCAACAACCCAAGTCTACTCACTTGGTTTTACCACAAAAATAGGATAAGCAATTTCACATGGTATTTTATTTTGTTTAATTTTATTATTAAACTCTAAAAATTGCTTTCGTGTTCACAATAAATTTGTTTCACCCAATGAATCAATATATTTTTATTTAATGAGTACATGTATATCACACCACTTTTGGGTTCAATACTATTGCAGACAGCCACCCAAGTGGATGAGATTGGTCAAATCCTATGAAAGGTGCCATTTTATGGAATCAATTAGCCTTATTTAACGTCCTCGTATTCTGGTATGAGGGTCAATCCATGGTTGGGTTTATCGTCTAAGGTCCATAACACCTATAGGGGGACGCTTTCTTTTCCCTTCCCTTAGAATTTGTAAATCTATGACTTAACTGGTCGACTTGTTCAAACTTTAATATGCAAAGGATCAATGTACATATGCTTAGTGCCTAACTGATTGTCCACTATCTAGAGTCATCTAGAGCCATGTCGATACCTTGATCTTGGACTTGATAACTCATCTCCATTATGAATAACGATCATTTATCCTATACCAAACATCGTAGCTAACTATCTATGTCAAATGAACATGGGATTTATCACAGTACTACCTAAGTAGCAACCTAGAGGTGGTATCCCATACCGCCCCTCGTTACAAGTTCTGACCAAGTCACTAGAACAGACCGATTTCGTCAAAATACAGTTGCCTCGAGACTCGTTGCGTGCGTACCCACACCTCAACAATATTGAGTGTTTTCATTTAGTTACCCCTTCTCGATGACTTCTTTAGTTTTTTTTGGAATCTTCTGCTTGAAGAAGTTATACTAAACATCCATAAAAGGGATTTTTTTCTATAGTAAGGATAATTCCCTAGAAAATATTAGTTTATATAAAATAAAATGCTACTAATTATAGGGTTATTCTAACTCATGATCATTCTAAGCACAAGTTATATATTTCTTGACTATTAAATAAGTCAACTTACAAGGAAACATATTGTTACGTCTTCACATAGCTTAGTCGAGTAGCTAAGTCTTCAATTGAGTAAATCCACTTTGTTTACTTTATATAATCAAGCTAAATACCGCTTAATTAATTTCTTCATACAATAAGACTATCATAGTGTATGTTCATACGCTATTTAAGTGAACGGTTTAACTCTCATACACATCACAATTGTTCTCAGGTAAATAATAGGAAGCTTTACTCAGCAACCAAATATTATAACAGGTTAAACTCCACTATTTTGGAGTCTCTTTTTCAAAGATAAAAATGTTATTCCCAATCCAAGTTTCATTTTTACTACTTTCCAAGCCGTAAAGAAACTCCAGTCAAATCAGTTTAATACAATAAATCTAGGTATAATGCTATGCTTTTAAATCCTCATCACTGCATTCTCATTACAATCAAATATTCTTGATTTTCATTTACAATTTAGACCATAAGAAAACTAGTTTAGTTATGCTATCAACTAACATCTGACCAACTCTTATTTTCTATGATACAACCTAGCATAATTCTATAGACATCATAGTCACACTAATTAATCTAGAATAATTAACAATTTAGTATATGTTATAATCCAACCAGCAAGCCATTCCGAAAAACATATTTGGCATTAAATCTAAAGTTAAATAAAATTAGTCTCATAGCAGTACAACGTAATCCACGAATTAATTGATACTCAAAAAAACGGTATACCCAAGAGCACAACCCCATACAAGGTTTCCTATCAGAGTATAATTTAGCATGATAGCTACAATTTCATTTAGAAAATATTTCCAAAATTTTTTACTTTGAAGTATAGTTTCAATCTACAATTTTTCTTTCACAACTAAGATGGAGTAAGATTTAGTTTACAAAAGGGCCTCGCCCAGCATATCCAAGTTGTCCATTAAAACCACACAGTGGTATTTATTTTTTCAAAGACTACAATGCTAGATTTTGCTTACAGATTTGGTTGGTACAACAACTCTCAACTCAACTATAAAAATCTATACATTTTCCAATATCAACTACAACAATATAACTTTATATCTGAGAACACAGACTTATCAATTTTTACTAATAGTCCTGGTACTCATTTGCAATCCGACGCAGATCATTTACAAGAGTGTCTTAGCACTATCTTACCGTAGTTGCACTGCATGCCTAGCTCAAGTGTTATCTTGCATAGCATCAATCCGGTCATTCGTCTCTTATCTTAAAGAAGTTTTATCAAAGGGCGATACCAGGGATCAGATGCAGCTCAAGTTATATGATTATGCACTCTAATATGCATACAAATTGTTCAACACCAAATATTAAAACATGAAAATAGGAAAAACATATATCACCTTCCTTGAGATATAACATTCCAGCTCTACCTATGAAGTCGCAGGCAGAACTATCGAAAAATTTCCTTAGAACATTCTAAACTTTGACAATCCATAGAGTTACGAAATCCAATCTAGTATAATTATTTTTTAGTCCGGACCAAACTTATATTCAGCAATATAATAGCGCTCAAACCAAGCAATACATTGTTCATAGAATAGAAGGACATATATTCATTTTCTTTTTGATATAGCACAAGGAGAAAAACATGATTCTTTTCAACATTTTCAAAAGAAAACAATATTTTTTTTTTTTTGCATACATTGCACCATAAAAACACATAATGTCACAGAGAAAGGAACATAACACCCAACCTTAAATTTTTGCTTCCCAATTATATCAGTGCAATTCCTCCTTGTCCCTTCCTTGTATACGTTTACCAAAGAAACATATACTGTATCCACCCAAACTCTTTCTCCACTATCCAACAAAATGAAAACTCTCCTCTTTTCTTTCTCTGTTGCCAAATTAATGGTAAGGTACATCCTTTATCGTTACGCTATACAAAAAAAACTTGAGCAAGTTTCCCTCCACTGTTTCATGCGCAATGCCAGATAGTTATGCGTTGGAACAACCACACGTTATACATAACCAAGCATCATGGCAATACAAATTTTTTGGTATTTTACTTTTTACAATAGCTCACATCAATACTTGAGGATACACCTCCTATAAGCACAAATCTACATAAGTTTTAATCTTACTAATTCAAAAAATCCGATTTTAATCAATATACATATAGTTTAAAACAATAACAATATAATGGTAAAGGCCACAAAACATATAAAACCTCTCTTATTAAGCTTTTAAAGTTTATATTTCTTCAATCTCATTATTTCTCTTTTTTTTTTTTTCAAATATTAAACACATACATAATTAAACAAAAAGTGGCTTCCATCATCATCACCACCTGAACCATAAGCATACCTCCTTCCATGCTAACAAGTAGCATACAATAATAATACAAATTGTAATGCACCTATATGATCGTGCAAGGGGGATCATTACAATAGTACTTATTTTCTTATGTAGTCTTTAAAATGCTAAATTTTCATGGATATCTTGAATACTTCTTTATTATGTTGTTATCAAAATTCTAAAGTGCAAGGAACAAACTCTATACTAATCTTTTCATTTAAATGAGAGAATTTCAAATACTGCTTGAAGAAAATAAATAAAATTTACATGGATTACACTTAACCCCTTTTACATTTTTTATATTATAATTTTCTTCCACATGTTCCTTTACATCTTTAAAACCTTTTAAACTTAAACTTGCACATTATAATTCCTTATTCCGTGTTTCTTCTAATGATTGATTCTAATGATTGATTCTAGTGAAATATGATGGGCTTTATCATTTGATGATATAGGGGGTCTTTCTTTACCACATTTTTTTAAATGGAAATCCTTGATCTAATTTAGCTTCATCTATAGTATGATCTCCTTGCTTCATCTTGAAGTTTATCTCATGACCAAAAATTTCCATAATTATATTTGTAGGATCAAAATGTAATATTTTTATAATCCACTTATTGATTACATTCTCTTGTTTTAGACTTAAGATTTATGGATTATGTCAAAGGCTTTAAAATATCCATGGAAACATACACCCAAGTATATACAATATGTTTTGCTTCTTTGTAGTTGGTCCCTCCTAAATGAAATTTCCTAGAGTATCATTAAATATTTTTCAAAATATCCTTATTAATAAACTAATATGGCAGTCCAAAAAGCTTAACCCTTAATGAAAACCTTCTAACGTCTTTATCTCTATTTCAAAATTCTCACTCCATGATCTTAAATATAAGCCATCTCTATCTATAAACCATGGCCCATCATTTATTATTGATCCTTAATTTTTGAAATGAAGAATATAATGACAAAAAATTCTCTTGGAAAAAAATCATGGAGTATTTTGAATTCAATCCCTACTTCCATTTGGTCTAATTTTAAATTTCCAAATACATGACTAGTATCCATGGAAATTATATATTAGCCATATGTTTTTAAGAACCATTATATCATGCTCAATCATATCATCCTTGATATTCACTTATGGTGTGATGTTTATTTCCATAATAGAAACTTCCATAGATTTGTTCTTCCTCTTATTCCTAACTAGGGCATCCTTGCTTCCACCTAAAGCATCCTAATTTCTAGCAATAACTTTCATAAATGACTTTCTTTTCATGCTACCTAGCTTTTCCTCATAAGAATCATTATTTTTTATTTCCCCAATATCTGCAATAAGAAAATGTAAGGTTTTTTCCTTTCTCACACTTGCACATTCTCTGCTCACACTTGCATTTCATAATTTTCGTCGCATAGGAATTTATTTTTATTTCTTAAATATTAAAACTAAATTATTTGGTAGGTTCAATGAATTCAAGGTATGTGTTTAAAAATAAAGTGTCAATTTTATTTGGGTATTACTAATAGACTAAGTTCAAAAAAATATTGATAAATACATATTGAATTATTGTAAATATTTATAATAATATAAATGAAAACTCTAACATTGTCTATACTCTTAATCAAAATGAAGTATTAGAAAGAAGAAGTGCATGTTGTATTATAATACATAGGACTTAAGTTATAGGTCACTATATAATATATTAACATTTATATTGAATAAAACCACCATGAGAGTAGTTAGAAATTTAACTCTCTTAGATGATAATAGTGGTGGTAATGTAGTCTTTTCTACTTTCTGTTCATTACCAAAAAAAAAATTTGAAACTACTTTATGCTAAGGATGTTCTCCAAAATTAATCATTAAAATTTTTGATAAAAATATAAAGCAAAGAAACTTCTCCTCCATATCCCTCCTCGTGGGAGAAACTCAACCAAAAAAAATCATTTTAATTGTATAGAAGGGCAATATTTAATTTCCAATCAATATAATCAACTTCCTTTAAAAGTAAGTATTCAATTATGTTAGTTGATGTAATTTTTTACTTTCTATCCCTAAGGGTTAACCTTTTATCCTTCTATGAGATTATCTTAAAACTCGTGCTAAATAAATAGAGTAAGTGGGGTTCCTAGCTAAAACTACAATGGAATTATCTTAAAATACATGCCAAATCAACATAGAAAGTGGGGTTCCTAGCTAAAAACCTAAAGGAATTTTCAAGTAAAATATCTCACCTAGATCTAGCTAGAAACTTGGAATTGGATTTGAAAATATCCTTATATTTGATTAGAATTTGAATAGAAAAACTCATTGATTCATTGTTAATGACATGGACTCCCCTATTTCTAAGTTGAATCTTGAAAAAAGAGGATTCTTTATATTTTCTTTGCACATTCCTTTAACATTTAGATAATGTTGTATCCTTAAAGTATTGATATTTGCTTGAAATAACCCAAGTCTCTAAGCGATACTAAACCATGGATAAATAAGAATTTATTCTAAGATTACAAATTCTATGGATATCCTCAACCAACCTATCCCTATGAAAATTAGTATCAATGACTCATTCAATGTCAAAATGACATACTAAAAGTGCATGAACCAAAGGTACTACCTTGGGTACCCAGAGCATTCTATATCATATGATATCTACTAGAGAAGAAACCTTCAAATGGTCCCTCAAGTATTCAATAAACCCTACTAACTAAGAGCATTATTAGGAACCCTAGACCCATTACCTCTATTTTGGTAATACCTAACTAAGTTCCCTACCTCATGGTACTAGAAGCATGGATTGGGTACCTCATGGCACCAGAAGCATGAATTGGGTAAGTTCCATTATATGACCCCTATTTACACTCAAAACCAATACTAAACTCACCTTCAAGCTCCATTTGCATGTAGGCATACTAGTGGAACTTAAAGCTCAAGAATTTATCATGCTCATTCTTACAAAAATAACTCGATGAAGACTTCTTACAATATATTTCAAATAAATATAGTATGCCAAATTTAAGAAAAGGAACTAAACCTAGAGCAAAAACATTGTCTAGAGGGTCCTTCTAGGTGAAAATTAGAAGACCAACATTACAAATAGTAGACTTGATTATATATCACCCACATATAAAATTACTATATCGCTTTTGTAACTTTTTATAAGTTAAACTTGAAATCAATATATCCCTTTTCTAACCTGTATATTAGATCAAGTAGTCACCATGTAAATTCCTAATTAATTCTCATTAATTTATTAAAAATATTCTCTAATAGAACCCCTTGTAAGGGAAAGAGAATAGTATATTTTTTACAATCACCAATCTTGAAGTGAATCTCACTTAATAGTAAAAATTTAAGGATTATTATGAGCACTTTGAGAAGGATGTTTGTTAAAAATTGATCCTTATTGCAATCTTATACTTTCATACCCACCATGGTCACTAGATTTCTTTGACAAATTCTCCTAATATTTCCATCACCGCACCATTGGAAGACACTATGTCTACACCATTTCTAGCCCTAAATGATCTCAATGATGTGGTACTTTCCCACACTAACTAAATCCTTGTTGGATTTTACACCAATTTTCAATAACAAGCAAAATCAATCCATTCACTCAAATTTTATAAAAAAATCATAAAAAGGATGAAAGAGAGATATATATAATGAATGATATTAAGCACCAAATAATCACTATATTACCCATATATAAGAATCCCAACACTATGTTACAATGAATGGAGTTGTTGGGGTTATTTATACCAATACCAAAGAAACCAATTTATCTAAGTCGACATAACAAGAGGGAAAAAATTATAAAAAGGGTTTAACCATAACAAGGTCAATCATCGCCCATAGGTCTTACATAAATGAATAATTAAATACATAAATAAATAATTAAATGCATTTGTATAGTGATTTTCCATAGGTCTATACAAAACTATATCATATAATGTTGACCTTGGCCATAAGTCATTCAATTTTAACACCCCTTTATAATCTAAATTGAGGGGTGAAGGAGAGAAGACACTAGTGACAATAACATATTCCCCCATGGTGGATGCTCTAGTAGATATCCATACTTAAGGAATTCTCAGTTGAACCTCCTTATCATCTAGAACTCTACTTACATAAATATGTTCCTACATAAGAATCTTCTCAAGTTAGACTGTAGTCACATATACAAAGAACACCTCCTTTGTAACTCTATATGAGGAAGACAAGCCAAGAATAGCCCCTCTTAGAAGTTGTTCCCATCTTCTATAATTATATAAGGCAAGACTTGAAAACACAACTTTCACAACACACTTCATTTTCCTTGGAAATTTTAACTTGCCCTTAGGGAACCTCATTTCTATCACCAAATAAGGCTTTGCATAAACCTATTTATGAGAAGATCCATTACAAAATTCTATATTACTTAGACACAAATAGAAGAAATAAGATATCATGTATAGTTAGATATTCATGTGTAAAAACAACTAATAGCCCAAGCATTTGATAGGAAGAGCAACGATTAACTAGAGCATATTCTAAATCCTTTTTATACATGCCTCTAAAGGATTGAAAATTTGCTTTTAATGTAGCAAATCCAACTCTCTCTCCAATGAATATAGAGCAAAGATTCTAATTGCATAATACACTATAAATTTGTTGCTTTGAATGGGGATGATTACCACTTTAAGTAGGGGTGATAAGTCTTGAAAATAAATGTTCCTCCACTTGCAATAAGTGTTTAAATAAATACCACAAATATAAAAAGCTCACAAAAGCATGCAATTTAAAAAAAGAGCTTAAAAAGCCTCCTTATTAAAAAATTATGGCCTTTAAAAATTTACCCTGCGAAATAGTCCTAATATAATATTTTTGAAAAACATTATTTTAAAAAAAAAATCTTTTACTTTATTAAAAAAATAAAAAATATTTTTTTCCAGTAAAACAACCTTATGACATGCGCATATAACCCTACTAACACCATCACTGATTAAATCCAAAGGTATACCCTCTATGTAAGGAAGGACATCACAATCCATAATAATAAAGAACTTCAACCATTTAAATAAATATAGAGACAAATTAATACACGTCCTTTTACTTCAGCTATGGTACCAAAGCTCCAAATGGGAAAAAAACGTCACAATTCTCCTCCTTGCAATCTTTTACTTTCACACCCACTTTTTAATAGATGCATTACATCCACTTTTTGTATTTTAATTATAATATTCATCGCCAACTCTATACAATAAGTGGCTATCAAATCATATATATAAATAAATAAAAGACACGGATTCACATATATTCATAAACTATAAATAAATAATATTATACAAATATAATATTTTATGAGGCACATTTTTAATAGTGTATGGAGACTTTTGTATTTTAATTATAATATTTCCACCTTTGGAAATATTCATCACCACCTTTCTAAAATACGTGGCTATCAAATCTCACATGGCCATCCTCTAATCAACTATGTAGATAGTTACGTGGCCTTCATTTACGCATGTAAATAGCATATTAAAGGCCACTTTTGTTAATGAAATATTCAGACTGAGATTTTGTAAGATTCAGTCTTTTTTGGTTCGGTGAATATATATATATATATATTCCAATCATTTGGATAACTTATTACATTATAATTTTTTACATTATAAAAAATTTATACATGCTTTAAAAAGTAAAATCCTTATTAATATTATTTGTTTGGTTGGTAAGCGAAAGGTTTTAAGATTATTATTCTAATTTTAAATATATACTTCTTGGTTTTTAAGCTATTAAACAAAAAAAACCATTTAACAATAAAAAAATTCCTTTCATATCTATTTGTGTTAATAAAACCAATAGTCCCACTAACAATGATTAATCAGAGAAAAAATAAGAAAAATAAAGAATGTCTTAAACACACCAACTTGACCATTCAAAGAAGGGTTATACAATCACACTCACACTGTTTACATTTTCTATGATGCCTCAACTTAGGTACAAAGGAATTGACATTCTATTAGATAGCTTCTAGCTACAATGTTCAATAAGGTAAGGCTACCCCTTAGCGCCACTACTTCCACTACTTCATATCATATATGTTAATGTTTTATGTTATTTGTTGAAGAAGACATGTTACAGTCATAATTAGACTAAAACTATTTAGTAGAAGGTTTGTTTTCAAATCATACTTCATAGATGATTCTATTTGTTCCTCCAAAATAAAAACAAAAAAGAAATTTCATACAAAATATTTTACAAATATGTTTTAATGTCTCAAGTTCTTTAATTAATGAGTATGAAACAAGATCCTTTTTTTCTCATTCAATCCCATGTGACGAAATGTTACCTCTTGTAAAATGGTTTCCAATGGAGAAATCATTTGGTATCTTAGGATTCTATTTGTCATTAGTATCTCAACTTTAGATATGTGGGAATGCGTTCTATTAAGGTTTCAAAGAAAAATTGACTCACTACCGATCATATTCCTCTCTCTTGAAGATAAAATTCAAATTGTTAGCAAGTGTTAGTGGCAGTGTATGTGTATTATTCTTCAATATGGATGGCATCTCGTATTGCTTACCTCAAGCAAACATAGGTCATTTATATATAATTGTGGCATAAGTGGGATGGATCTAATGGCATGGTGGGTATTTCATAGAAACTCTACATTGTTCCTAATTCCAAAAGGACATGGATCATTTTTTAGATTCTTTAACATAGAGCAAAACTTTGGCAAGTAAGTGGGTAGCAAGAGCCTTACATGGAGAGAAGCCTTGGAAGGTCCTAATTGGACACATTATCTCTTAGTCATTCTATAAAGGAAGATGACATAGCATGCATTAGAAGGATAAGCTATTCTAGGTTAAAGGAACCTTACCGCTTATTAGGAATTGATCTTCCTGGAGAAACATTACACCAGCCTTATCTTAAAAAGGTCAATACTCTCAAACATGGTATAAGAATTAGAAGGTGAAGTAATTGGTGGAATATAATGATACTTTACAATAAATAAACCCTTGCTCTTGAACCTAAATATTTATAATAATTTAAATGAATACTATAACATTGTTTATAGCCTTAATCAAAATGGAGTATTATAAAGAAGAAGGGCATGTTGTATTATAATACATAGGACTTAAATTATATGTCACTATATAATATATTAACATTTATTTTGAATAAAACCACCATGATAGTAGTTAGAAATGTAACTCTCCTAGATGATTATAGTGATGGTAATGTAGTCTTTTCTACTTTATATTCATTACTTGACAAGTTTATCAAAAATACTTTATGCTAAGGATATTCGCTAGAATTAATCATTAAAAATTTTGACTAAAATGGAAAGCAAAAAAACTTCTCCTCCATCTCCCTCCTCATGGGAGAAACTCAACCAAAAATATTCATTTTATGTATAGAAGGGTAATGTTTAATTTTCAATCATTATACTCAACTTCCTATAAAACTAAGTATTCAAATTATGTTTATTAATAGTTGATGTAATTATTTACTTTCTATCCCTAAGGGTTAACCTGTGAGAAGCCCACATTACCAACCTTGTTGGCATTTTTGCCACATTTATTTTGATTGCTGATTATTCATGCTTAAGCTGTTGAAATTCTAACTCCTCTACAGGTTTTGATGCAAAAAACGCCTAAGTCCGAAAGTTGTCACGAAATCGCGACAAAAAACAGCATGGAGAGCCAAAGTTGAAAACCGTCGCGATATCGCGACATGTCACAAAATCGTGGGTCGAATGAGGAGAGAGAAAACAAACGCAAAATTGTCACGATTTCGCGACGTGTCGCAAAATCGCGGTCAGCGCAGTCAACGGCAGCAGGGGGCAAAACCGTCGCGATATCGCGACGTGTTAGATTTTCGCGGTCAAAATGGTCAACGGAGGGTAGAGCGACAAAGTTGTAGCGAAATCGCGACATGTCGCATTTTCGTGACTTGCGACGGCCAGGGAGCATAAGGTTAGAAATTGTCGCGAAATCGCGACATAACTGAGCGACGGGCGATGAGACTCGAAAATGTAGCGAAATCGTGACACAATATGGCACACAGCACATAAGGCAAAAGACGTCGCGAAATCGCGACGCGTCACGTTTTCGCGGCATGGGTGGACAGAAAGGCTTAAGGTGTAAAATGGTCGCGATTTCATGCCAGTTGTATGATGAAGCCAAGCCAAGCAAAGGATGTAGCGAAATCGCTACGTGTTGCGTGATCGCGGTTCAGGTGAATGAAAAGAGTCTAAGGCAGAAAACCGTAGCGATATCGCGACACTTTTGAGAATGAGTCCAAGCAAGACGAAGACATCGCGAAATCACGACAGAAAGTGGGAACAGTGAAGAAGGCAAGAAATGGTAGCGATTTCGCGACACATTGTTGAAGAAAGACTAAGTGCACAGAAGTGGTAGCGAAATCGCGACATGTCAGATTTTTGCGATGCAGAAGGGAAGATAGAGCCAAAGATAGAAAACGTCGTGAAATCGCTTAGCATCGTGTTTTCACGGTTCAGGGTTGCAAAGGAGATAAAGAAGCCGAATGTGTAGCGATTTCGTGACATGTTTGTTTTTCACGGGTTCAAAGCGGCAGAAGCGTACAGAGCAGAAGACGTCACGATTTCACGACCTATCGCGATTTCGTGACCTGTCGCGTTTTCGTGACCTGTTGCGTTCGTGCCAAAAGCGGTTCAAACGGCCCGATGCAATTTTGTGAGTTTCGATGATTCAAAGCACTCCAGAATTAAATGTGTTGCTGCTTTCTGATGCGGTCAAGGTAGAAGAACATGCCCAAGCTACCAGAATTGAAGATTTCCATTATTCGAAGCTGCTGTTCACAATTTTTCTAACGGTTTCAAGCATGTTTCCAAGAACAACAATTTAATGAAGGCGACCGACTCTTTCTTATGGCATTTAATTTTTGATTGTTCCGAGGCTGTTTAAGGATATCATCTCCTTGTTTCCGTTGCATAATTTGTAGATCTCGAGGAGGTCCGTTTCATATTTTTAATGCTGCAAAGAGGCAAGACCTCTATATAAATCAATGTAAATCTCAAGAACAAGTATCGGGAGTTTGAGAGATACTTTTGTTGAAAGCTTTTCAAGTACTTTGCATGAATATAAGACATTCGGCTCTCTGGTTTCGCAAGCAATTTTCTGTGTGTTTTCCCTTCTGTATTCTGCATTCCTAATTTGTGCTCGCATTTCTTATTTGCTGCTTAGTTTTAATTATGTATTGAGTTTTAACATTTGCTAGTAAGGGAGTGAGTTCTGGAATGTTATCTTGGAGGTCATCCGTGCAAGGTTGTGAGTGAATCATGTCACTGTCTTCTGTTATTTGTTGTTTGCGTACTTAGAGTTATCTGCTGTTGTTCTTTCCCGATCAGATAAATTCGGCCTACGGCCATATTTCCCGTTTCTTTTTGCATCTTTACAATTCCTTTCCTGTAACTTTGATCTAAAAACAAACTTAGAATAGTAAGGGAACCAGCCCACTCTGGAGATTGGTCTGGGAGACATTTCTTTCTCCCAGCCTTTCAATGTTGGCTGGGTCTAGGGTGCATTTTTTTGTAAAATCCTTTCCTATGGTAGATTCGTGACCAACAGTTTTTGGCACGCCTGGTGGGACAGACTTCTTCTATCTCAAAAAGATCCCATAGTATTGAAGGTTTAATGTTCGCCTTCATGCCGTAAAGTTAGAACATTTGGTGACTCTGCAGTACCCAAAAATCTCTGAACGTGGATGCAGTGAAAGCTGTACTTCATGATCACGAGATCACAGTCTAAAAAAGTTGAAGATCTTGTCGAGTTTTTTGAACTTGACAGCACAAGAAGTGGTGAGCATTCTAGGTTGGTTTCCCCATCGCTTGCATCATCTGCCATATCCACACAAATCCCTGGTATTGTTACTAGTTTTCCATCTTCTCAGTCACATCCACTAGTCCCAATGGCCCAGTATCCTCCACCCAGGAAGTTCTTGGCATGGAACAGCTCTGGAGCCTTGAATTTGCAGGCTCAGAATCCAGTTCCCCAGGCCGCTTTGAAGGTTTTGTCGACCTATGATGGTATGGGTAAGACTGCATATGAACATATTAATGATGTAGCTTCTCTAGCAGCCATTCATGATATAACTGATGAAGATGTGATGGTGAAGTTGTTGGTGTTATCCCTGAGAGGTAAATTGTTGTACTGGTACCGAACGTTGCAACCAGGCACCATTACGTCATGGGATCAGCTAGGAGAACTGCTAGTGAAGAATTTTCATGAACAGGCTGACCCATTTTCATTGTTGCATCAGTTTAACGCAATCCAGAGGCACCCATAGGAAGAGATAGCTGATTTTAATGTTCAATTTACCAGAACCTGGCAGAGAATTCCTGATGGTCTTCGGCCTAGCGATGAGCTAGCTGCATTTTACTACCTCAGAGCGTTCAACACAGATATCGGTTGGGCAGTCCGACAGTCCAACGTAACGACCTTTCCAGAGTTGTTCGAACAAGCATTAAAGGCGAAAGCTGATCTGATTGCTATAGGTAGACTTCCTCCCAAGGTAACTATGCCTATTATTCCTGATCTGCCTAAGTATTTATACTCTGGTTCACTTCCACAGCCCATGCCATCTATGTATCCTACCCCATCATGGAGTTCCAATGCACCTCAAATTGCACCTATTCCAGTTCCTCAGCTTCCTGCTCCAACTGTTCCCCAGTTGCCCGCACCGAGCATTCCACGGTTAGTCCCTCCACTTCCAACTCCTGCATTATCTTCCCCATAGTTTCCATTACCTTTACCAGCACCGCTTGTGTCCTCAAGCCCAGATCCTCAATTGGTTATGTTACAAGAAATTCAGTCGGCTATGAGATCTCTCACTGACAAGGTGACATCTATGGAATGGAGAGAGGCGGAAAGAAGCTATCAGCCACGAAGATTTATGTCGGTAGTAACCAGAGAACAACCTGCTCCTAGCAAGGCTATGGAGAAAGCACCTAAAAGGAACTTAGCAGTTCTGGTAAGTGAAGAGGCTGGCCCTTCTGAAGTTTCACATGAGCCATCTTACTGGTGTTCTTCCTGCAATGACCCACATGATGAGTCCACTTGCATGGTCCACCAAAATTATTTGCAAGTTCTTACAGGAAGCCATGTAAATATGATTCGAGAGGTGGATCTTACTTCCATGGAGTCTCTGGAGGAACATATAGCAATACTGACACGCAGCGACAAGAAACCAATGTTGGTAGATCCGGCTAAGATGGAGCCATTGAAAGTGCCGCCTGTACAAGCAACGAAGCAGCAAATGCCAACAAAGGCTCATGATTCCCCAACGCAACGACAATCACCTGTTTTGTCGAAGGATCCACTTCCATCACCAGCAAAAGAGAAGGAACAAGCTTCTTCTTCCCAGCCGCAAACAGAAACAAAGGAGCAAGTCAAAGAGACGTTGCGGTATCCATCATTGACCAAACGACAACGAGTGGAAGCCACCCAACAATATAAGAGCACATTTGAATCTGCTAGTGGTAGAAAAGAACAGACCTCCATGGAGTACAACATTGTTGAAGAACTTAAATGGATACCAGCTAAGGTAAGTCTGTATGACACCTTACAGTTGCCTGGACAGGTAAATCTCTTACAGGAATCCCTGAAGACCATACAAAGTAAGGGGAAAGCTCCAGCCTAGGTGGTTATGGCTCAAACGTTAACTTCTGCAGCCACTGAAAGGAATAGACCACCCCCGTTTTATCTATCACTACAAATGGAGGGTTGGATCGTACATAATTGCCTGATCGATTCTGGTGCCGCTACAACTGTCATGCCTAAGGCAGTTTGTGAAGCAATGGGAATGGAATTCACACGAAGTAGCCCTGGAGTTTTGCAGTTAGATGGCACTCCTATGAAAATAGTGGGTGTAATCAAGGATGTCCCGATTGTTTTGCATAATATGCCACAGATTACAGTCATTCAGGAGATTGTTGTGGTCGATCTAGAACCGTATTTTAGTATGTGCTTATCCAGAGAGTTTACTGCAAAGTTGGGTGGTTACCTTGCACTCGATTATTCTCATTTGGAGATTCCATTCAAAGGAAGACGAGTCCGGATCTATAATCAAAAACCTTCTACTTTTCATATTGAGAAGATAGAAGAAGTAGAAAAGTCCAAAGATGTTGTTCATATGCTAACTGAAGATTTGGAGGAGGAGTTTTCAATGCTCAACTTTAATGCTATGATCCAGACTGAAATTGGCTGTTATTTCATTACAAAGCAGTCTGAAGAGGTTGCAGTCAAGTTGCCTACTGATCAAGTTGAACAAGATTCTCTGCCAGATCAGCTTTATTTTGATGGATCACAATACAAAAATGGTGCTAATACCGGGACAGAGCGATCATGCCTAGGTCTCAAGACGGCTGGGACACTTGGAGTGCTGCAGTTACAGATTTTTGGTGATTCTGAGCTGATCAAGAACCAGAAGTTTACTGAGCATCTGTCAAGAGTCTGGGATCCAGGAGACAGAACCGTGTTTGGGTTTGTGTCTTTCCCAGAATTTCACATCTAATTCGGGAGTTACCTTGTATATAAAAAAAAAAAAAGCAAAAAAAGAGAAAAAAGAAAAAAAAAAAAGTATTGTTTTTATTTGTCCACTTCGGCTCTTTTTGCATGCGAGCCGTAGGTGCCTTTTTTTTTCTTTTTGCTTCTTCTTTCCCAGCAGTTAGTGGCTTCCTCACTCTTTCTTCTCTTCCCCTTCCTTTCTTCCCTTCCCTTCTCCTACTCCTTTTTCTTTTGCAGTAAAAAAAAAGCCACTGTTGTTGTTTCTTTTTCCCCTCCTATTATTCCCGCTTCTTCTTATCCCTTTCTTCTAAGTTTTCTGTCATTTTTAGCATTTATCATAGTTTATCCACGGTTCACACCTTTTCATCATTTATTCCACTTCCATTCCATTATTTCATTTACTTCCATTCCCCTTCCATCGCAGCTGGTAGCACAGAAGCATTCTGTTACTATATCTACCGCATCACTCCACCATTCCATCATATCACTATTCCATTCGCATTTCACCGCCTACGCATCCATAGGATCTCATTCCATTCATTTCCATTTTTGTATCCCTGGTGCTTTCATGGAGATTATTTTACAGCACCTGATCAGTTAAGCCAAATGCAGATTCTTTAAGTTTCAGTTATTCAGCAAAAGTTGTTGCAGCAGTCCACCGAGATGAACCCCAGCAGCCAGCTTTCTATTCTAAGTTTTCATGACTCTGTTGCCCAATGGATTCAGGCCTGGGATTCTTGCATATAGCAGAACTGTATACCCCGCGAGCCGCCAAGAATGTTGGCATTTTTGCCACATTTATTTTGATTGTTGATTATTCATGCTTAAGCTGTTGAAATTCTAACTCCTCTACAGGTTTTGATGCAAAAAATGCCTAAGTCCAAAAGTTGTCGCGAAATCGTGACAAAAAAAAAGCATGGAGAGCCAAAGTTGAAAACCGTCGCGATATCGCGACATGTCGCAAAATCGCGGGTCGGATGAGGAGAGAGAAAACAAACGCAAAATTGTCGTGATTTCGCGACGTGTCGAAAAATCGCGGTCAGCGCAGTCAATGGCAGCAGGGGGCAAAACCATCGCGATATCGCGACGTGTTAGATTTTTACGGTCAAAATGGTCAACGGAGGCTGAGCGACAAAGTTGTAGCGAAATCGTGCATTGTCGCATTTTCGTGACTTGCGACGGCCAGGGAGCATAAGGTTAGAAATTGTCGCGAAATCATGACATAACTGAGCGACGAGCGATGAGACTCGAAAAGGTAGCAAAATCGCGACACAATATGGCACAAGGCACATAAGGCAAAAGATGTCGCGAAATCGCGACGCGTCACGTTTTTGTGGCATGGGTGGACAGAAAGGCTTAAGGTGTAAAAATGGTCACGATTTCGTGCCAGTTGTATGATGAAGCCCAGCAAAGTGAAGGATGTAGCGAAATCGCTACGTGTTGCGTGATCGCGGTTCAAGTGAATGAAAAGAGTCTAAGGCAGAAAACCGTAGCGATATCGCGACACTTTTGAGAATGAGTCCAAGCAAGACGAAGACGTCGCGAAATCATGACAGAAAGTGGGAATAGTGAAGAAGGCAAGAAATGGTAGCGATTTCATGACACATTGTTGAAGAAAGACTAAGTGCATAGAAGTGGTAGCGAAATCGCGACATGTCGGATTTTCACGATGCAGAAGGGAAGATGAAGCCAAAGACAGAAAACGTAGCGAAATCGCGCAGCGTCATGTTTTCGCGGTTCAGGGTAGCGAAGGAGATAAAGAAGCCGAATGTGTAGCGATTTCGCGACATGTTTGTTTTTCACGGGTTCAAAGCGGCAGAAGTGTACGGAGCAGAAAGACGTCGCGATTTCGTGACCTGTCGCGTTTTCGTGACCTGTTGCAGTTTCGTGCCAGAAAGCGGTTCAAATGGCCCGATGCAATTTTGTGAGTTTCGATGATTCAAAGCGCTCCAGAATTAAATGTGTTGCTGCTTTTCGATGTGGTCAAGGTAGAAGAACGTGCCCAAGCTACCATAATTGAAGATTTCCATTATTCAAAGCTGCTATTCACGATTTTTCTAACGGTTTCAAGCATGTTTCCAAGAACAACAATTTAATGAAGACGACCGACTCTTTCTTATGGCATTTAATTTTTTATTGTTTCGAGGCTGTTTAAGGATATCATCTCCTTGTTTCCGTTGCATAATTTGTAGATCTCGAGGAGGTCCGTTTCAGATTTTTAATGCTACAAAGAGGCAAGACCTCTATATAAATCAATGTAAATCTCAAGAACAAGTATCGAGAGTTTGAGAGATACTTTTGCTGAAATATTTTCAAGTACTTTGCATGAATATAAGACATTCGGCTCTCTGGTTTCGCAAGCAATTTTCTGTGTGTTTTCCCTTCTGTATTCTGCATTCCTAATTTGTGCTCGCATTTCTTATTTGCTGCTTAGTTTTAATTTTGTATTGAGTTTTAACATTTTCTAGTAAGGGAGTGAGTTCTGGAATGTTATCTTGGAGGTCATCCGCGCAAGGTTGTGAGTGAATCACGTCATTGTATTTTGTTATTTTTTGTTTGCGTACTTAGAGTTATCTGCTGTTGTTCTTTCCCGATCAGATAAATTCGGCCTACGACCATATTTCCCGTTTCTTTCTGCATCTTTACAATTCCTTTCCTGTAACTTTGATCTAAAAACAAACTTAGAATAGTAAGGGAACCAACCCACTCTAGAGATTGGTCTGGGAGACATTTCTTTCTCTCAGCCTTTCAATGTTGGCCGGGTCTAGGGTGCATTTTTCTATAAAATCCTTTCCTATGGCAGATTCGTGACCAACACAACCAAACTGAGATAGTATTTTTTTGTACATATTTAACATATTAAGCTTTACAACCAAGTATGTTTGGATCAACATCAAGTAGGGTAGCAAGTAACCGAGAGGATTACGACATGGTCAGTTTCAACTTTTGTGATAGGAGTGACCAACTCCTATCTAACCTTACTTGCCATTGATATGTATGATCTCCTTGGTTTAACTATTTCTATCTCTACATTCATTAGGAAGTTTAGTTTCTTAACCAAAGGATGTAATTTCATTCTTACTTCCTAAGTCTATTATTTGCAATGGAATACCATGCATTAAACAATACATAAATATTGCTTTACTTTCATAAACCTTCACTTGATTCAAAGTATAAGCCATTACATCATACCAAAGAGTCATTCATTGAAAAATACAAAGGCATCAATTGTTATAACCTCAAGTGCAATTTAAATCCATTCTTTTCCAAGGAAATGTTGCTTGTTAACAAAAGCATGCATAATATAATATTCTAGTTATTATATTATAAGAATGTAAATGCGTCATCCTATTGGAAAGCAAATAATATTTAATTTCCATATTAATAAATCTCCATAATCTGAGTAATTATCATCATAATAGAGAGCAAATATAACATCCATGCATAACTACAAAAGCAAATCACAAAATAGAAGTACACAACATATACCCTAGGAACTCTCACGGGGAATAAACCCATCATCCAAAAATATTTCTCCTCTTATTTCATAATCTTAAATTGTCATAAATACATGTATAGAAAGGCATCCCACGAATCCTTTTCTAAATCAAATATGCAATTAAAGGGACCAATTTGTTCCTTGTTCAAATTGGGATGTAAATAAGAAAATACAATATTTCCTTTCTCTAAGCCATCAATACATAAGAATCTCACAAATTATTATATCTACATGTTTATGAATGATCATCGGTTTTATATTAAGGAGAAATTTCATCAATTATCAAGAGGGAACCCCATAATTCCCTCGAGAATTAATCCCATGTTCATTCTCCAACCTAGATTCCATTATTCCACTTAAATAAATGGGATATAATAATTGTCTAGGGTTTCATAACATATGGATAGATCCCATACTCTCTCAAATATTAGACTCCCTATATAATACCCCACATTCATCCTCAAGGTTGATAAACATTCAACCCTCCATATTCTATCTATATTAGAAGAGTTAATCAATCAATTATGCTTACATCTACATTATATGTATATAAGCATGTAAAGAGGAATCTATTATATCATCAATCATAATATGTCAATATTGAGAAGCTTAACCCAATTAAGACCATAACTTATCCATGTAGGTTGTGTATATAATTTTGATCCAAGAATATTATCTATCCATGCCCTTGATCTTCCACTTTACAAGGTTAATATCATACCAATTTCACCAACCCATTTATCCTAGAATTTAAATATTATAAGGGGTTGTAAAGGTCGCATTAGTTTTTTGATCGAACTTTAGTGAGGAAACCCCATAATTTCCTCAATAATTAGTCCCACGCTCATTATTTCCTTGAATATACCCCTTTCTATATATCTACTGTATTCAATCCTTTTACAAGGTTGATTAAAAATTTATAGCAGGGTTATCTACAAATTTGTATTGCCTTCTTGCAATTGTAACTTGGTTCATTATCAATTTTCCACCAAAAATTGATCTTGTATAATAATCCTTTACCATCAATTTTAATGTATCTACTATTCAAATTTCTCCATGGAATTTTTCTTTTAGATACTTTAATTGAATCATCAAAACCTTCACAAAATATCTATCAATCCTTCCAAAAAAATTGACCTAGGGTTGAATTTATTTATTTTTTGAAAACATCCAATTTTACCATCAAAATCTCTTTTGAGGTATACAAGATATAACACGAAGTGCTTCATGAGCGTAAAAATATCTTTTCTTAAGCAAACAAGATTCCAATGTCATAAACTATTGAACAATAAAATCTATTTTCGTCAATTGACCAGTAGTTGGTTAATATCGTAGTCGGCTTCCAAGACACGTTGTCGAAATCAATCAAACATTAGAACTTATGTGATAACACCAAATCTCAATGAACTAGCTTATACAAACCCCAACCACAATCTGAGTTACTCCACTAAGGGAGTCATTACCCATATGACTTTTATTTGGAAAATCATATACTTGATGTGGGATAATTGGATAATTCATCCTTCTTCGAGTAAAAAGAGACGATTTATAAGTACACATGGCAAATCCACAATCACCACAAAATTGATGTTGTCATGTGACAATATCAGATAGGGTGGAATCATCGTAAAATGGGATTCGATGTGCATCATCCTTCGATGCCTGGTTGGCAATTTTACGTTACTCGATATCCAGAATACCATTGGGTAGTCAATAGGATTAGGGATCCATGATCCATTTTAAAGCCTATGGTTCCTTGATACATCCCATGTGGGATGAAATTACATGATAAAGGATTTTGTAGTCGGTTCTATTTGCCTAGGATTGTAAAAAAACTAGGTTGATGTTTTCGTTTCCCATGAATTTTTTCCATCGCACAGTCAAGTCTAGGCATACAATTTTTTGATCAATAAACCAATGTACTTTGGTGTTTGAGGATGGTCCATGCATCCCTATATAATGGTCATGAATGTATATGGATTTGTGGTTTCTAGTATCCCATGTAACGACTCTGCCTCGCTCTTCCCTTAACCAGACATACATAGGGAAAGGTATATGGGATGATTAATCCCTTAATCGAAGTCTATACCCAATAGTGACTACAATGACTCTCGAGAGATCAATTGACACTCCTTTACTGGTTAGGGTGGGTTCAATTATTTAGGCAGATAGAGCAGTGGATGCCATTTTCATAATAATGATGATGATGACCTCAATATTACCCGATTGTTCTCCATTGCCTATGTTAAAGAGTTAGGGTTAATGACACCCATATTTACCTTTAATGGATAATATTATAGGTTGACCTTACAGATAAAAACATTTTTATTTGTGCGTGCTCTATCGATGGAGGTTAGCTTCAAATACAGTTTTACTAGTATCTACTCCTTGCTCAGACATAATGGTTACAATATGGGAAAATATTGTCAACCAAAAGGTGCTTTCCTTATTCAAAAATGGGCATCGAGCATAGAAGGATCCTATCAAATATTCTGAGTTTAATAGGGGATGGATGGTTTGCTAGGATTATCAAAGGAAACTCCCCCAGAACAAGCATGTTTTAACGATCGAATGGAATCACAATCTATGTTTTGATCCTTAAAATTTCAACGCATTTGATAAAAAAAAAAACCCCTCAAAGCATGCACTTATATTTTTTTTGTTGTGTAGTAGAGAGTTCATAATGAAAATTATCCCACATTTATAATATCATGGATCACCAGATATATTAATACGTTTTCCTACATTAATATCAATAACCATCAGGTGGAGGTTTCCACGACTTTGCTATTGTGATGGTTTGACCAACCATCACTAGTTTAGAAAGGGTTTAATAGATGGGTTAAATGACTTAAACATGGCATGGTTTCAGAGATTCCCTTGTTTTATAACTAGAATTATAAGGACCTTCTAATATCATGCTATCATCATGGGGTCTCTAAAGAGTTTATTTAATAATATTAAATAAACACCAAGACCATGCTTTCCGCATTGGATTATGAAGATATTAAAAGAAAGATTACACTATTTCACAAATATCTTCAAGGTATTAATAAAATACCATCACTTACAGTTACTAATTATAGTCAAGGCATCAGAATTATAAGGACCTTCTAATATCATGCTATCATCATGGGGTCTCTAAAGAGGTTATTTAATAATATTAAATAAACACCAAGACCATGCTTTCCGTATTGGATTATGAATATATTAAAATAAATAATACACCATTTCACAAATATCTTCAAAAATATATCTTCAAGGTATTAATAAAATACCATCACTTACATTTACTAATGATAGTCAAGGCATCAAAACCATATAAAAATAAAATATGAATATCAGACAAATATTAATGCAATCAAAGGAATCTATGATGAGGAATCATATCAAGTATTCACAAGGATGAGTACCCAACCTGAACCTGAAGAAATTCTATCGAATTTTATATCCTCTAAACTCCCATGCTTGTCATGCATGTCTTCCCTCTCCAAGGTTGCTACCTCCATCATCCTTGTTAAGCTTTTCATCAAATTTACCTTCTAAGTTCACTCATATTAGTTACATGCCTTTAGTGAAAGACTTAGTATTCTCTTGGGGTTTTTTGGTTTCTGGTCTACAAAGGTAGAGACTATACTCCCTAAGCCCAAGATTTTCCTCCTTCATTCCATTGCTTGTATCCCCTTTTCTTATTTTTTCCAGCTCCTCTTCCCTCATGGGCAAGAAGGTGGGTTTATTATTAAAATACTAAAAGGAACCTTTTTGGGATCAACCCAAATAGTGATATTCCTTTTTATTATTTAAAAATTGGGATAAGGGACAAGAGGAGATAAGGTGGGAGTACCTTGTTCATTTTTTGCCTTCCCTTTTTCCTAGGGTCACTTACAAGGTCAGCTTTACCACTATTTGGAAGTAATCATGTGGAATGGGGAATAGTTCATCCACTATAAGTTTATACCATTTTTTTATTAAATCATGACCTTACTCTTTTTGGGCCCAATTTAAAATTGGATAAATTTTTTGAACACCTAATTATAAAATTAGGTTTATTCTACTAGGTCACTTTTTGTAAAATATAATTTTCCCCAAATTAATATTTTTGCAAAAGCCTTATTTTATTTTCTCCAAACCTTACAAAATCCCAATTGTATTACAAAACTCTTCCAATTATCTTGGTAGAGTGTAATTAGCATTAATTAGGGATTTTATAGAATAATTAGGGTTTACCATCCCCTAGATTTTATCAATTAGACCTTTTTATTAATGCTTCACAACATTAGTAAGGTTTGGTTAATGTTAAAATTCAAGTATTAATTGATCCTTTAGATCAATTAATATCTTCTATGAAGTCCCAAAAAGAGGGCTATGACAGACTCCCACCTTGGATTAAACACAATCCTCTATATTTCTCATTATTTCCTAGCTTAGTTAATGCAAAAAATCAATAAAATCAGCATTAGTTATTTACAAATCAGATAGTATCATCATCCTTTTCCTTATTTCCAGTGTCTCGATCCTGATGTTAATCAAGATCTTCCATCCACGAGAGTACCTGGACCTGCAAAAGTGTAAACTATCAGTAGTATCATGTCCTTAAAGTAATAAAACATCCATATTGTATCAATAATAAGTATTGAAAACATCATCAATACATAATTTTCATCATGAAAATAAAGTATCAAAGCATCTATCATTGCATAGTCAATGATAATAAAGAGCTGCCACAAGAAAAATGCTCAATATTTCCATAGAGATGACTTGAATTCATGTTATTATAATAAATTTGACTCCATCTACCCAATTAAATGTATCAAAAATTCTTACCAAGGATTATCACACTATACCTTGATAGCTCCTCTTTATGAGTTAACCTGATAAACATAGGTGTCATCAAATACAAACACATAATTTTCATACTTCTTCCTTAAATATACCCATATATCTTGAAACAATTTTGGGAAACTCATTTACCACCAGTGCATCACTCTTAATGTCCTTTGGTAATCATCTTTGATCAGCCTATTACAAGATTCATATCTCAAGAGACACAAATATGAAGTGCAACCCTTAAAATATCCTAAGGTACACTGCTTAAGACCCATAAAATGTGGAGGGTTCGCTTAACTCTTCCACTTTGATTCACCAGTGGCTCAGTCATGGGAGGAAAAAAAAATTGAGCACATGTAGTCTCTGAGGAGCAAAATCTATTAACAATAGCAATGATCATCTTTACTATACTTACGATGTCCTACTGATATCTATGGTCACGTTTACCCCATATAAAAGTTGCATACCCATCATATTGTCATTCAATGATAATACCTATGACCACACTTACCCCGTATAAGGTGTCATATCATTCATTTATAGTACCTATGACCATACTTACTCTATGTAGGGTGTCATACCAAACACATTATCATTCATGGATAGTATCTATGACCATACTTACTCTATGTAAGGTGTCATATCAAACATACTATCATTCATCAATAGTACCTATGACCATACTTGCTCTATGTAAGGTGCCATACCAAACATACTATCATTCATTGACAGTACCTATGACCATACTTACTCTATGTAAGGTGTCATACCAAATATACTATCATTCATCGATAGTACCTATAACCACACTTACTCCATATAAGGTGTCATACTAATCATACTATCATTCATCAATAGTACCTATGACCACACTTACTCCATATAAGGTGTCATACCAAACATATTATCACTCATTGATAGTACCTATGACCACACTTACTCCATGTAAGGTGTCATACCAATCATACTATCACTCATCGATAGTACCTATGACCAAACTTACTCCATGTAAGGTATCATACCAATCATTAGAACATGATTTATTCTATTTTAAGAGAGGATCCTACACTCTTCTTTAAGGATAGATTCCCTATCTATACCTCCTAAGAGTGTTCCAATCTTAACTAGAATTTTCATGTCTAACCTTGCTCATTTAAGTTAATTTTTACCCCTTAACTTAAAGTAATATTTTCTTTCATTGAACTCGTTGGACCCACACATAGATGCATCCCAAAACACCTCCTCTTAACCTCTAAGATAATCCTCACTTGAGGTCTAGTTGTTGTAGATGACTTCGAAGTGATAAATATGTCAAATAGAATATTTAGTCCAACCTTTCCTACTTAGGACCTTCCAAAAAGTACTTGCAATTTGGAACCCTCCAAGTCACTACTCAAAATGAGAGGATTTCAAGTGTTGGGATCATCCTATCCAACTCTTAATGAAATCTAATTAGGAGTATTACTCTTTAAGAAAAAATTCCTTGTTTTAGATAGATTATAATGCTATAATAATCCAACCCAAGCATACTTCATTGTATTTTATAACAAGGATATATATTTACATAAACCAAAAATCCTCTTGGGTTATAATTATCATCCTTATAATGTACAATGGGTGGTATTCAACTATTTTTGTAGCCCTCAAGGCTACTGCCTTTTGGTCCTATCACTATTCTGTGTTGGACCTAAACCTTCAGTTGGAGAAGGTGGTGGGGCAACTGTTCGAGAGGCTATCCAACCTCTACCCTAGTTTGTTCTTTGAGTTTTTTGTGTGATTTTTCCTCACCCACATTGTGTTCCAATTACTGGAAGGGATGGGACGATTAGCCCAAGGTTTACCAGTATCCCAAAATAGGCAGTCAAAAATGCAGTATTATATTCATCCCTTGCTTGATGTAGTTATACATTTTCTATGTATAAAGATACCATGGTTCTGGCTCACTAATCATTTTTTTGTGCTTCCACTAAATTAAGCCTATCTCGTTCTGCTATAGTTGCATCCCTCTCAGCTTCTAGTCTCATCCTTTCTTGAGCCCATAAATCTTCTTGGGTCTGCTCTCTGTGTTCTAGTTGTTCAGGATGCTCTACTTTGATAACAGTTTTGGTTGTACCTTCAACTATTCTACCAGCATCCTACATAACCACATCCTTTCCAGCATCATCGAAATTCATTTCCTTCCTTTAGAGAGTGTGTACCAATAGATCGACAAGCACTAGGAGTATGATCATAAGGATTACTATGGGGCTTGCTCCCATTGTGCCCATAAATAGCAATGCCAACCCCAACATAAGTGTTACCATATTGCATTCCATGGGCAAAAATCTTACTTTCAAAATTCTTATGGGGTAGTGCATCTTCGGTTCTCCCAAATGTTCAGCTAGTTGTCAATTTACGATACATAGAATTTGATCAAAAATCTGATCGAAAGTACCTTGATTAATAAAATTCTATTTGGTACCCATTTTTTATCATGTCTCAATCGATGAATATGTACTATATCATCGATCCCATCCTAGTTCTTTATAATTCCTAAGGTAATAATTCTCCTTACCAAAACACTTGTGGTTGTATCATCTATTTACAAGTGTCCCATTAATGTAGCCTCAAGGTGTCTTATCATTGCTCTTTCAGGGGCTCCATCGAACGAGCACACATTTATCCATGCATCTCTCTTTTAGAATTTACACCCATTATCATATTATTTCCAACTACCAAGGTTATGTTTACATGTGCGTAGGCTACTAATACAAAACCTCGATCATGGTTATTTATTTGATAATAATTTAAGTTTATGTGAAGTTGAGTTTTGTTGTCAACTCATCTTGTAGTTTATAGTTTTTCCTGCATTATGCAGAAAACTATTTCATGTATGCATATTTTTTTGGATCATTTACTTAAACTAGATGCATGCTTGCTTTATGAAAGGAGTTCTATGAGTTACTTGAATTCTAAGGTAACTCCTTTCTTCAAAGATATCTTCCTATGATCTCATAATTTCTAACAGTTACTCTTCTGCTGGCTCTATAAACTTTCTTGACCAGATTCGACACATCTGTAGACATTACCTATCACATTGCCACTTCAAATAGCTTAAAACTATAAATTTATTTCCTTTTATACAACAAAGGGTTCAATTTTTGAAGGTTTATACCCCATTTTACCTATGTGGATAATAATACCACATGCATTGTGTAGAGGTTAGTCCCATGTTTAAATAGTATAGAGCACTTTATTAGACTTGACCACCACCCGGGTGGTCGGGTGAAATACTTTTCTATGGTGTTAGAATACGTAGAGAGGTTGGTGAAGTATCATGTGGCAGTGACAATTGGAATTTTGCACCAAAATTTCATGTCAAAAAATATCTCTGTCAAGATCTGGGAGATTTCCATACTTAAATATGAAGTTTCACCATCCTTGCTCTCCTTCGCCATACCGATATTTCATGCCAGAATATGGTTCTAGTGATATTTGGATGGTTTCCATGTTCAATATTGGTTCCGCCATTTCCTACACCATAACCTCTGGTTGAAAACCATGAGTGTATTGTAACATTGATAAAAAATGTAAATAAAGAAAATATTCTTTTGTTGATCTCTTGATCTTACCTAGACTCTCGCCTTATTGCAAGGTGGTATTACCATTTGCAAATTTGAATGGGATCTTATCTTTCCATTACCCTGTGGATTGTCTCTCCACAGATAAATTTCAATCTCCAATATTTTTGGGAAACTTTTATAGCTAACATAGCTAACTTTATGATCAAGGGGTTACTTTAGCTAAATCTCTATGTGGTTCTCTTAAATATGAATACTCAAGTAATTCCAAGGCTGCACTTCATAGAAATCAACATGGTCAATGTCTATCTTATGGATAGGAGTGGCCAACCCTCCTATTAGACCAACGGGTAATCAAACATACCGTGCTTTTGGGAATTCTCCTATCTATTTCAACAGGAACATCAATTTCCCTTCTAACTTAAGCTAGAATTACGTTAGGTCTCTTTCAGCCCATACATTAGGTATATGCCTTGAAGACTAAATGTCCTATCATATTTATAGAACTCAATCATTTGTAATGCTTAACTTTATTCCCATATCACACAATGGAAGTTAAGGGGGTTATCACACAAACCCTCATAGACACTCCAATGTCTACCATTTTACCTTACTTATTCTATTCAACTTTTAATCTCCATGATATGAGATAAAATCTAAGTTTTCTCCCACTTGATAATTCTTGAATCTGTTTATCACACAATTATTTAGTAACGAAGTGACTTAACTCATTACTACTATTGCCATATACTATTTCTCAATAATATCTTGGGTACTCCACATGTTGTGGAAGATTCCCTCACTCTTCCATTTTTATTCACTAGTGAATTCATGCATGGGAGAAAAGGTTTACACATTAGTAGATTCTAAGCACTTATTCTTCCCTTACTATGCATTTATCAGTTTAGAGTTCATCAAGAGCAATTATAGGTTTACAAATAAATCCCATATCTTTGCTAGCCTAGACCTATCATTAGAGTCCATTAGCTAGACTGGGATCTGATACCAACTGTAACAACCCCACATTACCAACCAAACCTGAGATAAATATTTGTGTACATATTAGATATATCAGGTTTTACAATCAAGTATGTTTGGATCAATATCAAGCAGGGTAGCAAGTAACCGAGAGGATTACAACATAGTCAATGCCAACTCTCATGATAGGAGTGGCCAACACCTATCTAACCTTACATCCCATCGATATGTATGATCTCCTTGGTTTAAATATTTCTATCTCTACATTAATTAGAAATTTTAGTTTCTTAACTAAAGGATGTAATTTCCTTCTTAATTTCTAAGTCTATTATTTGCAGCGGAATACCATGTGTTAAACAATACATAATTATTGATTTACTTTCAACCTTCACTTGATTCATATTATAAGCCATTACATTATACCAAAGAGTCATTCATTAAAAAATACAAAGACATTAATTGTTATAATCTCAAGTTAAATTTAAATCCATTCTTTCCCATGAAAACATTACTTGTTAACAAAAGCATGCATCATATAACATTATTATTATTATCTTATAATAATGTAAATGCATCATCCCATTGGAAATAAAATAACATTAATTTCCATCTTAATCAATATCCACAATCTAACTAATTACCATCATAATAGAGAGCAAATATAACATCCATGGATAACAACAATTACAAACCATAAAATAGAAGTACACCACATATACCCGGGGAACCCTCATAGGGAATAAATGTAGCCTCCAAAATATGTTTCTCCTCTCATTTCATAATCTTAAATTGTCATAAATACATGTATATAAAGGCATACCACGGATCTTTTTCTAAATCATATATGTAATTAAAGGGATCAATTTGTTTATGGCTCAAATCAGGATGCAAATAAGGAAATTCCACATTCTTTTATCTAAGCCATCAATAGATAATAATATCACAAAATCTTATATCTACATGTTTAAGAATGATCATCAATTTCATATTAAGAAGAAATTTCATCAATTATCGAGAGGTAACCCCATAATTCCCTCGATAATGAATCCCACGTTCATTCTCAAACCTAGATGCCATTATTCCACTTAAATCAATGGGATATAATAATTATCTAGGGTTTCATAACATATGAAGAGATCTTGTTCTATCTCCAATATTAGACTCTTTATCTAATCCCCCACATTCATGCTCCAAGGTTGATAAACATTCAACCCTCCATCTTCTAGCTATATTAGAAGAGTTAATAAACCAATCATGCTTACATCTACATTATATGTATATAAGCATGTAAAGAGGAATCTATTAGATCATCAATCATAATTTGTCAATATTGAGAAGCTTAACCCAATTAAGACCATAACTTATCCATGTAAGTTGTGTATATAATTTTGATCCAAGAATTGTATCTATCCATGCCCTTGATCTTCCACCCTACAAGGTTAAGATCGTACCAATTTCACCAACCCATATATCCTAGAATTTAAATCTTAAAATGGGGTTGTAAAGGTCAGGTTAGTTGTTTGATCGATATTTAGTGAGGAAACCCCATAATTTTCTCAAGAACGAGTCCCACACTCATTATTTACTTGACTATACCCATTTCTAAATATCTAGTTTATTTTATCCTTTTACAAGGTTGATTAAATATTTATAGCAGGGTTATCTACAAATTTGTATTGCCATATTGTAATTTTAACTTTGTTCATAATCAATTTTGCACCAAAAATTGATCTTGTATAATAATCCTTTACCATAAAATTTAATGTATCTACTATTCAAATTTCTCCATGGGAATTTTCTTTTAGATCCTTTAATTGAATCACCAAAACCTTCACAAAATACCTATCAATCCTTCCAAAACAATTGACCTAGGGTTGCATTCATTTGTTTTTTCGAAAACATCCAATTTTACCATCAAAATCTCTTTTGAGGTGTACAAGATAGCATGAAGTGCTTCACAAGGGTAAAAATCTCATTTATTAAGCAAAAAAAGATTCCAATGTCATAAACTATTGAACAATATTCCAATGTCATAAATTATTGAACAATAAAATTTATTTTCATCAATTGGCCAGTAGTTGGTCAATATCGCAGTTGGCTTCCAAGTCATGTGGAACCAATCAAACATTATAAATTACGTGCTAACACCAACTCTTAGTGAACTAGTTGGTACAAGCCCCAAACGTAACCCGAGTTACTCCGTTAAGGGAGTCATTACCCATATGAATTTTCTCTAGAAAATTATATACTCGATGTGGGATAATTTATCCTACATCGAGTAAAAAGGAGGGTTTAAAATTACACATGGTAAAGCCACAATCACCACAGTCCTAATGCTACCATGTGGCGATATCGAACAGGGTGGAATCATTGTAAAAGGGGATTTGATGTGCATCACCCCTCAATGCTTCGTTGGTAATTCTACGCGATTTGATCTCTCGACTACCATGGGTAGTCAATAGGCTTGGGAAGCCATGTTCCCTTTTAAAGCCTATGGTTCTTCGGATACATCCCATGTGGGATGAAACCCCGTGACAAAGGATTTAATAGCTAGTTCTATTTTCCCGAGACTGTAAAAACACTAGGTCGATGTTTTTGCTTCCCATGAATGTTCTCCATTGCAAAATTGAGTCTAGGCATACATGTTTTTTATCAAGAAACCATTGTACTTTAATTTTTGAGGATGGTCCAAGCATCCCTAGATAATGGTCTTGAATGCATATGGCTATGTGATTTCCAGTATCCCATGTAATGACTCTACCCCTCCCTTCCCTTAACCAAACATACGTAGGGGAAGATATTGGGATGATTAATCCCTTAATCGAAGTATATATGAAAGCACGAGATTCCGGGCAAAGGAAACACTAATTGCAATATAACCAAAACCAAATGCGCTTAAGTCCTAGAAACGTAAAGTGCATGAAATGGAAAAGAAACGCATTGGAAGAGACACAAGCAAATGGAGAAAACACAGCCCTTTCATTAATATCCCTTGATCTCCGTTACAATGACGTCTCCTCCCTTTTCGGGGGCTAGGAGCGTTAAAAGAATTCGATTACAATCACTCAATGTTCCTCTTTCCGCGTGCCCACGATAGCAATGGGCGGGCCAAGATGATGCCGCCGCTGATGTCGATGAGTTCTTCACCTCCGCCGCTTCTCCCGCGAACAAAGAAACAACCAAGATGTCAGTAGCACCCGCCGCAAGTGAAAAGTGTTCGTTCTTCTAAAATCATCAAAAGATGCATGCAAACATTTATCTAAAACAATAAACAAAATGATTCTAAACAACCTGAAAACTTGACAGAAGACATAAAATGTTACCATAAGGCCATTGCCACTGAGACAGCTGGCCAATCTGCCTTCAACTGGAATTCCCCGGGTCCCCGGGGGAGGATGTTGACGCAATTCGTCCCCGGGTGGGACGAATTCTTCCGTGTTGAAGAAGCCGACCCGTCGCTGCTCCAATGTCGATTCCCGAGACCCGCAAAACGCCCCGCAAACAAGGGGGTTATGTAATTGGGGCCATTTTGGGACGACCCGCATGGTCGGATTCTCCCAATTTGGCCTCTACCCTCGGGAATTTGATCTCGCCACCTGCAAGTCGCTGAAACAACAAAGCAACACAAAACATACTAGAATCTGACCAAAAGTTACGAAATTGCAGCTATGAGTTAACCAAACATAATAACACAAAATGCAACCTAAAAAAAAGTAATCTAGAATGCTCTAAAACCTAGAAAGTGCGGGGGTGCCCAAGTGGGCCTCCCACCGTTGGCACTTGATTCCGGCGCCAATCCACTAGGGATGGGCCCAAAACCTCTTAGGATTGGGGGGTCGGCGAATTGGTTGGTTCAGTGTGTCCATGTGTTGGATTTGGGTCCGGTTCAAGCTTCCAAAAGCTACCTAACAACCTCCCTTGCAAAAGAGATTGGTGGATGTGGGAAGGTGAACCAAAAGGGATGCAAGTGGGTCTTCAACTCGGCAAGGACTTCGTTGCTTGAAAACTCCTTCAACCCGTATATTTTGGGTGAGAAAAGTCCCACCTTTTATAGACCCATGGGGTCTCTTTTGGGAGGGAAGCACAAATGCCATGTGTTGGTCATAGGCGCCATGTGGCACTCTTGTCTTCCCATGAGGGAGGGGAGTCCTCCGTTGACTTGGGCTTTGATAAATGCCTTTTGTGACAGCCTTCTAACGGCCCCTCCGTCCACCTACACACGCGTGCAAGGCAGGAGTCATCAATCGACCGTTCGGGCTGCCACTTGGCGCCATTTGTCTTTTTGCCCGTTGCTTAGAATTCGTCCCACCCAGGGACGGATTCAGAATTCGTCCCGGGGTGGGACGGATTCTATTTTGAATTCGTCCCCGGGTGAGACGAATACCGGGCAAAGTGTCCAAGTGTGCCAAATTGCTTCTTGACCTTACAAAATTGCTATGAAAGTGGTTAAGACCACCGTTTAACCTCTCGAGGGCTGCCCCTGGGGCCGTGTTTGTCAAAGCGATCATTGTTTGCAATCACATAATCGGATTGGTGCTGTTTTGGTGTCTACAGATGCCCCTTTTTGGGAAGCGCTCATGGGTGACGCAGTGGCTGAGCAAAAATAGATAACCAAAGCACTAATGATTAGGGTTTCTTGGTAACCTAACCAACTTTTGATGCCCCAAGTATGGAAAGGGCATGCATTCTTGAATCCTTGCTTCCGACGAGCTAAGGAATTTGATTTCAAGTATTAACCTATTTTGTTGAGGTGTGACTTGAACTTAGACATTGATCACCATGAACAGGCAAAGGGCATTTTTATCCTCATGGGGAACCTTGTGTTCATGATTCACGAAATGCCAAGTGTTTGATTGATTTGATTGTTGCTTGTTTATTGCCCCAAGCAGGAGCGTGATTGTCTTTGTCAATGATTCTTTGAATGCATGTCATTTTCCTTAATTGGGTGTGTGATTGTTGGTTGGTGACTAAGTGTGACTACCCCCTCAAGCGACGAATCGATGAGGGAATGACCTTCGTGAGAGAAGCGACGAGTCGCTTGACCCAAGATGACTTGTGCAAGGGTGCCTTTAAAGGGTTTACCGTTAAGCGTGTGCAATTTTTCCAACATTTGGACCTATTTTTGGTGGGTGTTAACCCTTTTGGTGATGCCGTAATGAGGTGAAATCATCGAAAACCTAACTTCCCGTGGAGCGGTCCGGCTATGTTAGCCTTCTTGGGGAAGTAGGAGAGAGATAATTTGAACCTCGCCATCGATTTTCTTTGCCCAAAGGTTAAGTGCAAGAGCACTTATGTCCGGCAATGTTTTTTGCTGTTTGTTTTTGTTGAATTTTGTACTGTTTTTGAGTGGGCTTTGACCCTTTTGTGATGTCGTTTGGGGATGAAATTGTCTAAAATCCGTCTTCCCGTGGAGCGGTCCGGCTATGGTAGCCTTCTTAGGGAGTATGATAGTGACAATTTGTGACTCCAATGTCGATTTTGTATGCCCTTGTTGTCGTGCAGTAGTAATCTCGTCGGCAATTTTATTGTCTGTTTTTAGTGCATTTTTAGTCATTTTTTGATTTTTTTTAAGTGTTGGCCTGAATTTGTCCCCGGGTGGGACGAATTCAACTGGAGAATTCGTCCTCGGGTGGGACGAGCGCTAATCAGAGCGCTCGTCCCAGTCAAGGATGAATTCCAGTGTAAAAGGCTTATTTAATGGCCAAAACTTGATTTTGGGCTCATTTGTGTCATTTTTTTCTTGCGATTTTGGAGCTCTGGGAGGAGGAGGTAATTCTCGTGAGCGAAGCGCTGCTGGAATTCTCTCTTCTATCATGAGTGCACACACTGGTTCGAGCGGTGGAGCCGAAGCGAAACCTGTAAGTGTTCCTAGAGTTTATTTTGCTTTTATTTAATGCATTGTTTTTGTGTTGACGCTTTTCAAAACTTTAAGATTTTTTGTGATGTTTTTGTTTAACTGTTAAGGTTAGAAACCCTAGAACTAAAAATTTGATCTGTTATTTTTTTTTTTTGTGTTTGTGTTGTTTTTTTTGCTTTGCAGGTTGTTAGGAGCCGGTACCGTGTACCCGCTGCATTTACTGAGGCGCGGTTGGCATTGACCGATGATGACTGGGAATGGCTTGATGCCCTTGGGCTCAAGCGGTGGCTCTACTGGAGCCTCGTGGTTTCGGATCATGCCTATCTCGACGGCCCCGATCAAGCTTTGGGATCCATGGACCAATACTTTCCATCTCCCGATAGGGGAGATGACTGTGACTCTTGAGGACGTCTATCGTTTGCTTCGGATTCCGATAGATGGTCTGCCTATTAGGACATCACCGTTTGATCACCGGACTGCTATACTTACGAGATGTTTTGGGCATGGGGGCACTGGGTGTAGCAAACCCATGGAGACAACCGAGGTGGATTGCCAGGCTAGCAGGATTTTGGTTAGCTGGTGGCAGGAGAGGGGGTGTTAGGAGTGAGGCACGCATTCTTGATGGGCCTCATTTCTAACATTCTTCTCCCTGATTCGTCAGGCGCGAGGTTCCCGTGGAACCTGCTGGATTTGGTGTGGCAGTTGGCGAGTGCCCGATAGAGGCACCGTTGATTCTGAGATGGGGATAGACTTTGTTGGCACAGCTCTACGGGGAGTCAGATGGGGTCCGCCGTCGACACGAAAGGGTGTCGCTGTAGCTTTTTGTTGCAAGGTCGGTTGGCAAGCACATAGCTATTGAGAGGCCTACCGGGTTACCGTGGATGACTCGAGCGGCGATGGAGGATGAGGAGATTGGTTATGCAACTTTGTGGCGGCGGTCTACGTGGAGCAGGGAGTAGTCGGCGATGGGCAGGTGCCGTTGAGCACTACACTGATGCCTTTTCTTGGCTCACCCAGGGGAGGTGTTTTGGCATCCCTATCGGGACTGTCCAGCTCGGCCTGAGGCTGGAGAGTGGCTCCGACGGGTACGTAGGGAGCGGTGGTTGACTGGGCGGCACGGGACGGAGCATGAGTTCTTTCCGTACCACCGGGTTACACGATAGTTTGGGGTGCACCAGGGGTTGCCTGGTGAGCCCGTGGTCTATCGACGATGGGGAGATGAGAGAGGATTAGAGCCACCGGTCATTGCTCCATTGGGCGAGGAGTCCGATGCAGTGATTGATGTCCCGGATGTGGATGACATCGGGACTACCACTGAGTATGACTCGTGGTGGGTACTGCGCGCTGGAGAGGAGAGGGGCCACTGGGAGGTGCGGAGGCGGCAGTGGAGGATGCTAAGGCAGTAAGGGGTGATTGGGGGTGTATGGATGATGCGGACATGGTGGATGTGGGAGATGAGGATGTGGGCTTGGGTGTTCCGGAGCAGCCGGACATGCAGGATGTGGAGGAGCAATGGGAGCCTGATCAGGCTACTGTCCCCGCGAGTCCTATGCGTCCGGCAGATACAGAGGAGGTGGGGTCAGATGTAGGCGTTGAGATTGCTCGACTGATAGAGCTACTACGGATGCGGGATCTGGAGTTGGGGGATGCGAGGCGGGAGCTGGGGGATGCGCGGTAGGAGAGGGATCTTCTGCGGGCTCAGTTGGCAGAGCGGGATAGAGTTTTGGCGCAACGTGATGATGCATTGTCTATATATCCTTGGTGAGAGGGGGGGGGGGTCGGTGGGGGCCAGGATCTTCACGGTGGACAAGGGATAGTCCGACCGAGCACAAGATCATCTCGTCGCAGCGGTTAGATGAGGGGGTGGTAGCGTGCATGATGCGGGGGCTAGTAGTAGCCGCCCCGCAGGGTCCCGTAGGACCCACACCATGGGGGGTAGTTCCCGTCGCACCGATCCTGCGTGATCATGGTGGTCGACGCCTTAGGTTGGGTTTTTGGATATGATTGCGGGGTCTGAGGACCGGTTTTGTAGCCTACGGGCATCTTTTTGACGATATATATATATATATACCGGTTTTATTTTTGGTTTTGTACATGTGATGATGTGATTTTTGTTATGCATGTTTATTTATTTTGATGAATGCAGATGTTATGATGAATGTAAATGTTTTTGATGTCTATGTGATATGCGAGGTGAAATGGATGAATGACATTTGTGATGATTGCACTATAGGCTGTTTAAGAAGCTCTTTATTTACATGGTTTTTTTTTTTTTTGTATTTTCTGATGGTATCATAAGGATGATAAGTAGCGCAGATGGTTTTGGAATGAATGTAAGGTTTTCTGAGATTCAGTCAGTTTTAACTCACCATCCATGACTCGTACTTTATCTTACAAGACTTTTTGACCAAGGTATGAATCAGACTTGTTTTTGACCCAGCTTATTTCATATCCCCCGTGTGTGCAATTGAGTTCATTTAGTGGTATTTGTTAGGATACCGCCAAGCCGATGGGCTTTCAACCGAACCTCGTACCGAGGATCACCTAATTAGCTCCACGAATTCCTTTGTTATATGTACTAAGATTAATCTGCGATGTAATCCAGGATGCCATAAGCTAGCTCATCCACATGCAAATATTGATCTTGTACGCAATTTAATGTGACAGATATATCGTCATGCGGGAGGTTTACTTCTGTTACCCATTGGCTATCAACCAAATTGGTACCGAAGCTTGCCTTATGACCTATAGAATGCTGAGAGTTCCAGGGATTCAAGGTCAACTCCCTTCTTTTCTTCAATTGTATTGGGATACTTGCTCATTGTAGTGATGAGATCACTGTTCATTTTGATTTGTTTTTCTTTCGAGCAAGGGATTGGGGTTATGGAGTGACCAAAATCACTGTTGTTTGTGCCTTTTGATGTGTGCACTGTAGTTTGTCAAATTTTGGAGTTTTGACATTTTGCAAATTTTTTGTGTTTTGCAACTGTTGAGAACTTTAGGGATTCTTAGGGAATTGGGTAGGGAGGATGCTTGTCCTTTTGCCAACTCTCAAGCATTCTAGGGGTCATTCGCACAGGGGGATGAGCAAGATAACCGTTTCGCTTGTGGTGACCTAGATTATTTTGCAGGGTTTCGTCTTTCGTTCACACAATTTGGGAATTTTAGTGTTTTGATTTGTGTTGGGATGTTACGTAACAAGGTGTATTTCAAGTATGACTCTACCTTCGTAAAATCTGCTCGACTTGATACACTACATGGCTAAAGAGGAAAATGATGACTCGAATCACTCGAAACTCTTGGTACATTCCCGGACCACCGACTCGTAGTGTGGTAAAAGTTATGCTTGGTGTTTTTGTTGTTTTTGTAACATGAGACAATGCGGAACAAGATGGTCTATCATAGCAATTTCAGCCTATGGTGCCTTTGACCTATATGACTACAAATATGCAATGTATGGATGCAATGCTTAATGCAACTATGTATTTTTGTAATTTTGATGGATTGTTTTTGGTGAAGGTGAAGATGAGGTGCGAGAATATGAATTTTTTGATGAATTTGAGTATGCCTAGAATTGAGATGCAAATCTTTGTTGTTTTTGATGATTTTTGTTGTTTTGTTTTTTTGAATTTTTTTTTTTGACCAAGCGATTGCGATAATCGTTGGAGCTTTTTGGGTTTGACCAAGTGATTGCGATAATCCTTGGAGCTTTTGGGGTGACCAAGAGATTGCTATAATCCTTGGAGCTTTTTGGATTGACCAAGAGATTGCGATAATCCTTGGAGCTTTTTGGTGACCAAGAGATTGCGATAATCCTTGGAGCTTTTTGGGTGACCAAGAGATTGCGATAATCCTTGGAGCTTTTTTGGTGACCAAGAGATTGCGATAATCCTTGGAGCTTTTTGGATTGACCAAGAGATTGCGATAATCCTTGGAGCTTTTTGGGTGACCAAGAGATTGCGATAATCCTTGGAGCTTTTTGGATTGACCAAGAGATTGCGATAATCCTTGGAGCTTTTTGGGTTGACCAAGAGATTGCGATAATCCTTGGAGCTTTTTGGTGTGACCAAGAGATTGCGATAATCCTTGGAGCTTTTTGGGTGACCAAGAGATTGCGATAATCCTTGGAGCTTTTTGGGTTGACCAAGAAATTGCGATAATCCTTGGAGTTTTTTTTTTTTTTTGGGATATGGCTTTCTTAGATATGAAATGGTCGCAAATGACTGATATTCAAGGGTTCTGTTTCCTTGATACCATCAAGAGAAGCTAGCCGGTACGTCCCGGGTCCTATTTTACTATCAATGACATAAGGACCTAACCAATTTGCCATGAATTTGTCCCTCATATGGGACGGCAAATTAGAGTTTTGTTGGTTTTCCTTCAGAACCAAATCACCAACCCGAAAGTCTCTTAGGTGAACTTTCATGTTGTAAGCTTTCTTAAGCCGCTCTTGATAGATACGTAAGTGCTCGAGAGCATTAACGCGTCGTTCGTCAAGCAACGTAAGTTGGTCTAATCGGGCCTACCGCACAGTGTTATCATCGATGAACTCTTGCATTGATATGCGCAGGGAAGGAATTTCCAACTCGAGAGGCATTACCGCCTCCGAGCCATACACCAGCTGAAAACGGAGTTGCCCCAATGGGCGTCCGAATGCTAGTGCGATAAGCCCAAAGGGCAAGTGGGATTTGTATGTGCCAATCCTTATGACTGTTCGCGACGGTCTTTTTAAGGATGGCGACTAGCATTTTGTTTGACGCCTCCGCTTGCCCATTTGCTTGCGGATAATAGGGTGTTGAAAAGCTATGCTGAATTTTGTACTTTGTGGTTAAAGCACGCACGTCTTTGTTCTTGAATGATGGCCCATTATCCGAGATTATTTTGGATGGAATACCAAAACGACATATGATGTAATGCAAAATGAACTCCGCAATGCGGGGTCCTGTCGTAGAGGTTAACGGAATTGCTTCCACCCATTTGGTAAAATATTCTGTGGCCGTTATGATAAACGTGTGACGGCCTGACGATGCAGGGGAGATCTTTCCGATTAGATCGAGGCCCCACTACGAAAATGGCCAAGCAGACTGGACTGTCTGTAGGGCCTGGGAAGGTGCGTGCATTAAATTGGCATGATGTTGACATTTCACGCACCTCTTGACATACGCGCAACAATCTCGCTCTAAAGATGGCCAATAATAGCCCATGCGAAGAATGCGCTTTGCAATGGCCATACCACTGAAGTGGCCGCCACATGTACCGTCATGCGCTTGGGCGATCGCCCAAGTGGAATCTTGCTGGTCCAAACATCGAAGAAGAATTCCGTCATAGTCGCGACGATACAAAATGTCTCCTATCAAGACATATTTTGCCGCTTTCCGTTTGAATGTTCATTTTGCGGCGTGCGTCAATCCAAAGGGAAGATTACCTAACTTGAGGTAGTCTCTTATGGGTAAATACCAGTCCCGTTGATCAGAAACCTCGACAGTATGAACAACCAATCCCTTTTGAAGTTCTTCCCTAACAAATGCTGATTGGGATAGAACTTGTAAGAATAGCGTTGTGTTGCTATTAATGGGAGTGGGGGAAAATAAAGACCCCTAGCTTGGCACGCTTTCAAACAGCCTCGGATTCGAAAGAACTTATCCGAAGATGGTTCGATCTCGGATCATGTGGACTCCCGGCGTCAAGTCCGAGCTTGCGCGCTCCATCGCGGGTTGCGATAAGGTTTTGACCTCGAATGGTTGTTATATCACCGAAAAGGTCTTGCGGGATTAGTGACCCCAAGGAGGCCATTGTGTCCGCAAAATGATTCGATGATCGAGGGAGTGCCTCGATGTCATACCACTCAAGTTTTGCCAAGGAATTTGTCCACGAGGGCTTTATAGGCCTTTAGAACCGGGCATTTGCATTGATATACCCCTTTGACTTGATTGACGATTAACAGCGAATCGCCAAAGATGTTCAATCTTTTGATGTTCATGGCGATTGCTGTCTGAAGACCTAGGAGCAAGGCTTCATATTCTCGCATTGTTGTTGGTGCACTCGGAAGTTTAATTTAAATGACAGGGGCATTGGAGCGCCCCCGCGGTGTGAAGAATACAATTCCCGCGCCACCCCCTTGCTCGCATTTAGAACCATCAAAAAATAAGGTTATGTCGGCTCGAGACTCAGTGCTCATCGGAATCCGGCGATTCCGAGACATGGAAGACCCCATCATCGGGTAGTTCTATGACCGGAGGCTGATCGTCTTCAAGAGGAGCCTCCGCTAGTTGATCGGCTATGACTTGTCCTTTTATAGATTTTTGCCCAATAAACTCAATGTCAAATTCCGTCAACAACATGATCCATTTCGCCGTGCGACTACTATGATAAGTACGACTCATCATGTATCGCAATGGATTCTCCTTAGACACAACATACGTCGTGTTGCTCAGCATGTAATGGCGTAGCTTTTTGGTAGCAAACACCACTGCCAAGCATAGTTTCTCAACGTATGCATAGTTAAGTTCGTAATCGACTGTGGTGCGGCTAAGATAGTACGTAGCCTGTTCTTTGTGAAGTTCATTCTTCCGGGCTAGCATTGCGCCCAGTGCCACCTCGCAGAGTCGAGATGTATAAGTAGAACGGCACACCTGGTCTAGGTGGTGCCAACACCGGCGGCGAAGCCAAGTACTGTTTGATTTCGTCAAAGGTCGACCGGCACTCGTCATCCCAATGAAATGTGACCCCCTTGTGCAATAATTTGTTCATGGGTCGGCATTTGTCAGATAATTGCGCTATGAAGCGTTTAATCGACGCGACCTTTCCTTGCATACTTCTGAGCCGCTTGATAGTGGTTGGGGGAGCCATTTCAAGGATTGCCTTGACTTTGTTTGGGTCCACTTCGATGCCTCTCTTTGAGACTATAAAACCCAAGAGTTTTCTGGATGTGACGCCGAACACGCACTTCTTGGGATTCAGTCTGACCTTATGCTCTATGAGGCGATCGAGAATCTTGCTTAAGTCACCGAGATGATCTGAGCGCAAGAGAGACTTGGCTAACAAATCATCCATGTAATCTTCCAAAGTTTTGTGCATGTAATCGTGGAAGATATACGTCATAGCACGTTGGTATGTAGCGCCAGCAGTTTTTAAGGCCAAAAGGCATGACCTTATAGCAAAATGTCCCCCAAGGCGTTGTGAATGCCGTTTTGAGTTGGTCTTCGGGATTGATACGAATTTGATTGTATCCCGAGAAACCGTCCATTAGGGAGAGCATTTCGTGACCCCGCTGTAGCGTCTACCAATGCGTCGATGCTTGGCAAGGGGAAATCATCCTTAGGACTCGCTTTGTTTAGGTCTCGAAAGTCGGTGCATATGCGAATCCTCCCGTCGGGCTTCTTGACGGGAACCATGTTGGACAACCATGGCGGATAATCCACGCAGATGACAAATTGTGCATCCAACAGACTTTTGCAATTCGTCTTTGACCATCAAGGCCACCGTTGGGTGCATCTTTCTTAGTTTTTGCTTTACAGTGCTTGATTTTCGGATCAAGCGTTAAATTGTGCATGACTAGCTGCGGGTCTAGCCCCGGCATATCTTTGTACGACCATGCAAAAACTTCCTTCTTCTCTTTGAGAAGGGCAATATATTCGGCTTGCTCTTCGGGGGAAAGACTTACCCCCAACCTGATAATCTGTGGATTCTTTGAATCTGTGCCGATGTCTACGTCGCCGTCTCCTCGATCGACATGTGAGATCCGTCCTCCAACCGATGTGGAGTTGGGATTAAATGGATATCATCACCGAGTTAAGATCTCAGCGTTTGGAACCTCGGGTTCCTCTTCAGCTTGAAAAATATCCCGAGTTGTCCTTGGGGTAAAATGAAGCATTTCACCGAAAGGCCAAGACTCGATGGTGACAATGGTGAATTGACGCGATCCCGCCGATGGCATCCATGTCTAGATGCAATGACCGTGATGGATCGGTCGGATTGCGGATGGGTGCGGTCAAATCAATGGAGATCATGTGGATGGAATGAATTTGGTCTCCATAACCGCGGGTGTGATGACTTGATTCTTTTAGATGTTCCCTATACTCTGGATCTGGCTCTACGGGAACGGGCACGAATGGATCCTCTCTAGGTGCAAATTCATCTCTATGTGTGAAAAGGAAGGCGGGGTCTTCCCTCGGCACTGCTATCATGATGGGATCTCGAGGTGGACGATGCTCATCTTGAATTTGGAGCCATAGGTCTAACACTTGGTCCCACCTCACCGGGTCTACGTGCCATTCATGTCCTAACAAGATACCCATCTCGTCCCATTAGATCTTCATGAGTTAGAGCGCGGTGATTTTGTCGCGCATGTCCGAGATAGATCATCTCGCCTCATCTTCCGAATCACTTTCATAGATCCAAAATTGTTCATTCTCTTCAAGGATCTGTTGCTTGCGACGTTGAGGACTCTTCCCTGTTCCAGTGAATTAATCCGGTCCCATTGCGGTTGTTCCACTCTTAGTGGAGGGACCTGATTCTCTTGAGACTGTGTTATTTCGTCTGGAACCTCTAAGGGGAACAGCTTTAGAAAGATGTCTGGCAGCCGTTGATGTTCTCTTTGAGGATTAATCTCTGAACTTTCGCCTCTCTCTAGCAAAGAAGAGGGATTACTCGTTGTCGCTGTGGGTGTTTGTTGACCATGGGAGGTAGTCTCCCAATGTGTATTCTGTATTCGGATTGGCATAAGGACCCAATGCCAATCCCCCCTTGTTGCCTATTTCTAGGCCTTGCATATTTTCAACCAAGATGTCTAATGGCAGGGGATGGTTGAACCCTACCCCCGACTTGTCATATGGCATCTGATATCTTGGTTGGCAAAGGATCCGCATCCCTTGCTCATATCTGTCGAGCTCGTATCCATGCCAATTGCATTGGCCGAGATATTTTAGGGCAAATTCTGGGTTTGACAGATAATTGATGTTTTCAACAAAAGGCTCTTCGTCCTGCTTCCTTTTGTTGGCATGGTTCAAGACCATGATCAAAGCCCCCATACACAAAATTTGTCTGGTTCGGTGGGTGGCCTAGAGGGACGATTGTTCCAATGGGAAGGCGAGGTCTTCCCATGTCTTGTACTCGACTCCAGTGTGGGGGTTGCCACAACATTTTGCACTAAGTATTCCCCCATGCCCCGTACTCGGCCATTTCAACAGTGATTGTTGATGATTGGGTGGGAGGAAACGGTAGTCCTTCCCGAGTCCATTCCATGTTTGGTGGTTCAGGAATCTTGGTTTCCGTTGCGTTGGGCGCTTCCTCCGTTGTTATTGTTGAAATTGTGGGCAACCTTTCTTCTAAGGGCTTAACCTCTTCCATGATTTGTTTTCCCTTGTCCTTCCGTTGGGCCATGATAGGTGGCGTTGATGATGAAGGAGCCGATGATGAAGTCTCACCCGGGTCGGGATTTTGCCTTGTTGGCCACCGAGTGGTGCCTCGCGGTATTGGACCTTGTTTAGATGGATTTAATTGGAAATCCAAATGCGTTGAAGGGAGGGTCGATTGAGGTATGAATTGTACCGCATTGCAATACTTGAAGGGCTCTAAGTCCATTGGGACTACATGTATTTCTCCTTCATAAGCATACTTCAAGCATCGGTGGGCGATCGAAGGGACACATTTCATATCCCCCGATCCAAGGCCGCCCTAGCAAGATATTATAAGCCATTTCACCTTCCAAAGACATGGCACAGTTGTAGGTATTGACTTTTGTCCTACCCTGGATCGGCGTAACGACCGTGCCGACCGTCGAGCATATTGCATCATTGAAAGCTCGCAGTGTGTACGTGGAGGCCGTGATGTGAGAGGTCGGCGCCTTCAAATGCTTTAAGGCTGCAGTGGTTATGATGTTACCGGACGAGCCAGCATCTATCAAGCACTCTCTTGTACGGAATCCCGTTGACCCGCGCGATAACGTGCAGGGGTGGATCTGCCATGTCATTTGATATCGTTTTGACCTCATCTTCTCCGAATGTGATGACCGGCTCCGTACATTGTTTCACATGTCCCACGAAGGCGTTGAAAGAATTTGCCTCGTGGGGTTGTAATTCAATGGCTTTTAAAATGTCCATAAGAGCTTCTCTATGGGGAGCCGATTGTTGAATAAGCTCGTAGATGGACAGCTCTAGCCGACGTGGTCCGCAAACTCGCGTGAGTTTGGTTCGTATCGTGACCTCGGGTCTAGGCGGAGGTAACCGCGTTGGGCGTTGTTGAGGATGCGATGTTGCCGGAAACTTCCTTCGTAGCTACCTCGTGGGCAGTCACGGGTACCTTCTGTTCCTTGTTACTATGCTAATCATTCCCACAAATCCCCGTGTGGGAAGATCTTGTCGCACCTCGTTAATCTGGAGTGGTTTTGTTTGTGCCTCGTGGGCAGGCAAGGGGTCCTTGAATACCCCCATTTGTTGGTTGTTTGGTGCGATGGGGTTGTCCATGACCAATGTTCTATTGTCGATCAAATCCTCGGACTAGGTCTTTGAATTTCCAACACCCATTCAAGTCATGTCCTCCGCGCCTATGGAATCTACAATACAATTCTCTCTCGTACTCCCCTAGGCTTGGGAATGTTAGGGTCTATAATTTGGATTTTCGAGCAGAGTGACTAAATTTGCCGCCGACAAGCTGTCAAATAAGGAGTCCCTAGACTCCGCATATGGGGTGAAATTTTGCCTAGGGCGACGCGGGTAATTTTGCTCCCGTCTTCTATTATCTCTTTCATAAGCGTGAGGCACTCGCTCGGTAGTTAGCCTTTTGAGGCCGCGTTTCTTGCACAGTACGGGAACATTTATCGCAACTTGGTTGATCGCAGCGTGTTGTGGTTGCGTTGTCCCGCTTTTAGTGGTTTTATTCCACTCTTTCTTCTTAGGCTTGGCAATTGCGCCTTCGCCTATCTTAATCTCTTCTATGACTCTGGCTTGCGCCAAAGCTTCTTCTAAGCTGTCGTATTGTCACAGTAATAATAGACCAAAGATTGATTTTAAGCAACTTTTTGTGAACATCTGCGTGAGATCATACATAGGAGGACGGTAGGGTAACCTAGAAAGCAAAGCTCTCCATCGATTCCCGTACGCTGCCATTGTTTCCTCTTCAAATTGCTTGAGGCTCGCTAAATCACTTAGTGATGCCTTCTTCCTTGTGTTGAAGGCAAAGCGTTCAAGAAACGCGTCTACTAATTGATCTAAATTGCTTATGCTCGTGTTTGGGCAGTTGTGTGAACCAATCCGAGGCAGGGCCTACGAATGTGGTTATGAATGTTCTAAGCAACAATGCGTCATTATCTTGGATGCCGAAGCATTGGCTTAGAAATCGTGTAACGTGTTCTTGTGCGTCCTCTTCACCTTTAAAAACTGCCAATTGAGGCAACTTGAAGTGTTCGGGGTAAAGAGGTGTAGGCACTGAGGGATGCACCGGATTACTACGAAGTAGACGTAATGTGGGTTTTTGATGCCCAGCAGCTTTTGTCTCCATAGACTCCAAACGCTCCAATAGCGCTTGGTATGCATCGAAAGATTTTATTTCTTCCTCTCTTGTTCGCTCTTGTTGCAAGTTACGGTAAACGGGAGGCCTATGGAGGGGTGGCCGAATGGCATCCTTCCCCGCCTTGATGGGGAGTTTCAACATATTCCTCTTCTTGGTTCATACTCCTCGTAAAATTCTTGAGGAGTCTCTGGGCGAAACCTATGACCCTGATCAAGCTCTTGCTGAAGGTACCCATCATTGTTTCTGGGAGTTGCCTCCCTCTCGAATCTATGAGGTCTTGGAGGCAGAGCTTGACGAGGTCATGGAGACCTATCCTGCACCAACGGATTACGCCTCTCATACTGTTCAGCTCTTTGGATGCGAGGGGTTGGCCCCCTCTCAAGTATTTCATAGCGTAACTCATCCGCTTCGCGTTGCATGCGTTCTCTATCCAAGCGGTGTCGATACTCTATTTCCTGATAACTTGGTTTAAGCCGCATGGTTTGGGCTTGACGGGTGGTATATCTGGCGACTATCGGGTCAATTTGGTCTACCCTATTTTTCTCAGGAGGTTCGAATGTTTCTCCTATGTGTTTACCTCAAGTTTGTTGATCTAAGGTTTCAATGGGTCGCTTCCTCCGTCGAGGTAAGCGGTATGTGCTCGAGGTTCCGGCCTCAAGGGGTGATCATGATATCCTGCTGGTGCAGAAATGCAAGGTTCCCACGTTGTTTGTTGCCCTCGAGGAATGCGATGGCTTTCCTCGTACTCCCTTTCACGGGTGTAAAGGGGGTGGGCGGAGTTAGGTCGCCCTATGTAAGGAGCCCCGCGCTCCGGATTTGGTCTCTCTCGTTCCGATGATAGGTAAAGAAGGGACGCCATATCCACGTTGCCCCTCCAAATGGACGGTGTGCTCGTCTAACGCTTCATCGCGTGGTGGCCACTCATGCCTAACTTCAAGAGGTGATTCTCTATTTATGTCAAGGTCTACATGTAAGGCATCTTCCCGAAAGGGGCCGCTTTGAATAGGCATACCCCACCGAGGATTTCGAATTGGATTCTTTTGTAGGTTAGACCTATAAGGCGGTATGACCAAATCCTCGTGATCGAAGTGAAGGCGACTTGTGCTCGCTTTTTGTGTACCTTCCGGAGCTTCCGCCCTTGATTGGGCTTGACTACGGGTGTACACCATTGCGGTGCTTCTATGCTATCTAAATAAGTTTTTATCTCGTTTATGACTTTGTTTGTCTACACTAAGCATAATTAAGCACACACATTCACAAAACCGTGATTATCTCTTTTAAGGATTAAATGGTGTGTCCTAAATTGGTTTAGTGCATTTTGATGTTTTGTTTTGTTTTTGTAGGTTTTGAAGATCGTTTAAATGCATTATGACGGCTCATATAACTCCCAAAATGGTCGCCCCTTCAATATACCAACCAGGCCGATATACCAACCTCTCTATATACCCGCCCTTACGAGAGGGAGACTATAGGTACGTGAGAGCAGAAGGTACGTGGTACGTAGGCGGTACGAAAGGGGGATTGTCCTGTTAATGGCACCTACCATAGAAAACTTATCCTCGCGTGCATGGGAATCACCCCAGCGACACTCGGTCTATCTTCGTCAGGATTTACGCCTAACAATAGTTGACAATCGGGAAATGGATGCAAAGCTAAGCCAAGGTGGTGATGAACCCACCGTTGGTCTTGCTCAAGGGTTGGGGTCTTACGACCAGCTCCTTGGTTTAAAATTGTTGCGTGGAGTGTGTGAGATTCATTTTATTTAGCAAAAATTGAAACAAGCATGAATGATTTTCCCTAAGTAATGCAGGATAAAAATGAAAATAGTCAAAGAAATAGAAATAGAAATAAAAATTTTAATAGAGATTATAAAAATCCCTACCTCTTCTCTGCCTGCTCCAGTTGCTTCTGAATTTCTGCTCTAAAAATCTGTAGACAGGAATTCGTCCCTCTGGGAGATGAATTGCAGAATGTAATTCGTCCCTCCTGGAGATGAATTTGAATTCGTCTCGTGGTCGACGAATTGCGTTTAAGAATTCGTATGCTAGTAGACGAATAGTACCGCAACAAAAAAATGTACCTGTCAAGCACAAACACAAAACTTTGATCAGTTTCTATGATTTTAAAAATATGGGACAGGTCCCACCGTGATCGCCACTGAAAGCACGAGATTCCGGGCAAAGGAAACACTAATTGCAATATAACCAAAACCAAATGCGCTTAAGTCCTAGAAACGTAAAGTGCATGAAATGGAAAAGAAACGCATTGGAAGAGACACAAGCAAATGGAGAAAACACAGCCCTTTCATTAATATCCCTTGATCTCCGTTACAATGACGTCTCCTCCCTTTTCGGGGCTAGGAGCGTTAAAAGAATTCGATTACAATCACTCAATGTTCCTCTTTCCGCGTGCCCACGATTGCAATGGGCGGGCCAAGATGATGCCGCCGCTGATGTCGATGAGTTCTTCACCTCCGCCGCTTCTCCCGCGAACAAAGAAACAACCAAGATGTCAGTAGCACTCGCCGCAAGTGAAAAGTGTTCGTTCTTCTAAAATCATCAAAAGATGCATGCAAACATTTATCTAAAACAAGAACAAAATGATTCTAAACGACTCTAAAACTTGACAGAAGACATAAAATGTTACCGTAAGGCCATTGCCACCGAGACACCTGGCCAATCCGCCTTCAACCGGAATTCGTCCCCGGGTGGGACGATTTTCGATCGCAATTCGTCCCCGGGTGGGACGAATTCTTCCGTGTTGAAGAAGCCGACTCGCCGCCGCTCCAATGTCGATTCCTCGAGACCTCGCAAAACGCCTGCAAACAAGGGGGTTATGTAATTGGGGCCATTTTGGGACGACCCGCATGGTCGGATTCTCCCAATTTGGCCTCTACCCTCGGGAATTTGATCTCGCCACCTGCAAGTCAGTGAAACAACAAAGCAACACAAAACATACTAGAATCTGACCAAAAGTTACGAAATTGCAGCTATGAGTTAACCAAACATAATAACACAAAATGCAACCTAAAAAAAAGTAATCTAGAATGCTCTAAAACCTAGAAAGTGCGGGGGTGCCCAAGTGGGCCTCCCACCGTTGGCACTTGATTCCGGCGCCAATCCACTAGGGATGGGCCCAAAACCTCTTAGGATTGGGGGGTCGGCGAATTGGTTGGTTCAGTGTGTCCATGTGTTGGATTTAGGTCCGATTCAAGCTTCCAAAAGCCACCCAACAACCTCCCTTGCAAAAGAGATTGGTGGATGTGGGAAGGTGAACCAAAAGGGATGCAAGTGGGTCTTCAACTCGGCAACACTTCGTTGCTTGAAAACTCCTTCAGCCCGTCTATTTTGGGTGAGAAAAGTCCCACCTTTTATAGACCCATGGGGTCTCTTTTGGGAGGGAAGCACAAATGCCATGTGTTGGTCATAGGCGCCATGTGGCGCCTTGTCTTCCCATGAGGGAGGGGAGTCCTCCGTTGACTTGGGCTTTGATAAATGCCTTTTGTGACAGCCTTCTAACGGCCCCTCCCGTCCACCTACACACGCGTGCAAGGCAGGAGTCATCAACCGACTCGTTCGGGCTGCCACTTGGCGCCATTTGTCTTTTTGCCCGTTAAGCTTAGAATTCGTCCCACCCAGGGACGGATTCGAATTCGTCCCGGGGTGGGACGGATTCTATTTTGAATTCGTCCCCGGGTGAGACGAATACCGGGCAAAGTGTCCAAGTGTGCCAAATTGCTTCTTGACCTTACAAAATTGCTATGAAAGTGGTTAAGACCACTGTTTAACCTCTGAGGGCTGCCCTGGGGGCTGTGTTTGTCAAAGCGATCAGTGTTTGCAGTCACATAATCGGATTGGTGCTGTTTTGGTGTCTACAATATACCCAACAACAACTACAATGACTCTTGAGAGATCAATTGACACACCTTTATTGGTCAGGATGGGTTCGGGTCAGGGTTATGCATAGTGGTGAATATTCACAAATTGGGTGAATATTAGAATTTTCAAAATTAGAAATTGGCGAATATGAGGACCCTCGATGTCGGCCCATTCGCCTAAATTTTTTAGGACCAATATTTTCTTAGGGTCAATTTGCCACAATATATATCCAAATATAGGCATATTTGTACTTGTTCGAAAGCTCTTTTCGAGCCTGATATAATGGTGATGTTTTTATGAAGTTATAAGGTGAATTAATAGGTCAAATGTGCCCCAAATATGACCTTATTTTTTAGTGCTTCAAATGCCCTAAAATTTGGTGTGAAGATGATTGATTTGATTTGATTAGGATTCGCCTTGATTTTGATTAGGATTCACCATTTTTTTACAAGTACATTTTGAGTCCAACCCCTTATGCATAACCCCGGTCTGGGTATTAATGCACACGAAACGACGAATATTATTTTCAAAAGAATGACAACGATGGCCTCAATATTACCCAAAATTTCTCCATTATCTATGTTAGAGAGTCAGGGTTAATGACACCCATATTCACCTTAAATGGATATTATTATAGGTTGACCTCACAAATAAAAATATTTTGATTTATATGTGCCCTATCGATGGCGATTAACCTCAAATATAGTTTTATTGGTATCTACTCCTTGCTCATATAGAGTGGTTACAATATGGGAAAATATTATCAACCAAAAGTTGCTTTTCTTATTAAAAAAGGGACACTGAGCACATAAGGCTTCGATCAGAGCTTCTGCGTATAATAGGGGATGGATGGTTTGCTAGGGTTATCAAATAAAACTCCCCCAATACAAGCATGGTTGGATGATCGAATGGAATCACAATATATGTTTTGATGCATAGAAATTCGATGTATTTTATCAAATGTGAAACCCCTCAAAGTATGCACTTATATTTTTTTGCTATGTAGCAAAGACTGCATAATGAAAATTATCCCATATTTATAATAGTGTGGATCACCAGCTATATTAATATATTTTTCTACATTAATAGCAATAGCCATCATGCAGCGGTTACTGCGACTTTGTTGTTGTGACGGTTTTACCGACCATTGTTGGTTTAGCAAGGGTTTAATAGACAATTTATATAACTTAAACTTGGCATAATTTTGAAGATTCCCTCGTTTTGTCACTAGAATTATAAGGATCTTCTAATATCATGCTTTCATTATGGGGTATTTAAAAATGTTATTTAATAATATTAAATAAACACCAACACCATGCTTTCCGCATTGGATTATGAAGATATTAAAATAAATAATACACTATTTCATAAATATCTTCAAAAATATATCTTCAAGGTATTAATAAAATACCATCACTTACAATTACTAATGATAGTCAAGGCATCAAAACCATATAAAAATAAAATGTGAATATCAGACAGAGATTAATAAAATCACAGGCATCTATTATGAGGAATCATATCAAGTATTCATAAGGATGAGTACCCAACTTTAACCTGAAGAAATTCTATCAAATTTTATATCCTCTAAACTCCCATTCTAGTCATGCATGTCTTCCCCCTCCAAGGTTGTTGCCTCCATCATCCTTGCTAAGTTTTTCATCAAATTTTCCATATAAGTTCACTCATATTACTTACATGCCTTTACTGAAAGACTTAGTATTATCTTGGGACTTTTTGGTTTCTGGTCTACCAAGGTAGAGAGCATACTTCCTAAGCCCAATATTTTCCTCCTTCATTCCATTGCTTGTCTCCCCCTTTTATAATTTTTCCTAGCTCCTCTTCCCCATGAGAAAGAAGGTGGTTTTGTTATTAAAATACTAAAAGGAGTCTTTTTGGGATCAACCCAAACACTGAGATTCCTTTCTATTATTTAAAAATTGGGAGAAGGGGCAAGAGAAGATAAGGTGGGAGTACTTTGTTCATTTTTGGCCTTCCCTTTTTCCTAGGGCCACTTACAAGGTCAACTTTACCACTATTTAGAAGTAGTCATGTGGAATGGGGAATAGTTCATCCACTATAAGTATATACATTTTTTTATTAAATCATGACCTTGCTATTTTTAGGCCCAATTTAAAATTGGATAAATTTTGTGGACAGCTAATTGTAAAATTAGGTTTATTCTACTAGGTCACTTTTTGTAAAAGATAATTTTTCCAAATTAATCTTTTCACAAAAGCCTTATTTTATTTTTTCCAAACCTTGTAAAATTCTAATTGTATCACAAAACTCTTCCAATTATTTTGGTAGAGTGTAATTAGCCTTAATTAGGGATTTATAGAATAATTAGGGTTTACCATCCCCTAGATTTTATCAATTAGACCATTTTATTAATTTTTGGGAGCATTATTTGTGTTTGGTTAATGTTAAAATTCAAGTATTAATTGATTCTTTAGATCAATTAACATTTTCGAGGAAGTTCCAAAGGGCGTGTTGTGACATAACCCTTGACCATTCTATGAGATTATATGAAAACCCTTGCTAAATTAATAGAGTAAGTGGGATTCCTGGCTAAAACTACAATGGAATTATCTTTTATACATGCCAAATCAACATAGGAAGTGGGATTCCTAGCTAAAACCCCAAAGGAATTTTTAAGAAAAATATCTCACCTAGATCTAGTTGGAAACTTGGAATTGGCTTTGACAATATTCTCATATTTTGATTAGCATTTGAAGAGAATAACTCATTGAGTCATTTTTAGTAACATGCACTCCCCTATTTCTAAGTTAACTCTTGAAAGACCTCAATGATAAAAAGAGGATTCTTTATATTTCCTTTGCACATTTCTTCAACAATTAGATAATGTTGTATCCTTAAAGGATTGGTATTTTTTTGAAATATTCTAAGTCTCTAAGCTAGACTAAACCATGGATAAAGAATAATATATTCTAAGACTACAAATTCTATCGATATCCTCAACCAAGCTATCCCTATAAAAATTAGTATCAATGACTCATTCAATTGTCAAAGTCATACACTAAAAGTGCATGAATCAAAGACACTGCCTTGGATGCCCTGAGCATTCTACGTCATAGGACTCATACCTGATAAGAAACCTTCAAACTAGTCCTTCGAGTATTCAATAAACTCTCCTAGATAAGAGCGATATTAGGAACCCTAGACCTATTACCTCTATTTGGGTAATACCTAACTAAGTTCCCTAATGCATGGCACCAAAAGCATGAATTTGGTAAGTTCCATTATATGACCTTTATTTACAATCAAAACCAAGACTAAACTCACCTTCAAGCTCCATCTCCACATAGGTATACTAGTGGAACTTAAAGTTCATGAATTTATCATGCTAATTCTTACAACAAATAACTCGGTGGAGACTTCTTACAATATATTTCAAATAAATATAGTATACCAAATTTAAGAAAGGGAACTAAACCTAGAGCAAAAACTTTATCTATAGGGTCCTTCTAGGTGAAAATTAGAAGACCAATATTACAAATAGTAGACTTGACTATATATCATCCACATATCAAATTACTAGATTAATTTTGTAGCCTCTTACAAGCAAAAATTGAAACCAATATATTCCTTTCCTAACCCATATATTAGATCAAGTAGTCACCCTATAAATTCCTAATTAATTCTTACTAATTTATAAAAATTGTGCTCTAATAGAACCCCTTGTAAGGGAAATAGAATAGTAATTTTTTTACTATCACAAATCTTGAAGTCAATATCACTTAATAGTAAAAATTTAGGGGTTTTACACGTATTATAAGCACTTTGAGGAGGGTGTTTATTAAAACATGGTCCTCATTGCAATATTATGCTTTCACACCCACCATGGTAGCTAGAAGTCTTTGACAATTGCTCCTAATATTTTCATCACCGCACCACTGGAAGACACTCTATCTACACCATTCCTAACCTTAAATTAGATCAATGATGTGGTACTTTCCCACACCTAACTAAATCCTTTCTGGATTTTACACCAATTTTCAATAATAAACAAAACCAATCCACTCACTCAAATCTTATATAAAAAGCATAAAATGGATGAAAGAGAGAGATAATTAATGAATGATATTAAGTATCAAATATTCACTATATTATCCATAGATAAGAATCCCAACACTATATTTCAATGGATAAAGTCATTGGGGGTTATTTATACCAATACCAAAAAAACTAATTACATAATCAATTTTTCTAAGTCGACATAACAAGAGGGATTTAAGTTACAAGTTTAATCGTAGCCCATAGGGCTTACATAAATGAATAATTAAATACATAAATAAATAATTCAATGTATTTATACAGTGATTACCAATAGGCCTATACAAAATTATATCATATAATGTTGGTATTGACCATAAGTCATTCACTTTCACTTTTAACACCCTCTTATAATCTAAATTGAGGGACCAAGAAGAGAAGACATTAGTGATAAAAACATCTTCCCCCCATGGTGGATGCTCTAGTAGGCCCCCATACTTAAGGAATTATCAATTGAACCTCCTCATCATCTAGAAGTCTACTTACACAAATATGTCTCTACATAAGAATCTCCTCAAGTTAGACTTTAGTCACCAATACCAATATCAGATACTCTTGCACATATACAAAGAACACATCCTTTGTAATTCTATATGAGGAAGACAAGTCAAGAATAGACCCTCTTATAAGTTATCCCAATATTCTATACTCATACAAGGCAAGACTCGAAGCATGACTTTCACATCACACTTCATTTTCTTTGGAAATTTTAACTTACCCTTAGGTCACCTGATTTCTATCCAAATAAAGCTTTGCATAAACCTATTTATGAGAATATCCATTACAAAATTCCAAGAGTACTTAGACAAAAATAGAAGAGAGAAGAGATCATGTATGGTTAGATCTTCATCTGTAAAAAGAACTAATAGCCCAAGAATTTGATAGGAAGAGCAACAATTAACTAGAGCATATTCTAAATCCTTTATCTACGTGCCTCTAAAGGATTGAAAAGTTATTTTTAAAGTCAAAAATCCAACTCTCTCTCCTATGAATATGGACCAAAGATTCTAATTGCATAATATCCTATAAATTTCTTGCTTTGAATGGGGTGATTGCCACTTTGAATAGAGATGATAGGTCTTGAAAATAAGTGTCCCTTCACTTGCAATTAGTGTTTGAATAAATATCACAAATGTAAAGAGCTCACAAATCATGTAATTTAAAAAAAAAAGACTTAAAAAGAACCCCTATTATATGATATTTAGGAATTTGCAATCCAAAATAGCCCTAGTGTAATTTTTTTGAAAAACATAATTAAAAAAAAATCTTTTAGAAAAAATAATAAGAAATAAATTCTTTTTTCAAAGTAAAATACCCTTATGCCATGCCTATCTAACTAGACTAACACTATCATTGATTTATTCCAAAGGTTGAATAGTAAAATACCCTTATGCCATGCCTATCTAACTCGACTAACACCATCATTGATTTAGTCCAAAGGTTGAATAATAAAATACCCTTATGCCATGCCTATCTAACTCGACTAACACCATCATTGATTTAGTCCAAAGGTGTACCCTCTCTATGACAAAGGACATCACAATCCATAATAATAAAGAGCTTAAACCATTTAAACAAACATAAACATGAGAGAAATGAATACACGTCCTTTTCCTTCTTTTAACCATGGTATTAAAACTCCCAAATGGAAAAAAAAAAACATCACAATTATCCTCCTTTAAAACAACTCAATATTTATTGTGATAGTTATAAAACATATAGATAATTTCAACAAAATTTTATTAATATAGATAGTTATAAAACATATAAATAATTTCAACAAAATTTCATTAACATAAATAATTTTTATGTAAATTGAATTTGTATCTTCCCTAAAAAAAATTAATACATTTTATGGTTGAAATGTTTCTGTTAAAACCAAAAAGCAAATTTCATTAACCTTTAACAATATATATTTTTTTATATATATAAAGTAGAAGCTTTATTTAAATCTCAACGCTCCCAACATAAAGTTGATTGTGACATATTATGTAAAAGAACAGAAGACCACTTCCATCGATATTGCATAAACAAAAGAAACATTGAAAGGTAATTCGACTGCAGAATGTAAGATCGTCTTAGGGTTTCTAATTCATTTTAGCAAAGCTTATTATCATAGTCCTTTCACTATCGGTTCTTAAGCAAACACATTGTTGTGCTGAATACAATATAATGTTGGAAATATATATTTTTTACTCTAAGTTCTGAAGTCTGTTGCCACTTAGGACAAACAAGACCTTGATATCAACCGAAATACCCAGTACATTCATTGTGTCATTTATCTTTTCAGTCACCATCATGGTTGGGTGCACGCATGAAATTTGACCGTTCACCTTGCCGGTCACAGAAAACATTAAAATTTCAGAGTGTTGTCGTCGTATATTTGATCGTCATTTTAATAAAATTTATTTTCATCAAATTACTTCAATGATTATTCTATCTATATATATATATATATATACTGTTGGAATCTTCTGTAGTGGTTCCGGCTCCCAACGGAAGGCGCGCAGACGATGAATGGGGTCATCAGTTAATATTCAACATGGCCGCTGCACTCGAACCTTCCCATAGTTACGACGCGGCCGTGCATCTTCTAGACAGAAGTCCGTATACACTGCTTTTCCACATGGTTCTACCTCAACAGCAGGCGGAAAAGAAAGTACGTTTTCCTTTTTACCACCTGCAATTCCAGGTATTTATAGCTGGAAAGCTGGCTGAAAAGGAGGTCCATAATGACCCTTTTGTCACATACAGTTTTACTGTACCATTAATTCAGGTACTCAGAATCTTTCATCCTTTATCTCTTGATATTTCTGTACCAATAATACTCGAAATATTTAATCTTTGACTTTATCATATTGGTATTCGAACTTTTGACTCTCTTCCATTCATCACTCTGTTACAACTTCATAATCATTATTTAAAAAATTAAACATTTAATAAGACAGTCCTAGGATTTAAGGGGCTTTCAATGGACCACTAACATTCCACTGCTGCCTAGAGGCAAGCATTTAGGATTCGGAGATGAAAACACCGGTGAGCCTTTGTTATTAAAGAGCAAAACCTTTGAAAACTTAATCACACCGACGTACCTACAATTTTTCGCGTTCCAAAAATATCGAGTGAGTCATGCATAGGGACGAGAAGGTTCCACATGGTGGAGTTTTGACATTTGATTTTTTACGTTCTAAGGGCAAATTTATGCATAACACTGACGAGTGAAACCCAATGATCTTGTTCACGATTAAATTAATTTAAACACAACTCTAAATAAAAATTAGAAATGAAATGTAGATTTCTCTGCAATTCAATTTTCCATTGGGGAACTAAAGGTTCCGATGGACATTTGCGGTGTTCTAGAGAATATGTAGAGCTAAAAAGTGTTCGAAAGATTCACAACTTGCAGACCGCTAAAATAAATAAAAATGAACTCCGCTAATTATGCTGATTTGACGTCCCACTTTGAGGACAGCAGAGATTGACAACTGGTAGTTGATGGTATTATTAAGTAGGCCAGTACTCTATTCTGAACTTTTGGTTCTTGTTGGTTACTGTAATATGTTAATATGTTTTTCAGTTTAAGAGACTAAGCTTCAAATTATTGCATAAGATTGATATTACAAGTAAACAAGCTGTCTCTTCTTTTTCTAAAAAGTATTTGTGGTCCTCATTAACACCATAATGTCTTATAGTAAAAGGTACTTGTGGTCCTTTTTGAAGTGTCTTTTAAGTTTTTATCATGACAACCGGTAGCAGATGGTATTAAGTAGGCCAATCGTCTTTTCTGTACTTTTTGAAGTGTCTTTTAAGTTTTTATCATGACAACCGGTAACAGATGGTATTAGGCAGGCCAATAGTCTTTTCTGTACTTTTTAAGATGATATTATTAAGTAGGTTAGTATTCTTTTCTGTACTTTTTCAGATGATATTATTAAGTAGGCTAGTAGTCTTTTTTCAGATGATATTATTAACTAGGTTAATAGTTTTTTTTAATTAAATTTTAAATTATTATATAAGATTGATATTATTTTAAATTTATTTTTATATTTATGATCATGATATGTTTTACAATAAAAATATTTATAGTTTTTATTAAGTAATCACATATTTTTAAATTCGTATCCGTAACCAATAATCAAACCCAATGATTTTATTCACCAAGTCCAAATGTATATTTTCTCTGCAATTTCAAATTTCCAGTGGAAAACTAAAGGTTCTGATGGACATTTACGGTGTTTTACAAAATATATAGAGCTGAAAAGTGTTGTAAAGATTCACACCTTCTTAAAATAAATAAAAAAGAACTCCGATAATTATGCTGATTTGACATCCCCTTGAGAACAACAGAGACTGAAAACCCGTAGCAGATGGTATCATTGATTAGTTTATTTTATATTTTTGGTTTTGGTTAGATATTATAGTGATATGTTTGTAAATATATAAAAGAAAGTTTGTTATCTGTCACTTTAGGGGTTACTTTCAACAAGTTTATACCACCTCCTAGTTGTTCCTAGTTGTTGATGATTTGGGTCTGAGAGAAACCACTCATCACTCTAACATCAACGTTGATCTAGGGCGCACTCAAATAATTCATATCAAACTACTACCTTTGCAACAGGCATGTCCCAAAGATTTTGAAGCTAAATATTTTTTTAGTAAATACGTGACTAAACAAACAATTACCAATATACTTAACCCTTAGACGTTGCAATAATATAATATTATTAAATAAACCAATATTCCATACGTTTTGATCCTTATTAAACACTCTAACTTTATATCATTAAAAAAAAAAAAAACGTAATTTACCCTAACATATTTTTATCCCTCGTTGCACAAGGATATTTTATCCAATATTTATAGAACTTTTTCCTTGAAAGATGGCATGCGGTCAGCTCTTTTGGGGGATGATGTTTCGCTTACACAACTATCTACCACTGTGTAATAATTAGTCACATTGGTAAATTAAAAAAAAAATGGTGCTTTTGAAAATATACTTATAAAAAGTTATGCTAATTAGTTATATATGGTTGGAATTTGAACCTTTACTTTATGCGGGTTACGTTGTTTATATGTTTTGTTTATTAAAGTAACATTTCAATATTTCATTAAAAAAATGGTTTCTAATGTTTTTTATATATTTTTTAATAATTTTATTAAGATTTTTGTATAAATATAATATAAAAAAAGTGTAATTGTTTGTTTAGTTAGACACTTACCAAGAAGAAATATGGGTTCAAACCTTGGGGGTGCTAATTAGCAAAGGTAGTAGTTTGCTCTAAATCCTTTGAGTGTGTGCCAGACCAATGATGATGATGGATCCCAAACAACCGATGGTCCCCTCATGTCGGGTCACCTACAATGAGACGAAATAGGCTTGTTGGAAGCAACCCTAAGCATATTCCTTAAGAATGGTAACCACCAGGAAGCAAAAGGATCAGCCCCAAAAAAAAACTCCCAAAGAGAGAATCACTAGAATACAACTGAGATCTCATCCAAGCAGAAAGACAATAAAAATACCTATTGGATAAGTAGGCCCAATGTTCCAAAGCAACAATTTTCAGTAACTACGAAGGAAAATTATCTTCCCAAATTCTGAACTGGCCACTATCCACCCCCAAATTGGCCATAACATCAACAACCTAGTTACCTTCCCTATAAATATGCTCAATTTTAACTTCTAACATACCTTCCAGAATCTTTGATGTGTCCTTAATAATATCAAGGATAAAACAATTGTTAGTCTTTCTAACCTATAGATCCCAAATGATGTTTAAGGAGTCACCTTGAATGAGAAGTCTTTTGAAGCCCCTCTCAAAAACCTGATGAACACCTGAGAAAATAGTTTTAGCTTCAGCTAGGTGGTTGGTTTGAATACCATAATCTTCAACATAAGCCCAAATGACCTCACCATTATCATTTCTGACAACACCCCCTCCACCAGCCCTCCCAAGATTACTTTTGGCAACCCCATAAAAGTTTATAATGACCCACCCTTTAGTTGTTTTATGTCATCTAGTAGCCAATATTTTTTGAATAGTGGATACAAAAATAAAATTCTCTAGATTGAGATTCCAACTAACAATAGTCTCTTTCTCCACAACTTCCTCCTTACCATTTCCAACATCAAATATAGTCAGGTTATTCTCAATAGCAGCTTTAATCCTTCTAAATACAAAGGATTCATCCCTAGTAATATCCTTAAAAATTATTTTGTTCCTCTCACACTAGATATCCCATAAAAAATTAGGAAGAACCTAGTGAGGCTATGACTTATAAAGGGGGATTTCCACTGAGTGAAAAGTTCCTTGAAAATTAGAGGTAAAGTCCATTTGATGGAAAAATAATCCAATGAAAATATGATCCATAGATTCAAAGATCCTTAGAACACAAGAGACAAATATTGGGAAGATGAAATCCTTTCTTACATAAATTATCAACAGTAAAAATTTTATTTTGCAAACACAACCATAAAAAAAATGTAATCTTGGGGATCAAATGAGGATACCAAACCCTTTATGTTGGAAAATATCCTCCTTGGATAATGATTGGGCCTCATATGTAGTCTTGACAGAAAAAAGGCCTTTAGGAGAATGAGTTCATAAAAGGAAGTCCCTATCATTTTTTTGAGGAAGAAAGTATTGTTGCAACAACATGTTTAACCTTGCCAAACTTTGGGATCTGAAGATCAGTTGTATATAAAGTTGGATGCTTCCAAGTCCTCTTGTCATTAGTGATGATTATGTAATAAATTATTTTTTCTCCATATTTCAGTGATCAAAGATCTTTCAACTCATAAAACTTGGGACTAAGAAAGAGAGATTCAGGAAGAATCCAAGTATCCTCCCAAAAGAACACATCCTTACCATTCCCAATCTACCACTGCATACCCTCTATAACCAAACTTATGACCCCCAACAAACCATTATAGCTCACAGAGCCCCTAGAAGGAGCAGCATTTCTAAAAAAATAAATGTTATTTTCTAGATACTTACCTCTCATAATATCTTTCCACAGATGATCCTCCTCAACACATAATCTCCAAGTTGTTTTTGCAATCAATGCCTTATTGAACAACATCAAATTTTTGATCCCAATACCACCTTCTTTATTAGAAGAGCAAACCCTATCCCAAGAGACAAGGGACACCCTTTGTTTATCCTCCACCCCAGCCCATAGAAATCTCCTAAATATTTGGTCAATCCTCCTCCTAAATTTGAAGGGCATTCTGAAAAGATACATGTAATACATAGGAATATTTTGGAGGGTAGCTTGAAGCAATTGCAACTTACCTGCTTGGCTCAGGAGATTACCTTTCCACCTAGCTAACTTACATTGAATCCTATCCAATAAAGGATACCACAACTCCTCTTTCATCCTCCTAGTAAACAATGGCATGCCTAGATATAAATATGGAAGGTTAACAATGCCACAACCAAAAATACCTACAATTCTATGTTGAAGCTGCCCCCCAATATTCACAAAAAATATTTTATTTTTATGGAAGTTAATTTGTTGGTTGGAAGTTTTCTCATACAACTACAAAATTTCGAAGAATGCCTTAACCTCTCTAAAAGTAGCCTCCCCAAGAAGTATACTGTCATATATAAACTATTAACAATAAAATTCCTTTGCAATAACAGTAGGCATAATTCCCTTAACCTTAGAGGAAAAGGTAGCAGCAAGAATCAATCTTCCTAAAGATTTAGGAATTAAAATGAAAAGATATGGAGACAAGGGATCACCTTGCCTAATACCTCTTTGACCCTAAAAAAACCACTCGAAATCCCATTGATGATGATAGAAAATTTTCCAGAGGAACTAATCCACTTCCTCCATAGATTCCCAAAGCCAAATTTCTGCAACACCTTGTCAAGGAACTCCCAGGAGACCTTGTCATAAACCTTTTGCATATCAAGTTTAACAAGCATTCTAACCAACTTTCGTTTTGATATAAAATATAAAGTCTCATGAACTGCAATGATCCCATCCACAGTATGCCTACCATGAACAAAACCACCTTGAAGAGGAGAAATCAAGATGAAGATAAGCCTTTTCAACCTATTAGCAAGTGTCTTAGTAAGCAAATTATATAGGGTGTTGCATAAGCTGATAGGTCTAAAATCCTTTAGAGAAGAGGTGCCATGTTTCTTTGAAACAAAAAAAATAAAGGTAGTATTCCATGCCTACAACAACGAGGAAGAAGATTGGAATTCTCTTAAGGCTTCCAAAATATCTAAACCAAGAAGGTGCCAAAACCTCTAAAAAAACCAACAAGGAACCCATCCAGCCCAGGTGCTTTGTACTTATTCATACTAAATAGGTTGATCTTGATCTCATCATTAGAAAATGAGGTATTTAAAGCATTATTCATATCAACTGTCACTACCTGGAGAATGTTTCTGAGAATTTCCTTTGAGGCATCCCTATATTTCTCCCTATATTTAGAAAATAAATCTTGAAAGAAGGATATCGTGGTATTAGTAATTTATTCCTTATCTTTAAGGCATTCACCAAAGTCCAATGTAATTTCTCTTATTTTGTTAGCACTCCTATGTTTCAAGGTTGAGAGATAGAAAAACTTGGTATTCCTATCCCTCTCCTTAAGCCACATAGCTCAAGATTTTTGTCTCCAAAAAGACTCCTCATTGGAAATAATATTATGGAATTCTGCAAGAGTAATTTACTCTTTTCTAGCCAACTCCTTCGACCAACCTTCACTTTGGCATTTTTTCTCAATTTTTTGCAAATCTTGAAATATTTTTTGCTTCCTATGGAAGAGGTTCCCAAAAACCTATTGATTCCACCTCTTCAAGTTAGATTTTATGATTTTCAACTTATTGGTCCCTTGGAAAATCTTAGTGCCATAGACATTTGTAATCCACCAAGCCTTAATCAAGCCTTCAAAATATAGTTGAGAAAGCCACATTGTCTCATATATGAAAGGATAACATTTCGAGTGTTTCTCCTCCATGAATTCTAAAAGTAATGGGTTATGATCAAAAACAATTCTCGATAAAATCCTCAAAGAGCAATATTGAACCATGGTAAGACAACTCAATGAAGCAAGGGCCCTATCAATCCTAGATTGAATCAGACCCAGACCACTTGTTATGTTGGAGCAAGTGAATTTAGAACCTTGTAAATAAATATCTACTAGTCCCATGGAGGTCAAGAACCCACCAAACTCCTCCGTACTATTTAAAAAAATACTCAAGCCTCCAATTTTCTCACTAGATAGCAAAATAGAATTAAAATCACTAGCAAGCAACCATGGTAATTCAAATGAATAACCAGGGTCTTTTAAGTCAACCCAGAGTTTCCTTCTACCATAGCAACATTGGGAGCATACACATTGGTATAAATCCAAGAAAAAATAGTTTTTTTACAATAGAATAAAAATGAAGAGAATCTATCAACCTGATGAATGATCTTGCCCTCCACATAATCAAGATTCTAGAGTGTCCACAACCCTCTGGAATAACCACGAGCAACCCTACTCAAACTTTCACACCCATTCCAAATAAACTTTTGTAATATATCAAAATCCTCATCACCCATCTTAGTTTCTTGTAAGAAAATAATATCAGGCTTAAAAAATTATCTAAATTTTTTAGCACTCTTTTTGTTTAGTTAGGGCATGCAGACCCCAAATATTCCATGAGACAATCTTCATTACTTCAAGGATTGTGGAGCCTCCCCTCCGCTCAAAGGTAATGTAGGTTGGGAGTCATTATCCACATATTGAGCTATTTTATTTAAGAGCACCTTAGGTTGTTTGGTCTTCCTAGCACCTTCTCCCTACTTAGATTCCTTGTTTTTAGGGTATTTCTGATGGGCCACATAGATCCAATTGTTTCCTTATTGCTTGCTTCTATTGATTAATGAAGAATTTGTTGCTGTTGAGATATATTCTTTAGTTTCATATTTTTCTTATTTAGAACTTCTTGAAAGCCATATTACTCCGAGGAAGACAAGACCTCCTCTAATTCTCTATCCAAAGCATTTGTAGAAATATCTCCTTCTTCTACATCCTAAAAATATTGCATGATAGTTTCATATTTTTACTTATCAAGAGGGATATCAACCTTCTTATTATACAAAATAGGGGTAGTTGCTCCTGAAAACATCTCAACAGAAGACTGAGTAGAAGGTAGTTGATCCCCTTGACGATCTAGGATCTCCACTCCTTTATTTGGAATAGAATCCAACCCAGAATTAATACCAGAATGCAGTAACTCTCCTAATACAACAAATTTATTCGTATTCACCTCTACACCCTTAGAATGCCCATGAAATTTTGGAAAATCCTAACAACTTTACAGAAGTATTCTTTTTCTCTAAGCACTTTCCATCGAGTTCATCTATGACAAGGTCTTCAATTGCACCAACAACCAAGATTTTTGTAGGAATAAACTCCTTAGGAGCACCATGAACCCCCTTTCAATCTAACCCTAACTCATATGTCAAAAAACTTGGATTTGGGGTATGCTTCCTTTCCCAAGCCCTTTTTTCTTCATCATTTTTTTCAAACAGAGTGCAAGTGAAGCTAGGATGACTAAACTTCTTGCATACTGAACATTTCCCAACTATGTTCTCATATTCTAAAGGTTGGGTCCAAAACTCAAACTTAGACTCAATTTAAATAAACTTTGGAAGGTCCTTATCAAGCATAACATTAAAATAGAATTTAGCGTACAAAAACCTAGATCTAGCAATGGTAACAAAATCTATTGCCACCATCTCTCCTATTCCACTTGCGATTTCGACTAGGATTTCCTCATGCCAAAGATGTAAGGGAAGGCCAGGAAGGCGAACCCACATAGGATTTTGGTCAATGCATTCAGAATTAGGGTTGAAATCAAGTACCCGCTTCCTTAGGAATAAATATTTGCGCCCAAAGAACCATGGACCACCTTGAAGAATCCTATCACGATCCTCCAAACCACTGAGCCTAACTAGGAAAAAACCCTTAGGTAATGCAAAAATCTCAAAAAAACCCTTAGGATACCATTTTAACTGAGCCCACTTTCATATAGCATATATATTTGGATGAACCCCAAAAAATTTTCCAACAAGAGAAAAATCCCCATGGGAAGTAGCCATATCTGCAAGAGGGTCTGGAACCACAAGTCTTCCTGAACAAGAAAGGAGATTTAACCCTAAGCTCATTAATTTCTTTCCTTTTGAGAATACTAACCCAAGATTAAGCCCTTGAGACAAAACCTTTATAACTCTTATAACCATTCCCACCACCAATCTCCACACTCTGACCTCCACTGCTCCCCGCATATTGACCTACACTACTTCCACCTTGCCTACAAGTCAATCCCTACAAGACACCCATGCCTTGCTGACTCGAGTTCTCCATCACCTAACTCAACTATAGATTACAAACTCTCTACAACTGCCATCACCTGACTTAGTTGTGGATTAAAAACCCTCCAAAGTCATTGTTGCCTGACTTCAATCCCTCTATAGTATCCTTTATAGGGTAACACAGATCACATATATTCAGTTGCCTCCATAGATCATAGATATTCCTCCATAGATCATAGATATCCATAAATCATAGATATTAAGTTGCATTCACAAATCACATATATTCCTCCATAGATTACATATATTCAACTGCCTCCACAGATCATAAATATTCCTCCATAGATCACAAATATCCACAAATCAAAGATATTTAGTTGTCTTCACAAATCACAGATATTCTTCCATAGATCACAAATATTCAGCTACCTCCACAGATCATATATATTCCTTCATAGATCACATATATCCATTGAACACAAATATTCAACTGTCTTCTCAAATCACAGATATTCCTCCACAAATCATAGATATTCAGTTGGCAAATAAATTTTAAAAACTAAAACTTTGGTTTTTGATGAAAATGAAACCAAAGAAACCATTAAACCCCCAACCACAACCAACGAGGAATAGGTTTTTTATTGTGTCCCCCTTGGCATCGCATCGGTTCAAACCATGGACCTCCCGTTCAACAAGGCTAAGATCACCTTCTCCAACTACACTATATATAAATAAATATAAATATTATGAGTTTTTATCAATTTCATAGTAGATTAGTATCTATTTACACTATGGATATACATCAAATCGTCTTTAGTTACGCTATCTTCTTCATCATAATTATTATGTTGTTAAATTTTTTATTTTGTTGTAGTTGCAATCTCAAATATCTTAGTGTCTTACATTTAAGATGTCTTAATTTTTAGGATATATCTTTGGTTGCATTTATTTATAGATGTCTCTTCATTATCACTAACCTATAGCCATCTCGTGGGTCTCCTTCAACCACCTCCTTACTTTATGATTACTTCAATTACCTTAAAATATTGTAGATTTTTTAGTGTAACTTGAAATTTAAGGGTTAAATGATCAAAATTAATCATTTTATGTGTTTCGTAAAATTTTATGTTATTTGTCAATACAAGCATTCATTTTAAAAAATTCTTTTGTAAATCTAACATGTATATATTTAAACTAACCATTGTAAATATCTCTCTCTCTCTCTCTCAGATATATATATATATATTCCAATCATTTGCATAACATTGTAAAAAAATTATACATAGCTAGTGAAAAGCATTGTTTTTAAATAGAAAATGAAGTATGCATTAGAAGTAAATTAATGTTATTCTTAGGCTTATCTCGCAGTGTTATTAAAATAAAATTGAAGTGGATATTAAAATAAAATTGAAGTGGATAATAAACTAGAACCAATGCAAATCTTTGAAAAGTATTTACTAGTTTTAATTCTTATAATATGTTTCATTGATACACAAAATTAAGATTTAGATGAATTTTAAAGGACTCTATTAAAATAAGAATGTTAATTGAATATCGTTATAACATGCAATGCCATGTACAAATAAATTCTAGACATATCTTGAAGGACACTATTTATTTTATTTTATTTTAAATACGTTATATAGTATTGAAACAGGCCCCACCTGTATTACATCAAGACCATTGTGAGAAGGAAAAAATATTAAAGGTATAGGAAAGGGCCTCCTCATGATTCTTTTCCACTCTCTCATCTTCTCACATTGAAACTAGAGGAAGCTTATGAGCTTAAAGTCTTGTTTTATTGGATTAGTTGAAGAACACCTACATTTCTCTTAAGATACTTCTTTGTCTAAATTTAACCTAACTCTAATGCACACACAAGTGCAACAATCAAGGCCTAAGACTGAATACTTTTGATTTTTATGAAGAAGAAAATAATGATTATTCTTTTAAGAGACAAGGGCACAAGAAGATGCACCAAAAAAATCTTAAGATGTAATTATATATAATTATGATTAAACGTTAAAGCTTAATGATTAAGTTGGTCCCCTATAGGTCAAGTTTGATGACAAAAGAACATGTTTATGCCATAGTGGAAAAAGCATAGTCAATACATAGAAGTATCATAGATACTATTGATTGTTGATGGTGCTATTGCTTAACCTATAAAATAGATATAAAAAGTGATAGTGAGTGATAAAGGGGTTTGTCTAAGATGTCAAAAGATATTTAGACTTCTTTAAGCAATAACCAGGTCCATGTTCAAATAGAAAAAAATGTTAAATTAATAGAGTGCATGAAATAAATGTCATACTATGGAAATTTCATTGGTTAGTGATAATATCATTGATGCTTTCACTCTGTCTAAACTAAAGAACAATAGCACCACTAACTTGCAATCTAGTAATGCTTTCACATTTATGAGAAAAAAATCAAGATTAAATGCAAGATATGTTGAGGTTATGATGACTATGATGAAAGGCCTTGATCTAGGAGTACAAAATCCCTATTGAACAACAAGAAAACAAATATTTATTTTCTTAAGATAAATATTAAATGACAAAAATGAAAGACTAGTTTTATGCAAATGCAAATGCAATATTAGTTTTAAGCACAATAAGATAAAACTTAAAACTACCAGCACAAAGAAGATATGAAAATAAAATAAGGGGAAAGATCACAATTCAACACACAATTTTGTTTTCCTCTTCTTAGAAGCATTATGGAAGCTTGCTAGCTTGCTTGTTGATGGCACTTGAATGCTTGAGCTTGTAGGCTTGGATTCTTGATGCTTGAAGCTTTATGATTGCTTGAGAGCTTGTAGACTTGATTGGAGCCTTGCTTGGATGCTTGGACACTTGCAAGAAAAAGAGCTTAAGTGCTTGCAAGGATGGCCTTCACAATATTGTGGTAATATTTTAGCATCATCATGCCATATACAATGCTAAAATACCTATGATTTTAGATAGATTTTGGAAAATATTTATTACTCTAAAACTTGACTAACAAAAATACATATGAATTTTGATAGATTTTTTTTACTACAAAAACTATTATGAAATGGTCACCCTAAGTGTTGGTTCTATACCATGGATAATGTGGGAAAGAATTACATTGAATATGACAATATTGGAGAAGGTAAAAATTTGAAAAGGGATAAAAAATCCATTAATGAAAGAATATGAAAATGACAATTATTAGATTTGGAATTCATGTAGGAGCTATGGATCAAATTTTGGGGATCTCATTCATTAATGGCAATTAGCTTGAAAGAGATAAGAAGTCAAATTTCTTTATTTTGGTGCATGATAGTCAAAAGCGCTATGAGGCAATAGTGCCAATGATGCTTTCATGGTGGTACTTTTGCCTCATGACCGTTGGAGGTAACAAATGGGTGGGAAGGGTCAAAATTGAAAGATTTAGAAAAATCATCACCAAGTCATGATAACATTAACTATGCTATTGCATTTGGAACAATAAATACTCTAAATTTGGGCACAAGGTTGGTTCAATTTGGTTGATTGAAAGGATGATCGATAAACTTGAAGATTAGCTTTATGTACAAAATTGGGTGTCTATATTTGGCTCTTTTTATGTATTTATTGCATAATAAATATGTCAAAAACTAACATGGATGCCCTAATTTTTAGAAAATAAGATATTTTTATTGAAAGTCAATGATGCTAGATGACTGATGCTATAATTTTTTGCTTATAGGTGATGATAAAATTATGTTTCAGACAACATTAAATGCTATTGTGCCCCAATATGCACTCTTTAGTTTTTGAAGGAAAATCAAGTTGGATCAAGGAAACTTGACTTGATTATGATCCACACAGGAACAATGATGAAATATTGGGATAGAGGGATGATGAAAGTGATTGATAGTTAAAATGGGTTGTAGATTAAGTGAGGATGGTTTAATTTTAGGTTTATATTTGCACAAATTAATATTAGATGTGTTGTTAATAAGGATTAATGATGATTGATTTAATAGCTTTAATGTTTGATGATTTATGATTAGGAATTAGATTATGATTGATTTGCATGGATGTAGATTTGTTGATTAGATGTTGATTACTTAATTAAAATATTTTAAATCTAGAAATATTAAGATGATGAAATTATTTAAGTGACGAGAGATGCATGATTTAAGGAATGCAAGGATGTGCACAAGAGGATGTTGATATACTACAACTATATATAAATATACACTATATATAACTATATACATAGAAAAATTTTCAAGGAGACTTTAGTTAGCTTTTGGCTTACACGAGGGATTTTTATTAGCTTTGACACTTGCCTAGGGGGACTCTTGTTAGCTTTGCCTAAAGGAATTTTGTAAGATTTTTAACTTGCATAAGGGGACTTTTGTTAACTTTTAGACTTGCTCAGGGGGACTTTTGTTAGTTTTTAGAATTTCCTATGGGGATTTTGTTATCTTTGCCTAGAGGACTTTTAATTTAGCCTTGCACATAGGACTTTCGATTTGATATTTTCCTTTTAGTATATGCCTAAAGGAACTTTGCTTTGCCTTTGAACAAATGCTTTCAAGATGTTGTTTTTTTCTTTTGTAGATGATATCTCCTTTATTGTGCTATGCTATGTATGCTTGCAGGTTGCTCGTTGTGACTGTCCAAAACCATGGGTAATGTGAGCTTGTTGAAGACTCTTTAGATCTTACTTGGATAGTGCTTCTCTACAATCGCTTATGAGATGATCCTTGCTTTTGAAGGATGTGTCTTTATGACATTTAGACTCTATCCTTTTTACTATGTATGAAAGGATATTATGTTGTAAAATAATATAAATATGCTTATAATATAATACCTTACTTTTGCACCTTTTGTTGCAAGCTTCTCCTATTTATTATGATGGTAGCTTTTCTATACCAATCCTTGTAGGCAACGGTTGAATTGACATTGTCTTCTTTGTTACACAACTCTCTCCTTTGCTTGGTTAATTTGGTAATGAATCCAAGCTAATAATCACATAGATAGTATACTTTTGAAAGAGTAATTTCTACAATAATATTTTACCTGTAAAGAACTCTTAGTGCACCTCGAATATTAGATTCACCAAGTCTCGATTTTTAGCTTCTATCATTGATTTAATGTCTGCCTTCTTCTTCTCCACTTCTTGGAGGAATTTTGATTTGCTTGGTGGCTTCTATAGGCCACAATATCTTGCATGTATAGAGTTATAAATAGTGTCTTTAGACACTTTGATTATTTATAGATTTTTGTGCCCTTGATATTACAAATCAATACATAAAATAAACCTTTGAGAGCAACTAATTTAATAAAAAACTAGTATAGTGCAATGAACCAATAATATTACCAACTTAATACACTTTAATAATATCACCTTATTGCTCCTGTTAATAAGCTCTCAAAGTAGTTTCAAATGCACTAATGATAACTGTAAATTTCTTGATGTAGTATTCTTCTTAATAATTAGATAATAGGATGGATGTATCTAACTCCTATCAATGTGCAGGTAATGAACCTTAACATAAACTATCTTCTGCACATTATTTGAGGACTTAAAATGCAACCTTCTATTTTGCAACTTTCAAATTCTCATAAGGTGCTTAATGAAGTTATTTAGTAATTTGAATTAAGTGTTCAAGTAAGGAACCTTTTGCAATTGAGTTGCTTACCTTTAATGACCTTTGAAGATGATGAATATTTTAAAAATTGGTTCACCAATTTTTGTTTTAGAATACAATAGTGTTCCTTTTAGGCTTGTTGTCTGATGGTGACAATGTTAGAGTAGGTTGTTTACCTTAGCTCATGTTCACCTAGGTAATTTATTTCCTTTTATTTAGTTATTCCATGTATTTTCCCCACCCACTTATGTGTGGATATTTCATTTATCTTATTTAGATATTATGAGATGTTACATATTTATTTCTTAGATATTATGGGGATATTTTAAGGTTTGACTATTCCTAGGGGTGACATTTGGAGGTTTGATATTCTTTCTCCCATAGCGATTACATATCTATGGACCATATCACATATTCCTTTTGTACGGTGGATATTTTTCCTTAGCTTGATCCTACGACTATGGTTGATCATCCTTGCCCATATAAGCAAGCCACCTTCATTGTACTTAGTGTTCAATTTTCAGATCTAACATATGATATTATTGCTCTCTTGTTAGCATATCTATTTGTAAGCATATGCTATCAATTTACTTTCAAATTCTTGTTTTGGTTGAATGTTGTGTTTCTGTTAACACTTGAGATCCTTGCAACTTGGAATGATTTGATTATCATTCCTTTTATGGCATCAGAGCAATAGGTGTTGTAGTCATCCATTTATGAGTGTTGTGTAGTTGTTTCTCTTGCAGGTTCGAATATTGGTGTGGAAGCTTTAGTTTTGTGATCGGGTCCTTGGTGGAGTTTTTTGGCCAGTTTGTGTCACTCCTTCCATTTTAAGATCATCACCAGCCTCCTAAAATCTCTTCTTACCATACTAAAATAGCCTCATTCCCTTGGATTTGTCCTAAACATTTTTTTCTTGAGCATTTCCCTTTTTGGCAGGGTCACCAACCCAACCCGTTTTTAATTTTACATGTATCTCTTGATAGAAATGCCATTTTTCCACAATTTTTTTTTGAGGTTTGTAGATGCATTCATTTGAGTTGTGCCCAAAATTTTAGATCATTTGGATCAGTATTATTCAAGATATTGTAATTTTATGAAAACCTACAATTTTTTAGTAATCTGCATATATCTTCATCAAAAATTCTAATTTTTTGCAGATTTTTTACAGAATGTGTAAAATCATATTATAGGCTGTCCTATAAAATTTCAGAGAATTTGGATCTGTATTTTGACAGTTACAATAGTTTTACTATTTTTAGTAAACTCGTTATTTTAGGAAAAATATTGGGAGTTGCTTAACAAAATTGTTTCTAGGCCTGTAAAATTATTGTTCTGATATGTCTGTAAAATTTTAGATTTTTTGGATATGTATTTAGAAATTTAATATGAATTTATGACTGCACTCTCAATATTGCATTGTGAAAAAAGGTTTTTGCACTTGAACCAGTATATGGACTATTGTTATAAAGTCCCATCTTCCCTCATTTTATGTTTGTCCACTTAGTTTGAAACTTTGTGATCAGCTTACTTGGTGTTCAGTATTGGTGGAGCCTACACATTGTTGTGCTTGAGGAGTCCTTTGTCTTTGACTTCCCTTGCTTTGTTGTGGTGCATCCTCTTGTGTCAATCTTCCTCATTGAGGCACTTAGTTTGAAGGAGGGGATTCTTTTGGTAATTCCTTTGGAGACTTTTCAGAGTTCATAGGATTCATGTGTGCATTGATGTGATTTTGTGGTATTTTACACCACCTTGTGACATCACACTAGACCTTTCACATTATAATGGCATTTGATTTTGGGGGGGCCTCTTCTACTTTTGAGGACATCTTGAAAACTTTTTTTTTTACACTTAGCATAGAGGCAAATGCTGAAACTTTTGAAACATAGTTTAAGGTACTTTGTTCATTATGTCAAAGTGAAGGTTTGGATCCTTTGTTTATAACTCCAAAACCCAAACCAATGGTGAAGGATAAGGAGTATAGGACATGGTTCATGAATAATTTAAGGATCTATAGCATGCTTTATTATTCAGTTTGTGAGGAGCTTCAAAATTTTATTGGAGTTCACAAGAACACACCTCACCTTGCTTATCATATGTTGAAAAGAAAGTTTTTACCCAAGGCACCTTCTCTTACTATTGCTTGCATGGAGGACATCATTTGTGACATTGCATATTTGTTTTTGGAGTCACTATCTCATGATGTTTTGGATGATGAGGTTGATGCTATAGTAACTGCTTTAGATATTTTACAGGATACATATCCATACTTGTCTTATGTAGATGATCATGTTGATGTTTTAGCATATACAATAGAGATTTCATGGCATGTTGCATCCTTACATACATATGTTTTCTTGGATGGTGTTGCCTCTCTCTTCATTGAGATTCACACATGTGATTTTCTTAACATGTATGAGGAGCTCACTCATTTATTTTATGATGATGTATACATTGTATCTCCTCCATGTAATTCTTCCTTTGTGGACCCTTTTTTGGTGTGCCCTCCTTATTTGAGTGAGACACCTTGTCCACCATTTTCTTCTCCTGTTTCTTTCACATTGGATGATGTACTTATACAAGAGTTGGATACAAAGCTTTTGTCTTCATTTGGACTCTCACTTGGAGATCCTGAAGATCATGTTGATTCTTGTGAGGCTTCTAAGCCTCCACTTATTTCTCTTGTTGCTTCCATGGGCTCATCATCACTTATGCAGTAGGATATTGGTGATTTTTCCTTGATGGATGCTCTTCACACATCTCTTCCACTTTTGCACACTCATGGTTTTATGCACATTGATATTTTGGATGTTGATTGGAACTGTATTATACCCTATTTTGGTGTTGGTTTGGGATTCTACATTCTTGGAGATTCATTTCATAATTCATTGGTGATGTCTTCTTCACTTCAGCTCAGTTTGAAGGATTCTACATCATCATTCTACATTTTGTTCCCATCTTCTCACACTCACTTGGAGTGGGAAGACATTCTACGGATGCTTCATGGCTAATTTCTTCCTTGTGGGAGACACATTGTTCATAGTAGAGGTATCCACTTCTTCATAGGACTTATTCATGGAGCTCATCATCCTAGGGGGTGTTGGAAGCAATCCTTGGCTCCATTCCTACTTTTTATTCTCTCTTTCTAGCTGGATGGTTTTTTTTTTTTGGTAAATAAAATTCTTCATTAATTATCGGGTTTTGCAGGTTAACCCAAAACCTATTACAATATCCAGCCTTCTATTGAGATTGTAGATCCTAGTCATACTTGAAACTTTATTACCAGAAATTGTGTTGAATCCCCTAAAACACCTTACTAACAAAGCACACCCATACCTAAACATAATCGTAAACATTACTTACATGACAGGAATTGAAGTTTGGAACTTTGCACTTGTGAAACTTGTTGCTTGCCCATTTCCTATTCTCTGTCAGAATTTTCCAAGGCTTACACCCTGTTACCTTCATTTCCAATTTGGTATGATTTAGATGGAAACCCCATAGTTATTACTAGCTCCATGGGAAAAAAACACCCATTCATCTTTCTCCTTAACGGGTAGGTTTCTTTTCATGACTAATAATGTTTTCCACTTCATGTGGCACACCTTGTGTCCATGTCACCAAAATACCAACATCAACACCTATGTTGGCTAATTTTTCAGCTGACCTGTTGGCCTCACGGTACACATGACGAGCCCTCTTGTTCTGTATTGCCGCAAAAAGGATCCTCACTTCATGGATGAATTCCTAAATTCTCCATGGATGTTTTTTGCCATTAGTTAACAGGTTGATGATGTTCATAGAATCACCTTCAATCATCAAGTTACCTTGAGTTTCTTGGGCTACTTGAAACCCTCTCCAAAGGGCTCTAGCTTCTGCTTCGTTATTAGTTCTGATTCCCAATGGTTCAATGAAGGCCTTGACCAGCTTTCCTTGATGATCCCTGATTATTCCTCCAGCTCCAGCTCTTCCCGGGTTCTCCTTGGCTTCACCATCAAAATTTAGTTTAAACCAACCCTGGGGGGGTGGCTCCCAAGAAATCCCATTTTTGGGATTGGGCAAAGGAATGGAAGGTTTGTCCTCAATACCTAAGGCCCGAGCTAATTATTTTTCTTGGGGAAGAATTGAGTGGTTCTCATCCACTAAGGTGCTAAGGTTTTCTTTTGCAAAGACAATAATCTTGTTGAGGATGGTTTTTGGGTTGTGAATGGTATCCTTAAAGGCTCTATGGTTCCTTTCTAGCCAAATATGCCAGAGAAAATTACGGCAACAAATTTTCCATAGGTACTTAAGTTTTAGGCTAACAAAGGGTTGAGGCCATTTATGGAACACTTCGGATATAAGAGTAGGATTAACCCACGAGATCCTAAAGGCTTGGAAAAGTTCATCCAGGATGGAATCCGCTATTGGACACTCCAGAAACAAGTGTTGGGTAGTCTCCCATCCTGCCCTACACATGTAGCAATGGTTAGCAATAACCATACCTTTGGATAACATATTGTCCATAGTGAGGATTTTTCCTTGAATCACCAACCATGAAAAAAGGATATTTTAGGAATTAAGCCTTTGATCCAAACCAAACTCGGTTGAAATTTTTGACCTTCCACATTGAGAAGCAAATTATAGGTAGACTTAACTGTGAAGTCACCACTTTTAGTCTCAGACCAAACAATGTGATCTTCATCCTCTCCAGAGGGAATAATTTGTTGAGTTAAAATGTTATAAAACTCTTCAGACTCTGCTTCAAAGCCCTATACTCTGATGTGTTTCCACCTATTGATATTTATATCCTGCCACATATAATTTGCAACCTTATTCCCAATATGCTGGTCCATATGCTCTTGAATCCTAGACAAACGAGGAATTTGGGCTAACTCCTCAGCTCTCAACCATCGATCCTTCCAAAAGTCTATTGTTTGCCCATTTCCTAGAATCCATCTAAGACCTTTCTTGACAAGATCCCTGCTCGTGAGGATTGCCTTCCAAAAAGTAGACCCCTTGCTTGCTAAGTTGTCATTAAGGAAGTTCACACCTTGGAGGTATTTCCTCCTAACTATGGCAGTCCATTCATTATCAACCTTAGTCAATAACCACCACGCTTGTTTGGCTAACAGAGCTGTATTGAGATGAGCAACTCTCCTCATTCCTAACCCCCCTATCAGCTTTAGGTTTGTAAACCTTGTTCCAACCTACTAAATGGATCCTTTTCTTATCCTCAGTCCCTGACCAGAGAATTTTTTTTTGAAGCTGCTCAGTTTTGTGATACACCTTGCTGGGAGATCTAAAGACTGATAGGAAGTAAACAGTATACTTTGAAGTGAAGCCATAGTTAAAACTGCTTTGCCTGCTTGAGATAACAAATGTCCTTTCCAACCTGCTAGCTTTTTTTGGATCCTCTCTAGAACTATGTTCCACATTGATCCTTTAGGTTTCCCCGTAAACAGGGGAAGACCTAAATAGGAGGTGGGAAGGGATGCAATATGACATTCCATGATCCTTGCTATGTTGTTTTTCCTAGGAATGGGGGTATTGATGAAATAAAGTTTGCTCTTATCAAAATTCACTTTTTGTCCAGTCGCTTCTTCATACATTTTGAGAATATTTTTAATCCTTCTCGCCTCAACCACAAAAGCTAAAGTCAATAGCAATGTATCATCAACAAATTGTTGATGTGTCATCAGGGTAGTTAGCGATGTGGCCTTGATACCTTATATGATTCCTGCTATCGCTACTGCCTTAATGGTTCTTCCCAAGGCCTCAGCTACAATGATGAACAACATAGGACTTATGGGATCTCCTTGTCTTAGACCACATTTACTTTGAAAGAAACTTGCAGTAGACCCATTAACCAAAACTGAAAAACAAGGCTTAGAAATACACTCTCTTATTAACTTGACCCATTTCATGTTGAAGCCAAATTTTAATAAAATTGCCTCTAGGAATTCCTAATTTATCCTGTCATAAGCTTTGTTCATGTCTAACTTTAAATCCATGATAGATTTTTTGGTCTGAACGGCTGTATGAAGAGCCTCATGAACAGTAATAACTCCATCTAAGATTGATCTTCCTTGTACAGAACTTCCTTGACTTGGATCAATGATAACCGGTAGAACTTTCTTCAAACGGTTGGTTAAAACTTTGGACAAAATTTTATAGGATATATTACACAGGCTAACCGGCCTAAAGTCAGCCATAGTCTTGGGGTTGGGTCCTTTAGGGATAAAAGCAATGAAAGTTGAATTGAAACCCCTTGGAATATGATTTGAACTTTGGAACTCCTTGATTGCAGCAATAACTTCTGCTCTAACAATATCCCAACAAACTTGAAAAAACCATGGTGAAAACCCATTCGGCCTAGGAGCTTTGTCAGGATCCATGTTAAACAAAGCCTCCTTGATCTCTTCGTATGAAAAAATTACTGTAAGAGACTCGTTAATCATTTCATCAATGAGCTGTGGAATTAATTGAAGGAGAGAGTCCTTTTCTTGGGCATTACAGGCTCGTTATTCACCCAATAATGAACTGAAAAAATTAACAGCCTCGTCCCTGATCTCTTGAATGTTTTGAGTTGAGGATCCATCCACCTTAGTTAAATTTCTAATATTATTGTTGCTTCTATTGCTCAATGTGGTAACATGGAAAATTTTTGAATTAGAGTCCCCTTCCTTTAGCCATAATGCCCTTGATTTATGCCTCCAATACATCTCTTCACAAGCTAAAATATTATAAAACTCACAAAGGGTTTCCTTCTCTTCAGTCCTTGTCGCCTCATCATAGGTTCCATTTTGGATTTTGCTTTCTATTATTCTTAGTTTTTCCCCCACTGCTCTATTATTCTCAAAAATATTTCCAAAGACTTCTTTATTCCATATTCTAAGGTTTTTTTTCACCATCTTAAGTTTTTGAGATAGTTTGAAGGAAGCACTTCCCTAGATAGGCTACTGCCACCATTCCTCTATTCATTTCTTGAAGTCCGGATGTTTAACCCACATTGACAAAAATTTGAATGGCTTTTTAAAGGAGTTAGCCTGAAATGCCTCCCATAGAATAATAGTATGGTCTGAAGCGCATTTAGGAAGGGCTTGTAATGTAGAATCACCAAAAATTGTTGTAGCTTCCTTGGATAAAAAAACCTATCCAACCTTTCTTGAATCAGCTGACTTCCTATCCTCTTGTTACTCCATGTAAATTTGGCTCCTTTTAGTCTTACATCCATCAATTTATTTGTGTTAATGAATTCATTGAAGTCCTCCATGCTCCTTGAGGGTAACCCAGATCCTCCCTTCTTATCATATGGGTAAAGGGGGGTATTAAAATCTCCCCCAATCACCCAAGGAATGTCTTCAAAATTTTGGCTCAAATGCCCCAAAAACTCCCACAGTTCAGACTGCCCTTGGACAGAGGTGGGGGCATAAACATTTGACATAATTCAATTCTTATTAGTGTCAAAATCATGAAATAATACACTTAAGACTTTTATTTGACTGAATAATACTTCCTTCTATTTTAATAGGATCCCATAAAATCATGAGGCCCCAAGATGCTCCTCTCGCCTGTTGAAAAGCCACTTCCCCTTGATTCCAAATCCTTCTAGCTATAAGTGTTGATTGTGCCGCATCTGTTTTGGTTTCTTAAAGAAAAATGATAGTAGGATTCCAATCCTTCCTTATAGACTTCACCATCCTTTGTTTTGGTGGGCCGTTTAGGCCTCTCACATTACATGAGAGAACCTTCATTTAGACTATTTGATATTTTTCCCTACCCCCTTCCCTGATCCAAAGGGGGTTTGTCAATTTTGCTATTATCCTAGCCAGGAATAGCTTACTATAACAATGTTCTTTGCTTTTCGTTTGTAATTTCTTCATTGATTCTCATTCTATAGTGCTTTGTTGTAGATATTCTCCCTTTATTTCTTTCACTTCCATAATCTATCAAAATCTTGGTAGTGCTTCTAGTCTATTTTGGACTAAAATGAGGGGGCATATACTGTGATAGTCTAGGGCTTGAACCTTCTTCCTCATTTTGGGGGTTTTCAATTCCTTCTTCATCCTCAACCTTGTTTTGGTTCACCTCTCCTATCTGGTTCCTAAATAGGGGGCTTTCCTTCAAGGAACCTTTTATCGTTGGGCTCCTCTGATAAGGGATAATTTTCTCCACTACTGAATTAGGAGCTATATTCCTGGCTCTTGTTTCCACAACTTCAACTCTTGACTCTATTTTTTTCCAGGTTTAAACTGAAATGACCTGGCAATTTTTCTTCATTTTGAGCATAGATTTTGGGGCTTTTTGTCATAGTTATGGATGGTACCAATTTGGATGGGGAGTCTAGGGTTTCAGGAAACTTGACACTGATGGTATCATCCTTACTATTTTCTTTTTCAACTTCTAGATTTTCTAGGATATCAAACATGTTCAAGCTGGGATCTTTATTACATACCTTATGATTTTTTCCTCCCTCATTATGTTGCTTTCCTTTCTCCTAGATTTTTTCCAGTTCTGTGTTGGCTTGGTTAGCCTGGTTATTCTTAACTTGTTTGTATCCTTCCAAGTTAAGACACGGTCCTTGAAACTTTGGGATCCCTCTCCCATTAGATTTTTCTAGAAAACCTTCGCTTGTGGCTTCCTTGTTTGTAGTTATTGTCAGACATTGGGCTTGAAGGTGGCCCTAGGTTTTGCACATGCTACAAAATGTCGGCTTGTTCTCATACTCCATAGGCTGAATCCTTAGAAACTCTCCATATGCTAGTTCCACCTAAGAAGGTAGATCAAAATCCAAGTTTGCATTTACACAGATCCTGGCATGCATCAGTCTAGTCCTTGCTCGGGTTGAATGGTCTATTGCCATGAGCTCTCCTATCGTATTTGCTATGCCACTAAGCCAGTACTCATTAACAAACTGGGCTAGGAGGTTTAGTAAGCAGACCCAAATGGGTGCTATATTAATGTTCTGCTTCTCAGGGTTGAAATATTCCTCCCACTTCCTCAAAAAGAGGCTATGCATTCCTAGAAACTAGGGTCCTCTTGTCAAGATGCGCTCTACATCATCTTTGTTGTTGAGTCTTATCATAAAAAACCTCTTGATATGGCTACGATTTCTAAGCTTCCTAAAGTTTTCCACTTTACCGTGGCCCATGAGCGAATAGTCTCAATGTCCGGCCTTCCTTCCCAAAACTTGCCAACTAAGGATGATGCCTCCATATCCAAGAATCTTTCCATAATCTCCACTGGTGCAGTTAACCTATTATTGTTTGGTATTAGGTGCGATAGTTCACTGACTGGCTCCTTCTTTTTCCCTTTCAGCATTTCCAAAAATGTTGGGCCCTTGTTGCCAGCTCCCGAACCCCAGTGGGACCCTTTGTCTGAGGGTTTATCTGGAGGATCTGTACCTTTAGCCTTTTTGAACTGAGCTACCAGGGAATATTTTTCTTTTCCAGCTACAACATTTTGCCCTACCTCTGGATCTTCTCCTTCCGTTGGTTCAAAATTCCAACCTACCATTTTTTCTCCTCCTCCGCTTCCTTCGCTTCCTCCATCGCTCCTCATCTCTCCTCCTCCACTTCCTCTGCTTCCTCCACCGCTCCTCATCTCTCCTTCAGCTGGATGGTTTTTTCACATGGTTTTCCACCTTCTGGTTTAGGAGATTTTGGATACACATTGTACATGAGTACCTAATCAGGCCTTGTTATCGAGACTCATATTGTGGATATGACATTTTACTTTTTGGCACCTAGCTTCACTTGAGTGGTGGTGTTAGAGTAAGTTTTTTACCTTATCTCATGTTCACCTAGGTAATTTATTTCCTTTTATTTAGTTATTCCTTGTATTTTCCCTACCCACTTATGTGTGGATATTTCATTTATCTTAATTACATATTATGAGATGTTACATATTTATTTCGTAGATATTATGGGGATATTTTAAGGTTTGACTATTCCTATGGGTGACATTTGGAGGGTTGATATTCTTTCTCCCATAGTGGTTACATATGTATGGACCATATCACATATTCCTTTTGTACGGTGGATATTTATCCTTAGCTTGATCCTACGGCTATGGTTGATCATCCTTGCCTATATAAGCAAGGCACCTTCATTGTACTTAGTGTTCCATTTTCAGATCTAATATATGATATTGTTGCTCTCTTGTTTGCATATCTATTTGTAAGCTTATGCTATCAATTTATTTTTAGATTCTTGTTTTGGTTGAATGTGGTGTTTCTATTAACACTTGAGATCCTTGCAGCTTGGAATGATCTGATTATCATTCATTTTAGATAATCGTCTCAATATCCTCTAATGATCACTACTTCGACTTCTATAATAAGACCTACCATGGATTTTCCTATCAAGAAATATTGATGTAAATCTAGCTACAAGGAGTCAGAACAAGAACCTTCAATCACGTAACACGGACAAAAAGAAAACAAAGAATTTTTTTTCCAATCACATAAAAACCATAATATATAAAAATAAGCCAACAAATGCTTTATTCTCTCATTCCTAGATTTCATCACCTTTTACAATGTGATAATAAGGGAATATATAGATCCCAAAATAAACCCTAAAAAAAACCATAATGATAATAAAATACAATATTTTTTATTTATTTTATTTTTGGCTATTTCATCTTTTAGTGTCGGCCAAAAAAAGCTCATATAGCTCTATAAATTAATACACATTATTAGTTTTCCCATATTAAGCCTCTTGTAAAATCTCAACACCTACACATGCCTAAACAAGAAGTTATTTCAAATATGCTCCCTTCCAAATTTTCAAAAAAATACTAAATCCCATTTTGAGGCACTAGATGAAATAATTAGGGCCCGATAACACACTAAAAAATTTTCAAGGCTTATAAATAATCCTTACCACAACATTATCCACCTTGTTATTGAACTCCTCATAAAATTTTAAACCAATCCAATGGGATAAAAAGCTATGCCCTCCGGAAGATAGGTTCCTACATCATTATCCTATGGTTGAAAAGAAATCAGCTCCTGTGAGTTCCTTTGATCAAACTCTGTAACTTTGTGCTATCAATTTTTTTTATTTCCCACTCTCAAATCCAAGTATTATCTTCCTGTTGTAAACCTTCCCATTGTATCAAGTATTTAATTTAGATTCCTTATCTGGTACTAATTGTCTTCTTATCAAGTACTTGCATAATTTTTTCTTTATTCTTCTTAGGTATCTGCTACTCCCACTTTATGTCCTCTTATAACTCAACTTCATCTTCATTCCTATAAAATTCATGCAAATATTTAACATTAAAAACTGGTGAAATATCAAAATCAGCAGGCAACTCCACTTTATAGGCATTATCATTCATCTTCTTCAAAATTCTACATGGTTAAATCTTATTATACTTTAATTTTTTATATGTACCCTTGGTAAACATCTCCTTCCTAAGGTGAAACATCACCATGTCTCCCACCACAAAGACTTTTAGTCTCTTGCTTGCATCTACTGCTACCTTATACCTTTCATTACTATCTTTCAACTTCTTTCTAACACCTTCTTGCAATTCATGTATGTGCTCTGCAAATGCTTTTGCATCATCACTGATTTTACCCTAAATTGGTAGATCAATTAGATCTAACACACCATTGGGATTCTTATCATAAAAAATTTGAAAAGGATATTTTCATGTTGATCTATTGACTAAACTATTATATGAAAACTTAGCTTGTGGTAATATACATCTTAGAAGATTTTCCAAACTTTGGTTTACTAATTCTATCTACCCATTAGTTTGGGGGTAATATACAATACAGAAACATAGCTTTGTCCCCATATTCCCCCATATAGTCCTCCAAAAGTGACTCAAAAACCTTGTGTCCCAATCTGAGGCAATGTTTTTTGGAACACCATGTAGTCTAAAAACTTATCTAAAAAATAAATCCACAACTCTAGTAGCATCATTGGTTTTCTGGAAAGCAATGAAATATGCCATCTTAGAAAACCTATCTAGTATAACAAAAATTGGATCCTTACTTAGTTGTGTGTTAGGCAACCCTAACATAAAATCCATGCTCAAATCTATCCATGGTCTTGTAGGAACTGACAAAGGTATATGAATCCATGTATTTTGCATATGGTCTTTTGCCATTTGGTATACTCTGCATCTTAACACAAACCTAGTTATATCCCGCTTTATCTTCAGCCAATGATACTTCTCCTCTACAAGAGCAATCATCTTACTCACTCTAAAGTACCCAGCCAAACCTTCAGTATGCAGTTCTCTAATAATATTCTCCCTCATTTAACCAACATGAATGCACATTTGTTTCCATTTAAATAAATAACCATTTTGCATCAAATAGTAACACACATAACTACCAACTTCTCTCATCACTGGATTCTTACACTGCTTCATAATTTTACCAAAATTTGGATCATATTCATACATTTTCTTAATTACTCAAATTAGACTACTTCATGCTCCATAGTAGTCAATAATACTACATGCCTACTCAAAGCATCAACAACTTGATTTTTCTTACTTGACTTATGCTTTAAAACAAATGTATACTCTTGTAAGAATGATATGCACTTTGTATTCCTACTATTCAATTTCTTCTGGGTATTTACATATCTCAATGCTTCATGATCAGTAAATAACACAAAATATTTAGACACTAAATAATGTCTTTAGTGTCTTAATGCCTGCACAATAGCATAGAGTTCCATATCATAAGTAGAATACTTCTTGTTTACATCATTCAGCTTTTCACTAAATAACACTACATGTCGCCCTTATTGACTCAATACGACTCTAATTTCCACATGGGAGGCATCATAATCAACCTCAAAAAACTTTCTAAAATTTGGTAATTTCAAAACATGTGCTTCTATCACCTTCTTTCAAAACTCTTTATTGTTGTCTTTATCCATACAAATTCTCTTCCCTTAGTACACTCTATTATAGGTGCAACAATGCTACTAAAATTCCTAATGAACTTCCTGTAGAAAGTTGCCAAGACATGAAAAATCCTCACCTTTGTTACATTCCTTGGAATGGGCCATTCCAAAATTACCTTCACCTTCTCTTTATCCATCCTTACTCCATCCTTTGAGATTACAAATTCTAAGAACACTAGACTCTTAAGAAGGAATCTACACTTCTTCAGATTGACATACAACTTCTCCTTCCTTAAAAATGCTAACACTAATTTCAAATGCAATAAGTATTCTTATTTATTCCTACTAAATATTAGAATGTCATAAAAATACACAACTACAAACTTACCAATATATTATTGCAATTATCTATTCATCATCGTCATATATGTACTGGATGCATTGTATAATCTGAATGACATCATCATCCATTCGTACACCCCATCTTTTATCTTGAAAGAAGTCTTACATTCATCTCCTTCCTAGATTTGAATCTGATAGTATCCACTACATAGGTCAATTTTACTAAAGCATCGTGCTTCGACTAGCACATTCATCATATCATCCAACCTTAGAATTAGGAATCAATACTTGATTGTAATTTTATTGATTGCCCTACTATCCACACACATCCATCATGTATCATCTTTCTTTGGTTTCAACCTTGTAAAAGTCACACATGGACTCATACTTTCTCTAACAACTCTAATTCTATCAATTCTATCACTTGTCTGTTCAAATCCTCATTCTACATGGGAATCATCCTATAGGTTGTCTGATTTGGAAGAGTCGATCCTGGAATTAGATCAATATGATGTTGAATATTATTTTTTTGGAGATAATCCTTCTGGTTACTCCTCTGGTATGACATTTGCATACTCTTTCAACAACCTTGCTACTGCAGGTGGTATAGCAACATCCTCAATATCCACCTTCTTTGATGTCAACACATAACAAACCTTGACTTATTTCATCCCGATGACAAATTTCTTAGTTTTCAATAGGCTTTCACTCTGCCCTTCTTCCTTATGTGGTAATAAGGCCACTTTTACTCCATCCTTCAAGAATGTGTAAGTATTCCTTCCCCCATCATGTATAGCCTTCATATCATATTACCAAGACCTCCCCAATAGTAAGTAACATGCATCTATTGGAATTACATCACACCACACTTCATCCTTGTAGGTTTTCCTAATTGAAAATTTAACTAGACACCTCTTATCTATAGTTACATAATTTCATTTATTTAACTATGATATGCGATAGGATATGGGATCTTCTCACACTTTAAGTTAAGCTTCTCAACCATTTAAATGGAAACCATATTTTTACAACTACCATTGTCAATAATCATCTTACATACCTTTCCTCTAGATGTGAATCTTGTACGAAAGATACTCATATACAACCATGAATCACCACTATCATTATCTTATGATTTCTCCTTCCTTGGGATGATCATTGTCCTTCTTATCATGAGGTTTTCTCCATGTCTACCATAACTTCTGCATCATATTTCTATTTGACCTCAACCATATTGACTCTAGCTTGTTCTTCTTATCGTCTTTCTTGTGCAAGATATTGTGGACACTCAAAAATTTTGTGCCCTTCCTCACTACATCTATAACATGTATATTGTCTTCGTGTGCTTTCCCAATTTCATCCTCTGCCATAGAATTTTCCTCTCTGAGATCCTTTATCTTTTTGGTGGTTATCTTGACCCTTCTCAGACTCTTCTTGTTTCTTTGTACTGGAATATTCCTGCTTTGGTGGATACCCTCTAACTGAAGGTGATGATGGTCCTTTATTCACTCATTTTCTAAAATTATTTCTCTTATGTTTCTCTTCTACTTTTAATGCTAACTGATATACATCCTGTAATGGTTCCAAATCATACTCAATTCATCTTGTATGACATAGCTTAATCCATTCACATACCTTGCAACCTTTCGTTCTTCTAACTCTTCAAGACCCACCCAAATTGATAACTTGTGTAATTTTTTGGTGTAGTCCTCTATGCTTTGATCCTTTTGGCTAAGGTTTTAAATTCAATGAAATAATGTTTGGGCATAATATATGGGCAAGAATTTCTCCTTCAATTTTTTTCTATTTTTACACCAGACCCTTATCTTTTTTCTTTTCTTTTCTTTGCCTCTCCTTTTGTAGATGATCCCACCAAATAAACACATGCCCTTTCAACTTTGTGCATGTAATCTTCACTTTATTTTATTTCAACATCCGATACAAGCTTTGATCCATAGCTTTTGGGCAAAGAGAACGAGATTCACCTTAGTGGCCTCTGTCCTAGATAGTGGCCTGTGGGCCTAGCTTAGGGTCTTAAACATTAGTTTAGTTACTTTTATTTCTTCATATTTGCATATCATTAGCATAGCTTTATTCAATTGCATTCATAGCATTAGTTCCATTCACACTTGCTTTCATTTGAGTATAATCATTTCTAACAACCTCATTCGAGGAGGCAATCTTAGACATCTAAGTGAGTGGGAGTAGCTTTACAATCCCCTTCATGACCAGTTCACATGGGAGACTTGAGTCTGAATTTAGACTTTAGTTAACTGGTCTTTAAACATAGAAAAGATAAAAAATATTCTCATGCTAACATTCACTACGCATGAGGGATTCAATCCTAGTATATTCATTGCATGTAATAAAGGTGAGCAGGAGTAACTTTGCATTCCCCTTAATGACCAGTTCACATGGGAGACTTTAGTCTGAATTTAGACTTTAGTTAACTGGTCTTTAAACATAGAAAATACAAAAATCTTCTCATGCTAACATTCACTACGCATGAGGGATATAATCCTAGGGTTTTGAACATAAACTTTAGGGTTTCACACACTTTAAAAGGTGCTAGCCTGAGAGCACCAAGGGATTCAGTTTCATCCGAATAAGCCCAAATTTGAGGAGAGATTTTGATACTTGGAGAGCTTCCCTTGGAGATCACATTTATGGCTAAGCCTTGACAAATTGGAGAGCAAAGCGACCACCATTTCAACATCCGATACAAGATTTGATCCATAGCTTTAGGACAAAGAGAATGAGATTCACCTTAGCGGCCGTTGTCCTGGACAATAGCCCATGGTCCTAGCTTAGAGTTTTAGAAATTAGTTTCATTACTTTTATTTCTTCATATTTGTATATAATTAGTATAGCTTTTATTCATTTGTATTCATAGCATTAATTTCATTCCTATTTAATTTCATTTGAGTATATTCATTGCTAACAACCTCATCCGAGGAGGCAATATCGAACATTTAAGCATGTGTTGTTGTTTCCTTGCTTATAGGGTCAAAATTTCATCGGACGGATGCTACAACATATGATAGCAAAAGGATCCCTCTAGGAAACATATATGGAGAAGGAGTCATTTGTAAGCCCTCATACATTTTTCATGTGTGGAACCGAGAATCTTGTGAAAGCGCACCACCCCTTGCTAGGGGACTTCTTCCTCACTTGTAATTTAAAAACACAATAAAAATGATCTTGCCCATCATACTTACTAATAGGGATGCTATAATACACATAAATAAGCATACTTGGAAAGGCAATCTACTATCGTAAATATCATCATTTTGTCCTCAAGTTAGGGAAGGTCCTTAATGAAATCTATGGATATGTGCTCCTATTGGCAGTAAAGGATAGACACGAGTTGTAACCATACAAAATATTTAAATAACTCCCCTTTGTTATGTTAACACACCTCATAGTAAGCCACAAACATCTTGATATTTGCTTTTAATCCTTTCCAGGAAAATATTACTTCACCCATTGTTATATTTTCAAGAATCCTAAATGTCCCACCAAAGGAGATGCATGCAATTCTTGAAGAATATTTGAATTAATAGCTAAAGACTAAGAAAAATAAATGTTATTATTTTTCAAATCACTCCATTAGTATATGAGAAACAAGTTTTCAATGATGAGCCCACCTCCATTTATTGAATGATCTACATAGTCTATAGGTCAAAAATCCAATCTTATCAATGTTGAAAAAACCATTATGGAAGAGGACTAGATATGATGTTGATAGCAACAACACCATCATATTTTTTATACAAGGTATCAACCATCGTATTCTCCTTTTCTTTCTTGTATTCAATGATAAAATAATAACCCAATATATTGGTCATCCATTTATTTTATTTTGAGCATGATATATGATACTATAAGAAATGCTTGAGGTTGCTATGGTTGGTCTTGATCATGAAATGACACCCTATCAAATAATAATTCCATTTCTCTATGGAATGCAAAACAACTAATATTTCCTTCTCATAAGTGGACCATACCAGATTATTTCCAACAATTTACTTAGTTTCAAAAGCTAATAGATGTCTATCTTGCATCAAGATAACTCTAGTACCTATGCTAGAAGTATAACACTCAATGAAAAAATATTTGCTAAAGTTAGGAGTGACCAATGACTTTATCTTTCGACCATGTAGAAGTTGAAGGAGAATGTAGGGGAATATGTAGGAGAAAAGAAATAAATTGAATATACAATCTAGAATAAGTAGAAAGAGTAGCATAGAAATATGTATTTAAATTGTTCAGATAATGCTCAAGTTGCAGATAAAGGAAATATTGATTGCTATAGAGGGAACGTTTAAATGTAGGCAGTGAGTGTAATGCACATTGTAGAAGAAGGAATTTCTAGATCAGAGGCAATGCCATAAGTTTTCAGAATAGGAAAGAATAAGAATTGTGTGAGCATTAAAAGGTTATAGTGTAGTAAATAATGAGATTGGTGTGAGCATCAAAAGGTTTAAGTGTAGTAACATGTGAGATAGTAATAGACACATCATTTTCTAATGTATTTTCTAATATATTTATTTGGTCAAAGAATAAAATGAAATTAAATTTTTACAAAGAGTAGTTAAAATATTTGATAATATTAAGGTTGAAATATAAGGAAAGAATATATTGAGAAAGTATTTATATTGATAAGTGTAGGGAAGTTTTCCCTACAACCCTATTTCACTCAAAGAAAACTTAGTCGAAAGTAGGACAAGCCAAGATATATAGTCAAAAGGTGCTTCTCACATTAATTATAAAGAAAAGAGTTCCAAAGGAGAGGTGGAAAAGTTTAGAAGCCATGTTGACTATTAGATCTACCATATATGGTCAACACTCCATTTTTACCCTAGATTAGTTGCATCAATAGCACTAAGGCCTAAAAGTTAATTATTTTTAATTTAATAGTTTGTGTGATCCTTCTGATGTAGGATATAAAATATAAGAGAAGGGTCTAATAGATCCTAAATATAAACACATGGTGACCATATGGAATCCCAAGGAGGAAAGTGCTAGCACTAAGATGATGAAGGCCCACCATTTTCTAAAGGAGGTTCTACCACACCTAAGAACATGTGGTAGCAACACATGCTAGGAGGGAATCAGGTGAAGGAGCATTTAAATTACCACCTACCATTAATCACAAAGATTGAATTTCATATCCAAGGCTATTATAACCAACCATATGTTGGTAATGACAATTACCCACCATATGCATGAGCCTACCCTACCAATCTACACTAGTTAGGTAGGCTATGTTTGGCATATCAGTAAGGTGATGCACTCTAGGAGAAATACAATGGCACAAACATCCCAATGTAGTAACAAAGATATGAGTCAACAACCATTGATCATTTTAAGGTTTGGAAGTTCTTAGTATTTATAACCCTAAATCCAAAGAACCTATGATGGAAAGAACCCTCCTCCTATCTTATATATAGGCCCAAATTTTATTGTAAAGGTATTAGGAGTTGTTTACTCATGCTTAGTACTCAACCTTGTAGGCTCTTCATTTATAAAAAGGGTAGCCTAGAACTTGGCTTGTTGCCTAAGGATCATCGAACCCTTTAGCCCTCATTGTCTTGTAATTGTTGGAATGCTAAAAAAAGCCATGACTAGTTTCACTTTGTCCTACTTTTTTTAACTTATTTTTTATTCCTGGCAATGTTCTTATTTGGTTGGATGGAAAGAACCCTCCTCCCATCTTATAAATAGGCTCAAATTTTATTTTAAAGGCATTGGGAGTTATTTGCTCATGCTTAGTACTCAATGTTATAGGCTCTTCATTTCATATTTCATTTTTATTGTAACAAGGGGAGACTAGAACTTGGCTTCTTGCCTAAGGTTCATTGAACCCTTTAGCCCTTATTATCTTGTAATAATTTCTATAATGCTAATGGAAGCCATGACTAGTTTCAATTTTTTTTTATTGGTAAAAAAAGTTTTGAAATGGTTCCTGAACCTTTTACAAACCAACCAAAAGAGGTATCCAATTGGGAACATATTAGAACATAAAAATTTGAACCACCATACAAAGCAAAAATGCAAAGATCAATTTTAGGATAAACACATCAGATTCCATGACTATGATCACTTTGTCCTCCTTTATTTAACTTATTTTGGATTCCTAGCAATGTGCTTGTTTGGTTGTGTTTACTTAACCATAGGATGGCATGTTTCATATTCATTATTTCTACTTATTACAATCAAAATTAGGGATTTAATTCTTTGGTGCATCCTCCCTATAGCCTAAGTTTTTATTTTCTACATGTATTTACATTTCTTATTTTTTACTTTCATTGTAATTTATTTTCCTATAAACCCTCCTAGCCTCATATCATGGAGTTATCTATGCATAAAGGATTATATTGAAAAATATATGACCTTAATTAAAAACCCCATAGGTTGTCCCGTTGGTAGTTTCCCATCTATGATATTTCCTGTTATTTCACTCTATACAAGGCATGGATGCATTTAGAGATAATAATAGTTTGTTTAGCATGTCTAATGATACAAGCATCTATGCTTACCCCACAAAGATTTAATAAGTGTGACTATGATTTTCATGAAGTTCATAGTCCACCTCCTTGAAGAGAAGCACCCAAAAAATTCACCTAGCAACTCTACTTGATGACTTAGCTTAAAAAAAAATGACTTTGAAGAAGTTGTATGTGTAACAATCCTCCTCACACAGCCCTTGATTACAAATAAACCGATGGATTGCACTTACCTATTATTCCTATAATGTGTGCATGCATGACCATATTTTAGGAATAACAGGCAAGTGTAATCCATTAGTTTATCTACAATGAAGGGTCATGTGAGGAGGTTTGTTACAATATGAAAAATATAAACACATATTTAAGTGGGGTTCCTATTTTATAAAATTGTTTAAGCAAAATATCCCCACCTAGAAACTTTGTTCTCAAAGGAAATACCCAAAACTATATGAGTAGAAGACTGGTAACTAGAGCCTTTGGCTAAGCCAATCGGTAAGAGTTGGTACCACCATTGAATTGAAGACAAAGGAGGAACCAATGGTGCAACATGGTAGTTGTAGTACATCATCTGCACAGAAGGATTCCAGCTTGGAATAACAAATATCCTCTAATTCCACCTGATTTATAGGACCTAATTCTTGCCTCAATAGTCAAGTACTTACCCTACTTATCAAGAGAATATGTTGTCACTTAGACATAACACTTGCAACATATTTGATATTGTATGTTGTACATTTCATTAAGAATCAAGACATAGCCATAAGGTTATTGGTATATTATTTTTGAGGGATATATTTTGAATGGTACCTCTTTCTTAGTCCATTATCAATAAAAAATTAGGACTAGTTGCCAGAGCTCCTGATAAATAAATTTAAGCAGAAGTTACATGGAGAACCTATCTTGGAATAACACATGACCATGAATAGGAAATCTACAAATACATTAGATAATTTCAATTTATAATTCTATAAGACATGGCAAAGAATCCCTAGTGAGATATAACCACCTCTGGGTATGGTATTTTTTTACTATTTAAAAACTTTCAATTCTAAGATTACCATGATGGTCAATTCTAAGGGTGGGGGTTCACTATCAAAGGCATATGAGATAGCCATTCAAACTAAAAATGACCTAATACAAATAGGAATTCTAGCCCTTCACCACCTCTACCATTATTTGCTTCCCTTTAGCCCTCTTGTAATTCTTATTTGACCATACAACTTACCACCAGTTCGACCTATCCTATCATTTACTTAGAGAAAAATAAAGCTTCCTCTCCTCTAGATGCTAAAATGGATGAATTATTTAAAACTATGAGGAACCTCTGTTATAACATCATATCCCTAAATAGGAAATATAATATCCAATGGTTTCCATACCAAAGTTATTCAAATCCTTATTTCCAATAGGGAAACTCAAGTTTTTGATTACCTCTAGATGGATATCATAAGCCTTCATTTTTTACCAATAAGAATACTATTCATTCTTAGGCACCAAATCAATAGATAGTACCTATGTTTATCTCAATCCAACAAATGGCTACAAGATCAACTAGGGATTTGGTCACCATTCAGAACAAATACATTAAAGACCTTAGTGATCAGTACTATCCTACTTCCAACTATCCTTCATTTGACTATTATGTTAGAATGGAATCTCAAGCTATTTGTATATCCTCTTTTGACCATAATATTGCATATATTCCTTAGAAAAAAATCCTAATGTCAAGTCTAGAACCTACCATTCAATATCTAATCATACCATCAACTACCAATTCCATGACTATGAAGCATACCTTTATTACCTTGGATGAAGTAGGACCCTCAAGTAGGAGGTCACAAGTTTAATCAGAGTATAATACATGGGAAAAGAAGATATATATTACAAATAAAGGAGCACCTAGGCCAACAGAGGTTATACCTCAAAGAAGAGAAGTTAACAATCAAAGGACCCCTCCAACACAAGCCACAACAAAAAAAATAGGTTGAGCATTCCGAATAATAATAAGAGCTTACGCTAAACCTCCAAGGAAGCATGTAATAAATTATTTGATGCTACCTTCAATGGCAAAAATGACCAAAATTTTTATAACATTAAAAATTCCAATAACCCCTTCTACCAGATCCTTAAATATGGTGGAGCACCTAAGGAAGTCAATTGTAACCATACCTCTTTCAAATGTCCTCTCAATTCTAGAATAGATGAAGAACTAGAGGCCCTAAGAAATCAAAAAGAACTTACAAGAAAAGGTACACACATCATGATTTAAATTTTAGGCCCAAATCCTAGTAGGTCTAGATCCTAGTCAGCCCAAACATATACCATTCTATCTAATCTTAATCTATAAAGGTCAACTAATACATATATGTATAGTTGACTTAGGGTCCAACACATTGTTATGCCAAAAAGGTAGTAAAGTCACTTGGCCTATCACTAGATCACACCAATAGTAGGGTGGTGCAGTTAGATGACACTCGAGTACTAGTCTTTAGGATTCTTTGATAAATTCCTCTACCACTCCAAGCATGCCCCAAATTGATGGTTTGTCAAGTGGTGACCGATCTCTCAATATCATTTGGAATATGCCTCTCAAGAGACTTCATTGCTAAGATCAGAGGGTACTTGTTTCTAGAATGGATCCACATGCTACTTCAAACCAGATATGGGACTAATTTCAATATTCCATTAGAGCCCCTCCACATGTACCACATGGAGTGAATCCTTTTCAAAGAAAGTTGAGAAAGTAGGTCTACTTAGTAGAAGAAGAGTTGTTAGACTTTGACTACATTATGGATGATGTGCATCCATAAATCCTTAATTATTATATAGAACAATGGGCATTTGAAGAATGGATATCAAATACTAATAAAGCATTCAAGCTAGTTGGTATAAGATGATTCATCACTAGGTATTATGCCTCTCTATACATAGTGTATATATTGTATATAGCCAATATATATTATGCATATTAGAAAGGGATCATTTTGGATCAAAAATCATTTAGATTATAGAGTAGGTATCCTAATCTCTAAAGAAATTTTTTAAAGATTATTCAATTATCTGTTTAAATGAGTAGATTTTGTTGGGAAGCACTTCTAAAAAAGTATCACTTGTACCTAGAATAGGCAAGAGAACCATGTTGGTATGAGTAATAAGAACACATTACACTAAGGAACAAGTAGTGCCTACCATTGTATCCCATATCATCATAGTCAAAATGCCTAGTTTCATGTAAAATATTGATGGCACACAATTCAAGTCTAGATTTTCAAAAGGTATTGATGCATAAAAACTGCTTATGAGAATGTGTCCTGATAATTTATCATATGGAAATGGATCAAGATGCCATGATGACCAACACCTGGAAGGCACAAAATAGATCCCATAAGGCATAAAGTCTCTTAAAATATTACAAATCATCATACATTGCCCAAAAGACCCATTAGGATGATGACAAGATAACTATCACACAAAAACATAAGAGGGAACAATGCAAAATCAAACCTTTTCTTATTTGATGCTATAGCCTATAAAAGGAGGGCACTCTCTTTCTTAACCTTGTATGCTCCCATTTAATTTTCTTTCCAAGGAGGGGATATTATCACTCCAGAGAATATAATTTGAGCAAAAGGCTCTACATAGGATGAGCAAAGAGAAAAAACCTAAATTTCCACAATTAGTGTAGTACCAAAAAGGTCAATAAGAAAGAAACTTCTAAGGAGGCTACTAATAAAATTAAAAATCACTATACCATGAGGTAAAAATAACCACCCAAAATTGATGACTAGAAGATATTTAACCTTTTTTGTTGTATCTAAGCCATCCCCCATAATAGAGGAGGATTGCAAAACCTTTTTAGTTGTATCCATAGGGGCTATATCATTGGCTAGGCTACAAAATGCTCGATGACCCCAAATGTACCCTCTAACCTACAAAGTGGAAATGTGAATAGTATAAACCCTTTCTAGTGATAGAATTTCAAGACTTGTGTTAGTTTATAGGGATCCTACGTAAAATTCCTTTCAAATAAAATTTAGGAACCAAGAAGGGAAACAAGTAGATAGAGAACACAAGATTGAGGTTGGTAAGCTTGTCAAAGCTTGTTGAACCATATAAAATATCTCTTCTAAGATCATGGTAAAAGGTTAAGGGGAGTAAACCTAATGAAGTGATATCCCTAAGGTATTAGAAATTGAACAAGGAGAAAGGTTGAAAATAAAAGGAAAACTTTTATGACCCTCTCAATCAAAGTGTATTTCCCTCTTGGTATAATATTTTATATTTCATTAATCTCCAAATTTCAAATTTTGAATCCATGCCCAAGGACAAGGCAAATAATCTAGGTTCACTCCCTTTTTAGTGGCCTAAAAATACTTAAGAGTAGATAAATTTATATGGAAATTTTCTCTATAGCCCCGTTTCATTAAAAAAAGACTTAGGAAATTTTTTGATGGCCATAATATTAGGCTTCCATAGTTTAGTTTGGCTGTATTCTGTTGGAAGAGTAGGTCTTGGCACTTTTTGTTGTCAGTTTAAAATTTTAGGGCTTGGACTTTGTCCAGTTGGTCAGTGGACCATATTTTGTAAAATGGTTTTGGGTCAACCAGTTAAAACCCGGTGTTAATTATAATATTCTCTTACTTACCAAAAAAAAAAAAATACTTAGTCAAAAGTAGGATAAGCCAAGGCAAAAAATTGAAAGGTGCTTATTGCATTTAGTTAGAAGGAAAGAGTTCCAAAGGAGGCATATAAGCTTATAATCCATGTTGACCTTTAGGTATTCCATGTATGGTCAGTGCTCCATTGCTACCCTAGATCAACCACATCAAGGGTGATAAGGCTTTTGGGTAATTGATTTTCAATCCAATAACCCATGTAGTCGATCTGATAAAGGAGAGCATGGAAAAGAAGAGAAGGCTCTGATAAAGCCTAAAGATAAACATGTGGTGACTAGTGGAGGAAATCACTGATGCTTAGATTATGAAGGTCTATAATTGGTCAAAGGAGGTTACACATTACCCAAGAACATGTGGTAGTCACACGTGTAATGAGGGAAGTAGACAAAGGAGCATTTAAATGACCATATTCCATTAGCCACAAAGATTAACTTTTATGGCTAAGTATTTCAGAACCAACTAAGTGTTAACAACTGCAACTACCCACCACATATGTACCTTACCAATATGCACTAGTAAGGGAGGCCATGTTTGCCATATTAGCAAGGTGATGCACTACAAGAGAAACATGGCAAAAAAGTAATGGCACATCCACCCCAAATTAACAATAAAGAGACAAGTCAAAAACCATTTACTATCCAAAGACCTAGAAGATCTCAATATTTATGGTCCTATATCTAGATGCCTTGAACTTGTTGTTTATAATTTTAGAAGGATTTCAACTGCAAAAGTAGAGAATAATTTGTAGGCCTTATACATAGAACTTTATAGGGAATGAACCCTCCTCCTAGCTTATAAATAGGTCTAAATATTATTGTAAAGGCATTAGGATTTATTTTCTTGTGCCTAGTACCCAACTTTGTGGGCTCTTCCTTTCACCCTTATTTTTTTATTGTAACAAGGGGATCAACCTTGGCTTGTTGCCTAAGGAGTGTCGAGCCCTCCAAGTCTCATTGTCTAGTAATCATTTCTAGCATGTTAATGGAAGTTATGGCTAATTCTGCTATGCCCTCCTTTATTTAACTTACTTTTTATTTTTTGCAATGTGCTTTTTTGGTTGTGTTCACTTAGCTGTAGGATGGCATATTTTGTGTTCATTATTTTCACTTGTTGAATTTAGAAGTAGGGATTTAATTCTTTGGCACATTTCCCATGTAGCTTAGGTTTTAATTTTTTGCAAGTATTTACTTCCTTGTAAACCCCATTTGCCTTAGCTTATAGAGGTATTTTTATGTCAAGGATTAACTCTGATGATAAGATGACTTCAACTAAAAACCTCGGAGGTTGCCTCTCAAGTGGTCTCCCATCCATGGCACTTATTTCTATTTCATTTTATGTGATACGTGAGTGCATTTGGTTTGTCTGGCCCTTTAGCTTAGATTGGCAGGTGCATTTAGAGACAACAATAATAAGGAAATTTAAAAATATATAGTGAAAGAAGCTATATTATTTCAAGGAGAGTGTAATTATTTAAATAAAGAATACAAATTATTGAAGGAAAGTGAATTAATTAAAATTATTGAGAGAAAGTTTATAGAAGATAGAATATATTGAGATATAAATATTAAAAATGAAAAAAATGAAGAATATTAATTTGAAAAATGCATATTGAAAAGAAAATTAATTGATTTAAATATTTAATTAGGGAGATAAAAGGTCTTCTACTAAATAGTTGAAGAAAAACAAGGAATCAAAAGAATTGATTGATTTTTTCAAAACTTAGAAAGGTCTTTAAAAATTATGGTCCCATTAAAAACATATCTTGCAATATCTAAGTGTTTAAAGAACCAAACTTTCAAAAAATTTACCTCAAAGAACAACATGGTCAAACCGCTACATTCTTTCAATAAGAAAATGGGAAACTAAATTCGAAATAAAATTTTGAAAGAACATATGATATATGATAATCACAAGATAATTAGTACATTGATTCAGAGGCAAGCAAACATATGACTGAAACAAAAAGGGTTTTATTTATCTTTAATAAAAATATGAAAAATTAGTTATAATTGTAGATGATTAAATATAAGAGTCAAATGCATAGAAAATGTATTAGTCAACATTTTGATGGAAAATACACAACTAAGAAAGTATTATATGTACCTGGTTTAGCTACTAATCTATTTTCGGTATGTTAGATGTTAAACCAAAATATAGTGGTTGAATTCAAAATTATTGAAAATAAAAATAAATACTTTACTACCAAACAAGAAATTTTATAAGTACTATATCCTTCATCAATGGTCAATTTGCACGTGACATTTTATCAAATATTGCTTTATTAGTAAAAACATCAAAAGTAAGAAATCTTTGGCATAAGAGGTTTGGACATATAAGTACTTCATCATTAAATTATTTGAACATATATCAAATGGTGATAGGTTTACCTTATTTAACATGGCAATCTATAGTTTGTCCAGAATGCTTAGCTAGAAAACAACATAGAATACCATTTGAATTAAGCTCACACAAAGCTATAGAACCACTAGGAGTAGTACATATAGATTTATGTGGACCATTGGAAATTAGTCGTAAAGGACACAAGTATTTTCAAATATTTTATGATGATTATTCTCATAAAATGTAAGTTTACTTCTTAAATTTTAAATCAGAGATGTTCATATGCTTCAAGCAGTTCAAACATGTTGGATTTTTAACTAGATGATCACAGGTCATAATGCTTAGGATCACAATATATTATTCAATATTTGAGCATTCAATATATGTGTCCAATATTAATAAAAAAATTCATATAAAATAATAATAATATGAATTAAAATGGGTAATACCATTCATGCAATAACATGAAGAAAACTTATAGTAGATTTGTTCAAACTATATACAAGCTTCTTTATTTTTTTCTTGAAAAACATATATTCTTCAATATATTACATGGAGCCTTGTATCCATAATATAGCCTTATAAAGGTGACTCTTGGACTCTTTATCTATTGCTTTCCTCACATATTTGAGAGATGCATCTTTTCCTATTCCATGCATAATATAAGCCTCTCATGTATTTTAGATTCTCATATTACCACTTGTATACATGAATCTTGACTCTCTATTTGCACACTTTACTCTATGACACTTTACACACTCCTACATCTATACACATGCACACTCTATTACATAACACTTGCACACATAATTACATGACAATTGTGCACATCCTGATTATAGACACATACATAAAGAGAAATATAAATCACACTCCTAATATATAGACTCGCATCCTAATATGATATTTACATTTGTACCATTACTATTGATTGGGGGCTTGATCTAGTGATAGGTATGTTTTATCCTCCTAAAAACCTTTTAAGGAGGAAATAAAATGAACTCCTCTAGGTGGTATGCTAAAATTGAACTTTGATGGGACAACTAAAGGAAATATTGGACCCATTGGAGTGTGAGGTCTAATAAGAGATGAAAATTATAATATTTTGATAGCTTATGCTAAAGCCCTAGGGGACCAATCTAGCCACTATGTAGAGGCCCATGCTGTGTGCATGGGAATAAAGTTGGTGAATAATCATTAGGTTAAAAAAGTAACTATAGAAGGGGATTCCTTAAACATGATTAATCTAATGAAGATAGATACATAACTCATCTAGAATTTAGCCTTTATGATTGATGAAGCTTGACATATTATAAGGCTTATGGAGGTAGTGGAATTTAATCATATTTATAGGGAAGGAAATAGTGGAATATACTGTATGGCTAATTATGGACTAATGAAAGAAGGGCTAAGTTTTTGGGAAGGAGGCTTCCCTCAACAAGTTATTACAATTGTTGATAATGAAAAAATAAATGGGTTTCACAATGATTAATCTTTCATTCCTTAACAATTTGTCTGGTTTATTTCACAGGAGGATGTGTTGAGATATTGGAAGTATTAATATGGAAGATCGATCCAATGAGTCAATGTTTACGAGAAAGTTTGAAAACATAATATGGTATAACTCTTCTAACATTGGTGCCCTCCATTTTTGAATGGTTTTTAGAATAAGAAAATATTATGACGCTGGCTCCTATTTGTACCACTCTTTTCAAATAAAATTTCTTGTGTTTGGCATCGTGGTCATTTAGGGCTCCTTTTTTATAAGAACCCAAAACTACCAACCCAAATTTTATTCTAAAAGAAATATTACAAGAAAAGGTTCATAAGGAAGAAACCCTTGTTTTAGTTTTCTCAGCATTTAAGGCTTCACCATATTTGAGTTCCAAGTCGCTACAGATGACACTCAATGGATAAGAGTGATCAATATGCATTATTTTTAGGGTTCACCTTACCAAACCTGCTCATTTAGAAGGATGCCCTATGTGGTCCCCCAAACTTTCTTATACCCTCTATGATATAGGACCTTATGACCATGATGTAGGAATTATATTAAAAGGCATCTAACACTTAAATGGGAATGTCTATTCCCTAACCTTACTCTAAGCCCATCTAGATAGGTTAATTTGGCACAGAGCCTTGGTGCTTAGTTACTGCACCTTTATAGGTTAACAAAGATCATTTCCACTTCGATGAAAACTAACATGATATCACTCTTACTTACCAAAAATCCATGGGCTAACTAAGGAAATCACCACTACTATATTGTGAATGATTTTACCCCTTCAGTTGGGGTACACTTGATCTTGTACGTTCAAGGTGGAATGCTCCATAAGATCCCTGGATGTTGTATTCACACAACTACTTCCAGGGTTCATGAGTTCCTAGCTATTGCATTCTCACAACTCCTTCCATGAATCATTTCTACCTAGTTATTGCATCCACACAAATCCTCCTATGATTGGGCTTTATGATACCAACAATAAATCTATCCAGCCCAAGGGAAATTCAACTTTAAAACAAAACACCTTAAGTAAGCAAAGATATTTACAACATTATTATGCAAAATATAATCCATTCAATTTCATATGCTAAAATACATTGGCAATGATTCCTTATAACCATAACCCAAATCATGTGTAATGAAACTATAAATTAAGATGCAATCAATCCTGAATGATGCTTCCTATATACAATTCATATTTTGCATGTCTTCAATACTTAATTAGAAACTTCAAGGGCATATTCTTTTAAAATAAATTGAGTTATAGAATAATGTATTCAACATAGAATACATTTCTAAAATTTAAAGTAGATTTAGAAAAAAAATTGCCAAGCACTTGATTGTTCAAAACACAAGGAATAATAAGATATTTCAATTGGTACGACAACCAATTTTACAAAACATTTTAGAAAAATACATATTTCCTTTACAAATCTTGTTTTTCTACATATTTCTAAAAAAAATCAAGAGTTGTGAAATCATCGTTCAAGGGCCTCCAAGCAATTCATAAATTTGCATGCATCTATTATGGATAACCACCCTTGCATTTAGATAATATTTCGGGATTATGATAACTCTAAAAATGCAATGCAATATAAACATGTCATTTTCTATTTATGTCAATCACAATGCATGAAGCATAACGAATACAAGCCAACTTGAAGAGAATCCCATACTTCTCTTTTAATAACCTCTTAATTCACATGAATCTCAAATATTAACTATATAGCTTCTATTTGAAAACCATCGGATAATCCTCTTCTAATTTTATCAAATCCTCAAGAGCTAAAAAAATATTCCTTTTACTTTATTTTATTCCTCAAAACCATTAATCAAAGATATTCCCATACTTCTCTTTATAATGATCTCCTAAATCACAAGATTCTCGAAAATAATTACTATAATTTCTTTTCCATAACCAAGCATTCAAAACTTTACAAACACAATATTCTTTAATGAGCAAAATTCATCCCTATGCAATATGGCTAAAAATAGATTTACAAATATATTATAACCATATACTACTCTAAAAATATAACTAGCTTATTTCCATCCAAGTAAGCTACCAAATCTAAATATGCTCTCTTACAAACCAATTCTTTCTTTACACAAAGACTTGATTAATTTAATAACCCTTTCCAAAATCAAATAAAACTAGCATCCTAATACTCTTTAAAAAATTATATGAAAATAAACTTATTATAAGGCCATAGCCCAAATAAAAAACTACAGAGAGCAGCATACAACAACTAAAATAAAACCAAGAAAAGAAAAAGCTTTAGATCAAACTACAAATGAGAAAGAATAAGGATGAAAAAAATAAAACCAACTCCTAAATGATGCTTCTTGAAAATCTACACACATGCTAAACACTACAGAATAGAAATCAATGAGGTTCACAAAGGTTTCCTTCCCAATTAAGGTAGTGGACCCACCCATCTCTAAAATTAAGAATCCTCACACACATACAGAAAAACCACATGATGCGTATCTAGGTTACAAGGTGTTAAACTCAGGTACACAATGGTTGACTTATACAACATAGGAGAAGAATTTCATGGTTTCATATGGGAAGCCACCACAAAAAAAACTATCAAACACCTATAGGCTTGACAAAAAATAAAATCACTAAACCTTTAATGAGAGACAAGGGCAACCAAGCGTAGCACAAAGGCATTGAACTGATGTAGATCAACAACACAAAAGACTCACCAATTGAAGTAAGACACGACAAGAAGCAAAGGTTTAAAATAAAAGCATACAACAAATAGCTAAAATAAATCTTAGCACATAAACCAAATCAATGAACCACCTAGTTCAATCTCATTATACATATTTCATATTTTTCCAACATGCTACCTCCAAATCCGTCCTTCCCAAAATGTCTTGTTCTAACTTTGATTTTCTTTCTAAATTCTCATCCACCCTTACGCACCAAATTTAATGCCAAGGAGAATAGGACTCACCTTATTGCATGGAGACATTTGTTGGTAACATCCAAGAAGGTATTTCTTGAAAAAATCATGCATGCCACCTTGCCTTAATAAAGAACCACTCAAAGCATACTATAGTGGTCTAAGTAGAAATTATACCTTTATTTACTCAAAGTATTAACTTAATTCTATTACAAAGAGTTGATATTTTAAACTGTATCACCACATTAGAATCCAACTATAATTTAATAGTCTAAATATTAAAATCCATTTTTGGTTTATTTCACAAACATTAATATCACAAGCTGTCATGACCCTCCCTTGGTAAACATTTTATGTGCATGGATTTATGTTTTGATGTGTTGCTTTAATTATGGAATGATTGGATATTTCATGACTAGCTATGCAAACATACATTTTATGGAAATTTAAAACATTTTATTGATGGGATAATTGACTATATCTTGTTAGTTTATGCAAATTACACCTTTATGGAAGAATATGGTGTTACTAATAGAATTGCACTTTTGCAGGGATATATTTCCTTATGGGAGTAAAAATAACTAAAAACCAAGAGTAGGATCCTTTGAGGGAAGGATATGGATAAATGTTTTTCTTTCATTAAGATTGCATATCATGAATTGCAAGGGAATAATATATATCAATAGAGTTGTTGTTGTTTGATAATTTGTCTTAGAACATGCTTGTTGTTGATATTGTTTACTTTCAAGAAGTAGGTATTATTTCTATGCTTGTAGAGATTTAGTGACTCTATTTTAAATAATAAGGTTAATATTTTACTCTTGGATAAATTGGCTATTAACGATATGAATTGGGTGAAGAACACTTATTGGATTACAGTTTAAAAACAACAAGAGCTAGGTAGAATATATACCACGATTATTATTTAAGTTTGACATGTTTTTCAGAGCACTAAAGTATTGAACGTGCATCATGGATGTTCTAGTTAAGCACATAACTAGTGATGAGTCCCAACTAGTTCAAAAATAAAAAGAGAGAGGAAAAAGTGGGAGATCGAGTGTGGAAATGGGATAGGTGAACAAAAAGTAAAAGGAAGGAACCAGTCACTTGTACAATCAAGAAAAATAGAATTGCATTTCATAGGCAGGCTCTTAAAAATGTCTTGGTATGGTATGTGGATTAAATTGATGTTTTCATAAAAAAATGACCTGCTTGATTTGGTGCATGGCACCTGTAGTGTGGAACGTTTGCTTGAATATCCTCTTAAAGGTATATATAACTTGTTTTCATAGTACGTATCTAATGAGGTTGTATTTTGATAGTAAAAAAGAGTACTGTGCTTACTCAAAATATTGACTAGTTTATGTCATATTTCTATTATTTTACCCTTGGGTAACTCATTCCAGAATCAATGGTGGGTAAAAATTTCATTGGGAATTTATAGTTTCATTTATTAACAATTTGTCTGGTTTATTTCACAGAAGGATGTGTCAAGATTTTGGAAGTATTAATATGGAATATCGATCCAATGAGTCAATGTTTGGGAGAAAGTTTTAAAATATAATATGGTACAACTCTTCTAACAGTGGTACCCTCCATTTTTACATGGTTTTTAGAATAAGAAACTCATGTGATGTTGGCTCCTATTTGTACCACTATTTTCAAATATAATTTCCTATGTTTGGCATCGTGGTCATTTAGGGCTCATTTTTTGTAAGAACCCAAACTACCAACCCAAATTTTATTCTAAAAGAACCATTACAACTAAAGGTTCATAAGGGAAAAAACCTTGTTTTATTTTTCTCAGCATTTAAGGCTTCACCACATTTGATTTCCATGTCGCTACAGATGACACTCAATGGACAAGAGTGGTCAATGCCCATCATTTCTAGGGTTCACCTTGCTAAACCTACTCTTTTATAAGGATACCTGATGTGATCTCCCCAACATTCTTATACCCTCTCTGATATAGGATCTTATGACCATGATGTAGGGATTATCATTTAAGGCCTCTAACAATTAAAGGGGAATGTATATTCCCTAACCTTACTCTAAGTCCATCTAGGTAGGTTAATTTAGCATAGAGCCTTGGTGATTAGTTACCACACCTCTATGGGTTAACTAAGGTCATTGCCACTTCGATGACAACTAACATGATATCACTCTTAGTTACCACACCTCCATGGGCTAACTAAGGGAATCACCACTACTATCTTGTGAATGAATCCACCCCTTTAGTTGGGGTATACATGATATTACACGTTCAAGGTGCAATGATTCACAAGATCCCTAGCTATTGTATTCACACAACTCCTTCCAGGGTTCATGAGTTCCTAGCTATTGCATTCTCACAAATACTTCTAAGACTCATTTCTACCTAGTTATTGCATCCACACAACTCCTCCCATGATTGGGCTTTATGATACCTACAAGAAATATACCCACCCCAAGGGAAATTTAGCTTTAAAACAAAACACCTTTAAGTAAGCAAATATATTTACAAAATTATTATGCAAAACATAATCCATTTAACTTGATATGCTAAAATACATTAGCAATGATTCTTTGTAACCATAACCCAAATCATATGTAATGAAACTATAAATTAAGATGCAATCAATCTTGAATGATGCTTCTTGTATAAAATTCACATTTTGCATGTCTCCAACACACAATTAAAAACTTCAAGGACTCATTCTTTTAAAATAAATTAAGTTATAGAATCATGTATTCAACATAGATTGCATTTCCAAAATTTAAAGTAGATTTAGAAAAAAACAATTTCCAAGCACTCCATTTTTCAAAACACAAGGAATAATAAGATATTTCAATTGGTACGATAACCGAGTTTACAAATTTTTTTAGAAAAATACATCTTTCCTTTATAAATCTTGTTTTTCCATATCTTCCTAAAAAAATTCAAGAGTTGTGAAACCATCCTTCAAGGGCCTCCAAGCTATCCATAAATTTCCATACCTCTATGATGGATAACCACCCATGCACTTAGATAATACTTCGGGATCAAGATAGCTCTAAAAATGCAATGTAAGCTAAACATGTCATTTTATATTTATGCCAATCATAATGCATGAAACATAACAAATACAAGCCAACTTGAATAGAATCCCATACTTCTGTTTTAATAACCTCTTAATTCACATGAATCTCAAAGATTAACTATATAGTTTCTATTTCAAAACCATTAGATAATCCTCTTCTAATTTTCTCAAACCCTTAAGAGCTAAAAATATTCCTTTTCCTTTAGTTTATTCCTCAAAACCATTAATCAAATATGATCCCATACTTATCTTTGTAATGATCTCCTACATCACAAGAGTATCAGAAATCATTACTATAATTTATTTCCATAACAAAGAATTCAAAACTTTACAAACACAATCTTATTTAATGATCAAAATGCATACCTATGGAATATGACTAAAAATAGATTTATAAATACATGATAACCATATACTACTCTACAAATATAACTAACTTATTTCCATACAAGTAACCTATCGAATCTAAAGATGCTCTCTTAGAAACCACTTCTTTCTTTTCACAAAGACTTGATTAATTTAATAACCCTTTCCAACATCAACTAAAACTAGCATCTTAATACTATTTCAAAAAGTATATGAAAATGAACTTATTATAAGGCCATAGCCCAAATAAAAAACTACAAAGAGAAGCATATAATAACTAAAAGAAAACCAATAAAAGAAAAATCTTTAGATCAAACTACAAATGTGAAAGAATAAGGATGAAAAAATCAAAACAATTCCCAAATGATGCTTCTTGAAAATCTACACACATGATAAACACTACAGAATAGCAAGCAGTGAGGTTCGCAAAGGTTACCTTCCTAATTAAGTTAGTGGATCCACCCATATCTAAAATAAAGAATACTCACACACGTAAAGAAAAACCACATAATGCGTATCCTGGATTACAAGGTGTTAAACTCAGGTACACAATGGTTGACTTATACAACAGGATTAAAATTTCATGGTTTCATATGGGAAACCACCACAAAAAAACTATCAAGCACCTATTCACAAAAAATAAAACCACTAAACCTTTAATGAGAGACAAGGGCAACCAAATGTAGCACAAAGGCATTGAACTAATATAGATCAACAACACAAACAACTCACCAATTGAAGTAAGACACAACAATGAGCAAAGGTTTATAATAAAAGCATGCAACAACTAGCTAAAATAAATCTTAGCACATAAACCAAATAAATGAACTACCTGGTTCAATATCCTTCTATATATTTCATGTTTTGCCAACATGCTGCCTCCAAATCCATACTTCCCAAGTCATCTTGTTCTAACTTTGATTTTCTTTCTAAATTCTCCTCCACCCTTATGCACCAAATTTAAATCCAAGTAGAATAGGGCTCATCTTATTGCATGGAGACATTTGTTGGTAACATCCAACAAGGTATTTCTTGAAAACATCATGCATTCCACCTTGCCTTAATGAAGAACCACTAAAAGTATACTATAGTGGTCTAAGTAGAAATTAAACCTTTATTTACTCAAAGGATTAACTTAATTCTATTACAAAGAGTTGATTAATTAAACTGTAACTCCACATTAGAATCCAATCTATAATTTAATAGTCTAAATATTAAAATCCATTGTTTGGTTTATTTCACAAACATTAATATCACAAGTTGTCATGACCCTCCCTTGGTAAACTTTTTAAGTGCATGTATTTATATTTTGATGTGTTGCTTTAATGATGGAATGATTGGATATTTCATGACTAGCTATGCAAACATACATTTTATGGAAATGTTATATATTTTTATTGATGGAATAATTGACTATATCGTGTTAGTTTCTGAAAATTATACCTTTATTGAAGAATATGGTGTTACTATTAGAATTGCAGTTTTACAGGGATAGATTTCCTTATGGGAGCAAAAAGAACTAAACACCAAGAGTAGGATACTTTGAGGTAAGGATATGGATAACTGTTTTTATTTCATTAAGACTGCATATCATGATTTGCAAGGGAATAATATATATCAATCAAGTTATTGTTGTTTGATAAGTTGTCTTACAACATGCTTGTTGTTGATATTGTTTGCTTTCAAGAAGTAGGTATTATTTCTATGCTTGTAGAGATTTAGTGACTCTATTTTGAATAATAAGATTAATATTTTAGTCTTGGATAAATTGGTTATTGATGATATGAATTGGGTGAAGAAAACTTATTGGATTCCGGTTTAACAACAACAAGAACTGAGTAGAATATATACCACGATTATTATTTAAGTTTGACATGTTTTTCGGAGCACTAAAGGATAGAACATGCATCATGGACATTCTAGTTAAGCACATAACTAGTGATGAGGCTTGACCATTTCAAAAATAAAAAGAGAGGAAAAAAGTGGGAGATTGAGTGTGGAAAGGGGATAGGTGAACAAAACGGAATAGAAGGAACCAGTTGCTTGTACAATTGGGCCAAAATAGCATTGTGTTTCACAGTGGTACTTAAAATATGGAATATTTGCTTGAGTATCCTCTTTAAGGTATATATATCTTGTTTTTGTAGTACGTATCTATTGATGTGGTCTTTTGATAGTAAAAATGAGTTTTGTGCTTACTCAAAATATTTAGTGGTTTATGTCATATTTCTATTATTTGACCCTTGGGTAACTCATTCCAGAATAAATGGTGGGTAAGAATTTCGTTGGGAATTTATAGTTTCTCCAAGAGAAGATAGGTGATTGGTTGTTTATCACACCTTTGTTATTTCTCTTTATCATGTGAATGTCAAATATTAGGGAGGTCATTTATCTTATTCTGAATTTTTTTGTTGTCTGTATAGGAGGCAATCACTCAATGATTCTAATTTCAAAATATTTCCTAGTTTACCTATTAGATATGTGGGTTGGCGCAACTCAGATAGTGGTATTTGATTCATACTCTTAAGAAGATAACAGGTTTACAATAGTTTTAGAATAGACCATGGTTAAAATATTATAGTGAAATGTGTTTGTCTCAATGTTTAACCTCAATTAATGTCTTGGAAGTATTACAAAACTTGGGTAGGTAAAAGGGTTGGTTTATGGTTAGAAATTGCTCTTACGTCTGTTAAAGACCTAGGTAAAGCTGGAATTAAACTTGTTACATTGTAATAAAGTTTCCTCTCAAACTATTAAGTAGAAATATTACTTGTGTTTTCTGATGTTGTTTTAAGAAGACTTTATTATGTTAAGGTAGTGACAATGGGAAATTATTGAAGGGGATTAAAAGTTAGTGTAGACTTCTCTTTGTTTAAGAACTAAAGATTGGGTAGTAAAGCCTTATATAATGGCATTATGAAATATTACCAAGGTTACCAAATAATCATAGGAAAATGTAGAAGACATTCTCTGTTTATATATAGGTTCATTACGTAGTGTTTTTTAAAAGAATTCTTGAGAACGTCGAAATACTATGATGGGTTAAGAAAATAATATTTAAGATAGGATGTGTTATGTATTGAATTTTTCCAACATCTTCTTACATTGTTGTGTATTTGATAATGTCTGGAACCTATGTACCTTGTTAAAACAAATTTTTAGTTGTGAGTTAGAGTTGTCCAGGAATAAGGAGAACGCCATCAATTGAACGTATGGGAATTTTATTACATTACAGAAATATTAGTATATTTATTGAATTGCAATAATTATAGGACACAATCATGCTTCATTTTTAATGATGACAATGGTAAGATAAGGTTATGAAAGGATACTATTGGTAATTTGAGTTATTTTGTGTTGTCATTGATGTCACATGGATCACATTGAGTTTTGGTGGCAAAAGCACTTCATAAATAATCATTTATGATATTTTGGAGAGAAAGGATATATACAGGGTTTTTTGGCACAAGAGGCATATAATATTTAATTTTTTAAATACTATATTAATGGTTTTTATTAAAACTAATGGTAAAGGTTTTTATTAAAACCAATGGCAAGGGTTTTTTATTAATACCAATGGAAATGGTTTTTATTAAAACCATTGGAAAAGGTTTTTCATTAAACCACTATGCTAAGACTTCTCCAAATTATGATAGATGAAAAGGTTTTTCAATAAAACTTAGGTGCAAAAATTTTCATGACAAAATTCAAAAGAATGAAGGAGATATCCCAATTCAAAGTTAATAGGTGAATTATTAAATTTGTATTTAATAATTCTAAGCTCTAATGTTGTATTATATTATCCGTCGACATGGAAAGTTGGGGAGATAAATAAAGATTCGTCGACCTCATTTGAAGGCATGGAGGTTTATATAAATAAAAGGTAAAAACATTTGATTATTGAAGACTTGACATAGTGCATGAGAGAGAGTCATCGAAAGGGGAGTAGCGAAGAAAGAAGGATAAATAAATTTAGATTTGAGAGCAAGGTCAAGTAACAGCATGGGAAAGTGACATCACGTAGGAGGTTATAGCGCAGTTGGTAGTGCACGAACTTAGCACAAGGTAGGTTCGTTGTTCGAATCCCGCCAAGGGCAAAGTATTTTTCCAAGAAAGTAAAATTGAGTTTCAGATTTGAGCGCAGGTTAAAATTGGGTGTTTGGGATTAAAATTCCAACGTTACCAAGAAACCCACGTGGTAAGCAATTCATAGCGCTAAGTGAGAGGAATGGAGTTAGACTCCTATGAAGGTGTGAAGGCACATTAATTTTGGCAAGGCATTTTGGAAAAGACGATTTCGAACATTACAAAGGTAGTGAATTTCATATAAAGGTATTTATCTCCAGCGCATGGTAATATTTGTTATTACCAAAGTTTTGGTGCATTAAAATTATTTCTATTATAACTATGGAGTCATAAGGAGTTTAGGGAAAAGTTTTGGTGCATTAAAATTATTTTTGTGATAACTAGGGAGTCATAATGAGTTTAGGGAAATAAATGTTTTGTGTATGTGTTAATGTGCTTAGGGAGTTATAAGGTGTAGAATTAAATATTTGTTATTGTTGTGTGTGATTAGGGAGATATAAGGCGTGGAAATAAATATTTGTGATTTTTGTATATGGAGTTATAAGGTGTGGAATTAAAAATAAAAGTATAGGTGATTATTTTATGTGTTAGTGAAATTAGTGAGTCATAAGGTTGAAAAGTGTTGAAATTGTTATATGTCCTAGTGCATGATTTAATTATGAAATTAAACTAAGAACTTGAGACCTAGTTAATTGCTACCTTAAGTTAGAATACATGAAAATGAGTTAGGGCTTGAAGTTGAAGACAAATTTCTTGATTATGTGCCTTGGATGTTGAGAGGAAGTGGATGGATTAGAAAATCAATTTTATGGATAAAATTGATGCTTGAGTTCCATGATTGGATTAGTGGAGTTGATTGAGAGTATTGTCATTATTGAGGAGGTTTTTGATATTGCTTTGAGGATATTATTTTTGGTTACTTGTTAAGTCCATTGCCACTATTTGAGACCATTCAGGAGATCATTTGCTAGTCACTTGTGGATACATTTGTATTTCATTTGAGGATATCATTGTTGGCTATTTGAGAGATCTTTTCTTGAGGGAGTTGTGCTTGTTTCTTGAGTGCTTATTGAAATTGCATGACGAATATATTATTGAGAACCTATTGCTATCCCTTGTGGAGATTGTCCTTGGTTGGTTGAAGTCCTCATTGTTATTTCTTGAAGAGATTTCCATTTGAGAGATCATTTGTCATCCATTTGAGAGTACCTTGTTGAGCATTGTTGTCATCCATTTGAGAGTACATTGTTGAGCATTGTTGTCATCCATTTGAGAGTACATTGTTGAGTATTATTGTCATCCATTTGAGATATCATTTGTCATACATTATTGATATCATTGTGGATCATTGTTTTCATCCATTGAAGAGTACATTTCCATTCATTGTTGAGCACATTGTTGAGTACTATCATCATTCATTTGTTATCCATTATTGAGTTCATCATTGAGCCTTGCCTTCATTGATTTATGGTTGAGATTTAAGTACTTGAGATTCATTGGTTGAGCCTTTGAGAAGGCTTTTGGGACAGAATTTTTGGACATATTTGAGATAGATTTTGTGCATGATTGGTTGAGCCTTTGAGAAGGATTTTGGGATAGATTTGTGGATAGATTTGGGATAACATTTGAGCAGGATTGTTTGAGCCTTTTATGAAGGCTTAGAGGACATATTTGAGAACACTTTTGTGCATAATTGTTTGATCATTTTGTGAAGGATTTGAGGATAAATTTGGGACATAATTTGAGTAGGATTGTTTAAGCCTTGTGAGAAGGCATTGAGGTAGATTTATGAGAAGTGAAAGAGATAAGACAGAAATAGAAAACACATTAACACTAGTTGACTAGCTGAGCAGATCAATGGATAGCCTAGTTGAGCAGATCAGTGGATAGCCTAACTGAGCAGATCAGTGGATAGCCTAGCTGAGCAGATCAGTGGATAGCCTAGCTAAGCAGATCAATGGAGCCCACCTGAACAGATCAGGACAACCTAACTTTGAGCAGATCAAAGTAATCATTTGTATTGGTATAAGTATCCCTATTTCTTTGTGAAATTTTATAAGGATATTATCTTGTGGACTATCCCAAATTGGGGGAACCATGTTAAATCTTGTGTCTCAATTGTGTGTGGTGATTTGTGCAATTGCTTACTATTGCTATCTATTTTATTAATGCACACTGCTATATTTGGTTATTGCAATTGAGGACACTAATTGATATTGGTTTGGAAAGAAAGTAAAAAGTGAGCGCTATACTATTCACTCCCCCTCTTAGTATAAGCTTGTGTTCTTCAGATACCCTCTTCTTTATTTCTTATTAGCATGTTGTGAAAATAAATATGATCTTTCTTTGGAAATTAATGCTTTGGGCCTTGAATATGAATTTTGTATTCATAACTAGAATATTATTTGCATTCAATTATTAAGAAACAATTATTCAATGTATTACTACAAAGGATGAGTGAAGCATCATTTGAGAGGAGTAACGTGGAATACCTTGGCACCGAAAGTCGGAAATCAAAACAACACTTTGGATGTAAGAAATATTTTATAGTGTAAAAGTCTAGGAATTATTGAATATTCCTAGGGAAATATGAAGATATTATAGATGGTCTTATAACATTGTAATAATGTTATATTATAATGGGAATAATAAATAAAATGATTTTATGGCTAGGTTTTTCCTTCGGGTTTCCTAGGATAAACAGAGTGTTTTGTGATTATTTTTGGTGAAGTCTCTTTTTATGGATACTCATGCCTAAAATGTGAATGGATATTGCTATGATTTTTATAGATAATGATTAATATTATTTAAATCATCGTTTCTTTAGTAGTGTATTGAATTTTGATATGAAATCTATGGTCCATTTATAAGTATTTGATGCCAAATCTTATTATTACATGTAGTTTAGTTGTATCTCCATTTAGGAAGAAGTTATGTGGGGAAAAGTTAAAATAATTCTTATACTCTTCATAATTATGTATATGTAAATATGTGATCACTTTTAACTTTGGTATTCAATAATTGTTTGAGTATGTCTTCATGAAATAATTAAACTTATGTAGTATCACTCGTTCCTCACTATTGACTTGTAACAATTTAGAATAATACCCAAATTATCATGAAGGATCCTGATGGGTGTAGCTAATGGCTATTCTAAATAAATGAGAAAAGAATTATTTTCTTATGCTACATGAATGGAGGGTTTACGACATGATAGAATTTATTGGTCTTTAACCATTAATTTAATTGAGGAATTCTTAGGTAATTATGGCTATGTAGAACCTTGGTTAAAGGATATAAATATAATGTGAAAGAACCTTTATTATCAACTCTAGAAACCAAGAATAGAAAAATGACTTATTCATGAAAGACTAGATCATCATATTGATGAGAGGGATATTTTGGAGTTATAATGCTTAGCTCACCTATATAGAAGGACTTATGTAGAGTAAGAGATAAGTATACATTTTCAATGGATAGAAAAGGGGTTGGTCTAGACCAATGAATGAATTGAAATGATAGCTATCATATGGGACACCTAGTACACTTGCATAAACTGATTTATGTAAGGTGTAGAGATGGGTGTACCTAATTTAAGAAAAATAATTTTGGAAGGATAAGGTGTTCCCTAATGGAAAGAGTGGTTATTGTGGTTAGGTCATTTCATTAATTTGACTCTAGGAGAGAGTCCTTGTCAATAACATTATAGATAATTATTATTAAAAAATAAAAATGATGTGATATTGAGTTGTGATATTTGGTATCAAAGCGTAGTTCGTAGGGATATAGGATTCCTTGTGTAATATTATTTGATGATGTGTAATAGGATGCTTGACCATGTAAAGGTCACACTTATAATAATAGACTATTTTTTGAAAGTAAAGCATGTCTGTCTAGTTAATATAACTAGGGAAATTGTTAATAGTAGGGGAACCAATTTGAGAAAGTAATTGAGAACTAATCCCTACTATCTATGCTGCATATGTCCAGGGACAATGCTATCAAAGAGGAGAAGAGGGAGTGTTGCCCCAATAACAAGGTAGACATGATAAACTAACGTAGAGGTCAAGACAACATATGTGGGTATGGACAATTCTAGTAATGAGAGGGAGGATCTCCCTACTACAGTTGCTTTACTTCATGAACAAGTGGAAATACAAAAACAATTGTTGGAAGCCATGTTGAATCAAGAAAAACAGTCTAGGAAATTTAGAGTCATAAGTTAATGAACCCCTTATAGAGGCACAACAGGCCAGAATTTGAATAGAGGTGGAATTGGGCAAGGATATAAAACATCTAAAATATTCCATGTTCAAGGGATATGAAGGTGGTGATGCAACTGAAGCTTGGCTGAAGGAGATAGAGACTTTCTACAATATGAATAACTACTCCATTGGGACCCGAAATTCATATGCCACTTTACATTTATAGGGTGTTGGCCTAGATTGGTGGGAAACATTTAGTGGGGAATGAGAGATTGAACTCAATGTTGATATGAAATGGGTAGACTTTTTAGTAGCTTTTAAAGAAAGGTTCCTCATCGAACATTTTTATTCTAATAAATTTGAGTAATTTACCAATTTTAGATAGGAAAATAAGATAGTGGAGGCATATTACTAGAATTTTCTTAAACTACTAAAGTATGTGCCTATGTATAATGAGAAGATGAAGATTCATAAGTTCATATTAGGATTTGATCCTATAGTAGGGCATGAAGTGAATATGAGAGAGCCTAACACTCTTTAGAAGGCCTATGACTTGGATAGGAAAGTTAAAACCTACATTAAGCCCTACTTTGATTATGAAGGGGCATCTAAGTAGGGTAGGAAGACACTTAGAAAAATAAATAGTGCAGGCTTCATGAAATTGGAAAACAAGCAGGTAGATAAGAGCTCCCCTAAATGAGACAAAGGGAATGATAGGAAGTAGGAAAATTTTAGGAGAAGGTTTAAATGAAACAACTAAAACCCTAACAATCATCGCAACGGTGATAAAAAACCATCATTAGGGTAGCCCATGTTGGCAATTTTGGGTACTTTGGGTACATTGCCTTTGCTCAAATGGATAAGTTGTCATTGATGTCAAAAGGCATTTTTGTGTTGATATCAAAAGAGTGTGATGTCAAGAATATCTTGAGAAGCTTCATTATGTTAAAGGGTTTTTATTAAAACCATGGTGACAAGGTTAAATGTTTTTCTTAAAACCATTTGGACTCATTAAGGGTTTTTATTAAAACCAAGCTTAACTTAATGCAAAGGTCCATGTTTATCATTAATAATTAAATTAACTCAAACCTTTGTCAAAGGTCCAAGTTTAATTTATTATTAATAAAATAATAATAATTATTATTTTAATTATTATTAAAGGGTCTTTCAACCCTTAAGCGATGAAAGAAAAAATAATTCTTTCGTCGATATGTTGCCATCGTTGGAGGAGCGCCGACGTCAAACAGTTAAGGAAAAATGGCTATATAAGTGGGGATGATTTTCTAAAGTGAGCACCTTCGATTAATTTTGTCATCTGCGATTTGTGTTTACTCTGTATCTTTCGATTTATGCTTGGCGTCTGCAATTTGCATTTGCTCGGTATCTTTCGATTTGCGCTTGGTGTCTGCGATTTGCATTTGCTCTGTGTCTTCGAATCTCTGATTGACGTCTTTGAAATCGTGCTTATTCTGTGTCTTGGAAACCATGCTTGGCATACTCGAATTTGAGCTTGGGCTGCATCCTTACCTTTTTGCTTGACAGTAGTGGATTGGCAATTGCACCTGAACTACGTTTTTCAGACTATGTTGTGAGATGATTAATGCAAGCATTCAGTGACTTACGTTTTGGACAACGCTCACCAGTTTGCATGTGGCTTGTGGATGATGTTTAGATTTTCTAAATTCTTGGCGTCAAAGGAAGATAAAAGAGATGGCAGCGCTATATTAGTTCATTGGGCACTTGTGACCCAACGGTGGTGGCATTTAAGTGAAAGTGCTAGAAGCCAGAGGTGCCGAGTTCGATTCTTTTCATTGGTAATTTTCTTTTGGTCGCAGTGTGCAAAGGATGGTGGCTGTGAATGCGCGAGAGGTATAAGGTTAAGGTATCATATTTGCTTTGACATTATTTTATTGATGTTTAATATTTATGTGGAGTAATAAGGTGTAAAGAGGTTTTACTTTGTATGTATATTATACTTCGGTGGTTTTTACTAAGTTGGAGAAATAAGGTGTTATTTTGGATCTTTATTATTGTGTATTATTGTATAGTTGCTAACTCTAATTGGTGGCAAATTGAGAGTTAGTGTTGTGACAGATATTGAGTTCTCCTTCTTCATCAAAGTAAAGGTATGGGCAACTTCTTCCATGTATGTTGTTTATGGTATATTTTATAAAATTGAGTTTGGAGTGAAAAGGTTGTCTACTAGGTATTTTTGGTGTAAATCTTATTTTCTGGATATTGAAGATTGTTTATGCATTAAAGTCATTGATGAATTTTTGGGTGAATGCGTAATTCTGGTTGAGGAAGAGGAAGCATTTTTGCACTAGGGTTTATGTTAGTAAGTCTTGCTACTTGCATTGAGATGATGAAACCCTAGTTGTTGGTGAAAAGAATATAAGTATCATTGTTCTATGAGATATTGCATGGTTGGCAATTGTTGGGTTGTGTTTCATATTCTTGAGAAAAGCATACTACACCTATCTTATTCTTTTGATATTGAGATTGAGTTGAGATTGAGATTGGGAGTTAAGTATAGAACATATTGGGTCTCTAACAATTCTCTTTATGTTTCTATGAGATTTGAGATTGAGATTGGGAGTTAAGTATAGAACATATTGAGTCTCTAACAATTCTCTTTATGCTTCTATGAGGTTTATGAATCACATTGGGTCTCTAACAATTATCTTTGTGGGTTCATGCTAAGCAAGTTTTTCTTGGTGAGCTTGCTGAGGTTTTGGACAGGTTCTAGTGGGGACTTGTGAGTAGGTTTTGGACAGGTTTCGATGGGGACTTGTGAGCAGGTTTTGGACAAGTTTCGGTGGGGACTTGTGAGCAGATTTGGATAGGTCCTAGCAGAGGACTTATGAGTTGAGTTTTTGAGAGTTCTATCAAATAACTTGAGGACAGAGGTGCATTGGTTCTTTGAGAAGAACCTGAGGACAGATTTGGTAAGTCTTTGAGAAGGCTTGTGTGCAGAGGATTGATTTGTTCAAAGAGTTGGACAGATCTGACAGAGACAGAGGAAGACTTGTACTAGATCGATTGACTATGTTTGGTACAGGTAGCTGAGCTGCTGTGGACGTGATCATAGAAGGCAGAGGTCTCTTAGGCTAAGCATTGAGGATAGGAGGTCTTCGATGGAAATGAGTTCCACGTGATGGCAAGAGGTAGAGGTAGTTGATCTTCTGAGGGATCATTTCCGGAGCGAGAGGGGAAGGTATCTCCTTTGAGCGAGAGGCTCATAAATTCAGATTGGGGGAAGGTGTCTCCTTTGGGCCAAGGCTCATAAACATTGTAATTGGGAAGGTTTCCCAAAGAACTTTGAGATAACTTTTAGAGAAAAGTTTTGTGGACGTAGCCCAGGCTTTCTGGGTGAACCATGTTAAAATTGGTGTCACTTTGTGGATGATTTTGTGCATTTCTTTGATATTGCTTTGGGTATATTGCTTTACTATTTTGAAGTATAAAGGAAAAAGTAAAAAGAGGTCTTATACTGTTCACCCCCCCTCTCAGTATAAGCTTGTGTTCTTCAGCCCACCCCCATTAGCAGTGAAAGTAGAAGAAGGATAGAAGTAGAAAATACATCTAGGTCCCAATATTGGATGTTTTGATTGTGGTGGACCACATTATGCCAATAATTTCCCACTCAAAGCAATATCTAGTTTGAAAGGAAAAGAAACAGCTTACAGAGAACATGCACACAAGGGATCTACTCACAAGATTTATGCAGTGATAGAGATTGAAAATATGGAAGGGAAATCCACTCCTCTACTGATTAAGGGTAATATATTTGGTAGAAATGTTAAAATTTTGATTGATAGTGGTGCTATAGATAACTTTGTTTCTACTAGCTTAATTAAAGTTATACCAGAAAGGCCAAGAATCTTGGCACATCGGTGGAAGGTCGAGTATGGTTCAGGATAAACATACTCTGTAATTAGTGCTATTCTATGGTGGAAATTATCCTACCTAGTGGTAGGACTATTGGATGCCTGCATGTAGCACCATTACATGCTTTTGATATAGTTATAGGAATGGATTGGTTACAAGAACGTAAGGTTGTGATCAATTTATAAGAGATATGGATTGAGTATACAAAAAATGGCAGGAAAAAAACAAGGTGTATAGCCTACAAGCGCCATTTCAACCCCAAATCCTTCTCAACAATGAAACTTAAGAAATCCATAAAAAAGGGAGGAACAGTCCTTGTATTTAAGATAAATGAGATTTAAAAAGAAAAGGAGGAGGTGTTTGGGAAACACCTAGTACTTCAAGATTTTAGGGATGTATTTTTAGAGGATTTACCTAGATTACCATCTAAATGTGAATTTTGTTTTACAATTGAGCTTCAACCTAGAATAGAGCCTATACATAGGGCTCCTTATAGAATGAACCCCATTGATATGCAAGAACTAAAATTAAAATTACAAGTATTACTAGAAAAGGGGTTAATTAGATCTAGTGTATCACCATGGGGTGCACTTGTTATGTTTGTTAATAAAAATTATGGATCCTTCCGGCTGTGCATGGATTACAAGATGCTAAACAAGGCAACCATTAAGAACATATATCTTCTATCCAAAATTGAATACCTCTTCGATCAACTTAGAGATGTCACTATCTTCTCAAAGATTGATCTAAAATTGGGATACCATCAATTGAGTATCCACGAATAGGTAGGGTTATTCATAGCAGTTATTTATCAACAAATTAGCTAAAATTAGGATTTTCAAAATTTGGAATTGGCTAATATTTGAGACCCTTGACCAGGGCCCATTAGCCAAAAATATTTGGGTGCAATTTTTTTTGGGTCGATTCGCTCTAATTTTATAATAATTTGACTGTTTTGTTAAAATTTTCATCATTGCCCCTAATAATAGTGAATGTTCTACATGCTTTTGGAAACAATTCATCTAGATTTTCAAACCGATTCACTAAATTTTTATAAATACATTTTTGGGCTGACCCCTAAGAAGAGGATACCCATAAGATAGCCTTTAAAACTCATTATAAAAATTATGAGTTTACTATCTTGCCTTTTGGTCTAATGAATACTCTAGTAGCATTTATGAATTTGATGAATAGTATTTTTATAAAGTACTTGGACCAATTTGTGTTTGTGTTCTTGGATGATATTTTGATATATTCATGGAATACGATAGAGCAAGACAGATGCCTTAGTATCTTGTTGGAGCTGATAAGAAAGAATTAGTTATATGGGAATTTGTCCAAATGTGAATTTTGTGTCGAACACTACACCAAAAAAGGGCTTTAACAAAAACTAAAATAAGGCAATTTTTTACGATGGTATAAAATTGCCCTAATAAGAAAGTAGTTTATAACTACCCTCTTAGGATAAACACCCTCTTAGGGTCACCCTAATAGGATAGCTATAAACTACCCTCTTAGGACTAAGATGATGGTTATAAACCACCGTCTTAGGAGCCAGACTAAGATAGTGGTTATAAACTGTATTCTTAGGGTGATCTAAGAGGTTGGTTTATAATTGCCCTATTAGAAATTAAAGGGTGGTTTATAACCACCCTCTTAGAGGAACCCAAATTTTTTATAATTTCCCCTAGTAGGCTAGTTATAAACCAACCTCTTATCCTTAAGAGGATGGTTATAAACTGTCTTCTTAGAGTTTGTTTAGTTTTTTAATAGGTAGGATTAAACCCTCCACACAGTGACATCATTGTTTCTTCGAAGTTTTGTGAATAGATAGTCCATTTTACTTAGCTACTACAACCTCCACACCATACCTTAGCTACTGCAACCTCCACACACCCTCCACACCATGTGCACAACCTCCACACCACACCTTAACTACTACAACCTGTACACCACATACACAACCTAGGGCTCCTAGGCTTTGATTCGTGCTAATTTTTTTTTGTTAGGGTTTACTCTAAAATTTATTTGAAACTTCTAGGGCTCCCAACCTTCAATATGTGGTGTTCATTTTTTAGTTGGGGTTTGCCTTGAAATTTCTTTGAAACTTTTGCTAATTTACTATAAATGGTGAGAGATGAGGGCCGAAGCTGAAGGTACAAAATGGGTCATGAAATTTATTTGAAACTTTTTCTAATTTACTAATATTGGAAGAGACAAGGTTAGTTAGGTTCAGTAATTTTTGCATTATTTTAGGTATTTTTGTGATCAGGATTTGGAATTTTTTAGTTTGTAATGTTGTGTTTATGCATGATATTTATAAAATTTAAATCCTAAATTAAAATTTAAACCCTAATTTAGGCCACTTGTCATGGGGGAATTTGAGGGAGTAGAGTTTTCCTTTGAAGAAATTGTTTTGAGGGAAATTTTGGTGTACCATACATAGAACCCAGTAGCCTCAGATGAGCCAAATAGAACCCTAGCAATATTTTTCTCCATTCTCGCTTCAATAGGAGAACTGATAACTCTATCACATAATGGTATGGTCTATAAATATGAATAATGGAATTCACCTCTGATGGATTTTTGAAAACAATAATAGAAGATTCACTTTACACTTGGCCACAACCCAATACTATGAAGAGATGGTCATTTGATGATAGAGGATAATGGTGCTGACATAAGGTATTACATTTTAGTACCAACCAATCGATGTCATCAATTATTATATTACAAATAGATAGCTAGTTGTAAGTAAATTATGTGTAGCTTAATGAAGGGTTTTGGAGGGTTTAATATTCACTTTGTTGGTGGCTCAGCACCCCAATAACTAGAAGGGCCAATAAGAATCCAGATTCAAGTCATAGTGGATCCATCCTTCACACTAAAATAATGAGTCAAAATGGTAAACGATTGGTGTTATCTTCACTAGAGTTACTTTCAAAACCTTGTCCAACAAACTCACAAAAGAAAAATACATTGTTAAACTATTTATTTTATATTTTTTATGATTTTGTATTTCAATCCCTTTGAATAAGGAGATATAAACTTCACTATTTCAAAAAATAACTATTTCAAAAGCATAAAAGAGTATCATACTAAGGGAAGTATCCTCTAAATATACAAACAATATTATTAAAAATTCACATTTTTTTAAATTTCAAAACACTTTTACCACTTTTTCAGTAAAATGCATCTATCAACTGGAAACACAACACCAACTGCTTCACTAACATGGAAACACACACTACAACTATCATGGATGCTTAATCATACCCTTATAAATATTATATACTTACTAGATGATAACCTTAGCAAGGTTTATAAAACAATTTATTGTTATTCCAATTTATAGGTATTGTAATGCTCTATAATTAGAGAATAGTTTGACACAAACCTTTAGATATGATGTTGATGTTTCTATTTCATAATACCATCTAACTCTTTTGGTCATGTAGATACAAAAAATAATTTATGCCTTCCAAATTATCTTTATTAGAGGTAACCATATAGGATGCAAAAGAACAATCACATTTCATATGCTAATCAAAGTTAAGATTTATAAGAAAATAACCCAAAAAATGTGTGTTACTAAGCAAACTAGAATTCAAAGTTAATATTATTAGTTGGTAGTGTGCATGGGTTACAATAGAGACAACCTACGGTATGAAGTTCTTAAAATCACAGCCTTTGCATTTACAATTGCTTCAGATAAACTATCAATGGACTCCCCTAAAGAAGCGTGAAAAATGACATGCCTTAGATGATTGAAATGAAATGCAGTTATAATGTTCTAAGCAAGAATTCAAAGGAAAAGGTGTTAAAGATGCCAACTATGTAATATATTGCAAAAGAGGAATTATTTGAAGTAAATAGGGGGTGTTTCTCCTTGTATTTATAAATTCATCAATTACAAAAGGTTACAATACATCCCCTTTGAGGGCTTATTATTTTAATACATTTCAAATTACAAATTACAAGGTAATGAATCCCTCAATGAGCTTAATGGCATGTTTCAATGTTCTTCTCACAACCCAAAATTGAGAACTAATCTTGGGCTTCCTTTATTATACATCTTAGTTCTTCCCTCATTCCTAGAATACCTGCACCTACACACAAGAGATTGAAAAATTATTAATAGCATATGCGTTTTATATATAAAACCTTGAAAGGAATGCAATAATGAATGTAAAAATAATTTGTGACAAATAAAAACAACTCCAAATAAATTGAAAATCTTGTATGATTTTATTAAGATGATTTTGGAAAGATATGAGCATAAATTGAAAGGAAATGGTGATCAAAAATTCTAACCGTTCCTAGCAGGTACAATTGCGATTGCAATCACAAAAACCTAAATTGACCCATCAAAACTTCTCAAAACTTAACCAAAATTTAATGCAAGGCTAATATAATGCTTTAGAAATGATCTATGGTGGAATTGCATCAAAATTTCTAGCCATTTCATGGCCATCCCTGGAAGGTACAACTAGGACTAGTATTCGTCCTCAGATGGGACAATCACAAAACAGGGTGGTTTTTACCACCAATTTCAAGGGGATATGGTTTAGAACCCTCTTAGATATATTGTCAGAAAATGTGATCAAATTACTCTCCAATTTGATAGGTTTTGGAATGGATTTGACAGGAGAATGATGTAGGAGCCTATCTTTAGAGGGTTTTTTTAAAAGAAGTTTTAAAGTAAATTTTTATTACTTAAAATAGAATTTTTTGACGCAAAATATAATTTGCCGAAAATGGTAATTATTAAAAAAGGCAAATTGTTATGAATTTTTTTTGCCGAAAATAGTAATTACTTAAAAATGTATTTTTTTGTGGAAAAATAAATTTGCCGAAAATAGTATTTTTTTAATTTTTAGGGTTTTAAGCTTTAGGGTTTTCTTTTAAGGTTTCTTTTAGGGCTTCAAGTTTTAGGGTTTTCTTTTAGGGTTTCTTTGGGGATATATATTCCCTTGGTATTGCATTGTAAAAGGGGAAGTGAATCTAAGAATGAGAAAATAAATTATTTATTGGTTTATTTCCATGTATTGTAGTTTTTATGTGAATGGAGGGTTTTACTGATTATTTTCATTTATTGCAGTTTTTATGTAAATAGAGGGTTTTACATATTATTTTCATTTATTGTAGTTTTTATGTAATGGGAGGTATTTTGTTTTGACCTCTTGCAGCTGGATTCACATCATTTGGTATTAGAGCAAGTTGGATCTTTTTGGGAGGAGAAAAGAGAAGAGAAGAAAAGAGAAAAGGAGAGGAGAGCAAAGAGGCTAAAAAAAAAATAAAAATAAATTGGCACTATGTGCAGTGTTTGCAGAAGGTTTGTAAAATCTTGGAGACAGAAATTGGCACTCTGTGTAAGTGCTTGCAGGAGGTTTTTTACATAAAAGCCTTAGAGAAAGAGATTGACACTTTGTGTAGTGCTTGTAGAAGGTTTGTAAAACATTGGAGAAAGAAATTGACACTCTGTGTAAGTGCTTGCAGAAGGTTTTTTATATAAAACCTTAGAAAGAGGAATTGGCGCTTTGTATAGTGTTTGCAGAAGGTTTGTAAAACCTTAAAGAAATAAATTGGCACTCAGTGTAGTGTTTGCAGGAGGTTTTTTTTCATTAAAAACCTCAGAGAGAAGAATTGACACTTTGTGTAGTGCTTGCAGGAGGTTTGCTATTTTAAAATCTTGAAGGAATAAATTGGCACTATGTGTAGTGCTTGCTGGAGGTTTGAGATATAAAACCTTAGAAAGAGATTGGTACTTTGAGGAGTACTTGCAGATGTGTGGCACTCTATGGAGAGCGATTATGAGTTTGATCGGAGGAACTTGCAGGAGCAGAGTTCTTTTCAACCAAAGGAGAATGATGCAAGAGCCTATCTTTAGAGGGTTTTTTTAAAAGAAGTTTTAAAGGAATTTTTTTATTACTTAAAATAGAATTATTTGACACAAAATATAATTTTTCGAAAATGGTAATTACTAAAAAAGGTAAAAAAAAATTTAAAAATAATTTACCGAAAATAGTAATTACTTAAAAAGGCATTTTTTGGTGGAAAAATCAATTTGCCGAAAATAGTATTTTTATTTTTATTTTTATTTTTAGGGTTTTAAGCTTTAGGGTTTTCTTTTAAGGTTTCTTTTAGGGCTTCAAGTTTTAGGGTTTTCTTTTAGGGTTTCTTTGGGGATATATATTCCCTTGGTATTGCATTGTAAAAGGGAAAGTGAATCCAGGAATGAGAAAATAAATTATTTATTGGTTTATTTTCATGTACTGTAGTTTTTATGTGAATGGAGGGTTTTACTGATTATTTTCATTTATTGTAGTTTTTATATAAATGGAGGGTTTTACATATTATTTTCATTTACCGTAGTTTTTATGTAATGGGAGGTATTTTGTTTTGACCTCTTATAGTTGGATTCACATCAGTTTTTACCACCAATTTCAAGCGGATATGGTTTAGAACCCTCTTAGATATATTATCAAAAAATGTGATCAAATTACTCTCCAATTTGATAGGTTTTGGAATGGATTTGAAATATTTTGGGATTCCCCTGAAAGCGCCTTTGAATGAAGAGGTTTTCAAGGAAAATACTTGGGCAAATATTGAGGACAAATGTGAGAAGCACTTTGTGAGCAATGCTTGATTTTGTCTCCTCTAAAATTGGGTGAGAGAACCTCAATTGATAGCCTAAATAAGATATAGGGGGCAAAGGGGTAAGCTATGACATGCAATACAAGTGCTTCCACTTGTTGATTCCTTTGCCATGCACAGGGTGGAAGAGGTTGCCCATTTGGTACCTCTAATTTGTAGGTCCTGATGTCTATGACAACCTCTAAATCAATTTTGGATGATTAGGAAAGGAAAATGGTAGGTATTGATTGCAATTTATCATGCCCTTTGACTTTTGAAGGGTTTGGTTCATGGTCGTTCCACCCAGAGATGGTTTCTGATGGTCGTCCCTGGGTGGGAAGATCATGAACTATGACCATCCGTAGGGGTATGACCATGGGTACATGATCCAAAACTTCCCAAAACTAAAGGAAACCTTCCCAAAAGTGTACGGGAGCCCTAATTTACCTTGTGGGGTTGCCCAACGAGGCCATATGATGTCGATAAAAGTGGTGCATAGTAGTCTTATCTGATTTACACGATTTTATTGTCTACAAATGCCCCTTTTTGATATACACTATGTGTAATAGAGCGCTGAAAAAAATAGATGACTAAATTATTAGATGATTGAGATCATTCATTAACCTAACCAAATTTAGATGCCTCTATTATGGAAATAGCATACATTCTTGGAATACTTGCTTTTGACAAAGATGAAGGATTGATTTTGGGTATACCTTTCAGTCATATTATAATGACAGTTGTAGGGGCTTAGGGTATACTCGGTATTGGTGCCTTGTTTCCTTGTAATACTTTACATGGGTGAATTCTCGAGGCTTCAAGGAGTTCAAGCCTTTGTTTTTTTGTATATGCTGATTGTTTACCCTAGCATGGGTTTGAAACTTTGTTGACATGGTAGGTTTGCCTTGACCCGTACTCTACCTTCCAACCTTTGGCCAAAATTATAGGTCTAACAATGATGTCCCTCACTAAATTAGTGGATATAAAGTTATCATTTGAACCATTGTCTAACAAAATTTGCATATCTTTACCAAAAAATTTCCCAGTAAACAAGAAAGGGGTAATTTATCCATCAAGTTTAGAATTACATGTGGATGCAAAGATCTTGTGAGTTGCTTCATCTGGAGCTTTTTGACATAAATAAACTCTATGGAGATATTTACTAGCATAATGACCTCCTCGACATACATAACATCTGTTTGGTGGAGCTTTATTTGATTTGTTACTATTTTTATTTTTGCCCAGAGACACTAAATCCTTGGTCCTATCTAGACCTGCTAGTTTTTGTTTCTATATTTTGGTGAATTCTTTACCCCCCCACTTGAAATTACCACTCTGGTAGTTAGACTTAATTTTTCCACCTTGCCTACCTTGCTCTTCTCCTTTGGGTTTCTTATTTTGATCTTTCTCACATTTCATAAACCTAATAAATTTTCATTTATTGAGTTCATCCTTTTATATATCTGATAGCTTCTGATGGTTAAAATATGCATTTCTAGTTTCCTGATTGGCTTCTTATTTTCTTGCCTAATCGAAGGCAACAGACAAGTTATTAGGGTTGTGCATATTTACCACAATCATGATTCAATAATGTAATCCCTGAATGAATTACTAAGCCCTAATTTCCTCATTAATTTCATATTGAGATGCATATTTTAGTAGCTGAATGAACTTTCGACGTAAATTAGAAAATTCTCTAAATTTCTCTACATAATATTGCTTAGTCAATAATCTATCCCCAAATTCCTTGATTTTTTTTTCCTATTTAAGGTGTGAAGCTTCAACTTTATGCCATCTCTTTTATGATTTCAACCAATCAATGGCTACCTAAGTCATATTCATAACTTCTAAAGCAGTCTTAGATTTAGAGGATAAAAATACTAAAGACAAATACGACTCTAGTTCATTGAGCCAATTTTCCATTAAATCTCCATCACCCTTACCATTAAACTTGGATATCATAACTTTTCTCAGGTTCCTATCAAACTCTTTACTCACCTTGGCCCTTCCAACACTGGTTCCATCAAATTATCTTATTACTTCCTTAGTCCTACCTAAACCAATGTCAATATCCCTAGTTAATTCCCCTATCACCCTTTATTGTTGGGTAATAAATTCTTGTTGTTGGGCCATATGGGTTTTATTTTGGGACATTTCATCCCATTGTTGTTCCATGTAATTTTGTAACATTTAAATAAATTTTACCATATTCTCCCCTTCCCTGATAGGTTTATTAGGAGGGGGTTAATTCCATTGTTTCATTATTATTTCACGCTGAGGGTCATCTCTTCTTAAACCTAACATTGGTCCCCTAGTAGGTATTTCGATGGTTTCTTCCTCACTACCTCCCCCATGATTTCTTGAAGATCCACCATGTAGCATTAGTGCCATATGACCTATAGGTGAAAGAGGTAATTTATTAGTTTAATTCAAATCCATAATCAGAGTCCAAAACTTATATCTACTTTTTCTCTAATACCATATGTAACAACCCATGTCTACTCACTTGGTTGTACCACTCTACCATATAGAACTAATATAACATAAATTTTTTATTATTTTTAATTTAACAATTTTTCTTATAGTTTTTCCTTCATGTTCATAACAAAAACACTTCACACATTATTCATCTATCATAAATTAATCTTAGCACAAACATATTACACCACTTTTGGGTTTTATATGGTTGCATACAATCACCCAAGTGGATGAGATCGACCATATATTGTAAATGTGCCGTTAGTGGAAGTGACTTGTCTTATTTAATGTCCTCATGTTCTGGCATGAGGGTCATTCCATGGTAGGGGTCATCCTATAGGTCTCTTAACACCTAGAGGGGTGATGCTTGCTTCCCAATTTCTTATCATTCTAAACCTTCAACTTATCGTCATACTTGTTCTTATACCAAATGAAAGGAAAATAATGTACTTATGCCTAGTGTCTAACTGATTTTCCTCTTCATGAATTCAGTTAGAGCCATATCAATACACTAGCATTGGACTTAATCCCTCATGCTCTTTATGACCCACATTAGTATATCCCATACCATACAATGAGGCTTAACCATATTGGTCCAAGATACACAAGATGTATCATAGTACTATCCTAGACGTAACCTAGAGAATGCATCCCATACCACCCTTAATTACCAGATCTGACCTAGTCATTTTACAATTGACCTTCTTGTCAGTCTACAGTTGCTCTAGGTATTGTTGTGTGCCTACCCACACCTCAAAATTTTTTGGGTGAATTCTGAGCATTCTTTATTCTCAATGCACAAATATATGTTTTGTTTAGGGCTTAACTATTACTAAATATCTTGCTTTCATACCCCATTAATCTCTTTCACTAAGGGTTTTCTATCCATCCTTACAAGCTACAGTTATCATATCAACATTATTTTCTCAAGAAAGCCTACAAACAATCCTAAGGTTCAAAGAAAAATAATCAAGGCAATACATAAAGATTTGGTTTCATTAAAACAAATACCATGATCAAATTGTTCTACCATATAGGTTTTTACCATCTCCAAAATTAATGTAAGTAAACAGATTTTAACTCAAACCCATCTATTTTTAACCCTATTCAAATAAAATCATAAGCATATATATATATACTCACCAATCAACGAATAGTCTTAACTCACTTGTTTTTAAATTAAGGATTTCAAGATAAGCTTCTTTTTATAAAGGAATATATCAAGAATTTTAATATGATTTACTAATTAAAACATACCTTCACTTTCATTCCCATCATGGTAGACAAAAAATTACCCTCTTAATAATTCCTAGGAAGGAATACAAAGTACTTAGTTTACCAATGTTAAATAAACCTTCTTAATGCATTCTATATAAACCTCTTGAGTTTTATAACACTCTTAAGTTTATCTCAAATAAAAAGGTTTGCTAGCCCCAACACGATAAAAAACATTGCATAAAGGTATTTATAATCATTATCGAAATAAGGGGTGTCACAACGTAGCTTTAATACAAATGCTTTTACATTGGATAATTCTTCTACGCTTACTAATTTTAAATAAGCCTTTCGGGAAGTAGTTTACACCAAAGACTAACTTATAGATAAAAATATGTGCATTGCCTCTTTCATACCTCTAATAATGTAACCAAATCCTTATATATTTATATTGACAACATAACCAATCATATTTAAGATGTCACCAGAGTAAATAGCACCATAACATATGATATAATTTAATTTATTTACACTAACAATGAATGCATAAATAAATTATTCCATCAAAAGTAAACATGTAACATAATCCAACATGCACAGTAATTGAGACTTTGGATTAAAATCATAAATATGGTAATATTTCCTCTTTGAATGGATATAACATAGAACACAATATATATTTTCATTAAAATTTAATATGCCTTAAACAGAACTCAACTTTATCCTAACTTAGACACCATGCTCAAGGTAAGAAAATACATGTCATAGGATTTTCTAAACCACTAATCTATCAAAGTCCACCTACTATAAATTGATGAGGTCCATACTCAGGTAACATTAGGCTTTCAAATTCTATCAAATACAATAAGGAATTCAACATCGGATCAGGTGTATTCTAACACTGTACCCCTCAATACAAGCATGACCAAAGTATTTATTTTTAACACAAATCATATGTTAGTGAATATTTGCAAATAGATTAACTGTTAACATATTTTAACCATACATCTCAATGGCTACCAAAATTCGTTTAGCTGCTACCACCATGGCTAGCATTTTCTATGTTATTGCTAAAACTTCACTCGATGGTTGAGATGGTTCGAAGCTTAGGGATAATGGGATCTGATTCTAGCTTTGATTCACATCAATGCAATTATAATACATGTATCATACTTTCACACAAATGTTCACTTAAAATTCACACAAAATTCTATAACACTTAATGCATGTAATTCCCTTTCAACATTTTTTTTTATTTTCTGGATAATGACAACATTCAAAATCCTATCAAACATACATCTAATTAAGAAAAACATGAGGCATTCACACCAGAGCACACTTATATTTGCTTCTTCCATTTTTTTTTCACATAGGGAAGACATTAATATCAACAGTCTACCTTAACATAGCTACCACCATTTTATTTTCACACAGAAGAACAATACATTCCAGTCCAACGTCATTTCTCTTTAAAAAAAAATTCAAAAAACAAGGAATAATAATTCATTTGGAATGATCTACCTGTAATTCTTCGTGCAACTTACCTTTTCTCCAAAAGTTATTTGATGCTTCTAGTTTCTTTTGAAAAACGTTTACCATCGTCCTCCCTTTGATTTTTCCTTTGTTCCTTTGTTTTCCCTTTCTTTTCTACTATGTTCAATAAAGTTATTTTTTTATCATCCCTCTTCCTCCCTTATTGGTTTTTAGTTATGGAGAAGTTTACTCCATTAATGCAACTAATACCTTACACAAAAATAGTTGGATTAGCCGCTATTCTTCCACGATCACAATTCCATTATGGAGAAAAACAAGCCTTTTTAATTTACATCTTTGCTATCATTTAACATAGCTAGAATCACTAGTATTAAAATATATCAAATATAACATTTACCTATTATTTTAAGCATTGGACGTCCACAAGAAAAATATTTGCACTCGGACCTCTTAAACCATGCGTTCACACATTTATTTTTATAACTAGTTAATATGTATTTTGCATGTAAATAAAATAATCAGTGGCTCCCATCATCATCACTACTCAACCAATGCAACACTCAATAAAACATAAAATCTACATGATATGCATGCATGCGAGTGCCCATGTACTCACGAGCTGAATCATCACTTCCCATATTACCTTTTTTGTCAACTAACTTTCTTTCCTCGATAACTTTGAACCTGGTCCTACATTCACAGTAACTATCAATAGTACCATAATTAACAAGAAAAGATGGAGTTAATACCAGTTAAATTATATATAAATATCTGTGTGAGGTGGGTCATTACATTCTCCTCCACTTAAGACAAACGTAGTCCGTGTATTTTATACAAAATAAAACAAGAAGTATCTTGCATATGAATTTAGCAAATTCCAAAGTAATTGAAATAATCCAATTTTTCCATTAATTAAATTTATCAAAAAAACATAATTGTTCTCATTTGGCATATATATAGATCATATAACATGTAATATTGTTTCCATTCAAAACATATATCATCACATGACCAAAACCATAAAATTTTAAGTTTTACATATCACACTCAATTTAATCTAATCAATAACTCAAACCAACCTGATTTACTCTACACAATATTAAGTCATATGTCTCATTGCAAATATACATATATCATCAAATCACATGAAATTTTTTTTAAGACAAAAAAAAAGTCTAGATCTACTCAATTTTTTTTGCTGCATATCTACTATGTTCTTCGACATGGCATTTTTCTGAGTAGTGGTCCCACTAGACTCAACATTACCCGATAATCCTCTTCCTCAAGTTATTGGTTCTAAAACCAAGTATGCGAATATGTTGAATTTACATTTTGAGAGGGTTGATAATCTGCAATATAGACACATCCAAGACATGAGTGGGATCAAAAATATATTTTCTAAATAGGGACACATGGAATACATTTTAATTTTTGGATAGGCTTGGTGGTAGAGCAAGTATGTAAGTAACATGGCTTACCCTAACCACAATTTCAAATGGACCTACATATATGGAGTTCAATTTAGTATATTTTATTAAAAAATTTATTGGTTTCACCCTTATGAATACCCTATCTCCCACAAAATATTCCCTTTGTGTCCTTTGAAGGTCCGCACAGCTCTTCTGGTGATCTGTGACCTCTTTCAACCACTACTAAATTCTTTTTAACTGTTATTCCATTTTTTTTTATCATTTTTGGTTCGATCACTACCTAATATTTTGGATTATCCCAAGTTAAGGAAGTTCGGTACATACTTCCATAAAGAGCTCTGAAAGGTACCATACCTAGTGATGCATGATAATTTTTATTAGAATCAAACTCCACTAGGAATAAATAATCTTCCCACTTAACATGTTGATCCATGTAGTACATTATTAACATATCTTACAATACTTGGTTTACTCTTTCAGTATACCCATCAGTCTCAGGATGATATGCATTACTGATATTTAATTTGGTTCCCAATACCTCATGCATTGCTTGCCAAAATTTAGAGGTAAAATGAGAGTCTCTATCAGGTATTATAACCTCTAGCAAACCATGCAGTCTTACCACTTGCCTGGTAAACTTACTTGCTACGGCAAGAGCGTCATCTTGCACATTGCCTAGTATAAAATGTGCTACTTTGGTTAGCTTATCCACTATTACTATTATTGTGTCATGTCTAAACCTTGTTTTAGGCAATCCCACTATAAAATCCATTGATATCACTTGCCATTTTTGCGTTGGTATCTCATGTAGGTATAGATTTCCAGCTGGATGTAAATGTTTTGCTTTCACATTTTGACACTCTAAGCATCTAGACACATAATAAGTGATATATTTTTTCATACCTGGCCTCAAATAAGTTTTTCTAAAATTATCACACATTTTTGTTCCTCCCAGATGTGTCAAATAAGGTGTATTATGCGCTCCCTTTAAAATTATTTCTTTCATCCCACCAAAGCTTGGAACTACCAATCTATTCTTATAAAGTAGTAAATCATATTTGACCACAAAGTCTGTAACCTTTCTAGGTTCATTTGAACCTTACAAGATAGAAATAGTTCATATTTTACTTGCATTAATTTAATTTTATCTAATAGATCATAGTAACATTTTCAAAGTAACAATACACCCTCCAACTCAGTGCATCTGCGACCTTATTATCCTTACCCTTGATATACTCAATACCAAATTTGTACTTAGCTAAAAATTCCATTGAGCATCTTTGTCAAGCATTCAACAAGGGTAGGGTGATGTACCTAAGACTCTTCTGATCTATTTTCAATTTAAATGGTTTTCTGAGCAAATAATGTATCCAAATTTGTAAGGCATAAACTATTGTTGCCAACTCCAAATCATGAGTGGCATAATTAACCTCATGCCTTTTATGTTTCTTTGACTCATAGGCAATAACCATATCACCTTGGGTCAAAACACCTCCTAACCCTTCAATTGATACATTTGTACATACCGTATATTGCTTAGTAGGATCAAGTAATTGCAATATTGGTGCAGATATCAAGCAATGTTTCAAAAATTGAAAAGCTTCCTCACATTGTTCTGTTATTTTAAAGGCTTTACATTTTATTTGAAGATTTATAATTGTTTGGGTGATTCTTAAAAATCATTTGACAAATCTCCTATAATATCCTGCAATACCCATAAAAATTCACTCTTTTGTCACACTAGTAGGTGTTGGCCACTCAATTATTGCTTCAATGTTCAATGTTCTTGGTATCTACTGCAATCCCTTCTACAAAGACAATATGACCCAAATACTGTACTTGCAGGGTGCAAAAATCATATTTTTATAGCTTTCTATAAAGTTGATTCTCTCTCAAAATTCCAAGTATAGTTATCATATGCTAAGCATGTTCCTCCTTGCTCTTGGAATAGATCAAAATATCATCTAAAAACACAAGTACAAACTAGTCCACTTGCTCTCTAAATACACTATTCATGAGATTTATGAATGCAACTAGGTCATTAGTCAGCCCAAAAGGTAGAACAATAAACTCAAAATATCCATACCTTATTCTAAATGTTGTTTTAGAGGTGTATTCTTCACGTATTTGCAACTGATGATAGCCAGATCTCAAGTCTATCTTTGAGAAGATAGTTGCTCCTTTTAGTTGGTCAAATAAATCATCAATTCTAGGTAATGGGTACCTATTCTTAATAGTTACCTTATTTAGCATTAAATAATCAATGCACATCCTCATGGTACCATATTTTTCTTAACAAAAAAAATAGGAGCACCCCAAGGTGATACACTTGGCTTAATTAACCCTTTTTCGAGCAAATTTTGAAATTGCATTTTGAGCTCTTGTAGCTCAATATGAGTCATCCTATATGGTGCCCTTGCAATAGGTGTTGCCTCGGGTAGCAACTCTATTGAAAAATCAAATTCTCTCAAAGGAGGTAATCCAAGTAGATCCTCAACAAACACATCCCTAAACTCTTCTAGTATTGGATGTTTCTGGAAAAGATCAGATTCATATTTTGAATCCTCTTTCCTATTTATTTGAACTATAAAGACCATCCCATTTTTATTAATTACTTTCTTTATCTACATTTCAGGCAATAAATGTGGTTTAACTTCACTTCAACCACAACAAATTCGAACTTTTTGATTAGACTCATCCATATATTCTACCCATATTTCTTCAAAATTTAGAAAATATTTATTCTCTTTCAACCAAAAAACCCCTAAAACAATATCAAATGCATGCAAAGTTACCACATACATATGCCAATTAGTTTTTCCTTATGGTAAAGTAACGTGGGGTAAAAAAAACATTTGTTGACTTGGTAGGTTTACCCTGACTCGCACTCTGCCTTCCAACATTTGGCTAAAAATCCAGATCTAACAATGATGTCCCTCACTAACTTAGTGGATATAAAGCTGTCAGTTGAACCACTATCTAACAAAATTTGCACTTATTTGCCAAAAAAAATTCCCATTAAACAAGAAAGGGGTAATTTATACATAAAGTTTAGAATTACCTATGGTTCTAAAGATATTATGAGCTACTTCATCTAGAGCTTTCTGATGTAAATCAGCTCTATGGGGACATTTACTAGCATAATAAGCTCCTCGACATACATAACTTCCATTTGGTGGAGCTTTATATAATCTATTACTATTATCATTTCTGCCTAAAGACATTGAATCCTTGGTCCTATCTAGACCTGTTGGTCTCTCTTCTTATCTTTTAGTAAATTCTTTACCATCCCACTTGAACTTACCACTCTGGTAGTTAGACTTATTTTTGTTTCCTTGCCTACCTTGCTATCCTCCTTTGGGTTTCTTATTTTGATATTTCCCCCATTTCATAAACCCAACACATTTTAATTTCCTGAGTTCATCCTTTTCTTTCTCTAATAGAATCTGATAGCTAAAATATGCTTTTCTAGTTTCCTTATTGGCTTCTTATTTTCTCACTAAATCAAAGGCAACAGACAAGTTGTCAGTGTTGTGCATATTTACCATCATCATGATTCTATGATGTAATCCTAGAATAAAATTTCGAGTCTTCATTTCCTTAGTACTTTCATATTGAGACATATATTTTTAGTAACTGAAAGAACTTTTGGTGATATTCACACACTGACACATTTTCCTGATGCAAATTAAAAAATTCTCCAAATTTCTCTACATAATATTGCTTAGTCAAGAATCTATTCCTAACTTCCATGACAAACATTTCCTATTTGAGGTCTGAAGCTTCAACTTTATGCCCTCTATTATATGATTTCCACAAATCAAGGGAGACCTCAATCATATTCATAATTGTTAAGGAAATTTTAGGCTCATAGGATAAAACTACTAAAGAGAAATATGAATCTAGTTCATTTAGCCAATTTTCCACTAAATCTCCATCATCCTTTTCATTGAATTTGGATATCACAACCTTTCTCAGGTTCCTATCCATTTCTTTACTCACCCTGGCCATTTCGACATAGGTTCCATTAGGTTATTTTGTTACTTCTTCAGTCCTACCTAAACCAATGTCTCTATCCCTAGTTAATTCCTCTATCGCCATTTGTTGTTGGGTAATAAATTCTTGCTTCTAGGTCATATGGGTTTTCTGTTGGGCCATTTCATCCCTTTGTTGTTCCACGTGAGTTTGTAATATTTTAACAAATTTTGCAAGATTCTCCCCTTCCCTGATAGGTTCATTAGAATGGGGTTCATTCAATCATTTCATCCTTCTTTCATGCTATGGTCCTTCTCGTCTTAAACTTGACCTTGGTCCTCTAGTAGGTCTTTTGGTGGTTTCTTCCTCCCTACCTCCCATAGGATTTCTTGAAGATCCACCATGTAGAATTCATACCATCTGATTTGTAGGTGAAAGAGGTAATTTATTAGTTTAATTAAAATCCACAATCATAGTCCACAACTCAAATCTACTTTTTATTTGATAACATATGTAGCAACCCAAGTCTGCTCACATATAGAACACATATAGCATAAAGTTTTTTTATTTTTAGTTTAACAATTTTACTTATAGTTTTACCTTCATGTTCATAGCAAACATACTTCACCCATTAATCATTTATCATAAATTTTATCTTAGCATAGGTATATTACACCACTTTTGGGTTCAAGACTATTGTAGACAATCACCCAAGTGGATGAGATCGACCATATCCCGTAAAGGTGCCATTAGTGGAATTGACTTGTCTCATTTAATGTCCTCATTTTCTAGCATGAGGGTCATTCCATGGTAGGGGTTATCCTCTAGGGCCCATAACACCTAGAGGGGGGATGCTTGCTTCCCTATTCCTTATCATTTTGAACCTTCGACTTATCATCGTACTTGTTCTTATACCGAATGAAAGGAAAATAGTGTACTTATACCTAGTGTCTAATTGATTGTCCTCTTCATGGAGTCAGTTAGAGCCATGCCAATACACTGGCCTTGGACTTAATCCCTCATGCTATTTATGACCCACGTTAGTATGTCCCATACCATACAACGAGGCTTAACCATATTGGTCTAAGATACATGGGATCTATCATAGTACTATCCTAGACACAACCTAGAGAAGGCATCCCATATCACCCCTCATTACCAGAACTGGCCTAGTCATTTTACAATTGTCCTTCTTATTAGTCTAAAGTTTCTCTAGGTATTTTTGTGTGCCTACCCACACCCCAATAGTATTTGGGTGAATTTTGAGCATTCTTTATTCTCAATGTGCAATTATATGTTTTGTTTAGGGCTTCACAACTATTACTAAATGTCTTGCTTTCATACCCCATTAATATATTTCACTAAGGGTTTTATATCCATCCTTACAAGCTAGATTTATCATATCAACATTATCTTCTCAAGAGAGCCTACAAGCAATCCTAAGGTTTGGAGAAAAATAATCAAGGGAATACATACATATTTGCTTTCAATAAAATAAATACCATGAGCAAATTGTTCTACCCTATGGGTTTTTACTATCTCCAAAATTAAAGTAAGTAAATAGATTTTAACTCAAAACCCATCTATTTTTAACCCTATACAAATAAAAGCATAAGCATATAAATATACTCATCAATCAAAAAATAGTCTTAACTCATTTGTTTTTAACTTAAGGATTTCAGAATAAGCTTCTTTTTATAAAAAAAAATATCAAGAAATTTAATATGATTTACTAAATGAAACATACCCTCACTTTCATTCCCAACACGGTAGCCGACAAACCACCCTCTCAATACTTCTAAGAAAGGAATACAAAGTACTGGGTTTACCAATGTTAAATAAACCTTCTTAATGCATTTGATATAAACCTCTTGAGTTTTATAACACACTTAAGTTTATCTCAAATAAAAAGGTGCGCTAGCCCCAACACGACAAAAGACACGGCATAAAGGTGTTTATACTCATTATCCAAACAAGGAAGCCACAACCAATTGCCTTTGCATCATCTACTCAGGATGACTTGACATTCAAAAGGGGTATGATAGCATAGCTTTAATACAAATGCTTTTATGTTGGATAATTATTCTATGCTTACTACTTCTAATTAAGCCTTTCGACAAGTAGTTTACACAAAAGACTAACTTAGAGATAAAAAGATGCGCTCTACCTTTTTCACACCTCTAATACTGTATCATAATCCTCATATATTTATATTGAGAGCATAATTGATCAGATTTAAGATGTTAAAAGAGAGTAAATAGCACCATCACTTACGGTATAATTTAATTTCTTTACACTAGCAATGAATGCATAAATAAATTATTCCACCAAAAGTAAACACGTTACATAATACAACATGCACAATAATTGAGCCTTTGGATTAAAATCATAAAAATGGTAATATTTCCTCTTTGAATGGATATAACATAAAACATAGTATATATTTTCATTAAAATTCAAGACACCTTAAATAAAACTCAACATTATCCTCACTTAGACACACTGCTCAAAGGTAAGGAAAGACATGCCACAAGATTTTTTTAACCACTAATCTATCAAATTCCACCTACTACAAATTGATGAGGTCCATACTCAAGTAACATTAAGCTTTTAAATTCTATCAAATACAATAAGGAATTCAACATCAGAACGGGTGTATTCTAACACTGTACCCATCAATACAATAATTACCAAAGTATTTATGTTTAACACAAATCATCCATTGATGAATATTTATGAATATCTTGATTGTTATCATATTTTGACCTGACATCTCGGTGACTACAAACTTCCTTCAGCTACTACCACCATGGCTGGCCTTTTCCATGCTATTGCTGAAACTTCACTCTTTGGTTGAGATGATTATAAGCTTAGGGATAATGGGATCAGATTCTAACTCTTCTCCACATGAATACAATTCTAATACATGCAACATACTTTCACACAAATGTTCACTCGAAATCACACAATATTCTATAACACTTAATGCATGTAATTCTCTTTCAACATTTTTTCTTTTTTCGGATAATGACAACATTCAAAATCTTGACAAACATACATTGCTTTCATACCAAATAACACTTATATTTGCTTCTTCAATTTCATTTTCACATGGGGAATACATTACTATCAACAGTGTACCTTAACATAGCTACCACCATTTCATTTTCACATAGGAGAACAATACATTCCAGTCCAACATAATTTTTTTTTTTTAAATTAAAAAACAAGCAAGAGTAATTCATTTGGAACGATCTATCTGGAATCCTTCGTGCAACTTCTCTTTTTCTCAAAAAGTTATATGATGCTTTCATTTTCTTTCCAAAAATTTTTAGCACTATCCTCCATCTGATTTCTCCTCCGTTCATTTATTTTCCCTTTCTTTTCCACTATGTTCAACAAAGTTATTTTTTAATAATCCCTCTCCCTCCCTTATTAGTTCTCATTTATGGAGTAGGTTACACCATCATTAATGCAACTAACACCTTACACAAAAATAGTTGGGTTGGCTACTATTCTTCCACGATCACAATTCCATGATGGAGAAAAACAAGCCATTTTAATTTACATATTTGCTATCATTTAACATAGCTCAAATCACTAGTATTAAAATATTTCAAATATAACATTTACCTATTCTTTTAAGCATTGGACATCCACAAGAAAAACATTTGCACTTGAACCTCTTAAACCATGCATTCACACATTTATTTGCATAACTAGTTAATATCTATTTTTCTTTAAATTAAAAACTATATGCATATAAATAAAATAATTAGTGGCTCCCATCATCATCACCACTCAACCAATGCAACACTCAATCAAACATAAAATCTACATGATATGCATGCATGTGAGCATCCATGTACTCGTGAGTCGAATCATCACTTCCCATATTACCTTTTCTATTGACTAACTTTCTTTCCTCGACGACTTTGAACCTGGTCCTGCATTCACAGTAGCTATCAACAGTACCATAATTCACAAGAAAAGGTGGAGTTATTACCAATTTACTTATCTACCAATATTTGTGTGAGGTGGGTCGTTACATCCTCCTCCACTTAGGAAAAACACAATCCTTATATTTTATGCAAAATAAAACAAGAAGTATCTTGCATAAGAATTTAGCAAATGCCAAAGTAATTCAAATAATCCATATTTTCCATTCATTGAATTCATCAAAAAATCATAATTGTTCTCATTTGGCATATATCTAGATCATATAACATGTAATATTTTTTTCATTCAAAACATATATCATCACATGATCTATAAGTTTAAGTTTTACATATCACATTCAAGTTACTCTACTCAATAACTCAAACCAACCTGATTTACTCTACATAGTATCTAGTCATATTTTTGATTACAAATATACATATATCATCAAATCACATGAAAGTTTTGTTTTAAGATTAAAAAAATAAAGAAGTTTAGATCTACTCAAACAAGTAAGGAAACTACTACTGCATATATGCCACATTCTCTCACATGGTATTTTTGTCTAAGTAGTGGTCCCACTAGACTCGACATTGCTCAATATTCCTCTTTCTCAAGTTCTTGGTTCTAAAACCAAGTATGCAAACAGGTCAAATTTCAATTTTGAGTGGGTCAGTCATCTATAATTTAGACACATCCAAGACATGAGTGGGATCATAAATATATTTTCTAAAGAGGGACACATGGAAGACATTGTGAATTTTGGACAGGCTTGGTGGTAGAGCAAGTCTATAAGCAACAGGACTTATCCTAGCCATAATCTCAAATGGACCTACATATCTGGAGTCCAGTTTAGAATATTTTATTGAAATTTTAGTTGGTTTCACCCTTAAGAATACCCTATCTCCCATAGAATATTCCCTCGGTGTCCTTTTAAGGTCTACGTAGCTCTTCTAGTGATCTACGACCTCTTTCAACTTCTATTGAATTCTTTTTAATTGCTCTTCCATTTATTTTATAATTTCTAGTCTGATCACTACCCGATATTTTGGATTATCCCAAGTTAAGGGAGTTTGACACCTCCTTCCATAAAGGGCTTCAAAAGGTGCCATACCTAGTGATGCATGATAACTATTATTATAAACAATATCCACTAGGAATAAATAATCTTCCCACTTAACATGTTGATCCATGTAGTACATTCTTAACATATCTTCCAATACCTGGTTTACTCTTTCAGTCTGTCCATCAGTCTCAAGATGATATGCAGTACTAATATTCAATTTGGTTCCCAATACCTCATGTATTGCTTGCCAAAATTTTGAGGTAAAATAAGTCTCTATCAGATATTATGACCTTTGGAAAACCATGCAGTCTTACCACTTCCCTAGCAAACTTACTTGCTACTGCAAGAGCATCATCTTACATATTATCTGGTATAAAATGTGCTATTTTGGTTAGCTTATCCACTATTACCAAGATTGCATCATGCCTAAACCTTGTTTTAGGCAATCCCACTATAAAATCCATTGATACCACTTGCCATTTTTGCATTGGTATCTCATGTGGGTATAACTTTCCATTTGTATGTAAACATTATGCTTTCACTTTTGGAAACTTTAAGCATCTAGCCACATAATTAGTTATATATTTTTTCTTACCTGGCCAGAAATAGGTTTTTTCTTAAATTCTCATGCATTTATGTTCCTCCTGAATGTTCCGAGTAAGGCGTATTATGCGCTTCCTATAAGATTGTTTCTTTCATCCCACTAGAGCTTGGGACTACCAATCTATTCTTATAAAGTAGTAGATAATATCTGACCACAAAGTATGTAACCTTTCTAGATTCTTTCTTAATCTAAACCTTACATGATTGATCGAATTCATGTTTTTCTTGCATTAATTTAATTTGGTCTAACAGGTCATATTGATGTTTTTTCAAAGCATCAATGTGCCCTCTCCTACTCAACATGTCTTTGACCTTATTCTCCTTAACATTGATATACTCAATTCCAAGTTCATACTGAGTTAAGAATTCAATTCAAAATCTTTGTCGAGCATTCAAAAAGGGTTGGATGAATATGTACCTAACACTCTCATGATCTATTTTCAATTCAAATGGTTTTCCCAGTAAGTAATATCTCCAAATTTTTAAGGCATGAACTACTGTTGCCAACTCCAAATAATGAGTAGCGTAATTAACCTGCTGTATTTTAAATTTAGCGAACTCATAGGAAATAACCACATCACCTTGGATCAAAACTCCCTATAACCCTTAAATTGATGCATTTTTGCATATTGTATACTATTTATTAGGATCAGGTAATTGCAATATTGGTGCAGATATCAAACAATGTTTCAAAACTTGAAAAACTTCCTCACATTGTTTTGTCCTTTTAAATGCTTTACCTTTTCTTTGAATATTTGTAATTAGTTGGGTGATTCCTGAAAATCCTTTGAAAAATATCCTATAATATCCTACAATACCCATAAAAATTCACACTCTGTCACACTAGTAGGTTTAGGCCACTCAATTATTGCTTCAATTTTATTGGGATCTACTGCAATCCCTTTTGTGGAGATAATATGACCCAAATACTATACTTGTAGGGTGTAAAACTCACATTTTGATAGCTTTCCATAAAGTTGATTCTTTCTCAGAATCCCAAGTATAGTTCTCATATGCTGATCATGTTCCTCCTTGCTCTTGGAATAGATCAAAATATCATCCAAAAACACAAGTACAAACTGGTCCAGCTACTCTCTAAATACAGTATTCATGAGATTCATGAACACATTTAGGGCATTAGTTATCCCAAAAGGTAGAATAATAAACTTAAAATATCCATACCTTGTTCTAAATGTTGTTTTAGAGGTGCATTCTTCATGTATTTGCAATTGATGATAGCCAGATCTCAAGTCTATCTTTGAGAAGATAGTTGTCCCTCTTAGTTGGTCAAAAAAATCATCAATTATAGGTAACGAGTACCTATTATTACAGTTACCTTATTTAGTATTCAATAATCAATGCACATACTCAAGGTACCATCCTTTTTCTTAACAAATGGAAGAGGAGCAACCGAGGGCGATACACTTGGCTTAATTAACCCTTTTATGAGAAAATCTTGGAGTTGCATTTTCAGATCTTGTAGCTCGATAGGAGTAATCATATATGATGCCCTTGAAATAGGTGCTACCCTAGGTAGAAACTCTATTGAAAAATAAAATTCCCTCTAAGGAGGTAATCCAGGTAGATCCTTAGGAAATGCATCCCTAAACTCTTCTAGTATTAGATGTTTCTGGAGAAGATTAGATTCCTCTTTTGACTCATCTTTCCTATTTATTTTAACTATAAAGACCATCCTCATTTTTTAAAATACTTTCTTTATCTACATTGCAAACAATAAATGTGGTTTAACTTAACTTTGACCACTGTAAATATTGACTTTTTGATTAGATTGCTTCATATATTCTATGCATATTTCTTCAAAATTTAGAAGAGCTTTATGCGATTTCAACAAATCAACCCCTATAATGATATCAAATGCATGCAAAGGTGCCACATACAGATGCCAATTAGTTTTTCCTTGTGGTAAATTAATGTGGGGGTCAAACAGACATTGGTTGACTTGGTAGGTTTACCCTGACCCATACTCTACCTTCCAACCTTTGGCCAAAAATCTAGGTCTAATATTGATATCCCTTACTAACTTAGTGGATATAAAGTTGTTAGTTGAACCACTGTCTAACAAAATTTGAACATCTTTGCCAAAAAAAAATCCATTATTAAATAAAGGGGTAATTTTTCTATCAAGTTTAAAATTACCTATGGCTGCAAAGATCATGTGAGTTGCTTCATATGGAGCTTTCTGACATAAATAAGCTCTATGGAGACATTTACTAGCATAATGATCTCCTCGACATACATAAAATTTGTTTGGTGGAGCTTTATCTGATCTATTACTATTATCATTTTTGCCCGAATACACTGAATTCTTGGTCCTATATAGACCTGTTGGTTTTATTGTTCTTGTCTTTTGGTAAATTCTTTACCATCCCGCTTGAACTTACCACTCTGGTAGTTAGACTTATTTTTGCTGCCTTACCTACCTTGCTATCCTCCTTTGGGTTTCTTATTTTGATATTTCTTCCATTTCATAAACCCAACACTTTTTCATTTCCTGAGTTTGTCCTGTTATTTCTCTAATAGCTTCTGATAGTTAAAATATGTTTTTCTAGTTTCTTGATTGGCTTCTTCTTTTCTCATCAAATCAAAGGCAACAGGCAAGTTTTCAGGGTTGTGCATATTTACCACCATCATGATTCTAGGATGTAATCCCAGAATAAATTTTGAGCCTTCATTTCCTCATTACTTTTATATTGAGACACATATTTTCAGTAAATGAATGAACTTTTGGTGATACTCAAGCACTGACACATTTTCTTGATGTAATTTAGAAAATTATACAAATTTCTCTACATAATCTTGCTTAGTCAAGAATCTATCCTTAAATTCCTTAACAAACTTTTTCTATTTGATGTATGAAGCTTCAACATTATGCCCTCTCTTATATGATTTCCATCAATCAAGGGTTACCTCATTCATATTCATAATTGCTAAAGCAGTATTAGATTCAGAGGATAAAAATACTAAAGAGAAATACGAATCTAGTTCATTTAGCCAGTATTTCGTTGAATCTCCATCACCCTTTCCATTGAACTTGCATATCACAACCTTTCTCAGGTTCCTATCCATTTATTTACTCACCCTGGATCTTCCAACACTGCTTCCTTCAGGTTCTCTTGTTACTTCTTCAGTCTTGCCTAAACTAATGTCTCTATCCCTATTTAATTCCTCTATCAGACTTTGTTGCTAGGTAATAAATTCTTGTTGTTGGGCCATATGAGTTTTATGTTGGAAATTTCATCCCTTTGTTTTTCCATATGAGTTTGTAACTCTTGAACAAATTTTACAAGATTCTTCTCTTCCTTTACAGGTTCATTAGGAGGGGGTTCATTCAATCGTATCACCCTTCTTTCATGCTTAGGGTCTTCTCGTATTAAAACTAATATTGGTTCCCTAGTAGGTATTTCGGTGGTTTCTTCCTCCCTACCTCCCATAGGATTTCCTGAAGATCCACCACATAGCATTCATACCATCTAACTTGTAGGTGAAAGAGGTAATTTATTACTTTAATTCAAATCCATAATTAGAGTCCACAACTCAGATCTACTTTTGCTCTGATACGATATGTAACAACCCAAGTTTGCTAGCTTGGTTGTACCACTCTACCATCTAGAACGAATATAGCATAAAGTTTTTATTTATTTTTAGATTAAAAATTTTACTTATAGTTTTGCATTCATGTTCATAGCAAACATAACCCTTTAATCACCTATCATAGATTTATATTAGCATAGACATATCACACCACTTTTGGGTTCTAGACTATTGCAAACAATTACCCAAGTGGACGAGATAGGACATATCTCGTAAAGGTGCCATTAGTTGGAGTGACTTATCTCATTTAATGTCCTCGTGTTCTGGCATGAGGGTCATTCCATGACAGGGGTTATCCTCTAGGGCCCATAACACCTAGAGGGGGGATGCTTGCTTCCAAATTCCTTATCATTTTGAACCTTTGACTTAACGTCGTACTTGTTATTATACCGAATGAAGGGAAAATATCGTACTTATGCCTAGTGTCTAATTGATTGTTCTCTTCATGGATTCAGTTAGAGCCATGTCAATACACTAACCTTAGAATTAATCTCTCATGTTATTAATGACCCACGTTAGTATATCCTATACCATACAATGAGGATTAACCAGCTTGGTCCAAGATACACGAGATCTATCACAATACTATCCTAGACACAACCTAGAGAAGGCATCCCATACCGCCCCTCGTTACCATACCTGACCTAGTCATTTTCCTATAGATATTATTGTTAGTCTATAGTTTCTCTAGGTATTGTTGTGTGTCTACCCACATCGCAATAATTTTTGGGTGAATTTCGAGCATTCTTTATTCTCAATGCACAATTATATGTTTTGTTTAGGGCTTCACAACTATTACTAAATGTCTTGCTTTCATACCCCATTAATCTCTTTCACTAAGGGTTTTTCTATCCATCCTTACAAGCTAAAGTTATCATATCAACATTGTATTCTCAAGAGACCCTAAAAGAAATCCTAAGGTTTGTAGAAAAATAATCATGGTAATACATAAATATTTACTTTCATTAAAACAAATACCATGAGCAAATTGTTCTACACTATGGGTTTTTACTATCTCCAAAATTAAAGTGAGTAAATTGATTTTAAATCAAACCCATCTATTTTTAACCCTATTCAAATAAAATTATAAGCATATAAATATACTCATCAATCAATGAATAGTCTTAACTAACTTGTTTTTAAATTAAGGATTTCAAGATAAGCTTCTTTTTATATAACAATATATCAAAAGCTTTAATATGATTTACTAATTAAAACATACCTTCATTTTCATTCCCATCACAGTAGCTGACAAACTACCCTCTCAATACTTCCAAGGAAGGAATACAAAGTACTGGGTTTACCAATGTTAAATAAACCTTCTTAATGCATTTGATATAAACCTCTTGAGTTTTATAGCACACTTAAGTTTATCTCAAATAAAAATGTGCGCTAGCCCCAACATGACAAAAGACACAAAAAAAAGGTATTTATACTCATTATCCATACAAGGAACCCACAACTAATTGTCTTCGCATCATCCAATTAGGACTACTTGACACTCCAAAGGGGTGTCACAACATATCTTTAATACAAATGCTTTTATGTTGGATAATTCTTCTACTTCTAACTAAGCCTTTCGGCAAGTAGTTTACACAAAGGACTAACTTAGAGATAAAAAGATGTGCATTGCCTCTTTCACACCTCTAATACTGTAGCCAAATATTTATATACTTATATTGAGAGCATAACTGATCATATTTAAGACATTAAACCAGAGTAAATAGCACCATCACTTATGGTATAATTTAATTTCTTTAACCAAAGTAAATAGCACCATCACTTACGGTATAATTTAATTGCTTTACACTAGCAATGAATGCATAAATAAATTACTCCATTAAAAGTAAACACATTACATTGTCCAACATGCAAAGTAATTGAGCCTTTGGATTAAAATCATAAACATGGTAATATTTCCTCTTTGAATGGATATAACATAAAACATAGTATATATTTAAGATGCCTTAAACAGAACTCAACTTTGTCCTCACTTAGACACCCTGCTCAAGGTAAAGAAATACACGTCACAGGATTTTTTTAACCGCTAGTCTATCAAATTCCACCTGCTACAAATTGATGAGGTCCATACTTAGGTAACATTAGGCTTTTCGATTCTATCAAATACAATAAGGAATTCAACACTGAACCGGGTATATTCTAACATTGTACCCCTCAATACAAGCATGGCTAAAGTATTTATGTTTAACACAAATCATCTGTCGGTGAATATTTATGAATAGCTTTATTGTTATCATATTTTAACCAGATGTCTCGACACCTACCAAACTTCCTTCGATTCCTACCACCATGGTTGGCCTTTTCCATGCTATTGCTGAAACTTCACTCTTTGGCTGAGATGATTCGAAGCTTAGGGATAATGGGATCAGATTTTGGCTCTTCTTCACATGAATGCAATTCTAATACATGCAACATACTTTCACACAAATGTTCACTCGAAATCACACAATATTCTATAACACTTAATGCATGTAATTTCCTTTCAATATTTTCTCATTTTTGGATAATGATAATATTCAAAATCCTGACAAACATACATCTAATTATGAACAACATGAAGCATTCACACCAAAGCACACTTATTTTTGCTTCTTCCATTTTATTTTCACATAGGGAAGACATTAATATCAATAGTGTACCTTAACATAGCTACCACCATTTCATTTTCACACAAGAGAACAATACATTCTAGTCCAAAGTAATTTCTCTTTTTTTAAAAAGAATTCAAAAAACAAGCAAGAGTAATTCATTTGGAACAATCTACCTGAAATCCTTCGTGCAACTTCCCTTTTCCCCAAAAGCTATCCAACGCTTCCAGTTTCTTTCTAAAAATGTTTACCATTGTGCTCCCTTTGATTTATCTTTCGTTCCTCTATTTTCCCTTTCTTTTCCACTACGTTCAACAAAATTATTTTTTAATCATCCCTCTCCCTCCCTTATGTGTTCTCAGTTATGGAGAAGGCTACTCCATCATTAATGCAACTAACACCTTACACAAAAATAGTTGGGTTGGTCGCTATTCTTCCATGATCACAATTCCATAATGGAGAAAAACAAGATGACAATTCCATAATGGAGAAAAACAAGCCTGTATAATTTACATATTTTCTATCATTTAACATAGCTCAAATCACTAGTATTAAAATATATCAAATATAACAATTACTTATTCTTTTAAACATTGGACGTCCGCAAGAAAAACATTTACACTCGGACCTCTTAAACCATGCTTTCACACATTTATTTGCATAACTAGTTAATATATATTTTTCTTTAAATTAAAAACTTTATGCATATAAATAAAATAAGCAATGACTCTAAAATCTACATGATATACATGAATGAGAACGTCAATATATTCGTAAGCGGAATCATCACTTTCCTTCCCTGTGGACTAACTTTCTTTCGTGGACAACTTTGACCCTAATCCTCCATTCATAATAACTATTAGCAATACCATAATTCAAAAAAAAATAATAATAAAAATTAAAAAAAAATTAAAGTTATTACCAGATAACTTATCTACCAATATTTATTTGTGTGAGGTAGGTCGTCAAATCAGAATAATTAGCGGAGTTCTTTTTTATTTATTTTAGTGGTCTGCAAGTTGTGAATCTTTCAAACAGTTTTTCAGCTAGACAGTAGATTCACAGTTATTCACAGTTTTTCCACTCTAGAATACCGTAAAGGTAAACAACAGCGATGTGCTATAAAAGTTAATTAAAAATTATTTATAGTAAAAAAGATTGTAAATGTTATTGATTTTTTATATTATAGAGTATTGTAAACGTAAACAACAACGATATGCTATAAAAAGTTATTAAAAATTATTTACAGTAAAAAAATTGTAAATGTAACTGATTTTTTATATTATAAAAAAAAATCCAAAGAATCATTTAACGCAAAAGCGCCCGAAGGGAGGCATGGCGACGTTCAGCTGCTTGTCCATCTTCTCGTAAGCAGGTCTTCTGTTTACCATTCCCTTTTTTCTTTGCCTTCAAAAATGATTGCTAATAACAAGAGTTCTGGAAAGCATCACATAGTGATGCTGCCATACATGGCTCAGGGCCACATTGTTCCCTACCTCAACCTGTCCATCCTCCTTGGCATCCGAAGCGGATTCACCGTTACCATAATTTGGGATTCCAAGAATTACTTTTTGCACCACCGGTGCCTTGTATTCTCTGTGGATTCATCGTCCTAATTTGGAGGCCGAATCCCGGAAGCATTTTGCTTTGCCCGATCTGCCTCACATTTCTCTTCACCGCTCTCAAATCTCTGCCGTTGTAACGCCCTGCGACGAGAAAGGAGATGATTACGCCGCGTTCGTCGTGGCTCAGATAAAGAGAAATCTCGGCAGCTGGGGAACGCTCTTTAACACCGTGGAAGCGCTCGAGTATGACACGCTCAACCACAACAAAAACATGACTGGGAGGCCTGTTTGGTCTGTGGGACCTCTGTCTCCTCTTCCTTCAGTGCCGCCTTCACGGGGACTAAAAGCATCGGCCGCTTGTTTAGACCAGCTAGACATCCATTCTCCCTCATCGGTGCTGTATATTTGCTTTGGCTCTCAAAACTCCATATCTGCGAGGAACATGAAAGAGTTGGCGATGGGGCTGGAGTCTGCCAGGCGACATTTCGTATGGATAGATAGCGAGGCCTCCATTGGGATTTCCCCTGACTTCGGGGTTCTGTGCTGAAAATTGGACAAAATTAAAGATGCATCCATTAATTTTTTTACTGACTTATTAAATGTTAGGTTAGATGGAAATGAGCATTCATCTCATTCCATTCTTTCAAACATTTCCAAGTTAGTTTCTGCCTAGATTAAATGAGTACTTAATCCAGCCCTTCACTGATGATGAAATCAAAGTAGTGTTCAGAATGTAGAGGGACAAAGCTCTAAGCCCTAATGGTTTTCCCCCATGTTTTTTCCACGAGTGTTGGTACGAAGTTCAACAGGACATAGGGGACACTCTTCAAGAGTTCCAAGCTCACAATGTTTTATTGAAGGAATGAAACTCTACTTTTTAGTCCTAATCCCCCAAAAACAAGGATTCAACATGTTCAAGGACTTTAGACTGATCAATCTTTGCAATACCATATATAAAATTCTTTCCAAAGCCTTAGCTCACAAAGTGAAGATACTTCTTTCCATGTTAATTTCTCACAGTCAAGGGGGTTTTGTGTCTAAGAGGCAAATTGTGGATGGCTCTATATCCATTCATGAAGCATTGCACTCAATGGACGAAAGAGGATCAACAGGTATGATTTTAAAATTGGATATGAGAAATACCTATGATAGGGTGTCTTGGGCCTTTATAGATAAGGTTTTGGAAATCTTTGATTTTAGTTCATTTTGGAGAACCTAGGTCTCTTGGATATCTTCCCCTATGTTCTCAGTGTTAGAATTTTTTATTGTGATATTGTTGATTTCCCCTCAACCTATTTGGGCTTACCCCTATTTAAAGGAAAAGTTAAATATGTGCTTTGGAATATCGTGATAGAAATATTTCAACGTAAGTTAGCAGGGTGGAAGGGGATCTTGTTATCCTAGGCAGGTAAAGTGGAACTCTTGCAATCTACTCTTCATATTTACTAGTTTATTTTATTTTGATGTTAAAAAATCTTGTAAAAGTGGCCTTGATATTGGAGAAAATCTAGAGATATTTTTTATGGTCAGGAAATGAGGATAACCAGAGACTCCCTCTTGTGGCTTGGGATAAAGTGTGCAAATCTAAGAGAGAAGGAGGGTTGGGCATAAAGTGAATTCAACAATTTAATGAAGCTCTATTGTCCAATCTTGGATGGAGAATAACAAAATAAGGTGAAATCCTTGGGTCAAAGTCATCAAGGCCAAGTACTTAGATTATTCCATGCCATTCTTCAGATGTGAAAACCCTCTTAATGGTTTTGCTTTCTCGAATGGGCTTGCTAACTCTAGATATATACTAATGAAAGGTTTAAAATGAAATATTGAGGATGGTAACTCCATTATGTTTTGGGAAGACACTTGGATTATAGACAAGCCCCTTTGTGCTTTGAGATAATGCAATCAGATTTTGGTTCTCCTAAAGGATGTATTTGACAACAGGGTTTACGATTATCTTGAAGGTGAAGGACCCCTAAGAAGATGAAAGGATATCTCCCTTTCTATCTTAACGAAGGAGACCTAATGTCATGTATCATTTGTGAAAATTGTACTCCTCTCTTATCACATTCTCTTAAGCCTCTATCAAGACTCCCTCATTTGGGCCCCTTATTATTTTGGAGTTTACTCGGCTAGATTAGGCTATATGGTATCTAAGGATGAGTCTATTCTTGGGTTTCCTGTTAGTAGAGTGTGGCTAAAATACATCTCTTTAAAAGTTGCTATTTTTCTTTGGCTTGCCCTTCAGGATAGAATCTTAACAATAGAAAATCTCATGAAGAAAGGATTTTTTATTCCAAATATGTGTCCATTGTGTAAGGTAGACAAGGAATTAGTCTTGCACATATTTATTCTTTGTCCTTTCTCAAGAAAGGTTCTCTACATACTGCTTCAAGCCTTTGGTTGTTCATGGGTTGTGCCTCATTTAATCCTTGGTTTTGTGGAACATTAATGGTACTCCCCCTTTAAAAGTGATAGACTCACATGTTTATGTAAATTTTTCCTTGCTCATTTCTTATGGGGGGTATATGAATGGAATGCAACCAGAGGATATTTAGAGGTATCAATAGATATGAAAAGGTATATTTCCTTAGAATAAAGCTTACTACTTGGGACAATGTTTCAATTACCAAATACTAGAATGAGACTGAGAAGGGGGTAGAAAAGGATATAGCTAAATGTTAGAACTTGGAAGCTCAGGTTGGTGTTGATCCCATATCGAAGGAGTATATTAGAAAGAACACCAAATGGAAGGTTCCTGAGAAACTTAACTTTGATGGGGCCTCGAAAGTCAACCCAGGAGAGTCTAGGGGTGGAGGTTTAGTTAGAACATTAAAAGGGGTTTTTATTGGTGCCTACTCAAAAAATTATGGTATACAAACCAACCATGTGGTATAAGTGAGGGCTCTTATTTCTATAATAAATCTCTTGTTCTTGCTTAATCCTCTAAATATTGTAGTGGAAGGGTAATCCCAAAACATCATTAACTACCTAATTGGGAAGGGAAAATAAACCTGGATGATGGAACAAATATTAAGGGATAGTAAGTCCTTGTTACAGTCCTTCCAAGAGATGAAAATCATGCACATATTAAGAGAAGAAAATAAATTTTCTAACTTCATGGCCAACGAGGGAGTTAGTAGCAACTCAAAAAATATTTGGATGGACTCATTTTCTCCTCACAAAATCTCCTCTTTAGGTCTTGATGGTCATTCAAGCTCCAATAATGTGGAAATTTTTAGATTATTCTCTACCATGGATATGTTTCCTCCAAGTACTATTTATATTTACCCAAGCAATGTTCTTAGCGCTAATTATGGAGAATGGAAATGGAACAGTCATGATACTTTTGTGATCAAGGCTAAATCTTAGCTGTATTAGTTTACTTGAATTTACTATGGAAGGTAGGTCTTACTGTGGATGACTCTCTTGGGGACACCCAACCTATTGAGAGGAAGAAAAGTGTTAATACCTATATGGGAGAAAATTATGTAGAGAGGGATACCTAAAATTTGTACATTGTAATAGACAAGGGAACCCATGTTGAGGAGGATATCCTATTTCAGCATACCTTCTACCATATAGATCATCCTCTTCAGGATACTTAGGTGTTAAATAACATCTAGGAGGTGTTGAAGTTCTAGGTGTAGATTAAGAAGAAGAAGGAATACTTGGAGGTCTATTTCAACCTCTCCAAATCTTAGTTATTCATTCTACTCTCTTGTCCTATTTGTAGTCTTTTATTGCTGGCCTCTTGTGTTGGTTTTTCATGTTGTTCTCTGATCTGATCTTTTTATCCGATTATTCCTTTTTGGACTTGGTATTTTTTCCTGATTGGAAGTTTCATTGGACTATGTAAAAGGGTTGGGACCCTTCCAAAAACCCTTGTTTACACGATTAATAAAAAAAAAATAGTTACTTGTATTTTTTCTTTATTTTATATTTTTAGGAAATAGTCTTTGCAAAAAATAACTAGAGATATTTGGTTATCCATAATTGTTTTGGTTATTATTTATTTTTAATACTTTCATTTAAACAAAATATTTTTTGAGTGATTTTTTGAAGATTTATATTTCTCCTCTGAAGCTTATTTTTTGGCAAAGCCTTTGTTCAATATATATGCTATTTAACTATAGCATTTTAGCTTTATCTCTTAATAACATCAATATTCTTTAGCAATTTTATTAACCAAATTAATTATTTTATAGCTTGACAAGCTAATATGTACTCTATTTCAACACTAGTAAGTGAAATTATTGGTTTTTTTTTTACTCAACCAAGAAATCATCCCCTCATTCAAAATGAAATTGTAATCGTATATTGACATATGATCATCAACATCCTCTACCCAATTTGAATCACAATATCCCATAACCTTTAGATATATTTTGAAGCTCACACTAAATATGATTCAAGTTTTATTTTTCCTTTTAGATTTTTTCTGTTTATTGCTATCTAATGTTGTGGTTTGGGGTTGCTTAAAATTGGTTCACAAAACTTATTGTATATGCTATATTGGGTAGGTTGTATACCAATTTCTATAAAAGTACTTGTCAAATTGTAGTCATCCATGTTAAACTTCTTGAGGATATAATTAGTGTACCTCTCCTTACAAATGTGGATTTTTTTCTTATGGATATATCTTACAATTTAAATATCTAAGCAATAACAGATCTCACCATAGTTAGTCATGTCAAATTCAATAGAAAATCTAGATTTAAACAAATAGAACAATCTTAAATCATTTCTCATAGTAATAACACCATCAAAATATAATGTTAAAATCATAAATGACTCACTAATATGCTTTTTGTAGATATTTGAATTAGCATAGAAATGAATATATCTTTTATTCTATATAAAACCATCATTCACACCATACTCTTGAGGAATTGCTTCAACACAATCAACGATATTCTAAATATACATACCAACTTCCTCTTCCTTTGTTTTGTGTACCTTTCAAGTTGTTGAATATAAACATCCTCTTTTAACTATCCATTTAAAAATATTATTTTGACATAAAATTAATGTACATGAAAGTGTAATGCTAATGCAATGGCTAGTAGAACTTTTATGGAAGTTATTTTCACTACAAATCATTAAGTGCCATGATAATTCAAATCTACAATTTGGATATATTTCTTTATCACCAGTCAAGATTTTTATTTTTTAATTGATCTATATATATTATACTTACGCTTAAATAGATTCTTGCATCAAATCATTTTTGTTCCTAATGGAAGTATTGTGAGTTCCCATGCTTAGTTTTTCATGAGTGATTTATGTTCAGCATCCAATGCATTCTTCCACTCTACTGCTTCATGCTCTCAAGATCATCTTGAACATTGTGTGGCTCATTAACTTTGATAAAATGTGCACATGATTATAATACATTTTTTATGGGACTGTATGTTCTCATTGTCCTTCAGGGTTGTGGTTGTTCTTCTATAGGTTTATCTTGTTACATGGTCAATTCATTAGAAATAGAGTCATCTTGCTCAAGTTAATTTTTAGATTCATCAGCAAGAATTTCTCTCTATGTCACATTTATATTCTTCACTTACATTGGGTTTTGTATTCAAATATGATATCTCTATTTATTATGATAACATGTGCTATAGAACCATTGAGACTTTGCACCTTTAAATCCAACTTATACCCAACCAATATTTATTTTTTGTTTTCATCGTCTATTTTCTTTTTCTTTTTATCTAGTATATGTTCATATTGTAAATAACAAAAGAGTCTTAAGCGTCCAACGCTTGGATTGGTCTCATTATGAGATTCATAAGAAGTTTTATTATATGATGCAATAATGGGTAAACTATTCTAAATATAAGGTATTATAGCTAATTACTTTTGTGTATGTATGTAGGTAGAGGAGGCCATGGAGATTGATACATCATCACATGCTTCAACCATTCAATTGATCTTATCAACACCTATAACACAGGTCTAAACTTCAATTTTTTTAATTTGAACTTGTGAAATTTTGTAATGTGTAATAGTTTTTAAGTTTTTTAATATTTATTATATTTTATTAATCTATAAACTATACATTGTGCATTGTGCACTATGCAATTTCCTTTTAAGCAATCTCTGCATAACTAGATTTTTATATAGGAGATGTGAATACTTTTATTGCACACATGATATTTTAGGCTTGTCTCTAAACATGATCATGATATACTCATTATTTATTGTATTTATATGTATTTATTTTGACTTAATGTAATGTATGCATTTCAAAGATATATTATTTATACTTTATATATTTTATATATTCATGTAAATTTTATATAGTTTTCATATTCTTGATTTCTCTAATTAAATGCATTAAACTTTTGCTGTAAAATTTCATTTAAAATTTTATGATTTGGATTGATATCTTTTACTTAGATGTGTATATAAATAGCTCTATACAATTTAGTTCTATAAGGATATTTGATTTTTAATTTGTAGATCAATGCTATAATTTTATTTTAATGTCTCAATTGAAATGGATAAATTTGTAATGTATTTCTCTTTTAATTATGTATTTGGACTTGGTATGATTATTTGTTTTCATACATGGAAAAAAAATGTATGCATCATTTATCGTAAGTGTCATTAATAGTACACAATGATATGATGCAAATAAATTAAAATGAAAAAATATAATTGTATGATAATTATTGGAGTGTTTAGAATTTGAAACTATAATAAGAGATACTAATTAATCCAATATATGTAGAAACTATTTAGAATTAGTTGAGCTCCAATAAGATACAAAAATATGAGGTGTTTTCTAGGGACTATCTAATGCTTTCAAAAATTGATATTTTATTCTTCTAACAATTAACAAACTCTCCATGTAATTTGTAGCACTTAATTCTTAGGCCTATAGCCCTCATATAGGATTTATTTATTTGTATTTTATAATTGAATAAAATATGTACCTTGTATGTGAAATTTATAAATATTTATTACATATGTAGTTCTTAGATCTAACACTACGTAAAATTCTAAACACTTATACTGATTGAAAACCTAAACCATGTTAAATTACAATAGATAATATAAAAGAAAATTCAAAATAACCTTAAGAGAGATTATTTCAAAAGCATATTTTCACCTTCATGTTGAGGGTATAGTCCCTTTGACTTGATCTCTATGCACCTCAAAATATAATAATGAACATCCTCCGCATTACTAGGTTGTAGAATTACTAAGGCATATCTTGCATATGCAATATATTGATTTACTAATTATGTTAAATAAACATATTTATTAGGTAAATTGAATACATGTATACATGGATATGTATGGATATTTAAATTGAAGTACTAAATCTAAAATATACATGTAATTTTTTTCGTATATTTAGATAATCTATCATAGTGATGGAATACAAGCACTCTTCATTTGTCTCATCAGGATCAACTAATTAATATGCTATGCCATAGGTGGGAAGAGCTACCAATAGGTAAAACCTATTATTATTCAATATGTAGGCATCCATTCCCTTGCTTTACCTTTCTATAATGATATGAATAAGTCCACAATGAGGAAAGGGAGACAAAGAAAGAAGGGATTATAATTCCAATGGGGAGAATTAAACCCTTGTTATTTTAAATAGTGCTTCTATGTAAAGAAAGAAAGCCAAGCATGGGAGAGAACTCCATCCATCATCTATATGGGGTAATGCTAAAGGAGAAGAATGGTCCAAAAATAAAGCTTCATATGAACAACCAAAACGTACCCCCCTCTCCATTTTAAGGGTATCTCATCCTTCCAATCTAAAATACAATCTATATAATAAAATAACATGAGATTAAAGTATTGTTAAAGAATTTTATGTAGAGACTCAAGTTAATTTTTTTTTCAAACAATGTTGATTCCATTTGTATGTTAATTAGAAAATCAAATGTCAAATAGAATGAAAATAAAATAACATGACTTACCTTTTATAATAAAATTGCATTTTGTTTTCTTGATTTTCTTTATAATAACATGATAGCATAAGTATTCCATATATTTAATGATGAGTAAACTATTGCTTTTTGTACTTATAACTAACTACATACTCCTTATTTCATTTATAGTTTGATAATGATTTGGAGTCTCTTGATCAATGTCTATAATAATTCAATGAATGCACATGAAAATTGAATTTAACAAAGTAAAACAAGGTGATAAATATTAAATAAAACATCTTAAGATATTTTAAAAATAAATCAAAAGACATTAAATATAAATCTAATAAAATATAAATTGTAACTATAAGAAGTCAAAAAACCTTTGGGATGGTAGTGAACCTGCTTATTTAACAATTGACTTCTAAGAAAAATGACTATTACACCATTCAACCATAAATTTGGCATCAAGAATATATTTTGCATTATATTGCACTTGGTATCTTCAAATACAACTCTTTATCACTACATGTTCACCATCATGTTTCCCTTTTCCATGCTCTATCTTATAAAAGCTCCACAAAATTAGAAAATTAGTCTTACCTTATAATCAACAAAGACAATAGAATTATATAGCCAATTTAAATTATCTTGCACATCCATCTGCAACACCAAATGATCCTTCAATTTATCATATTTTAATATTTTGGGTTCATTTGAAAGAGATAATAGTAATGTTGGACATAACTAGTATCATGGTTGTGGTCATCATTAATGTAAAACTGCACCTCTTGATATAATATTTTTTTATGCAGTGAAGGGGGAGGATTTTATGGTTTCATTCAACAAGGTAGACAATAACTATTTTCAATTGGTAAAATACCTCTTATATGACAACTTCTTTAGTCGATAGGGTGGCAAAGTTTAATCTCAATATAATAGGAATCTAACTCAGACAACACTGTCTAATATGATATCCTTAGACAATAATCCTCATGATAGAGTCAAATTGACAACAATGATCTATTAGCATTATACTAACAACAATACTCCAACAACAAACTTATATGGCATTGTGTTGACGATAATATTTAGATAGCAAGCCTTGGAAGTCATCTCTAACAACAATGCTCAAGTGACAATGTTGTACCGATAACACTCAAATGGTATGCACTATCCTGGTGTACTCATATGGCATGTACTTCACTTGCAAAATGCACTAGATGATAAATACCTTCCTTGATGATAGCTTCACCTTGATGGAAAGATATGTTTTAGATGGTAGCTTCCCTTTAGTGGCACAATATCTTCCAGACAACACTTTTACTTAGTTGAAACAATGACAAGAGGTAATTTCTTATAGAATAATTTATTAAACAAGGACGACATGCCTCAAATTTTCACTTCATCAAATGATGACACTAATAGTAATGGTTAAAAATAAAAACCAATTAAAATATATAACTAATGTGAATAAAACAACACAACTCAAATATCTTCTTTTATGGAAGATGGAAAATCTTATTTTTTATTTATTATTGCATTTCATATTTGCACCATCCAACAAAATCATATTCTCTTTCCCCCATATCCTTTCTATTCCCCTTCTTATCTCCTTCCTCCTCTCTTCTACTCTCCTCTTTTATGCTTGATTTTTAGCTTTTGATGCTAAATGCTTTAAGAAAAATAACCTCAAGATCTAAAATAAAGATACTACATCAAATATAAGATAATGGCAATATTCTAAACATATAAAACTCATAAATAACTTTTGCAACAACTCATAAAAAATTTCATTAATAAATGCTCACGAAAATTATAATTTGATATAGAATAAAGATCTTAAGTACATCATACTTCCACACACTCTCCCTCTATAATGTGTTACTTGCACACATACATAAATATACATATATAATGGAATGTGACTCTTCATATGGAGTACTATTGGCCTTCTCTCTTCTTGAGACTCTTCACTTCCTATTCTAAGGACACATGTGCGCATGGACTATTATGCACATTTACATTATTAAATACTTTGCACATTCTAATAATACTTGTGCACTTATATATTGCATAAAGTAAATACTCACACTTTAATATAATACACACTCCTAATCTAGATATGTACGCAAGGTGGCAAATTAGCATGTACCAAATAATGTAATATTCTCCAACTCCCCTTATATTACATTATTGGTTATTTAAGACTTTAGTCTTCAATATGGTCTTCATCCTTGGTTCTAGAACTTGTGCTCTTCCTTTTTGCTTTCTTCATTCTACTCCTTGTTTACATCTTAATCAAGTAAATGATTAGTATCTTCATATGGTTAAATATTCATCTTGATTTTGGAAATTGTGCTGTATTTTCCTATTTTCTTCATTTCGCTACTTTTCTATATCCCAAATTTTTTGATATGATCATCCTTGATTTTTCCCAAGTATCCTATTGGAAATTTGATTTAATTTGAGATATTTTATGTTGTCATTGATGTCACATGGATCACTGATGTTACATGAATCACATTTGGTTTTGGTGGCCAAAATATTTCATAAATAAGCATTTATGATATTTTGGAAAGCATGGCTATTTACAGGTTTTTATGAAAACCAAGGCAAGCAAAATAAAATATTTTATTTAAAAACATAGCGGGCTTATGTGGAAAGGGATTTTCTTAAAATCCAAGGTGGAATTTTGTTTCATCGAAAAAGGACCTTTGGTGATAAAGATATTAAAGTTTAAAGTTTAATTTTAAATTAATGGAGGCCTGACCTATGTGCAATTATTGGAGGTTGGCATATATATATGTAAAGGTTTCAATTTATTTCGAAAAGGGGGAATATTATATAGCATCAAACTTATTTCGAGATCTATTTGACTAACTTATTTAGAAGGATAAATAAGGTGTGTGTAAAGATATATTTCTGATTTTGAAAAGGGGTTCCAAAAGTGAAGTTTGCCTTGTTATTTTTCAAGAGGATTAATTCTTTCATGAGGTGACAAGGTATGCAATATTGTGATTTAATTTATTTTATGGTATAAGTGGTTTTGGGAGTGAGAATGTTATGCAATGTTTTGATTTATTTTATTTTATGGTACAAGTGGTTTTAGGAGAGATAAGGAAGTTGTGTAATTAAAGTCCTTGGTGATGATTATTGGAAAGTGGAGTAATGTTGATTATTTTGTGATCTACTAACCCTTGTAAAGATTGGCAAAATAATTTTATGATTGTGGCAGATTTACAAAGAGGATTTTTCAGCTTCATAAAAGGTATGGGCACATTCTCCTATTGATTTTTTATGGTGGTTGATTTCTGAAATATCATTGGAGGGAAAATTATTGTTTGTGGTTTCCTTTTCTAAAGTGGTTGATTGAATGCATCAATGTTTTCTGAATTGAGAGTTGTGTTTAAACCTTGTGTTATAAGAATAGTTGTTGAAGCCCATTGAATTTGAAATAACTTGAGTTAGAAAAGAACATGAGTATCATTGTTATGTGATATTTGTGGTTGAGCATTGTTGGAAACATTTGAGTTGGTTGATACATACTTGGACTAGGGTTGTGTGAGAGAGAGTTATCCCTTGTGGTTATTGGTTGAGTTGAGTTGATTGAGCCTAGTCAAGTGATGTGTGAAGTGATTGTTCAAATCCTATGAAACAAACTATTCCATTATTCTAATTTGAGTTTAGAGTAAGATTAGAATATATTGAGTCTCTAACAATTATCTTTATGCTTCTATGAGATTGACTTGAGTTGAGTTGAGATTGATTTAATTTGATTTGAGTTGAGATTGATATTAGAACATATTGAGTCTCTAACGATTCTCTTTATGCTTCTATGAGTTGATTTGAGTTGAGTTGAGTTGAGATTGAGATTAGAACATATTGAGTCTCTAAAAATTCTCTTTATGCTTCTATGAGTTGAGTTGAGTTGAGATCATTGTGGATCATTGTTGTCATCCATTAAAGAGTACATTGCCATTCATTGTTGAGTTCATCTTTGAGCTTTGCCTTGATAGATCTATGGATGATATTTGAGTGCTACTTGAGCATGATTGATTGAGCCTTTGAGAAGGCATTTGTGGATAGTTTTTAGAAATCTTTTTGGATAGTTTTGGGACAGATTTGTGGACAGATTTGTGGACATTTTTGGGATAATTTTGTGGATAGATTTGTGGATAGAGTTTAGACAAATTTGGGCAAGTTCTTGGTGAGCTTGTTTGAGCAGATTTGGATAAGTTTTGTGTGATCTTGTTAAGTAGATTTGACAAGTTATATGTGAGCTTGTTAAGTAGGTTCTGTGTGAGCCTATTGAGTAGGTTCTTATTGAACCTATTGACAGAGCTTTGGAGGTGATAGAGTACAGAGGATAGAGTCTTAGTGGATAGAGATCCAGCAGGTATTATAGTTGAATATAAATATGAGTAAGGAGTCTTCAAGTAGAGAGAGGTCCACTAGTCAATGCAGTAGAGAGATAGAGTCTTCTAGAAGATCACATAGCCAAAGCATAAGGAGAAAGAGTTCTCTTGTGGAAGAGATCCACGAACTTGAGATTAGGGGATCAAAATCTCCTTTGGATAGATATCCATAAATATTTTAATTGGGAGTGATTCCCAAAAATATTGATTGAGAAATTTTTAGTAAAATATTTTCTCCGTGGAGTAGCCCACATTGGGTGAACCACATAAATTATGGTGTCTCTATTGTGTATGGTATTTTGTGCATTGTTTTTATTACTACTATTGATATTGTTATCTTTACACAACATAATATTGAATTGGAAGAAAAATTAAAAAGTGTTCTTATACTATTCACCCCCCCTCTCAGTATAAGCTTGTGTTCTTCAATTGGTATCAGAGCGGGTTCCTTCGAAAAGGCTAACAACTTGAGGGAAGATTCTACAAGAACACACATGGCAAAGAAAGGTAAAATAAGAACCATGAGATCTAATAAGAAAAATGAATCCGATCTTGAAGCTCTAAGAAGGGAAGAAAAAAATGAGTAAGATGTCTTGAGTGTGGTAAGATTTGTCACATGGCATTTTATTGTCCATAAAATGGGTATAGCAACAATAGAGAGGAAATGGAACTTGATTGGATTTTCAAAGATATTATTTCTCAAAAGGTAGCATTCAAGGTTTCAAAAGAATAATATTTTTCTTGTGGTCAACTCGATCATGTCTCAGGTTACTACAATGTCTTCAATGATAGTGAATATGAAATGGAACTCAAGGAAGATAGACACAATGAAAATAGTGAAGATGAATGCAAGAATAAAAAAGAAAAGGAAAACATGTATGAACAAGGCAGGCATGATAAGAAGAGCTTGTGTATGGAAGAAGTAATAAGTGCTTCTAGAAGAAATAATGAAAGTCTCTTAGTCAGTGAAAAATAAGAAGCTCCTACTGAAGATCAAAAGTAGGAATATCAAGTAAGAATTTATCATGAAGAGAAAAACAGGCACAATTATGATCATGAAGAAAAGAAAGTGTCAGAACAAGGTTTTGAAGAAATGAAAAGAGAAAACTCAAGACTAAAGGCTCAAGCACAAGAGGATGATAATATAAAGGCAAAGCTCCTACAATATCTCATTGATCTAAAAATCACGGTTGAAGAGGCAAATAAAATTGAAGAAGATATGCTTGAACAATTAAAGGTAAGGATGCAATAATGTAAAATATTAGAACGTGAAGTTGTTTCCTTAAGGTTGGAAGTGAAAGACTCCAAGGATAAGTTGCACACATTTTGGAAAGGTTTTAAAGCACAAAATATCCCATATTTTAGGTTTAGGTAATCACACTCAAAAGGAAATGAAGTTCTAAAATATGAAAGCAAGTAAGCACATAAGATTTGTGAGTAAAGTTTCAAAGTTCCTATGGATCCAAATATTCAGTTTGGTTCTTGTTTTGAGAAAGGTGAATCAAGTTCAAAGGAAAAAGAAAATATTGAAGAGAAATTCAAGGAAGAAACTAAGGAAGAGGTTTTAGATGCTACAAAGAAGGTTCAAGAATGCAATGCACAAGTTGAAGATGATCATAAGGATAATGGTCAAGAAAGGATCCATGGATCAAAGAAGTTTGATTTTGCTAGAAGAAACTTCAAAGGAAGAAGGTATGATTTTTAGGGACATTGCTTCTCATGTAACAGGATTGGTCATAAATATTTTCAGTGCAAAGGAAATGAGCAACATGGTTTTGGTTTTAGAGCTACACAATTTAGAAGTCATGGTCATAATGGTCATGAAAACAAAGCTTCACAATACAGGGTTCAGGAAAGGAATGGATATAGAAATTATTTCAAGAATAATTTCAGGACATGGGCATCAACCAAAGGCTACAATATCAAGTGTTTTAATTGAAATAAATTTGGGCATATTGCAAGGTGGTGTAGGACTCAATTCCAAACAAGTTCAAGGTAAGAAAGTCAAACAGGTTCTAGACAAGAAGATCAAGTAATTCATCAAGAGAAGGATATCATAAAAACATGGAAGGAAGTTGATAGAGGAAAGAAACAAAGTGAGATGGGAGTAAAAGTACTCCCACCCCAAAATTAATCACCTCAAAATAAAAAGGGGGTGAGGGGGGCTAAGCTTAAGATTTATATATTTTAGCCCCATAGGTGTCCCTTTTGCCATTGATGTCAAAGGGGGAGAAATTTGAGTAAGGAGAAGAGTATTGAGTTAGGGGGAGCAGCCTCAAAAGAGAGTATTGAGTTAGGGAGAGTAGCCTCCATAGAGAGTATTGAGTCAGGGGGAGCAGCTTTTATTCTCATAGATGGTTTTTGTAGTGATTGTGGTGTTTGCATTAGAGGTGTTGCCATCAATGACAAAGGGGGAGATTGTTGGAAATTTGAGTTAATTTGAGACATTTTATGTTTTCATTGATGTCACATGGATCATTTATATCACATGGATCACATTTGGTTTTGGTGGCCAAAATATTTCATAAATAAGCATTTATGATATTTTGGAAAGCATGGCTATTTATAGGTTTTCTATGAAAACCAAGGCAGGGAAAATAAGAGGTTTTATTTGAAATCATGGTGGGCTTATGTGGAAAGGGATTTTCTTAAAAGCCAAGGTGGAATTTTGTTTCATCAAAAAAGGACCTCCAGTGATAAAGATATTAAAGTTTAAAGTTTAAGTTTAAATTAATGGAGGACCGACCTATGTGCAATTAATGGAGGTTGGCTTATATATATATGTAAAGGTTTCAATTTATTTCGAAAAGGGGGCATATTATATATCGTCGGAAAGCTTATTTCGATGGCTATTTGAATAACTTATTTAGAAGGAGAAATAAGGTGTGTGTTAAGAGATATTTCTGATTTATAAAATGTGTTCCAAAAGTGAAGTTTGTCTTGTTCCTTTTCAAGAGGATTAATTCTTTAATGAGGTGACAAGGTATGCAATATTGTGATTTATTTTATTTTATGGTATAAGTGGTTTTGGGAGTGAAAAGGTTATGTAATTTTTTGATTTATTTTATTTTATGGTACAAGTGGTTTTAGGAGAGATAAGGAAGTTGTGCAATTAAAGGCCTTGGTGATGATTATTGAAAAGTGGAGTAATGTTGATTATTTTATAATCTACTAACCCTTGTGAAGATTGGCAAAATAATTTTATGATTGTGGCAGATTTAAAAAGTGGTTTTTTCATCTTCATAAAAGGTATGGACACATTCTCCTATTGCTTGTTTATGGTGGTTGATTTCTGAAATATCATTTGAGGGAAAAGGATTGTTTGTGGTTTCCTTTTCGAAAGTGGTTTATTGAATGCATCAAGGTTTTCTGAATTGAGATTTGTGTTTAAACCTTGTGTTATAAGCATAGTTTTTGAAGCCCATTGATTGTAAAAGAACTTGAGTTAGAAAATAACATGAGTATCATTGTTATGTGATATTTGTGGTTGAGCATTGTTGGAAACATTTGAGTTGGTTGATACATACTTGGACTAGGGTTGTGTGAGAGAGAGTTGTCCCTTGTGATGATTGGTTGAGTTGAGTTGATTGAGCCTAGTCAAGTGATGTGTGAAGTGATTGTTTAAATCCTATGAAATAAACTATTCCATTATTCTGATTTGAGTTGAGAGTAATATTAGAACATATTGAGTCTCTAACAATTCTCTTTATGCTTCTATGAGATTGACTTGAGTTGAGTTGAGATTGATTTGATTTGATTTGAGTTGAGATTGAGATTAGAACATATTGAGTCTCTAAAAATTCTATTTATGCTTCTATGAGTTGATTTGAGTTGAGTTGATTTGAGATTGATATTAGAACATATTGAGTCTCTAAAAATTATCTTTATGCTTCTATGAGTTGAGATCATTGTGGATCATTGTTGTCATCCATTAAAGAGTACATTGTCATTCATTGTTGAGTTCATCTTTGAGATTTGCCTTGATAGATTTATGGATGATATTTGAGTGCTACTTGAGCATGATTGATTGAGCCTTTGAGAAGGCATTTGTGGATAGTTTTGAGAAAGCTTTGTGGACATTTTTGGGACAGATTTATGGACAATTTTGGGATAGTTTTGTGGATAGATTTGTGGACAGAGTTTAGAGCATATTTGGGCAATTTCTTGGTGAGCTTGCTTGAGCAGATTTGGACAAGTTATGTGTGAGATTGTTAAGCATATTTGACAAGTTCTATGTGAGCTTGTTAAGCAGGTTCTATGTGAGCCTATTGAGAAGGTTCTTAGTGAGCCTATTGATATATATTTGGAGGTGATAGAGTACATAGGACAGAGTCTCAGTGGATAGATATCCAGCAGCCAGCATAGCTAAAGATAAATTTGAGTAAGAAGTCTTCAAGTGGAGAGAGGTCCACCAATTAGTGCAACAAAGATAGCCAGAGAAGAAGGGGAAAGAGTTCTCTTGTGGAAGATATCCACAAACTTGAGATTAGGGGACCAAAATCTCCTTTAAAACAGAGATCCATAAACATTGTAATTGGGAGTGATTCCCAAAGATATTGATTGAGAATGTTTTAGTAAAATATTTTCTCCGTGGAGTAGCCCACATTGGGTGAACCACGTAAATTGGGGTGTCTCTATTGTATAATGTATTTTGTGCATTACTTTTATTACTGCTATTGATACTGCTATTTTTACACAACATAATATTTAATTGGAAGAAAAAGTAAAAAGCAATCTTATATTTTTCACCCCCATCTCAGTATAAGATTGTGTTCTTCATATCCTTAATGAACAAGAGATCTCAATATCTTACAAATTATAAGTGGATCAGAATCAATCAATTTTCTTTGCTCTAGTTCTTTGGATGATCTTTCTTCTTGTTATTCAAAAATTTTAAACTTGAATCCATTAATAGAAGCTTCAAAAATAATATCTTGAAAAATACAATCTAATCTAAATATTAATATTTGTTCAAATATTCTATAGTACTTGTCTTTATAGTAGTATCACATAGATGATTGAGTTTTTACTCCACAATATTTACATGGATGAAAATTCCAATAGTTTGTTTTCTCATGACCAATATTATTGCAATAAGTACATCTTGAAGATATCTTCACTTCTTTGCTACTCCTTTTTGAAATTTCAAGTTCATCCATTTTCTTGATCAAATGATATATATATATATATATATATATATATATATATATATATATATATATATATATATATATATATATATATATATATATTGTGTATAATTGAGGTGATTTTAACTTTGCTTCTTTCATAAGTCTATAAGGAATACTTTTGACCAGCATTTGCTACATTTTGAGTTTGTATTCACTCTCAATATTTCCATTAAATTTTAATTTCATATTGTTAGAAGATGTCTTTATAGAATCTACTCTTGTCATACTATCAATTTGTGATTCCTCAAGGATATTTCTAAGCCATATTGGTTCTTTTCTTCTAATCATATTTTTCATACTTGTATTATCCCTTGAATCAAGTATATTTCTAAACCATTTTGATTCCTTGAATCCTTTATACTTAATAAGTTCTTCCATAATACTTCTAAAGCAGACTTTCTTGTAACTCCCTAATCTTAAAAGAATGAAAGATAACTTTGATAAGATTTTTCAACTCTCTAACCTTTGAGGTTGACTATATTATGTCTCTCTAGTTTTGAATATATTGTCTTTCTTAATAAAAAAATTCAAATTCTAAATATTTATGATTAATACCTTGTATATTTCTTGTTTGATTTATCAATCAATAATTTTGACACAGTTTAAATTCTTCAAAAATCTAGGTTGAATTCCTTTTATCTACCAAATTTTAAAATATATACTTTCTCAATTCTAAATTTCAAAATCTTATTTGGTTTTGAATTCCTTATAACTCCAAACTTAGAAATTTAGAAATCTAATAAAAGGATATTTGCAAACTCTTATATTCCTAATTTGATGTAGGAAATATTAGTTCTCCAAAATTTAATTTTTTTGCAAATATGAAAATGCTTCAGAAATTTCAATAACTCAATTACAAAATTTTACCGAATCTTCTCAAAACTTTAAATTGATTTCCAAAATTTCCCAAAATAATTTTAACGCTTCTCAAGAATTTTCAAAAATAATTAATATTTCTTCTAATATTTCAAGTTTCACTTCTAAAACTTTTCTCTCAAATAATAAAATTAGTCTTGTAATTAATATTTCTTCAACCTTAGAAAAAATAATATTACCCTTTATCCTTATAACTCCTAGCTTTGTAAATAAAATTTAAATAGAGTGCTTTACATCCAAATTTAGGCATGAAATAATTGGTCAAGTATGTTTAAACTTCCCTTTAATGACACTCTCACTCCTCTACCACATGTATGGTGCTTCTCTCTACTCTACTTCTTTGATGAATGAATCTGTTGTGCTATTCTTGATGCTCAATGTGATTAATGCAAATGGAGTGAAATACTTTGCATTTATGAGATCCTGAGATGTTTCAATCATATCCTCAATATGGTTCACGCTCCTCCTTTTGTTTTAACAAGTGGAACTCAATATTTTACATGCAAGATATTACAAAATTTATTACTTTTCTCCTTAATACTTCGTATGATCCTTGCAAATTTTGGTGCTCAATTTTAGTCGATGATGATGGCACTTCAACTCTTCTCCAAAATCTGCTCAACCAACACTCTTTCCTTATGGAGGTTACAAAACTTTTTATTGTTACTACTTCTAAAGTATCTTCTTGGTGCTTGGTCTTCTCTCCTATGTTATCCTTAGACTCAAATATCTTCACTAATGCTTAGCTTTCACTTTATCCTAGCTCATCCTCTTCAATGCTTTGACTTATCAATGCATGTCTTTTCGACGTCTGCTTGGCTCCCTACATTTGGAATCCTTTAATGGTATTGAAACTTTGACTTGGTGGCTTTGTTTCTATTTTTCCATCAACTCCTCCTTGAGCTTTGGTGGCTCTTCCAACCTTGGTGGTGCTCTTCAACTCTTCTAACATTATTTTAGCATAGAACGAATGCTCCTCCTCATCTTTATGCATGGTTGCTTCTATGGTGTTGCTTGTTCTACCTCCTTGGATTTGGTGGTTCCACCTCTCCATGGTGGTTGAAATTATCCTAGATTGGTGGCGCCTTTTCATTGCCAAATATCTATAATTTGTTGCACTCATTGGTGTCCTTAGATACTTTAAATCTTGCTCTATTTTGAGCCTTTATTTGGTTTCCTTTACTTCAATAAACTTACACTTTGTAAGCTTATTTAAACAATATTCTTTACTAGTATTCTCTTATCCTTATTTCTCCTTTTCAAGCAAAGTCTAACTTCACTCTTTGTTGGTTTTAATTTATAGATTCTAAAATGAAATTGCTATCTACTTCCTTGGATTTAAGACTCTTAACTTTAAACTATTTTTTGCTGAATTCAATAACTCCAGTATGGTGCTCTCAAAACATAAAGTATATTTGTTTTAATACTTAAACAATAAACTTTTATAGCACCAATGTTACACATATTTTGGCCTTCTTTTGTAGTTAATATCCTTGGTAACTTTATTCATGCTTTTTTTGTATCAGATTTATAAATTTTGTAGCTTCACTTTATTTTATTTTTTTGCCCCCAAAACATCAAATTTGTAGCTCTAATTCCTGCCCAAATATCATCTTGCTTGCTATCCAAAATTTATGAAATTTGTAGCTTCCAATGCTACCAAAAATAACTTCTCCTTTCTCCTTCCAAAAATCTGCCAAGAAACTCTAAAATTTTCAGCTTAGATACTTCTTCAAATGTTGTCCAAAATATAGCTTTATCTCCTTCAACTTGCTGCCTTAGATTGCAATTAATTTATTCTTTGGAATCTCCTTCAAATTTATTTCTTTTCCTGTCCACAAATTCTATCTTAATGTATGTCATTTCCTTCTTCAAACAAATTTTCAAAATACCTTTCAAATCTGCCCAAACCTTCTCCAATTTGTAGCTCTTCTATCTTCTTCCAATGCTTCCCAAATTTGCAATCCAAAACTCTTCAAATGTTGCTCTAAAAATATGACTTCTTCTCCTTTATCTTCCTATCCTAAAATAGTCCCTACCTCCTCCAATCAGTTACCTTAATTTATTTTCAAGCATTCCTTCAATTGGTTGTTCAAGGGTACTTCAAAATATTCCCAAATATTCTTCAATTTTCAGCTCTATGTCATCTTCAACATCTATCACATAAATCAGTAATATTCTCCTCCATAAATCAACCTTCAATACTTTAATGGTTATCTCCAAAAACATCGATTTGGTGGCCTCTTCTTTCCTCTTTCTCCTCCTTACCTTCCACTAAATTTTATCTTTAAATTTGGTCTCTTTATTGGCCTCTTCCTCAAGAATATGAATGTCTTGAGGTCTTCAAAAATACTTTCCAAAATTTGTCAAACGTCTTTCCAAATCCTTATTCCTTTTGGGATTGTTTTCAGATGGTAAAAATTATCCCAAATTTATCTTTCCAAGATATTCTCCTGTGTGCGATATTTTATCTCAAAATTTCTTCAAATATTATTCAATGACCACTTCTTCAACTTCTTTAATATGGATTCTCTAGCCTTTTTTGTCCTTCCAAATTTGCTTTAAATATTTTTTCTTAGGTTTCCAAATTCTTCAATATATTATATCCTTTCTCAAATCTACAATGGGGATCTCTCCTCTCAGGTCTCCTATTTATTCTTTCTCAAATATGCTATATCTTTTCTCATATCTGCAATTGGTACCTCTTCTATCAGGTCTCCTTTTTCTCCAATCTTCAATAGGGCTTCCCTGGCCTCTTTCTCTCTTCTTTCCCCAATCTACTATAGATACCTCTTTCTTGAGTCTCCTCAATTTTCAATAAGTAGTCTTCAATATTCAATAGGGCCTATTTCTTAGACCTTCTTCATCTTCAATGACTACGCTTTTACTACAATTCAAAAACTAATCCCTGCACGAGGAAAGCACATAGAATTCTAGGAAATCAAAGATGAAATTCTTCTCTATCTATTGAAAAGAAATCTATGTTGAGTTCTAGTCTTCATGTATTTTTCTACAATCCTGTGGAAAGACTCTAGCCAAATTGCAATATGGAACCTTCTTCTATTTTTCAAAATTTTCAATAGGACCTTCTTATTGGATCTCTTAATCTCATCAATAGCAAGGTCTATCTTCAAGACTTGTAAATTTCATCCTATTCTAAATTTGCTCTTGGAATAGGTAAATTAAATCTCCAATATTCATTGTTTCTCCTTCAATATAGTGGAAAATATTATCTTCTCTGGTTTTCCTTTTCCAAAGGTAATTTCTTCGACTTCATTGGTTTCTTATTAACTAGTGGAAATCTCCTTTGCAACTTTTAAAAACATGTGCAAGATAAAACCTTGTTGTAGCTCTAATACCACTATTAGATTTTGATGCTAAATACTTTAATAAAAATAACTTCCAGATGTAAAATAAATATACTAATAAAATAAAATATAATAACAATATTCTAAACATATAAAACTCATAAATAACTTTTAAAACAACTCATAAAATTTCCATTAATAAATTCTCATGAAAATAGTAATTTGATATAGAATAAAGATCTCAAGTACATCATACTTCCACACACTCTACCTCTATATTGTGCTGCTTTCACACATACATAGAGACACATATATAATGGAATACAAATATTCATATGGAGTACTCCTGGCCTTCTCTCTTATTGAGACTCTTAACTTCCTATTCTAAGGACATGTGCACATGGACTATTATGCACATTTACATTATTAAATACTTTGTACATTCTAATAATACTTGTGCATTTATTACATTGCATAAACTAAATACTCACACACTCTAATTTAAGATATAATACAAATCTATAGATGTACCCAAGGTGGTACATTAGCATATACAAAATAATGTAATATTCTACAACATTGTTGGCCTATTTTTTTTTCTTGGCTCCTCTTCCTCTTCCTCTTTTTTCTCTTCTTTCTCTTGCATATCTTTTATCTTTTTTCAAATCTCCTTTTATGTCTCTCTCTCCCATGAAGGATGTTTTATATGTGGCAGTGACAATTATAATATATGCGGTAGGGGTAGTTACAAGATAGCTAGTAGTTACTTTCCTATAACTATTTGGATTCTCCTAATAGCCATATTGAACGATAATGTACTAACAATAATATTCGGATGACAAAATCTAATGATAATGCTCGACTGATAATGTTCTATCAATAAAACTTAGATGACATGCACTTCCCTACTAACACACACTTTCTTGATGGTATACACTAGATGATATATAACTTACCCGATGATGACTTTCCCTTGATAGAAATATATATTCTTGAAAGCACGAGGATACGGAAACAAAAAGGAAAATGCCAAGTACGATGCGTGTAAAACCAAACTTAACGCTAAAAGCCTATATATTGAAAAATGCATGAAAGGAAAGAACATAAACGAATCGACACAAGATAAAAGCAATATGGAATAGGGCCCTCTTTATTGATATGCTTTTAAAGTCATGTTACAATACGTCTCCTTCCCTTTTAGGGGATAGGAGCGTTAAATATGTTTCTTATCACATCCATGGATAGCAATCCTTCTTCCGCGTGCCCACATGTAAGATGGGCGGACCAAAATGTCACCGCCACTTGTGTATATGAGTGTTGACTCCTTACTGCTCCTCTGATGTCGAAGACCTATGTTCAAGGAAATAGAAAAGATCAGTAGCACCTATAGATAGAATAGAACATGTATTTCCCAAGGCCTACTGTTAGTGTATGCATGAAAATATTAAAACGATAACCAAATGACCTCAGATCGACCTAAAAATTTAATAGAAGCATGAATATGTTACCAAGAGGCCACTGCAAAAGGAACAGTCTAGAAATTCCTCACATATTTGTATTCGCTCCGGGGCGGGACGAATAAACCTACAATAAATTATCAGAAAGCACCCTCTTCAATGTCCTATCTAGGAAGCTCCAAATGACCTGCAAAGTTGGGGTTAGCTAATTGGGGGTATTTTGGGAAGACCCAGAAGGTCAGATTTCTCCAATTTGGCCTCTATCACCCAGATTTTTATGGTGCCATCTGCAAGTTAGTAAAGGCGGGAAATGATAAAAACATGGTCAAAAATGCTCAGAATGAAGTGAAATTTAAACTACAACCTATTTAAATGACCTAGAATAAGATGCAAAAAGAAAATAAAAGAAATATATCATAGATTTCTAATCACTCCGGGGTGGGGCGTTTAGAACTGCGATAGCTTGGGGGCGCTCGGGGCAGGACGCCCACCGTTTGGGACTCTGTTTCGGCACCAATCCACTTGGGATGGGTCCAAAACTTCTTATGGGGTGTTGTCAACAAATTTTGTGGAATATTGTGGCCAAATGTTTGGGTTTGGGTCTAGAATGCGCCTCCAATAATCACCCAATAACCTCCCTCCAAAAGAGAGATCAAGGATGTGAAAGCACAAACAATGGGTGAGGATATATTTTAGCAGCACTTCGTTGCTCCAAAAGCTCCTCTCTATATCTTCTTTTGGGTGAGAAGACTCACCAATTTATAGACCTAGGGTCTCTTTGTTTGAATGCGCATGCGAGGGCGCCACTTGAGTTGATTGTCCTATTTTGAGAGAAAATATTATTCCCTGATTTAGAGTCTCCTTGCATGAGGTCTCTAAAATAAAGACATGCATGACTGAAGTCTCTCTTCTTGATTTGAAGCCGTTCCTCACAATTGCATGTCCTGAAGTTGCAGTTAACTGGCGGACTTGTCGAGGTTTGACTTTTTGCTAGTCAAACCTTCTATTCGCCTCACCCTGGGGTGAATGCTGATATTCGTCCCTGGGTGGGACGAATACCAGTTTGTATTCATCCTAGGGTGGGACGAGTAGGGAGAAAAGTGCCAAAAGGTGCCAAATTGACTCTTGACCTTCCAAACTATTGTTGGGAGTGGTTAGGACCATTGTTTAACCTCTGGGGGCTGCCCTAGGGGCTGTGTGTGTCAATGCGATCGATGCTTGTTGTCACATAATCGGATTGGTGTTGTTTTGGTGTCTATAGATGCCCCTTTTTGGGAAGCATTGTGCAAGGCGCAACGCTGAGCAAAAATAGATAACCAAAGCACTAATGATTAGGGTTTCTCAGTAACCTAACCAACTCTTGATGCCCCAAGTATGGAAAGGGCACGCATTCTTGAATCCTTGCTTCTGACGAGCTAAGGAACTTAATTCAAGTGTTAACCTTTTTCGGTGAGGTGTTACTTGAGCTTGGACATTGATCAGTCATGAATAGGCAAAGGGCGCAACCTTTTGTCTATGGGAACCTTGAGTTCATGATTCATGAATGCCAAGTGTTTGATCAGCTTGTGATTATTGCTTGTTTGCTGCCCCAAGCAGGAGCATGATTGTCTTTGTCAATGATCCTTTGAATGCATGTTATTTCCTTGATTGGGTATATTTTTGTTGATTGGTGACTAAGTGTGACTACCCCCTCAAGCGATGAATCGATGAGGGAATGATCGACATGAGAAAAGTGATGAGTCACTTGACCCAAGATGACTTAGGTAAGGGTGCCTTCAATTGTTTACCATTGAATGCTTAAGCAGTTTTTGAACATTCTGACCTATTTTTGGTGGGTTTTAACCCTTTTTGTGACGCATTTTGGAGCTGAAATTGTCAAGAATCCGTCCTCCCGTGGAGCGGTCCAGCTATGATAGCCTTCTTAGGGAGTAGGATAGTGATAATTTGTAACCCCAATATCTATTTTGGATGCCAAGAATGTCAGGCGCAAAGGCGCCTTCGTTCGGCAATGTTATTGCTATTTTTGGTTGGGTTTTGACCCTTTTGGTGACGCCTTTTGGGGATGAAATTCTCAAAAATCCATCTTCCCGTGGAGCGGTCCGGCTATGGTAGCCTTCTTAGGGAGTAGGATAGTGAGGATTTGTGACCCCGACATCTATTTTGCATGCCCAAAATGTCAAGTGCAAAAGCACTCTTATCGGACACTTTTTTGCTTGTTTTTGGTGCATTTTGTGCATTTTTTGTGTTTTTTGAAATTTTTGCTCTGTATTCGTCCCTGGGTGGGATGAATACCTGTTTAGTAATCGTCCTAGGGTGGGACGAGCGCTAACTAGAGCGCTCATCCTAGGGAGGAATGATTACAGGCTCAAAAATCCTATTTAAAGGCCAAAACTGGGTTTTGGGCTCATTTGCATTTGTTTTTCCTGGCGATTTGGAGCTCTGAGGAGGAGGAGGTCAATTCTACGAAGCGAAGCGCTGCCAAAATTTTCCTGCCACCATGAGTTCATGGACCGGATCATCCAGCGATGGAGCCGAAGCGAGACCAGTGAGTGCTCTTCCTCTTTATTTTTTGTTTGTGTTACAATTTGAAAACCACAATTTAGTTGTTTTTTGTCCTTTTGTTTTTTTGTTTTTCAAATTTAAAAATGAAACCCTAGTCTATCAAAATTAACACTTAGTTTAAAACTTAGTTTAACCCTAGTTAAACAAAGATCAAAAGTTAGTTTAAAACTTAGCTAAAAAACTTAGTTTAGAACATAACTTAAAAACTTCGCTTAACCTTAATTGAACAAAGATCAAAACTTAGGTTAGAAACGTAGGGTAAAACTAAGCTTAACCCTAGTTATTTGTTGTTGTTTTTGTTTGTGTTTTTAATTTATTAGTTTTAGAGTTAAAAACCCTAGGTCTGAAAAATTATTTTTGAATGTTTTTGTTTGTTTTTTAATTTATCAGTTAGAGTTAAAAACCCTAGAAATTGTTTTTTTTTTGTTTGTTTTTAATTTATCAGTTAGAGTTAAAAACCCTAGGACTGAAAAATTAGTTTTTAATTTTGTTGTTTGTTTTTAATTTATCAGTTAGAGTTAAAAACCCTAGGACTGACAAATGAGTTTTTTTTGGTTTGTTTTTAATTTATCAGTTAGAGTTAAAAACCCTAGAATTGAAAATGATTTTTGATTTTTTTTTTTATTTTTAGAGTTAAAACCCTAGGATGAATTATTTTTTGATTTTGTTGTGTTTTTAATTTATCAGTTAGAGTTAAAAACCCTAGGAATGACAAATTATTTTTTGAATTTTTTGTTTTTTTAATTTATCGGGTTAGAGTTAAAAACCTAGGAATAAATTATTTTTTTTTGTTTGTTTTTTAGAGTTAAACCCTAGAACTGAAAATTAGTTTTGAATGTTTTGTATTTTTGTGCATTTTATCTCTCGTTATTTGTCTATTTTTAGTTGTATAGTTTTTCCTGGGTTTTAATGTTTTTGTTTTGTTTTCTTTTGCAGGTTGTGAAGAGCCGGTACCGTGTGCCCATGGTTTTCACTAAAGCATGGGAGGCATTGACTTTGGCTGACTGGGAGTGGCTTGATGCCCTTGGGCTCAAGCAGGTGACTCGACTGGAGCCGATGGTCGGGGATCGGGCCTATCTGATGGCCCTGATCAACTTGTGGGATCCTCGGACTAATACCTTCCATCTCCCAATAGGGGAGATGACGGTGACTTTGGAGGATGTCTATCGGATTCTTCAGATTTTGATAGATGGACTGTCGATCAGGACGACGCCTCGGGATCAGCGGACAACAGTGTTGACATGCTACTTTGGACATGGAGAGGAGATGGGGGTGGACAGCCTAGTGGAGAGGGCAGAGGGTGACTTCCAGATTGGTGGCATATTGGTTCGATGGTGGCTAGAGAGGGGTGTGTTGGGAGTGAGGCACGCATTACTTATGGGCCTCATTTCCAACATGCTTCTCCCTACTCTTCGGGCGTGAGGTTCTCATGGAACCTACTAGAGGTGGTGTTTCGGTTGGTGGAGTGTCCGATGGAGGCACCTATGATCATGAGATGGGGATAGACTCTACTGGCACAACTCTATGATGAGTTGTACGAGGTCCACTATCGAAGGTGAAAGGGGATTAGTTGCAGCTACTTGTTGTAGTGTTGGGCTTGGCAGCACATAGCGGTGGAGAGGCCGGTTGGGTTGCCCTGGATGACTCGGGAGAGATGGTAGACTGAGAGATTGGATACGGGGCACTATGGCGGAAGTCTGAGGAGCAGGGTAGAGTCGATGATGGGCAGGTGTCGTAGGGCACTATGTCGATGCCTTCGCTCGGCTTGCTCTAGGGGAGGTGTTCTGGTGCCCCTATCGGGACTGTCCAGCCTGGCTTGAGGCTAGAGAGTGGCTCCGATGGGTACGTAGGGGGGTGGCTGATTGGGCATCACGGGACTGAGCAGGAGTTTTTCCCATATGGTCGGGTTACATGATAGTTTGGGGTGCACCAGGGGTTGCCTGGTGAGCCCGTGGTCTATCGATCTGGGGGACGAGAGGACTCTAGCTTGGCCAGTCATTGCGCCATTGGGTGAGGATGCAGATACAATGATTGATGTCCCGGATGTGGATGACGTCGGGGTTACCGCTGAGTATGAGCAGTGGTGGACTTTGTGGTGATGGCGAGGTGAGGGGCCTCTAGGGGGCATAGAGGTGGCAATAGTAGGGGGTGATGATGTAGAGGCATCAGGAGAGGGCTGGGGGTTCCTGCTTGAGGATGCGGATATGGTAGAGGTGGATGATTTTGGGGGAGGTTTTGGGGTTTCGGATCAGCCGGAGATGTAGGATGTCCCGGAGTAGTGGGAGCTGAGAGCAGGCTGTTGTCTTGAGATGTCGCTATGCCTCAGGTAGTTTCGGAGGACATGGAGGTAGGGTTGCATGCTGAGAATGCATGATTGGTGGGGCTACTTCGGAGGTGGGATGAGGAGCTAGGGGAGGCTTTGTAGGAGAGGGATCTCTTATGAACTCAGCTAGCGAGTGGGAGAATGCATGGGCTACGTACCATTGGTAGGATGGGGATACCGATGTTGCATAGGAGAGGGATCTTCTATGGGCATAGCTGGCATAGTGTAATGATAATTTGGCTATGTATCTATAGCGGGAGATGGACTTTATGCGGCATCGATTGGAGCTGGAGGTAGAGATTAGTCACCTCGGTGGGTGGGTCCCTACGTTTAGCGTAGGTGGATCATCACGCCGCTCGAGAGGGAGTGATACTGAGCAGTCAGCATCCTCTCGATGTAGGCGACTGGATGAGGGAGGCTCTAGTAGGCATGATGTGGGGGCTAGCAACAGCCACCCTGAGGGGTCCCATAGGACCCACACCATGGGGGTAGTTCCCGTCGCACCGATCCTACATGATCATGGTGGCCGATGCCCTAGGCTTAGGGGTTTTTGAGTTTTTGGCTTTTGTTGCGAGGTCAGAGGACCGGTTCATTGTAGCCTATGGGCATTTTTGATGATATATATACAGATGACTTTTTTTGTGTTTATACACTTTTCATGGTTTTTGTTTTTATGCACATGTATTTATATTGATGTATGCATATGGTATTATGAATGCGATGTTTCTAATTATATGATGTATGCATATGGAATGAATGAAATGAGTTGTTGATAACTTGTCGATGGCACCATAGACTGTACAAGATTTATTGGCTTCTGTACTTATGGGATGGCTTTGTGGAATGACTTTGCATGTGATAACTTTGTTTTTGTATTTTGCATATTTTTTGATGGTGATGTACGTAATGAAATGTTCCAGTTGTTTTTAAAAATGTAGTTAAGCTTTTCTGAGATTCAGATATTTTAACTAACTAGCCAAAATTGTACATTTATCTTGCAAGACTTTTGAACAAGGTATAAATCTGACTTGAGTTTAACCAAGTTATTTCACATCCCTGTGTGTGCAATTGAGTTCATTTATGTGGTATTTGTCAGGATACCGCCAGTGCCAAATAGGCTATCAACCAAACCTGTACTGAGGATCACCTAATTAGCTCCACTAACTCCGTTGTTGTATTTAGTAAGATTAATCCATGGGACAATCTAAGGTACCATAAGCTAGCTCATCCACATGCAAACATTGGTCTGCTCACATGCAAAGCTAATGTGATAGACATATCGTCATGCATTTAGGATACCGCCATTGCCAGGTAGGTTGTCCACCAAACCCGTAATGAGGATCACCTAGATGGTTTTCGAATGCTGAGAATTCCAGGGATTCAAGTTCAGGATTTTTATTTGCTCAATGGTTTAGGATACTTGCTCGTATACATAGTGATGAAAATCACTGTTTATTTTTCTCTTTTGTTTTTCTTTTTGAGCAAGGATTTTGAATAGTGGTGATAACCACTGTTATTTGATTTTGGATTTTGAGCTTTGTAAGGTTGAGCTTGTAGGTTTGTGGCTTATGAATGACATTGATCCTTTTGGCCTTGGGGATGACTACCCATCCTGTTCAGGGATGTGTAGTACGAATCCTTACGACTTTGGGAACCAAAGGGGATTATGGAGATTATGAAGTAAGGGCATTGATATTTTAGGCCTTGGGGATGACTACCCATCCTGTTCAGGGATGTGTAGTATGAATCCTTACAACTTTGGAGACCAAAGGTGATTGGAGATGGTCGTGATGATGGCTTGTGGGAATTTTGTTTTTGAATGGCATCGATCCTTTTAGGCCTTGGGGATGACTACCCATCCTTGGCAAGGATGTGTAGTACGAATCCTTACAACTTTGGGGACCAATGGTGATTGGGATTTTTGTGAGTAGTGGTGAAAACCACTATTTATTAGGGGGAATTGATGGGGAAGAGCTTGTCCTTTTGTCAATTCTTAGCACTCTTGAACCATTCGCATAGGGGGATGAATAGGCTAATCTTTCACCTATGGTACCCTAGACTGCTTTGTAGGTTTCTCTTGCATTCACACAACTTAGGAATTATTTTATGTGTTTTAACTTGTGTAGGGATGTTACGTAACGAGGCGTGATCCAAGTAAAACTTTCCCTTGTAAAATCTGTTTAACTTTGTACAGTTTTTGGCTAGCAATTTAAAGACAAGTTGAATGACGAAAACCCTATATACATTAGGAGACAAATCGACCTATGCTAAAAATGGGGATGGTGTTATTCTGGATGTATGTGTTTATAAAATGGATTTGATGTGGAAAATGATGGAATTGCCAAGCAATGACAGTCTATGGTGCTTTTGACTTGTATGACCTAGCAAATATGCAATGTATGGATGTGATGCCTAATGCAACTTATATTTTTGTATTTTGATTTTTACGAGTATGCATGGAATTGAGATGCAATTTTTTTTTTTATTTTTGATGATTTTATTGTTTTTGTTTGTTTTTGAATATTTGTTTTGACCAAGCGGTTATGGTAACCCTTGGAGCTTTTGGTGTTGACCAAAGGGTTTATGGATACCTTTGGAGCATTTTTGGGGTTGACCAAGCGATTGTGGGAATCCTTGGAGCTTTTGGTTTGACCAAAGGGTTTATGGATACCTTTGGGGCATTTTGGGGTTGACCAAGCGATTGTGGGAATCCTTGGAGCTTTTGGTTTGACCAAAGGGTTTATGGATACCTTTGGGGCATTTTGGGGTTGACCAAGCGATTGTGAGAATCCTTGGAGCTTTTGGTTGGACTATGGCTCTCTAAATGTGGAATGGCCTCAAATGACTGATGTTCAAGGGTTCTAGTTCCTTGATTCCTTCAAGAGAGGTGAGCCGGTATGTTCCAGGTCCTATTCTACTATCAATCACATAAGGACCTAACCAGTTTGCCATGAACTTGTCCCTTAGATGGGATGACAAATTAGAATTCTGTTGGTTCTCTTTTAAGACCAAGTCACCAACCTGAAAGTCCCTTAGGTGGACCTTCATGTTGTATGCTTTCTTAAGTCGCTCTTGATAGATACGCAAATGCTCGAGAGCATTGACGCATCGTTCATCGAGCAACGTCAGTTGGTCTAACCGGGCCTGTCGCACAGTGTCATCATCGATGAACTCTTGCATTGAAATGCGTAGTGAAGGGATTTCCAACTCGAGAGGCATGACTACCTCGGAGCCATACACCAACGAAAATGGAGTTGCCCTAGTGGGCATCCGAATGCTAGTGCGATAAGCCCATAGGGCAAGTGGGATTTGAATGTGCCAATCCTTATGACTATCTGTGATGGTCTTTTTGAGGATGGCGACTAGCATTTTGTTTGACGCTTCTGCTTGCCCATTTGCCTACGGATAATAGGGTGTTGAAAAACTATGCTGAATTTTGTACTTTGTTGTCAAAGCACGCACATATTTATTCTTGAATGACGTCCCATTATCCGAAAGGATCTTGGATGGAATACCAAAATGACATATGATGTTATGCAAAATAAACTCCGCAATGCGGGTTCCAGTCATAGAGGTTAGCGAAATTGCTTCCACCCACTTGGTGAAGTACTCTATGGCCGTTATGATGAACGTGTGATGACCTGACGATGCAGGGGAGATCTTTCCGATTAGATCAAAGCCCCACTACAAAAAATGCCAAGCCGATTGGATCGGTTGCAAGGCCTGAGAAGGTACGTGTGTCAAATTAGCATGGTGTTGACACTTCATGCACTTCTTTACATATGCACAACAATCTCGCTCTAAATATGGCCAATAATAGCCCATGCGAAGAATGCGCTTTGCGATGGCCATACCACTGAAGTGGCCACCACATGTACCATCGTGGGCTTGGGTGATCGCCCAAGCGGACTCTTGCTGGTCCAAGCAATGGAGGAGGATTCCTTCATAGCTCCGACGATACAAAATGTCTCCTAACAAGACATGTTTTGTCACTTTCTATTTAAATGATATTTTCATGGCTTGTGTCAATCCAAGTGGGAGGTTACCTAGCTTGAGGTAATCCCTTATGGGTGTGTACCAATCCTGTTGATCAGAAACCTCGATGGTATGAATGACCAATCCCTCTTGAAGTTCATCCCTAGCAAAAGCTGAGCGGGAAAGAACTTGTAAAAATAGCGTTGTGTTGCTATTAAGAGGGGTCGAGGAGAACAAGGACCCCCAGTTGGCTCGAGTCAGACAATCATGGATTTGAGAGAACCTATCCTGAGATGGTTCAATCTGGATCAGGTGGATTCCTGGCGTTAGGTCAGAGCTTGCACGCTCCATCATGGATTGCGATAATGTTTTGACCTGAATGGTTGTCATCTCACCGGAAGGGTCTTGCGGGATTAGTGACCCCAAGGAGGCCATAGTATCCGCAAAATGATTCGATGATCGAGGGAGTGCCTCGATGTCATACCATTCAAGTTGTGCCAGGAATTTGTCCACAAGGGCTTTGTAGGCCTGTAGAACTGGGCATTTACATTGGAATACCCCCTTTACTTGATTGACAATTAACAACGAATCACCAAAGATGTTTAAACGTTTAATGTTCATGGTGATTGTTGTCTGAAGACCTATGAGCAAGGCTTCGTATTCTGCATTGTTGTTGGTGCACGAGAAGTCTAATTTAAATGATAGAGGCATTGGAGCCCCTTGTGGAGTGAAGAATACAATTCCCATGCCACCTCCTTGCTCACATTTAGAACCATCAAAGAATAGGGTCATGTCAGCATGTGACTTAGGCTCATCAAAATCTGGTGATTCCGAAACATGGAAGACCCCATCATCCGGTAGTTCTACGGTCAGAGGTTGATCATCTTCAAGAGGAGCCTCTGCCAGTTGATCGATGATGACTTGACCTTTTATGGATTTTTGTCCAATGAATTCTATGTCAAACTCCATCAACAACATGATCCATTTCATCGTGCGGCTACTATGATAAGTATGACTCATCATGTATCGCAATGGATTCTCCTTAGACACAACATACATCGTATTGTTGAGCATGTAGTGGCATAGCTTTTTGGTAGCAAACACCACTGCCAAGCAGAGCTTCTCAACGTATGCATAGTTAAGTTCATAACTGACCAGGGTGCGGCTAAGATAGTAAGTAGCCTGTTCTTTGTGTAGTTCATTTTTCTGGGATAGCATGGCACCCAGTGCCACCTCAATAGCTGAGATGTATAAGTAGAATGACACTCCTGGTCTAGGTGGTGCCAATACTGGCGATGAAGCCAAGTATTGTTTAATGTCATCAAAGGTTGACTGGCACTCGTCATCCCAGTGAAATGTTACCCCCTTGTGCAATAATTTATTCATGGGTCGGCACTTGTCAGATAGTTGCGCTATGAAGCGCTTGATTGACGCGACCTTTCCCTACAGACTTCTGAGCTGCTTGATGGTAGTTGGGGGAAGCATTTCAAGGATTGCCTTGACTTTGTGTGGGTCTACCTCGATTCCTCATTTGGAGACTATGTAACCCAAGAGCTTTCCAGATGTGATGCCAAATACGCACTTCTTGGGGTTTAGTCTGACTTTATGTTCCATGAGGCGATCGAGGATCTTGCTTAAGTCATCGAGATGATCTAGGCACAAAAGAGATTTGGCCAACAAATCATCCATGTAATCTTCCAAAGTTTTGTGCATGTAATCATGGAAGATGTACGTCATGGCACGTTGGTAGGTGGCGCCAGCATTTTTAAGGCCAAAAGGCATGACCTTATAGCAAAATGTCCCCCAAGGCATTGTGAACGCCATTTTTAGTTGGTCCTCGGGATTGATACGAATTTGATTGTATCCCGAGAAACCATCCATGAGGGAAAGCATTTCATGGCCCACTGTAGCGTCTACCAATGCGTCGATGCTCGGCAAGGGAAAATCATCCTTAGGACTCGCTTTGTTTAGATCTCAAAAATCGATGCATATGCGAATCCTCCCATCGAGATTTTTGATGGGCACCATGTTAGACAACCATGGTGGGTAATCCACGCAGATGACAAACTATGCATCCAACAGCTTTTGTAGCTCATATTTGACCATTAAGGCTACTGTTGGGTGCATCTTACGTAGTTTTTGCTTTACTGGCTTGACTGTCGGATCAAGCGTTAGATTATGCATGACTAGCTACGGGTCTAGCCCCGACATGTCTTTGTATGACCATGCAAAAACCTCCTTCTTCTCTTTGAGAAGGGCAATGTAGTCGGCTTGCTCTTCGGGGGATAGACTTACCCCCGACTTGATGATTTGCAAATTCATTGGATCTGAGCCGATGTCTACGTTAGTCATCTCCTCGATCGACATGTGGGACCCGTCCTCCAACTGGTGTGGAGTTGGGATCAAGTGGATATCATTTGCTGAATTTAGATCATCGTTCGGAACATCAGGTTCCTCTTCAACATGGAAGACATCCTGAGTCTATCCTGGGGTGAAATGGAACATCCCACCACAAGGCCAGTACTCTGATGGGGATGGCGGTGTGTCAGCGTGATCCCAGTCTATAGCATCTAGGTCTAGATGCAATGACCATGTTGGGTCGACTGGATTATGGATGGGGGTGGTTAAATCAATGGAGATCATGTTGATGAAATGATTGTGGTCTCCATTACCATGGGTGTGATTACTCGAACATCCTAGATGATCTTTGTGCTCCGGATCTGGCTCTGTGGGTACTGGCACAAATGGATCAGCCCTATGCATGGATAAGAGGATAGGATCTACCCTAGGCACTGATGGCTTTATAGGGTCTCTAGGCGGAAGATGCTCTCTGTATACCTAGAGTGGTGGGTGCAGTAATTGCTATAACTGCACCTGGTTTAGGTGCCACCTATGCCTTGGCCCTATGTGTAATTGTTCAAACATGTCATCTATGTCCAAGGGATATTGTTGTTGTCGCATATGATTGAGATAAGCCATCTCAGTTTCATCTTCATAATCACTGTCGGAGATCCAAAGGCCTTCGTTGGCTCCAATAGCTATTTGCGACATATGAGGCTCATCTTGCTCGAGCAAATTAATGTGGTCCCATCGAGGTTGTTCCGCTCTCTACGGGGGGACCTGATTCTCTTGAGGTGGCATATGCTCAATTGGAGCATCCAAAGGGAACATTGTCGGGAAGCTCTCTTGATAATCATCCATGGGATGTACTTGTGAATGATTGCTATCAGACTCGAAAGGATCCCAAGGTGCTACCTCGTATTCCGACTCATCTTCTGAAGACCCTTCTTGGTCTTGTCCATATCCCTCTTGTAGGTGAGTCCTCAAATTTTCTCCCTTTTCGACCGAAGGGAAAGGGTTGTTATGGTCAACAAGGTTGGTTGTTAGCAATGGGAGATAATCCCCCAATGTATATGTTGTGTTAGGATTGGCATATGGATCTAATGCCAACCCATCCTTGTTGCCTATCCCTAGGCCTTGCATGTTCTCTACCAAGATGTCTAGGGGCAAGGGGTGGTTGAACCCTACTCCTAACTTGTCATACGACATTTGATATCTCGGTTGGCAAAGAACACGCACTCCTTGCTCATACTTGCCCAACCCATATCCATGCCAATTACATTGGCCAAGATATCTCAATGCAAATTCTGGGTTGGACAAATAGTTGACATCCTCTACAAAGGGCTCTTCATCTTCGTCTTCTTGCATATAAGTTTCAATGCCATTATCCAGGCCCCCATAAACAAAGTTTGTCTGATTGGGTGGGTAGCCTAGAGGAACCACAGAGCCGATGGGGAGTCGAGGTCTCCCCATGTCCTGCATGGACTCAAGTGCGGGTGTTGCTACAATGTTTCACACTATATACTCCCCCAGGCCCATGTTGGCCATCTCAATGGTGATCGTTGGCGGTTGAGGGGGAGCGAATGGGAGTCCTTCCTGAGTCCACTCCATGTAGGGTGAACTAGGCATCTCGACTTCCATTCGGCTAGGCATCTCTTCGGTAGAGATGGTTGAGACTAGGGGTGGTTCCTCTTCTAGGGGTTTCTTTCCCTTGTCCTTTGGTGTGGCCACCGTAGGTGGCATCATTGTTGAAGGACCAGATGAGGAAGATGGACCCTACTGGGGATTTGATGGACTTGTCAACGGGGATGCCTATAAAATCGGACCCTGTTTAGATGGATTCAACTAAAAATCCAAATGCGTTGATGGAAGGGTCGATTGCAGCATGAATTGCACCATATTGCAGTACTTGAAGGGCTCTAAGTCTACCGAGACTACATGCACCTATCCTTCAAATGTATACTTTAGGCATTGATGAGCTATTGAAGGGACACACTTCATGTCCCTGATCCAAGGCCGCCCCAACAAGATATTATAAGCCATCTCACCTTCCAAGATGTGGCACAATGTATGAATAGTCTTTTGTCCCACTTGGATGGGTAGGACAATTGTGCCAACCATCGAGCATATTGCATCATTGAATGCTCGAAGTGTATAGGTGGAGGCCATGATGTGAGATGCCGACAACTTTAGATGTTTCAATGCTACTATTGTAATGATATTACTGGATGAGCCAGTGTCCACCAACACCCTCTTATATGGAATCTCATTGACCCACGCAATGACGTGCAGGGGTGGATCCACCACATCACCAATCACTGATTTCAATTCATCTTCTCTAAAGGTGATGACTGGTTCTGTACATTGTTTTACATGTCCCACAAAGTTGTTGAAAGAGTTTGCTTCATGGGGCTGCATCTCGATGGCTTTTAATATCTCCATTAGAGCCTCCCGATGGGGCGTTGATTGTTGAATGAGCTCGTATATGGAGAGCCTAGCCGACGTGGTCCTTAGACTTTGGGTAAGTCTAGTCCGAATCGTGGCCACTGGTCTAGGCGGGGGAGGTTGCGTAGGGTGTTGTTGAGGTTGTGACGTCGATGGAACTTCTCCTGTGGTGGCCGTAGGGGCAGCTCCTGGGTACCTCTTGTTCCTAGTCACTATGCTTATCATCCCTACATACCCCTGCATGGGGCAATTCTGTTGCACCTCATTGACTTGAAGGGGTTTTGCCTACGCATCATGGGTAGGCAAGGGGTCTCTAAAGACTCCCATATGTTGGTTGTTTGGCGCTACGGGGTTGTCCACCACCAATGTCTTGTTGTCGATTAGGTCTTGCACCAAGCCTTTGAACTTCCAACATGCATTAAGATCATGTCCCTTCCACCTATGGAACCTACAATACAAGTCCTCCCGGTACCCCTTAGGCTTTGGCGCATTGGGGTCTATGGTTTGAATCTCTGGCAAGTTGATCAAGTTCACCACTGACAAGCGGTCAAACAGGGAGTCCCTGGACTCTGTGTAAGGTGTAAATTGTCGCCTAGGGTGACGCTGCTAATTTTGTTCCTGCCTCTAGTTTTCTCTATCATAATTTTTAGGAGGCATCGCCTGATAGTTAGCCTTTTGAGGTTGTGTTGCTTGTGCAAGCTTAGGGATGTTTATAGCAACCTGATTGACCGCAATGGTTTTCTGTTGCATGGTCCCTATTTTGGTGTTCTTAAGCCATTCTTTCTTCTTTGGCTTGGCAATCTCGCCATCCTGTATCTTGATCTCCTCAATGATTCTGGCTTGCACCAGAGCTTCCTCAAGAGTGGCATATTGCTGCAGCTACAATAGCATGAAGATCGATCTCAAACAGCTCTTTGAGAACATTTGGGTCAGGTCAGACATGGGAGGGAGGTAGGGCAGCTTTGAAAGCAACGTCCTCCACCGGTTCCCATATGCCACCATGGTTTCTTCCTCATATTGCCTGAGGCTAGCTAGGTCACTTAGTGACACCTTTTTCTTGGTGTTGAAGGTGAAGCATTCGAGGAACGCATCCACTAGCTGATCCAAGTTACTGATGCTATGTTTTGGCAACTGAGTGAACCAATCCGAGGTAGGGCCTACGAATGTGGTTATAAATGTTCTTAGTAACAAAGCATCATTATCCTGAATGCCAAAGCACTGGCTCAAGAATCTAGTCACGTGCTCTTGGGCATCCTCCTCCCCTCTAAAGAGTGCCAACTGGGGTAGTTTAAAGTGTTCAGGGTATGGAGGTGCCGACACTGATGGATGCATAGGATGACTACGGAGTTGGCATAAAGTAGGCTTTTGGGGCCCAGAAGTCTTGGTCTCCATAGACTCTAAGCACTCTAGCAACGCTTTATATGCATCAGAGGATTTAATTTCTTCCTCCTTAGTTTGCTCCCATTGTGGGTTGCGGGGAACTTGAGGCCTATGGAGGGGTGGCTGGATAGCACCCCCTCTGCCTTGGTAGGGCATTTCAGCCCTCTCTTCTTCTTGTTCATACTCCTCATAGGCTTCTTGAGGAGTGCCTGGCCGAGACCTATAAACATGGGTGGGTGCCCACGGAGGGTGCCCATCATTGTTTCTAGGAGTGGCCTCCCGCTCAGGTCTAGGAGGTCTTGGAGGCAACACTTGGTAAGGTCACGGGGACTTGTCTCGCACCAAGGGGTTGTGCCTCTCATACACTTCTACTTTATGCACATGAGGGGTTGGGACCTTCTCAGGCACATTGTTATGAAGCAATTCGGCTGTCTGATGCTGAATGCACTCTTTGTTAAGGTGATACAGATGCTCTAACTATTGTTGATCTTGCCTGAGATGCATGATTTGCGCTTGGCGGGTGGCATGTCTGGAAAATGCCAAGTCAATTTGTTCCATCGTCTCTTGTTTAGGAAGCCTAGATGCCTCTCCTACATGTCTATCTCGGTCATGGTGATCCGAGACCCCTATGGGTTGCTTTCCTCTATCGAGGTTAGCTGCATTCACCCGAGGCTCTGGCCTCGATGGGTGATCTTGATACATAGCAGGTGTGGAGGTGCATCACTCCCACGCTGTGTACTACTCTTGAGGAACGTAGTGTTCTTCCTCGTACTACCCTTCATATGCATGAAAGGTGCGGGCAGAATTGTCTTGCCCTATCTGGAGAGCCCTGATACTCTAGATTTGGTCTAGTGTTTCTAATAGTAATACAGGGTAGAGGAGGGATGACGAAATCATGTGGCCCCTCCTTATGGACCCTATGTTGCTCTAGCACTTCATCACTAGGCCACTCATAACGAGCGTCTAAGGGAGGCCTCCTATCTATGTTGAGTGCCACGTGTAGGTTCTCCTCTTGAAAGGATCTATGCTGAGTGGGGGTGCCTCTCAAAGAGGTGCCTCTATAGTCCTATTCTATGATGGCATGATGTGGACTATCTTGTGTGTCAGGCCACCAAGGCGGGATGACCAAGTCCTCAGGACTATATCGGAGGTGACTTGTCCCCCTTTGTACACTTTTTATAATGCTTGCCCGTGATTGGGCTCGACTACGGGTGTACACCATGGTGATGCTTACCTAAAGATGCGTAGATTTTTATCTTCTTTTAGGATTTCTTATGCTACACTAAATAGGAAATATCACACACACAAAACAATGATTATCTCGTTTAAAGATTAAAAGTGTGCCCTAAATCTGGTTTAGTGTGTTTTGATGTTTGTTTTGAAAGCTTTTGTAAAGAATGTTTAAATGCAATATGATGGCTCTTATGACTCCCAAAAATGGTCACCCCTTCGATATACCATTGCCAGGCCGATATACCAACCTCTCTATATACCCGCCCTTACGTGAGGGAAACTATTGGTACGTGAGAGCAGATGGTACGTGGAACATAGGCGGTATGAAAGGGGAATCACTCTGTTTATGACACCTACCATAGAAGACTTATCCTCATGCATTGGGAATCACCCCAGCTACACTTGGTCAGCTTTCATCAGGATTTACGTCTAGCAACAGTCACGATCGGGGTTATGTATGCAGTATCTCAAGCCAAGGTGGTGATGAAATCCACCGTTGGTCTTGCTCAAGGGTTGGGGTTTTATGACCAACTCCTTGTTGTTTTAAATTACCACGTGGTGTGTGGGGTTCTTTTTAAGTTGCATAAATGAAGCAAACAAGCATTCAAACTCTCCTATGCAAGCAAATAACTAGAGAACAGAAAGCAAAGAATTGACAGAAGGTGTTTAGGACCCCTACCTCTTCTCTGCCCAAATCGGATGTCTCTAAATTTTTGCCCTAAAATTGCATAGAGAGCTATTCATCCCGGGGTGAGATGAATAATAGATCTGTATTCATTCTAGGGTAGGACGAATTCCTATTCATCCCTGGATAAGATGAATTCTAGCTCTGTACTCGTCACAGACTGAAATGAACAGCAGTCCAACGTTTGAAAACTTGGTACCTGTAAGAAAAAACAAGCAACTTTGATCAAAAAGTTAATCTTAAAAATCAAGGGATAGAGGTCCCACCATGATCACCACTGAAAGCACGAGGATACGGAAACAAAAAGGAAAATGCCAAGTACGATGCGTGTAAAACCAAACTTAACGCTAAAAGCCTATATATTGAAAAATGCATGAAAGGAAAGAACATAAATGAATCGACACAAGATAAAAGCAATATGGAATATGGCCCTCTTTATTGATATGCTTTTAAAGTCATGTTACAATACGTCTCCTTCCCTTTTAGGGGATAGGAGCGTTAAATATGTTTCTTATCACATCCATGGATAGCAATCCTTCTTCCGCGTGCCCACATGTAAGATGGGCGGACCAAAACGTCACCGCCACTTGTGTATATGAGTTTTGACTCCTTACTGCTCCTCTGATGTCGAAGACCTATGTTCAAGGAAACAGAAAATATCAGTAGCACCTACAGATAGAATAGAACATGTATTTCCCAAGGCCTACTGTTAGTGTATGCATGAAAATATTAAAACGATAACCAAATAACCTCAGAACGACCTAAAAATTTAATAGAAGCAATAAAACCTTACTAGGAAGCCACTGCAAAAGGAACAGTCAGGAAATTCCTCACAGATTTGTATTCGCTCCAGGGTGGGACGAATAAACCTACAATAAATTGTCAGAAAGCACCCTCTTCAATGTCCTATCTAGGAAGCTCCAAATGACCTGCAAAGTTGGGGTTAGCTAATTGGGGGTATTTTGGGAAGACCTAGAAGGTCATATTTCTCCAATTTGGCCTCTATCACCCAGATTTTGATGGTGCCATCTGCAAGTTAGTAAAGGCGGGAAATGATAAAAACATGGTCAAAAATGCTCAGAATGAAGTGAAATTTAAACTACAACCTATTTAAATAACCTAGAATAAGATGCAAAAATAAAATAAAGGAAATCTATCACATATTTCTAATCACTCTGGGGTGGGGCGATTAGAACTACGATAGCTTGGGGGCACCCGGGGGCAGGACGCCCACCGTTTGGGACTCTGTTTCGGCACCAATCCACTTGGGATGGGTCCAAAACCTCTTATGGGGTGTTGTCGACAAATTTTGTGGAATATTGTGGCCAAATGTTCGGGTTTGGGTCTAGAATGCGCCTCCAATAATCACCCAATAACCTCCCTCCAAAAGAGAGATCAAGGATGTGAAAGCACAAACAATGGGTGAGGATATATTTTAGCAGCACTTCATTGCTCCAAAATCTCCTCTCTGTATCTCTTTTTGGGTGAGAAGACTCACCAATTTATAGACCTAGGGTCTCTTTGTTTGAATGCGCATGCGAGGGCGCCACTTGAGTTGATTGTCCTATTTTGAGAGAAAATATTATTCCCTGATTTAGAGTCTCCTTGCATGAGGTCTCTAAAATAAAGACATGCATGACTGAAGTCTCTCTTCTTGATTTGAAGCCGTTCCTCGCAATTGCATGTCCTGAAGTTGCAGTTAACTAGCGGACCTATCGAGGTTTGACTTTTTCCAATCAAACCTGCTATTCGCCTCACCCTAGGGTGAATGCTGCTATTCATCCCTGGGTGGGGCGAATACCAGTTTGTATTCATCCCAGGGTGGGGCGAGTAGGGAGCAAAGTGCCAAAAGGTGCCAAATTGACTCTTGACCTTCCAAACTGCTGTTGGGAGTGGTTAGGACCACTGTTTAACCTCTAGGGGCTGCCCTAGGGGCTGTGTGTGTCAATGCGATCGATGCTTGTTGTCACATAATCGGATTGGTGCTGTTTTGGTGTCTACAATTCTAGATGATAGATTGATGAGTGCTAGAATTGTATGTATTTTGTGCAAATTTAATCCATCTTTTATCTATAAAATTGTGAATATGAATGTATTCTGATGATTACCATATAGTATTTATATGATTTATAAATGAATTCGATTTATAACATTGAAAATGATTTGTGCTTCTATTTGACATAAAAATATGCAAGTTTTTGTATGTTTTCGATATATAAAAGTTAGAAGGAAAATTGCACAAAATATTGTAGCATGTCATAGACCCAAAGATAAATATAGATGAACTAGCTATGTGAATGGTGTATTGATAAGACTCATGTATGAACGCTACACAAATACACTACAAAATACAACTACATAAAGGTGCTCCAGAAAGCACCTACAAAAAGTTTCTATATAAAGCGCCTACTAAAAGGTATTACAAAAAGAATGTTTATCGAGTCAAACTATCTAATGCTTCACCATGCTATATTTGATGATATCACAATAGTATTATGAGGTATATGTAGTCAACATAGTCGACTAATAGAGTGGCATTATACACGTGAAATATTTGTTATATGGGTTGTTATTAAAAATTTATAAAATTGTTATGTTGTTAAATGGCTTCAATTTAGACGCAAGCCTATTTTATCTCTTCCATAAAAAAAAGATAAATGGTTATATTTTTGCATCATTAAATTATTTAAATTTAAGACTTTTGTTAATTTAGTTTGACTAGCTTGCCACTTGGACAATCATGATTGTAATAAAGTCTAAGGTGGTTAGGAAACTATATTAATTTAGATTATTATTGTTGTAAGGTTAGTATTTGAATCATCAAAAAAATAAATACAACATAGTAGACTACATGGAAGACTTTCATTAAAAATGTCCAAGTGACATTATAAAATATAAAGTAGAGGCCTCTGAAAAGGTCTACAGTCTGCTAGCTAATGCTTTTGTATACAATTTTACAAGTTGCTATTTTGAAGTCTTGATGTTTGAAGAAGTATTTCTGCATAGTTTATATGCATGAAGAATTATATTTTATCAACAAAGAAACATCTTATTCCATGATTTTAGAAATGGTATTCTGTATCTTTTCATGATTTATTTATCTTCGTAAACATTATGTTTATTTTCTTGCATCTGTGAATTAAAATAGTATTAGTAATTCTAATGAAATATTAGCTACTATAGTAAATTAGTTTAAGAGAAGAGAATTACACTTTCTTCTATGAGGTAGGGCCCACTCTATGCAGTGAGTCCCTTGCTCTCTATCTCCTAAAATAAAGTAAAATTAGTTAGTAAATAGAATTAGTTAAATGACACAATATTAAATTATACATTATTTTAAATAGTCAAAATATTAATATATTGCACGTGGATCCACACCAATAAAAATACACACCTATAAAATTAGTTTAAATCATAAATTACATTCTCTTTTCATTCAAGCACAATTTCATATTTCCTGTAACTTTTATTTTCTACGAACCCAAAACTAAGAAAATAGAATTAAGTTAGAGATTAATCATTGTGGTATAATCTATATTGGATTATTGTTATTTAAATTATTTTACCTAGATTGATAAATTTAATGTAAGTTATTTTAGCTCAATATTTTGGCATTGTTGCCATGGAGAACAGTGTCGTAATTTTTAATCAAATACTGCTAGTTTGCACAAGAAGAGAGGCTTACCTATATGTGAAAAGAGTGTGCATATGGGTCAAAGTGGCACAAGAAGTCGCAACAAGCCCCTTTGTTCGATGTTGCTAGGTTATTTTTTCTTAGGATCGTTTTATTTCTTTCTTAGTTAATATTTGATTTTAGCAATTTTTTAAAGCATTAGATGGTTGTTGTTTCTTGCTTAGGTCTGGGTTCTCTAACCTAAAAAAATAGGAAGTAGGTGTCATTGTGTGACCAAATCACAATAAAATGTTCCTTAAAATCAAGAAGTAACAACACTTTAACCTTTCAATTTTAGCATTTTTATTTTTAGTAAGATTTACATTTCAAGCAATTTTACTTTCAACAAAATTACTTTTCAAGAAACCCTCTAATTAGCTAAAATTGGTTGTATAAATTCATTGACTATGAATTGCACCTAGTTTTAGTGATAGTAGGATTGTTTTAGAATAAGAAATTTTATTTTTCTAATTGTGTTAAGGTTGGATGTAAAAATTTACTGGCTATGAATTGTATACTTGGTCTTAAACAATAGTAGGATTGTTCTAATCTTTCAAAAAAAATAAAAAAAAATACAAAAAAAAAAACTAAAAAAAAAAAAATACAAGTGAAATATTGTTAAATTGTAGAAAATAACATTAAAACGTCTGCACTGATTGACCTTGGAAAATTATTTATAGAACAAGAAATTAATCTACTTTTTGAACAAAGACATAACACATATGAAAAAGAGTGGAAAAATCTATGTGAGCACCTTGATATCATTAAGAAAATACTAGAAGAATTGGATAAAATCAAAAGGGTCAATATAGCCAAAATGCTAGGGTCAGGCTATCACTCACGCTACCTTGGCCTTGTAAGGAATTTTGAATGGTGGCTTTTATATAGATATCAATAGTAAATTCGATCACATATTCTTAGGATCAATATTTTGAGGATTCCCTTACCATTCACAATTTTCTAGTAGATATCAAAAATAGGAAGGTGAGCCTGGAATACGAGAGATATCATAAAGCACCTAGATTTGGACGTTTTAGAGAGTTGTGTCAAGACATATGTTACAAATTACATTTTGAGAGTCCTAACCCAATTTAAAAATAAACTTTTATCGTTCAATTGATTCTTCTTCTAACAAAAGACTTTGAATTTGAAGAAGAGCATTATATGACTCCTGAACAACTAGATCCAATTAATGATATCCATAGGTTGTTCAAGTAATATTATAAAGATAAAAAATTGTTGCAAGAACCAAAGAACTTAGAAATTTAATGAACATACCTAGAGATTCAAAGGGAAGATTTATCAAGATCAGTGAACTAGAAGTAAACTACCAAAGAAACCTTAGTAAGAAGCTGAAAAATTTTGAATTAAAAGAAATTAAAACTGTAATTAAAACATCTAAGGATTATAAAACACTAACAAAATAAATTGAATTCCTAGAAAAATATCCCAAAACATATCTATTACCCAAACCATAATTTGATGACCATATAGATCCTTCTATTTTTTCAAACCTATACCTGGTCCAATTATTGAAATCTTATATTCAATTATGGTTGATCATCATAGTGAGCACACAGAAATAGAATAAAACCAAATGGGACATAGACAATGTAATAATATTCATGGGAGAAATAGAAAATCAAAGAAGGGGCAGGTAAAGAAATACTTTTGCCTTCCCAATTATTTCTTCAAAATATAGGCTAACAAGAGAACCAAAATCAGTCTACATTGTTATTTTTCCTACCTTCCATGGGAAACCACATGAAGATCCTGATGCTTTCCTCTTTGAGTTTGAAGTGGTTTTCCAAGTCTATTTTTACACCACTGATGAGTAAAAATTAAGACTATTTCCTTCTACACTTAAGTGTGAAACCTTAATATGGTTTATGGGTCTAGGAGAAGTGTTTGTAATTGATGGAATGAAGAAAATGGATTAAAAAATATCTTCCTTGAAAGATATGAGGATTATTGTAGAGTTAGGAATAAGAAATCTTAGTTGTTTTGCATGAATAAAAAAGATGACAAATCCCTTGAATATTATCTTGAGAGATTTCAGTTTGTAGTATCAAGAGTAAACATTGAGTTGGATGAAAGGATTCAAAAAGAAATTTTTCTCAAAGGACTAAAGGAAGATATCCTTAACATTCTAAACCTTATGGCTAAGGGGATATTCATCAAATGGGACTTGAAGAAATTATAAATCTTTCCAAGAACTATACAAGAAATAAACCATTAAGAAACAATAGGTATCCATCATCAGGAGGGGGAGTAACAAGAGCTAAAATTAGAAATATTCTAGAAAGCCTCAACACTGATTTATTGAGCACATTAATAACATCTCTTGACCTCATGGAAAGGAAACCAAAAGAGCAAGACATTGAAGAAATATATTGTCATAGATGTAGAAATAAACATAACTTGAGAGAATTTCCTCTCAATATTACAAATATTTCCATCATATTTGCTTTTTGTAAAATCTATGACAAGAACCATAGTGCTAAAAATAGTAAATATAGTTCAACTATCAAAAATTCTATAAATTAACCTGAGGTTGAAGAAGCAGAATATGTTTGTTTTATATATCAAAGGAGAAATGGTCCATTTAATGGCCCACCTAATTGGTCAAACCCTAACTATTCCAACCAATAGAGACCTAATTATTAATAAAATACTCCAAATTGGACAAATTGGAGTCTATATAATCAAGATTAGAATATGCCTCCCTAGGTTCAATTCATGTCCAATCCATATGGAATTTCACCTCCATGGATGGCAGGACAAAATCAAAATGCACTTAATTAGAATATGAGTGGCCAATATAATCAATTAGGACCTAGCTGGTCTTAAGGTCAGCCCCAACAATAGAATTTTAAAAATTAATTTAATGGGCAAGCACCTCAAAATCAACCTCAAAACCAACTTCTTACACCTCCCAATAATGTGAACAACCCTCCTAAGTAACCACCTTTACCAGCTCAACCAATGCCTAATCCTAATAATATTAAGAATTTTTAACAAGTCTATGAAATAAATGATACATGTTCAATATTTGTGGCACCTTGCCAATAGATTCAATTGAGATCTATAAAAGTATTGGATAATAATAAAGTTACTCTAACAAAAATTGAAGAACCCACTCAAAATGTATTTTAAAAAGTAGATAAAGATGAAAGACCTAAAGAAGAGGTGAAATATTTACTAGAAAATATTCCATCAAAACAAAAGAGATCCAAATTCCTCAAATGAAAGAAATGGAGATACCATTTCCTAAAAGACTTGCAATACCAAAAGAACTATCTAAACCAGCTTTGAATTTCCTTCAAGAGTTAGAAAATATTATCATTAATATTCCTCTCTTACAAACCATCAAGGATATTCATATTTATTCCAAATTGATCAAGATCATGTGCACAAATTCAAGAAGGAAAAGTAATAACAAAACTCAAACCATTCAAGTCATTGGATAATTGTCTGAGATAATGACTAGAGGTAGATTATTACCAAAATATACAGATCTTAGAATACCTATACTCACAGTTCACATTGGTAAAATAGCCTTGCACAATGTTTTGTTCAATTTAGGAGTTGTCATTAATGTCATGACTAAGGAAAAATAGAATATTTAGGAGTACACAAACTACAACCAACTTCTATAGTACTCCAACTAGTAGATGGGTCTACTATTAGGCCAGAAGGAAAACTAGAAGATGTTGTAGTCTTTGTAAGTTCATGGGAATACCCTTTACACTTTGTAGTCTTACAACCCAAGAAGAAGTTAGGGGGACATCCCTTAATTATAGGATGCTCATGGCTTGCAACAGTTGATGCCTACATTAGTTGCAGATCCGAAACATGACTATTTCTAATGGAAAAAATACTAAAGACTTTAGCTAATGTAAATCTAGTTGCAAGAGGTCAAAACAAAATACCTCTCACTACATAAAAATTGTGGTAAATGAAAATAATATGTAAAACCCTCCATTTACAAAAAAACTATAATAAATGGAAATAATCAGTAAAACCCTCAATTCACATAAAAAACTATAGTACATAGAAATAAATAAATAAATAATTTATTTTCTCATTCCTAGATTCACTTCTCCCTTTACAATGCAATACCAAGGGAATATATATCCCAAAGAAACCCTAAAAGAAAACCCTAAAACTTGAAGCCCTAAAAGAAACCCTAAAATAAAACCCTAAACCTTAAAACCCTAAAAATTAAAAAAAAGAATACTATTTTGGGCAAATTGATTTTTCCACCAAAAAATGCCTTGTAATTGTTGTTTTCGGAAAATTAGTTTTTAAAAAAAAATTGATTTTTTTAGTATTTACCATTTTCGGCAAATTATATTTTACGTCAAATAATTCCATTTTGAGTAATAAAAAAATTACTTTAAAACTTCTTTTAAAAAAATGCTCTAAAGATAGGCTAATGCATCATTCTCCTTTGGTTGAAAAGAACTCTGCTCCTGCAAGTTCCTTCGATCAAACTCATAATCGCTCTTCATAGAGTGCCATACATCTGCAAGTACTCCTCAAAGTACCAATCTCCTTCTGAGGTTTTATATCTCAAACCTCTTGCAAGCACTACACATAGTGTCAATTTATTCCTTTGAGGTTTTAAAATAGAAAACCTCCTACAAGCACTACACAAAGTACCAATTCTTCCCTCTGAGGTTTTTAATGAAAAAAAACCTCTTGCAAGCACTACACAAAGTGCCAATTTATTTCTTTAAGGTTTTACAAACCTTCTGCAAGCACTACACAAAGTGTCAATTCCTCCTTTTGAGGTTTTATATAAAAAAACCTCCTGCAAGCACTTACATAGAGTGTCAATTTCTTTCTCTAAGGTTTTATAAACCTTCTGTAAACACTACACAAATTGTCAATCTCTTTATCTGAGGATTTTACATTAAAAAAACCTCCTGCAAGCACTTACACAGAGTGCCAATTTCTGTCTCTAAGGTTTTACAAACCTTTTGCAAGCACTGCACATAGTGCCAATTTTTTTTAGCCTCTTTGCTCTCCTCTGCTTTTCTCTTTTCTTCTTTTCTCTTTTCTTCTCCCAACAAGATCCAACTTGCTTTGATACCAAATTATGTAAATCCAATTGTAAGAGGTCAAAACAAAATACCTCCCATTACATAAAAATTGTAGTAAATGAAAACAATATGTAAAACCCTCCATTTACAAAAAAAACTACAATAAATGGAAATAATCAGTAAAACCCTCCATTCACATAAAAACTACAGTACATAGAAATAAACCTATAAATAATTTCTTTTTTCATTCATGGATTCACTTCTCCCTTTCCAATGCAATACCAAGGGAATATATATCCCCAAAGAAACCCTAAAAGAAAACCCTAAAACTTGAAGCCCTAAAAGAAACCCTAAAATAAAACCCTAAAGTTTAAAACCCTAAAAATAAAAATAAAATTACTATTTTCGACAAATTGATTTTTCCACCAAAAAATATCTTTTTAAGTAATTACTATTTTCGGCAAATTATTTTTTCATAAAAATTTGCTTTTTTTAGTAATTATCATTTTCGGAAAATTATATTTTGCGTCAAATAATATCATTTTGAGAAATAAAAAAATTACTTTAAAACTTCTTTTAAAAAAACCCTCTAAAGATAGGCTCCTGTATCATTAGCCTATTTCCTGAATCAACATTAGATGAAAATTTTCCAAAAAAACTATGGTATGATTTCCCTCATGATTTGGATGAAATCCAAAACTTACCAATTAATGTCCTAAGTAAACATCTACAATAAGAAATTGAGGGACCGTTATCATTACTACCAAGTGATCAAGAGAAATATCAAGACGATAGTTGTTTATCTGAATCTACTATGATCAATAATGAAGCAAGTACAAGTCAATCTCAATATTTGGTACCTTATGACTATCACTTAAATGATTTTGAAGAAGAAACAATTGGAATAGATGCAAATACTAAAAATTGCAAACATATAGACATCAAAACTAGAAGAACTTTGAATATTAATAATAAGCTTACAAGCATACATGAATCACAACTGATAGATGTGCTTAAGAAACATCAAATAACATTTGCATCGATCTAGAAGGACATGAAAGGAATACACCCGAATGTTTGTACCTATCCCATATTTATTCAAGAAGGTTGCTACCTAGTAAGACAACCCCAAAGAAGATTAAATCCAACTATAAAATACGTAGTTCAGGAAAAAAACATTAAACTCTTAAATGCATGATTTATATATCAAATTTCTGATAGTCAATGGGTGTCACCATTGGTAATAGTCCCTAAAAAGAATGGTAAATGGAGGATTTGTGTGGATTACAAGAAATTGAATAAAGTGACAAATAAAGACTATTTACCCTTACCATTTATTGATCAAGTTTTTGATACCTAGGTTGGAAAGAAATATTTTTGCTTTTTGTATTGTTTTAGTGGATATAATCAAAGTCTCAATAGCTAAAAAAGATCAAGAAACTACTTTCACATGTCCTATAGGTACCTATGCTTATAAAGTTTTACCTTTTGGATTATGCAATGCACCTTTTCAAAGATTTGTTTTAGCTATTTTTGTTGATCTAATCAATGAGAGGGTAGAAGTCTATATGGATGACTTCACAGTCTATGGTAACACCTTTGAAGAAACTCTATCAAGTTTACAAAAAGTTCTGGTCATATGCCAAGAACAAAAACTCCATTTGAGTCATGAAAAATATTTCATGATTATGAAAGGAGATATTGTTTTAGGATATTACATATATGAGGAAGGTGTTAAAGTGGATCCTATAAAAATCCAAGTTATCCAATCCCTTGAGCCTCTAAAAATACAAATAGAGGTAAGGAGATTTTTAGGACATGTAGGATACTATCATAGATTCATTAAATATTTCAACAAAGTTGCCTCTCATATGGTTAAGGTCTTAACCAAAAAAAGTGAATTTAATAGGATTGAAGCATGTCAAGAAGCTTTCAAAATTATAAAGGATAAATTGACTATTGCTCCTATCTTAAGAGGACCAAATTGGAAATTACCCTTTCATATACATTGTGATGCTTCAGGATACACAATAGGAGTAATATTACAACAAATAGAGAACAAAATAATTTATGCTATCTATTATGTGAGTAAAAATTTGCATTGACTGAACTTAATTACACAATTACTAAAAAAGAGTTCTTGGTTGTAGTCCATGATACACTACATCCAAAAATGAACTTAATGATAATTGAATTAAGGTAGTTTTTTATGATGGTGAAAAACCACCCTAATAGAACCTAAGAGGATGGTTATAAACTGTCTTCTTAGGGTAACTACCCTCTTAGGACTAAGATTATTATTATAAACCACTGTCTTAGGTTGAACTAAGAGGGAAGTTTATAACTATCATCATAGGGATAAACTGCTATAAAAATAAAAATAAAAGATGGCGGTTATGATCCGTCATATTAAAAAATTTAATAAATAAAATATGGCATTTTAAAACTTTCATCTTAGGTCACACCTAAGAGGATAGTTTAAAACTGTCATCTTAGCCTATCTCACTTAAAAAAAGTTAAAGAAGGCACGGTAAAATTGAATTGTAATGTTACTCTTCATGGAAAATATTTGGCATTTTCGTCTTCTCTTGGCTCTTGGAAAGGAGGCATGGGATGAGACCTAGAGGAATGAAGCCAAATTTTTCATCAATTGCAACACTTTACTGTATGGTTTTAATGTTTTTCTTCTACCATGGAAACACGAGAATGGTTATGCATATTTTCTTCCTACGGGGATGCCCAAGTGATCCCATTATGAGCTAAAGAGATATTATGATGTTAATTCCTTCATTTGTATGTGTTTAGGCATATATTGTGTATGTTGATATGTAGATTTTGGGTATCCCATACAATAGACCTATTGGCTCATTAATTCAGTCACACCTATTACTAGAAGATTTTTTTTTAATCGCTAGCAAGTAAATTCAAGGGAAAGTGAAAAAACATTCTATACACACTTTTATAGAGTAGAATAGGAATACCTTTGTGTTTTAACATAAACCTTTTTATTGTATGGTTACTTTTACAAGAGCCTTGGAGAGCAAAGGCATATTTTAGGTGTTTTGATGTGAAGACAATGGTGAGGAATATCTACATACTTTTTTCTAGGATTGAGCTACCTTTGGTAGAAGAGGGTAAGAAAATTATGGATCTCTGTAACCCTTCCACTCTTCTTACACTGTGGTTCACTGAATATGACCTCAATGTTTATGTACTCCTATATGAAAAAATTGGGTTTAGATTAGATCTCCAAATTACATACCAAAGTAAAGAGAGGCAAGGCTGCAAAACCCATTTATAGTTTGATATCTGAACTACCGACAAAGCTTATTTATCCCATAGAGTTGAATGATTTTTCTTTTTATTTTTTATCCTCATTTGCAGGACTTGGGAGTGTATGTCTCGTCTGATAGATTTTATTGTAAAATCTCCCACTTTGCTAATTATGGATACCAAAAAATATATCTTCAAGTTTCCAGATCTGAAAGCATATGTTGGCAGTGACAAGCTCAAGGCTAATGTTCCCAATCTCGACTTCATATTTTTTCTATAAGGAAGCCATTTTATCTAGGAGAAATTTCTTGAGGATGTTAATAACCTTCTCCTTACCTTCTTCATTAAACACCTGTAGGTTAAAGTTTTTAGTCTCCTTAACATTCGAGAGTAAATGGGTATAAATATGAACTTGTTATAAAAAATTTAAAAATTAGAGTCTACAGTACCTTCATAGTGGTAACATTTGTATTTATATAAAAAAAAATTAAATGAAGCAAATTCTAGGTGTTGCGATGGAAATACAATGAAATTAATTCAAGGTTCAAAATTCTTCAAATACCACTAGGTTACTTTCATATGACCCTGGAAAACTAGAGGTCGAAAGAGCCATTTAAATTTTTTTAAACATTTGGTTCACCAAGAACTACCCATGAATTCTAAGTTGTGAAATCCATGAATTCAAAGTTGTGACTACCCTTTTCAGATAGGCCTTAACATGTTGTGCATTGTTTCCACGAAGGTTTATGTACCAAATTGGAATTTCATTACACCCAATTTGATCCCCTGTCCTTACATTAGTCTGTATCAAAGTTTTGATGTTAGGAACTAACAAAGTATGATTTTACCTATTTTTTTGGGTATTGGATATGCTCCTTATATTACCTTGCAATCTCCGTATGTTATTACATTTAAGCAAATGCCAATATTGCAAGTCATCAAAACATTAGCATGTTATCAACAGGGTATTACATTCATGTCTCCACTGCAATAAGCCTCCTTTAAACAAATTAGGCCTCTATATTTTTTTGGAGGAATTGCCACTTTAATTTAACTACAAAATAAAAAGAACCACATATTCAAGAAAGTGCAATGTATTCAACTATGACCTAGAATGATGTTGATGTTGCATTGAAAATATTATGTACTAATTGAGCATAATTTTTAATTTTATTTTCGTAGTATTTTTTAATATAGGAGGAATGTTAAATAAAATACTATAAAAATCAGCATAGAAGCCTATCCAATAAGAGCAAAATAGCTACAGTACACAAAACTAACATAAATAGGTATTGTCAAAAGACTAGCATGAGCCCCTACAAGGAAAACATGGTCATCAAGTCATAATTGAACATGAAAAATAGTAAGAGTTATGCAAATATAAACATGCAATGGGGCTATTTTATGATCATAAGGGTGGCCATGGGATTAAGATCCATATGGTCCATAATATCAAAGACAGAGTATCTAGTGACCATGTTTATTCATTATTATCAATACCATGCATATATAACTCTGACTATTGTCACTAAATATTAACTTTATATACTCTATGCTTGACCTCAGAATCTGCACTTTAAAAAATGTCATTACTAGATTGGAGTCAGGATATTTATAAATGGAAGAACCCAACTATTATTTTAATTTAAATATTGAGTATATTACATCTTGTCACTAAAAATTGAAAGGGGGGTTAGATATTGTCTTGTTGCTTTTATTTTATCATAATTTAGTCGAAGAGTAAAAGTGGTGGTTGTAACCTCCTCTTGCTACCCTTTATTTTCGTTTGATATTGTTTACCTTGTGTCTCCTTATTTGAATCGATTACGTGGAAAGAGGGTTACTTATTTGAAACAAAATTATTTATGAGGTGTTTATATTATGATGATTAATTAGTATGATTTGTGGATTATATATTAGTATTATGAATACACATGTATTGTTGTACAATAGTATGGTTCATAAAATGAGGAAGACAAACATTATCTTAGGACACATTCTTACACAATCAGAGTTGGGTTTTTGGATGAGAGAAAGTTGAAATTGATGATGAATATTCTTATTTCATTTATCTATTTATTTATTTATTGAAGTATATGTGAGCTTGAGAAGTGAAATATACTAGGACATATTTATTTTAGGAAAATATGTTTGAGAGGCTTATATTGTCAAGTTGACTCTTAAGATAAAAAAATTGAAGTCTTGTTTGGATAGATTTATGCATATGTAGGTTCTTTTTCATGGAGTGTATGAACTTTTATGTATTTATCCAAAGTATCCATTTTGTATAGTATACATGGAATGAAACTACCCAACCTAATTTACATCATATGTAAGTACCATGTAAGTATGAAATTGGAAAAATAGTATCATTACAATAGTTCTTCAAGAAATTATGCTTGTATGGCCTGGCAAGATTTTAATCCTAGTCTTCTTGGAAGGTTAGTTAATCTAATGCCACTTTATTAAAACACCATGGTTTAGATTAAGATAGTAAATTTTAGATTAGAACACTAAGGTTTACCTATGGAATTTGAACCTTGCTTTATCATTTTGACATCTTCATTCTAAACTACTTGAAACTGAAATATTTTAAGGTTTTGTTTCTATCATCTATCAAGGTGCTCTACATCAATGGTGAAGTGTGTGGATTTATGTGTATACCATATGAAATATGTAAATGTAAGAAGGCTTGATTGCTGGTAAACTACTTTGATGTAGGAAAATAGAAGATATAAGTTTGAAACTAAGTGAATCTAACATCTTCTTAGGTTTGGTCCTTTGAAGACCTCTATATTATGCACTTTATTCTGATCTAATTTGGTTTATATTTCCTATGCAGCTCAATATATGAACTCTTCTTTATAATTATCATGTACAATAAAGACAACAAATATTAGAAGTCTTGATTGATGGTAAAGTACTTTTTTTTTTGGTAAATAAGGTACAAATTCATTACTACCGGGTTTTACAGGTTGACCCAAAACCTATTACAAAATCAGCACAAAGCTTAAGCGGAACAAAAAAGAGCCACACAGTCTGTTCTTAGCCCCCTACTAGGGCCACACAGCCAACAAAGAGCATCAAGCTTACAAAGGATTACACACACCTTAAAACACAGGCAGTCGACAATTTCGCCTCCTAACACTTTCTCTTCTCTTTTGGTCGCGAAATTGTGACATGTCGCGATATCGTGACACTTTTCCTTCCTCCTCTTTCTTTTCTCTTTTGGTCGCGAAAAAGTGACATGTCGCGATATCGCGACACTTTTCCTTCCCGCTCTTTCTCTTCTCTTTTGGTCATGAAAATACGACATGTCGCGAAATCGTGACACTTTTTCCCTCTTGCTTGTTCTCTTCACTTTTGGTCGCGAAACAACGACATGTCGCGAAATCGTGACACTTTTCCTTCCTCCTGTTTCTTTTCTCTTTTGTTCGCGAAAAAGCGACATGTCGCGAAATCGCGACACTTTTCCTTCCCGCTCTATCTCTTCTCTTTTGGTCACGAAAATTCGACATGTCGCGATATCGCGACACATTTCCCTCTTGCTTATTCTCTTCACTTTTGGTCACGAAAAAGCGACATGTCACGATATCGCTACACCCTTTCTTTCATTCTGAACATGTCGCGAAATCGTGACACTTTTTCTTTCCTCCTCTTTCTCTTCTCTTTTGGTCGCGAAAATGCGACATGTAGCGATATCGCGACACTTTTCCTTCTCGCTCTTTCTCTTCTCTTTTGGTCGCGAAAATATGACATGTCGCGAAATCGTGACACTTTTTCCATCTTGCTCTTTCTCTTCTCTTTTGGTCACGATAAACCGACATGTCGCGATATCGCGACACTTTTTCCTTCTTGCTCTTTCTCTTCTTTTTTGGACACGAAAATCCGACATGTCATGAAATCGTGACCCTTTTTTATTCAAGCTCAACATATCGCCGGACAGCGACACCAAATCCTTCTTGCTCACCATGTCACGAAATCGTGACACTCTTTCTTTTAACATGTCACGATATCGTGACACTTTTCCTTTCTTGCTCTTTCTCTTTTCTTTTGGTCATGAAAATGCGACATGTCGCGATATCGCGACACTTTTTCCATGTCGCGAAATCGCGACACTATTTCCATGTCGCGACACTTTTTCTAGAGGAACTTTTTCTTCTTCTCTTCTCTTTTTTTTGAAACAAGACATAGTCGCGATGCGAGATATCATCGCGAACACTTTTTCCTCACTTGCTCTTTCTTTTTTTTTTTTGTGAATACTTTTTTCTTCTCTTTTTGTCCTTTTAGTCTCATTACGAAAGGACTAACAAATTTTCCCACTTGCTCTTTCTCTTATTTTTGGTCGCAAAAATACGACATGTCACGATATCGCGACACTTCTTCCTTCATGCTCAACACATCGCCAAAAAGCTTCACTTTTCCTTCTTGCTCAACATGGATCGACATCGCGGCACTCTTTCACTCGTCGCGATATCACGACACTTTTTCCCTCTTGCTTTTTCTCTTCTCTTTTGATCGCGACACCGCGACATGTCGCGAAATCGCTACACTTTTCCTTTCTTGCTCTACATGTCACGAAATCGTGACACTCTTCCTTTCTTGCTCAACATGTCACGATATCGTGACCTTTTTTCCTTCTCGCTCGACATGTCGCGATATCGCGACACTTTTCCTTTCTTGCTCAACCTGTCGCGAAATCGCTACACTTTTCCTTTCTTGCTGAAAATTGCTTTTCCTGAAACTCGAACCATTTCATGAAAAGGGCTTTGGCCTCAGCCATTGCCCCTGACCCCATAACATGAAGCCACCAAGCCACCTGGATCCTTCCCCTGTTGCAGAGAAAGCTAAAGCCGTCACAATAAGGACCGAAGCAATCCTGACAAAACCGCATTGAAACTGCTCTCCCTTTTTCTGATCCCCACAACTTCACCATCATTGGCGATCATTTTGAATTATTTTATCCACTTCACTTGGGACTCCATGTTCCCAAGTGACCAACCCAACGACTTCCACCCCTAAATTGGCCAAGATATCAGCAGTTTTATTTGCTTCCCTAAAAACGTGTTGGGCCTTCCGATCGTTCCTGGCATGGTAAAGGATCCTAGCCTCTTCGATGACAGTCTTAATCCACCACGGAGGATTTTTCCCATTGCTGAGAAGGTTTATGACCTGCATCGAATCTCCTTCGATAATTAGTTTACCTTCAATTTCCTGAGCCAATTGAAGACCCCTCCATAACGCTCTTGCTTCCGCCTCGTTGTTAGTCCTAGTTCCCAGCTGTTCAGAGAAGGCCATCACCAACTTACCTTGATGATCTCTCATCGCTCCTCCAGCCCCTGCATTGCCAGGGTTACCTTTAGAGGCCCCATCGAAGTTGAGCTTGAACCAACCAACCGGGGGTGGTTTCCACTTGACATCTAATCTGGGATTGACCTTGATTACAGGTTTCTCGCCCAGAGTAATATTTAAGGATTGAGCGATCCGCCTCTCCCAGGGGAAAGGATTTCGATCCTCATAAGGTATAAGGCTGACGTTTTCATGGGCGAAGGTAAGAATCTTATTGGTAATGGAGGTGACATCATGGCTCGACTCATGGAAAGCTCTAAGGTTTCTTTCTAGCCACACCTACCAAAGAAAATGATGGAGACAAATCTTCCAAAAGAACCTCATCCTAAGGCTAACAAAGGGATTTGGCCATTGGTGGAAGAGGTCAAAGATGGTAGCTGGTCTGACCCAGCAAATGCTAAAGGCTTGAAACAACCCATTGAGGACACTCAGAGAGACCGAACATTCAAGGAAAATATGGTGGGTGGACTCCCAATTACCCCTGCACAAATAACATCGGTTAGCAATTATCATACCTTTCCTTAACAAGTTGTCAATCGTCAGAATCCTGCCTTGGATCACCAACCATGAGAACATAGCAACTTTAGGAATAAGGTTTTTGACCCACACCAACTGAGTCTGGAGTGTGGGGTCATCGGTATCTAACATTAGCATATATGCAGATTTGACTGAGAACTGCCCACTTTCGGTAGCTGCCCATATTACATGATCCTGCTTAGGATTCATGGAAATGAATTGTTGATGCAGGATGCTTTGGAGTTCTTCTGATTCAGCTTCAAAGCCTTGAATCCTTATCTATTTCCAAATAAGCCTACCTCTGTCCTGTCTTATGAAATCAGCCACTTTCCTTCCAAAGAGGTCCTCTGTTATTCTTTTGATCCTTGCCAGGGTAGGAAACTGAGATAAAGCTTCATCCTTGGCCCACCTGTCATCCCATAACTTGATCTTCTGCCCGTTACCAAGAACCCATCTTAGGCCTTTCTTTAAGACCTCTCTACTTGTTAAGATTGCTTTCCAGAATGTCGACCCTCCACCGTGCATCGAATCATTTAGGAAATCGGTATCTTGAAGATATTTTCTTTTAATTATGGCAGTCCACTCATTCTCCTCATTGTTGATAAGGCGCCAAGCTTGTTTGGCAAGCAAGGCAGTGTTTAGGTGAGCAACTCTTCTTAGTCCTAGCCCCCCATTTTCTTTTGGCCTACAAACCTTGCCCCAACCCACAAGGTGGAACCTCTTTTTTTCCTCTGACCCAGACCAGAGAAAATTCTTTTGGAGCTATTCAATTTTTTGGTAAACTGTGGTTGGGTCCTTGAACACAAAAATAAAATAAATCGGGATGCTCTGTAGGGATGCCTTAGTGAGAGTAAGCTTCCCGACCTGAGATAAGAGATGACCTTTCCAACCAACCAGTTTCTTTTGAATTCTTTCAACCACTCTATCCCACATCGACTCTCTCGGAGACCCATAGAAAAGGGGAAGGCCTAAATAAGATGTAGGAAAAGTCGCTATCGAACATCCCAAAATCGTAGCTATTCTGGCTTGTCTCTGGATTGGGGTGTTGAGGAAGTAAAGCTTACTCTTGTTGAAATTTACCTTCTGGCCCGCCGCATCCTCGTAGAGTTGGAGTATGTGCTTAATTCTTCTAGCTTCAACCACTGACGAGTGAGTCAACAACAAAGTGTCATCAACAAATTGTTGGTGAGAAACTGGGTTGGTGAGAGATGTGGCTTTAATCCCCGAGATTAATCCAAAGAATACAAGCAGCTTTTATGGTTCTACCTAATGCCTCTGCTACTAAAATGAACAGCATTGGGCTAATCGGATCTCCTTGTCTAAGCCCCCTATGACTCTGGAAATACCCAGTTGTCGTGCCATTGACCAAAACTGAGAACCAAGGTTCGGATATACATTCTTTTATCAGCCTGACCCATTGAGGATGAAAGCCAAACTTTAGAAGAACAACCATCAAGAACTCCCAGTTAATGCGGTCAAAAGCTTTATTCATATCAAGCTTTAAAGCAAAGACCTCCTTGTTGGTTTGCCTTGCAGAGTGCAGAGCTTCATGGACAGTGATTGCACCATCCAGAATTGATCTCCCCTGAACAGAACTTCCCTGACCAGGGTCAATAATGAGGGGCAATATTTCTTTCATTCTGTTAGCTATGGCTTTGGTTAAGATCTTGTAGGATACGTTACATAAGCTAACCGGTCTGAAATCTGCCATTGTCTCCGGAGATGGGCCCTTCGAAATCAGGGCAATAAAGGTGGACTTGAACCCTCTCGGAATATGTTTTGAAGCCTAAAACTCTTGGATAGCAGAAATGACATCCTCTCTCACAATATCCCAAAAAAATTGAAAGAACCGAGGAGGGAACCCATCAGGGCCAGGGGCCTTCTCAGGTTCCATACTAAACAACGCCTTTCTGATTTCTTCATCGATGAATGGAGCAATAAGCTTGCCATTCATGGCCTCATCAACCACGCAAGGAATGAACTGGAGGAGAGTGTCCTTAGCTTCCTCTATACACTGGGATTCATCTCCGAGAAGGGAGCTAAAATAAGCAATTGCTTCCTCTCTGATCTCACTCAGATCCTGGGTTTTGGATCCATCAGCTTTGGTCAACTCTCTGATCTTGTTATTACTTTTGTTCCTCAATGTTGTGACATGAAAAAACTTTGAGTTCAAGTCACCATCCTTTAGCCATAAAGCCCTTGATTTTTGTCTCCAGTATACCTCTTCACAAGCCAGAATATTGTGATATTCTGATAGCTTGGCTTGCTCCTCCTTCCTAGTAGCTTCATCACCTAAACCATTTTGTATAGAGTTGTCAATGATCTGCAGCCTTTCTCCCACATGTTTCTTGTTCTCAAACAGGTTCCCAAAAACCTCCTTATTCCAAGTTCTAAGATTATCCTTTACTAACTTCAGCTTTTGAGCAAGTTTGAAACCTGAACTTCCCTGGAAAGGTTGCCGCCACCATCTGGAAATATTTTCTTTTAACTCGGGTGCTCGATCCACATCGACTGGAATCGAAAAGGTTTTTTGAAGGAGTTTGACTTTGGAACCTCCCAAAGGATGGGATTGTGATCAGAGGAAATTTTGGGAAGAGTTTGCAAAGTCGAGTCTCCAAACCCAGCAATTGCCTCCTTCGATAAGAAAAACCTATCAAGTCTTTCCTGGATAAGTTGGCTTCCTGCACGCCTGTTGCTCCAAGTATACTTGGCTCCTCTTAGTCTCACATCCATCAGTTGGTTCGAGTTAACGAAGTCATTGAAGTCTTCCATACTTCTGGTTGGGAGCCCAGAGCCACCCTTTTTGTCCGAGGGGTATAATGGTGTGTTGAAATCGCCAACCATCACCCACGGGATGTCATGGAAAGCATCACCCAGTTTACCCAGATACTCCCACAACGAAGCTCTTCCTTGGACATCATTGGGAGCATAGACATTTGAGAAAATCCATGACCTATTGTTGTCAATGTCATGGAAAAAAACACTCAGCACCCTGTCATCATCTTGGATGATGCTGCCTTCCACCACCCGAGGATCCCACAGAACCATGAGACCCCCTGAAGCTCCTCTAGCCGATTTGAACACCATGTCCCCTTGGCTCCACATATTTTTTGCTATTGATTTTGACTGGGCTTCGCCTAATTTTGTTTCTTGCAGCAACACAATTGTTGGATTGTATTGCCTTCTTAACGAGCTAACCACCCTTTGAGTGGGTTGGCCATTGAGGCCTCTCACATTCCATGAGAGAACCTTCATTTGGATTGTTTAGAGTTTTTCCCCTTCCCCCTCCCTTGAGGAGGTTTTCCTGATTTGTTATCTTCAAGCCCTGGGATAACTTGTTGTATCAGAGTTTTCTGTTTGCCACTGGCAATCTCATTGTCAGTCCTCATTCTGTTGAGCTCTGCATTTGAAATCCTCCCCTTCTTTCTCTCATTGCCATAGTCAATAGGTGACTTAGTAGTACTCCTAGTCTGTTTGGGGCTAAAAGGTGGATGATCTCTCTATTGTAGAACCGGACTAACACATTCCTCCAAAACATTCATTTCTACCTCCTCAATCCTAGATTCTAACTCCTCCATCTATTTCCTGTATTCTCCTGATGAACCTTCTATATGGTTTGACGGGCTCCTGGCTGTGATGGTGGGAAGGTCTAAAATCGATGACCCAATCTCCTCCACCCATTTTTTGTATTCTCTAGGATTTTGCTTTGCCCCTCCCTGGGGGCTTGAGGGGTTCTTGGATATGGGATTTGCAGAACCCGCCCAAGATGGGGGATCTAGGGATTCAGGGATTTCACCTTGCAGGATTCCTCCTTCTAACTCCTCGCTCTCCCCTTCTCCCAATAGATCCTCTAAAATTTTGAACTTATTTGAGCTTGGAATTTTAGGGCTTACCTTATTTTCCTGGTCGTCGGAGAGGAGTTGCTTACCTTTACTCTGACCTTGCCCTGCCCCCTGTTTTGTCTTCTCCTGATAAAAGTGGTTATTTTTAGATTGCCTAAACCCTCCTCTGCCCATATGGCCTCTATTTGGAGGGAGGTACCTAGGAAACCCTCTCTCATTTGCTCGATTGCCTTCCATATTTTGGTTTTCTCTACTATCTACAATTTTAGGGCACTGATTTTGCAAATGGCCTTGGGTTTTGCACTCAGTACAAAAAGTTGGCCTATTTTCATATTCCACCACCTGTTTTCTTAGGTAGTTGTCGTACTCTAGCTCCACAAAATTTGGCAACTCAGAGTCTAAATTAGCGTTGATGCAAAACCTTGCATGTGTCATCCTTGTCCTAGCCAAGGTTGCATGATCTATGGCCACCAATTCTCCAATCGCTCTGGTGATGCCTTGCAGCCAATACTCGTTGAAAAACTATGCTGGTAGGTTAGGAAGACGAACCCAAATAGGGGCAGTATTGATACTCTATTTTTTAGGGTCGAAATCCTCCCCCCACTTCCTGAGGTAAAGACTACGTTTCCCTAAAAACTAGGGTCCTCCGGTTAGAACGCGGTTTGCATCCTCCTTGTTATTAAATCGTAAGATAAAAAAACCCCTGGACAGGGCAACAACTTCCAAACTCCCCACCGTTCTCCATTTGGACAGAGCCCAGGATCGAATAGTCTCAATATCTGGCCTTCCACCCAGAAACTTACCCACGAGCGAAAACTCTTCCATGGCTAAAAAAGAGCCCATCAACTCAGAAGGAGCCACTATCCTGTTATTCACCGAAATGAGGGGCGGGAATGAAAGGAAATCACTCACCCGACCCTTAACAGTTTCTGCAAAATACCGGCCCTCTCTGGGACCCGCAACGCCCTTCTGGGTCCCTTTGTCCGAATCTTTTTGAGGAGGGTCGAGCCCACTAGGGACGACCCCACCTGACGTCGAAGGCCTCCCTTCCTCTGGATCCTCGCCTGATTCCATCTCGATGGTCCTTCCCAAACCCTCCGTGCCTTCTCTGCAGTTCCCGCCCAAAATTTTTAAAACTCCTCCGCTTCGCTCAGTAAATCACTAGTTCTTTTATGGAAAAATAGATGGTAAACTACTTTGATGTAGGAAAACATAAGATATAAGTTGGAAACTGAGTGAATTTGACATCTGCTTGAGTTTTGTCCTTCGAAGACCTCTATTTTATGCACTTGATTCTGATCTAATTTGTTTTATCTTTTCTGTGCAGCTCAATATATGAACTTCTCTTTATAATTATCATACACAATAAAGACAACAAATATTCATAAATATAATTTTTTGTGTAAAGTACAAATTTGTAACTTGTGCATATATATCAAGTTTATCCTAACATGTTGGTTGCAGGTAATCATTATGGAATATCTTTTTTATAGTCCTACTTTTGATTTTGCTATTATTTGATAGCAATTGCTTTGCTTGTGAAGTTTACTAATTGCAATACAACAGTAGAGGTTTGCCATCCATGCTGAGATTTAGATGTTTCAACCATAGAAATATACAAGAATATTTGTGAAGTGAAAATTGAAATAATGAATAAACATTCTAGTTGGAAACCTAGACTTTAGCATTTCAAATTACTTAACAACATTCAAACATGAGTCTTATCTAGTTATCATCTTTTAGTTCCTATCCATGTCTTTCTTTGATAAGTAGGTTGGTCTTTGGTGAGGGTGTGGACCATAGAGGGCCACCTATCACGCATTCTCAATATTAAGTCCAATTCCATGGGTAATTCCATGGGTAAAGAAGCTTGTTATCATCACACAATATTTAAAACTTGATCTCCTCTTTAAATGTTGAAAAATCTAACTGATTGAGCTAACACCACTTGATGGCTAGGATAAAAAATTGTTAAACCTGCTATTTTTAAATTTCTTTTAAGTTTCAAGATGTTACAATATATATTGTAGCTCATCAAATATATTTACTCCCATGTGATAATGCATAAAAATTGTAAGAAAATAATGAGCAAATCCTATAGGGGCGATACTGATGAGCCATCAAAGGAAATGATTACCCTCTTGACAAGTCTTTTGGAATAATTTGATTATCTTAACCAAAGTTTTATTTGAGGACTGATTTGACTGTAAAATTGTACTAGCATAACATTAAAATTTGTACACATGTATATATTTAACTTAATTTTGACTAAGAATGCACATTTTTTATTTGGTATTACTTCATTGGTAATTTGACACTTTGCTTTCACTTCCAATGGGTGGTTATGTGTTATGGTAATTTGTACTTTTGATTTATTCAAGATTTTGTTTTTCATCATGCTTGTTGTGTTTATACCAAAAATGTTTTAAAGGGAGACAATTCTATACTCAGTTTGGAGAGTATGGTGAATGAGTTAACAGGTGAATTGACATTTATCAGTGTTCTTTCCTGTTGCTTGTACTAGTGTTAGTTTTTATACATTGTGTCTTTGATGATATTTTGAAATTCGATTATATAGTTCTTTAGTGTAGGAGTAGAAGGCTTTTGTTCAAAAACTTCTTATGTGATAATTTTATATTTATTTAGGAATGCTTTCAATCCAAGTTCAAAATATCTTTACCAATTGTTCTTATTTTGAGTAAATTATGATGGTGATATTTTTCATCTTGTGGAAGCATGTCGCTTACTTTGTAGGACTATCCAAGCATCAGGTAAGCTCTATGTGAAATATGAGTTGGATTGTGCTGTTATTTTGACATTTTAGATATATCATTAATATTATATGTGGTTTGAGAAATTCTTTGATATTTTTTAATCATTACATTAGAATTCTTGAAAACATTGAATTATGAAATGGCTAAAATTAGTAGTCATGCATTTTTGGTAATTTAATGGTAAATACAATATTGATATAGATGTGAAATATTGGGATCATAAATCTTTGATACATTTCCATATAGACGCATAGATTACTTTATCATAGAAGGAAAGGTAGTGTTAGCTCTGAAACCTAGTTAACTAACACAATTGTATTTTTTCTTAAAGCTTGATTTTTTGCATTTTTGTAATATTGAATGAGAATGTTAAAGAGTGCAAGGTGCGATGTCAGTGTGTTTATCTCATGGATTTTCATTAGCTCTTTATTTTACTTCTTGACACTTGTATTGTTTTGTTGTAGTATTTCAATTTAAGTGACATGCATCTCTAAGAAAGAAGTTCACTGAGAGGGTAATCACAAAAGTTTAAAAGGAATGGCATCGACATATAATTAAATTTGAAAATATGATAAACCTCTATGTGAACTATTTAACTTTGTATGGGCCTTATATGCAATACTATAGTGATTTAGGAGCCCAAGTAATATCCAAATCCCTTCAATCAACTTCTACAATGTAAACCATTTGAAAGACATGGAAACCATATATGTTGATGAAAAATATCACAATTCATTAAGGTCCTCCCTATAATTAATTTATTTTTTGCCACAAGTTTTAGCATTTGCACCTTTAGAAAGCATATTCCTAAGAAGTTAACAAAGCATTTGTTGTTTTCTCCATGACTATATTACTCATGTCCTTCAAATGGGTCTTTTGACAAGCTCTATTTTCATCAGTTGGCACTCCATAACTGTATCATAAAACTTAACTTCTAGTTATTTATTGTATTTGCAAATCAAATTTCCTCTTCTTTAATGAATTATTTTGACACAATAAACTTGACTTACAAGTTTAATTTTGAAGTTAGGTTGTATTCAGAACCATCTACATTTTTTATGGTTAAGAAATTTCTTCAAAATTCTCCATGTGGGAATGACTGATAGGGGCTGGCTTATCAAAAACATATTCTCTGAGAAACCTATTCAAAGAAGTTATTATACTGTTCTATTAATGGTGGTCTTACATTCTAACAAACATCTCAACTTGAAATATCAATTAAATGTCATGTACATTTTTTAACTTTATTGAACTTGTAATCTATTTATTTAAATTTTATTTCTAATCAGGTAAATCTGGAAAGTAGGCTTCACTCTTGAGTGGAATTATATATGCTGAAATTCACTTTTCAATTTTACAAGGAGTTCTTCTTTACCCTTTTTATTTTTGATCAATATTCATAGTCTTATTTCTTTATAATATTATTGTCATCAATGCCTTAGTCTTGTAGATCAAAAAAAACATCCAGAGTAGATGAATATTAGACCTTACCTTTTCTCTACTTGATGACAATGAAGCCTACCTGATTGATCATAAACTATCCTTTGTGTATTCAATTTTTGGAATCCTTTTTACTGTTTATGACACATTTTGAACATGTCCTAAAATCTTTATTAATCGATCTTTAGTTCAATTATTGTACAAATGCATGCTATAATTCACATGTTAATATTCATTGGGTCAACTTAGAAAAACTCTTTTTCCATTTATATTTTAGTTAATGGGGAGATTGTGTTAGCCTTGGTCTAGCATTGATATCACTTACTTTTCTTCTTTGGTTTTATTAGATGTTTGCATAATTATGGCTATGGAAATTATCATGAGGAATGATTTTATATCATTTTAATGTCAACTAGGAGGTAAATGCTTTCACAGGCTTGCAGGCCTCGCAATATGCTACTAGGGTTGTAGTATTTTGCTTGAGGAATTCAATTTGAAATCATTACCTGAATCCACAATGACAAAGAGATGGAAATTTGGAACTATTAGATTTTGAATTTTACACTAATACTACTTTTTATTATGGTTTTGACTAAAGAGGATATATTACAATTCAAAAATTTCAAGTGATTGGTCTACAATTTATCAAAAGGTATGCTATTTTATTCATATTTCAAGTCACGAATAAAAAGTTAAAATGAAATTGATGAAAAATAGTTGGTTTTAGAAAACATCATTCTTATATATGTCAATGACCTTGTTTAAGATTCTTCATGTGGGATTTGTTGTTAGGCATGCAATACTTGCATCATTTGTTCTTGGACTCAACATATTTGTTTCTTGGGTGGAAAGCTCACTCTGTACATTGCTTACATTTGTTTTCCAGCACCGAACCACCTTAAAGCTTTTAAAATTTCTCTAAATTTTCCCAAAAAAACCATTGATATGGCTATTTTAGTTTTTGGAATCCTTTTTACTGATATGGCTATTTTAGTTTTTGGAATTATTTTTACTATTTATGGCACATATTGTACATGTCCTTTTCAAAACTCTTTCAAAAACTTGGTAAATAAAGCGAAACCATCTTTCTAATGGATGTATATGTATTGCAATCTAAGGTATAGACTATGATTCGGACTTAACAAAGAGATATCCAAAAAGAATAACAGGGTACATGACTGTTAAAAGAGGTTGATATCTATATATAAGGAACAATATATGTGTCTTAATGTTGTTTTAAGTTCATATTTATCCTTGAGATGTATCCCGGTATATTGTTAAGCGCTTAAAATGTTCATTCTTGTATTGTAAGAATTTTGGTTTTTAACACGGAGACATAGATACATACGTGTATGGAATTCAAAATATTAACAAAGCCACCTAATTTTTAGGTTTGATCAATTTTCTACATAACTTTTGATTTTTTTAAATTGTTCTCTTTTGACGGATGTCCATTTTCCCTTCATCTCTTTTTTCCAGTTACTTATTCCATTTCAATTATTTGTTGGAAGACACCTCTTTATTTAGCAAAAATATCCAGTAGTAATCCGTTCAACTCTCTTGATTTCTTCAAATAAGGAACATGCTCGCACTCCTCTATCACTTCTAGAGTAGCTTTATCTTCAATATGGTTGTATCACAAATATGTGCACAAGAAAATGTGGGCTTCAAGTCATAGACTCGAGTGCAAATATCAAATATTGACTGATCTAAAAAATTTGTATTCAAATTTTCTAAACTACTGAATTTTGCTACCTTTGGAGAGCATAGGCCTCTTCCAACTTGAAAATTCTATCATTCTTTCCCCAGAAAATCAAAACCTTCTACCAAATAAGAATAGTTAGTACATCAAACAATGATTTAACAAATATTACAAAGGACTAAAGTACCGCTCATGCTTTGGGATTTTGCCTAAGAAATCATGCATAGATATTTGTGTACATAATTTTTTTGGTATGTATTTAAAACTTGGAAAGTATAGGTGAAACAAGATTCCAATTGTAGGTAAATAGGTAGATTCCTGTGAAGGTTCATACTCCCTGTCTTCATCCATGCTTCCGCCATGTGACGACCATTGTAAAAAAAGAAGTCCCAATTCGGGAATAGTATAGTACATTTTATAAATGTAAAATTTAAAATCTAAATCCATGTTGTCACGGTTTATATATATATATATATATATATATATATATATATATATATATATTTTAAAAACCACCTTAAGACAATGGTTTTAAACTACCCTCTTAGGGATTTTTAAAATAAATAATAAGACGACAATTTTAAATTGCCATCTTTAATAATAAGATGATGATTTTAAACCATCATCTTAAGTTTTTATTATTATTTTTAAATAAATAATAAGACAATGGTTTTAAAACGCCATCTTAGGTCCTAAGAGAGTAGTTTTAAACCACCATATTAGGACCTAATATGGTTATTAAGATGATGGTTTTAAACCATCATCTTAGGACCTAAGATGATAGTCCTCTAAGGTGGTTATTCACCATCGTTGTATGGGTATGGATATTTTATGGTGCCCTCATAGACGAAGGTTGAATAACCACCCTTAAATGTCTTTAAAGGTAGTTAAAAACCAATGTTAAAGCCCTTTTTTGGTGTAGTGCTATTAATAAATTCAAATATTACATAACAAGGTATGAATTATTTGTTCACACTGATCATTGTGCCATAAAATACTTAATGAACAAATCTACAGTAGGGGGAAGAGTGGTTAGATGGATTCTCTTATTTCAGGAATTTAATGTCACAATTATAGATAAGGTAGGTAAATATAACATTATTACATATCATTTATCCCATATGCAAATATTTGATGATAATGAGTTAATCCCTGATAATTTCCTAGATGAACATTTGTTTGCTCTCTCTATTTTTAATCCTTGGTATTATGATATTATAAACTACTTGGTAACAGGAAAAATACCTCAAAATGTTACACCACATGATTATAGAAAATTAATACATCAAAGCGCCCCTTATATGTGGATTAATGAAATCTTGTTTAAATCTTTCCCTAACCAAGTAATTATAATATGTGTGCAAGAAGAAGATGTATATGAAATCATTAGAGTAGCACATGAAGAACCTTATGAAGGTCATTATGCAACCCAAATAAAAACTAGTAAAATATTCCAAACAGGTTATTATTGACCTACTATGCATAAGGATACCCATAAATTTATTGATTGATGTGATGCTTGTCAAAGCTCTAGTAAACATACACCTACAATGGAGATGCCTTTGGTACCACAAATAATGTTTGAACCATTCAATAAATGGGGGATTTATTTTTTTTGGCCAATAGATCCACCAAGTGCAAGCAACAAACACATACTTGTGTGCATGGATTACGTTACTAAATGGGCTAAATTAACAACCTTGTCACGATCACAAACTGAACCAGTTACTGATTTTTTATACTCATAAATTATGAAACACTTTGGAGCACCTAAAGAACTAGTTTCATATCATGGATGTCAATTCGTCTCCTAATTAATTGAATACTTTGTTAACATTTATCAAATAAAACACAAAAAAACTTCACCATATCACCCTCAAGCTAATTAATAGGTAGGAGTAACAAATAGGGAACTTGAAAAGATTATAACAAATATTGTAGTCATTAGTAGAGTTGATTGGGCTGAAACATTAAAAGTAGTTGTATGGGCATATAACAGAACGTGGAAAACCACCACAGGTTTTTCACCTTATGAAATGGTTTATGGAAAGAAAGCTATTATGCCTATTGAATTTGAAATACAAACTATCCGTACAACAATACAACTTGATATGAATTTTGATCAAGCACAAAATGCTAGATTGAAAAAATTAAACATTCTAGATGAAATAAGGTTAGAGGTATTACACAGGACTAAATTAATTCAACAACAAAGAAAAAATGGCATGATGTTTAAGGACAAGATGTCTTGGACCCTATGAAGTTGAAGAAATATTTGGGAATGGTACAATTAAAATTAAGCCTTATTTATGATTCAACAAGAAAATTACTAGTTAGTGGACATAGGCTTAATATCTACAAGAAGCTATTACCTAAAGAAGAGTTTATAAACCATCTTAAGCAATAGGTTGATTTGCAGTGCATTTTTGAACTGCAATCAACCACTATTATATAGAATCTTCTATTTTCTATTATAAGAAACAAAAATATTATCTACTAAATAAAATTTTTTCTACATACTTAGTAAATAAGTACAATAATTAAAAATATTGTAGTATAATCAGTCCTCTTGTTTGTAAAAGCAAGTCACCAGTAAATAATATGGATGGCAAAAATATTTATACTACTTGGCCAATGAAAGAAGATTATTATGGAACAATAGCATTTCTTGAAAATAAACTAGAAGTCCACTCTATGTTCTTTAAATATCCTTTATTTGTTTCATGATGGAGTTCTAATATCTATAATCTTTTTATTCATCAGTCTTTGGTCTCAAATTTCATATGCACATATTTTAACTATCAAAATATTGTAGGGAAACTACTGCCACATCTTGCATAACACCTTGTTTACAATACAAAATCTATGTGGTTTCAATCATTAAACCACCCCTAGTGTTTTAAGCAACTTCCATTGAAAATTGAACAATCCTTAGGTGTCATAGATTTTTCTTGGTCAATCAAGTTTTCTCTTGGACCATGCACATTATAACAAATAAAAACATTGTGAATATTGGGAAGGAATAACTCATGAGTTACTATTTCCATAAAGTGAATGGTTTCCCCTATTCATCCAATTATGCACATGGTATAGAAATCTAAAGAATTGAAAAAAGTACAAGCTCCCCCTTCACTATTTAAAAAAATAAAAATAAATTCCCTTGCTCCTCATCAAAGGAGAAATTATCCCAAAAGAAAAATATTTCCTTGCTCTTCTCCTTAAAACAAGAAAGTATCCCAGAAGAAATAAATCCTCTTGCTCTTCTCCAAAAATGAGCAAGCCCCAAAAACAATAAAAATCTCCTTTACTCCAATGCAAAATGAACATAGTCCCAAATAAAATCCAAAAAGAAAAAATCTAGCAAAAGAAGGGGAAGGATCTTGATTCCCTAGAATTCTTAGTATTTTGAAAACCATGGAGTAATCTTCATTATAGCAATGGGTTGAATGAAACCTACCTGGCAATGAGGTATCCTTACTTGTGGTGACAAGTTTGTTACATTAGTGATCTTATTTTGTACAAGCCTATGGATGCTCACAGATGATCTAGCTTATTGGCATAAGTTACAAGTGATTAGTTTACCCTTACTCATAATGGGAAACAAACATGCATGACACACACAAATGGTCCTAGAGAAATTTAAAACTGCTAGGATAATATAGATATCCTATGAATTTGCAAGGTGAATAGATGAGTTTGTTTGAGAACACGATGTTTGAGTCATTGCAAAACATCCCTAGAACATTTATACCTAAGGTAAATCAAGTCATAAGAAAACTTCCATTCCATACCACCATTGCATTACCACACATACGTCATAGTCCATTTCATCCTACAAAACTAAAGTATTGATGATTAACATCGATTTAAATTCATTGTTTTTCTCTCACATGGAACTCCTTAAGGAAGCTAAAGGAATTAGAAGAATAAAATGACCTTTCTAGGGCATTGGAGGGATTTTTTAGTAGACCGTAGAAAATTTTATTAAAATGCCAAGGAAGACATCAAATTTTTGTATAATATTTTTGCTATTGGTAACAAGAAATTCCATTCTAAGAATATTGATTATTCTACAAATTTATTTGACGGCTGGACATGCATAAATAGTACATAAGTAAAACCCCCATATCCTTAATTAAACAAATAAAATAATATAAAAAATTATATATACATAAAATTTTCCATAATATAAACTTTTACAAAATAAAAGTTCCTCTTCTTATCCTGTTTTGGCTATATAGCCAAAAATACAGTTTGGGGGAGAAAAGAAAAAAGAAAATATGTGTGTGTGTGTGTGTGTGTGTGTGTGTGTGTGACACTATGTAAAGTATTCCTATGGCCTTATAATTAATGTTTCTATAGACAATTTCCATAAAAAAATTTATGTAGATAGTTTTTGTAGATAACTTTCGTAGATTGTTTGTGTAGACAGTTTACTCCATTTTCGTAGATAGTTTTTATAGATAGTTTTCGTAGATAGTTTTTGTAGCTACTTTTAGTAGCATATTTAGTAGTTGTGACTTCACGAAAAATATTTTAAGTGTTGGCCAAAATATTCGTGTATGACTTAGGACATGTGTCAAAGAAAAATCATAAAAGGTAATTAACAATAATTATTTTATTACAAGGACTTTGGTATGGAAAGGAAAACTCGTGCAGACATTTAAAAAGACTATACTTCAAAAACCATGGTGCATATGTTTAAATTTAAACCCATGAATGATGGCATGAAAGTTAGAATGTGGACTTAGCTTTCAAAATTGTGCATAGAAGGATTGTACGATCAAGATTTGACTTTGGAAATCATGTGCATAAGGTTTAGATTAACAAGATGAGACCACTAACATTTCCATGAAGACAATTTAGAGATTATAACCCAGATCATGAAGTGGTATTCTAGATACTTATGATTGGTTGAAAAAAAGTACCATGAACACATCACAATTAATCACCTCGGAAGGAAGGTACAGTACGAATCTAAATTAGAATGCCACCAATTTATGGGGGAATTACATGAAAACCAAAAAAAGCATGGGAACGAATGAATAACATGAATATTCATGACCAAGAAGTAGGTGGTAAACTAGGCATTATATGGTGATCAAAAAATCTAGGTTTAAAATATGGTAAAAATATTATATGGAGAAGCCAACATTGGATGAAGAAGGCACACGTGTTAGGTATGGCAATTCAAAGTACCAAACCAAAGAAAAACCAAGAAAGGGGTATAAATTTTATCAATTAAAATTAATCTCCTTATGTGGCAAAAATCATAACACGGACATTAGACCTATTAAAATTATATACCTAAAGCTTTTTTTTTAATTACCATGCAAGGTGGCGGGAAAACATCATGCTAAAAAAAGAAAAATGCAATGCAAGTTGACCACCTCACGGTCCAAGCGTCGATCATTGATACTTGGCCATACAAAGCTATGATAAAATACACCATGGATAGAGGTTGTAAGCTATCTATTAAGGGATAATATAGGGCCATGATCTAGTCTAATTGCATTTGCATGACCGTTGAAAATTCCTCTGCAAGTTAGCAACCGACCACCGCACATGAGAAAGTGTCAATCAATGATACTTGGTCGCACGAAGTAATTAGGAGTGTCATGGATTGAGGCTATGAAAAATTGATTAAATAGGAGTAGAGGGCCAGGATTATCTGATTTTTTGCATAAGAAACTTAAAATTAATAATAATAATTAACCCTAATTTTTATCTTTTTGTAGCATGTAAGCTCAACAACTTCAATGAAAAAACTGATGTTCAACTTCAATGTCTTCTTGTATATAGTCTTCAAATGTTCTCCTCTCAACTTAGGCTATCGAGTGTTCTACTACTTTTGGTTTATGCTATGGTCACACCATGAATTTATTCTTCAACTAAAAAATCCTCAACAATAACTCATGTACATGGATTTTGTCCTCATGTGACTTTCTTTATGTGGATACACTTATATTCTTTCACAAGTTTTGCTCTTATCCCAATAACTCCATTGGTGGCTTCAATACCACTTTTAGAAATTTAATACTTTCCTCATAGAATAAAATATTCATGCAAATATTATTTGAATAACTCATACTTAAATATGTATCCATATTTTACATAGGTAAAAGACATGACATTGGAAAGTAAAATTTTCCCTTGGCCTTGATATTGTTGTTGATTATATCCTTTATATTTCTTTTATTTTTGGTGCTTTGTGGGGGTCTACCACCTTTGATATACTACATTGGCTTCTTGAATTTTTGATGGGTGTCTAGAGCACACTCATATTCAATATTCATCTCTAAAATTACTTTATCTTATTAGAACATAGGTGGAAATTCTTTGAATATTATTGGAATAACTACATCGTCAATTATAGTTTTACCTAATGCTTTAAGTGAGGCTCAAAAATCAACAATTTATCATTAGAAGACTCTTCAAATTCTCACTACTTTTCATCTTACAATAAAATAATTCACTTTTTAGTTGTAATATTTGGTTTTAATTTTTTTTATTGATAAAAGGGGGTTTTGAAAGGGACCCTTAAATTTTTACATGGCAAGACAAAAATGGGGATCCATGATCGAAAACCCATAATATAAAGACAAAATGAAAGGAATCAAAAGTAAAATAGGTTGGGGCACATCAACTCTGGAAAAAACCACAACAACAACAAACCAAAAAAATAGAAAAAAAGGAGAACACCTTAGGATTAACCTTGGGTTGTGGTATGATATTTCTCCTCACCATTAGTGTTCTGGGTCACCTCCAAGATTTGTACCACACTGCCACATTCAAGTTCATGATTCTTCTTATGAATTTACCTGATTGAGTGTACACAGAGGAGGTCAAACTAACCAGACCGTCAAGGTTAGTCATGAGATCATATTCATTGATAGAAGGGGACTGAAATGATGTTCCACTAAGAGAGAACATATGAAGAGCACAAGCTTATACTGAGAGGGGGGGTTAATAGTGTAAGACCACTTTTTACTTTTATTTTCAATTCAATATTATGCAGTGTATATATAGTAGTATAAATAGCAGTAATCAAAGCAATGCACAAAACACAATACACAATAGAGACATAGATTTAACATGGTTCACCCAATGTGGGATACCTCCATAGAGAAAAAATCTCTTCTAAATATTTCTCAAATAATATTTTAGGAATCCTTACCAATTACAATGTTTATGGACCTCTATCCAAAGGAGATGATGATCCCTTAAATCTGGTTTGTGGATCTCTATCCAAAAGAGAACTTCTTCTCCTATGCTCTGGATGGTGATCCTCTAGAAGATTGCCTCCACTGCACTGACTGTGGATCTTTATCCACTTGAATACTCTTGTTCTCACTTAGAAGACTTGTCCTTAATATCCTCGTTGATGGATATCTATCCACCGGAGACTCTATCCTCTCTGCTTTATCACATCCAAATCTCTGCTCAATAGGTTCACTCGAAAACTTCTCAAATTTGATCAATAGGTCCACTTAGAAGCTACTCAAATCTGTTCAATAGGTCCACTCAAAACCTTATCAAAGTTGCTCAACAAGTCCACTCAAAACTTGCTCAAATATTCTCAACAAGTCCACTTAGAACCTGTCCAAATCTTCTCAATAATCTCACTCAAAAATAGTCCAAATCTACTCAACAAGCTCACTCAAAACTTTTCCAAACCTTCTCAACAAGTTCAGTCATAATTTGTCCAAATATTCTCAACAAGTTTACTCAAAACTTGTCCAAATTTGCTCAATAATTCCTCTCTAGGACTTGCTCAAATCTGCATTGCAAGCTTTCACAAAATCTCACACAAAATCAATCCACAAGCCTTCTCAAAGACTTGCCTCAAATCAGCTTAACAAGTCCACACAAACTTGTCCAATCTCATAGAATCATAAAGAGAATTGTTAGAGACTCAATATGTCCTATACTTAATACTCAATCACTTTCTCAACTCAATCTCATAGAAGTATAAACAAAATTATTAGAGACTCAATATATTCTATACTCAAATCTCAATCTCAAATAAATCTCATAGAAGCATAAAGAGAATTGTTAGAGAATCAATATGTTCTATACTCAAAGCTCAATATCAACTCAATATCATAGAAGCATAGAGAATTGTTAGAGACTCAATATGTTCTATACTCAAAGCTCAATCTCAACTCAAATCAGAATATAGAATATTTTGTTTCATGGAACTTGAACAACCAATTCATGCATTCACTTGAATAGGCTTAATCAACTCTACTCAACCAATCACCTCAAGGCATAACCCTTTCTCACAAACCCTAGTCCAAGTATGTATCAACCAGCTCAAAATATTTCTAATAATGTTCAACAACAAATCTCACATAACAATGATACTCATGTTCTTTTCTAACTCAAGTTCAAGTTATTTGCATCACCATTTGGATTAAACAACAATGCTAATAAGACAAGGTTTTAATCACAAAACTCAATTCAAAAAACCTTGAAGCATAAACTCAAAGTACTTCATTCAACGAATGGTCTAAACAACAATGCTTATCAAACAAGGTTTAATCACAACTCACAATCTAGAAAACCTTGAAGCATTAACTCAACCGCTTTCGAAAAGGAAACCCTAATAAAATCCTTTTCACTCCAAAATTAATTTTCAATCAAGCCAACCATCTAATTCAACAAAGAATAATTTTTCCCATCCATTTTCTTGAAGAGCAGTTGTCCTTAAAAATATGCCACACTCACAATTACTTCTTTGACAAAATCAATAAGGGTTAGAGGATAATTTTTATATTATAAAAATAATATCACAATTACACCTTATCACTCCAACTTAACAATAAGCAATATCCTCACAATAATCAAAAATCCTTTATTGGAAATAACACACAACCCACAAAGTATTAACCTTTCAATATTCCACAATAGCAATATTTTAGACTTGAAAATTAAAAACAAAATTCTACTTATATCTCCTAATGATATTTCTAAAATACAAAACTTTAGCACAATGCAAAGACTTTAATCACAAAATACCTTATACCTCCAACTTAGGCATTAATAAAATAAAACACAAAATGTACCTTTGCCTTTGGAGAGTTTTGAACTCTCAATGCAGCCTTCACAAGTCTTTGCCCACGATGCAAACCACCACACGAGCTACTAGCTCATTGGGAGGGAAGAAGCACCACGTGCTTCAACTCCCCTTCCTTGCCTTGCAAAACTTATGCACCTTAGAATTGGTGCCTTCAACACATCCACAAAATACTTTCATGAGATTTGAACACTAACCACCGTACACACCAAAACGTAAGCTTGCTATCCACTTGCCACTAGGCCAAGATGCCTTGTTAGCATCTAATAGATCAATGCGCTAGCTTTTGTCTATTACATCATCAAATCACATCACAAAATTCACACAATTTCAACATGAGCTCTACATTAATTCGCATGCGCTTCTATTCTAATTCGAGCAAGGATAATTTCATAAACAACTTTGGAAAGGTATTAATATGCATTTCAATTAAATCAAACGACGTCGGTGCTTCCATTTGGATTTTATGATGTCGGCGCTTCCCTTTGGAAATAAAATTTGCCTTGTTTAAAACTCTAAATCCAACCTTTGGATTTATTAAAATAATATTTGGTCTTAAACCTTTAAACCCAACCTTTGGGTTTAGATATTTTTAGACTTTATAAACCCACTTTGGCAATATAAAATATTGTAATAAAAATTACAATTACTTTTTTTGGCTTTTCACTATGGCACTTCTAACCATTATAATATTTATTTATAAAATATAAATTCATCTTGAATTTAAATAATTTATAAAATAAATATTACCACTCTTTTTTAACTTCTGTCTTTTACATTGTTTCACTTGAACTTCTGCCTTCTTGTTGAATATCAAATGATCATCTTTGTTGCCTTTATTCTCTACTAAAATATTGGTATTAATGATGACTCCATCTGGTGGCATCAATGGTGACATCAATGACAACTTTGACTTAGGGACTCAAAATGTCCAACAATATCCCCCTTTGTCATTGATGGCAACTCATATCCTTTTACTGAAACCTGACCTTTCTTTTCTTCTGCTCCCCTTGGGACATTGCTCCCCCTGGCTCAATGCTCTCTCAAATATCAAATATCTCCCCAATACACAAATATCTCCCCCTTTGACATCAATGGCAAAGGGTCACCTTTGGGGATCAGGGCTAAGAATGAGCCTCTTAGCCTATCCCCTCCTCCACCTCCACATGAGGTGGTTAATTCTAGGGTGGGAGTCTTTATACTCCTTGAAAGAACTATTCTTTACCTTTAGATTTTTCTCTTATTTTTTGAGTTTTTTGAATCCTCTTTCCCAAGTCATCATCCATGTTCCTGTCATCACTTCTATTCCTATTCCTATTCTTATTCTCATTCATTTTCTTGTTCCTGTTCCCATTCTTGTTCTCATCCATGTTCCTATTCCTATTCCTATTCATGCCCATGTTCCTGTTCCTGTTCATATTTTTGTTCCTGTTCATATTCCTATTCCTATTCATGCCTAATTTTGGAATATTTGCTCTACACCATCTTGTTGTGTGACCATCATTATTGCACTTATAAAACTTAATGTTATTATTCCTTAGAGGTGCAACTGTCTTAGGACTTCTCCTAGTGAAGTCATATCCTCTTTTGTCATGAATTTTGTAATTCATTGCCTTGTGACCAAACTCATTACATGAGTAGAAATACCCTTGGAAAAGCTATCCTTTTCCATATTCCTATCTTTCATGTGTCCTGCATTGTGAAGCCATGTGCCCAAACCTTTGACATGAAAAACATCTTCCATTGAAGCTTCCATATCTCGACCTCATTGGTCTCCTATTATGAATGTTGTTCCATATGTATCTTCTCTGTGCATTGTTCCTATTTTTGTTGAACTCTTTGTTGTCCAACTCATACTCTAATGTCTCCCTCCCACTTACATTGTCTTCTTCTGATGTATCTTCTTTTGAAGTTTCTTCTTCTTCAATACTTGAAGTAGACTCTTCTTCCCTTTTATTTTGAACCTGTTTAGAACCAAGACCTGTCTTTTTTGTTGCTCTTCTTTGTATCTTGACTATTTTATCCACACTCTTTGCACTATTTACATACTTGTATAGCTTATTATTGGAATCCTCTAAATATTCCTTTAGTAGGGCCACTTCTTGTGTTAACTTATCACATTCTAAGATCTTTGCTTCTAACTTATCTTTGAACTTGATTGCCTTAGCCTTTGACTTTTCTAAATCCTCTATGAGCAATAATATTTCTTCATCACATTCTTGAAATTGACTTTCAATATTAGAGTGTTGTTTTCTTATCTTCTTTATCGTGTCAAGGGCATAAATAAGTTCTCCCTTGAGATAATAGTCATTCTCTACTGAATAATCCTCTATTTTTTTACCTTTGTTCATATCATTTCTTTATTTTGGCTTATCTTCTATAGGATCACTCACTTCATCTTCTAATGCGATTAGAATATTTTCATCTGGTCTATCAAGTGCATCTTCAAAATCATCATCATTGAAACTATAACCATCCCTTGTGCAATCATCTTCAAGATATCCAAATCTACCACATCTAAAATACTTGAGAATAACTGGAGTCTTTCTCTTAACTAGTTCTTTCTCTTCAACCATAAATAGTACATCTCTATCATTATATGAAAAACTAGCATCACTATCTTTTGAGTACTTGCATTATCTGCATAGTAGCTTCTCTTTTGCCTTTGGAAGAACTTCTTCTCTTCTCTATTTTTTCCATCCTTGCTTTTATTCTGGTACCTATGTTTTTATGATTCCCTATACCTATGATTCTATTTTTCTTCATGATTGTTGCCATTTGGCTCTTTGCATAATATCCATACTTTACATAGTTAAAACACTTAATAGATCTTAGATCTATGGGTCTTTTGGAACCTTTATCTCTTCTGCCATAATTTGCTTCTTCATCACTAGAAGACTCGCTGCTTGATTCTATCTTCTTACCCTTTTTCTTTATTTCCACATTGAATCCAGCTTCTTTCAGAGGAATAGGATCTTTTGTTCTTATCTCAAAAGTAGTAAGCATACCAAGCAAAGAATTCCTTGTCAAAGAATCACTATCAACTGATGTTTATATAGCATAAAAATTTTAACTATACCTTTTTGGAAGAGTTCTCAAGATCTTATCACAAGCATTAGATTCATCAACCTTCATTCCAAGACCTCTCATCTCATGTATAAGTTCATCGATATTACTGAGATAGTCACAAATGTTTTCATCATTCCGCATTCTTAAATTTTCAAACTCTCCTTTGAGATTTTTGATTTTAGATTTTTTGACACCTTTATCTCCTTCATATATGGTATGCAATAGTTCCCACATATATTTTTCTATTTTACAATCCATAACCTTCATAGATTCTGATCTACACAATCCTTTTATAATCACATTCATAGCTCTTGAATTTGCATGCATTAGAAGATTACCTTCTTTATATTTAGGAGTATTTGTTGTTGAATCATATCCAAATTCCATTGCATCCCAAACTTCATTTCCAAGTGCCATCAGGTGAAATCTCATCAGCACACAACAATACAAGAAGTCAATTCCATCACGTACCAGTACTACATTATTTACGAACCCATAATTTTGATCCATTGTGTTCTTAGACCGCTTTTCCTTAAAGTTGTCAAACTCTTCTGAAGGAACCCACTTTGATACCAATTGAAGAACACAAGCTTATACTAAGAGGGGGTGAAAAGTATAAAACCACTTTTTAATTTTCTTTTCAATTCAATATTATGTAGTGTATAGATAGTAGTATAAATATCAGTTATCAAAGCAATGCACAAAATACCATATATAATAGAGACACAAATTTAACGTGGTTCACCTAATGTGGGCTACCTCCATAGAGAAAATATTTCTTCTAAATATTTCTCAAATAATATTTTGGGAATCCTTCCCAATTACAATGTTTATGGATGATGGAGACACGAACATTGACCCTAAATTTCAATTTTTTTCGTCTTTTACTTCATCTTTAAATTTTATAGTTTACAGCCCGCAGGCTTACAGTTTTTCTGTTGTAATCTAACGCAACTAGCCCGTAGGCATAGTTTTGGCTTTCTCCAATTTCAACACTAGCTTACAGGTGTAGTTTTCTCCCTGATGCAAGCTTCCTCACTTTCGACGATCTGCCTGTGTTCCTAGGAAGAATTATCCAACACTGGAAGGAAAATGAACTCTAGTCGATCCGAGTGGCCCTCTGCCTTCGACTTTGAATCACGACTGTGCAACTCTACAACTGCAGGTTCTTAAAATATTTTCCCCCCCTTTGTGCATGCCTCTGATTGCCCTTTTATACTTTTGCATGACTCATCATCTTCCATCTGATGCTTCGTTTCATCTCCCATGCCTCTTCGTTGTTCTGGCTTTCGAAACATCTCGACTCTTGGTCTTCGTCTGCTTCTACTGCATCTTGATGCCACGTGCTTGTCCAATGCTGCCACGTGTCGCTCAATGACCTCACCCCGTAACGGTCCCTGAAGATGCAGCATGTCATGATTTCATGACATCTTCTTCCTCTTCCTCTTCCTCTTCTCTTCTGGTCATGAAAACGTGACATGTCATGATTTCGTGACATTTCTGCTCCATCGCCTTCTCTCTCCTCTTCGGGTCGCGAAAACCTGACATGTCGCGATATCACGACATTTTTGCTCTCCTGTGCCTCCTTCTCTCTTTCGATCGTGATATCGTGACATGTCACGATATCATGACATTTTTCTTCCTCACCTCCTTTCTCTCCTTCGGGTCGCAAAAATGCGACATGTCGCGAAATCGTGACATCTTCTCCTCTTTGCTTCCTCTCGCTTCTTTGGGTCATGAAAATGCGACATGTCACGAAATCATGACATCTTCCTCTTTCACTTTCTTTCGCTCCTTCGGGTCACAAAATCATGACATTTTGACCCCCTTGCCTTCTCTTCTTCATCGGGTCGTGAAAATGCGACATGTCACGAAATCGTGACATCTTTCGTCCTCTGGCTCCTTCACTCGCCAGCTGGTCACAAAACCGTGACATGTCACAAAATCATGACATATTCCTCCTCTGGCTCCTTCACTTGCCCTCTGGTTGTAAAAATGTGACATGTCACGAAATCGCGACATCTTTCTTCATTGGCTTCTTCTTCGCCTTCTGGTCGTGAAAATGCGACATGTCACGAAATCGCGACATCTTCCTCCCTTGGCTTCTTTTCTTGCCCTCTGGTCGCAAAAATGTGACATGTCATGAAATCGTGACATCTTTCTTCCTTGGCTCCTTCTTCGCCTTCTAGTCACAAAACTGTGACCTGTCGTGAAATCGTGACATTCCTTTCTCCTGGCTTTCTCTCTCCTTGGCGAGTCGTAAAACTACGAAATGTAGCGAAATCATGACATCTTCTCCTCTACGCCTTCTCTCTCTTTTGTAGGTCACAAAACTACAACATGTCATGAAATCACGACATCATCCTCTTTCGCCCTTCATCCTGCCTATGGGTCGTGAAATCGTGACATGTCGCGAAATCATGACATCTTGGCTTGCAGCCTCCTCTTTCCTGTCTTGGTCATGAAATTGTGACATCCTTGGCATCCTTGCCTCTCTTCTAGAACCTGTCGTGATATTGTGACAGTTTTCCCCGCTTGCTTCTTTCACCGTTTTGTGTCGTGATATCACGACACATTCGTCGTCACGATATCACGACGGTTTCTCCCCGCTGACTTTCGATCTCCATTAGTGTCGTGATATCACGACATATTTTCTATCATGATATCATGACAATTTCTTCTCCTTGCCTATTATTTTCTCTTTTGGTCGCGATTTTGTGACATGTCGCAATATCACGACAACTTTCTTCCTTCACCAAATTTTTAGAAGTGGCCCTCCTGCCACTGGATGCTTCTACATCAGGTGCTGATGGATGATACTGCATCAGACACCTAGGGTTGGGGAAGAAGTGATCTTCTCTTCTTTTCTATTTTTCCTCATGCCTTCTACATGGCTTCTCTCATAGGGCCTTCACTTGCCTCAACAAATATATTCTGAGCAACTCCTCTTGCAAGGCTTGCACTTGCCTCTACAATGCTCTAAAATCTTCATCTTGCACCACATTTCTTCCACCGCCACATTTTCTTGGTGGAGGCATTCTGCTCCCTCCTCTCACAGATCCTGGTGCACTACTACATGCTCAGGAATCTTCTAGCTCTGATACCACTTGATGGAGACACGAACATTGACCCTAAATTTCAATTTTTTTTTTCTTTTACTTCATCTTTAAATTTTATAGTTTACAGCCCGTAGGCTTACAGTTTTTCTATTGTAATCTGACACAACTAGCCCGCAGGCATAGTTCTGGCTTTCTCTACTTTCAACACTAGCCCGCAGGCGTAGTTTTCTCTTTGATGCAAGCTACCTTACGTTCGGCGATCTGCCTGCGTTCCCAGGAAGAATTATCCAACACTGGAAGGAAAACAAACTCTAGCCGGTCCGAGTGGCCCTCTGCCTTCGACTCTGAATCATGACTGTGCAACTCTGCAACTACAGGTTCTTCGACTATTTTTCAACCCCTCGTGCATGCCTCTGATTGCCCTTTTATACTTTCACATGACTCATCGTCTTCCATCTGATGCTTTGTTTCATCTCCCATGCCTCTTCGTCGTTCTAGCTTTCAAAATGTCCCGACTCTTGGTCTTCGTCTGCTTCTACTGCATCTTGATGCCACGTGCTTGTCCAATGCTGCCATGTGTCGCTCAATGACCTCACCCTGTAATGGTCCCTGAAGATGCAGCATGTCACGATTTCACATCTTCTTCCTCTTCCTCTTCCTCTTCTCTTCTGGTCGTGAAAACGTGACATGTCATGATTTTGTGACATTTTTGCTCCATCGCCTTCTCTCTCCTCTTCGGGTCACGAAAACCTGACATGTCGTGATATCGTGACATTTCTACTCTCCTACGCCTCCTTCTCTCTTTCGGTCATGATATCGTGACATGTCGTGATATCGCGACATTTTTTTTCCTCGACATGTCGTGAAAATGCGACATGTCACAAAATCACATCTTCTCCTCTCTGCTTCCTCTCGCTTCTTCGGGTCGTGAAAATGCGACATGTCATGAAATCCTGACATCTTCCTCTTTCGCTTTCTTTTGCTCCTTCAGGTCGCAAAATCATGACATTTTGACCCCCTTGCCTTCTCTTCTTCATCGGGTTGCGAAAACATGACATGTTGTGAAATCGCAACATCTTTCATCCTCTGGCTCCTTCGCTTGCTAGTTGGTCATGAGACCGCAACATGTCATGAAATCGTGACATCTTCCTCCTCTGGCTCCTTCACTTGCCCTCTGGTCGCAAAAATGCGACATGTCACGAAATCGTGACATCTTTCTTCATTGGCTTCTTCTTCGCCTTCTGGTCACGAAATCGCGACATCTTCCTCCCTTGGCTTCTTCGCTTGCCCTCTGGTCGTGAAAATGCTACATGTCACGAAATCACATCTTTCTTCCTTGGTTCCTTCTTCGCCTTCTGGTCACGAAACTGTGACCTGTCACAAAATCATGACACATTCACCGTCGCGATATCGCGATGGTTTCTCCCTACTGACTTCTGCTCTCCATTAGTGTCACGATATTGCGACACATTTTATTTCATGATATCATGACAATTTCTTCTCCTTGCCTACTCTTTTCTCTTTTGGTCATGATTTCGTGACACGTCGCGATATCGCGACAACTTTCTTCCTTAACCAAATTTTTAGAAGTGGCCCTCCTACCACTGGATGCTTCTGCACAAGGTGCTTATGGATTCTCTTGCATCAATGGACCTATATCAAAAGGAGATGTTGATCCCCTAAATATGGTTTGTGGATCTCTATCCACAGGAAAACTCCTTCTCCAATGCTCTAGCTGGTGATCCTCTAGAATATTGCCTCCACTACAATGATTGTGGATATATCTCCACTTGAATACTCTTGTACTCACTCAGAAGACCTATCCTCAATGTCCTAGTTGATGGATATCTATCCACTTGAGACTCTATCCTCTCTACTCTATCACCTCCAAATATCTTCTCAATAGGTTCACTCAAACCTTCTCAAATCTACTCAATAGGTCCACTCAAAACCTGCTCAAATCTGCTCAATAGGTCCAATTAGAAGCTACTCAAATCTACTCAATAGGTCCACTTAGAACCTGCTTAAATATGCTCAATAAGTCCACTCAAAACCTGCTCAAATATGCCCAATAGGTCCACTCAAAACCTACTCAAATCTGCTCAACAGGTCAACTCAGAACCTGCTCAAATCTACTCAATAGATCCACTCAAAACTTGCTCAAATATGCTTAATAGGCCCACTCAAAACCTGCTCAAATATTCTCAACAGGTCCACTCAGAACCTGTCTAAATCTACTCAACAAGCTCACTCAGAACTTGTCCAAATCTTCTTAACAAGCTCGCTCATAACTTGTCAAAACTTGCTCAATAAATTCATTCAGAACTTGTCCAAATTTGATCAACAAGTTCACTCAAAATTTGTCCAAATATGCTCAATAATTCCTCTCTAGGACTTTCTCAAATCGACATTGCAAGATTTCACAAAAGCTCACACAAAATCAATCCACAAGCCTTCTCAAAGACTTACCTCAAATTAGCTTAACAAGTCCACACAAAACTTGTCCAATCTCATAGAATCATAAAGAGAATTGTTAGAGACTCAATATATCCTATACTTAATACTCAATCACTTTCTCAACTCAATCTCATAGAAGCATAACAAGAATTGTTAGAGACTCAATATTTTCTATACTCAAATCTCAATCTCAAATCAATCTCATAGAAGCATAAATAAAAATTTTAGAGACTCAATATGTTCTATACTCAAAGATCAATCTCAACTCAATCTCATAGAATCATAAATAGAATTGTCAGAGACTCAATATGTTCTATAATCAAATCTTAATATCAACTCAAATCAGAATATATAATATTTTGTTTCATAGAACTTGAACAACCACTTCATGCATTCACTTGAATAGGCTTAATCGACTCTACTCAACCAATCACCTCAAGGAATAACCCTTTCTCACAAACCCTAGTCCAAGCATGTATCAACCAACTCAAAATGTTTCCAACAATTCTCAATAATAAATCTCACATAACAATGATACTCATGTTCTTTTCTAACTCAAGTTCAAGTTATTTGCATCACCCATTGGATTCAACAACAATGCTAATAAGAAAAGGTTTTAATCACAACTCTCAATTCAAAAAACCTTGAAGCATAAACTCAAAGTACTTCACTCAACCAATGGTCTAAACAAAAATTCTTATCAAACAAGGTTTAATCACAACTCACAATCTAGAAAACCTTGAAGCATTAACTCAACCACTTTCGAAAAGGAAACCCTAATCAAATCCTTTTTACTCCAAACTTAATTTTCAATCAAGCCAACCATCTAATTCAACAAAGAAGAATTTTGCCCATACCTTTTCTTGAATGGTAGTTGTCCTTACAAATCTACCACACTCACAATTACTTCTTTGAAAAACTCAATAAGGGTTAGAGGATAATTTTTATATCACAAAAATAATATCACAATTACACCTTATCACTCCAACTTAACAATAAGCAATATCCTCACAATAATAAAAAATCCTTTATTGGAAATAACACACAACCCACAAAGTCTTAACCTTTCAATATTCCACAATAGCAAAATTTAAGACTTGAAAATAAAAAATAGAATTCTCCTTATATCTCCTAATGATATTTCTCAACTATCAACCTTTATCACAATGCAAAGACTTTAATCACAAAATACATTATACCTCCAACTTAGGCATTAATAAAATGAAACACAAAATGTACCTTTCCCTTTGAAGAGTTTTGAACTCTCAATGTAGCCTTCACAAGTCTTTGCCCATGGTGCAAACCACCACACGAGCTACTAGCTCATTGGGAGGGAAGAAGCACCACGTGCTTCAACTCCCCTTCCTTGCCTTGCAAAACTTATGCGCCTTAGAATTGGTGCCTTCAACACATCCACAAAAGACTTTCGTGAGATTCAAACACTAACCACCGTGCACACCAAAACATAAGCTTGCTACCCACTTGCCACTAGGCCAAGGTGCCTTGTTGGCATCCAATAAATCAATGCGCTAGCTTTTGTCTCTTTCATCATCAAATCAAACCATAAAATTCACACAATTTCAACATGAGCTCTGCATTAATTCGTATGCGCTTCTCTTCGAATTTGAGCAAGGATAATTTCATAAACTTTGGAAAGGTATTAATATGCATTTCAATTAAATCAAACGACGTCGATGCTTCCGTTTGGATTTTATGACGTCGGTGCTTCCATTTGGAAATAAAATTTGCATTGTTTAAAACTCTAAATCCAACCTTTGGATTTATTAAAATAATCTTTGGTCTTAAACCTTTAAATCCAACCTTCGGATTTAGATATTTTTAGACTTTATAAACCCACTTTGGAAATATAAAGTATTGTAATAAAAATTACAATTATTTTATTTGGGTTTTCACTATGGCACTTCTAACCATTATAATATTTATTTATAAAATTTAAATTCATCATGAATTTAAATAATTTATAAAATAAATATTACCACTCCTTTTTAACTTTTGTCTTTTGCACTGTTTCACTCGAACTTTTGCCTTCTTGCTGAATATCAAATGACCATCTTTGTTTCCTTTATTCTATGCTGAAATCTTGGTATAAATGATGACTCCATTTGATGGCATCAATGGTGACATCAATGACAAATTTGACTTAGGGACTGAAAATATCCAACAACATATTGTTGGGGATGACCTCGCATGAATTTTTCTTATGGCTCATATCAAGGGAATCATGTACAATATTGTCTTGATCCTAAAAAATAACACCCTTACATTATCACCCATAAATTTATTTCTTATAGAGCATCTATATAGAGAAGGGGTGGTGTTATAAGGGAACACTAATTTGATTTTTCCAACCTTGCTTGAGGTTGTAGAATCTATATCAACTTTGTAATCGTTCACCTTATTCCCCTGAGATGATCCCGGACTAGGTGCTAACACCACGGGTTGATCATCGACTCTCTCCGTTATGGACAAAGCAAGGGCTTGAGCTTGGAATTAGAGAATATGATTTTAAATCATAATATGAAGGCCCCAATATTTTGGATGAGAGTACTTACCCTCTCTCACACTCATTACTGATATCTCCATTGAATGGTAAAGATAATATGGGATGTTGATGAATTTAATGCCCCTTAAATGGTTGAGGAATGCAAGGTGGAAGCTATGAAGTGATGAGTTGGGCTCATCGATGGTGAGATATTGAATTATAGGTATAATAACCGTATTCCATGATACCTTGAGATCCTTCTAAATATAGCCACTATTTTCCTTCACCAAGTGCTTGCCCTTGTCTCCAAAATATCCCAATTCCATAGCGATGGACTATTTGTCTTGGTGGATAAAATCACTGTCATTCACCAATTTTGTGACCTTCGTAATCAAGTTATTTGTAATCCAAAAGGATAATACTCTAATAGTTACATTGCTACTATCCCTTGAGTGGATAAGCTCCATGGATAACTCAACATAATTCCTAGCAAATATTCTCAGAAAAGGAAGAAATTTGTGGGAACCCAGTATTTCCTCCATAATGGAGTCGAGATATAGAACCTCTAGCTCAAGCAACACCATCACAAATCTCCACCAAATCCACACCCCACATGCTGAGTTTCTTTGAGCCACCTCACGAACATACGGGTTTCTTTGAGACCAAACTTTGGCAAGCATGAATGATGGAGATATCTCTGGATGAGAATATTTAAAACACTAAGGGACGGAGAAATGCTAGGGATGATGCTACTAGCCATGTTGCCATATCAATAAACAATAATAAAAGAGAGTTGTTGATGAAACACTTCAATTATGGATTTATTAGTCATGAATTCCAAGTCATAGTCGAGGAAGGAAGATCTAATAGTAACCCACCATGGAGAAGGATGGGACATGTCACTCAAGGCATCGGTACACCATGGCTTAGATCTAGGAGCATCAGGACACGAAGAAGTATGATGATAGGACCAGGCCCTCTACCATGAATGATTGAGAGGCATAGAAACCCCAAAATGAACATTGATACAAGGATTATGGTTGTAAGAGGGATCACTAGGTAGAGTGGATCACCAAATAAGGTAAGTTCTCCAATGAGTAAAAGATACCTCATCCGTTGGGAACTAGGAAAACTTACCAATAAGAACTTGGAATATCTAAAAGGTGAAGGGACAAAAACAAAAGCTACCTAGGGTTCACCTTGGAAACCCGTTTGAGAACAATTTCCAAGGATAACATGTTCAGACCATAATATCACCTAGGAATTACTTTTCCAGGCCTCATGAGTAGCACCTCTGACATCAACATACTCAAACAAAAATACCACCTAGAATCATGTTTGGCAAGCCGCTTGAGAGTAGCTTTCGTAGCTGGTCAACTCAAATTTAATTACCACCTGGAATCAGGCTTGGCAACCTGACTGGGTATAGTCTCCAAATTCAACACACTTGGATTGAAGAGCCACATAGGATCCCACTTGGCATGTCATTTGACAACCATTTATTTAGTCAACCAGTTCAAAATTAAATACCATCTAGGATTAGGCTTGGCAACTCGATTGAGGACCATAACCAAAGTCAACACACTTGGACCATAGTACCACATAGGATCTTGCTTGGCAAGCCACTTGATAACAGTTCCCACAGTCAACCCACATAGACAATACCATCTTTGGATCATTAATAGTCACACTTATCCTTCATAAAATAAAATAATATAAATTTCACTAGGTCTCAAAAAAAATATTTTTTATGAGTATATGTAATGCCTATATTCACAAAATAATAATTATCTCAAATTGAAAAAATTAAAAATTTCTTACCATGCAAAAAAAAACATGGTCTTCAAAATAATATCCATCCAAATCATGATCAAATCATAAAATATTCATATCAACTAGTCAAAATTCTAGTCAAATATTAAAAGAAAGGTAATTCCAATGTAATCCTTTCCTTTACATGAATATTTAAAATGATATAAAGAGGTTTTAAAAATTCAATAGGCCTTCCTACCATGCATGCAGTATTATAATTTGCTTCTACCTCCAAAAAGAAAATGTGCATCTCTTAGAATTATGATGTCAACATTGATATCACATTATTTAACCTCAAATAGTGATTAGCAAATGCAATTTTAGGATTTGTAATGAGTGCGGTTTAAATGTTGGTAGTTGATTTATTGATTTAGATTATGCCCTCCATCATGCACTAGTTAGGCACATCCACAAAATATGATCTTGAACATTATTCCAACATTACCTTAAATACTTCATAAATTACTCACATAGACAATAATTACCTCTTCACATCTCAACAACATCTCCTCATCATGTCTCAAACCTCTCAAGCATAAATTAAACACCAATGCCTCCTTTCTTCTTGCAAGATAACATGATGTGTGTGTTATTCATTAAATGTCATATTCATCAAAAAAAAAATCACGGGTGTTCATAGTTAGCTATTACATATTACACTAAATATAATTATCACCCTTAGATGACCTATATGAGACAATTTACATAAATTTTTGACATCTTCTTCTTGTCAGTGCTTTACTCATTACATCTCAAGAAATCTCCATCAACCCTTGAGACAAATATGACACCATATAAATAATTCAGATTGGCCATGAAAATTTTTAATAGGCTAGCATCCAAAACATGTATACTTCAAAATAGCCTGACAACCTTCCAAATAGAATTATGTGTTGCATTAGTGAAAGCACGAGGATATGGAAGCAAAATGGCATACCGGGTGCAATGCAAACAAAAGCAAAACGTAACGCTAAGTCCTACGAACGAAGATACATGAAAAAGGGGAAAACAAGCAAAATGAAACGAGATGTAAAGCAAATGTAAAGTGCAGCCCTTTATTTTATTAATTTGCTCGAGATCAGGTTACAATACATCTCCTCCATTTTCAAGGGCTAGGAGCGTTAAACATAGTTTTGTCACACCACGGATGGTACGCTTTCTTCCGCATTCCCACATGTGAAATGGGCGGGCCAAACATTGCTGCCACTTGCATGAATGCATATGTGCTTTCTTGTTGCCCCTCCGATGTCAATATATTGCGTTCAAAAAAATAGCAAACGATTAAAAGCACCTGCGGATGGAGGGAAACATGCGATCCCTAAGGCCTCCGGTTAATGCATGCATAAAATAATTAAAACTATAATCAAAACATATCAGAATGAGCTAAAATTTGGACAAAGGCATGAAAACATTACCAAGAACACACTACAGAAGGAATAGTCGAGAAATCTTCCACAGATTTCTAATCGCTCTGGGGTGGGACGATTAGGACTATCACAAGACGTCAGAAAGTGACCTCCAAAGTTGGGGTTAGGCAAAACGGGGCATTTTGAGATGACCCAGAAGGTTGGATTTTGCAAATTTTGCCTTGATTGCCCTGTATCCGATGATGCTCCTTATATGTTAATGAAAATGAAAAACACTGAAAACATAGCCAATATTCATCAGAATGACATGAAATTTGAATGGCAGCCTATATGAGTGACCCAAAATGAAATGCAAATCAAAAAGTAAAGAAATATGTTACAAGTTTCTAATCACTTTGGGGTGTGGTGATTAGGACTGCAGTAGTGCAGGGGGCGCCCAGGGACAGGACGCCCATCGTTTGGTGCTCGGTTTCGGCACCAATCCACTTGGGATGGGTCCAAAACCTCCTAGGGGGTTGTATCAAAAAATTGGGTGGGGTATTGTGGCCAAATGTTTGGGTTTTGGGTCCGAATTGTGCTTCCAATGATCACCCAATAACCTCCCTTCCAAAAGAGAGATCAAGGATGTAAGAAGCACAAGCGATGGGTGAGGATGTAATTTGGTAGCACTTCATTGCTCCAAATGCTCCTGCTCTCTCCTTTTTTTGGGTGAGAAGACTCACCATTTTATATACCTAAGGGTCTCTTGTGAATGAACATTCAGAGGTGCCACTTGGCCATCATGCCTTGTGAGGGGAGAGAAGATTCCTCCCTGATTAAGGGCTCCATGACTGCCTCTATGACTGCACCTTTGAGCTCAAAAATGCTCACTCACACTCCCATGCATTGAAGGTGGAGTTGAGTGGCAGATTTGAGCTACCATTTGTCAAGGTTTGACATTTTTCCCATCAAACCTGCTATTCACCCCACCCTAGAGTGAATACTACTAATCGTCCTAGGGTGGGACGAGTACCAGTTTGTAATCGTCCTAGGGTGGAAAAAATAGGGAGTAGAGTGCCTAAAAGGTGCCAAATTGAACTTTGACATTCCAAAACTACTATGGGAGTGGTTAGGACCACTTTTTAACCTCTGGGGGCTGCCCTGGGGGCTATGCATGGCAATTCAATTAGTGCTTGTCGTCACATAATAGGATTGGTGTTGTTTTGGTGTCTATAGATGCCCCTTTTTGGGATGCTCTGTGTGGCGCAGTGCTGAGAAAAATTAGATAACCAAAGCACTAATGATTAGGGTTTCTCAGTAACCTAACCAAATTTTGATGCCCCAAGTATGGAAAGGGCACGCATTCTTGAATCCTTGCTTTTGACGAGCTAAGGAGCTTAATTCAAGTGTTAACATTTTTCGGTGAGGTGTTACTTGATCTTGGACATTGTTCAGTCATGAATAGGCAAAGGGCACAACCTTTTTGTTTGTGGGAACCTTGAGTTCATGATTCATGAATGTCAAGTGTTTGATCAGCTTGTGATTATTGCTTGTTTGCTGCCCCAAGTAGGAGCATGATTGTCTTTGTCAATGATTTTTTGAATGCATGCCATTTCCTTGATTGGGTGTGTATTTGTTGATTGGTGACTAAGTGTGACTACCCCCTCAAGTGATGAATTGATGAGGGAATGACCGACATGAGAAAAGCGATGAATCGCTTGACCCAAAATGATTTGTGTAAGGGTGCCTTCAGTTGTTTTTCGTTGAATGCTTATGTAGTTTTCGAACAATCTGACCTGTTTTTGATGGGTTTGAACCCTTTTTGTGACGTATTTTGGAGCTAAAATTGTCAAAATCCATCCTCTCGTGGAGCGTTCTGGTGATGGCAGCATTTTTAGGGAGTAGGATAGTGATAATTTTTTACCCCAACATCTACTTTGTATGCCAATAACGTCAGGTGCAAAGACACCTTTGTTCAACAATTTTATTGTTGTTTTTGGGTGGGTTTTGACCCTTTTTATGACGTCATTTGGGGATGAAATTCTCGAAAATCCATCCTCCCATGGAGCGGTCCGGCTATGGTAGCCTTCTTAGGGAGTAGGATAGTGAGTATTTGTGACCTCAACGTTGGTTTTGCATGCCAATAATCGTAGGCACAAAGGTGCCTTTGTTTGGCAGTTTTATTGCTATTTTTGGTGCATTTTGAATGCTGCTTTTGATTTTCTTGCTCTGTAATTGTCCCAGGGTGGGACGAATACCAGTTTTGTAATCGTCCCAGGGTGGGACGAGCGCTAACTAGAGAGCTCATCCTAGGGTGGAACGATTATAGGCCTAAAAGCCTATATAAAGTCCAAAACTAGGTTTTGGGCTCATTTGCATTTGTTTTTTCTAGCAATTTGGAGCTGTGAGGAGGAGTTCGAGTCTGCGTAGTGGAGCGCTGTTGAGATTTCATGGAAACAATGAGTTCATAGACCGGATCATCCAATAGTGAAGCCGAGGCGAGACCCGTGAGTGCTCCTTCTCTTTATTTTGCTTGTTTTATTTTACAGTTAAAAAATCGTAATTTATTTTGTGTTTGTATTCTGTTTTTGCGTTTAAACTAAGATTAAACCCTAGTTTAAATTTTTGTTTGGTTTTTTGTATTATGCGCTTTAAACTAAAAGTAAACCCTAGTTTAAAATCTTGTTTGTTTTTTTGTATTTGGCGTTTAAACTAAGATTAAACCCTAGTTTAAAGTTTTATTTTTATTTTGGTTTTTGTTTAAACGAAGATTAAGAAACCCTAGTTGAAAAATTTGTGTATTTTGTGTTTTTTGTTTTGTTTAAACTAAGATTAAGAAACCCTAGTTAAAAAATTTGTGTATTTTGTTTTTTTTTGTTTTGTTTAAACTAAGATTAAGAAACCCTAGTTGAAAAAGTTGTGTATTTTGTTTTTTGTTTTTTTTTTTTGTATTTTGCGTTTTTTGTTTTGTTTAAACTAAGATTAAGAAACCCTAGTTAAAAAATTTGTGTATTTTGTTTTTTTTTTGTTTTTTTTAAACTAAGATTAAGAAACCCTAGTTAAAAATGTTGTTTTTTTTTTGTATTTTGCGTTTAAACTAAGATTAAACCCTAGTTTAAATTTTTATTTTTATTTTGTTTTTTGTACATTTGTTGAATGTTTTAGTTGTACATTTGTTAAATGTTTTTGCTGTACATTTGTTAAATGTTTTTGCTATACATTTTTTATACATTGTTGTATATGTGTTTTAGTTTTGTACAATTTTATTTGAATTTTAGATTATTTTTGCTGTACGTTTTGTTAATGTTGCTTGTATAGTTTTATTTTTGTTGTCATGTTTTTGTGGTTTTTTGTTTTGTAGGTGGTGAAGAGTCAGTACCGTCAGCCAATGGTGTTCTCTAAAGCACGGGAGGCACTGACTATGGTAGACTGGGAGTCGCTTGATGCCCTTGGGTTCAAGAAGGTGACTCGGTTAGAGCTTGTGGTGGGGTATCGGGCATATCTGACTCCCCTGATCAATTTGTGGGATCCCCACACCAACACCTTTCATCTCCCAACAGGGGATATGACAGTGACTCTTGAGGATGTCTATCGGATTCTACATTTTTTGATAGAAGGATTTTCCATTCAAACTATTTGTGATCAGTGAACGGCGATGCTGACATGGTGCATTGGGCATGGGGTGGAGATGGGGGTGGATGCATTTATTTTTATGCACATTTATTTACGTTGATGTATCCATATGTTATTAGGAATGTGATGTTTCTAATTATATGATGTATGCATATGGAATGGATGGAATGATTTGTTGATAACTTGTCGGTGGCACCATAGACTATACAGGATTTACTGGCTTTCTGTATTATGTGATGACTTTGTGGAATGACTTTGCATGTGTGAATTTTTTTGTTTGTTTTGTATTTTCCGATGGTGATGCAAGAGTGGACATGTACAACATTTGTTTTAGAATGTAGTTAAGGTTTTTCTGAGATTCAGATGTTTTAACTAACTAGCCAAGACTATACATTTATCTCACAAGACTTTTGAACAAGGTACGAATCAGACTTGAGTTTGACCAAGTTATTTCACATCCCTATGTGTGTGATTGAATTTTTTTAGGTGGTATTTGTCAGGATACCGCCAGTGCCAGGTAGGCTGTCCATCAAACCTGTACTGAGGATCACCTAATTAGCTCCACTAACTCCTTTGTTGTATTTAGTAAGATTAATCTGTGGTGCAATCTAAGGTACCATAATCTAGCTCATTCACATGCAAACATTGGTCTACTCACACGCAAAGCTAATGTGATAGACATATCATCATGCTTTTAGGATACCACCATTTCCAGGTAGGCTATCCACCAAACCCGTAATGAGGATCACCTAGATGGTTTTTCGAATGCTAAGAATTCTAGGGATTCAAGCTCATGCGTATTTCGGTTGCTCAACTTGTTGGGATACTTGCTCGCATACATAGTGATCAAAATAACTGTTTATTTTTCTCTTTTGGTTTTCTTTTTGAGCAAGGATTTTGAATAGTGGTGATAACCACTGTTATTTGATTTTGATTTTTTAGGTTCAAATTTGAGCTCATAGGTTGTTGGCTTGTGAGTGGCATTGATCCCTTTTGGCTTTGGGGATGACTACCCATCATATTTAGGGACATGTAGTACGAATCCTTACAACTTTGATGACCAAAGGTGATTGGGGATGTTACTATGTAATGGCATTGATCTTTTAGGCCTTGGAGATGACTACCCATCCTTGTCAGGGGTGTGTAGTATGACTCCTTATGACTTTGGGGACCAAAGGTGATTGGGGATGTTACTATGTAATGGAATTGATATTTTAGGCATTGGGGATGACTACCCATCCTTGTCAGGGGCATGTAGTACGAATCCTTACGACTTTGGGGATCAAAGGTGTTTGGGGTTTTTTTATAGTGGATTGTAACCACTATTTATTATGGGGAATTGGATGGGGAAGAGCTTGTCCTTTTGTTAATTTTTAGCATTCTCAAACCATTCACACAAGGTGATGAACAGGATAACCTTTCACCTATGGTACCCTATACTGCTTTGTAGGTTTCTCTTGCATTCACACAACTTGGGAATTTTTTTTTATGTGTTTTAACTTGTGTGGGGATGCTACGTAACGAGGTGTGATCCAAGTAAAACTCTACCTTTGTAAAATCTATCTAACTTCGTACAACATTTGACCAAAAATCTAAAGACAGTTGAATGACAAAAAACCCTAAAGACATTAGCAGACAACTAACTATGATAAAAAAATATGGATGACGCTATTCTGGATGGACGTGTTTACAAAATGGATTGAATGTGGGAAATGATGGAATTGCCTAGCAATTACAGTCTATAGTGCTTATGACGTGTATGACCAAAAAATATGCCATGTATGGATGTGATGCCTAATGCAGTTTATTATATTTTTGTGTTTTGATTTTTAAGAGTATTCATGGAAGGAAGATGCAATTTTTTTGTTATTTTTTATTTTTGTTTGTTTTTGAATATTTGTTTTTGACCAAGCAATTGTGGGAACTCTTAGAGCGTTTGGTTTTGACCAAAGAGTTTATGAATACCTTTGGGGCATTTTAGGGTTTGACCAAGCGATTGCTGGCATCCTTGGAGCTTTTGGTTTGACCAAAGGGATTGTAGATACCTTTGGGGCATTTTAGGTTGACCAAGCGATTGTGGGATCCTTGGAGCTTTTGGGGTTGACCAAGTGATGATGGGAATCCTTGGAGCATTTGGGGTTGACCAAGAAATGATGGGAATCCTTGGAGCGTTTTAGGTTGACCAAGCGATTGTGGGAATCCTTGGAGCATTTGGTTTGACCAAAGGGATTATGTGCACCTTTGGGGCATTTTAGTTTGACCAAGTGATTGTAGAATCCTTGGAGCATTTGGTTTGACCAAAGGGATTATGTGCACCTTTGAGACGTTTTACGTTGACCTATCGATTTTGGGAATCCTTGGAGCATTTGGTTTGACCAAAGGGATTATGTGCACCTTTGGGGCGTTTTAGGTTGACCAAGCGATTATGGGAATCCTTGGAGCTTTTGGGGTGGGCTATGGCTCTCTAAATGTGGAATGGCCCCAAATGACTGATGTTCAAGGGTTTTAGTTCCTTGATTCCTTTAAGAGAGGTGAACCAGTATGTTCCAGGTCCGATTTTACTATTAATTACATAGGGACCTAACTAGTTTACCGTGAACTTGTCCCTTATATGGGGCGACAAGTTAGAATTTTGTTGGTTTTATTTTAAGACCAAGTCACCAACCTGAAAGTACCTCAGGTGAACTTTCATGTTGTATGATTTCTTGAGTCGCTCTTGATAGATACGAAAATTTTAGAGAGCATTGATGCATCGTTCGTCAAGCAACGTAAGATGGTCTAACCGGGCCTATCACGTAGTGTCATCATCGATGAACTCTTGCATTTATATGTGTAGGGAAGGTATTTCCAACTCGAGGGGCATGACTGCCTCGGAGCCATACACCAGCAAAAATGGAGTTGCCCTAGTGGGCATCCAAATGCTAGTGTGGTAAGCCCAAAGAGAAAGTGGGATTTGAATGTGCTAATCCTTGTGACTATCTGTGACCGTCTTTTTAAATATGGACACTAGCGTTTTGTTCGACGCCTCTACTTACCCATTTGCCTACGGATAATAAGGTGTCAAAAAACTGTGCTCAATTTTGTACTTTGTTGTCAAAGCATGCACATATATGTTCTTAAATGACGTCCCATTGTCCGAAATGATCTTGGATGGAATACCAAAATGACATATGATGTTATGTAAAATAAACTCCACAATGTGGGGTCCATTTGTAGAGGTTAGTGAAATTGCTTCCACCCACTTGGTGAAGTACTCTATGGCCGTTATGATGAACGTGTGATGACCTGATGACATGGGGGAGATATTTCTGATTAGATCTAAGCCCCATTGCAAAAATTGCCAAGCCGATTGGATCGATTGTAAGGCCTGAGAAGGTACGTGTGTCAAATTAGCATGGTGTTGACACTTTATGCACTTCCTTACATATGTGCAACAATCTCACTCTAAAGATGACCAATAATATCTCATGTGAAGAATGCACTTTACGATGGCCATACCGCTGAAGTGGCCACCACATGTACCATCATGCGCTTGGGTGATCACCCAAGCGGACTCTTGCTGGTCCAAGCAACGAAGGAGGATTCCTTCATAGCTTTGATGGTAAAAAATGTCTCCTAGAAAGATATGCTTTATCACTTTTTTTTTGAATGATATTTTTGCAATGTGCGTCAATCTAAGTGGGAGGTTACCTAGCTTGAGGTAGTCTCTTATGGGTGTGTACCAATCCTACTAATTAGAAACCTCGATGGTATGAAATACCAATCCCTTTTGAATTTCGTCCCTAGCAAAAGCTGAGCGGGAATGAATTTGTAAAAATAGCATTGTGTTGCTATTGAGAGGGGTTGGGGAGAACAAGGACCCCTAGTTGGCATGATTTAGACTATCATGGATTCGATAGAACCTATCCTAAGATGGTTTAATCTGGATCAGGTGGATTCCTGGCATTAGATCAGAGCTTGCATGCTCCATCGTGGATTGTGATAATGTTTTGACTTGAATAGTTGTCATCTCACTAGAAGGGTCTTGTGGGATTAGTGACCCCAAGGAGGCCATAGTGTCCAAAAAACTATTTGATGATCGAGGGAGTGTCTTAATGTCGTACCATTCAAGCTTTGCTAGTAATTTTTCCACTAGGGCTTTGTAGGCCTGTAGAACTAGGCATTTGCATTGGAATACCCCTTTTACTTGGTTGACAATTAACAGCGAATCACCAAAGATGTTCAGGCATTTGATGTTCATGGTGATGGCTCTTTGAAGACCTATGAGCAAGGCTTCGTATTCGGCATTGTTGTTGGTGCACGAGAAATAAAGTTTAAATGATAGAGGTATTGGAGCCCCTTGTGGTGTGAAGAATACAATTCTTGCACCACCCCCTTGCTCACATTTAGAACCATCAAAGAATAAGGTTATGTCAGCCTGTGACTTAGGCTCATCATAATATGGCAATTCTAAGACATGGAAGACCCCATCATCGGGTAGCTCTACGGTCAAAGGCTGATCATCTTCGAGAGGAGCCTCTGCTAGTTGATCGATGATGACTTGACATTTGATGGACTTCTATCCAATGAATTCGATGTCAAACTTTGTCAACAAAATGATCCATTTCATCATGCATCTACTATGATAAGTATGACTCATCATGTACCACAATGGATTCTCCTTAGAAACAACATACGTCTTATTGCTCAACATGTAGTGGCATAGCTTTTTGGTAGAAAATACTACTGCTAAACATAGCTTCTCAACATATACATAGTTAAGTTCATAACTGACCAGGGTGCGGCTAAGATAGTAAGTAGCCTTTTCTTTGTGTAGTTTACTTTTCTAGGCCAGCATGGTGCCCAGTGCCACCTCAGTAGCTGAGATGTATAAATAGAATGGCACTCCTGGTGTAGTTGGTGCCAATACTGGTGACGAAGCCAAGTATTATTTAATGTCATCGAAGGCTAACTGGCACTCATCATCCCAGTGAAATGCTACCCCCTTGTGTAATAATTTATTCATGGGTCGGAACTTGTCAGATAGCTGCACTATGAAGTGCTTGATTGATGCGACCTTTCCCTATAGGCTTTTGAGTTGCTTGATGGTGGTTGGGGGAAGCATTTCAAGGATTGCCTTGACTTTGTTTGGATCTACCTCGATTCCTCATTTTGAGACTATGAAACCCAAGAGTTTTCCAGATGTGATGCCAAATACACACTTCTTGGGGTTTAGTCTGACTTTATGTTCTATGAGGTGATCGAGGATCTTTCTTAGGTCATCGAGATGATCTGGGTGCAAAAGAGATTTGGCCAAAAAATCATCCATATTGTCTTCCAAATTTTTATGCATGTGATCATGGAATATGTATGTCATAGCACGTTGGTAGGTGGCGCCAACATTTTTAAGGCCAAAGGGCATGACCTTATAACAAAATGTCCCCCAAGGTGTTGTGAACACCGTTTTGAGTTGATCATCGGGATTGATATGAATCTAGTTGTATCCCAAGAAACCATCCATGAGGGAAATAATTTCATGGCCTATTGTAGTGTCTACCAATGTGTCAATGCTAGGCAAGGGGAAATCATCCTTGGGACTCACTTTTTTTAGATCTAAAAAATCGGTGCATATGTGAATCCTCCTGTCAGGCTTCTTGACATGTACCATGTTGGATAGCCATGGTGGGTAATCCATGTAGATGACAAACTGTGCATCCAAAATATTTTGTAGGTCATCTTTGACCATTAAGGCTACCGTTGGGTGCATCTTACGTAGTTTTTGCTTTACTGGCTTGACTGTCGGATCAAGCGTTATATTATGCATGACTAGCTACGGGTCTAGCCCCGACATGTCTTTGTAGGACCATGCAAAAACCTCCTTCTTCTCTTTGAGAAGGGTAATGTAATCGGATTGCTCTTCAGGGGATAGAATTACCCCCAGCTTGATGGTTTATGGATTCAGTGGATCAGAGTTGATGTCTACATTAGACATCTCTTCGGCTGACATGTGGGACCTGTCCTCCAATTAGTGTGGAGTTGGGATCAGGTGGATATCATTTACTGAATTTAGATCTACGTTTGGAACATCGGGTTCCCATTTAGTGTGGAAGATATCTTGAGTTGGTCTTGGGGTGAAAGGAAGCATCTCACTGCAAGGCCAGTACTCTGATGTGGATGGTGGCAAGTTAGCATGATCCCAGTCTATGGCATCTAGGTTCAGATACAATGGTCATGCTGGATCGGCTGGATTGTGGTTGGGGGCGATTAAGTCAATGGAGATCATGTTGATGAAATGATTTTGGTCTCCATTACCATGGGTGTGGTGACTCAGACTTCCTTGGTGATCTTTGCACTCTGGATATAGCTCTGTGGGTATTAACACAAATGGATCAGCCCTATGTGTAGATAATAGGACAAGATCTACCCTTGGCACTGATGGCTCTATGGGGTCTCTAGGCGGAAGGCGCTCTCTGTATCCCTAAAGTGGCGGGTGCAGTAGTTGGTCCAACTATGCTTGGTTTAGGTGCCACCTATGCCTTGGCCCCATGTTTAGCTATTCAAACATGCCATCAATTTCCATGGGGTATTGTTGTTGTCACATATGATTGAGATATGCCATCCCAGTCTCATATTCATAATCGCTATCAGATATCCATAGGCCTTTGTTGGCTCTGATAGTTGTTTGCGGTATGTGAGGCTCGTTCTACTTGAGCAAGTTAATTTGGTCCCATCGGGGTTGTTTTGCTCTCTGTAGAAGGACCTAATTTTCTTGAGGTGCCCTTGCTTGATTAGAGCATTCAAGGGGAACATTGCCAATAAGCTTTCTTGGTAGTCATCCATGGGGGTCACTTGCAAATGATTGCTATCATATTTGAAAGGGTCCCACGGTGCTACCTCATATTCTGAATCATCTTCCGAAGATCCTTCTTGACCTTGTCTATATCCCTCTTGTAGGTGAGTTCTTGAACTTTCTCCTTTATCGATCGAAGGGAAAGGGTTGTTGAGGTCAACAAGGTTGGTTATTGACAATGGGATATAATCCCCCAATGTGTATATTGTGTTAGGATTGGCATATGGGTCTTGTGCCAACCCATCCTTGTTGCCTATCCCTAGGCCTTGCATGTTCTCTACCAAGATGTCAAGGGGAAAATGGTGGTTGAACCCTACTCCTGATTTGTCGTACGACATCTGATATCTTGGTTGACAAAGAACATGCACCCCTTGTTCATATCTGCCTAACCCATATCCATGCCAATTGCATTGGCCAAGATATTTCAAAGAGAAGTCCGATTTGGATAGATAGTTGACGTTCTTTGCAAAGGGCTCTTCGTCCTCTTCCTCTTGCAGGTAAGGTTCAATGCTGTTTTCGAGGCCCCCATATACAAAATTTTTTTGGTTTTGGTGGGTAGCCCAAAGGGAAAATAGTGTCGATGGGGAGGCGAGGTCTCCCCATGTCCTGCATGGACTCAAGTGTGGGTGTTGCTACGATGTTCTGCACTAGGTACTCTCCTAGGCCCGTATTGGCCATATCAATGGTGATCGTTGGCAGTTGAGGAGGGAATGGGAGCTCTTCCTGAGTCCACTCCATGTCGGGTAAATTAGGCATCTCGACTTCCATTCGGCTAGGCATCTCTTTGGTAGAGATGGTTGAGACTAATGGTGGTGCCTCTTCCAAGGGTTTCTTCCCATTGTCCTTCGGTGTGGCCATCGTAGGTGGCATCATTGATGAAGGACCAGACAATGATGATGGACCCAAATGGGGATTTGAGGGACTTAACAGCGGGGAAGTATGTGGAATCAAACACTGTTTAGACGGATTCAACTAAAAATCCAAATGTGTCGATGGAAGGGTCGATTGTGGCATTAGCTACACCATATTGCAATACTTGAATGGCTCTAAGTCTACCGGGACTACATGCACCTGCCCTTCGAATGTGTACTTTAGGCACTGATGAGCTATCGAAGGGACACACTTCATGTCCCTAATCCAAGGTCGACCCAAAAAGATATTGTAGGCCATCTCACCTTCCAAGATGTGGCACAACATAGGAATAGTATTTTTCCCTACTTGGATGGGCAGGACAATTGTGCAAACCATCAAGCATATCGTATCATTGAATGCTTGAAGAGTATAGGTGGAGGCCACGATGTGAGATGCTGGCAACTTGAGGTGTTTCAAAGCCGATGTTGTTATTATATTACTAGATGAGCCAGTTTCCACCAACACCCTCTTATATGAAATCATGTTGACCCATGCAATGATGTGCAAGGGTGGATCTACCATATCACCAGTCATCGATTTCAGCTCATCCTCCCTAAAGGTGATGACTGGCTTGGTGCATCATTTTACATGTCCCACAAATTTGTTGAAAGAATTTGCTTCGTGGGGCTGCAACTCGATGGATTTAAGTATCTCCATAAGAGCCTCCCAATGGGGCGGTGATTTTTGTTTGAGCTTGTAGATGGAGACCCTAGCCGACATGGTCCTCAAAATTTGGGTAAGATTAGTCCAAATCGTGGCCACTGGTCTAGGCGAGGGAGGTTGTGTAGGATGCTGTTGAGGTTGTGCATTGATGGAACCTCTCCTATAGCCGCCGCAGGGGCAACTATGCTTGGGTACCTCTTGTTTCGAGTCACTATGCTTATCATCCCTACATACCCCTGCATGGGGCAGTTCTGTGTCACCTCATTGAATTGAAGGGTCTTTGCTTACACATCATGGGAAGGCAGGGGGTCTTTTAAGACCTCCATATGTTGGTTGTTTGGTGCAATGGGATTATCCATCGCTAGCATCTTGTTGTCTATTAGGTCTTGCACTAAGCTTTTGAACTTCCAACATGCATAAATTTCGTGTCCTTTCTGTTAGTGAAATCTATAGTACAAGTCTTCCCTATAGCCCTTGGGTTTTGGAATGTTGGGATCTACGGGTCGACTTTATGGTAGGTTTATCAGGTTTTCCATGGAAAGTAGTCAAACAAGGAGTCTTTAGACTCTGTGAAGGGTGTGAATTATCGCCTAGGGTGATGCTATTGATTTTTCTCTTGCCTATGATTTTCCTTTTCATAGATGTCAAGGGGAACTGCCTGATAATTAGCCTTTGGGGGTTGTATTGCTTGTGCAGGCTTAGGTATGTTTATAGCAACTTGATTGACCACGATGGGTTTTGCTTGTGTTGACCCAATTTTGGTATTTTTGGGCCACTCTTTCTTGCATGGCTTGGCAATATTTCCATCCTGTATCTTGATCTCCTCAATGATTTTGGCTTGTGCCAGGGCTTCCTCGAGAGTGGCATATTGCTGCAGCTGCAATAGCATGAAGATCGATCTTAGGCAACTTTTCAAGAACATTTGGGTCAGATCGACCATGGGAGGGAGGTAAGGAAGCTTTGAAAGCAACGTTCTCCACCGATTCCCATAGGTTGCCATGGTCTCTTCCTCATACTACCTGAGACTAGCTAGGTCGCTTAATGATACCTTCTTCTTGGTATTGAAGGTGAAACATTCAAGGAACGTGTCTACTAGCTGGTCTAGGTTGCTGATGTTATGCTTTGGCAATTGGGTAAACCAATCTGAAGTAGGACCTGTGAACATGGTTATAAATGTTCACAGAAGCAAAGCATCATTGTCCTGAATGCCAAAGCATTGGCTTAGGAATCTTGTCATGTGCTCTTGGGCATCCTCATCCCCTCTAAAGATTGCCAATTGAGGCATTTTAAAGTGTTCAAGGTATGGGGGTGCAGGCACTAAAGGATGCATAAGGTGACTGCGAAGCTGGCATAAAGTGGGCTTTTGTGGCCCAGAATTCTTGGTCTCCATAGACTCTAAGAGCTCTAGAAGCACTTTGTATGCATCGAAAGATTTGATCTCTTCCTCCTTGGTTTGTTCCTATTGTGAATTATGGGGAACTTGAGGCCTATGGAGGGATAGTCGGATAGCACCCCCTCTGCCTTGGTAGGGGGTTTTAGCCCGCTCTTCTTCTTGCTCGAATTCCTCATAGGATTCTTGAGGAGTTCCTAGGCATGACCTATAAACATGGGTGGGTGCCTATCATTGGCTCTAGGGGTGGTCTCTCGCTCAGGTCTAGGAGGTCTTGGAGGCAGCATTTGATAAGGTCGCAGAGACCTGTCTCGCACCAAGGGGTTGTGCCTCTCATAAAACTTTGTCCTATGCATGCGAGGGGTTGGAAACCTCTTAGGCATAATGTTCTAGAGCAACTCATTTGTCTGATGCCAAATGCACTCTTTGCTAAGGTGGTCTAGGTGCTCTAACTGTTGTTGGTACTTCTCAAGCTACGTGATTTGCACTTTGTGGGTGGTATGTCTGGCAAATGCCAGGTCAATTTATTCCATCGTCTTGATTTTAGGAGGCCTAGATGCCTCTCCTACACATCTATCCTGGTTGTGGTGATTCGAGATCTCTATAGGTCGCTTCCCTCTATAGAGGTTAGCAGTATTCACCCGAGGCTCTGGCCTCAATGGGTGATCTTGATAAATAGCAGGTGCGAAGGTGCATTTCTCCCGTGCTGTGTATTTCTCTTGAGGAATGTAGTGGTCTTCCTCATGTTCCCTTTCGTATATGTGAAAGGGGCGGGTAGAGTTGGCTCACCTTGTCTGAAGAGCCTTGCGCTCTGGATTTGGCCCATTGTTTCTAATAGTGATAAGGGGTAGAGGAGGGATGATGTAATCATGCGGTCCCTCCCTATGGACCCTATGTTGTTCTAGCACTTCACCACACGGTGGCCACTCATAATGAGTGTCTAAGGGAGCCTTCCCATTTATGTTGAGTGCCACGTGTAAGGACTCTTCTTGAAAGGGTCTATGTTGAATGGGATTTCCCCTCGAAGGGGTGCCTCTATAGTCCCATTCCGTCATGGTATGATGTGGACTATTTTGTGGGTTAGGTTGCCAAGGTGGTATGACCAAGTCCTTGGGGCTATAGTAGAGGTGACTTGTACCTCCTTGTACACTTTCTACAGCTTCTGCCCATGATTGGGCTTGGCTACGGGTGTACACCATGGTGGTGTTTCTCTAAAATATGTGTACGTTTTTATCTTCTGTATCATTTTTTATGCTACACTAAATAAAAAGGAGCCACACAAACAAAGAAGTGATTATCTCGTTGGATTAAAAGTGTGCCCTAGATCTAGTTTAGTGTGTTTTGATTTTTTTTTGAAAGCTTTGTAAATAAAATGTTGTTGTATATGCAATGTGAGTGCTCTTATATCTCCCAAAATGGTCACCCCTTCAATATACCACTTCCAGGCCATTATATCGAACCTCTTAATATACCTACCCTTATGTGAGGGAAACTATTGGTACACGAGAGCAGAACAGTACATGGAACATAGGTGGTACGGAAGGGGGATCACCCTATTTTTGACACCTACCATAGAAGACTTGTCCTCATGCACTGGGAATCACCCAAACTACACTTGGTCAGCTTTCATCAGGATTTACGTCTAGCAATACTAGTGATCAGGGTTATGTATGCAAGCTTCAAGCCAAGGTGGTGATGAAATCCACCGTTGGTCTTGATCAAGTTTTGGGGTTTTATGACCAATGCCTTGATGTTTAGATTATTTCATGGTGTTTGGGGTTATTTTTACTTGCGAAAATAAATAAATCATGGAGTAAAATTTCCTATGCAAGAAAAGAAATAGAAAAATCATAGAAACAGAGACAAAAAATTACAGAGAGTGTTCATACAACCTACCTCTTCTCTGCCCACACCAGATGCCCCTGAGTTTCTGCTCAAAAATTGCACAGAGAGCTAATATTCTTGGGGTGGGATGAATATTAGACCTATATTCATCACAGGATGGGATGAATGCCTTATTCGTCCCAAGGTGGCACGAATTCCAGTATGTATTCGTCACAGGGTGGCACGAGTAGCAGTCCAACGCTTGAAGGATTAACACTTGAAAGCAAAAAAACATAATTTTGATCAAAAATTTGATCCCAAAATCAAGGGACAGGGTCCCACCATGATCGCCATTGAAATCACGAGGATACGAAAGCAAAATGGCGTATCGGGTGCAATGCAAACAAAAGCAAAACGTAACGCTAAGTCCTATGAACGAAGATACATGAAAAGGGGAAAACAAGCAAAATTAAACGAGATGTAAAGCAAATTTAAATTGCAGCCCTTTATTTTATTAATTTTCTCAATATCAGGTTACAATACGTCTCCTCCCTTTTCAGGGTCTTGGAGCGTTAAACATAGTTTTGTCACACCACGGATGGTACACTTTCTTTCGTGTGCCCACATGTGAAATGGGCGGGCAAAACATCACCACTGCTTGCATGAATGCATCTGTGCTTCCTTGATGCCCCTACGGTGTCAAGATCCTACTTTTATAAAAATAGCAAATGATTAAAAGCACCTGTGGATGGAGGGAAACATGCAATCCCCAAGGCCTCCGGTTAATGCATGCATAAAATAATTAAAACTATAATCAAAACATATTATAATGAGCTAAAATTTGTATAGAGGCATCAAAAAATTACCAAGAACACACTACAAAAGGAACATTTGAGAAATCTACCACATATTTCTAATCACTCTGGGGTGGGACGATTAGGACTGTCAGAAGATGTTAGAAAGTGACCTCCTAAATATCCCATATAGGGGCCTCTAAAATACCTATAAATTTAGGGTTAGGCAAAATGGGGTATTTTTAGACGACCCAGAAGGTCGTATTTTGCAAATTCTACCTCGATCACCTTGTATCTGATGATGCTCCCTGTATATTAATGAAAATGAAAAACACTAAAAACATAGCCAATATTCATCAGAATGACATGAAATTTGAATGGCAGCCTATATGAGTGACCAAAAATTAAATGCAAATGAAATAGTAAAGAAATATTCTATAGGTTTCTAATAACTCTGAGGTGGGGCGATTAGGACTGCAGTAGTGCAGGGGGCACCGGGGGACAGACACCTGCTGTTTGGGGCTCAATTTTGGCACCAATCCACTTGGTATGGGTCCAAAACATCCTAGGGGTTTGTTTCACCAAATTGGGTGGGGTATTGTGGCCAAATTTTTGGGTTTTTTGTTCGTATTGCGTTTCCAATGATCACCCAATAACCTCCCTTCCAAAAGAGAGATCAAGGATGTAGGAAGCACAAGCGATGGGTGAGGATGTAATTCGGTAGCACTCCATTGCTCCAAATGCTCCTACTCTATTATTTTTTGGGGTGAGAAGACTCACCATTTTATAGACCTGAGGGTCTCTTGTGAATGAGCATGTAGAGGCACCACTTGGCCATCATGCCTTGTCAGGGGAGAGAATATTCCTCCTTGATTAAGGGCTCCATGATTGCCTCTATGACTACCCCTTTGAGATAAAAAATGCTCACTCACACTCCCATGCATTGAAGGTGGAGTTGAGTGGTGGATCTGAGCTACCATTTATCAAGGTTTGACCTTTTTCCCATCAAACCTACTATTCGCCCCACCCTGGAGTGAATACTACTAATTGTCTCAAGGTGGGATGAGTACCAGTTTGTAATCATCCCAGGGTGGAACGAATAGGGATCAGAGTGCCTGAAAGGTGCAAAATTGACCTTTGACCTTCCAAAACTATCGTGGTAGTGGTTAGGACCACTGTTTAACCTCTAGGGGCTGCCCTGGGGGCTATGCATGTCAATTCGATCAGTGCTTGTCATCACATAATCGAATTGGTGTTGTTTTTGTGTCTACAATTAGATAACCTTACCACTTGGATATTATAGACAAAAATAGCAATAGATGACTTATAATGTACTTTATGATGGTGAATTTAATATTTGATGACCTAATATCTCCTCTAAATAGCCTCAACTAGCAGTAAATATGATCTTATATTTAGTATATTCTCATGAATATGATAACACAATGTGGATGGCCCTTGCATGACCCACCTTCCAATTCTCCACTTACATGTAATGGATTAGATCTAAGATGTCATACTATTTGAACAAGAAAACCTTTACACAATATTCATTTCTTCTTTCAATGATAATAACAACTTTCTCAATGGTTTCAATGCTCTACTTATGACATGTTACACATAATGGCTTGAATGCCATTGCTCAATGTAAAATAACCCTAAACAACCTTCAAATTAGTGGACTACTCATTGGAAATGAAGTTAGTATTTAATGATGACACCATCCTCTTAGATGTCCCTTCCACTTTTCTAGATGATAATAATTCAAACACAATGATATTCCTCCAATAAATTTTTAATGCATTTTCATTTAGTGCCAAATGTAGTAACAATAAATAAGAACACAAAACTAGTCTATTTTACAATCTATTTAGCACTATCTTAGTTCTTGCATGAATTTAATGACCATAAGATTGCTTTTTGGATTGACCAAGAATTCTTTAACTCTTGTTTGTAAATCTTGGATTGTCCAAAATATAATTGAACTTCAAAATATATCTCCACTTTGCAATGCTAGTGTCACCTTCACAATGTTGAATCCTTAATACCAAATATTATTCACATATATTAGTTATAATAAACTTTACATTGATGTGATAGATGTGTACATACAAGCAAGGATAAAAATAGAGAGGTATCTAATTATAATTATTTTATAACTACCCCCTTAACACTAAAACTAACTACATGATTATAATATTCTTGTAACAATCCAAAAATATATAAAAAGGAGCACTAACATTCAATGGCTCACAAGGTACACACCTTGATTTCAACTATCATAATATACAAGGCTTCACCATATTTGAGTTCCAAGTCATTGTAGATGACACTCAATGGACAAGAGTGGCCAAATATTATGGTTTTTGGGGTTCACCTTACTAAACCTACTCATTTATAAAGGATGCACAAAGTTATTCCCCCCACCTTTCCCATACCCTTCTTGGCATAGGACCATGCAACCATGGCATAGGAATTGTCCTTTAGAACCTACAAATCTAAAGGAATATGCTTATTCCCTAACCTGACTCAAAGTCCATATAGGTAGGTTAATTAATGTAGAGACTTAGTGCTTAGTTACCACACCACCATAGGATAACTAAGGTCATTGCCACTTAAATGAAATCTAACATGGCCACCTGATTCTGTGCAATCCAGGATGTCACCACTACTATTTTGTGAATGACTTCCCCATTGACTAGATAGGGCACACATGACCCTTCATGGTCGAGTTGCATCAATTCACAAGTATCCTAGTTATTGCCTTCTCACAACTACTCCTAGGTTTGGGCCTTATGGTTTTTCTAGGTTTGGGCCTTATGGTAGAAATATTATTTAATACTTTACTACTCTAAAGTATTAAATCTATTATTTCACTAAAAGCTTAAAAAGACTATTTAATATTTTACTACTCTAAAATATTAAATCTATAATCCAAGCAACCAAAAATAGAGTTTGAGCATATCATAGGTAAACAAGGAGTTGTACTCAATAATGCTTCACACCATTATTTTATCCTTAAGTGGAAAATATTCTTTACGATAGATTAATGCTACCATCGACCAATTTAAGGAGGCTCATTGCAAGAAACTTCTTGATCCAAAGGTGTGAAACAAGAGGACAAACAAAATGCAATGCATCTAAATGAAGGGTAGTTTTCCATGTTACCCTAAGTTGTTGATGAGCAAGTCATAATCATAATTTTCCTAAGTATCCCTCATGGTAGGTGGTTTACCCATAACCCCACCAAGGAGAAGGCACCTGCTCCTACATTTACAAATACATTAGTAGTACCATATTCCATTCTTAAATAAAGTAATATTTTCATTATTTAATCATCGTGAAAGAGACTATGTTATTACATCAAATAATCAATACATAGCTCATTGTCCACAAAAGTTCTGCCAAGGAGAGGTGTTTCAATATTGTATTAGCACAAGTGATTGAGACTAGATTTTTAGTCATAAATATTTGACACTAGTCATTCAATCTATATAAATAAAATGACAAGAAAACATGGTGAAAAGTATTTATTGTGCTATGATGAAAAATATGTAGTAGATCACATAAAAATAATAGAAATGTGACTTGATGGGATATTGGGAGGATAGTTACAAATAGGATGATTTTTTGTGGATTGTTTAGGTGTAAAAATAATTTGCTTAATTTTAACACATCCATCGAAAAATGAAGAAATAAATAAAGGCAAAATTTATAGGTGGATCCCAAGATAATTTGGTATTGGTTTCATGACTTCCTCATAGGGATAAAATACCATATGATATAAAACAAAAAAAAATGGATTGATGAAAGTCAAATACTAGGAATATAAAATGATTTGTTAAATGTCATAGTAACCCTAGTATGACTTAAGGAGGAAGTTTCTAATCATTATGTGGATTATACTTTAGACAAAATTATATGAGAATAATACATACATTATGATAGCATAGAGGGCCTTTGAAACATTGAAGTTATTACATGTATGGAAAAACAAATATTTGGAGATATTTTATTATTAATATTAGATAGAGTTCAACTTTTACTACCATCATTATATTCAATTCAAAAAATACATGGATCCTAGTATTATCTCCCTAATTAAGTGATCAAGAAACATGAATTTGTATAAGATTCATTTTGTTTTAGGTACTTGCAAAAATTGTGGTGATTTAGAGGATAATTTGGTAAATAAAAAAATGTATGACTATTTGACCTATGAAATAACTCATGGTGTTGAGTCAAAGAGAATTTGATTTATTGGAGTTTGAATTGCCAACATATCTCTTTATGGAAAACATTCCATTGAAATAAATTAGGAGTATATAAAACATACTCATGGTTGAAAGTGGAAGGATATGTGATTTTGTTTGGAAAGAGGAACATTTCCTAGAGGAACAATTTTATTTGTCATTGATTTTACTAATAAATGTGTATTTACAGCACAACAAAAAATCAAAGACAATATTACCATTCTAATAAAGTATCAATTATGATACATGTGTCTTATAGGCATGAAAGGTATATTGTTGATAACACTTAGAATACTAATAAAATTTTGATGTAAGAGCATCCAGATTATAGATAAGTAATCATTGTCCATCTTGTAAGTACCATTACCACATATCAAAAACCTTTGTGTGTGTGAGAGAAGGGGATTAAATAGCAAAAGAATGGTATGGAAGAGGAATAATAACAGGAAAATAAATATGAAGAGGAAGAGGAGTTGGTAGAAAAAGAGAGGCCAACAACCATAAATGAGGAAAGTAGAAGAGGGGAGGAAGGAGATAATAAGGGGAAGAGAAAGGATATTGAGAAAGAGAAATATGCTTATGATGGTGTAGACACCAAAACAACACCAATTCAATTATGTGACTACAAGCACTGATCGAATTGACATACATACCCCCTAGGGTAGCCTCCAGAGGTTAAAAAATGGTCCTAACCACTCCCAAATCAGTTTTGGAAGGTCAAAGGTCAATTTGGCACCTTTTGAGTACTTTGCTCCCTATTCGTCCCACCCTGGGACAATTAGGATCATATTCGCCCCACCCTGGGATGATTAGCAGCAATCGTCCCAGGGTGGGACGAGTAGCAAGTTTGACTGGCAAAAAGTCAAGCCTCGACAGATCTGACATTCAATTGTGCCTTCAAAGCATGCAATTGCGAGGAACAGTTTCAAATCTAAGGTAGGGACTTCAGTAAAGCATGCCCTAATCATGGATGCCTCATGCAAGGAGACTCTAAATCAGGGAGGAATATTCTCTCCCCCAATAAAGGCATGGCAAGCCAAGTGGCGCCCTCACATGTGCATTCAAAGGATACCCCTGAGGTCTATAAAAGGGTGAGCATCCTCACCCCAAAAAAGAGGAGAGATCTGGAGCATTTGGAGCAATGGAGTGCTGTAAAATTGTGCCCCCATTCCTCCTTTGTGCTTCCTACATCCCTAATTTCTCTTTTGGGAGAGAGATTATCGAGTGAACACTAGGAACGTAATCTTGACCCAAAACCCAAGCAATCGGCCACAATCCCACACTAAATTCATTAACACAACCCCCTAGGATGTTTTGGACCCATCCCACTTAGATTGGTGTCAAAACCAGGTCTCAAATGGAAGGTGTCCTGCCCCCAGGCGCCCCCCAAACTGCTGTAGTCCTAATCGTCCCACCCCGGAGCGATTAGAAATCCATGAATAATTTCTCTACTATTATTTTTGCATTCTTTCATGTTTGGTTAACTTATTCTTCTGGTCAAGTTTCATGTCATTCTAACTTGATTTGACCATGTTTTTATCATTTTACGTGTTTACTAACATACAGGGAGTGCCTTTGGATACAGGACAATCTCGACAGAATCTGCAAAATATGACCTTCTAGGTTTTCCCAAAATACCTCTTTTAGCATAACCCCAATTTTGTAGGATTTTTGGAGGCCTCTGGGCTGGACATTTGCAAGGTTGATTTTGCATGTTTTGTGACAGTCCTAATCGTCCCAGCCCAGAGTGATTAGAAATCCATGCATTATTTCTTGAATTTTATTTTTGCAATGTATCTTTTATGATGTTTCTATGTTTATATCAAATTTTGGATTCATTATGACATGTTCTGACCATAATTTTGCTATTTTATGTATTCACTAGCCGGAGGCCCTAGGGATTACATGTTTTTCCCTCTATCCGCATATGCTATTAACTATTTGCTATTTATCTGAGCATAGGATCTCACCACCAGGAACACTAGAGGGGTAGCAAGGAACACATGAACACACGGATGCAAGTGGCAGCAATGTTTGGCCCACCCATTTCAAATGTGGGCATGCAAAAGATATTGGAAGCGCACCATCCATTGATGTAACGAACTGTATGAAACGCTTCAAGCCCTATATGGGGGAGTAGACGTATTGTAATTGTATTGAAAGCAACATTAATAAAAATAGGCCCCGCTTTGTTTTTCTTACATCTAGTTTCATTTATGCTTTGTTTCCCGCATGCATTTGTTTCTCTCATTCGTAGGGCTTAGCATCTGCACCATTTGTATCAATTTTGTTTGCATCATAATCTGGCATGCTGTCACCCCACATTCATATTTCATTATGCAAAGATCCTTTTGACTTTAACCTGCTTAAAACATATAGAAATTTGCATATTTTTACGTAAAATACAAACACAAATTATTTTTAATGTTATAATTCGAATTCATTCATAAATCATGCAAATAAGATAAAGTAATCATCATAATACATTCATCTTCATAATTTTACAGACCAAAGATGGATTCAATTTGCACAAAATATATACAAGTCTAGCACTCATCATTCCCACAAAATGAAGAAGATGCATGTCCTCATGCATTCAGGTTTAAAATTTATAGTATGTCACGTAAAATATTGCAGCAAATTTTAATAACTCAAATAATTTGTAGACATAAAAAATGGAATATTGCAATGTTATAAAAATAATTTTACAAATATATGAAATAAAATACTGCAATAATTCATAGAAATCATTTTGTAATTCTATCAAATAAAGGACTATATAAAATACTAAAATTGTAAACATGAAACATACAATTATTCATGAAAATTATTTTGTAAAGAGATGGAATAAAATGTTGCAAATAAAAATAATAACTATTTCACATATAACAAGAGAAAAATGTTGCATATGTAAAAATGAAATGTTTTTTAAAAATTTTGTGGATAAGATAATTAAAATCTGTAAATATCAAATACAAGCATTAAAACCAAATAAAGTGTTGCGAATGTAATTATGCAAGTTTATATGAAGTTTGGTATGACTTTGTGAATATCGATGATTGATTTAGATTTAAGCCAAGATGAAACCCGTTGGTTTTGGTATATTTGTAGATAAATTTCTTTGTTGCTTCACCTTATGTACCTATGCTTTGGCCTTCTTGGTATCAAGTGGTATTTCACTAGCCATAGTATCACACACATGACCTCCGTAGATCCTCTATTTTATGATTCATACAATGCATCTTATTTATCTGGTCGTGGAGGTGGTTCTACTACTTCTATGGAACTATTGATTATAGCCTCCATGTCATGATATATCCTGATGTTGAGAGACATTCCTATTTTAGGCATCCCAATTTCAACAATGGTTTCACTCTTTGGGGATGATTCTATTGGAAAATAGTTTTGGCAAATAGAACCGAGTTGTTTTTTTCAAGCACCTTGGTAAAGTCAATATGTTTGCTAAATTTTACAAATTTCTTTAGTTTTTTTTTTTAATTTGGATCTCTTGTTAGGAGATGTACTGATAATTACTAGTTGAATGAGTGGATCAATGGGTTTTACCACCTTATCTGTAGAAATTTGCTTGAGGATTTTAAGCTAGAGAGTAAGGGATCACTTCACTAAGGTAGCATACTCAATAAACTCATTTATGAGTCTATCCACCTTGATATGCAACAGGTTTTTTTGCATTTGGATTTGTCCAAGAGTCTCTATAGAAAGGTCTGATGTAGGTGGGTTTATTTTTGGACTAGAAGTCTCTTCCTTTCTCTTATCTTCTGGAACATATTTTTCATGCCTAGTATTTCTTTTAGGTTGAGAGGATTTGGTTGTATTACAATGGGTAGGACATTTACATATAGGATATTCCTCCTTCTCCTAGATTCTGAATGTAGAAATTTCCCCAGAAGACTATCCTCTACAGACTCAGAACCACTCGAATCAGATTGAGCATATAGGTTGACCTCCTCAACTATGGTATCCCATTAATTTTATCAACCCATGGTGGGCAAGTAGGTGAAGTTTAAGGTTATCACTAGGTTTATTAGGTTGGACCTTTGTAAAAATGTCTCTCATAGATCGATACAACATGTATGGAAAATTAATCACATAGTCTTCATGCTTAGGATATTTTAGGTTTAACATCATTTTTAGGTGGTAGCCCCCATAGTTAGATAATATTTCCTCCAACGTAAAGAATTTTATTAAAATTATGGCTACCTCTAAAAGTGGCTACATCTTTAATCCACCCATCCGTATCTTTGGTAACAGTACATATTTCCTTTAATTTTTCAACCATCTAGTTTAATCCCTTATAGATAGACTTATAATATCGTTGGCCAACTTTGGAAAGACTTAGAACTTCAGATATTAGACTGGGGGTAACCTGTATTTTTATTTTTCCCACACAGGTCATCATAGTCATGAGATCGTAGTTCAAAATAGATTGCTTTGCCACACCTTGGTCATGCCCTTGGAATATTGTTAGGACCTCCCACTAACAAGATTATTGAAACAATTCCTTGACAACATCATTGGTATTTTGAGTATCAATAGATGAGGGATCATTTCACTTATGAAATGTAGATCTTGGCATAGTGATAGATTTAGTGGATAGAGTAGGGTTTGGCGGGTAGAAAGATAAGGTGGTCTGAAATAAAATTGGATTTTATTTAGAATTTTGTCATAGAGTTGCTTTAGTCAAGATATAAAAACTTATAGATGTTTTTGATAAAACAATTACATGCATGGGTTATAAAACAAAAGAAACTTTGTATATTTTGACCCATGCAACAAAAACGTAACATCAAATTTGAGTACATTTTTTTTTGTGGTATAATTAAAAGAAATTTTATTGTATTTTGATTAAAAAATGATTAAAAGGAATTTTGAAACACCACTCTATAGTTTACAATTTTTGTGTATTATTCTTAAAAAAATAAATACATTCCCTATTAAGATTTTGAATAGTTTTACCATCTATAACCTTGTTTTAATTACCTACCCTTATTCAATTCTCTGTTGCCATTTACTCTGTTAATTCCTTCCTGAATGTTCATCTGCAATTTCTCTAATCTTCTTAATCCACCACATGATTCCACATAATGGCTTTATCTTTTGGCCGTGTAGAAGTTTTTTCGTTGAAGTTGTCGATATCACATGCTACAAAGAGATGATCCCAATATTTCACATCTACATCAATATTGTATTTACCATTAAATTACCAAAAATGCATGACTACTAATTTTAGCCATTTCATAATTCAATGTTTTCAAGAATTGTAATGTAATGATTAAAAAAATATCAAAGAATTTCTCAAACCACATATAATCTTAATGATATATCTAAAATGTCAAAATAACATCACAATCCAACTCATATTTCACATAGAGCTTACGTGATGCTTGGATAGTCTTACAAAGTAAGCGACATGGTTCTACAAGACGAAAAATATCACCATCATAATTTGATTGAAAGAAGAACAATTGGTAAAGATATTTTGAACTTGGATTGAAAGCATTCCTAAATAAATACAAAATTATCACATAAGAAGTTTTTGAACAAAATCCTTCTATTATGTTGCATAACTTTTATTATTATTAACATAAACCATTCACCAATATGCACAAATATCAAATCATTCATCCACAATACATTATCCACAATAACAATCCACAAATGAGAGAGATAGATAATACCCTTAAGGTAGGGAAACACCAATAATAATCCTTAAGGAAGGAATAAATCCACAAGATCTCCCAAGGTGAGAGGCCACTTCGTGGGCATGATGATTACATAAGATTATTCTTTAATGATATGAATGATTACAATAACACATATATCTTCTTTATATATCCATATTCTTATTCTACTTTGGGGATCGTACTCCTAATATAATATTATATTATAATACAATCAACCTTGGGTTATGGGTGGACCATGCCAACCCTTATACAATATAATAATATATCCCCAAACATATATTTCTAGGTACCCTACCATGCCACCCTCATTACAAATGTTTTGTCCTCGAAACATATGAATAAATATGATAATATGATTTTTTAAGCAATGTTAGCAACTGGTACCAATCTCGATCATCCATCCATCCAAGTGAAACACATTGATGTTGGTACACCATTTTGTTACTTGAGTATCCAAATATGTTTCGTTTGCTCCATGCTTCTGCTGTTGTATTTTGATAAATTGAATTATGGGTCCACTTATTCCTTGATGATGATGAACCACTCTAAAAACCATGATCAGTATGCTTTCTTTGCCAAAAACTGCCATATTTGGTGTCCTTATGATTCCATGTAGAACCATAGTATTTTTACCTTGAACCATACCTCCAAGATTATTGATTCTCATGGTGGTGTGGATGGTGATATGGTGCAACCTTAACTTGATGTTCTACCTTATTTGACTTCTCAACATTTGGTGCTATTGTTTTAAATTCTTCTACACAATGTCCTTTCATGTCTTCTTTGTTTGGTGTGTCCTTGTGCTCTTCTATCAAAGCTTCTTTGGACTCTATTACTGTTATTTCGATGGATATCATTATTATTGCTTATTCCATGGACTTTGTTGTTGCTACTACCTTCTTGGATTATATTTCAGGTTCTTCAATTTGTTTCTCTACAACCACTTATTGGTTTTATTTGCATCCTTACTCCTTAAGATAAGAAATATCCTGCAATGTTATCTTCTTTTTCCTGTACCATAACTTCATAAACTTCTTTTGTACATTAATGTTAACAGTACCCGAAGAATATAACCAAGGATAACCAAGAACAATATCCTTATCCTCCACCTTAATAGAATAAAAATTTGAATGTAAAACATATTTATCCATGGTGATCTTCAAATCTTCAAAAATTTGAACATTCTCACCCTCTAGTTGTATTTCCTTAATTTTTTTTGCTTGAACTTGCAACTTCTTAGCCAAAGAAATATTAATAAAATTATATCTACTACTAGGGTCAATGGAAATAATAACCTATTCCTTTTGAATGCTTCCATGAACTTTAAAAATAGACTTTTTAGATTCATACAAATTTGTTTGTCCATTTTATAATTTATCTTCTACCAAAGGTATGGTTTCCTTTGTTTGCATACTGACATATTTTTTAGCTTCCCTAATATTTTCCTCTTTCTTCTTGAGTAATTTTATTTCTTTTTCATAGTCTTCATTATGTTTCTTGAAAACTTCCCATTCTCCTTTTATTTCATTCCACTAATTTTGAATTCCCTGGAGTTTCTTTTCAAGATTTTTGATGATATCCATTAGGCTATCTATATAATATGGATCCCATTTACTCAAGAATGCATGCTCTGTTTCATCCCAAGTGTAATCATTATTCCTTTCTTTACGAAACTTTTTCCACCAATAAAAATTTTCCCCAAAAATATACATACCAAGGGTGAATTTCCAACTAGAATCATTATGATATAGAGCTCTTAACTTTTTCCACCATTCCCTAACATCAATATCATCTTTTCTAGAAAAATATTGAAGTGTCATTATTCATGCCCTAATGTAACTAGGGTTTTTTTTTGGAAATAAATATCTTTCCACTAATTTAAAGCTAAAAATCCACATAGACAACTAGATCTACAATTTTCCTTCCAAACAAAATAAAGTGCAACTGATTTGCTTACCCAAACTAAAAAAAAATTATATTTTGATAAATTTGTGACTTGAAAATTTGTCACTACCCTTGTTTTAGACATCTGAATTCAGAAGGTCATAACCCCCTCAATACTACTTGGATTCCTTCATATGACCACTCATTTTAAATCCCTTCAAATTATACACAAACTGGTCCAATAATGACCTAAATTGGAAAAACTTTTACAGAGATATGGCTTCTGAAAGATGAGATGTTTTTCCAAAAAAATCTATGAAATTCGTCACTATCCTTATTTTGGATGACTAAATTTAAAAGGTCGTATCTCCCTTAATATTGCTTATATTCCTTCATATTAGCACTCATTGTAAATCTCTTCAAATTTTGCCCAATCTAATTCAAGAATCACCTGAATCAGATAAACTTACGTAGAGATATGGCTCCTAAAAGATGAAATGTTTTTCCAAAAAAAAAATTCTCTAATTCTAGGGTTTCACACAAAAATCCCCACTTTGCCAAAATCATTGCTCTGATACCACTTGTTGCATAACTTTTATTATTATTAACATAAACCATTCACCAATATGCACAAATATCAAATCATTCATCCACAATACATTATCCACAATAACAATGCACAAATAAGAGAGATATATAATACCATTAAGGTAGGTAAACACTAATAATAATCCTTAAGAAAGGAATAACTCCACAAGATCTCCCAAGGTGAGAGGCCACTTCATGGGTACGATGATTACATAAGATTCTTCTTCAATGATATGAATGATTACAATAACAAATATCTCTTCTTTATATATTCATATTCTTATTCTACTTTGGGGAGCCTACTACTAATATAATATTATATTATAATATAATATAATATCATAATACAATCAACCTTGGTTTATGGATGGCCCATACCAACTTATACAATATAATAATATATCCCCAAATATCTATTCCTAAGTACCCTACCATACTCCTACACTAAAGAACCATATAATTGACTTTCAAAATAGTATCAAATACACAATGTATAAAAATAACATTAGTAAAAGAAACATGAAAGAACACTGATAAATGTTAATTCACCTGTCAACTCATTCATCATTCTCTCCAAACTAAGTACAAAATTATCTCCCTTTAAAATATTTTTGGCATAAACACAACAAGCATGATGAATACAACATCTTAAATAAATCAAAAGTACAAATTACCATAACACATAACCTGCCATTGGAAGTGAAAGCAAATTATCAAATTACCAATGAAATAATACCAAATAAAAAAGGTGCATTCTTAGTCAAAAGTAAGTTAAAGATATACATGTGTGCAAATTTTGATGTTATTCTATTACAATTTTGCAGTCAAATCAGTCCTCAAATAAAAAATTGGTTAAGACAATCATAGTCTTCCAAAGGACATGTCAAGAGGGTAATCACTTCCTTTGATGGCTCATCAGTATTGCCCAATAGGATTTGCTCAATATTTCCCTACAAATTTTATGCATTATCACATGGGAGTAAATATATTTTATGAGCTACAATATACATTGTAACATATTGAAACTCAAAAGAAATTAAAAAATAGCAGGTTTATCAAATTGTTATCCTAGCCATCAAGTGGTATTAGTTCAATCAGATAGATTTCTCAACATTTAAGGAGGATACGAAGGTTCAAATTTTGTGTGATGATAACAAGATTCTTTACCCATGCCATTACCCATGTCATTGGACTTAATGTTGATAATGCATGATAGGTGGCCCTCTATGGTCCACATCCTCACCAAAGACCAAACTACTTATCAAAGAAAGACATGGCTAGGAACTAAAAGATGATAACTAGATAAGACTCATGTTTGAATATTGTTAAGTAATTTGAAATGCTAAAGTCTAGGTTTCCAACTAGAATGTTTACTCATTATTCCAATTTTCACTTCACAAATATTCTTGTATATTTCTATGGTTGAAACATCTAAATCTCATCATGGATGGCAGACCTCTACTGTTGTATTGCAATTAGTAAAATTCACAAGCAAAGCAATTGCTATCAAATAATAGCAACATCAAAAGTAGGACTATAAAAAATACATTCCATAATGATTGCCTGCAACCAACATGTTAGGATAAACTTGATATATATGCACAAGTTACAGATTTGTACTATACACAATTTTTTTTTTTTTTTTGAATATTTGTTGTCTTTATTGTGTATGATAATTATAAATAAAAGTTAATATATTGAGTTGCACAAAAAATATAAAATAAATTATATCATAATCAAGTGCATAAGCTAGAGGCCTTTAAAGGACCAAACTTAAGCAAATGTCAAATTCACTAAGTTTCCAACTTATATCTTTTGTTTTCCTACATCAAATTAGTTTACCATCAATCAAGCCTTCTAATATTTGTTGTCTTTATTATGCATGATAATTATAAATAGGAGTTCATATATTGAGCTGCATAGGAAATATAAACCAAATTAGATCATAATCAAGTGCATAAGATAGAGGTCTTCGAAGGACCAAACCTAAGAAGATGTTAGATTCACTTAGTTTCAAACTTATATCTTCTGTTTTCCTACATCAAAGTAGTTTACCAGAAATCAAGCCTTATCACATTTACATATTTCATATGGCATACACATAAATCCACACACACTTCACCATTGATTTAGAGCACCTTGATAGATGATAGAAACAAAATCTTAAAATATTTCAGTTTCAAGTAGTTTAGAATGAAGATGTTAAAATGATAAATCAAGGTTCAAATTCCATAGGTAAACCTTAGTGTTATAATCTAAAATTTACTATATTAATATAAATCGTGGTGTTTTAATAAAATGGCATTAGCTTAATTGACCTTCTAAGAAGACCAGGATTAAAATCTTGCCAGGCCATACAAGCATAATTTCTAGAAGAACTATCGTAATGCTACTAATTTTTCAAAGTCATACTTACATGGTACTTACATATGATGTAAATTAGGTTGGGTAGTTTCATTCCATATAAATATACTATACAAAATGGATACTTTTGATAAATACATAAAATTTCATACACTCTGTGAAACAAAAACTACATACGCATAAATTTATCCAAACAAGGCTTCACTTTTTTATCTTAAGAGCCAACTTGCCAATATAAGCCTCTCAAAAGTATTTTCCTAGAGTAAATATGTCCTAGTATATTTCACTTCTCAAGCTCACATATACTTCAATAAATAAAAAAATAGATAAATAAAAGAATAATATTCAACATCAAGTTCAACTTTCTCTCATCCAAAAACCCAACTCTGATTGTGTATGAAGGTGTTATAAGATAATTTTTGTCTTCCTCATTTGATGAACCATCCTATTGTACAATACTACATGCATATTCATAATACTAATCTATAATCCAATACTCAAACTAAGTAATAATCATAATATAAATACCTCATAAATAATTTGTTTCAAGGAAGTAACCCTCTTCCCACGTAACCGATTCAACTATGGATACACAAGGTAATCAATATCATATGAAAATAAAGGGTATCAAGAGGAGGTTACAGCCACCAATTTTACTCTTTGACTAAATTGTGACAAAATAAAAGCGACACGATAGTCTGTAATCCCCTTTCAATTTTTAGTGACAAGATGTAATCTCCTCAATATTTAAATTAAAATAATAGTTGGGTTCTTCCATTTATCAATATACTGACTCCAATCTAGTAATGACATTTTGTAAAGTGCAAATTTTGAGGTCAAGCACAGACTATATAAAATTAATATTTAGTGACAATAGTCATAATTATATATGCATGGTACTGATAATAATTAACAAACATGGTCACTGGATACTCTATCTTTGATATTGTGGACCATATGGATCTTAATCCTATGGCTACCCTTATGATAATAAAAGATCCCCATTGCATGTTTTTATTTACACAACTCTTACTATTTTTCATGTTCAATTATGACTTGATGACCATGTTTTCCTTGTAGGGGCTCCTTCTAGTCTTTTGACAATACTTGTTTATGTTAGTGTTGTGTACTGTAGCTATTTTGCTCTTATTGGATAGAAATTTATGCTAATTTTTGTACTATTTTATTTAACATTCCTCCTATATTAAAAAATACTACGAAAAAGAAAAGTAAAAATTATGCTCAATTAGTACAAAATATTTTCAATACAACATCAACATCATTCTAGGTCATAGTTGAATAAATTGCACCTATCTTCTAAACAAGTTACAGGTTTAATTGCCCTGTTAAGACACGGGACAAATATACATAAAGATAAACTTTCTTGAATATGTGGTTCTTTTAATTTTTTAGTTAAATTAAAGTGGCAATTCCTCCAGAAAAATCTAGAGGCCTAATTTGTTTAAAGGAGGTTTATTGCAGTGGAGACACAAATGTAATACCTATTGATAACATGCTAATGTTTGGACGAATTGCAATATTGGCATTTTCATAAATGTAATAACATATGAATATTGCAAGGTAATATAAGGAGCATATCCAATACCCACAAAAATAGATAAAATTATACTTTATCAAATCCTGACATCAACACTTTGATACAAACTAATGTAAGGATAGGGGATCAAATTGGGCATAATAAAATTCCAATTTGGTACATAAACCTTCATGGAAAAATGCACAAAATTCTAAGGCCTATCTGAAAATGGTAGTTACTATTATTGAAGGTAATTCCTGGTGAACCAAATATTTAAATAAATTTGAATGGCTCTTTCTACCTCCAGTTTTCCAGGGACATATGAAAGTAACCTAGTGGTATTTGAAGAATTTTGAACCTTGAATTAATTTCATTGTATTTCCATCGCAACACCTTGAACTTGCTTTATTTAAATTTTTTTATGTAAATACAAATGTTACCACTATGAAGGTAGTGTAGACTCTAATTTTCAACTTTTTTATAACAAGTTCATATTTAGACCCATTTACTATCAAATTTTAAGGAGGCTAAAAACTTTAACCTATAGGTGTTTAATGAAAAAGGCAAGGATAATGTTATTAACCTCCCTAGGAAATTTCTCCTAGATAAAACAACGTCCTTCTGGAAAAAATATGATGTCGAGATTGGGCACATCAACCTTGAGCTTCTCACTGCCAATATATGCTTTCAGATCTGGAAACTTGAAGATATAACCTTTGATATCCATAATCAATAAAGTGGGAGCTTTTACAACAAAATCTATAAGATGATACATACACTTCCAAGTCGAATCATACAAAATAAAAATAAAAATCATTCAAATCTATGGGACAAATAAGCTTTATAGGCAGTTCAGATATCAAACTATAAATGGGTTTTGCAGCCATTTTTCTCTTTAATTTGGTATGGAATTTTGAGAGCTAATCTAAACCTAAATTTTTCATACAATATTACATAAATATTGAGGTCATCTTCAATGAAACACGGTGGAAGAGGAGTGGAAGGGTTACATAGATCCATAATCTCCTTACCCTCTTCTACCACAGGTAACTCAATCCTAAAAAAAAGTATGTAGATATTCCTCACCGCTGTCTTCACATCAAAACATCTAAAATCTATCTTTGCTCTCCAAGGCTCTTGTAAAAGTAACCATACAATGAAAAGCTTTATGTTAAAACACAAAGATATTCCTATTCTACTTTATAAAAGTGTGTATAAAATGTTTTTCCACTTTACCTTGAATTTACTTGCTAGTGATTAAAGTAAAATCCTTCTAGTAATAGGTGTGACTAACTTAATGAGACAACACGTCTTTTGTATGTGATGCCCAAATTTTGCATACCAACATACACAATATATGCATAAATGCATACAACTGAAGGAATTAATATCATAATATATCTTTAGCTCAAAAGGGGATCACTTGGGCATCCCCATAGGAATAAAATATGCATAACCATTTTCCTGTTTCCATGGTAGAAGAAAAACATTAAAACCATACAGTAAAATATTTCAATTGATGAAAAATTTGGCTTCATTCCTCTAGGTCTTGTCCCATGCCTCCTTTCCAAGAGCCAAGAGAAGAGGGAAATGCCAAATATTTCCCATGAAGAGTAACAATACAATTCAATTTTACCGTGCTTTCTTCAATTTTTATAAGTGAAATAAGCTAAGATGGTGGTTTTAAACTATCCTCTTAGGTGTGACCTAAGATGAAAGTTTTAAAATACCATCTTTTATTTCTTAAATTTTTTAAGATGACGGATCATAACCACCATATTTTATTTCTTTTATTTTTTTTTATGGCGCTTTATCTCTATGACGACAGTTATAAACTTCCCTCTTAGTTAAACCTAAGATGGTGTTTTATAATCATCATCTTAGTCCTAAGAGGGTGGTTACTCTACGAAAATAGTTTATAACCGCCCTCTTATGGTCTATTAGGGTGGTTTTTCACTGTTGTAAAAAAATTCCTTAATTCAGTCATCGTTATATCCCTTTTCAGGTGTAGTGTATCATGGACTACAACCAAGAACTCTATTTTAGTAACTATGTAATTAAGTTCAGTCCCATACAAATTTTTACTCACATAATAGATAGCATAAGGTATTTTGTTCTCTATTTGTTGTAATACTTCTCCTATTGCATATCCTAAAACATCGCAATGTATATGAAAAATTAATTTCCAATTTGGTCCTCTTAAGATTAGGAGCATTAGTCATTTATCCTTTATAATTTTTAAAGCTTCTAGACATGCTTCAGTCCAATTAAATTCACTTTCTTTGGTTAAGAGCTTAAGCATAGGAGAGGTAACTTTTTTGAAATATTTCATGAATCTATGATAATATCCTACATGTCCTAAAAAGCTCCTTATCTCTGTTTGTATTTTTGGAGGTTCAAGGAACTGAATAACTTGGATTTTTATAGGATCCACTTTCACACCTTCCTCATTATGTAATATCCTAAAAAAAATACCTCATTTCATCATCATGAAATATTTTTCATGACTCAAATGGAGGTTTTGTTCTTGGAATATGACCACAAATTTTTGTAAACTTGATAGAGTTTCTTCAAAGGTGTTACCATAGGCTATGAAGTCATCCATATAGACTTCTACACTCTCATTGATTAGATCAGCGAAAATAGCTAAAACATCTCTTTGAAATGTATTAGGTGCATTGCATAATACAAAAAGTAAAAATTTATAAGCATATGTACCTATAGGACATGTGAAAGTAGTTTCCTTATCTTCTTCAGCTACTGAGACTTTATTGTACCCACTAAAACCATCCAAAAAGCAAAAATATTTCTTTCCAACCAAGGTATCAAGAACATGATCAATGAATGGTAAGGGTAAATAGTCTTTATTTATCACTTTATTCAATTTATTGTAATCCACATAAATCATCCATTTACCATTATTTTTAGGGACTATTACCAATGGTGACACCCATTGACTATCATAAATTGGATATATAAATCATGCATTTAAGAGTTTAATGATTTCTTTCTAAACTACGTATTTCATATTTGGATTTAATATTCTTTGGGGTTGTATTACTAGGTAGCAACCTTATTGAATAAATATGGGAGGGGTACAAAAATTCGGGTGTATTCCTTTCATGTCCTCATAGTTCGATGTAAATGTTGTTTGATGGCTCTTAAGCACATCTATCAGTTGTGATTCATGTATGCTTGTAAGCTTATTATTAATATTCAAATTTCTTCTGGGTGTGATGTATATATGTTTGAAATTTTTAGTATTTGCATATATTCCCATTGTTCCTTGTTCAAAATTATTTAAGTGATAGTCATAAGGTACCAAATATTGAGATTGACTTGTACTTGCTTCATTATTGATCATAGTAGATTTAGATAAACAACTATCATCTTGATCACTTGGTAGTAATGATAATGGTCCCTCAATTTATTATTGTAGATGTTTACTTAGGACATTAATTGATAAGTTTTGGATTTCATCCAAATCATGAGGGAAATCATACCATAGTTGTTTTGAAAAATGTTCATCTAATGTTGATTCAAGAAATAGGCGAGGATCTTTAGTGTTTTTACCATAAAAAATAATCATGTTTCTGGATCTGCAGCTAATGTAGGTATCAGCTGTTGCAAGCCCTGGATATCCTAGAATTAAGGGATGTCCCCCTAACTTCTTCTTGGGTTATAAGACTATAAATTCTAAAGGGTATTCCCATGAACTTACGAAGACTACATCTTCTAGTTTTCCTTCTGGCCTGATAGTAGACATGTATGCTAGTTGGAGTACTATAGAAGTTGGTTGTAGTTTATGTGCTCCTAAATATTCTATTGTTTACTTAGTAATGACATTAATGGCAACTCCTAAATTGACCAAAATATTTTGCAAGGCTATTTTATCGATGTGAACTAGGAGTATAGGTATTCTAAGATCTGTATATTTTGGTAATAATCTACCTCTAGTCATTATCTCATACAATTTTCCAATGACTTTAATGGTTTGAGTTTTGTTCTTCCTTTTCCTTCCTAAATTTGTGCACATGCTTTTGATCAATTTGGAATAAATAGGAATATCCTTGATAGTTTGTAAGAGAGGAGTATTAATGATAATATTTCTAACTCTTGAAGGAAATTGAAATATGGTTTAGATAGTTCTTTTGGTATTGCCAGCAGGGTTATGCATAAGCATGAAATATTGCAAATTGGCTCTATTTAGGATTTTCAAGATTTTAAATTGGCTAATTTTGGATCCTTTCACTGGGGCCCATTCGCCTGCAATTTACGGGGTGAAATTTTTTTGGGGGTAAATTCGCCCGCCATTGATAATCATGAACCCAATATTATTTTAATTTTTCGACCTCAAATTATAAATGATTTTCATTTTCCCACCCATTTCACCTTCAAATTATAAATGATTTTATATTTCTCGCCCAAATCGCATTCAAATTATAAATGATTTTATTTTTCCTTCTCAAATCACCTCATATACTACACGTATATATATTGTACTAGGTACTGATAAACATACATAAAAAATACTCTAACTCAAAAATAACTTTGAAACAACGAAAAACTTGATAAGGTTATAGAAGAGTGTCTGTCGAAATAAGTTGATCATTTGTAGAGTCATGTCTATCAGCATAAGATGATCGATTATAGAGGTTTCAATTGGTATTCATCTATTGGTTGTAGAGGTGTCGATCAGTTTCATAGGAGTTTTTATCGAAATAAGTCGATTGGTTGCATAGCCCTGTCTATCGGCATAAGATGATCAATTGTAGAGGTGTCGATCGACATTGGTCAATCAATTACAGAGGTGTCAGGTGGTTGCTAAGGTGTCGATCAACATTGGTCTATCGGTTGTAGAGGTGTCGATCATCATAAGTGAGTCAGTTATAGGACCGTGTCGATCGGCATTAGTCATACCTACAACCGATCAACATGCATGCAATTGATTGTACTGTCTCCAACCGATCGACATGCCTATAATCGATAAACATATCTGCAACTGATCATCATGTCTACAACTGATTGAAATGCCTACAAATAATCGACATGATTACAACTGATCGACATCTCTACAACTAATCTATATGTCTACAATCGATCGATATGGTTACACCCGATCTATTTATCTGCAATTGATCGACATGGCTACAATCAATTGGTATATCTGCAACTTATCAATTTATCTAAAATCAATTGGTATAGTTGTAGTTGATTGGTTTATCTATATCTGATTGGCATGTTTGTAGTGAATTGGTATATTTGCAACCAATAAACATATCTACAACCGATCAACATATCTACAATCAATCATCATATTTACAACTGATCAACATGTCTACAACTGATCGACATGTCTACAAATGATCATCATGTCTAAAATTGATCGACATGCTTGCAACCGATTGAATTTTATGTCATGGTTGCAACCGATCAATATTTTTGCAACCAATTGGTATATCTGCAATCGATCAGTATATGTGCAACTGATCGTCATCTCTACAATCGATCGATATGGCTGCAACCGATCGACATATCTACAATCGATCAGTGTGGTTGTAGCTGATTTATTTATCTACATCTAATAGATATATCTAAATTCAATCAATATCTTTACAAAAAATTGGAATATCTGCAACCGATTGACATATCTGCTATCAATCGTCATATTTGCAATTGATCGGCATGTCTACAACCAATCGGTATGTTTGCAACCGATTGTCATGTCTACAATCGATCGCTATGGCTACAACAGATTGAATTTTACATCTCAGACCAATCATCATAAATTATAAATGCTAAAATCCTTTCTTGTCAGCCTAAATCCTTTAAGTTTGTCGTACATTTTTAGAGTTTGTAATATGATATTCATGGCCCCAAACACAAAAAAATTTGCCACGATTTGAAATTTTTTGGAGAAAAAACTTTGAAATTCGCCACGGTTTGAAATTTTTTGGAGAAAAATAATTGCAATTCACCATGTATACTTCTACATATTTCACCAGGATTCCAAGACAATTCGCCTTCATTTTATAAATAGATTTCGGGACCGACCCCTTATGCATAACCCTGGAAGAAGGTCATCGATACCTTGGAGCAGTTTGTGTCATTCTGGAAAGTATGTGGATTACACCTACCCTTGCATGGAGATTTTATTTATAATTGTAATATTGTATCACATTGGGTATCCCTAAGAGGGACAAATTTATAACCTTGAATTGATGGAGATTTAATAAAATAAACCCTTCTTTATGGTTTATTTCAATTTTTTCAATTATTGTATTCTTTATGTGATTCAATCATTACTAGATTATGGTGTGTGCTTTTTAGGATCGTACAGAAGGTGATCATAATAGGAAATCTGAATTTTATGCCACAAAATACTAATCTACTATGTTTTGTGATAATAGGTACTAACCATAGTTGAGAACCATGGTTAACAATTGTAACCACAACTAAAACTCGTGGGCAACAGTTGCAGCCACACCACAGAGCCACGATTAGTAGAACACAGACCACATAGCATACAACCAGATCATCATCGGACTTGGATCTAAGGTAATTTTTATTTCTCTATCATTTTTACTCTTTGTTTGTGTTTGATTTTCCAGAAAGCAAAAAAAATGTTCAAATAATTAGAAAACATAATGAAAAGTTAAAAGGATGAATTTGTAGTACTTTTCTTAGTTTTCTACTAGTCATTGATAGGTACAGCGGACCTGTGAGTGTAGTCTACCCTAGTATCCAATGGACTAGGCCATTTGTATTTTTGGATTTGCATGCATGAGGCCTAATTAGTGGCCATCCCCTCATAGATAGTTTAAATTTTCTAAAAATCATCTAGCGTAGTCGTGCATTTGAAAAGTGAAATATTCTTTTGAAAGCATGTAGGATCATTTGAATGCTATTTTATGTATTTCTATTTCATGCAAAGGAAAAATAACCACACACACCATGACACATTGTAAACTCTAGTGAGTTGGAAGTCACATCCAACCACTAGTAGGGTTCAACAACGATGGTAGTGATTTCCATCCGTTGGCCCAACTCCCTTGAACCTTTTGTTACTAGACCAATACCAACTCCAAGATCCATCCTAATCATGCAAAATAGCATGCATTCCTATTTGGATGGGTGTATCACTACACATGGGGTGTCGGGGTGAGGATCTGCAGGACATGTACTCCCTACTCGGGTGTGGGTTTTATCTCCACATTTCGAGGATTATGTGACTTGGAGTTCATATCTAGGTTTTTGATCTATGAGTATACAGGTGAAATCCCTTTAACAATTGAGTATATCAACATTTTAAAAACACAATGAGAGTTACTGATACAAAAAATTTGAAAAACACATCAAATAGTTTAGGGTTCACAAGAACAATTAAAATAAGATAATCATCATTGTTTTCCTTTACTTGCCTTAAAATTTACACAAAATATAATATAATGGTGCTAACACGGATAGGTCGATCCGGGCATAGACCCGAGATTGAAGTCGAAACTCCACCCAATACACAACACAATATAGAAGGCCCTCAATCATAGAATCCTCTCAAACATCGTTTGGTGAGTATTAGAGGGGATAATTATACACACGGGGATCTTGTTAAGAATACCCCAGATAGATAAAGTGTTAGACACTCCTCGAGAGATAGATTAGAGCATGGAGATTCCCAACATGGGGGTCAAAAACATGGTGGCATTTACCATGACCGCACTCCACATGCATCCACGGGTTCTACTGAAGAGTATGTCATAGAGGGATCCATATTGGTACCCCTTCGACCTGTATCTAAGGGAGGCTTATGACCTCCACCATATGAGTATAGACAGGATCAAGATCCATCCATTCAGGGGTAAGTATATGGGGCTGCTTTTGAGTGCAAACCCATGCAGACTCCATACAGAGGTGAACCTTCTAATTTCACCATATAAATGTCTAAAGTGGGAGCTAGAGGCACACCACCTCATGAGACATGGTGTAGTAGTTAGTTATATGGTATAGACAAAGTCCTAGGACAACTAGGTTATAAGCTCTACTTTGATAATAGTTTTGGTTGTACCTTCAACTATTCTACTAGCATCCTACATAACCACATCCTTTCTAACATCATAAAAATTTATTTCCTCCCTTCATAGAGTGTGTACCAATAGATCGACAATCACTAGGAGTATGATCATAAGGATTACTATGGGGCTTGCTCCCATTGTGCCCATAAATAGAAATGCCAACCCCAACATAAGTGCTGCCATATTGCATTCCATGGGCAAAACTCTTACGTTTTAAATACTTACGAGGTAGTGCATATTCGGTTCTCTCAAATGTTTAGCTAGTTGTCAATTTACAATACATAGAATTTGATCAAAAATCTGATTGAAAGTACCTTGATTAATCAAATTCTATTTGATACCCATTTTCGATCATGTATTGATCCATGCATATGTACTATATCATCGATCCCATCCTAGTTCTTTATAATTCCTAAGGTAATAAATCTCCTTACCGAAACACTTGTGGTCGTATCATCTCTTTACAAGTGTCCCATTAATGCAGCCTCAAGGTGTATTATCATTGCTCTTTCAGGGGCTCCATCGAATGAGCGCACGTTTACCCATGCATCTCTCTTTTAGAATTTACATCCATTATCATATTATTTCCAACTACCAAGGTTGTGTTTACACGTATCTAGGCTACTATTGCAAAACCTCGATCATGGTTATTTATTTGATAATAATTTAAGTTTATGTGAAGTTGAGTTTTGTTGTCAACTCATCTTGTAGTTTATAGTTTTTCTTGCATTATGCAGAAAACTATTTCATGTATGGATATTCTTTTGGATAATTTACTTAAACTATATGTATGCTTGCTTTATGCAAGGGATTCTATGAGTTACTTGAATTCTAAGGTAACTCATTTATTCCAAGATATCTTCATGTGATCTCATAATTTCTAACAGTTACTCTTCTTATGGCTTTGTAAACATTCTTGACCAAATTTGACACATCTGTAGTCATTCCCTATCACATTGCCACTTCAAATCTCTTAAAACTATAACTTTTTTTCCTTTTATTCAACAAAGTGTTCAGCTTTTGAAGGTTTATACCCTAGTTTACCTGTGTGGATAATAATACCACACACATTATGTAGAGGTTAGTCCCATGTTTAAATAGCATAGAGCACTTTATTAGACGTGACAACCACCCGGGTGGTCGGGTGACATTCTTTTCTATGATGTTTGGATACTTGGAGAGGTTGGTGAAGTCTCATGTGGCAATGATAATTGGGGTTTTGCACCAAAATTTCATGTCAAAAAATATCTCTATCAAGATTTGGGTGATTTTCATGCTTAAATATGAAGTTTCACCATCCTTGCTCTCCTTCGCCATACCAAGATTTCATGCTAGAAGATGGTTCTAGGGGTATTTGGATGGTTTCCATGCTCAATATTGGTTCCGCCATTTTCTACACCATAACCTTTGGTTGAAAACCATGAGTATAGTGTAACATTGATGAAAAATGTAAATAAAGAAATATTCTTTTTGTTGATCTCTTGATCTTAACGAGACTCTTGCCTTATTGCAAGGTGGTATTGTCATTTGAAATTTTGAATGGGATCTTATTTTTCCATTATCCTATGGATTGTATAAATTTCAATCTCCAATATTTTTGGAAACTTTTACAGCTAACGTAGCTAACTTTATGATAAAGGAGTTAGTTTAGCGAAATCTCTATGTGGTTCTCTTAAATATGAATACTCAAGTAAGTCCAAGGCTGCACTTCATATAAATCAACATGGTTAATGTCTATCTTGTGGATAGGAGTGGCCAACCCTCCTATTAGACCAACAGGTAATCAAATATACCATGCTTTTAGGAATTCTCCTATCTATTTCAATAGGAATACCCATTTCCATTCTAGCTTAATCTAGACTTATATTAGGTCTCTTTCAACCTATACATTAGGCATATCATAAATATAGAACTCAATCATTTGCAATGCTTAACTTTATCCCCATATCACACAATGGAAGTTAAGGGGGTTATCACACAAGCCCTCGTAGACACTCTAGTGTCTACCGTTTTACCTTATTCTATTCAAATTTTAATCTCCATGATATGAGACAAAATCTAAGTTTTCTCCCACTTGATAATTCTTTAATCTGTTTATCACAAAATTCTTTAGTAAGGAAGTGACTTAGCTCATTACTACTATTGCCATATACCATTTCTCAATAATCTCTTGGGTACACCACAAGTTGTGGAAGATTACTTCACTCTTCCATTCTGACTCACGAGTGAATTCAGGCATGGGAGAAAAAGTTTGTACATTAGTAGCTTCTAAGCACTTATTCATCTCTTACTATGCATTTATCAATTTAAAGTTCATCAAGAGCAATTATCAGTTTACAAACAAATCCCATGTCTTTGCTAGCCTAGACCTATCATTAAATTCCATTAGCTAGACTGGGCTATGATACCAACTATAACAACCCCACATTACCAACCAAACCTAATATAAATATTTTTGTACATATTAGATATATCAAGTTTTACAACCAAGTATGTTTGGATCAATATCAAGCAGGGTAGCAAGTAACTGAGAGGATTACGACATGGTTAGTACCAACTCTCGTGATAAGAGTGACCAAATTCTATATAACCTTACTTCCCATCGATATGTATGATATCCTTGGTTTAAATTATTCTATCTCTACATTAATTATGAATTTTAGTTTCTTAACTAAAGGATGTAATTTCCTTCTTAATTCCTAAGTCTATTATTTACAGCAGAATACCATGTGTTAAACAATACATAATGATTGATTTACTTTCATCAACCTTCACTTGATTCAAAGTATAAGCCATTACATCATACCAAAGATTCATTCATTCAAAATACAAAGACATTAATTGTTATAATCTCAAGTGCAATTTAAATCCATTCTTGCCCATGGAAACATTGCCTGTTAACAAAAACATTCATCATATAACATTATTATTATTATCTTATAAGAATGTAAATGCATCATCCAATTGGGAAGAAAATAACATTTAATTTCCATCTTAATCAATATCCACAATCTAACTAATTACCATCATAATAGAGAGCAAATATAACATCCATGCATAACAATAATTACAAACCATAAAATAGAAGTACACCACATATACCCTGGGAACCCTCATAGGGAATAAACGTAACCTCCAAAATATATTTCATAATATTACATTTTCATAAATACATGTATATAAAGGCATACCACGATTCCTTTTCTAAATTAGATATGCAACTTAAGATATCAAATTTTTCTTGGTTCAAACCAGGATTCAAATAAGAAAATACCACATTCTTTTCTCTAAGTCATCAATACATAATAATCTTACAAATTCTTATATCTACATGTTTAATAATTATCATCGATTTCATATTAAGAAGAAATTTCATCAATTATCGAGAGGCAACCCCATAATTCCCTCGAGAATGAATCCCATGTTCATTCTCCAACCTAGATGCCATTATTCCACTTAAATCAATGGGATATAATAATTATCTAGGGTTTCATAACATATGAAGAGATCCTATTCTATCTCCAATATTAGACTCCCTATCTAATCCCCCACATTCATCCTCCAAGGTTGATAAACATTCAACCCTCCATATTCTAGCTATATTAGAAGATTTAATCAACCAATCATGCTTACATCTACATTAAATGTATATAAGCATGTAAAGAGGAATCTATTAGATCATCAATCATAATTTATCAATATTGAGAAGCTTAACCCAATTAAGACCATAAATTATCCGTGTAAGTTGTGCATATAATTTTGATCCAAGAATATTATCTATCCATGCCCTTGATCTTCCATCCTACAAGGTTAAGATCATACCAATTTCACCAACCCATATATCCTAGAATTTAAATCTTAAAATGGGGTTGTAAAGTTCAGGTTAGTTTTTTTATCAATATTTAATGAAGGAACCCCATAATTTTCTCAAGAATGAGTCCCACACTCATTCTTTACTTGACTATACCCCTTTCTAAATATCTAGTTTATTTTACCCTTTTACAAGGTTGATTAAATATTTACAACAGGATTATCTACAAATTTGTATTGCCATCTTGCAATTGTAACTTGGTTCATAATCAATTTTCCACCAAAAATTGATCTTGTATAATAATAATTTACCATAAATTTTAATGTATCTACTATTCAAATTTCTCCATGGGAATTTTCTTTTAGATCCTTTAATTGAATCACTAAAACCTTCACAAAGTACCTATAAATCCTTCCAAAACAATTGACCTAGGGTTGCATTCATTTATTTTTTTGAAAACATCCAATTTTACCATAAAAATATCTTTTGAGGTATACAATATAGCATGAAGTGCTTCACGAGGGTAAAAATCTCATTTCTTAAGCAAACAAGATTCCAATGTCATAAACTATTGAACAATATTCCAATGTCATAAATTATTTAACAGTAAAATTTGTTTTCATCAATTGGCCAGTAGTTGGTCAATATCGCAGTTTGTTTCCCAAGTCACGTGGAACCAATCAAATATTAGAACTTATGTGCTAACACCAAATCTCATTGAACTAGTTGGTACAAGCCCCAAATGCAACCTGAGTTACTCTACTAAGGGAGTCATTACCCATATAAGTTTTCTCTAGAAAATTATATACTCGATGTGTGATAATTTATCCTACATCGAGTAAAAAGGAGGGTTTAAAAGTACACATGGTAAAGCCACAATCACCACAATCCTAATGCTACCGTGTGGCGATATCGGACAGGGTGGAATCATTGTAAAGGAGGGTTCGATGTCCATCACCCCTCGATGCTTCATTGGTAATTCTATGCGATTTGATCTCTCGACTACCATGGGTAGTCAATAGGCTTAGGAAGCCATGTTCCCTTTTAAATCCTATGGTTCCTCAAATACATCCCATGTGGGATGAAACCTCGTGACAAAGGATTTCATAGCTGGTTCTATTTTCCTAAGCCTAAAAAAACACTAGGTCATTGTTTTTACTTCCCATGAATGTTCTCCATCGCACATTTGAGTCTAGGCATACATGTTTTTGATCAAGAAACCATTGTACTTTAAGGCTTGAGGATGGTCCCAGCATCCCTAGGTAATGGTCTTGAATGCATATGGCTATGTAGTTTCCAGTATCCCATGTAATTACTCTACCCCTCTCTTCCCTTAACCAAAGATACGTAGGTGAAGGTATATGGGATGATTAATCCCTTAATCAAAGTATATACCCAACAACAACTACAATAACTCTTGAGAGATCAATTGACACACCTTTACTGGTAAGGATGGGTTCAGGTCATGGTTATGCATAGTGGAGAATATTCACAAATTGGGCGAATATTAGGATTTTCAAAATTAAAAATTGGCGAATATGAGGACCCTTGATGTCAGCACATTTGCCTAAATTTTTTAGGACCATTGTTTTCTTAGGGTCAATTCACCATAATATATATCCAAATATAGGCATATTTGTACTTGTTCAAAAACTCTTTTTGAGCCTGATCTAATGGTGATGTTTTTATGAAGTTATAAGGTGACTTAATAGGTCAAAATGTGTCCCAAATATGACCTTATTTTTTATTGTTTCAAATGCCCTAAAATTCGGTGTGAAGATGATTGATTTGATTTGCTTAGGATTCGCCTTGATTTTGATTAGGATTCACCATTTTTTTACAAGTACATTTTGATTCCAAACCCTTATGCATAACCCTAGTCTAGGTATTGATGCACACGGAGCGACGAATATCATTTTCAAAATAATGACAATGATGGCCTCAATATTACCCGATTTTTCTCCATTACCTATGTTAGAGATTCAGGGTTAATGACACCCATCTTCACCTTCAATGGATATTATTACAGGTTAACCTCACAGATAAAATATTTTTATTTATATGTTCCCTATCGATGGCGATTAGCCTCAAATATAGTTTTACTGGTATCTACTCCTCACTCATACATAGTGATTACAATATGGGAAAATATTATCAACAAAAGGTGCTTTTCTTATTCAAAAAGGGGCATTGAGCACATAAGGATCCGATCAAATCTTCTGAGTATAATAGGGGATGAATGGTTTTCTAGGGTTATCAAAGAAAACTCCCCCAATACAAGTATGGTTGGACGATCAAATGGAATCACAATCTATATTCTGATGCATAGAAATTCAATGTGTTTGATCAAATATGAAACCCCTCAAAGTATTCACTTATATTTTTTTGCTACGTAGCAAAGAGTGCATAATGAAAATTATCCCACATTTATAATAGTGTGGATCACCAACTATATTAATATATTTTTCTACATTAATAGCAATAGCCATCAAGCAGAGGTTACCACGACTTTGTTATTGTGATGGTTTTACCGACCATTGTTGGTTTAGCAAGGGTTTAATAGACATTTTAAATGACTTAAACTTGCCATAATTTTGGATAGTCCCTCATTTTATCACTAGAATTATAAGTATCTTCTAATATCATGCTTTCATTATGGGGTCTTTAAAGAGGTTATTTAATAATATTAAATAAACACCAACACCATGCTTTCCACATTGGATTATGAAGATATTAAAATAAAGAATACGCCATTTCATAAATATCTTCAAAAATATATCTTCAAGGTATTAATAAAATACCATCACTTACAATTACTAATGATAGTCAAGGCATAAAAACCATATAAAAATAAAATGTGAATATCAGATAGATAATAATGAAATCATAGGCATCTATTATGAGAATCATATCAAGTATTCATAAGGATGGGTACCCAACTTGAACCTGAAGAAATTCTATCAAATTTTATATCCTCTAAAATCCCATGCTAGTCATGCATGTCTTCCCCCTCCAAGGTTGTTGCCTCCATCATCCTTGATAATTTTTTCATCAAATTTTCCATATAAATTCACTCATATTACTTACATACCTTTAGTGAAAGACTTAGTATTATCTTGGGCTTTTTGGTTTCTATTCTGCCAAGGTAGAGAGCATACTTCCTAAGCCTAAGATTTTCTTCCTTCATTCCATTGCTTGTTTCCCCCTTTTATAATTTTTCTTAGATCCTCTTCCCCATGAGCAAGAAGGTGGGTTTGTTATTAAAATACTAAAAGGATTCTTTTTGGGATCAACCCAAACACTGAGATTCCTTTCTATTATTTAAAAATTGGGAGAAGGGGTAAGAGAAGATAAGGTTTGAGTACTTTGTTCATTTTTGGGCTTCCCTTTTTCCTAGGGTCACTTACAAGGTCAACTTTACCACTATTTAGAAGTAGTCATGTGGAATGGGGAATAGTTCATCCACTATAAGTATATACATTTTTTTATTAAATCACGACCTTGCTCTTTTTAGACCCAATTTAAAATTGGATAAATATTTTGGACACCTAATTGTAAAATTAGTTTTATTCTACTAGGTCACTTTTTGTAAAAAATAATTTCCCCAAATTAATCTTTTCACAAAAGCCTTATTTTATTTTCTCCAAACCTTGTAAAATCACAAAACTCTTCCAATTATTTTGGTAGAGTGTAATTAGCCTTAATTAGGGATTTTATAGAATAATTAGAGTTTACAATCCCCTAGATTTTATCAATTAGACAATTTTATTAATTTTTGGGAGCATTAGTAGTGTTTTGGTTAATGTTAAAATTCAAGTATTAATTGATTCTTTGGATAAATTAACATTTTCTAGTAAGTTCCAAAGGGCGGACTGTGACATAACCCTTGAATCTTATATGAGATTATCTAAAAACCCATGCTAAATTAATAGAGTAAGTGGGATTCCTAGCTAAAACTACAATGGAATTATCTTAAAATACATGCCAAATCAACATAGAAAGTGGGGTTCCTAGCTAAAATCCCAAAGGAATTTTTAAGAAAAATATTTCACCTAGATCTAGTTGGAAACTTGGAATTGGCTTTGACAATGTTCTCATATTTTGATTAGCATTTGAAGAGAATAACTCATCGATTCATTTTTAGTTACATGCACTCCCCTATTTCTAAGTTAACTCTTGCAAGACCTCAATGAGAAAAAGAGGATTCTTTATATTTCCTTTGCACATTCCTTCAACATTTATATAATGTTGTATCCTTAAAGGATTGGTATTTTTTTGAAATATTCTAAGTATCTAAGCTAGACTAAACCATGGATAAATAGGAATCTATTCTAAGACTACAAATTATATGGATATCCTCAACCAAGACATCCCTATGAAAATTAGTATCAATGAATCATTCAATTGTCAAAGTCATACACTAAAAGTGCATGAACCAAAGACACTACCTTGGATGCCCTGAGCATTCTACATAATAGGATCCCTACCTGATAAGAAACCTTAAAACTAGTCCTTTGAGTATTCAATAAACTCTCCTATCTAAGAGCAATATTAAGAACCCTAGACCCATTACCTTTATTTGGGTAATACCTAACTAACTTCACTAATGCATGGCATCCAAAGCATGGATTGGGTAAGTTCCATTATATGACCTTTATTTACACTCAAAACCAAGACTAAACTCACCTTCAAGCTCCATCTCCACATAGGTATACTAGTGGAACTTAAAGCTCACGAATTTATCATGCTCATTCTTACAATAAATAACTCGGTGGAGACTTCTTACAATATCTTTCAAATAAAGATAGTATACCAAATTTAAGAAAGGGAAATAAACCTAGAGCAAAAACTTTATATAGAGGGTCCTTCTAGGTGAAAATTAGAAGACCAATATTACAAATAGTAGACTTGACTATATATCATCCACATATCAAATTACTAGATTACTTTTGTAGCCTCTTACAAGCAAAAATTGAAACCAATATATTCCTTAAATAACCTATATATTAGATCAAGTAGTCACCCTATAAATTCCTAATTAATTCTCACTAATTTACAAAAGTTGTGCTCTAAGAGAACCCTTGTAAGGGAAAGAGAATAGTAATTTTTTTACAATCACAAATCTTGAAGTCAATCTCACTTAATAGTAAAAATTTAGGGGTTTTACATGTATTATAAGCACTTTGAGGAGGGTGTTTATTAAAGCATGATCCTCATTGTAATCTTCTACTTTCACACCCACCATGGTATCTAGAAGTCTTTGAAAATTGCTCCTAATATTTCCATCACCGCACCACTGGAAGACACTCTATCTACACCATTCCTAACGTTAAATTAGATCAATGATGTGGTACTTTCCCACACCTAACTAAATCCTTGCTGGATTTTACACCAATTTTCAATAATAAACAAAACCAATCCACTCACTCAAATCTTATATAAAAAGCATAAAATGGATGAAAGAGATATAATTAATTAATTATATTAAGCAAGGTTATGCATAAGCATGAAATATCGTAAATTGGCTCTATTTAGGATTTTCAAGATTTTAAATTGGCTAATTTTGGATCCTTTCACTGGGACCCATTCGCCCAAAATTTACGATGTGGAAGTTTTTTTGGGGTAAATTTTCCCGTCATTGATAATCATGAACCTAATTTTATTTTAATTCGTAGACCTCAAATTACAAATGATTTTGATATTCCCGCCCAATTCGCCTTCAAATTATAAATAATTTTATATTTCCTGTCCAAATCAACTTCAAATTATAAATGATTTGATTTTTCCTACCCAAATCACCTCATATAATACCTGTATATATACTATACTGGGTACCGATAAACATACATCGAAAATACTCTAACTCAAAAATAACTTTGAAACAACGAAAAACTTGACAAGGTTGCAGAGGAGTGTCTGTCAAAATAAGCCAATCGGTTGTAGAGGAGTGTCAGTCAGTGTAATACAATCGGTATAAGTCGATCGGTTGCATAGCCATGTCTATTGGCATAAGACGATTAGTTGTAGAGGTATCGATCGGTATTCCTCTATCGGTTGTAGAGGTGTCAATCGTCATAGCTTATTGATTATAAGGACTATCGATCAATATTTATCTATTGGTTGTAGAGGTGTCGATCAACATCAACCTATCAGTTGTGGGGATTATCGATCGGTATTTATCTATTGGTTGTAGAGGTGTCGATCATCATTAGTTAGTTTATTGTAGCACAGTGTTGATCGACATTAGTCAATCGGTTGTAGATATGTCGATCAACATCAACCTATCAATTGTAGGGACTACCAATCAATATTTGTCTATCGGTTACAGAGGTGTCGATCGATTGCAGAGGTGTCGATCGATATCAGCCTATCAATTGCAAGGACTATTGATCGGCATTTGTCTATCGATTACAAAGGTGTCGATCGACATTAGTTAGTTGGTTGCAACATTGTGTCGATCAAAATTAGTCAGTCGGTTGTAGAGGTGTTGATCGATATCAACCTATTAGTTGTAGGGACTATCAATCCAAATTTGTCTATTAGTTGCAAAGGTGTCGATCGGTATTAGTTACTCGGTTGCAGGATTGTGTTGATCGACATTAGTTGGTTGGTTACAGCGGTGTTGATTGATATTAGTATATCAGTTGTAGGGACTATTAATCAAAATTTACCTATTGATTATAGGGACTGTCAATCATCATGTCTCTAGCCAATCGTCATGCCTGCAGCTAATCATCATACCTACAATTGATCGACATTCCTATAGTCAATCATCGTTCCTACAACCGATCATCATGCCTGCAATCGATTGACATCCCTACAACCAATCGTCATGCCTAAAATTGATCGTCACACTATCGGTCATCATGTCAACCTAAAGTCATTCCTATCAACCTAAAGATTTTAAGTATACCATACATTTTTAGATTTTGTAAACTGATATTCATAGCCCCTAACATAGAAAAATTCACCACTGTTTGAAAATTTTTGGAGACAAATTAATGGAATTCGCCACAGTTTGAAATTTTTTTGCAGATAAATAAATGCAATTCACCATGTATACTTCTACAAATTTCGTTGGGATTCCAAGACAATTCACCTTGATTTTATAAATATATTTTGGGTCCGACCCCTTATGCATAACCCTGATTGCCAGTATCTCAGGAAATGGTACCTCCATTTATTTTATTTGAGGAATTGGATCTCTTTTTGTTTTGATATAATATTTTCTAGTAAATATTCCACCTATTCTTTAGGCCTTTCATATTTATCTACTTTTTAAAATACATTTTGAGTGGGTTCTTCAAATTTTATCAAAGTAAATTTATTAATATCCAATACTTTTCTAGATCTCAATTGAATATATTGGCAAGGTACCACATATATTGAACATATATCATTTGTTTCATAGACATGTTGAACATTCTTAATATTATTAGGATTAGGCACTAGTTGATCTTGTAAATGTGGTTCCTTAGGAGGGTTGTTCATATTATTGGGAGGTGGAAGAAGTAGGTTTTGAGGCTGATTTTGAGGTTCTTGCCCCCTAAATTGATTTTGAAAATTTTATTTTTGGGGCTGACCTTAAGACCAGCTAGGTCCTACTTGATTATATTGGCCACTCATATTCCAATTAGGTGCATTTTGATTTTGTCTTGCCATCCATGGAGGTGAATTTCCATATGGATTGGACATGAATTGAGCCTAGGGAGGCATATTCTAATATTTATTAGATAGACTCCAAATTATCCAATTTAGAGTATTTGACCAATAATCAAGTCTCTATTGGTTGGAATAGCTAGTTTTTGACCAATTAGATGGTCCATTAAATGGACCATTTCTCCTTTGATATATAAAACAAACATCTTCTGCTTCTTCAACATCAAGTTAATTTATAGCAATTTTGATAGTTGAAATATATTTACAATTTTTAGTACTATGGTTCTTGTCATAGTGTAGACACCAAAACAGCACCAATCCGATTATGTGATTACAAGCACTGATCGCACTAACACACACAGCCCCAAGGCAGCCCTCGGAGGGTAAACAGTGGTTCTAACCACTCACACAGCAGTTTTGCAAGTCAGAAACCAATTTGGCACCTTTTAGACACCTTATTGCTTATTCGTCCCACCCAGGGACGAGTGCTAATTTTACTCGTCCTACCCAGGGACGAGTGCTGACTGATACTCGTCTCACCCAGGGACGATTACCAGCGCTCGCTTCGGGGTGGGACGATTGTCGAGTTTGACCGCCAAAAAGTCAAATCTCGGCATATAACAACTCAGAACTGCCACTTAGCTTTCCCTGCATGACATAGGAGTGCGAGTGAGTTCTTTTAACAACACACATCTGCCAATTGACTTTCCCTTCACTGCATGGGAAGGAGAGTAAGCTTTTTAAGACAACTCAGATTTGCCACTTAGCTATCCCTTCATTGCATGGGAGTGCAAGTGAGCTTTGCTAAAACATGCAAAGACATGCACGAGAGGCGCTTAAGAAGCCCTTGATCAAGAAGAAGTCTTCTCTTCACAAACAAAAGCATTCATGCAAAGAAACACTTTTGCATGTTAATTCAAAAAGACCCCTTGGGTCTATAAAAACGGTGAGTTTTCTCACCCAAAAAGAGATATAGAGAAGGAGCATTTTGAGCGACGAAGTGCTGCTAGTTCACTTACTGGCGATTTGTGCTTTCATAATCGTGGTATTTCTTTTAGTTTCATGTTTATGCTTTTGTCAAGTTTTTCATTTCATTTAGATTCATTTCAACCATCGTTAGATTCATCTTTTATTTTTCATACACAGGTGCTACTGACTTTCTTGTTTGTTTCTTTGAGTGCAGAGTTGCAGCATTAGAGGAGCGGCGAGGAGTCTACCTTACCAACGCAAGCGACGACAACATTTGGCCCGCCCATTCCAAACGTGGGCATGCGGAAGGAGGAAGACTAAGTCACAAATTGTAACAAAGACCAATTTAACGCTCCTAGCCCCTAAAAAGGGAGGAGACGTCTATGTAACCGAGGATAAGAAATTTGAATAAAGAGGGCTGTGATTTCCTTACATCTTTTCTTTCGTCTCCAATTTATCTCCTTTCCTTGTTTTTGTGCATAGGATTAAAGCGTTACATTTCGTCTTATATTGCATAGTTATAGTTTTCCTTTTGCTTCCGAAATCTCGTGCTTTCAATGGCGATCACGGTGGGACCTCTGTCCTCTATTTTTTTTTAGGTTAAATTACTGATCTAAAATTGCTTGTTTGTTTTTTTTACAGGTACCTGTTTTTCAACAATCGGACTGTTATTCGTCTCTGCAAGTGACGATTACAGAATTGTTACTCGTCTCACCCCGGGACGAATAAACTATTCGTTCCACCCTGTGACGATTACGGTTCTGTTATTCGCCTCACCCAGGGACGATTATAGATCTGTGCAAATTTTTAGAGCAAATCAGAAATTTCCGATTAGGCAGAGAAGAGGTAGGGGTTGTTTTTTACAGCTTCTGTTAAATTTCTATTTTTCTGTTTTCTGGTTTTCAGTTTGAATGGCTTAGGGAAAGATTTCTTTTCGTTTGCTTGTTTCAATTTCACAAAATTAAAATGAACCCCACACATCACGTTACATTTTAAACCAAGGCGTTGGTCGTAAGACCCCAACCCTTGAGCAAGACCAACGGTGGGTTCATCACCACCTTGGCTTAGCTTTGCATCCATTCCCCGATTGTCAACTATTGTTAGGCGTAAATCCTGACGAAAGCTGACCGAGTGTCGCTGGGGTGATTCCCATGCGCGCGAGGATAAGTCTTCTATGGTAGGTGCCATTAACAGGACAATCCCCCTTCCGTACCGCCTACGTACCACGTACCATCTGCTCTCACGTACCTATAGTCTCCCTCTCGTAAGGGCGGGTATATAGAGAGGTTGGTATATCGGCCTGGCTGGTATATTGAAGGGGCGACCATTTTGGGAGTTATAAGAGCCTTCATAATTGCATTTAAACGTTCTTCAAAAACTTTCAAAAACAAAACAAAACAACAAAAACACACTAAACCAGATTTAGGGCACACTATTAATCTTTAAAAGAGATAAGCATTGCTTGTGAGTGTGTATGCTATTTTCTGTTTAGACCAAAAAAAAAATCATAAAAAGAAAATCACAAAAAGAATTTTTGCATTTTTAGGTTAGCATTACCATGGTGAATACTCGTAGCCAAGCCCAATCACGGGCAGAAGCTGTAGAACATGCACCAAGAGGGACAAATCGTCTCCGATATAGCCTTGCAGACTTAGCCATTCCGCCTCACCGACGGGATATAACAGTTAGTTCACACCATGCAGAACATGGTTCTAGAGGCCCCTCCGTGAGGGGCACTCCAACCCATACAGTCATAGAACATGGTTCTAGAGGTGCTTCAAGGAGTGGCTCTCCAAATCAGGCCTTCAATAGACGAGACTTTAGAACCCCCTCTCTAAGGGAAACTCATGAGCAACAAGAATCTTTTCAAGACAATAACTTATATATACCACCTGGTCTAAGCACGAAGCCTCCCTTTGAAGTTCATTATGGATGGCCTAGTGATGAAGCATTGTGTAATGCTATGGAACAACAACGGGTCCAGAACGAAGAACTCTATGATGTTGTGGTTCCTAATTTACCCCCAATTAATGTCGAAAATAGTAGACCACATCCAGAACAACAAGTCCTCCCGACAGGGCAAGGCAATTCTGCCCGCACCTTTTATGCATATCACAGACAAAGAGAGGAGGATCACTACATCCCTCCAGTCCAGTGTCCAGTACCAAAAAGATGCACGTCTGCACCTGCATTATATCCAGATCGCTTATTGAGACCAGAGTTTCAAGTTAATGCGGCCAACCTCGACAGAGGGAAGCAACATATAGGGGTCTCAGAGTACTATGATCAAAACAGATATGTAGGAGAGACATCTAGGCCTATCAAACAAGAGACAACAGCACAAAGTAACTTGGCATTTACACAACTAGCCGCCCGCCAAGCGCAAATCATGCGGCTTAAGCAAGAACAACAGGAATTAGAACATTTGTGTCACCTTGATCAAGAGCGCATTCAGCGTCAGACTGCTGAAAGGTCTTATAACTATGTGCCTGAGAAGGCCCCAGTACCTCGCGCACAGCAATCTGAGATGTATGTGAGGCATAACCCCTTAGTGCATGACAGGTCTCCGCGACTTCAGCAAGCACTGCCTCCAAGACCTCTTAGACCTGAGCGGGAGGCCATTCCCCGTGACCATGATGGGTATCCTCCGCGGGCACCCATCCATATTTACAGGCCTAGGCCAAACACTCCTCACGAAGATTATGAGGATTATTACCAAGAAGAAGAGCGGGTTGAAACACCCTATCAAGGCAGAAGGGATGCTAACCATTTAGTCATTCAAAGGCCTCAAGTTCCCCGCAACCCACAACGGGAACAAGCTAAGGAGGAGGAAATCATATCCTCCGATGCCTACAAAGTGTTGTTAGAACGCTTGGAGACTATGGAACTTAAGACTGGTGGGCCTCAAAAGCCTACCTTACGCCAACTCCGTAGTCATCCGATACATCCGTCAGTGCCAGCACCTCCGTACCCCGAACATTTCAAGCTGCCCCAGTTGGCACTCTTTAAAGGGGATGAGGATGCTCAAGAACATGTGACTCAATTTTTGAGTCATTGCTTTGGTATACAAGACAATGATGCATTATTATTGAGAACATTCATAACCACATTCGCAGGATCTGCCTCGGATTGGTTTACCCATCTACCAAAGCATAGCATCTACAACTTGGATCAACTAGTGGACGCGTTCCTAGAACGTTTTGCTTTCAATACAAAGAAAAAGGCGTCACTCAGTGATCTAGCTAGCCTCAAACAGTATGAGGAAGAGTCCATGGTCGCATATGGGAATCGATGGAGGACGGTGCTTTCAAAGTTGTCCTATCTCCCTCCTATGTCCGACCTAACTCAAATGTTCGCAAAGAGTTGTTTGCGATCGATCTCTGTGCTATTGCAGCTGCAGCAATACGCCACTTTAGAAGAAGCTCTGGCGCAAGCTAGACGTATCGAAGAGATCAAGATACAGGATGGCGAAATTGCCAAGCCTAAGAAAAAAGAGTGGAACAAGAGCACCAAAATAGGGAATACGCAACAGAAACCCGCCGCGGTCAATCAAGTTGCTATTAATGCCCCTACGCCTGCCCAAGCAACACAGCCTTCAAAGGCTAATTATCAGGCGGTGCCTCATACTAATTATGAGAAAGATAACAAAAAATAGGATCAAAATCAGCAGCGTCGCCCTAAGCGACAATTTACTCCATACACTGAGTCTAGGGATTCCTTGTTTGACCGTTTGTCAGCGGCAAACTTGATTAATCTGCCAGATATTCCAACAATCGATCCTAATGCGCCGAAGTCTAAGGGCTACAGAGAGGATATTTTCTGTAGATTCCATAGGAGGAGAGGGCATGACCTTAATGTCTGTTGGACGTTTAAAGGTTTAGTGCAAGATCTTATTGATAATCACACATTGGTAGTGGATAACCCCATCGCACCCAACAACCAACAAATGGGTGTTTTCAAAGATCCTTTACCCACACATGATGCACAAACAAAACCTTTGCATGTCAATGAAGTGCAACAGAGTTACCCCATGGACGGGTATGTTGGAATGATAAGTATTGTGACAAGAAACAAGAGACACCCAGGAGTTGTCCCCGCGACAGCCACTAGGGAAGCTTCATCCACGTCACAACATCAACCGAATCCTACACAGTTGCCCCCACCTAGACCAGTGGTCACGATTCGATCTAGACTTACTCAAAGTCTACGGACCACATCGGCTAGGCTCTCCATTTATGAGCTTATTCAACAATCAGCGCCCCATCGGGAAGCTCTTATGGAGATATTAAAGGCAATTGAGTTGCAACCCCACGAAGCGGATTCGTTCAACAATTTTGTGGGGCATGTTAAACAGTGTACTGAACCAGTTATTACCTTTAGGGAAGATGAGCTAAAAATGGTGACTGGAGATGTACCGGATCCGCCCCTGCACGTTATTGCGCGGGTCAACGGGACTCCGTACAAACGGGTGTTGATAGATACTGGTTCTTCCAGTAACCTTATTACAACCGCTGCACTAAAACATTTGAAACTACCAGCCTCTCACATTGCACCTTCCACTTATACCCTTCGAGCATTTAATGATACGATATGCTCGATAGTTGGCACAATTGTCCTGCCCATACAAGTGGGACAAAAGATCATTCCTACGTTGTGCCACATTTTAGAAGGGGAAATGGCTTACAATATCTTGCTTGGACGGCCTTGGATCCGGGATATGAAGTGTGTCCCTTCAATTGCTCATCAATGTTTGAAATATACATTTGAAGGACAAGTGCACGTGGTCCCTGCAGATTTGGAACCTTTTAAGTACTGCAATTCAGTGCAAATCATGCCGCAGTCGACCCTTCCTTCAACGCACGTGGATTTCCAGTTAAATCCATCTAAACGGGGTTCGACTAAGCAAGAATCTCCCTTGCCAAATCAATCAAGTTCTCAGGTGGGATCATCTTCTTCATCCAGTCCTCCCACAACGACGCCACCTACGATGGCCACACCAACGGACAAAGGAAAGAAGCCCCTGGAAGCGGAACCACCTCTAGTCTCCAACATCTCTACAGGAGAGACGCCTAATCGAATGGAAGTTGAGACGCCTAGTGCACCCCACATGGAGTGGACTCAAGGAGAACTCCCATTCACTTCCCCTCAATCGCCAACGATTACTGTTGAGATGTCTAACACAGGCATGGGGGAGTACATAGTGCGAAATGTTGTTGCAACGCCCACACTTCAGTCTATGCAAGACATGGGAAGACCTCGACTCCCCATAGGCTCCGTGGTTCCTTTAGGCTACCCACCTAATCAGACAAATTTTATTTTTGGGGGCCTGGATCATGGCATTGAACCTTCCCAAAAAGAAGAAGAAGATGAAGATCCCTTTGTGGAAGATGTCAACTATCTGGCTAACCCAGACTTCGCATTACGTTATCTTAGCCAATGCAATTGGCATGGATACGGGTTAGGCCGGTATGAACAAGGAATGCATGTTTTGTGTCAACCAAGATACCAAATGCCTTATGACAAGTCAGGAGTAGGGTTTAACCACCCTTTGCCCCTCGACATCTTGGTCAAAAACATGCAAGGCCTAGGGATAGGCAACAAGGATGGGTTGGCATCAGATCCATATGCCAATCCAAATACGACTTATACATTGGGGGACTATTTCCCATTGCACACAAATAACCTTGTTGACCTCAACAACCCTTTCCCTACGGTTGAACAAGGAGAAACCTCACGGACTCACCCACAAGGGGAAGATGGACAAGACCACGAAGGGTCTTCTGAAGATGAGTCGGAGGACGATCATTCGCATGAATATCAAATGAATGATGATCAGGAAAGCTTCCTGAGGATGTTCCCATTGAATGATCCTAGTGAGCATAGGTTACAAGATCCTTTAGACATAGATGACAGGTTGGAACACTTACACATAGATCCAAGACCTAGGAGGCATTTCACCCTGGCGCAGTTATAGCAATTACTGCACCCCCCACTCCAGGAATACAACGAACATCTTCCGCCTGGAGACCCTATCAACTCATCAGTGCCTAGGGCAGACCCTGTTTGCAGGACCGCGTATAGGGCTGATCCCTTTGTGCCAGTGCCTACAGAGCCAGATCCGCAGCACCAAGAACATCTAGAATGTCAAGGTTGTCACATTTGCGGTTATGGAGATTACAATCATTTCATCAACATGGTCTCCATTGACTTGACCGCCCCCATCCATGATCCAGCCAATCCAACATGATTATTGCATCTAGACATAGAAGCTATTGATTGGGATCGTGCTGACACACCACCATCTCCATCAGAGTATTGGCCTTGCGGTGGGATGTTTCATTTCACTCCAAGACAGACTCAGGATGTCTTTCATGCTGAGGAGGAACTTGATGTTCCAAATGACGATCTTAATTCAGCAAATGATATCCATCTGATCCCCATTCCACACCAGCTTGGAAGACAGATCCCATATGTCGGCTTGAAGCAACGACCGATGTAGACATCGGCACGGATCCAATGAATCCATGGATTCTCAAGTCGGGGTAAGTCTTTCCCCCCGAAGAGCGAGCCGATTATGTTGCCCTTCTTAAGGAAAAGAAGGAGGTTTTTGCATGGTCATACAAGGATATGCCAAGACTAGACCCACAGCTAGTCACGCACAATTTAACGCTTGATCCGACAATCAAGCCAATAAAGCAAAAACTACGCAAGATGCATCCAACAGTAGCCTTAATGGTAAAAGATGAGTTACAAAAGTTGTTGGATGCCCAGTTTGTCATCTGTGTGGATTATCCGCCATGGTTGTCTAACATGGTTCCTGTCAAGAAACCCGACGGGAGGATTCGCATATGCACTGATTTTTGAGATCTTAACAAAGCGAGTCCTAAGGATGATTTTCCTTTGTCGAGCATCGACGCGTTGGTAGACGCTACAGCAGGCCACGAAATGCTTTCCCTTATGGATGGTTTCTCAGGATACAATCAGATTCGTATTAATCCTGAGGACCAACTAAAAATGGCATTCACAACGCCTTGGGGGACATTTTGCTATAAGGTCATGCCTTTTGGCCTTAAAAATGCCGGAGCCACCTACCAACGTGCCATGACATACATCTTTCACGATTACATGCACAAAACTTTGGAAGATTACATGGATGATTTGTTGGCCAAATCTCTTTTGCGCCCAGATCACATCGGTGACTTGAGTCAGGTCCTTGATCGCCTCATTGAGCATAAAGTCAGACTAAACCCCAAGAAGTGCGTCTTTGGCGTCACCTCTGGAAAGCTCTTGGGTTTCATAGTCTCCAAACGAGGAATTGAGGTTGATCCAAACAAAGTCAAGGCAATCCTTGAAATGCGTCCCCCAACCACCATCAAGCAGCTCAGGAGTCTGCAGGGAAAGGTTGCGTCGATCAAGCGCTTCATAGCGCAGTTATCTGACAAATGCCGACCCATGAATAAATTATTGCATAAAGGGGTCACATTTCATTGGGATGACGAGTGCCAGTTAGCCTTTGACGACATTAAATAGTACTTGGCTTCGCCGCCAGTGTTGGCACCACCCAGACCAGGAGTGCCATTCTATTTATACATCTCAGCCATTGAGGTGGCACTGGGCGCCATGCTGTCCCAAAAAAATGAACTTCACAGAGAACAGGCTACATACTATCTTAGCCGCACCCTGGTCAGTTATGAACTTAACTATGCATATGTTGAAAAACTCTGTTTGGCAGTGGTGTTTGCTACCAAAAAGCTACGCCATTACATGCTTAGTAATAAGACGTATGTTGTGTCTAAGGAGAATCCATTGCGATACATGATGAGTCGTACTTATCATAGTAGCCGCACGACGAAATGGATCATGTTGTTGACGGAGTTTGACATAGAGTTCATTGGACAAAAATCTATAAAAGGTCAAGTCATCGCCGATCAACTAGCTGAGGCTCCTCTTGAAGACGATCAGCCTCTGACTTTTGAACTACCTGATGATGGGGTCTTCCATGTTTCAAAGTCGCCAGATTCTGATGAGCCTGAGTCCCAGGCTGACATAACCCTTTTCTTCGATGGTTCTAAATGTGAGCAAGGGGGTGGTGCGGGAATTGTATTCTTCACTCCGCAAGGTGCTCCAATGCCCTTGTCATTTAAATTAGACTTCCCGTGCACCAACAACAATGCAGAATACGAAGCCTTGCTCCTAGGTCTTCAGACAGCAATCACCATGAACATTAAACGATTGAATATCTTTGGTGATTCGTTGTTAATTGTCAATCAAGTAAAAGGGATATACCAATGTAAATGTCCACTTTTGAAGTCTTATAAAGCCCTTGTGGATAAATTCTTGGCACAACTTGAATGGTATGACATCGAGGCGCTCCCTCGATCATCAAATCATTTTGCGGATACTATGGCCTCCTTGGGGTCACTTATTCCGCAAGACCCTTCTGGTGAAATGACAACCATTCAGGTTAAAACATTATCGCAACCTGCGATGGAGCGTGCAAGCTCTGATCTGACGCCAGGAATCCACATGATTCAGATTGAACCATCTCCGGATAAGTTCTCTCGAATTCGAGATTGTTTGACTAAAGCCAACTGGGGGTCCTTGTTCTCCCCGACCCCTCTTACTAGCAACACCACGTTGTTTTTACAAGTTCTTTCCTGCTCAGCTTTTGTTCGGGATAAACTTCAAGAGGGATTGGCCGTTCATACTATCGAGGTTTCTGATCAGCAAGACTGGTATACACCCATTCGGGATTACCTCAAGCTAGGTAATCTCCCACTTGGATTGACCCAAGCCGCGAAAAGATCATTCAAATAGAAAGCGGCAAAGCATGTCTTGGTAGGAGACATTTTGTATCGTCGAAATTATGAAGGAATCCTCCTTCGTTGTTTGGACCAACAAGAGTCCGCTTGGGCGATCACCCAAGCTCACGATGGTACATGTGGTGGCCACTTCAGCGGTATGGCCATCACAAAGCGCATTCTTCGCATGGGTTATTATTGGCCATCTTTAGAGCGAGATTGTTGCGCATATGTGAAGAAGTGCGTGAAGTGTCAGCACCATGCTAATTTGACACACGTACCTTCTCAGGCTTTACAGCCGATCCAATCGGTTTGGCCTTTTTCATAGTGGGGCTTTGATCTAATTGGCAAGATCTCCCCTGCATCGTCTGGTCATCACACGTTCATTTTAACGGCCACTGAGTACTTTACCAAATGGGTGGAAGCAATTCCGCTGACCACTACGACTGGAGCCCGCATTGCGGAGTTTATTTTGCATAACATCATATGTCATTTTGGTATTCCATCCAAAATTGTCTCGGATAATGGGACGCCATTCAAGAATAAATATGTGCGTGCTTTGACCACAAAGTACAAGATTCAGCATAGCTTTTCAACACCCTATTATCCGCAGGCAAATGGGCAAGCAGAGGCGTCCAACAAAACGCTAGTCGCCATTCTCAAAAAGATAGTTGCAGATAATCATAAAGATTGGCACATTCAGATCCCGCTTGCCCTATGGGCTTATCGCACCAGCATTCGGACGCCCACTGGGGCAACTCCATTTTCGTTGGTGTATGGCTCCGAGGCAGTCATGCCTTTTGAGTTGGAGATTCCTTCCCTGCGCATTTCAATGCAAGAGTTCATCGATGATGACACTGCATGGCAGGCCCGGTTAGATCAACTGACGTTGCTTGATGAACGACGCGTTAATGCTCTCGAGCATTTGCGTATCTATCAAGAGCGACTTAAGAAAGCATACAACATGAAAGTCCACTTCAGGGAATTTCAGGTTGGTGACTTGGTCTTAAAAGAGAACCAGCAGAATTCTAATTTGCCGTCCCATCTTCGGGATAAGTTTGCAGCAAACTGGTTAGGTCCTTACATCATTGACAGTAGAATAGGACCCGGAACATACCGGCTTGCCTCTCTTGAAGGCATCAAGGAAACAGAACCCTTGAATATCATTCATTTGAGGTCATTCCACAGCTGAAGAGCCATAGTCCAACAAAAAGCTCCAAGGATTACCACAATCGCTTGGTCAACCCAAAAAGCTCCAAGGATTACCACAATCGCTTGGTCAACCCAAAAGCTCCAAGCGTGACCATCACTGCTTGGTCAACATAAAAAAAAAAAATTCAAAAATCAACAAAAACAACACGAAAATCAAAAGTACAAAAACATTTGCATTTCAATTCCATGCATTTTCATAAACATCAAAATTACAAAAACAATTGCATTTCAACTCCATGCATTCTCATAAAAATAAAAATACAAAAATATAGGTGGCATTAAGCATTGCATCCATACATTGCATACTTCGCTAGGTCATACAAGTCAAAAGCACCATAGGCTGTCATTATTTGGCAATTCCATCATTTCCACCTCAAACCCATTTTCATAAACGCATACATCCCACATATCACCCTTTTATTTTAGCATTGTCAGTGTCGCCTAATGTATATAGGGTTTTCATCATTCAGATGTCTTTAAATTTCTAGCCAAAAACTGTACACAGTTAAGCAGATTTTACATGGGAAAGTTTTACTTGGATCACACCTTGGTACGTAGCATCCCAACACAAATTAACACACATAAAATAATTCCTAAGTTGTGTGGACGAAAGATGAAACCTGCACCGTAATCCCGGTTACCATAAACAAAACGGCTATCTTGCTTATCCCCCTGTGCGAATGACCCTAGAAATGCTGAGAGTTGGCAAAAGGACAAGCTTCCTCCCTACCCAATTCCCCATGAATCCCAAGTTCTCAAAAGTTGCAAAAAAACATCAAACATTTGCAAACGTCAAAACACTAAAATTTGACATCCTACAGTGCACACATCAAAAGGCACAAATAATAGTGATTATCATCACTCCATATTCAAATCCCTTGCTCAAAAAAAAAAAAAAAAAAAACAAGACGAGTACTATCATAAAAATAAACAGTGATTTCATCACTATAAAGAGCAAGTATCCCAATACCATTAAAAAAAAAGAAGGAGTCGACCTTGAATCCCTGGAATTCTCAGCATTTCGACGAGTCATGAGGCAAGCTTCAGTACCGGTTTGGTTGATAGCCTATCAGTCACTGGCAATAAACCTCCCGCATGACGATATATCTGTCACATTAACTTGTGTGCAGATCAATGTTTGCATGTGGATGAGCTAGTTTATGGTATCCTAGATAACATCGCAGACAAATCTGACTAAATACAATAAAGGAGTTAGTGGAGCTAATTAGGTGATCCTCAATACAAGTTCGGTTGAAAGCCCATTTGGCACTGGCGGTATCCTGATAAATAACACATAAACGAACTCAATTGCACACACAAGGATGTGAAATAACTTGGTTAAATTCAAGTCGAATTTATACCTTGATCAAAAGTCTTGTGAGATAAATGTATAGTCTTGGCTAGTTAGTTAAAATATCTAAATCTCAGAAAAGCTTAATTACATTTAAAAAAAAAAAAAAAACTGTCACATTTTATTCTGTACATCACCATCAAAATATATGCAAAATACAAAAACAAAGTTTTCACATGCAAAGTCGTTCCACAAAGTCATCCCATTAGTATCGCAAGTCAGTCAAATCTTGTACAGTCTATGGTGCATCGACAAACCATCAACAATTCATTTCATTCATTCCATAAGCATACATCATACAAATTAGAATCATCACATTCATAATAGCATATGCATACATCAATGTAAAAATATGTACATAAAAATAAATCATGCCAAAAAGATAAACACCAAAAAGAATCATCTGTATATATATCATCCAAAATGCCCGCAGGCTACAATACCCAGTCATCTGACCCCGCACACTCCAAAATCTCAAAAACCCCCAGCCTAGGGCGTCGGCCACCATGATCACGTAGGATCGGTGCGACGAGAGCTACCCCCCGTGGTATCCGTCCTCTGAGACCTCTCAGGGCGACTGCTCGCCCCTGCATCCCGACCACTCGCTCTGCCCTCCTCTCGTCGCCTGCGTCGGGATGATGCTGACTGCTCCGTCCCGCTATCTCTCATCCTATGCGACGAGCCACTGGCCGGAGGCTCTAGTATTCGCCCACCAAGGCGGATAATCTCACCCTCCATCTCTGCCCGATGCCGCCCCCAAGCTTCCTCCCGTCATCTCAAATCTGCCTCCCGTAGCCTCCACTCTACCTCCCGCCTACGGTAGTATGTGATGGCGTCATCGCGCTGTGCTAGCTGCACCCGTAGGAGATCCCTCTCCCGTGCAGCATCCATATCCCCCGCCTGCTGGTGAGCCGCAGCCCCTGCACACTCGCTGTGTTCGCAGGAGATCCCTCTCCTGCATCATCTCCGCAAGCTCTCCATCCCGCCTCCGTAGCAACCCCGTCAAACGTGCTACCTCAGCGTGCAACCCCGCCTCTGTCTCCCCCGAGCCAGCCTACTCTGGAGCATCCTGCATCTCCGGCTGCTCCTCCTCCTCAATATCATCCCCTGCCTCTACCACCTCCACCATCTCCACATCCGCAGGAGCTCCCCAACCCTCTCCTGGTGCCTCCGCACCCTCTCCGCCTCCCGCTAGGTCCTACTTCATTATATTGCCCACTCATATTCTAATTAAGTGCATTCTGATTTTGTCTTGCCATCCATGGAGGTGAATTTCCATATGGATTGGACATGAATTGAGCCTAGGGAGGCATATTCTAATATTGATTAGATAGACTCCAAATTATCCAATTTAGAGTATTTGACCAATAATCAGGTCTCTATTGGTTGGAATAGCTAGTTTTTGACCAATTAGATGGTCCATTAAATGGACCATTTCTCCTTTGATATATAAAACAAACATCTTCTGCTTCTTCAACCTCAAGTTAATTTATAGCAATTTTGATAGTTGAAATATATTTACAATTTTTAGTACTATGGTTCTTGTCATAGATTTTACAACAAGCAAAAATATTGGAAATATTTGTAATATTGAGAGGAAATTCCCTCAAGTTGTGTTTCTTTCTACATCTATGAAAATATATTTCTTCAATGTCTCAATATTTTGGTTTCTTGTCTTGGAGGTCAAGATATATTGTTAATGTACTTAATAAATCAGTCTTGGGTCTTTCTAGCATATTGCCAATTTTAGCTCTTGTTACTCCCCCTCCTGATTATGGGTACCTATTGTTTCTTAATGGTTTATTTCTTGTATAGTGTATCGCTCCAAATTTTTCGCATCCCTACCTTCAGGCTATTGGATCCGCATCCGGAAGGAGGATGGGAAAAGGATGGTGCGGTACCTCGGACGAGAGGACTTCACAAAGGTCCCGCCTCTCAAGGGAGGTGTATTTTGGTGATTTTTCGATAGATGGTGGGTTCACCAGGAAACATTTGGCGACAGTTTCCACGCCTAGGTTTTGGGAATGAGTTTTAGATGAGTTCGTTTTATTTTTAAACATTCATCCTAGGTTTGGCCGAATGATTCTAACTTAAACTACATGAAAATGTAATTTAAATGAATACAACAAACATAAAAGAAAGCAAAAACAGAGAATTTGCAGGAGGCCAATGAAGATTACCTGATCCGGAAGTCTGATGAAGTTTTTGATTACTTGTAGCAGTCTGGATCGTCTGCAATTCAACAAGATCGCCTTCAATTTGATAAAATCGTCTAAACTGACAGGATCGTCTGCAATCTGACGAATTCGTCAGACGAATTCATCAGAGACCTGCAAAACAGCAAACATATGCGAAATACAAGAAATTCTATTTTGTAAACAGGGGAAAACTATATGAAAAAGTAATATGAGTATTGAACAATATACAAGAACAAAAGTAAATGCAAATCACTGTGGTTAGATAGCAGAATATGATCTTAATATGCAAACTAGACAAAATGGGTGAACTCCAGATGCAATATAGTATAAAAACTGAATAAACAATCTAATTTATAGCATGAAATGACAGAGAAAAGAGAAAGAAAAGCAAACTCTAGGCACTGATTGCCTCGATGTGTGCTACAGTCGAAATCGTCTCGCATCAGTACGAGATCGTCCCGAATTTGACGAGATCGCCTCCGATCTTGACAGGTTCGTCGACGGCGATGGGTGATGGCTCCGGCTGAAAACCAGTGGTGTATCTGCAATAAAATTAATATAGAAATAGTGCAAAGGCAAATTTGAAGTATTTTAGCGCATAGGGAGTTGATTTACATAAAAATTCAGCCAGGGGTTGGGGAAGGAAAAGTTTTAGAGTTAAATAGGCATAGGATAGTTGTTGGGAGGTTGGAGATCATCCCAATTTGGGAGATCTCCAACGGGGGAAGGGTCCCAATGACGCAGACACGCTTCTGCCCGGATTGGAGACCCGTTGGAACGGATTCCAACTATGCAAATTCAGTTTTGCGACAAAATCGTCTGGACGTTCTAGTCTAGACGAAATCGTCAAATTTGGGGCGATATCGTCTGATCGGAGACGATATCATCAAATGGTCAAAACAACTGCTAAAAATGACACGAAAAAAGAGGAAACGGGTTTCTCGACGGTTAACGAGTGGTTTGGGAGGTTAAATTTGAATTTAAATTTATTTACTAAGGTGAATGTAATTATTCCAATTTTACTGCGCCAATTTTAGGGTGCTACATTTTGCCCCCTCTTTAGCGAATTTTCCGAAGAAAATGCGTTAAAGATGAGTTCTTCTCGATCTACGAGAAAGCAAAAAATTATTCCCATTTTTAGGCGACGATTCTTGGTCGAATCGTACGACAGCTTACTATGGTGCCCCCTCCGTGGTTTTACCCAAATCGAACGTTTGAGGTAAAAACGTGGAAAAGCAAAAAATTATTTGTGAATTATTTTGAATAAAATTAAGAAAAATAGGGTAAAACCCTAATTCATTATTACTGTTCATTTTACTATTTTTAGAGCTCCGGAGCAAAAATGGTAGAGACAGTGCACAGATCTGCAGAGGTCCGTCGCGGTCTACGGGTAAGGGTTTAAACTTAGTTTAGATTGATTTAATTTGAATTTACATGCTTTGTAAATGAATTTTAGGATGAATTTTGAGCATCGCGGCCGTTTTTGGCCATCGACGTCGTCCGGACGAAATCGTCCCTAGTTCGACGAAATCGTCTCAAGTTCGTCAATTTCGCCCAAGGGCGAAATTGGCAAAAAAAGGACGATTTCGTCAAATTAGAGACGATTTCGACACACGAAATCGGAGACGATTTTGCTCAAATTTCGGGTGATATCGACCAATAGATATCATCAATTGCAAAAATTTGATCTTTAAGTGGCATTATTGATTGCTAAAATTGTTATTAATGATTGTTTGTTGTTTTGATTGTTTATGCTTGCAGAGAGGATTACTAAAGAGCAGAGAGTGGAAATACGACAGGATGAGAGACGACTTGGTCGCTCTCACCCAGGCAGAGTGAGATCTGCTGGCACAGGCCGGATTGCAACATGTGGCAGAGATGCCACAGGTTTCTACTGACATGGGGCTACTGATGGCCCTAGCAGAGAGGTGGTACCCGGGCTCTTCATGCTTTCGGTTACCGACAGGGGAGATGACTCCCACACTAGAGGATGTATGGAGGATTCTTAGAATCCCCATACAAGGGAGGATGATCACACCTACGGCCAATCAGGGCCATGCGATGGGACAACTCTGCGGTGACCCGAGCTTTGCCCTAGAGAAGGGCGGAGTGAACATCGAGGCACTGCACCAGATGCCTGGGGCATCTACACTGACATGATTTTTGGCTGGGGTGGTTGGTGGACTTCTGTTGTGCCACCAGAGCGGATGCAGGGTACCATGGATGCTGGCAGATGTGATCTGTGACATGCGCGACCATGGCTACAGATTTTCTTGGGGCAGCTTTGTTCTATGTCGGCTGTACAGGATCCTTTACAGGGTCGTGTACAAGGGCGGGCGATGTCTGGTCATGACATCGCTCCTACAGGTTTGGTGCTGGGAGCACATTGCGATGTGGAGGCCGGTAGGGCTTCCACTAATAGGGGTTGACAGGGAGAGGCCCCGAGTCTTCTACTGGTGGCTCCGGAGAGGGGCACAACGACGGATCGACCTACCGGTGTCCCGGAGACTACTGGATGACTTGGTCCCAGACTAGATCACCTGGAGGCCATGGAGGTAGCATCCAGGGTGGGCAGAGGACGCACAGGAGCTTGCTCGCATTAGGCGAGTCTGTTGGCTATGGATGGAGAGGGGAGATGTGGAGCTCCATCGCTATGACCGAGTTTTGTGACAGTTCGGTCTACAGCAGGGGATCCCATCTCTTAGGGATTATGAGTTTTCTCGGACTGTCCGGGATAACACCACAGTTAGCGGGGCTCCAGATATGCAGCGATTCTAGAGTCAAGACACGGACGATGCCCCCATTCAGCCAATGGATGGGGACGATGCAGGGGTAGCCGATGGCTACGATGCCTGGTACGCAGGCATCCACCCTCCTCGGATGACGAGGGCTCAGGGACCGATCCACCAGTTGTGCATCGGATAGGGAGGCGGCACCAGGCGACGGTAGAGGCATCCCGGGGTCACGATAGAGGAGAGCAGAGGAGGCCACAGGCACAGGAGAGGCCACGACAGAGGGAGAGGGAAAGGAGGGAGGCGAGACCCCCATCTCCACAGAGGCCACCATCGCCCGATAAGGGCAAGGGTGTGGACATAGGCGAGAGTAACGAGATGACTACTATTTGGGTAGAGAGAGATCGTCTGTGAGCTCAGGTGCATACGTTACAGGATGTAGCTGCACAACACCAGGCTGAGGTGTCGCAGCTACGAGACGAGAATGCTCGTCTCAGGGCACGAGGCGGAGGGGTGAGCACTCAAGAGCTGATGCGGTCGATTTCTCAGACTGTATTCTATCAAGCTCTATACTACCAGGTGATGCCAGAGGGCCAGAGGATACAGGTGCCACCTGCCATATCAAATCTTATCAGGATAGGGTCGACGAGGAGCTCATCCCGATCGACGACTAGGACTCGTAGTACCACACATACTGCGATGGGACCACCTCGTCCTTCGTAGGGTGGGGGAGGAGATGAGGTCGAGAGCTCTAGAGGCTCTCGAGGCTAGAGGGCAGGATATTGCTACTGATATTGTATTATAATTGTATTGATAGAGGATTGAGTATGCCAAGGTACAGATTGTGGCATACCAATCCAGTTTTGATGATGTATATATGTTGATATATATAGATGATATATTTTTGATCATATGACTTGTCTTATGTGATGCTTATGATGCTTTTTATGTTTGATTGATTGATTGAGTTGATTGATGTAATGATTTTATTGATGATTCATGTAATTATGTCATTTTGGAAAATATTATAACTTGGATGTCATGCTTTAAATATTTTAAATGAAATAATCTGATGTAACAAATTGATTGGTTGTAATGAAATGTGATAAAAATAAAAAGAGATTTCTAACAATAATTTCAAAGGACATTGTCGCTATTATAGACCATTTCATGGAGTCGCTGCTCACTCGGTCGTCAAGCTAGTCCTAGGATAGAAATATTGTTAAAAGAAAAGAGTGCTTAAGAGACTGTCTTAAGACTTTGTTGTGATGATGCAAATGATGATGATGATGGTTTGCTTTCAGATTTCCATGAAAATATTACGCATGAAATATTGTGAAATGATTTTTGCTAGGCATAAATTCTTAAGTGTGATAAAATTTGTGAATAATTCCTTAAGAATTATACCATCATTGCAAAATGCAAAGGTGACATAATGATATGAAATAATAAAAATGTGTTTGCTTTTGAAAAGCATAATTTGTAAAAAAAAAATGAAGTCATATGTTTTGTATGATCTTTGATAAATCAGGAAATAAAATTGTTACAATGGTTTGCGCTAGGCATAGAATATGTAGGTATAGACTTATACCATCATCGCGAAGATCAAATAAAGGATAGTTTTATTGCATGATTAATTTTTGATGAACAAAAAATATGATAATGAGGACTTGCGCTAAGCATAAAATTTCAAGTTTGGTTTTGAAACTATACCATCGTTGCGAAAGTCGATAAGATATATATGATATGTTTTGATTGAAATTTTTGATTTTTTCTATTATATAGTTGTCTTAGTGGTAAATAATTGTACTTGGTTTATTCCAAACAAGTTTGCAAAAATAATATTTCAAAGTATTTTGAAGACAAAAAGTTAGATTTATAAGGAATCCCATGTGCATAAGTGAATTCATTGCCAATCTTGATTTATCATAATGATAGACAAAATCTCTAAAATACAAATGTGTGTGCAATTGCATTGTTCATTTACCAATTTTGAGCAAGATACTATGATACAAGTGATTTGAAGAAACCAAATAAGTGTTCATTAACCATGATTGAGATGCATATAACCATACTAGGCTACTATGTAGATCTGATTATCAAGATCTAGCTAATCCATAAGTAGACATAGGTCCGTACAAAAGAAGGTCGCTAATGTGACAGACATATCGCCACGCTAGGAGTTACCCAAGGCCAAGCAGGTTGGGCACAAACCACCTGTTATGGGGCTTACCTCACAGTTTTCGAATAATTGAGAATTCCAGGGATTCAAGCTCATTCACCCTTCTTTTCTTTTCAAAGGGTAGGGAAAGGGATTTTATTGCTTTTCTTGCTTTCTTTTGAACTTTGCTTATTTTTCTTTTTGTATTTCTTTTGCTTGATAATGCTTGGAACATTGCTAACATAACATTTTTATTTTCTCTTTTTCTTGAATTTTTCTTTTCTTTTTCTTTTTCTAGGGATACTTTCTTAGATTAGCTGTAGAGCAAGGGATTTTTATTCTGGGTAGGGGTGAGCTTGTCCTTTTGCCAATTCTCAAAGATTCTAGACCATGTGCATGATAGGATAGCAAGGGAAACTTTTCACTCAAGAAATCAGTTCTACTATGTAGCAAAACATGGAAATTACAAATATAATCATTTTATTGTGAAAAGATGTGCTTGGTTTAAGTAAATAACAAGATCAATTCTCTATGCTCAAACTTTACTTAATTGAATTTTGTGAACTTTGATATAAGAGATATTAGTAATCATGCCAGATAAAATCAAGATATTTATTGTGTGAGTTTGCAAGTGAGGGATGCAAAATAAATGCTAGTTTTATCCAAAATAAGTTGAAACATATAATTGCAATAATTGTAAGAAAATAATGATTTTGAGAAAGTTTTGAGAATGTTGACTCTCTCTTTATTCTATATATTGTTTTGGTTTCGAAAGAGTCAAGCATATAGCTGTTTTTGGATTTTTATGTTGATTTTTGTTTTGGAGCAAAAGGAACTTTACAAGTGCTTTAAATAAATGCAATAAATATTTTTGAAGATTTTTGAAGATTTTATGAATGTTTTTGAGGTTTTTGAATAAATTGAAATAAATACACGATAATGATTTTGAACAAATATATACATGGATGAAATAATCAAATTTATGCATAATAACGTTTGAGATGTAAAATATTCATGGGTTCTTTAAGTTCTTTACCATCTAAGGTAGATAATTTATATGCTCTTGATTCAAATTTTGCAGTAATGATGTATGGTCCGAGCCAGTTGGGCTCAAATTTACCTTTAAGTTATTTGGTTGCATTTGTATTTTTTTTTTTTTGATTTTGAGGATTTTGATTTTTTTGTATTTTGATTTTAATTTATGAATTGAAATTGGGGGTATATACAAGATGATCTATATACACTATACAAGGTTATTTGAGTATAGCATGTCTAAGGTTGCTTCAAAATCAAAGGAGGTTTTGAAGGATAATCTGGTTGAGGTGAAGGTAAGAATAGAAGGTGATGAATAAAAGGTAGTGATAACAAAAGCTTTGTTATAATGTAGAATAATGTAGAAAAAAAATTGGCTTTTATATGTGTAAAATTGATTATATTACAAAATAAAATGTAAGAAGGATAATAAAGTTCTTCATTCTTATCACTATATTCCAAATATTGATAAGATGGAGAAAGTATATCTGAGAGATATGCATGAATGTTATTTGATAAACAAGGATGATCATATATGAATAAAAAAAAGTGATGGATAGAAGAGAATTGTGATAATAAATAATATATAGAACTTGATGTTTCAACCATTAAATATTCTTCAAATGGTGTTGGGTCACCATGTATGGTAACAATTTTATTTACAATTTCAAACTTCAAACATTGGTGAAGAGTGGAAGGGAAAACCCTCATCGTATGAATCCAAGGACTCCGGAGAAATAGGTTGTAAGGTGAAGGGCAATATGCCACATAAAACAGAGTATCCAGGATCTTGGATCCAATATTGAGGGGAAAAATTATAGTACCTTGAGCTTCTTGAATTTCATTGTTAAAAGTTTTTATAATAACATTTGATTTATAGAAAGATTTATAATTTCTTCAAGTCCCATCTGATGAATATCCCCCTTAGCCATAAGGTTTAGAATTTTAAGGATATATTCCTTTAGTCCTTTGAGAAAAAAGTTCTTTTTGAATCTCTTCATCCAATTCAATGTTTACTCTTGATCCTACAAATTGAAATCTGTCAAGATAATCTTCAAGGGATTCGTCATATTTTTTATTCATGTGAAACAACTAAGATTTCTTACCCCTAACTCTACAATAATCCTAATATATTTTAAGGAATATGTCTTTTAATCCATGTTCTTCGTTCCATTGATTAAAAACACTTCTTCTAGACCCATAAACCATCTTAAGGTTGCATCCTTAAGTGTAGAAGGAAACAATCTTAATTTTTGGTCATCAATGGTGTAAAAATAGGCTTGGAAAACCACTTCAAACTCAAAGAGGAAAGCATTCGTATCTTCATGTGGTTTCCCATGGAAGGTGGGAAAAACAATAATGTAGACTGGTTTTGGTTCTCTTGTTAGCCTATCTTCTGAAGAAGGAATTATGATGCAGGAGCATTCGGAGGTGGTAGAGCAATCTTGCGTCATCCAAAAATATTTCTTTTTTTTTCTCTAAGTGCTAGTGAGGGAATAAGTGGTCACGAAATCATGACACTTTCGAAGCAAAGGTGCCAAGGTGCAAAGTGGTCGCGATTTCGTGAAACATTCGAAGCAAAGGCGCCAAGGCGCAAAGTGGTCGTGAAATCGTGACACTTTCGGAGCAAAGGCGCCAAGGCGCAAAGTGGTCATGAAATCGTGACACTTTCAGAGCAAAGGCGCCAAGGCGCAAAGTGGTCGCGAAATCATGACACTTTCGGAGCAAAGGCGCCAAGGTGCAAAGTGGTCGCGATTTTGTGACACTTTCAGAGCAAAGGCGCCAAGGTGCAAAGTGGTCGTGATTTCGTGACACTTTCGGAGCAAAGGCGCCAAGGTGCAAAGTGGTCACGATTTCACGACACTTTCGAGCAAAGGCGCCAAGGCACAAAGTGGTCACGAAATCATGACACTTTCGGAGCAAAGGCGCCAAGGCACAAAGTGGTCGCGAAATTGTGACACTTTCGGAGCAAAGGCGCCAAGGTGCAAAGTGGTCACAAAATCGTGAAACTTTTGGAGCAAGGGTGCCAATGTGCAAAGTGGTCATGAAATCGTGACACTTTCGGAGCAAAGGTGCCAAGGTGCAAAGTGGTCGCAAAATCACGACACTTTCGGAGCACAGGTGCAAAGGGGCAAAGTCATCGCAAAATCATGACACTTTCGGAGCACAGGTGCAAAGGGGCAAAGTCATGAAATCATGACACTTTCAGAGCACAGGTGCAAAGGGGCAAAGTCATCGTGAAATCACGACACTTTTGGAGCACAGGCGCAAGGGGGCCAAGTCATCGCAAAATCATGACACTTTTGGAAAGTAAGTGCCAAGGCAAGCAGCTGTCGCGAAATCGTGACATATTTTGAAAAGAAGCGCCATGGGGAGCAGCTATCGTGAAATCGTGACACATTTTGAAAAGAAGAGCCAAGGGGAGCAACTGTCACGAAATCACGACCCAAAGGCAGAAGACAAGTGCAAAAGGCAAGGATGTCACGATTTCATGACATGTCATGATTTCGTGACCCGAAGGCGAAAAACGAGTGCTAAAGGCAGAGACATCGTGATTTCGTGACATGTCACGTTTTTGTGGCCCGAAGATAGAAGAGAGCACAAGGGTCCAGGATGTCATGATTTCATGACATGTCACATTTTTGCGGCCTAAAGGAGAGAATACGACAGGTCGTTCATGACTCCATGCGGACAGGCAGCTATAGAGGTCGTGGCAGAAGGGCATGTGGCAGCAAAACATAGGTGGCTACAGAGCACTCCTGCGAATGATGACTCAGTGGGTCGATGGACAGGTGGCTACAGAGCACTCCTCCATTACATGCCATGATGATTCAAGGCACCTGGAAAGAATATGCAGGCGACGACAGAACATTCATGTGGGGCGGTTAGAAACCAACTTCGCGGTCTATGTAATGATGCCTGAAGGGGATCGGGTCCGATATAAGAAGCAGCTCATGCAATGTAAAAGGGTTGGCCATTTTGTATCTTTTGTAATTTGAATTCAAAAGATGTTAATGAAATTTGGTGATTTTTTTGCATGTTATTCCAGTTCTACATCAAGTGGTATCAGAGCTAGAAGGTTCTGAGTGCGTGAACAGATCGCCAGCTATGAGGTAATTTTATGCCAGGACTTGTGGTTGTGGGTTGTGAGAAGGTGAGCAGGATGCCTTCGCGTAGGAACCATGGTGGTGCAAGGAATAGGGGAGAATAATTTGATCTCAGGGCCTTACAAAGGCAAGTGCAAGCCCTATAGGAGGAAACCAGAAGAGGAGTTGAACCAAGAAGATAGGAACCCAGTGAAGATGAAGTTTGGGAAGACAAGGTTCCATCTAATGAGGAAGAAGCATTGGATGCAACAGAAGCTAGGCTGTATAGGGCCATATCCTAGATCGGGAAGAAGCCAAAGTTTGACGTCTCCACCTATTCTGGGAATCTCAATCCCGAGGAGTTGATAGATTGGATCAATGGCATGGAGGAATATTTCGAGTATGAGGAAATCTCATATCCGAATTGGATCAGGTTCGCAAAAAAAAAGTTGAAGGGACATGCTAGCATCTGGTGGAAAGGAGTACATTTGGAAAGGAACATGAGGGGAAAGGAAAATATCACTAGATGGGACCGGATGGTAGAGAAATTGAAGAGGCAATTCATCCCCATAGATTATGAGTTGGATTTGTTGAGGAAGATGTAGATTCTTAGACAGGCGAGTAAATCTGTCAAGGAGTACATGGAGGAGTTCTATCATATCTCAATTCAAACCGGCCATTCTAAGGCAAATAAGGAGAAGGTTGCCCACTACATCAATGGATTGAGAACCAGCATCCAAGAAGAGCTGAGTCTGGTTTGGATGAGCACGGTTGAGGATGCATACCAGTTTGCATTAAAAGTGGAAGAGAAACTGAATAGGAGATTTGATGGTAAGCAGAGAGGAAAGGATCGTGGTGGAAGAGCTGGTGGAAGGACCAGTGGAGGAAGATACAGAGATTTGAGGAAGACTGGTGAAGCAAGCAGTAGCTAGAACCAGAAAGAAGAGAAAGAGGAGAATACCCAACACCCACGCAATTAGAACAACTACCCTGAAGGGAAGAGGTAGGCCAGGGCGAGGGTTTGGAAGAGGTGTCTTTCGAGGAACCTACTTCAATTGTTGAGAAGAAGGACATCGAGCATACAACTACCCGTAGCGCCAGGAAAGGCCAAATCGAAGACCTGAGGGTCAGGCCCGAGCTACTGTAGTAGACAAAGGTGTTGAATCTGAGCACTCGAAGGAGGCAGAACGAGGGGAAGTGATGATCATCAGAAGTGTCTTGTTGAATGAGGAAAAGAAGGCAGACCAGAGGAATAGCCTGTTTTGCACAAGATGCAAGTGTTCAGGTAAGGTCTATAACGTCATTATCAACAATGGTAGCACTGATAACCTAGTCTCTGAGGATATGGTTGCCAAGTTGCACCTGGAGAGAAGAAGACACCCGCATCCATATCGAATTACATGGTTACAAAAGGACCATAGGGTGCTGGTCAGTGAGCAATGCCTGGTGAAGTTCAACATTGGAACTTATCGAGATGAGGTCCTATGTGACATCCTGCCTATGGATGCATGTCACATGTTGCTTGGGAGACCATGGCAGTTTGATCGGAGTGTTGTACATGATGGTCGAGCCAATACATATTCCTTGTCAAAAAATGGAGTTCGCCATAAGTTGAAACCCCTGAAGGAGGCGGATGAGAAGGTATGTAGTAGTGCACGAGTCTGTCTAGTTGATGGAAGAAGATTTTTAGATGGCCTGAAGCCAGATCATATGTGCTATGCAATAATCCCTAGGGTCAGGGAAGAAGAATGCAAGGAGACCCCAGTGGAAGTCATGGGTCTGTTAGAGGAATTCCCAAATATCATTTTTGATAATGTTCCTGAGGGCTTACCCCCAGTAAGAAAGATCAACCACCATATATATTTGGTGCCAGGATCGAGCTTGTTTAATAAAGCTACACACAGAATGACGCCTATAGAAACTGAGGAGTTAAACAGGAAGGTTCAAGAGCTGCTAAAGAAGGGATTGATTAGGGAGAGTCTTAGCCCGTGTGCAGTACCTGTAGTGCTAGCACCCAAGAAGGATGGAGAGTGGAGAATGTGCACAGACTCTTGGGAAATTAACAAGATCACTATTAAATACAGATTCCCATTATCGAAGATGGATGATATCATGGACTGTTTGAGTGGAGCTGAGTACTTCACGAAGATTGATCTGAAAAGTGGTTACCATCAGATCCACATTAGAGAAGGGGATGAGTGGAAGACAGCATTCAAAACCAGATAGGGGCCGTACGAGTGGTTGGTCATGCCATTTGGGCTAACCAATGCACCGAGTACCTTCATGCGGTTAATGAATGAGGTCCTGAAGGAATTTCTAGGCAAATTTGTTATTGTCTACTTGGATGATATCTTGATTTTTAGCAGAACCCTGGAGGAACACCTAATGCACATCAGGAGGGTTTTTGAGAAACTGTGAGAGGAGCAGTTGTTGATAAATCTGAAGAAGTGTAACTTCGTGAAGAGGGAGTTAGTATACCTGGGATTTGTCATCTTAGCAGATGGTCTCAAAATGGACCCCGAAAAGGTGAGGGCTATCATAGAATGGCCTGATCCAAGAAGCGTGACTGAGGTGAGATTGTTTCACGGTCTGGCCAGTTTCTATAGAAAGTTCATTAGAAACTTCAACAGTATTTGTGCATCCCTTATGGAGACAATGAGGGGGAACAAGAAGGAATTTAAGTGGACAACCGGAGCAGACAAAAGCTTTGCTATGCTGAAGAAGAAGGTCATAGAGAAACCTGTCTTAGCACTTCTAGATTTTAACAAGGTGTTTCAGGTAGACTGTGATGCGAGTGGTAGTGCCATAGGGGCCGTATTGAGTCAAGAGGGTAAGCCTGTTGCTTATTTTAGTGAGAATATCAATGATGCCAGGAAGAAGTATTCGATGTATGATCAGGAGTTCTATGCCATAGTTCAGGCTCTGAAGAAATGGAGGCATTATTTTTTGCCAAAGGAGTTTGTTCTGTATACTGATTAGCAGGCACTATAGTATATTAACAGTTAAGGGAAATTAAATCAGAGGCACCTGAAATGGGTCGAGTTCCTGCAGAGCTACACCTTTGTGCTGAAGCACCGGAGTGGGAAGTCCAACAGAGTCATGGATGCCTTAAGTAGGAGGCAATGTTTATTGATGGAGATGAAGGTGGAAGTTGTAGGGTTTGCTGAGCTTAAGGGTTTGTACCTTGCAGATCCCAATTTTGTAGAAGCTTGGAAGGCCTGTTCTGCGCCTGTTACCTTAGACAGGACAAAGTGGTTAAATTTTTTGATTCAAGATGGAATGTTGTTCAGGGGAAACCAATTATGCATTCTGAGGAGCTCAATGCGGGAGAATATAATCAGGGAAAAGCACAGTGGGGGTTTTGTTGGACACTTTGGTCGAGACAAGACCATCTCCCTGGTTAATGAAAACTAATACTGGCCGTAGTTGCAACAGGATGTGACAAAATTCATGCCAAGTTGCAGGATATGCCAGATGGCAAAAGGTGTGAGGCAGCCTACTAGTTTATATCAACCACTACCTGTACCGGAAAGGCCATGGGAGGATATTAGTATGGATTTTGTTCTCGGTTTACCCAGGACACAGAGGGGGCACGACTCCATACTTGTGGTAGTGGATAGGTTTTCAAAAATGGCTCATTTTATTCCCTGCCAGAAGACTAACGATGCAGTCCATGTGGCTGGTTTATTCTTCAAGGAAGTGGTACGACTTCATGGTATGCCAAGGAGCATTTTTTTGGATAGGAATACCAAGTTTGTAGGGTATTTTTGGAGAAACCTATGGAAGAAACTGAAGATGGATTTAAAATTCAGTTCTGCATACCACCCCCAAATAGATGGCCAAACAGAGGTGGTTAATAGGAGTTTGGGCAATCGACTGAGATGCTTGGTAGGAGATAAGCCCAAGGGATGGGATTTAGTGTTGCCGTAGGAATAATTCACATACAACAACTCTATCAACAGGAGTACCAATAAGTCGCCATTCCAGATAATTTATGGGAGCAGCCCAAGAAACGCTTCTGAGTTGAGAAGGCTGGATGCAGGTGAAAAGTGCAGTGCCAAGGCTGAAGACTTTGCAGAACACCTGAAAAGCTTGCATAAAGAGGTGACTAAGCAGATCACTAAGATGAATATGTAGTATAAGACCAGGGCAGACCTGAAGCGCCGGGCTAAAGAATTTGAAGTCGGAGATGCTGTCATGGTCCATCTAAGAAAAGAGAGGTTTCCTTCCAAGACCTATAACAAGCTAAATATGAAGAAGTTTGGGCCATGCTGGATCATTGAAAAATGGGATTCGAGCAATGCATACGAGGTGGAGTTTCCAAGTGAACTTAACATCTCACCCGTTTTTAACATTTTAGATTTGGTCGAGTACCATGAAGGAGGTAGCAGTGAGACACCCAGTCCAGATTTATGGAGCATTCCAGCAGCCATTCTAGTCACAGATGAGATAGAAGAAGTTCTGGACACGCGAGAAGGCCGAAGCACTAGGAATAGGCGATATTTCGAATATTTGATCAAGTGGAAGGGCAGGCCCATAGAAGATGCGACTTGGTTGTCGAAGGTGGATGTTGACCGCCTGGGTCTACCTCCCACCAAATAGAAGTGAAGATCACTTCTCAATTCACCCCGGGTGTCTGATGCAGGAGCATCCGGAGGTGGTAGAGCAATCTTGCATCATCCAAAAATATTTCTTTTTTTTTTTCTCTAAGTGCTGGCAAGGGAATAAGTGGTCGCGAAATCATGACACTTTCGGAGTGAAGGCGCCAAGGTGCAAAGTGGTCACGATTTCGTGACACTTTTGGAGCAAAGGCGCCAAGGTGTAAAGTGGTCACGAAATCGTGACACTTTCGAAGCAAAGGCACCAATGCGCAAAGTGGTCGTGAAATCGTGACACTTTCAAAGAAAAGGCACCAAGGTGCAAAGTGGTCACGAAATCATGACACTTTCGGAGCAAAGGCACCAAGGTGCAAAGTGGTTGCGATTTTGTGACACTTTCAGAGCAAAGGTGCAAAGTGGTCGTGAAATCGTGACACTTTCGAAGCAAAGGCGCCAAGGCGCAAAGTGGTCACAAAATCGTGACACTTTCAGAGCAAAGGCGCCAAGGCGCAAAGTGGTCACGAAATTGTGACACTTTCAAAGCAAAGGCGCCAAGGTGCAAAGTGGTCGCGAAATCACGACACTTTCGGAGCAAAGGCGCCAAGGTGCAAAGTGGTCGCGAAATCGTGACACTTTTGGAGCAAGGGCTCCAAGGTGCAAAGTGGTTACGAAATCATGACACTTTCAAAGCAAAGGCACCAAGGTGCAAAGTGGTCACAAAATCATGACACTTTCGGAGCACAGGCGCAAAGGGGCAAAGTTGTCGAGAAATCGTGACACTTTCGGAGCACAGGAGCAAAGGGGCAAAGTCGTCATGAAATCGTGACACTTTCGGAGCACAGGTGCAAAGCGGCAAAGTCGTCGCAAAATCATGACACTTTTGGAGCACAGGCGCAAGGGGGCCAAGTCGTCGCAAAATTGTGACACTTTTGGAAAGCAAGCGCCAAGGCAAGCAGCTGTCGTGAAATCGTGACATATTTTGAAAAGAAGCACCATGGGGAGCAGCTATCACAAAATCATGACACATTTCGAAAAGAAGAGCCAAGGGGAGAAACTGTCACGAAATCGTGACTCGAAGGTAGAAGACAAGTGCGAAAGGCAAGGACGTCGCGATTTCGTGACCCGAAGGCAGAAAACGAGTGCTGAAGGCAGAGACGTCGTGATTTTGTGACATGTCATGTTTTCACGGCCCGAAGACAGAAGAGAGCACGGGGGGCTAGGATGTTGTGATTTCTCGACATGTCACGTTTTCGTGGCCCGAAGGAGAGAATACGATAGGTCATTCATGACTCCATGCGAACAGGCGGCTATAGAGGCCGTGGCAGAAGAGCACGTGGCAACAAAACGTAGGTGGCTACAGAGCACTCCTGGGAATGATGACTCAGTGGGTCAATGGACAGGTGGCTGCATAGCACTCCGCCATTACATGCCATGATGATTCAAGGCACCTGGCAGGAATATGTAGGTAGCGATAGAACATTCATGTGGGGCGGTTAGAAACCAACTTCACGGTCTATGTAATGATGCCCGAAGGGGATTGGGTCCGATATAAGAAGCAGCTCATGCATTGTAAAAGGGTTGGCCATTTTGTATCTTCTGTAATTTGAATTTGAAAGTTGTTAATGAAATTTGGTGATTTTTCTGTGTGTTATTCCAGTTCTACGTCAAATTAGGAAAGAAAATTCTTTCTTTACCTACCCCTTCTTTGATTTTCTATTTCTCCATGAAAATTATTCCATTGTATATGTCCCCTTTGGTTTTCTTCTATTTCTCTGTGCTCACTATGTTGATCAACCATAATTGAATATAATATTTCAATAATTGGACCAGGTATAGATTCAAAAAAATAGAAAGGATCTATATGGTCGTCAAATTTTGGTTGGGTAATAGATATGTTTTGGGATCTTGTTCTAGGAATTCAATTTGTTTTGTTGGTGTTGTAGAATCCTTAAATGTTTGAATTGCAGTTTTAGTTTCTTTTAATTCAAAAATTTTCAGCTTCTTACTAAGGTTTCTTTGGCAGTCTACTTCTAGTTCACTGATCTTGATAAATCTTCCCTTTGAATCTCTAGGTTTGTTCATAAAATTTCTAAGTTCTTTGGTTCTTGCAACAAATTTTTACCTTTCTAATATTCCTTGAACAACCTATGGATATCATTAATTGGATCTAGTTGTTCAGGAGTCATAAAATGTTCTTCTTCAAATTCAAAGTATTTTATCACAAGAAGAATCAATTGAAAAGTAAAATTCTTATTTTGAATGGGGTTAGGACTCTCAAACTGTAATTTGCAACATAGGTCTTGACACAACTCTCTAAAATGTACAACTCTAGGTGCTCTATGATATCTCTTGTTGTATCCAAGATTCACCTTCCTATTTTCGATATCTGCTAGGAAATTGTGAATGGTAATGGAATCCTCAAAATACTGATCCTAAGAATATGTGATTGAATTTACTATTGTTCTCCTGTCTACAAGCCACCATTCACAATTCATTACAAGGCCAAGGTAGCGTGAGTGATAACCTCACCGTAGCATTTTGGCTATGTTGACCCTTTTGATTTTATCCAATTCTTCTAGTATTTCCTTAATGATATCAAGGTGCTCACATAGATATTATCACTCTTTCCCAGATGTGTTATATCTTTGTTTAAAAAATAGATTAACCTCTTGTTCTATCAAAAAAATTCTAAGGTCAATCAGTGCAAAATTTTTAATTCTATTTTCTAAAATTTAGCAACATTTCACTTGTATTTCTCTTTTTTTTTTTTTTTTTCTAGTTTATTTTTGTTTTCGTGTTTTTTTTGAAATATTACAACAAACCTACTATTGTTTAAAACCAAGTCTACAATTCATAGCCAATGAATTTTTACATCCAACCTTATCACAATAATAAAAATAATTACAAGGTGCAATTCTAAAACAATCCTACTATCAGTAAAACTAGGTGCAATTCACAGTTAATGAATTTATACAACCAATTTTAGCTTATTAGAGGGTTGCTTGAAAAGTAATTTTACTGAAAGTAAAATTGCTTGAAATGTAAATCTTACTAAAAATAAAAATGCTAAAATTGAAAGGTTAAAGTGTTGTTACTTCTTGATTTTAAGGAACATTTCACTGTGATTTTGTCACATAATCACACCTACTTCCTATTTTTATAGGTCAGAGAACCTATACCTAAGCAAGCAACAACAACCATCCAATGCTTTAAAAAATTGTTGAAATCAAACATTAACTAAGAAAGCAGTAAAATGATCCTAAGAAAAAATAACCTAGAAACATAGAATAAATGGGCTTGTTGGGACTTCTTGTGCCACTCTAACCCATATACGCACTCTTTCAAAATTCAGGTAAGCCTATATTTTTGTGCAAACTAGCAGTATTTGATTAAAAATTATGACATTGTTCTCCCCGAAAACAATGCCAAAATGTCGAGCTAAAATCTCTTAACTTAAATTTATGAATCTAGGTAAAATAATATAAATAAAAGTAATCCAATATATATTATACCACAATGATTAATCTCTAACTTAATTCTATTTTCTTAGTTTTGGATTCGTAGAAAATAAAAGTTACAGGAAATATGAAATTATGCTTGAGCGAAAACAAAATGTAATTTATGATTTAAACTAATTTTATGGGTGTGTATTTTTATTTGTGTGGATCCACATGCAATATATTAATGTTTTGACTATTTAAAATTATGTATAATTTAATATTGTGTCATTTAACTAATTGTATTTACTAACTAATTTTACTCGATTTCAGGAGATAGAGAGCAAGGGACTAACTACATAGAGTGGGCCCTACCTCATAGAAGAGAGTGTAGTTCTCTTCTCTTAAACTAATTTACTTTAGTAACTAATGTTTCATTAGAATTACTAATACTATTTTAATTTAGAGATGTAGGAAAATAAACATAATGTTTATGAAGATAAATAAATCATGAAAAGATACAGAATAAAATTACTGAAATCATGGAATAATATGTTGCTTTATTGATAAATTATAATTCTTCATGCATATAAACTATGCAAAAATACTTCTTCAAACATCAAGCCTTCATAATAGCAACTTGTAAAATTGTATACAAAAGCATTAGCTAGTAGACTACAGACATTTTCAAAGGCCTCTACTTTATATTTTATAATGTCACTTGGAAATTTTTAATGAAATTCTTCCATGTAGTCTACCATGTTGTCTTTATTTTTTTATTATTAAAATACTAACATTACAACAATAATAATCTAAATTAATATAGTTTCCTAGCCACCTTAGAATTTATTACAATCATGATTGTGCAAGTGGCAGGCTAGTCAAACTAACTTAATAAAAGTCCTAAATTTAAATAATCTAATGATTCGACAATATAACCATTTATCCTTTTATTATGGAAGAGATAAAATAGGCTTGCATCTAAATCAAATCCACTTAACAACATAACAATTTTACAACATTTTATTAACAACCCATATAACAAATGTTTCACGTTTACAATACCACTCTATTAGTCAACTATGTTGACTGCATATGCCTCGTAATACTATTGTGATATCATAAAATATAGCATGGTGAAGCATTTGATAGTTTGATTCGATAAACTTTATTTTTGTAATACCTTTCAGTAGGCACTTTCTGTAGCAACTTTATGTAGGTGATTTCTGTAACACCTTTCAATAGTTGTATTTTGTAGTGCATTTTTGTAGTGTTCATCCATGAGTCTTCTCAATGTACCATTCACACATCTAGTTCATCCATGTTTATCTTTTGGCCTCTGTCCTACTACAATATTTTGTGTAAAGATCCTTCTAACTTTCATATACCGAAAACATACAAAAACTTGCACATTTTTGTGTCAAATACAAGCACAAATGATTTTCAATGTTATCAATCAAATTCATTTATAAATCATAAAAATAAGATAAAGTAATCATTAGAATACATTCATATTCACAATTTTACAGATAAAAAATGGATTAAATTTACACAAAATACATACGATTCTAGCACTCATCAATCTATCATCTAGAAGATATATTTACATCAAGGGGAAGTTGTCATCGCATAAGTTATCTATCATATAGTGTATGCCATCAAGAAAGTTTGTGTCATTAGGGAAGTGAATGTCATCTAAATTTTGTTGATAGAACATTATCACTCGAGCATTATCATTAGAGTTTATCATCTGAATATTGTTGTTAGCACACTATCATTCAATATGGCTATCAGGAGAATCCAGATAATTATAGGAAAGTAACTACTATCTATATTGTAACTAACCCTACCAAATATATTATAATTTCCACTCCCACATATAAAAACCCTTCATGAGAGAGAGAGGGAGAGAGAAAAGGATATTTGAAAAAATAAAAAATATATGCAAGATAAAGAAGATAAAAAATATGAAGAGGAAGAGGAGCCAAGAAGAAAAGAGGGGCAAAAAATGTTGGAGAATATTACATTATTTGGTACATGCTAATGTACCACCTTGGGTACATCTCTATATTTGGATTAGTCTTAGATTAGAGTGTGAGTATTTACTTTATGCAATGTAATAAATGCACAAGTATTATTAGAATGTGCAAAGTATTTAATAATGTAAATGTGCATAATAGTCCATGTGCACATGTGTCCTTAGAATAGGAAGTGAAGAGTCTCAAGAAGAGAGAAGGCCAAGAGTGCTCCATATGAAGAGTCACATTCCATTATATATGTGTCTCTATGTATGTGTGCAAGTAACACAATGTAGAGGGAGAGTGTGTGGAAGTATGATGTACTTGAGATCTTTATTCTATATCAAATTACTATTTTTATGAGCATTTGTTAATGGCAATTTTATGAGTTGTTGCAGAAGTTATTTATGAGTTTTATATGTTTAGAATATTGCCATTATCTTATATTTGATATAGTATCTTTATTTTAGATCTTGAGGTTATTTTTCTTTAAGTATTTAGCATCAAAAGCTAATAGTGGTATCAGAGCTACAACAAGGTTTTATCTTGCACAGGTTTTTAAAAGTTGCAAAGGAGATTTCCACTAGTTAAGGAGAAACCAATGAAGTTGAAGAAATTACCTCTGGAAAAGGAAAACCAGAGAAGATAGTATTTTCCACTATGTTGAAGGAGAACCAATGAATATTGGAGATTTAATTTACCTATTCCAAGAGCAAATTTAGAATAGAAGGAAATTTATAGGTCTTGAAGATAGACCTTGACATTGATGAGATTAAGAGACCCAAGAAGGAGGTCCTATTGAAAAGGTTGATAGATAGAAGAAGATTCCATATTGCAATTTGGCTAGAGTCTTTCCACAGGGTTGTAGGAAAACTCGTGAAGACTAGGACTCAACATAGATTTCTTTTCACTAGATTGAAGGATAACTAGTGAAGTTTATTGATTTTAGAATTCTGGAGATTTGGTTGATTGTTGTTGTCTAAGTTTTTGTTGCAAAAAAATAGTTCTCAAAATTTGAGAAGCTTCCTACAATAGATAGAGAAGAATTTCATCTTTGATTTCCTGAAATTCTATGTGCTTTCCTTGCACAGGGATTAGTTTTTGAGTTGCAACAAAAGAGTAGACATTGAAGATGAAGGAGGTCCAAGAAATAGGTCCCTATTGAAGATTGAATACTACTGATTGAATATTGAGGAGACTCAAGAAAGAGGTCTCCATAGTAGATTGGAGGAAGAAGAGAGAAAGAGGCCAGAGAAGCCCTATTGAATATTGGAGAAAGAGGAGACCCGAGAGAAGAGGTCCCAATTGCAGATTTGAGAAAGGAGATAGGATATTTGAGAAATAAGAAGAAAGAGGAGACCCGAGAGGAGAGGTCCCCATTGCATATTTGAGAAAGGAGATAGAAGATTGAAGAATTTGGAAACCCAAGAAAAGAGGTTTCAAGCAAATTTGGAAGGAGAAAGAAGAAGGCTAGAGAAGCCATATTGAAGAAGTTGAAGAAGTGGCCATTGGAGAATATTTGAAGAAAGTTTGAGATAAAATATTGCAAGCAGGAGAAGCTCTTGGAAAGAGGAATTTGGGATAATTATCGCCATCCGAAAATAAGCCCAAAAGGAAGAAGGATTTGGCAAGAAGTTTGCCAAATTTTGGAAAGTATTTTTGAAGACCTCAAGACATTCAGATTCTTGAGGAAGAGGCCAATAAAGAGGTCAAATTTGAAGATAGAATTCAGTGGAAGCTAAGGAGGAGAAAGAGGAAATAAGAGGCCACCAAATCGATATTTTTGGAGACAACCATTAAAGTTTTGAAGGCTGATTTGTGGAGGAGAAGATTGCTGATTTTTGTGATAGAAGATTGAAGGATGACATAGAGCTGCAAATTGAAGAATATTTGGGAAGATTTTGAAGTGCCCTTGAACAACCAATTGAAGGAAGGCTTGAAAGTAAATTAAGGCAGCAAATTGGAGGAGTTAGAGACTATTTCAGGATAGCAAGATAGAGGAGAAGAAGTCAGAATTTTAGAGCAACATTTGAAGAGTTTTGGACTGCGAATTTGGGAAGCATTGGAAGGAGATAGAAGAGCTGCAAATTGGAGAAGGTTTGGGTAGATTTGAAAGTGATTTTGGATAGTTGTTTGAAGAAGGAATTGACAGCAATTAAGACAGAATTTGTGGACAGCAAAAGGAAGCAATTTGAAGGAGATTTCGAAGAAGAAATTGACTGCAATCTAAGGCAACAAGTTGAAGGAGATAAAGCTGTATTTTGGACAGCATTTGAAGAAGTATTTGAGCTGCAAATTTTAGAGTTTCTTGGTAGATTTTTGGAAGGAGAAAGGAGAAGTTTTGAGATAGCATTTTGGGTAGCATTGGAAGCTGCAAATTTCATAAAGTTTGGACAGCAAGCAAGTTGATATTTGGGCAGCAATTAGAGCTACAAAATTGATGTTTTTGGGGCAGAAAAATAAAATAAAGTGAAGCTACAAAATTTACAAATTTGAGATAGCAAAAGGGTGAATCAAGTCACCAAGGATATTAGCTACAAAAGGAGGCCAAAAGGTGTGTAACATTGGTGCTATAAAAGGTTATTGTTTAAGTATTAAAACCAGTCTACTTTAAGTTTTTTGAGAGCACCATATTAGAGCTATTGAATTCAGCAAAATATAGTTTAAAGTTAAGAGTCTTCAAGCCAAGGAAGGAGGTAGCACTTTCATCTTAGAATATGCAAAATAAAACAGCAAAGAGTGAAGTTAGAGTTTGCTTGAAAAGGAGAAATAAGGAGAAGAGAATACTAGTAAAGAATGTTGTTTTTACAAGCTTACAAAGTGTAGGTTTATTGAAGCAAAAGAAACCAAATAAGGGCTCAAAATAGAGCAAGATTCAAAGTGTCTAAAGACACCAAGGAGTGCAACAAATTACAGATATTTGATAGTGAAAAGGCACCACCAAGCTAGGAGAAGTTGAGCCACCATTGAGAGGTGGAACCACCAAAGCCAAGGAGGTAGAGCAAGCACCACCAAAGAAGCCACCATGCATAAAGCTAAGGAGGAGCATTCGTTCTATGGTAAAATAATGTTAGAAGAGGTGAAGAGCACCACCAAGGTTGGAAGAGCCACAAAAGCTCAAGGAGGAGTCATTGGAAAAATAGAAAGAAGCCACCAAGTCAAAGTTTCAATGCCATTCAAGGAGTCCAAACGCAGGGAGTCAAGCGGACGTCGAAAAGATATGCATTGAGAAGTCAAAGCATTGAAGAGGATGAGCTAGGGTAAAGTGAAAGCTAAGCATCAGTCAAGATAGATGAGTCCAAGGAGAACGTAGGAGAGAAGACCAAGCACCAAGAAGATACGTTGGAAGCAGTAATGATCAAGAGTTTTGTAACCACCATAAGGAAAGAGTGTTGGTTGAACAGATGTTGGAGAAGAGTTGAAGTGCCATCATCATCGACTAAAATTGAGCACCAAAAGTTGCAAGGGTCATACGAAGCATTAAGGAGAAAAGGAATCAATTTTGTAACATCTTGCATGTAAAATATTGAGTGCCACTTGTTAAAATAGGAGGAGCACCAACCATATTGAGGAGGTGATTGAAACATCTCAGGCCCTCATAAATGCAAAGGATTTAACTCCATTTGCATTAATCAGCATTGAGCATCAAGCATAGCATGGCATATTCATTCATCAATGCAGTAGAGTGGAGAGAAGCACCATACGTGTGGTAGAGGAGTGAGAGCACCATTCAAGGGAAGGTCAAACACCCTTGACCAATTATTTCATGCCTAAATTTGGAGGTAAAGCACTCTATTTGAAATTTAATTATTTTCCAAGCTAGGAGTTATAAGGATAAAGGGTAATATTATTTTTTCTAAGGTTGAAGAAATATTAATTACAAGATTAATTTGATTATTGGAGAGAAAAGGTTTAGAAGTGAAATTTGAAACCTTAGAAGCATTATTAATTATTTTTGGAAAGTTTTGAGAAGCCTTAAAATTATTTTGGGAAATTTTGGAAATCAATTTCAAGTTTTGAGAAGATTTGGTAAAATTTTGTAATTGAGTTATTGAAATTTGTGAAGCATTTTAATATTTGCAAATATTTTAAATTTTGGAGAAATAAGGTTTCCTACATCAAATTAGGAATATAAGATTTGCAAATATCCTTTTACTAGATTTCTAAATTTCTAATTTTGGAGTTATAAGGAATTCAACACCAACATAGGATTGTGAAATTTAGAATTGGGGAATTATTTTTTTTGAAATTTGGGAGATAAAAGGAATTCAACCTAGAGTTTTGAAGAATTGAAACTGTGTCAAAATTATTGATTGATAAATCAAACAAGGAAGATACAAGGTATTCATCTTAAATATTTAGAAGTTGAAATATTTTATTAAGAAATACAATATATTCAAAACTAGAGAGACATAAGATAGTCAACCTCAAAGGTTAGAGATTTGAAAAATCTTATCAAAGTTGTCTTTCATTCTTTTGAGACTAGGGAGTTACAAGGAAGTCTACTTTAGAAGAACTATGGAAGAACTTATTAAGTATAAAGGATTCAAGGAATCAAAATGGTTTAGAAATATACTTGATTCAAGGGATAATACAAGTATGAAAAATATTATTAGAAGAAAAGAACCAATATGGCTTAGAAATATCCTTGAGGAATCACAAATTGATAGTATGGCAAGAGTAGATTCCATAAATACATATTCTAACAATATGAAAGAAGACATTAATGGAAATATTGAGAGTAAACTCAAACTCAAAAGGTAGCAGATGCTGGTCAAAAGCATTTCTTATAGACTTATGAAAGAAGCAAAGGTAGAATGTCCTAAATTATACACAAATCTTCTTCTTTTTTTTTTTTTTTTTTTTATTTTATATATATATATACCGATTGATCAAGAAAATGGATGAACTTGAAATTTTAAAAAGGAGTAACAAATAAGTGAAGATATCTTCAAGATGTACTTATTGCAATAATATTGGTCATGAGAAAGCAAACTATTGGAATTTTCATCCATGTAAATATTATGGAGGAAAATCTCACTCATCTATGTTCTACTACTATAAAGACAAGTACTATAGAAGATTTGAACAAATATTAATATTCATATTAGATTATCTTTTTCAAGATCTTATTTTTGAAGCTTCTATTAATGGATTCAAGTTTGAAAATTTTGAAAAACAAGAAGAAAGGTCATCCAAAGAACTAGAGCAAAGAAAATTTATTGATTCTGATGCACTTTTAACTTGTAAGCTAATGAGATCTCTTGTTCATCAAGGATGATTGGGAAAAATTAAGGATGATCATATCAAAAAATTTGGAATATAGAAAAGTAGCGGAATTAAGAAAATAATAAAAGAAAGCACAAGTTCCAAAATCAAGATGAATATTGAACCAAATGAAGATACTAATAATTTACTTGATCAAGATGTAAACAGTGAGCAGAATGAAGAAAGCAAAAAGGAATACCACAAGTTCTAGAACCAAGGATGAAGACCATATTGAAGACTAAAGTCTTCAATAACCAAATAATGTAATACAAGGGGAGTTGGAGAATATTACATTATTTGGTACATGCTAATGTACCACCTTGGGTACATCTCTAGATTAGGAGTGTGTCTTAGATTAAAGTGTGAGTATTTACTTTATGCAATGTAATAAGTGCACAAGTATTATTAGAATGTGCAAAATATTTAATAATTAAAATGTGCATAATAGTCCATGTGCACATATGTACTTAGAATAGGAAGTGAAGAGTATCAATAATATAGAAGGCCAAGAGTACTCCACATGAAGAGTAACATTCCATTATATATGTATCTCTATGTATGTGTGCAAGTAACACAATATAGAGGGAGAGTGTGTGGAAGACTGGAAGTATGATGTACTTAAGATATTTATTCTATATCAAATTATAATTTTCATGAGCATTTATTAATGAAAATTTTATGAGTTGTTGCAAAATTTATTTATGAGTTTTATATGTTTAGAATATTACCATTATCTTATATTTGATATAGTATCTTTATTTTAGATCTTGAGGTTATTTTTCTTTAAGTATTTAGCATCAAAATCTAACAAACAATCATAAAAGAGGAGAGTAGAAGAGAGGAGGAAGGAGATAATTAGGGGAAGATAAAAGAGAGAGGGGAAAGAGAATATGCTTCTATTGTATGGTGCAATTATGAAATGCAATAATAAATAAAAAAGAAGATTTTCCATCTTCCATAAAAGAAGATCTTTGAGTTGTGTTGTTTTGTTCACAGTGGTTATATGTTTTAATTGGTTTTTATTTTTAACCATTACTATTAGTGTCATAATTTGGTGAAGTGGAAAGTTGAGGCATGTTGTCCTTGTTGAATAAATTATTCTCTAAGAAATTACCTCTTGTCATTATGTCAACTAAGTAAAAGTGTTTTCTGGAAGATATTGTGCCACTAAAGGGAAGCTACCATCTAAAACATATCTTTCCATAAATGTGAAGCTATCATCAAGGAAGGTATTTGTCATCTAGTGCATTTTGCAAGGGAAGTACATTTCATCTAAGTACACCAGGATAGTGCATACCATTTGAGTGTTATTGGTACAATATTGTCACTTGAGCATTGTTGTCAGAGTTGACTGCCAAGGCTTGTTATCTAAATATTATCATCAACACAATGCCATCTAAGTTTTTTGTTGGAGTATTATTGTTAGTATAATTTTAACAGATCATTGCTATCAATTGGATTCTATCATAAGGATTATTATATAAGGATATCATATTAGATAGTGTTGTTTGAGTTAGAGCCCTATTATCTTGAGATTAAACTTTACCACCCTATCGACTAAAGAATTTTTCATCTAAGAGGTATTTTACCAATTGAATATAGTTGTTGTCTACCTTGTTGAATGAAACCATAAAATCCTCCCCCCTTTCACTGCATTAAAAATATTATAGCAAGAGGTGTAGTTTTACATTAATGATGACCACAACCATGATACTAGCTTTGTCCAACATTACTATTATCTCTTTCACATGAACCCAAAAGATTAAAATAATATAAATTGAAGGATAATTTGGTGTTGCGGATGGATGTGCAAGATAATTTAAATTGTCTAGATAATTCTATTGGCTTTTTTGATTATATGGTAAGACTAATTTTCTAATTTTGTGGAGCATTTATAAGATAGAGCATGGCAAAGGGAAACATGATGTTGCACATGTAGTGATAAAGAGTTGTATTTGAAGATAACAAGTGCAATATGATGTAAAATATATTCTTGATGCCAAATCTATGGTTGAATGATGTAATAGTAATTTGTCTTACAAGTCAATTGTTAAATAAGGAGGTTCACTACCATACCAAAGGTTTTTTTACTTTTTATAGTTACAATTTATATTTGATTAGATTTATATTTATTATCTTTTGATTTATTTTTAAAATATCTTAAGATGTTTTCTTTAATATTTATCACCTTGTTTTACTTTTTTTTTTTTAAATTCAATTTTCATGTGCATTCATGGAATTATTATAGACATTGATCAAGAGACTCCAAATAATTATCAAACTATAAATGAAATAAGGAGTATGTAGTTAGTTATAAGTACAAAAAACAATAGTTTATTCATCATTCAAACTATGGAATTCTTATGCTATAATGTTATTATAAATAAAATCAACCAACAAAATGCAATTCTATTATTAAAGGTAAGTCATATGTTATTGTATTTGAATTCTATTTGATATTTGATTTTCTAATTAACATACAAATGGAATCAAAATTGTTTGACAAAAAAAATAACTTGAGTCTCTACACCAAATTCTTTAATAATACTTTAATCTCATGTTATTTTATTATATAGGTTGTATTTTATATTGGAAGGATGAGATACCCTTAAAATAGAGAGGGGGTCCATTTTGGTTGTTCATATGAAGCTTTCTTTTTGGCCCATTCTTCTCCTTTAGAATTACCCTTATAGATGATGGATGGAGTTCTCTCTCATGCTTGGCTTTCCTTATTTACATAGGAGCACTATTTAAAATAACAAGGGTTTAATTCTCCCCATTGCAACTATAATCCCTTCTTTCTCCGGCTCCCTTTCCTCATTGTGGACTTATTCATATCATTATAGAAAGGTAAACCAAGGTAATGAATACCTAAATATTGGATAATAAGATGTTTTACCTATTGGTATCTCTTCCCACCTATGGCATAGCATATTAATTAGTTGATCCTAATGAGACAAATGAAGAGTGCTTGTATTCCATCACTATGATAGATTATCTAAATATATAAAGAAAAGTACATGTATATTTTAGATTTAGTACTTCAATTTAAATATCCATACATATCCATGTATACATGTATTCAATTTACCTAATAAATATTTTTATTTAACATAATTAGTAAATCAATATATTGCATATGCAAGATATACCTTTGTAGTAATTCTACAACCTAACAATGGGGAGGATGTTCATTATTATATTTTGAGGTGCATAGAGATCAAGTCAAAGGTACTATACCCTCAACATGAAGGTGAAAATATACTTTTGAAATAGTCTCTTTTAAGGTTATTTTAAATTTTCTATTATATTATCTATTGTAATTTAATATGGTTTAGGTTTTCAATAAATATAAGTGTTCAAATTTTTACTTAGTGTTATATCTAGGAACTACATATGTAATAAATATTTATAAATTTCACATACAAGGTACACATTCTATTCAATCGTAAAATACAAATAAATACATCCTATATGAGGGCTATAGGCCTAAGAATTAAGTGCTACAAATTACATGGAGAGTTTGTTGATTGTTAGAAGAATAAGATATCAATTTTTGCAAGCATTACATAGTCCCTAGAAAACACCTCATATTTTTGTATCTTATTGGAGATCAACTACTTCTAAATAGTTTCTACATATATTGGATTAATTATTATCTCTTAAGTTTCAAATTCTAAACACTCCAATAATTATCATACAATTATATTTTTTCATTTTAGTTTATTTGCATCATATCATTGTGTGCTATTAATGACACTTAAGATAAATGATGCATCCATTTTCTTTCCATGTATGAAAACAAATAATCATACCAAGTACAAATACATAATTAAAAGATAAGAATTCATACATTACAAATTTATCCATTTCAACTGAGACATTAAAATAAAATTATAGCATTGATCTACAAATTAAAAATTAAATATCCTTATAGAACTAAATTTTATAGAGCTATTTATATACACATATAAGTAAAAGATATCAATCCAAATCATAAAATTTTAAATGACGTTTTACAGAAAAAATTTAATGCATTTAATTAGAGAAATAAAGAATATGAAAACTATATAAAATTTACATGAATATATAAAATATATATAAAGTATAAATAATATATATTTGAAATGTATACATTACATTAAGTCAAAAGCAATACACATAAATACAAGAAATAATGAGTATATCATGATCATGTTTAGAGACAAGCCTAAAATATCGCGTGTGCAATAAAAGTATGCACACCTCCTATCTAAAAATCCAATCCAACTAGTTATGCAAAGATTGCTTAAAATGAAATCGCATAGTGCACAATGTCTAGTTTATAGATTAATATAATATAATAAATATTAAAAAACTTAAAAACTATTACACATTACAAAATTTAACAAGTTCAAATTAAAAAATTTGAAGTTTAGGCTTGTCTTTTAGGTGTTGATAAGATCAATTGGATGTTTGAAGCATTTGATGATGTATCAATATCCATGGCCTCCTCTACCTACATACATAAACAAAAGTAATTACCTATAATACCTTATGTTTAGAATAGTTTACCAATTCTTGCATCATATAATAAAACTTCTTATGAATCTCATCATGGAACCAATCCAAGCGTTGGACGCTTACGACTCTTTTGTTATTTGCAATATGCACATATACTAGATAAAAAGCAAAAGAAAATAGATGATAAAAACAAAAAATAAATATTGGTTGGGTATAAATTGGATTTAAAGGTGTAAAGTCTCAATTGTCCTGTAGCACATGTGCTCATAATAAATAGAGATATCATATTTGAATACAAAACCAAATGTAAGTGAAGGATATAAAGGTGGCATAGAGAGACATTCTTCCTGATCAATCTAAAAATTAACTTGAGCAAGATGAATCTACCTCAAATGATTTGACCATATAACAAGATAAACCTATAGAAGAACAACCACAACCCTAAAGGACAATGAAAACATACAGTCCCCTACAAAATCTATTATAATCATGTGCATATTTTATCAAAGTTAATGAGCCACACAATGTTCAAGATTATATTGAGAGCATGAAGTAGTAGAGTGGAAGAATTCATTGGATGTTGAACATAAATCACTCATGAAAAAATAAGTATGGGAACTCACAAGACTTCCATTAGGAACAAAAATGATTGGATTCAAGAATCTATTTAAGCGTAAGTATAATTTATATAGATCAATTAAACAATAAAAATATTGAATGGTGATGAAGAAATATACCCAAATTGTAGGTTTGAATTATCATGGCACTTATTGATTTGTAGTGAAAATAACTTTCGTAAAATTTCCACTAGCCATTGCATTAGCATTACACTTTCATGTACATTAATTTTATGTCAAAATAATATCTTTAAATGGATATTTAAAAGAGGATGTTTATATTCAACAACTTGAAAGGTACACAAAACAAGGTAAGAGGAAGTTGGTATGTATATTTAGAATATCGTTTTCTGTGTTGAAGCAATTCCTCAAGAGTATGGTGTCAATGATGGTTTTATATAGAATAAAATATATATTCATTTCTATGCTAATTCAAATATCTACAATAAGAATATTAGCGAGTCGTTTATGATTTTAACATTATATGTTAATGGTGTTATTACTATGAGCAATGATTTAAGATTGTTATATTTGTTTAAATCTAGATTTTCTATTGAATTTGACATGACTAACTATGGTAAGATCTATTATTGCTTAGACATTCAAATTGTAAGAGACATCCATAAGAAAAAAAATCCACCTTTGTGAGGAGAGGTACACTAATTATATCCTCAAGAAGTTTAACATGGATGACTACAATTTGACAAGTACTTTGATAGAAATTGGTTTAAAACCTACCCAATATAGCATATACAATAAGTGTTGTGAATCAATTTTAAGAAACCCTAAACCACAACATTAGGTAGCAATAAAAAAACAAATCTAAAAAGAAAAATAAAACTTAAATCATATTTAGTGTGAGCTTCAAAAAATATCTAAAGGTTATGGTATATTGTGATTCAAATTGGATATAGGATGATGATGATCATATATCAATATAAGATTACAATTTCATTTTGAATGAGGGGATGATTTCTTGGTTGAGTAAAAAACAACTAATGATTTCACTTACTAGTGTTGAAATAGAGTACATATTAGCTTGTCAAGCTATAAAATAATTAGTTTGGTTAAGAAAATTGCTAAAGAACATTGATGTTATTAAGAGACAAAGCTAAAATGCTATAGTTAAGTAGCATATATATTGAACAAAGGCTTTGCCAAACAACAAGCTTGAGTCTTGAGGAGAAAAATAAATCTTCAAAAAATAACTCAAAAAATATTTTGTTTAAATGAAAGTATTAAAAATAAATAATAACCAAAAAAATTATGGATAACCAAATATATCTAGTTATTTTTTGCAAAGACTATTTTCTAAAAATATAAAATAAAGAAAAAATACAATTAAATATTTTTTTGATTAATGGTGAAAACAAGGGTTTTTGGAAGGACCCCAACCCTTTTACATAGTCCAACAAAATTTCCAATAGGGACAAAATCCCAAGTCCAAAAAGGAATAGTCGGATAAAAATATCAGATCAGAGAACATGAAAAACCAATACAAGAGGCCAACAATAAAATACTACAAATAGGACAAGAGAGTAGAATTGCTAACTAAGATTTTGAGAGGTTCACATCAACCTCCAAGTATTCCTTATTCTTCTTAAAATACACCTAGACATTAAAAATCTCCTAGATTTTATTCAACACCTAAGTATCCTGAAGAGGATGATCTGTATGGTAGAAGGTATGCTAAAATATGAGGTCCTCCTCAACATGGGTCTCCTTGTGATGCAGGAGCATCCAGTGGCACCTGATGCAGAAGCATCTAGTGGCAGGAGGACCACTTCTGAAAAGTTGGCCAAGGAGGGAAGACGTCGCAATTTCGCAACGTGTCGCAAAATCGCGATAGAAGAAGCTGGAGAATGCAAGGAGGAAGAAGCTGTCGCGATATCGCGATAGAAAATGTGTCGCGATATCATGACACAAGTAGCGAAGAGAAGCCTGGGGGAAGAAGCTGTCGCAATATCGCGACAGAAAATGTGTCGTGATATCGCGACACAAGTGGTGAAGAGAAGCCTAAGGAGAGAAGCTATCGTGATATCACAACAAAAAATGTGTCACGATATCGCGACACATACAAAGCAAAGGATTCAGCAAGGAGAAGCTATCGCGATATCGTGACAGAAAATGTGTCACGATATTGTGACACAAAATGGAGAAAGAAGCAAGGGTGCCAAGGATGTCGCGATTTCATGACCCAATCAGGAAAAAGGAGGCTGCAAGCAAAGATGTCGCGATTTCGTGACATGTCACGGTTTCGTGACCCAGAAGCAGAAGGAGAGTACGAAAGGCAAAGATGTGATTTTGCGACATTTCACGGTTTCGCGACCTGAGGAAAAAAGAGGAAGTCGAAAGCGAAGATGTCACGATTTCGTGACCCAAAGGCAGGATGAAGAGTGGAAGAGGAAGATGTCACGATTTTGTGACATGTCGTAGTTTCGTGACCCACAGAAGAGAGATATGGCGCAAAGGAGAAGATGTCACGATTTCGTGACATGTCGCAGTTTCGCAACCCGCCAAGGAAAGAGGAAGCGAGGAAGAAGAAGTGTCACGATTTCGTGACAGGTCACAGGTTCATGACCAGAAGGCAAAGGAGCCAAGGAAGAAAGATGTCACAATTTCGTGACATGTCGCATTTTCACAACCAGAGGGCAAGCAAGGGAGCCCGAGGAGGAAGTTGTCGTGATTTCACGATAGGTCACAGTTTCGCAACCAAAAAGCGAAGAAGGAGCCAAGGAGGAAAGATGTCGTGATTTCGTGACATGTCGCATTTTCGTGACCAGAGGGCAAGCGAAGAAGCCAAGGGAGGAATATGTCACGATTTTGCGACATGTCGCATTTTTGTGACCAAAAGGCGAAGAAGAATCCAAGGGAGGAAGATGTCACGATTTCGTGACATGTCACATTTTCACGACCAAGAGGCGAGCGAAGGAGCTGGATGAGAAGATGTCACGATTTCATGACATGTCACATTTTCGTGACCCGAAGAAGCGAGAGGAAGCAGAGAGGTTAAGATGTTGTTATTTCACGACATGTCGCATTTTCATGACTCGAAGAAGATAAAGGAGGCGAGGAAGAAAAATGTCGTGATATCGTGATCGGAAGAGAAGAGGACAAACAGAATGGAGAAGATGTCGCGACATCATGACATGCTGTTTCATGACTCGAAAGGGACCGACGGTTACAGGGACCATTACAGATGGGGGTCATGGAGTGACACGTGGCAGCACGGAACAACACATGGCACCAAGGTGTAGTGGGAGTAGGCGAAGACCAAGAGTCGTGCAAAAGGCAAAAATGACCAGTTGTGGAATAGAAACGAAGAGTCGTGCGGAGTAATGTGATAGTTAAAAGAAGTTAGGCGATGATTGCAGTGGGAGTGCAATAATGACTCAGAGGATCGAGGTGCGAGCGGCTACAGATCACTCCATCATTTTGTGACAGAGGGTCGGGTCCTCTATAAAAACCCAGGTATTGTAATAGGATAGGGATGCAGAATTAGGGAATTGCATAGAGTAGAAAACTAAGCCGAGCGCTAGTTATTGTAAAGCCTACGGGCTGTTACTGTAGAGTTATTCCAAGTTAATGAATGAAAATTTGGGATTTCTGGGTTTGCAATTTTCTGTTCTGTGTCACCTTGTCTGTTACAATGTACAAATTCTAGGTATCCCTCTCTAAATAATTGGCTCCCATATAGGTATTGACACTCTTCTTCCTACCAATAGGTTGGGTGTCCCCAAGAGAGTCATCCACAATAAGACTTGCCTTCCATAGTAAATTCAAGTAAACTAATACAACTAAAATTTAGCCTTGGTCACAAAAGTATCGGGATTATTTCATTTTCATTCCCCATAATTAGAGCTAAGAACATTGCTTGGGTAAATAGAAATAGTCCTTGGAGGAAAAATATCCATGATAAAAAACAACCTACAATTTTGTTTTTAAATGTTGATCTTTCATTAAGGCACAATATTACATCAAGTGGGTGGATATACACACCTCCAGTAGGGTCCCTAATATCTATTGCATAGCGTATCCACAACATATAAGAGGGAGATATTTTAACCTAGGGCCTCTCCAACGTGAGATTTTTAACGGAGCTTGAATGACCATCAAGACCTAAAGAGGAGATCGTGTGAGGAAAAAATGAGTCCATCCAAAGATTTTTTGAGCTGCTACTAACTCCCTAGTTGGCCATGAAGTTAACAAATTTGTTTCCTTCTCCTAATGTGTGCATGATTTTCATCTCTTGCAAGGATTGTAAAAGGACTTGCTATCCCTTAATATTTTTTCCATTGTCCAGGTTGGTTTTCCCTTCCCAATTAAGTAGTTAATGATGTTTTGGGAGTACCAATACAATATTTAGAGGATTAAGCAAGAACAAAAGCTTTATTCTAGAAATAAGAGCCCTCACTTATGCCACATGGTTGGTTTGTATACCATAATTCTTTGAGTAGGCACCAATCAAAACCCCTTTTGAAGTTCTAACTAAAACTCCACCCCTAGACTTTCTTGGGTTGACTTTCGAGGCCCTATCAAAGTAAAGTTCCTCAGGAGCCTTCCATTTGGTGTTCTTTCTAATATAATCCTTCGATATGGGATCAACACCAACCTAAGATTCCAAGTTTTGAAATTTAGATATATCATTTTCTACCCCCTTCTCAGTCCCATTGTAGTATTTGCTAATTGAAATATTTTCCCAAGTAGCAATATTTATTCTAAGGAAAACTCCCTTTTCATATCTATTAATACCTATAAATATCCTCTGGTTGCATTCCATTCATATACCCCATAAGAAATGAGCAAGGGAAAATTTACATAAACATGTGAGTCTATCACTTTTAAAGGGGGAGTACCATTAATGTTCCACAAAACCAAGGATTAAATGAGGCACCACCAATGAACAACCAAAGTCTTGAAGCATCAACTAGAGAAAATTTCTTGAGAAAGGACAAGGAATAAATATGTGCAAGACTAATTCATCGTCTACATTGCACAACGGACACATATTTGGGATACAAAATCGTTTCTTCATGAGATTGTCTATTGTTAATATTCTATATTGAAGGGCAAGTTAGAGGAAAATATCAACTTTTAAAGAGATGTATTTTAGCCACACTCTACCAATAGGAAACCCAAGAATAGACTCATCCTTAGATACCATATAGCCTAATCTAGTCGAGTAAACTCCAAAAGAAGAAGCGGCCTAAATGAGGGAGTCTTGATAGAGGCTTAAGGAAATGTGATAAGAGAGGAGTAAAATTTTCACTAATGATACATGACATTAGGTCTCCTTAGTTAAGGTAGAAAGGGAGATATCCTTTTATCTTCTTAGGGGTACTTCACCTTCAAGATAATCGTAAACCCTATTTTCAAATATATCCTTCAGGGGAACCAAAATTTGATTGCATTCTCTCAAAGCACAAAGGGGATTGTCTATAATACAAGTGTCTTCCCAAAACATAATGGAGTTACCATCCTCGATATTTCATTTTAAACCTTTCATTAGTATATATCTAGAGTTAGAAAGCCCATTCCATAAATAATAACCATTAAGAGGGTTTTCACATCTGAATAAGGGCATGGAATAATATAAGTACTTGGTGTTGATGAATTTGACCCAAGGATTTTTGCCTTATTTTATTATTCTCCATCCAAGCTTGGACAATAGACCAACCCTCCTTATCTCTTAGATCTGTACACTTATCCCAAGCCACAAGAGGGTGCCTCTGGTTATCCTTATTTCCTAAACACAAAAAATATCTCTATATTTTCTTCAATATCAAGGCCACTTTTACAAGAATTTTTAACATCAAAAGAAAATAAACTAGTAAATATTGAAGAGTGGATTTCAAGAGTTCCATTTTATCTGCCTAGGATAACAACACCCCCTTCCACCATGCTAACTTACATTGAAATATTTCTATCACAATATTCCAAAGCACATATTTAAATATTCCTTTAAATAGGGGTAAGACCAAATACATTGAGGGAAAATCAACAATATCACAATACAAAATTCTAGAGATTTTGACCTGTCTAAGGGTCAGAGTGTTAAAAAAGAACTTTTTTTTATTAAAATTGATGCATTGACCTAAATATTTCTCATAATATTATAGCAATTTATTTATATTAGTGGATTCTCTAACGAAAGCCTCCACAATAATAATTGTATCATCCATAAATTCATGATGAGTAATCAGTTCAACTGAAGTAGCTAGTCTAACCCCTTGAATTTGACCTTTCCTTCTAGCTAAATCCATGAGCCTACCAAGTGTCTCAGCCATTAAAATTAATAGGTAAGAGAATAAAGGGTCTCCCTATCTTAATTCCCTCTACATGGGAAATTATCTTGACTTTTGGCCATTTAATAACATCGAGAACATAGGGGAAGATATCCAAGAGACCTAGGTTCTCCAAACTGAACTAAAATTAAATATTTCTAAAACCTTGTCTATAAAGGCCCAAGACACCCTATCATAGGTATTTCTCATATCCAATTTTAATATCATACCTGTTGATCCTCTTTGGTCCATGGCGTGCAATGCTTCATGCATGGATATAAAGCCATATACAATTTGCCTCTTAGCCACAAAATCCCCTTGACTATGAGAAATTAACATGAGAAGAAGTATATTCAGTTTGTTAGCTAAGGCTTTGGTAAGAATTTTATATATGGTATTGCAAATATTGATCATTCTGAATTCCTTGAACATGTTGGATCCTTGATTTTTAGGTATTAGGACTAAAAAGTAGAGTTTCATTCCTTCAAAAAAGCATTCTGAGCTTGGAATTCTTGAAGAGTGTCCCCTATGTCCTATTGAACTATGCACCAACACACTTGGAAAAAACATGGGGGAAAACCATCAGGGCTTAGATATTTTTCCCTCTACATTCTTAACACCACTTTGATTTCATCATTAGTGAAGGGCTGGGTTAAGTACTCATTTAATCTAACAGAAAATAACTTGGGGATGTTTGAAAGAATGGAATGAGATGAATCATCATTTCTATCTAACCTAACGTTTAATAACTCACTAAAAAATTTAATGGATGAATCTTTAATTTTGTCCAATTTTCAAATCACCAAACCATCTTCTAGCTTTATCTCCCTAATTTTTTTTGAACTCTTGTGTTTGAGAGTGGATAAGTGGAAGAACCTAGTGTTACGGTCTCCCTCCCTTAGCCAAAGTGATTTAGACTTCTACCTCTAGAAAAACTCTTCCTTTTCTAGCACACTATGGTAATCACTGAGAAGATATTTTTCCTTGTCATCAAGTAGAATAGATCTCCCATGAGTTTGCATCGTCGACTACAATTCTTGGATCTACTCCCAAAGATTTTTTTTTTGCATGAAAATATTGTCAAGGACCTCTTTGTTCTATAGCCTCAGCTTCATTTTTAGAATTTTCAATTTTTTTTACCACGGTAAACATTTTGGTCCCTCTAACATCAGCACTCCACAATTCCTTCACTTTCTCATTCAATTGAGGGTGATGCATCCATATTAGTTCAAATATGAAAGGAAGGTTTTTTTATTTAGAGCCAAGAACCATATACAAACTCAAAGGGTTATGGTTGAAGGTAATATTAGGGAGGGAAGAAAGGATAGAGTTGTTGAACATATCAAACCACTTTGGAGAGGCCAAAAACCTGTTCAACCTTACCTATATAAGCCTTTCCCCAATTCTCCTATTTGTCCATGTATATTACTTCCCTTTAGATTAATATCAATCAGACTATTCTTTGAGATGAAATCTACAGGGTCTTCCATCCTAGCATTCAAACTCTGAGAGCTCCCTTTCTTATAACTAGGAAAAAGGGGAGAGTTAAAGTTCCTAACCAACACTCATGGGATGGTTAAGGGTTTATGTAGATCTATGAAACTCCTCCATAATGCCTTTCTTCATGTAACATAGTTGGGAGCATAAATATTAGTGATGATCCATCTAAAATCTAATTTTTCATAAAAAAACTGAAACATACCTATCTTATTGGTTGATGCAAGAACCTTCCACTCTAGCTAGATCCTAGAGAATCCAAACACCCCATGAAGCTCCATTGGCCACACTAGATGCATCTTTTGTCTTTCTCCACACAATATATTTGGTACTCAAAATATTATTTGAATCTATCTTCATATCCTAAAGAAGTAAAATATTAGGATTATTCAATTTTCTTAAGCTTTAAATAGCTCTCTGCTTACTAGGATAATTCATCCTATGAACATTCCAACATATAATATTCATTTGCTTTTAGGATTGTAGTTGCAAACTCAATTTATATTTAGGAATTTTTGAGTGCCATTGGCAATCTCCTTTGAAGTTTCATTAGCTCTTGCCTCAACTAGCAAAGGTCTCCCCACCTTGGTTTCACTGCCTAGGTCAACATTCTTCCTTGAATATTACATCTTCCTCATCAAAGGAGTTTTCTCTATATTGCCTACCTATATAGCTTTGCCCTTGGGATGAAGTGCTTTGCTCAGTCTCTGAAACACAAGCAACTCACCCTCTAAAAGGTCTTCTACCCTACTAGCTTGCTAAATCCCTTGGGATTATCTTCTTTGATGAAGTTTCTTATACTAAAAAAGAGTCAAACCTTAAAAATCCATCAATTCCTCTCTTGAATCATAGATGTATTCGATACCTAATCCATATTACCTTCCACTAGGTGCTCCTTTCTTTGGATAGCTAGCATATCCTCTACCTGACATCCCTCCTGAGTATTACTCTCTAAAATTAGATAGGAATCCAGTTTTTCCTTGATAGGCACATCCTTGGTATTTGTATCCACTTCCAACACTTTAGATTTATTCTTATGGGTATCACATCCAGATCTCTCCCTTTTATCCATTTGGGGTTTCTTGGACTTATGGTCTTGATCTTTTTATTGAGGATGAGAAGCCTTATTTTACATACTTTTATAGTCCCTCACTTCAAGGCAAGATTTCCCCAAATGGCCAAAATTATTGCATATGGAGCATGAAGTAGGAGGTTTTCATATTCAACCTTCTGGTCTTAAAACCTCAAATTTGAGATTAGCCTTATAGAGGATAAAAGTAGCTTTCTAGGTTAAAATTCACATAAAATATTGCATAAGTCAACCTAGTTCCTGCTTTGGTAGCCAAATCCACCGCTATAAGAGATCCAATGGCCCTAGTAATTATTGGAAAAAAGTTTATATCCTAAAAATCAAGCAACAAACCCATAAGCCTTACCCAAATAGGGGATGTATTCATGAATTCTTTGAAATGTTTAAAATAGATATCCCATTTCTTAAGTGCCATACCTCTTGTCCCATAAAACCACAACCCCTAAAGCATGACGTGCATAAGATCCTCTAGGTTATAGAAAGAAAACAATAGAAATCTATTTTGCATGAATACCACTTCAATAGTTTTTTGGATTTCCATTTTCTGACCACCCACTTCTTGATTGAATCCACATCCGGTCTAGGCCCAACAAATCTACCAACTAGGCTATTCTTATTTTCCTCAATCAGTCTCATGGTTAATTAACATGGGATGCACAAGCAGACTGTATGACTCTCTTCAATAGGAAAAATGGAAAATTTCTCCTATTGGGGGTCAGGTCCTAGATAACATTCTTTCAAGATCGATCTCTCATTGTAGGTTGGCTCCCCTGATTGGTCCCCCAATCACATGTATGGATTGTCCTTTTCCCATAAAAACAAAATTTGAAAAAACCCTTGGGTCAAACTGGCTATCCTACCACACACCAATAGGGTATGACTCTTTATCTGAGGTACCCATGCTAATCCTTAAATTCCTCATTTGTGCTATACTCCTAACAAGCTCCAAAATGGACAACTTGCTCCTCAAACCAATGCCCTCCTCCATTGCACTCCCGAATTAACAACCAAGCTTCAAACCCTTCAAAGTCATTGTTGTCTAACTCAGGTGTGGATTTTGATATGGATTCCTTTCCTAGCTTCAAACCCTTCAAAGTTGCCCCTACCTAAATCAAATCTTGATTTTGATACAAATTTCTTACCAAGCTTTAAACCCTTCAAAACCGTTGCTACTTGACTAAGTTGTGGATTTTTATACGGATTTCTTACCAAGCGTTAAACTCTTCAAATTCGTCATCATATGACTTAGTTGTGGATTTTGATACAAATTCCTTACCAAGATTCAAACCCTTCAAAGTTGTCATCACCTGATTCAGTTGTTGATTTTGATACTAATTCCTTACCAAGCTTCAAACCCTTCAAAGCCTTCATCACCTGATTCAGCTCTGGATTTTGATACAAATTCCTTACCAAGCTTCAAACCCTTCAAATATGTCATTGTCTGACTGAGTTGTGGATTTTGATATGAATCCCTTACTAAGCTTCAAACCTTCAAAGTTGTCGTTGTCTGACTTAGCTGTCGATTTTGATATGGATTCCTTACCAAGCTTCAAACTCTTCAAAGTTGTCGTCGCTGACTTAGCTATGGATTTTGATACGGATTCCTTACCAAGCTTCAAACCCTTCAAAGCCGCGACTGCCTGACTCGGTTATGGATTTTGATACAGATTCCTTACCAAGCTTCAAACCCTTCAAAGTCGTCATCGCCTGACTCTGCTATAGATTTTGATACAAATTCCTTACCAAACTTCAAACCCTTCAAAGCCATCTTCACGTAACATTCTTTACCAAGCTTCAAACCCTTCAAAACCATCCTCACGTGACTTCCGTGTAAATTTTAATACAGATTCCTTACCAAACTATAAACCCTTCAAAGTTGCAGCCTAACTCAACTGTATTTATCAACTTTTAGCTTTGTTATCTTAATTTATTTTTCTGAGTTTTATGGATTCTTCTGATTTTATTTTCAGTTTTCTATTGATGTAATCTGACGCCGACTACAGCAATACAGGCTGTCGACATCCTCTATTACCCTAAAGTGAACTATTTTTATTAAAACATAAAATAAAAATAAAATACATATTTAAAATAAAATTATCCCATAAACAAATAATTAATTAACTATATATATATATATAAAACATAGCTCATACACTGTTAAGAGTTAATTTAAAATCTCACAACCCTTACAATTTGCATATAAATATATGTGACTTAATAAGAAGAGGAGAACCTTTGACATATTTCTCTTTATCTTGCCAACCACGAACAGTGGGTAATCATCTCCTTCCTCGATGCAGGGTCGTATGTGAATCACCTTCGCGTGGTAAGCAGTACGGAATGGTTGAGGAAGGGAATAATGTGGCCTTGAGCAGTGAATGACAGCATCACTATGTGATGCTTTCCAGAATTCTTATTATGAGCCGCAATGTTTTTAAGGGAAGAAACACGGAATTGCGAGGAGTGAACCAGCTTACAAGGGGATGGACGACCTGGGCAACATCAATCTGTGATATTTATAGCAACCCTTTCCTTCTTCCACCTGCACCATGAGTGATTCGTATTATTGGATTTTTGGTTCTGGGTAAACGTTAGTGTACACCTTTCACCAACTTTCCTGCATGCTTCAGAACGTTCCTACATACAAAATCATAGATTTCCACCTGATTTAGTTCGAGAAGAAATTTACCAGCAGAGAGGTCAATTGGACTTTAAAAGTGTTTCGCAATCCTTTCTTCCATATGTTAATGTTTTGAATTAAGACCGTGAGTCTTGCGAGCAGATTCTGTTCGACTGTGCTGTAACATGTCCGATACATTGATTTTGCATGATTGAACGAGAAACCAATTTTATAGTGTGTGCACACTTTTTCATGGCAATCTTTCAAAACGTCTCGAAAAATTCTAACCATAGAGAATCTTTGTTTTATACAACATTTACATATTGAAATTAAACTTTTTATGTAATAATATTTATATTGTAATTAATAATTTATAGCATAATCATAAAATATAAGAATGATTCATATATGCTATTGAAACCAATGAAGCTAAATTATTATTTATTAAATTGCAACCAGTTTCCTTTTTGAAAGCCAATGTCTTACAAATTAAGTTTATATATTTTTTGGTGTGTAACTTTCATTTTAAAATTTTAAAAAAGTTACAATGATATGGATATTTTATACTATTATAAAAAATAAACAAGTATTAAAAGAGTGCTAATGTGCATAACTCCCATAATCATTGTAAATAGAAAAACATATTGAGAGAAAAAGCAATAGAGAGCAAGGCTAAACACACCATGGTCCAATCAAAACAATTACAAAAAAACACTCACAATAATTCCCTTCAAAGGTCATCTTGCAACCATTACTCAGTAACCAGAATGAAAGTCAGCTACCATGTAGTAACAATGACAATAACCCATCAATGCAGCTCCACCCACTAGACTTAAGAGCCTATAAAGAAACTCATTCATTGTCGGATCACTTTTGCACCACACCAAGTAGCCATCACAAGCAACGTTGATTTAATTTGAAGTCCCCATGACACACCCATCACCAAGTAAATTCATTCTTAGATGTTGACATAAGTCATCTCCCAAACAAAAATGTCATCCCTAAAAGAAAATAAAAATCTGACCCACCACCTCTATCGTTGGGAGTTGAAGTATTCAGAGAACCATGGCTCGAAGCAACATGGTGGTGGCCCACACTATTAACCCTAAGCTAGGAAAAAGTAAAATAGACCTTAGCAATAGTGGGGTAGAGAGCAATATTATAAAAACCATGGTCCAATCAAAATAGGGATGTGATAATTGTAAAAAACACCCACAATGACATCCCCTACAAGACATCTCACAGGCCTTATTAAGAACACTAGGTCTCTTTCCAACTGTTGCTCAAAAAATTGGCAATGACCCATCAATGCAACTCCACCCATCGAACTCAAGATCCTATAGATAAATTCATGCATCACTGGATCACCACTGTACCATGTCAATCAACCATCACACACAACTTAACTAAAGAGCATGAAAATTTATTTGGGCCACACCAAAAAAATTTATCCCCTAGATGTTGACATAAGCCACCTACCACTTGGACCTGAACTTTATCCAAAAAAAATATCACCCATAAAAGAAAATAAGAAAATTGAACCACCACAACTTCTCATTGTAGTCATGAGTTGAAGTATTTAGAAAACCATAGTGAATGTTTCACACTACTAACCCTTCCTGCATGGATATTACTTAAACCCTAATAGAGCTCTCTCAAATAAATTTTTGTCATATGAGTTTATAATATTTTATGTTTTTATGAATCAATTTAATTTAGACACATCAAGTATTAGTTAAATTAAATTTTAATTTTAATTTCTTGAAATCTAAAAATGTTAATTTCTTGAAAAAAAATGTTTCCATAATACCTATCAAATATGATAAATGGTCCCATAGCAAAGTCCAGTTGGGTATCCTGAATCTAGAAGGTATTTGTAGTTTGCCCACCCCCAATCCTAGAGATCTTGTCAAATGGTAGCATCTTCATCAGGGTTGGATAAAATTAAACTTTGATGGGGTAGTTAAGGGCAACCCAGGCATTGCAAGGTTATTCTTTTGGCCTTTGTTGACTTCTTAGGTGTTCAATCCAATTTTTTGTTGAAGCTTGGGTGCTTTATCAAGGGGTCATGCTCCTTGAAAAGCTAAATGCAAACAAGGATGTGGTAAAAGGTGACTCTCTTTCTGCCATTTATATTGCTACAGGAAATCATCCCTCCACTGGTCCATTACAAATTTAATAAAAAATATTTATCGTTGCATTGAGAATTTGGAAGGTGTTGAATTCAAGTACACCTTTAGAGAAGGAAATAAGGAAGTTGACCTATTGGTCAACCAAGGGGTCAATCAAAATGCTCTTCAAATCTAGATGAAGAATTTTCCTACCATTTTAACTTAGTGTAATCTGGTTTTTGATCTCTTTTAGTCCTTGGTTGATAAGGTTATGCTTTTTGTTGAAGGCCTTTTCTTCCTTCTGCCTATTTATGGCTTTTTTGTTGTATCCCCTTGTACCTTGAGGTTGTTCTCCTCTTTATTCTTTTATTGTTTTTATTTCTATTATGTCTCTCGTTTTAAAAGGTTAAGAATTCTTTCAAAATCCTATGTGTTCCTACCTAATAAAAAATGTCCATTAATTTTATGATAAACTTTTAAAATTTTATAAAAAATATTTTTTTGTTATTTTAATTTTTTAACTTACCATTATCATGTCTAAAAATTAGTTCACTTCTAAAAAAATATAAAATTATCATATAGGTTTCTTCTAAAAATATATAAAATTTAGGTTCGAGGTGTAGACCAATTGGTTCGACCAAACCTTGTAAGGGGGTGGAGGTCCAAGGTTCAAATCTCGGGCCTTGCTAGACTAAATGCTTGTCCTTTTCCTAGTGCTTTTAGTGGTGTAAAAAGGTTTAAAATTATTGTGGCATGGTGGTTATAGGGGCAGAATGCACGAAGATCTGTGTGGAGGTTTCCAGGGCGGACAACGCAAAATATTGTGGAGGCCATAAAATCTAAACATTTTTTCTGGATTCGTGGCGGCTACCGAATCCACCGTGTAAATTAAAAATATATATATATATATAATAAAAAATAAAAATATATATAATTTAATTTGTTAAATTTAAATGTTTAAATTAATAAATAAATGAAATTTAAAATTCTACCTAAGAGCATATAATTGGGATGTTTCCTAAGTATGTTTTTCAAATTTTATTTTTTTTATAAACAAACTACTTTATTTTCTTTTAATTATATTGCAGTAACACCTTTAAACCATTTTTTTTTTATAATACTTTGTTTTATTTTTCTTTTAAAAAATTATGCATTAACATTAATGTAATATAAAGATATTGAAACTTATATAAGTTTAAAATTTTATTTTAGTATTTAAATATAATATTTTAAAAAGCTATAATATTTTATTTAAATAATTTTTTTAAATATCATTTTAAATTGGTGTATATTATCATTAAGTATATATAATTTACATTAAAAAATCCTTGTTTTACATATTCTCATATATTTTATCATTGAATATATATAATGACAAATGAATTTCATCTATATAGCATTAAATTATAAATTATTTAAATAAATCACTTACTCTCTTTTTTTTTTTTTTTTAAACACCACTTTGAGGGTGCTACTTTTGCGTAAGGGGTATCTATTCCATAAAAATATGACCAATACTTTCACTTGGATTACCCCTTTAGAAACACTCAAAGAGCATGCCTAAAACAACAAAAATACAAATGGCAAATAACAACAAAAAAACTAAAAAAATAACAAAAACACAAAAAAAAAAAAAAAACGAAACAAAAATAAAATACAACAAAAACAACACTAAAATACAAAAACACAAAAAAAAAAAAAAACACAACACAAAAATATACACACCAAAAAAAAGAAAGAAAAAACATATTACATCTATGGCCAAACCAAACCAAGAGGCCTAATAGGAAAAGAAACATAAGAAAGATATTTCTAAGCTGGTAATAGAAAACCCTGACTCAACCAAAGATAAACTAATACAAAGAAAAAAGAAATAGGGTAATTTTATAATTTGAATTATCTACAAAAATTATAGAAAGAAGAGCATTCTTGATTTACAAAGCCCACCAATATTTTCATCTCTTATTTGCATTTTCCCTCTATATTTTCATCCAATAGCCTATTGAATCCAACTTTTCCTCTTATTTTTGAATTTAAACCACATTTTTTTCCTTCCTGCCTTTTGGTTTGTATCCAACTTCATTTTTTACTGGAGATTTGACTAACTCTTGATTGCTCTAGATTTAAATCTATTTTTATTGATTGAGAATATAGGACTAAAGCTTGATTCATTGATCCCTAGGATCCTCCTTGAGAACTAAAGCTTTTTTTGACCTTCTCCATTTTGTATTTTTGTTGGTAATTTTTTCCTTGTTGAGAACAAATGTCAAAATTATTGTTAACCAAACCAGTGGCTTTCTTTAAAGAGTCTTTGACTCTTTTTGGGTAGGGAATTTGAGCTATCTGAAAATTGAGTTTACAAAATATTTGTCTCCATAGAATCATCCACATCCTCTAAATCATCTTCCACTACATGTTTTTAAATCCTACTATCTGAAGAGGTTGACTTATTTGGAGGCTTCATTTTCTTAGTAACATGTTTTTTTAGGAACTTGAAATTCCTCCTGACCTTGATTCTGCTTTGTTTGCTCCAAGACTACATATTTGTAATATTTTACTAAGCGACTATATTCATGACATACCTAACACGTAAAGGGAATGTTTTTATAATAAACTTCTTACTCCTAAGTTTCTTCCCCAAATTTTAAAGTGATTTTTTTGTATGGGGTTATTAAATTCTATGAGCACACAAACCCGGGCATAAATGAAATACTCAAACTGCATTGTCCTATCTGATGTCATCATGTAGGTGCCCAAAGTGTTTCCAATTGTTGATAAGACTATAGGATTCTAAAATTTAGCTAGTAAACCAAAAATTTTGACCCAGACTGGTCCTACCAAAGGTATTTGCTCTTTAACCTTAAATAAAGCATGTTAGAGTTTCATTAACAAACCAACTCCACCAAAAAACCAAGGACCACCATAGAAAATTTGTTTTCTATACTCCTCATTAGAAAATAACACAAAAACATACCCATTAGGATAATTTGAGATACTAAACTCACCTAGAGTTTGTCATTTCTTCAAAGCCCAACTTTTAGAAATAGGAAAGGATGGTCAATAGTCCATGAATCAACAGATCAACCCTCATTGCTCCATTGTAGTAATTTTATCTTGAATGTTAGATCATTGTAGATTAACAACTAGAGATCCATTTGTCGCTCGCATGCAACCAAAGCATAGTTTTCTAGGATCAATCCTTGTAATACAAAGATGTTGATGCAAAAAACCCTGTCAGCCAGTTGGAATTATTGAAGGTTGAACATCCCTTACAACATATTTGAAATTTATTTTATCCATAGTTCCACCTGGTCCTTTCTTTACATCTTTCCTCCTTCTGCAACTCTTGCTCTTCAAACCCTTCTGCGGTTCTTGCTCTTCAAACCCTAACTTTTTTTCATTGCTAGGTTTTATTAAATTAGTCACCCATTGTTAGTCTTTACTTTAAGCAAGCAATAATTTTTTAAAATTAATCACTTACATATAGGACAAAGCTATTTTTTTTTAAATCAATCACTTACATATAGGAAAAAGCTAGATGAATTTAAGAGAATGTCTTACTTCAAATTCCAATCACTTTTTAAAGTTATCACAATTTTCCAAACATAGTTAACATACCTAAATTGTTCATCATTTCTAATTTTTAAAGTTCACTCAGGCCAAGGTACCTTTTCAGTTCCCAGCTCAAATAGACCTTTGTTTTGTTGCATCTTGGCTTAAAGACCTGTTGGTTTTGTTTAGCCTTAAATGTAATATGTTTCTTCCTTCATTTATTTCTTCTATGTGTGTGTTTGATGTTATTTTTGTTGTGTTTTGTTATTTTTTTTGTGTTTTTTTTTGTTTTTTTATGTCTTGCATTTTTGTGTTGTTTTTGTTTTTTTTTTGTCTAATTATTTTTTTTTGTGTTTTTGTATTTTTGTTATTTTTTTTGTGTTTTGTGTGTGCTTTTGATTTGTTGTTATTTTTAGTTTGTGTTTTTTATTTTTTTAGGCATGCTCTTTGAGTGTGTCGAAGAGGACAGACTAGGTGCGAGCCTTGGGCATCTTTTGGTGGAATAGATACCCCTACCTCCTTAGATCTTACCCAAAAGTAGTACCCTGAAAGGGGTATTTTCTATAAAAAAATATATATCCAAGGTACCCTTCAAATTAGTGTAATGAGATATAAGGCATTTAGATGCTCAATGATCAATAAAGGGAGATATTGGTTCTAGTAGGTATGGTTGCACTATGTGCTCACCTCTACAATCATTTTAATATAAGATATTTAAAGGTAAATAAGTTGCATTTTAAGGTGATAATACATAAAGATTATTAAATTTAACCATTATTTTAAATTTATAAATTATAATTCTATTTGAATTTTCTCTTAACATTTGAAAAACAATTAAGTTCTTGAATTTTTAATGGATGAAAAATAACATTCTTTTGAGATTGATTTATAGTAAATTTAATAAACCACACATATTTATGAATATGTATTTCAATTAGATAATGGTATTTTCCTTATATGATCTATAATTTAAACTACTAGCTACATCTAATGGTGCAGAGAAAATTAAATTTTCTAATGTTAAGGTTGTTTATTGAGTATGTTTGTATTACAAGAAGTATATTATATTAAAATTAGTATCCTAAATATATAATAATTTTAAATTGAAAATTAGTTAATAAAATAATGATTTTTTTTTAATTTTATGTTCTTTATTCTATCATCTAAAATAAATTAAGACATACATTAAAGAACATTTTATGGTTAATTTAAACTATTTTCCTCTTTGTGTCATATCTCTGTTGGAATATATTATATTATTTGGTACATGCTAATGTACCACCTTGGGTACATCTTTAGATTAGGAGTGTGTTTTAGATTAGGGTTTGAGTATTTACTTTATGCAATGTAATAAATGCACAAGTATTGTTAGAATGTGAAAATACTTGATAATGTAAACATGCATGTTGTCCATGTATACATGAGTCAATAGACTAGTAATATGAAGATTCATAGGTAGGTGGAAGGCCAAGAGTCACGTATCATTATATATAGGCTTTTGATAGAGAGGAAAATTAAGGGTGAAGGTAGATAGCATAGTAGATGATATGCTAGATACAATGTAGAGCATGTAAGGAATATGGAGAGTTTGAGACCTCCATTTTTATCGTTATACTATTTTTGTGAGATTTCATTAATGGTATATTTATGAGTAATTATAGAAGTTATTATGCATTTTACATGGTTAGATTTTTCTATTACACTCATTTTATATCTTGTGGTTGATTTCTCATTAAGTATCTAGCATCAAAAGCTAACAGTGGTATCAAAGCACAAGGGATATTGATAAGCAAATATGGAGAGCCACTAGAGAGATTTATAGGAGATAGGGAGATTTTATTTTTAGAATTTTTAAAGTTATTTTTTGTCTAGATTATTTTCATAAGGTTGCAGGAAAACTCATAAATACTAGGATTCAACATAAATCTCTTTCCACTAGATTGAAGGATAACTAGTGAAGTTTATTGATTTTTAGAGATATAGATATTTATATGAATTTGGTTGATGTTGTGTAAGTTTTTTCTATTGCTTAAAATTAGTTCTCAGAATTTGAGAAGCTTCCTAAAATGAATAGAGAATAATTTCATTTTCGATTGCTTGAAATTCTATGTGCTTTCCTCGTGTAGGGATTAGTTCTTTATTGTAGCAAAATAGTAGACATTGAATATTAAGGAGGTCCAGGGAAAAGTCCCCATTGAATATTGAAAGTAGAATATTGGGGAGATCCACGAAGGAGGTTCCCATAGAAGATTGAAGGCTACAAATTATAGATTAAAGAAATAATAAAGCAACTCTATTGACGATTGAGAAGAGACCAAGAGAAACTATATTGAAAATTGGATAATGAGGAGATCCAAGAGAAGAGATATCATTGATGAAATACTAAATTTGAAATATAGAATATTAGAGAAATAATATAGAGAAGGACTAAATAAAAGGTCCAATTGAAGAGTTGCAGAATTTGAAGACCCAAGAGAAGAGGTATCAAACAAATTTGGCAGGAGAAATAAGAAGGCTAAAAATCCTTATTTAAAATATGAATAAGTGGCCATTGGAGGAAAGTTGAAGAAATCTCAATGTATAAGATATCAAGGAGTAGATCCTAAAATGAATAATTTGGGACAATTGTCACCATCCAACAAAAATCTCAAAAGAAAAAAGGATTTTGCAAGAAGTTTGTCAAATTTTGGAAAGGAATCTTGAAGATCTCAACACATATAGATTCTTGAGGAAGAGGCTAGCAAACAAGCCAAATTTGAATTCAAAATTTGATAAGATCTAAGGATGAGAAAGAAGATAGAAAAGGCCATCAATTTAAGAAATTTGAAGATTACCATTATAGAGAAGAATATTATTGATTATCGTAGCAGAATTTGAAGAGACATAGGACAAAAAATTCAAGGTGACATATAGCTGCGATTTGGAGAAGATTTGGGCAGGTTTTGAAGTGTCCTTGAATAGCCAATTGAAGAAAGACTTGATAGAAAAATAAGGTAACAATTTAAAGAGATTTAAGTTGTAAATTTGAGCAGCATTAAGATAAGATATTAAAGCTGCATTTTGGAGAATTTCAAGATAGATTTGAACAGCAAAATAAAGGAGAAATTGGCTGCATTTGAAACTGCAAAATTTTTAGAGTTTTGGACAACAAGATGGCAGCATAAGAAGGATAAAATATAGTTGTGTTTTTGATAAATTAGGGGTAGCTTTGTGAGAATCATTGGATAGTATTTGGTCAAATAAATGTGCTTAAATTTTAGAAGTTGAAGGTAGCATATTGGATAGCATTACAGCTACCAACTTATACATTCTTAGAGAACATAGTTGAAGGAGAAAAAGGTAACAAATAGAGCTATAAAATTGAAAATTTTAGAGCAACAAAGGAGAAGGAATTATAGTTTCAACATTAATAAGTTTGAGGAAACAATTGAATATAAAGGAGAGTTGCAAATTCTACAAATTTGGGGTAGCAAAGAGGTGAATCAAATCACCAAGAAGATTAGCTATAAAAGAGACCAAAAGGTATGCCACATTGGTGCTATAAAAATCTATTTTATAAGCATTAAAATCAGTTTATTTTAAAGTTATAAGAGCACCATATTAGAGATATTACAATTTGCAAAAGAAAGAGTCTTCAAATACAATGAATGAGGCAATATTATTATCTAAGGAAAGGTCAAATAAGTGTTTAAAGACAACATGCTCAAGATGTCTAAAGACACCAAGTAAAGACACCAAAAATTAAATAATGTAATGCTCACTTTGGATTAAAATATGCAACAAAATAAGTTAGAGGACAAATCTAAAGCAAGGATTAAGGTGCAAGTTTCTTAGGAGATAAATAAATTAAAAAGGAAAGGTTTTTACTCAAGTTAAGAAGCTGGGATATATGGTCTAACATTGAAAAGCTATCAAGTAAAGGGTTAGAAATACCACCAAGAAAGAGATAATGGTGTGCCACCAAAGGAGGAGCCACCACCATAGAAGAGGAGCAACCATTAATGAATAAGAGCCACCACCAAGCGTTAGAAATATTTAAGCGCCAACAAGCATTGGAGAGTTACAAAATACGTTGGAGGAAAGAAGAGTTGAAAGTTACAACTATCAAGTATATTGGGAGCGTTAAGGAAGGGCAAACAAGTTTGAGCACTAAATAAAGCTAAGACATTACAGAATAACATGCAAGTATTGAGGGGAGTGTAGCTACCATTTATCACTTTATTTGAGAATGTGAAATAAATAAGATGTGATATGGCATAGAGGAAAATAAAGTTCCAAAAAGTCATTTAGGGAAATAAAATACTTCAAATCAGATATGAGCTCTCTTTGAGGAAGTAAGACACTTGAAAAAGGTAACACCAATATTGTCATAACAACACTTAACTGGGGCAGGAGTAACGTAGTAGGAAAAAATACCTAAAAGAAGACATTGAGTGTCATGTGCCACATGAGAAGAAGAATATTGATAGGTTGGAGGATCCCAAATCATATTCAGTGCACATATTAAACATATTCAATGATCATAGAATTCAAAATAGGCACTAAGAGGACAGGTAAAGTCTAGAAGAGAGCATCATATACAAAGAAGTGCATTAAATGTCATGAAAATATGTTGCCAAACATTGAAGACTGAAAAGTAGACAATGCCAAAAATAGCATGAAAGTTAGTCTCAAGTCAAGTAGATCGAATACGTAGCACCCACTTACAAGAAGGTACAAAGTATTTAAATCAATTTGCATTTCATAAAATCCAATAAATAAGGTATATAAATACTAAGGTTAAGCTTAGTTAATTTATTATGCTTAATATTAATTAATTGAATGGAGATATAAGGAATTAAATTGGTAAACTATAACCTTAGATGATTTATTAGATTATTTGAAAAAAAATTGAAAAAAGGAGGATTTAAGTTGAAAGCTTTTTGAAATTACTTTATTTGAAATTAAAGCATATAAATATTTGCAAAAAAACTAACTTGGAGGAATAAGGTTTTCTACATCAAAATTGAAATATTGAATGCCAAAAATATTTGTCTTTCTCAATTTCTAAATAGGGAGTTATAAGAAACTCATCACTAACATTAAATTCTTGAAATTTAGAAACAATATTATTGAAAATTTAAATACATAGGAAACAGAACATAGAGTTGTTAGAAATTTGAAAAACTACATTGGAATTAGTCTCTTATTCAAATTGAAGGGACATCAGGAATCCAAATTGAAAATTCTTGAAGATAGAAAATTTTATCAATTGAAAGTGCATCAAAATTACCTTTAGCTTTCTATTCATAAACAGGGAGAATTAAAGTACTTGTCTTGAAGTTGAACATTAGGGAGATACAAGGTATTCAACTCAAAGAAAAACTTAGAAAGCTAAGAATTTTACCAAATCTATTTTATTCAAAATGCTAAGGAGCTAAAAGGAATTCTATCTAGATATTTGATCCTACAAAACATAAGAATTGAAAAGACCTTATCAAATTTGATCACTCACTCAAAAATAGGGATATATAAGGTGGTCTAAAATTATCATTATGGCAACAAATAAATTCATTCTTTCAAAATCCCAACTTCTTAAAGGGCCTAATTATACTTCATGAAAAAAAAGTGAGGTCAATATTGATAGTTGAAAATATTTAGGATATTGTTAAAGGATAAAAAACTAAACCTACTACAGATGTTGGAGATATTCAAAAGTATGAAGAAGATGAAGCAAAAGCACTTATGATAATAAATTTTGCAATAACAGATAAAATACAACCATATATTAGCTCAGAACACTTATACAGAAGCTTGGAAAACTTTAGCCAAGATATTTGGAGGAAGCAATAAAGCCACTATCTTGAATCTTCAAACTCAATTGCATTCTCTAAAAGTTAATAGTGGTGAGAGTATATAACTATTTCTAAGAAAATTAGCATATATAAAAGGAAAATTGTTAATCTTAGGATAAAATACAGAAGAGAATTTTCTTATCCAAGTAATCTTGAGAGCACTTCCATAAAACGACAAGTATTTAGTCACATATTTACAAATTCTAAGTAAAGATACATCATTTGATGAGTTAGTCAATATACTACAAGAATATGAGGTAGAAAATTCAATGAAATATGAAATGACTAATAATGCCTTAGTCACAAAATATAATCCACAAGAAAATATTTATTTATTCTCAAAGGGTAGATCAAAATGGAATAATAGATATTGTCAAGTATGCATAAAGAAAGGACATAGTACCAATTATTGTAGATTCAGTCCAATAAATCAATATCAAGGAAATAAAATAAATTTTGGAAGCCAATCAAATAGGGTATTCCAACCAAGATAATATCAAAATAAATATAATTTGCATCAGCTACAATTTTAGCATCTATATACTTCTCATAATAAATACAATCATCCCTAACTATAATATAGAGAATAAAAAGAAATATAATATAGAGAATAAAAAGAAAAAGGAAACTTAGTTCAAGAGATTCAATAAATTCAGGAACTAGAAGAACCTATAGATGAACATGAAGTTAAATATATTTCAGCAAAAATAGTATTTTATGAAGATACTAATTATTTAATTGATCAGGATATAGACCTAACCAAAATGAAGAAAGAAAAAAAGAAGAGCTCAAGTTACAAAACCAAGATGAAGACCATATTGAAGACTAAAGTCTTTAATAATAAAATAATGTAATACAGGGGGGTGTTGGAATATATTATATTATTTGGTGGATGTTGATGTACCACCTTGGGTACATATTTAGATTAAAAGTGTGTCTTATATTAGGGTTTGAGTATTTACTTTTTACAATGTAATAAATGCACAAGTATTATTAGAATGTGCAAAGTACATGATAATATAAATGTGCATGTTGTCCATGTGTACATGAGTCCATATACTAGGAATATGAAGAGTCATAGGTAGGTAGAAGACCAAGAGTCACATCTCATTATATATAGGCCTTTCATATAGAGTAAAAGTAAGAGTGAAGGTAGATAGCATAGTAGATGATATGCTAGATACAATGTAGAGCAAGTAAGGAATATGAAGAGTTTGAGACCTCTAGTTTTATCATTATACTATTTTATTGAGCCTTATTAATGGAATATTTATGATAAATTACAAAAGTTTCTTATGATTTTTACATGCTTAGTATATTGTCATTATCATATATTTAATATTGCATGCTCATTTTATATCTTATGGTTGATTTCTCATTAAGTATCTAGCATCAAAAGCTAACAATATCATATCTTGATAAATTATTTTGTATAGAGTATATATCTTTACTTGTAACTACGAAATATTTAAGAAAGTTAATTTTTCTCTTAATATTATAGTACAATTATAAACCTCCATTCCAAAAATAAAAATTAGTATAAAAACATGACTTAAGCGTTATGAAGCTTTGCAATGGGTTTTCTATTTTTCATTAAGCATCTAAAAATTATAGGAAATTTAAAGTGTAAAATCATTTTAAATTTTTTAACCCCTTGACAAGAAAGAAAACTATAATAATTATAATTTACATACTATTTTGTATAAAAAAATTAAACCCTCTAAGAAGACATAATTATTTTCTTCCCCAAAAATAAAATCATGAATATTTTTTAAAAGGCATAATGCTTTACAAAATAAAAATAAAAAATAAAATAATTGATTTGCTACAATTTAAAAAAATTATTGGATTGAGACCAATAGTCCCACTTATAAAAAATCTCATTAAATATTTTTGTATTTTCATGCTAAATATTCCAAGTCTTGTTTGGAACGACAGAACACATATATTGTCAATATGGAAATAAAAAAACAAAATAATCAAACTAATATAATTTAAACATTTTAATTGGGTTGAACCATATAGCCCCAGTTTTTAAACTTATTCTTAAAGCTTTTGGGTTTTTCAAGCTAATGATGCCATATATTTTGTAGAATAATGGGCCACATCCACCATTGATTTAAATTATATATTATATAAAATGATACCAATATTCTTTGTAAAAGTTTACAATCGATAATCCATGAAAAAAACATTGTCAAACCTCTAGAAAGGGATATATAACTTTTACAAAATCGATCATACCAAAAATCTAAAAATTGAGCCTCTGGAGACTCAACATTCTAAGGTGCTCTCTTATCTAGGTTTCATAATTCTTATAATTATTCTACTTTCACTTACTCATGAAAACTAGTGATGTAGTCATATATGAAATTTTGAACATGATGCTTGTGGTAGAACCTCTAATAGGGGCTCAAATTAAAAAAATCAAATATGACACTTTGGAGTTGGAATTTTTCAATCCACAAAATACAAATAAGTGGTGCATAGATATTTGGTATGCCAAATTCCTATAATAGAGTGCCATACGGGTGGCCAATACACTCATTATGAAATTTCTCCATTATTTAAATCAAATAAAATATAGGAATCTTATGCTCTATCATGTAGGATTTGACTTTTGGTCTACCAAATACATAACCAATGCTTCATCCATGTTGATAATGGATAATGATAATTTGATTATGATAAGCACATACAACTCCTATATTATTTTTCATAGTTTAGGGAGGGTGAATTATCCTTTTGCAAGAGCTATTAGGATCTTATCATAGGGCTTTTTAATCTCCATATGGTTTAGATCCATTCAAACATGATGGTGACAAATAGTACAGTTACATATTAGGAATACTTGTATTTGCATGACAAAACATAAAGGTTTGCCTCTCTCATGAGAGATAATGTTGAATATGATTTTAGGGTTATCATGAGTGACTTATAATTTATCCATCATATATTTTGAGGGAAGTGGAAATTGAGTTGAAAATGAAAATCCAAAACATAAATAACATAGTAATATTCATAATTATATTTTTAGAAAGTGATATTACATGGCCAAAATAATCTAACATAATCTAAAGTATTATTCATCATTTCCACCATCTCAATTAATAAGGAAATTATTATAAATTGAAACTAGCAAAACCTTCACAAGCATTTGATACCATTGAAAGCTTCATATTCTAATGATTTTACACCATATCAAACATTTTAAATGTAGGTTATTATAAGATATTAAGAAATATCAATCCAATTATAAGTTTTCCAAAATTGTGTGTATGCGTGAGCATGTGTGTGTGCATACACATGTGCATGCATGAGTACATGTGATTAACTGCTACAAATTCTTCTAATTCATAGATAGATATTGAAGAAATATCTCTCATTCATAAGATATCTTCCATGATATGCAACATTATGACTTAAGTAACTTATTAAATATTGGAATTAAAAAATAAAATAGAAATCCAATTATAGTAATGGCTAGGTGTGAATGGGATTGGTCTTAAAAATCCAGTTATCACTTATCGCATTCCCTATGAGACTTAATTTATTTTTTATTGATCATTTGGTCAAGGTTCCACATTTTGATTATTCAGAACATTATTGACTTGTGAATTTATTAAGTATTGAATCCCTTTGTTCTAATATTGGTAAAATAATTTAGTTCTCAAGACAAATTCCATGAGCAACATGGATTAATCATTCCCATAATGGAATAATAAAAGCCATGTAGCCTATCCAATTAAAAATCAGGTTGCTTCTAGTGCAAAAAAATAAATATCACACTTTTAGCAATGCAAATGAGAAAGTATACTATAAGAACCTAATGGATTTTGATAGTCTAATAATACTTCATGACGACCACCAAAAATACCATATGGTTCATCTACTATTGGTCTTATAGAGGAAATACATAACTTTAGTAAAAAAAGCTATTGAATGGTAGTCATAGTTTCTAAACATTTGCAACTAGTCCATTTTTAAAAGCATTTTGAGAGGTGATGGATCCTTAATCTCTTTATTTATAAATATTTAGCATAATATAATGTCTTAATGAGGAAATCCATGATTTCAATCTATATTTTGATAATATTTTAAGCAAAATTTCAGCAATCATTACACCAAATGAAGTACAATCCATTGACTATGGTAGCTTTAGAGACGCACTTAGAGTTGATTAATGCCTAAAAAAATTAGATGTATCTCTAGTATCTTATAATGAATAGTTAAGACTGAATAAATGCTCAAGCTAACTAGAATATGGTCATTTAGTTTAGTGGTATTGATAGAGCGTCAAGGAATTAGATTTTCATTAGTTCAATCATTATATTTTTCTTCCTTAGTCCAATAATAGCAATTTACCTACACACCCACTCTATACAAATTTTTTCAACATTTGTATCGTTGTAGAAGAATCCAATGAAAATATATAAGAACAACATATATTTAGAGGAAGGAGCTATGGATCATGTTTTTCATGACAAATATAGGTAAAACAAATATGGAAGAAGACTAGAATATGATATAGATGTTAGGTATTACATTGAATCAATAATAGTCATATCAAAACCATGTTTTGAGATGATGAGGAACTAGTCATTTGTACACTAGTTTTCCCCATGGATGATTAGGATTTTATTATCCTACCTCAGAACAACAAAAGTAACCTTAGAACTAGAAGATATATCTTATTTATTGCTAAGACTTTTTCAACAATCATATAAATTTCAAAGGAACAATAGAACAACATATGTAAAAAATAACATGAGGATTCGCTAAATGTAAAGCACAAACTTCATGACTACAATATGTAATTAGCTTATAAGATACTAAAGTAGAATGATATGGTTTTATCATACAAAGAACAAGAAACTAGATCTTCTCCATAGAAATAATGCATAATACATCTTAAGGATCATCATAATGACAAGATTTCAAATTGTAAAACAAATACCTACAAGCTTGCAAAGGGTCATTTCCCTACAATATAAGAAAAAAGACTCTAATAAAACTAATTTTTCTAAAATTTAAAGAATAAATAATAATTGTTAAATTGGGATTAATCTAAGGGTCTTATTTTCATAACACATTATAAGCCAAAAGAGTCTCCAAAGAAATATCCAAAGCCTACATTTAAACAATATAGCTTAATTAATTTAAAACATTTTGACATGATGCATTACACGTATCAAAAAATATAGCTAACTTTTTGAAATTTTAGGTGGATATATTTTTTTTTGGTAAGTAAGAGAATATTATAATTAACACCAGGTTTTAACTGGTTGACCCAAAACCATTTTACAAAATAGGGTCCACTGACCAACTGGACAAAGGCCAAGCCCTAAAAGTTTAAACTGACAACAAAAAGGGCCAAGACCTACTCTTCCAATAGAATACAGCCAAACTAAACTATGGAAGCCTAATATTATGGCCATCAGAAAAGAAAGACGCAAAATAGAACTAACAAAGACAAAAACTAATCATGCAAGCACCATGCAGAGTAGCTTGTGCCCATATAAAAATAATAGAATATGGTCAAAAAAACATCCCATAGAATGGACAACCAAGAGGCCAAGCAGTCTTCCTTGTAGTCCTCATCTAACTTCTTATCATCCTCCTTGCCATCATATTTAGATTTTGCCTTCGACTCCTTGTGCCCCTGGAACTGCTGGCTATAAAACAGAAGATTTAGAGAATCACACAAATCAACAGTTGCACTGATGAGGCCAGACAGACTCTTCAACTGGTTGATACTATTGGAGGCTGATGAAATTGTCATCTTCTCCAAGACTATTATGGTGGGGTCTGGTACCTCATTGTCAAGGATCTCCAACACTTTGTTATTTCTTGCTAGGACCTTTTTGCGACATCGAATCCAAACACACCTTGGGAAATACTTGAGGCCAAAGTGGATGTTTCCCATGCATGAATTTGTAGATAAAAAACCTATATCAGTGCCCCACCAGCTGCAAAAAACACTAGTCACTTGAACAAAAAAAACAAATATGACAAAAGCCATTATAAGGTTCAAAAAAATATTTTTAAAAATGCCCCCATTTTCTGTCATTGATCCACTTTGAGCCTTCCAATCTAAAATTTTTCATTATCTATCACCATTGAGACTGCATGAGGAAGATTTTCAGTCCACGTGATCAAATTTGCTGCAACAATGCCTTCATTTTCTAGCCTATCAGCTGTCATGTTTGCTTCCCGGAAGGTATGAAAAATTATGGCCTCAGGTCGATCATGAATTAGAGCCCTTGCTTCGTGGATGTAGTCATCAAATCTCCAAGGAGCTCTCTTAGTGTTCTTTAGAAGATTTATAATAATAAGAGAATCACCTTCCACCAACAGTTTCCCTGGATAATTCTCCGCCACCTTGAGGCTCCTCCAAACTGCCCTCGCTTCAGCCACATTTTTAGTTTGAGCTCCAAGATGTTCAGCAAAAGCTACAAGCACCTCACCCTTGTGTTCTCTAAGTAAGCCACCAGCCTCAGCTTCACCTGGGTTTCCCCTAGATGCCCCATCAAAATTTAACTTAATCCACCCTAAGGGGGGTGGGGTCCATGTGATCATGGTTCTATGACAGACTTGAGGATGATTGAGGCCATCAGTGAGAGGTAAGTTTAATGACTGGCCTAATGAAGCTTCAAAAGGATTTGGAGGTCTAGATGCTACGAGGCACTAAACAAGCATTCTCATTAGCATATACTAAAATTTTTGACGAGACAGAGGATGACTAAGAAACCTTATCCAAGAAGGCCCGACGATTCCTTTCCAACCATATCTACCACAAGTAGTGATGAAGGCAGATCTTCCACATATACCTAAGACGCCTATTCAAAAATGGAGAAGGCCACTGGACAAATAAGTCAAAAATGGATTGAGGATGGACCCAATAAATATGAAACACTTGTAACAGACCTAACAAGATTGAGACAGAAAAATACAATACAGAAACAAATGATCAATAGACTCCCACTTAGACATACAAAGATAACACCTATTAACAACAATCACACATATTTTTATTAAGTTATCCATGGTGAGGATCTTATTTTGGATGGCCAGCCATGCAAAAAACCCAACCTTCGAAACAATGCTTTTGGGCCAAAATTCCAAGTGAGGGAAAGTAGGTTCATCATTATCAATAAGCATTGGATAAACAAACTTGACAAAAAATTCCCCATTGTCCAAAGCTTCCTAGATAAGCTAGTCCTCAAGAATGCCAAAAGGGAGTAAAGACTGTCTTAATTCATTCTCCAGTATTATTGATGCCCCTGGTAGATCATTGTTCATTATTGGCTTCCAAACCCTTCTATTGTTTGAAAAAGTAATAAAATCTGCAACTTTGGTACCAAAAATTTCAATTGTCCAAGCTCTAAGGGTTGAAAGGATGGGGTCTGCAGAGAGGGGATATTCCTTTAACCATTTGTGGTCCCAGAAATCAATGTTTCTTCCATTTCCCAGTTTCCAACATAGCCCTTTGCTTAGCAAGTTTTTAGTTTGAAGGATTGATTTCCAAAAAATTGATCCCCTGGGAGGAAAGGAATAACTTAAGAATTCAGTTTTTTGCAAATACTTTCTTCTGATTATAGTAATCCATTCTGAATTTGCATTTGTCAGAAGACGCCATGCTTGTTTGGCCAGGAGGGCCATGTTTAAATGTTGTATTCTCCTTAGCCCAATACCTCCAAACTCCCTTGGTTTGCAAACCCTATCCCAGGACACCAAGTGAAAGTGCTTGCTTAGATTCAGAACCGATCCATAGGAACCTCTTCCGGATCTGTTCAATTTTAGTGTAGACACTTGTAGGAGCTTTAAAAACTAGAGATAAAGTAGACAAGGATGCTTTGAATGGAAAATATGGTGAGAACCGCCTTGCCAGCTTGAGATAACAAATTCCCTTTCCATCCAACCGACTTCCTCTAAATTCTTTCAATTACATTAGTCCACATGGAATCGGTAGCTCGCTCGTAAATAAAGGAAGGCCTAAGTATGTGTATGGAAGAGTAGACACTGAGCATCCAAGAATCCTAGCAATCTTAATCTGCCTCTGAATGGGAGTGTTAAAGAAATAAATTTTACTCTTTGAAAATTTTACCTTTTGCCCCGTAGCATCCTCATATAGCTCTAGAATATGTTTTATGACCTTAGCCTCAAAAATTGATGCAAGAGTTAACAACAAAGTATCATCCACAAATTGTTCATGTGTAACTGCCTGTGTTTGTGATGATGCTTTAATTCCTGAAATAAGACCAATATTACAAGCAGCTTTGATTGTCCTCCCAAGGGCTTCAGCCACAATGATAAACAACATGGGAGAGATAGGGTCACCTTGCCTTAGGCCCCTTTTACTTTGAAAGTATCCAGCAGGAGCACCATTAACAAGGACTAAAAACCAAGGTTTCATAAAACATCCTTCCAAAAGCTTGATCCATTCATGATGAAAACCAAATTTCTGAAGAATGGCAGAGACAAAACTCCAGTTTATGCAGTCATAAGCCTTGTTCATATCCAACTTGAGAGCAAAAGCAGGTTTTTTAGTCTAGACTACCGAATGGAGGGCTTCATGAACTATTATGACACCATCAAGGATGGACCTTCCAGGGACTGAACTGCCTTGACAAACATCAATAAACATAGGAAGGATCTTCCTCATTCTATTTGCAATCACCTTGGTCAAAATTTTATAAACAACATTACAAAGGCTAATAGGTCTAAAATCCATCATAGATCTAGGAGTAGGAATATTTGGGATTAAAGCAATAAAAGTGGAGTTAAAACTTCTCAAACTATGCTTTGTGGACTGAAATTCCTTGATAGTAGCACATACATCAAAACCTACAATATCCCAAAAATCCTGAAAAAAAATGAGGTGAAAACCCGTCTGGACCTGGAGCTTTATCAGGGTTCATTTAGAAGAGGGCCTCTTTGGTTTCTTCATCCGTGAAAGGCTTAATTAACTCCCCATTCAAGTCATCAAAAATTAAATGAGGAATATGGTAAAGCATTGATTCTGAAGCTAAGGCGAAGCTGAAATGTTCTTCTCCTAAAAGATTCTGAAAATAGGAAACTGCTTCATTTCTGATCTCATTAGGACTAGAAAGGGATGATCCATCATCTCTAACAAGTTCTTTAATTCTATTGTGGCTTCTGTTCCTTAAGGTAGATGCATGAAAAAATCTTGTATTGGCATCACCTTCTTTTAGCCAGGTAGCTCTAGACTTTTGCTGCCAAAAAGTCTCCTCGCAGGCTAAAACATTATGGTACTCAGCAAGGGCTTTCTTTTCATCTGCTTGTAGGGAAGGGTCTGGAAATCCCTCTTCAAGTTTTTTCTCAATGGTTGATAACATTTCAGAGATGACTTTCTTGTTTTCAAAAATATTTCCAAAAATTTCTTTATTCCAGATCCTTAGATTTTCTTTCACCACTTTAAGTTTCTGTGCTAATCTGAATGAAGACCTGCCCTAAAAAGAATGTTGCCACCACTGAGAAATTTTTTCTCTGAGATCAGGGTGGTGCATCCACATAGATTCAAACCTAAAAGGCCTTTTGAATTTTGGAGTCTCTTCAATTTCAAGTAAAATCGGGTTGTGGTCAGACCCAATGCGAGGCAAGGACAACAGATTTGCATCCCCAAAAGATTGTATTGCTTCCTGTGACAAAAAAAAACTATCAAGCTTTTCCATTATAAGTTGATGATTTCCAGACCTCCTATTGCTCCAAGTAAATTTAGCATTTTTTAATTGGACATCCAATAAACTGTTGTTGTTGATGAAATCTTGAAAGTCCTCTATGCTTCTTGCTGGAATTCCTACTCCCCATTTTTTATCAGAGGGGTAAAAAGGGGTATTAAAGTCCCCCGCCACTATCCATGGGATATCCTAAAAATCTTCCTTGAAATTATTGAGTAAATTCCATAGATCAGCTCTCCCAGGTATAGAATTAGGGGCATACACGTTTGTTAAAATCCAAGAAAGGTCACTAACCTTATCCTTAAAAATAATGCTCATTACCCTTTCTCCTAATTGAATAACCCTGCCTTCCACCTTCCCTGGATTCGAGATACAAAGAAGACCACCTGAGGTTCCATTGGCTTTGCAAAAAATTGCTTCTCCCTTTTTCCAGATATTGAGGGCAATTTTTCTAGACAAAACTTCATCGACTTTAGTTTCTTGCAAAATAAGAATAGTGGGATCAAAATCTCTTCTTAAATATTTGACTAACCGCTATTTAGGAAGGCCATTGAGCCCCCTTACATTCCAGGATATGATCTTCATTTGGAACTTTTAAAGTTTTTTCCTCTTCCCCTGCCTTGGACTTGAGGGGGCTTAAGACTTTTTTTTTCTTCAAGGGAAATATTACTAGTTGATGGAAACAGAGTAGTCTAAATTCCATTAGCTATCTCATATTGGACCTCTTCTTTCCATTGCTGGGCATTTGACTTTCTTCCCTTTTTTTTCTCACCTCCACAGTCAATCATGGGGGACTTCATTGTGCTTCTATTCTATTTCGGGCTAAATTTGGTTTGGGTAACCTGTTGGATAACAGTACTGGAAACCCCTTCTCTGGATTGGGACAAAGACAAAGGTGAAAAATGTCTCTTGGAAGGGCTGATTAACTTCGAAAGCACTTTTTCTCTTTCTCGGGGCGTAAAAGACTCAACATTAGGGCATTCTTTATGGCCAACGGAAGGAGGATTGGAAGGTCCAGATTTGTTAGGGGAATCAAGGCTAGCGGGGATACCAAGAATTATATCCTCAACATTAGACCCTTCATTCTGATTTTCCTCTGTAATTATTTGGTTTTCAGCCAAAATGTTAAATTTATTTAGATTTTCGAAAGGAGAGCATACCTTTTGTTGGTCAGTTTGTGATGTAGCAATTTTCTTGTCCTTACCATTGTCCATGTGAAGCTCAGCCTCATTCTCCATTTGCCCCAAACCAGAGGCCTTTGCCTTTTCAACATTTGGATCTTTAACCCTGTACATCCCTGTGTATTTGCCATTATTTCTGAAAGACTACCGCTTGGAATCATTATTCCTAGGAAGGGTTTGCTGGCTTCTCAAAAAAGAGCATTGTCCTTTGAGATGGCCTTGAATATTACAGTCAAAGCAAAATGCCGATCTATTTTCATATTCGATGACCTGTAATCTTGTTTTATTTCCATATTCTAACTCCACATGAGTAGGAAGCTCAGATTCTAGGTTTGCATTTACACAAATCCTAGCATGCATCATTCTGGTGCGTGCAAGGGTTGGATTGTCAATGGCCACCAATTCCCCTATGGTATTGGCAATACCCCGAAGAAAATACTCATGCCACCAATGAAATGGGAGATTTGGGAGACGGACCCAAATGGGGGAAAATTTTATGCTCTGCTTTTCTGGGTCAAAATCCTCAGCCCATATCCTAAGAAAAAGACTTCTTCGGCCCAAGAACCAAGGTCCTCCTGTTAGAATACGACTAGCATCTTCACTATTGTTAAGGCGTACCGCAAAACCCCCTTGATAATGCAATAATCTCCATGTGTCCGGAAGTCTTCCACTTCAAGGATGCCCATCGTCGAATCGTTTCAATATCCGGCCTACCCCCTATGAATTTGCCTACCAGAGAAAAATTTTCCATCGATATAAAGTCTGCCATTATGCTTTCAGGCATGGATACCTTCTACCCATTGGGAGTGAGAGGTGGTAAGGAATGTAAGGAAACCCTATTGCCACCTTTAAGGGCCTATGCAAAAGACTTATTGCCCTCAGAATTCTTGATGTGGGCCTTCTTATCAAAAATAATATCAGGGGGTTCGTGTCCCTCTAATTTTTTAAAACCCTCAGTGTCCTTGTCACTATCCACCTGCTCTTCCTCAGTTGCTTCAGAACCTTGCTTGTTCCCTCCTTGAGACTCACAGCTTCCAGGGGTTTGGAAACCCTGCTTCCCACCTCCAGCAAAATGAAAATCATGTTTGCAGAAATTGCACCTGCCTCCGCTCCCGCTTTGCTCCATTCCTTAATTGCACCTGCCTCCGCTCTGCTCCTATCACTCTTATTTGGTTAGATTATACATTATGTTGTGTTGCTTCCAAATAGGCACTTTTTTAAATGACTCAATGATAAATGGTTAATACATCTAGATTCAAGTTACATAATAGGTATGTTGTCCCAAACAACTATTAGGAATGTAATTGTGGTGCACCTCTTGTACACCATATCAACATACAACTATAATTAATAAAATTGCATATAATTAAAAATATACATAATAAATCTAAGTTTCTACCCTATTAAAGAAATTTGGATAGACTTTATTTTATGTAAATCAATTTAGTCATGGCTAGTTTAATTGGCTAGTAAATGCCATATACTATTTTCATCAATTGATCATGATAAATTTGAGTGAATAATCTACTATTATCTATAGTTGTACTTTGACTAAAATTTCAACTTGACCTGTATGTCAAAAAAATGTTTCTTCTAGTATGTGAGATCATGCTCATCTCCTTTATGATTTACAAATTTGTTACCTAATGTGTCATATTTGTTTATATTTTGTAATAAAGTTTTACAAAAAGGGTAGAAAATATATCTTTGGTTATAAAAATGTCAAATAAATAGATATATATTTTAATTTATAAATTAGACACAAAATTGGAAGCACATTCGATTGTAGGTTAGGATAATTTTGTAAGTTTCATTGTTTTGTAGTTTGTTATTTTGTTTTGTAAGGAAGTTTTGTAAAACATATAGGAGATTGGTTTCTTTTAAAATTATTTAAAAGGGGATAGATCGTGTTTGCATCTTTGGCACTAGGTATGAAAAGTGAAGTGCATGTAGCTACATCCTAGGATAAGCTTACTTGTTTGTAGATTCTTGAATTTTTGCTCAAAATAAACAAATTTATTATCACTTTTGTAAGCACCCAAAGAAACAAACCATGTAGAACAGGATTTTGAATGCCTGCATCTATTTTCATCTGTATTTTACATACCAAAATCATTTTACTTAACCATCAAACTAGTTTCATAGGGTATAATAAGACATATCCTAATTATGATTGTGATCTTGAGTGATAGGTATGCACTATTGTGATCATCCTAATTAATATGATCACATATTTGGTGAATCCAATGTGAACACCATAATAGGTCCAAAAAGTCTTTCCTATCCTACCGGATACATAAAATCAAGATAAAACATTTTTGAACATTTAAGCAAGACAACCTATTTTGTTTGTATAGTTAAAGATAATATTAATCAATATTAATAAAAATACAACCAATGGTCAGTCTTACTAGGGATTGTATACAATCCCCTAAATAACTACAATATGAGCCTATAGGCTAAATTGGTTATATTATGAGTCTGGGTTACCAGATGCCCATATAGGGTCTCATGCACACTTTAATATTGTAGAGGAATATAACACGGTGAACCAGTGGGAGTCAAAAAATAACACAGTGAACCAGTGGGAGTCACAAAATAACACGGTGAACTAGTGGGAGTCACAAAATAACACAATGAACCAGTGGGATTCACAAAGAGGGTTTATATTACACATTGTTTACCATATTGTGTCACATATCCAATGGTCACTTTCACGTATCATTGTTATTCCATGTATCAAATATTTCTCATGTCTTGATGGTTATATAAATAGTGGTTAAGTATATAAGGACCTTTAGGTATATAGAGATACCCTAAGGTATATAATTCCAATAGGTATATAAATGGAAGGTGATATAAGGCCATAAAAACATATTCTATTTGTTCTATTAAGCAACTTTGAAACAAAATTAATTTAATTTCCTTTCCTTCCCTAAGCCATGGTCAAGAGACACTATGTGACTCAAAATGTTGCTTGTCAACTATCTTGTAATACAAATCCTTTAGATGATGTTAAAGAGAACCAAGCCATATTTTAAAACCTTATATATGTAGAGAAATATGAGGAAGCCCTATATATCAACACAAAAAAGATTTTAAAATATGATAATATTAACAAAGCCAAAAAAATGGAATCATTAGAATTAAGTTTACAATATTAACTATTAAAGTCAATATTCTACTATATAGTCATAGTTTATTAAATATTCTAATGTAAATGCTTGAAAATTTATATGCAGACCACTATAATACTAACACGATTCTTTAGAATGTGATTCATGTATCCAAAGCAATCAACTCCAACCATAGTGAATCGTCCAAGGCTATTGAAACCAATATTGGAAGTGATAGTGTAAAGAAAACAATGGAATAGTTCCTTTGGCTGTTGAACTCTAATAGTTTTTCTCCTCATTTTCTTTCTATTAAAGTTTGGTTTTCTTTTTTTTTTGGTATCATTTTACCCTTTTTCTTGTGTTGTTTTAGTTGTTGTGTTTTAGGTTGATCCAGTTTTTGTGGTTTTCTTTTATGGTTGCTTTTGGTAGTAAAAATTGTTGGTTATCACTTTTTTTGTGAGGTAAAAGGTTCATGGACCCTTTCAAAACCCTTTATACCAATCAAAAAAAATATTCTACTATATAGTCAAAGTTTATTAAATTCTATTTGGAATGTTTTGTTACAAAAATTATTGAATTAAAAAATGATATTTACACACACACACGTGTCTATTTAGATATGGATATAGACACACACACATATGCATACACACATACATGTGTTAATATTTCTATATATATATATATATATATATATATATATAGAGAGAGAGAGAGAGAGAGACAGACATGTTTTTATGTGTAAATATTAATTTTTTTTATTCGATAATTATTGTAATGGTATATTTCAACTAAAATTTAATATAGTTTAATGCCATAAAAGAAGACAATTCTAAATTTTTATTTTTGTTTAACTTTGAAATATTTCTTTTTTTATTTTTTATTATTTTAAGGGGCTCAATGGAACTTATTTTTCCAAGACCCTTTATATGGATAAGATCTCACCATAGTTTATTTCATTCCATATATCAATAAATCAATGATCTAAAATCCAATGCATCATATTAAAATTGGTTTTCACAATTGAAAATGCTTTAACTTTGGGTTCAGTAACTAATAACTAATTAGTAGTTCAAATTATAAGTTTAGTAAATTTTCTTATATATAAGAACCTCAAGAATTAGGTTTGTGATATGAATAATAACTTCATGAACCAACTTGTTAGATTTGATAGATTATGATTTATAGTTGTGTAGTAGAAAGATAACAACAAAAAAATTATCACAAGAATACTTCTTTACAAAGAATACAAATGTAAATGCACTACACGATATAAATATCACATAGTCATTTTGCCAACACTACAAATGTATATTATGTGGGGATACATGGAATTATATGATATATTATATTGTATTCTATATAGCAAAATAAGCGGTAAAATAAAAGCTTAAGGACTATAGGGAAAACCTAGGTCTATAAGGTTAGAAATATTGAAAGAGGAATATTGTAGAACCTCAAATAAATAATAGAAAGTGGATATCAATGTGATAAATATATATATATAATAAAATAAATAGTAGGCCAATACAATCATAAATTATATAGAAATGTACAATAGCTGTAAAAAAGTTGTGAGGTGAAACAATTCAATTTTATAACTAATCAAAATGCAGTTTCAGTACTAGTTATAGAACAATCCATTTTGATTATCTATAGCTAGAACCATCTTGTTATGTTCAAGTGGTAAGACTAGATGGATGCATATGTGCACCTCACACTTAGAAAGAAAAATATATTTCTACATATTATAACAATTAACAGTGATACATGATATTTGTTCCATAGGTTTGCTTATCTATACTTATGAGTGACATTAGTATTAGAACTAAGGTAAGGTTGATACTATAGTGATCATGACACCATAAGACAAGATGAAATTATGATGAATTTTAATGTTGTAAGAAAAAATTTCATTTATTTATTCGGTGAGAAGTCTATATGGGGTTCAAGGGATACTAGGTAAAAATATTATAAGACATGAGTAAATCCTACTTTACTTATATCATTACTCTCGCTTTGAAAATGTTGGTTCCCATTGTATTAACCTTGAATTATTAAAATTAATATTTGTGTTGGCTTAAGCTATAAAATAAGCTTTCTTAATAACCCTATATAGGTTGTGTGCCCCTCAGTGAGTGCTCTTGTTGGTGATATTAATAAGCTAATATCTATCACATACTTGAACTCATATGAATACATATAAATTGAAGTTTATATTTCCATAAGCTATTGTAGAGATAGATGTTATAGATTGAGGAGTTCTACATGAAATATTGGATGCTTCCCAAAGTAAGATAAAACATCAAGAACAAAATTATTCTCACTATCCATGTAATATATTATGTAAGGATCATAGCATAATGGTTTGACCTTCCAATGTGGGTTGGAGAAATATTCATTCCTCAAGTAGATATAAACTGTATCGCCGACTTAAAAATGGTTTGTTCTATTTTGTTGATGGAACTCCTTTTATTTTTTGTTTTTGATGCTCTATATTTACTTTACCTAAGTCTAAATATTTTGTACTTAATAGAAACATCACTCATACTTTTACTTTTTTAACTTATGCTACCAGCATGGTATTAGTTAGAATATGAAAGGAAATATTTATGTAGGTTTTGGGGTAAATTTTAAAACAACTTGAAAAGGGCTATGACGTATTGAATTGTGTAGAGCACTAGTGTAGGAATGATGGATGTATGGTAAAATATCATCCCATGTATGGAGTAACTAATGGTTATTAGAAACACTAATATCATATTGATCACCTCATTCTATTGATACCTTTTGGAACGGAATGGTGTATAATTTTGTAACTTGGTATCTAGTTGATTATAGAGGTGGTGGTAAATTTGTTTACAAACCATGAATCTTGATCCAAAATAATGAGCTTAGGACGGAAGAGTCTCAAATGTGTTGAAAAATAGCCTAGTAGTATACATTGCATCAATCTTCTTTTATGGAACTATAATTGATATTTATATAAACTTTTCCATAACCACAAGAATCTTGATATTCTAATGCTCAGCGGTTGATAATCCTGAGATATATTCCATACTAGTGGAATCCTATGTCCTTAAAGAACCAACAAGGGCATGTAGAGTCATAAATCCATTGTGGTTATCTTTATAATACTGTATGACACATAGGATTTGAGTAGATCTCCACTTCATAGCACATGTTAGGCTAGTCAAAGTACTATTGTAGTATCACAAATATATATCTAATGTTAAAGTATCAATTCAATTTGGAGAAGTATAATTTCTAGATGAGTAGCTAATATCATGTACCAAAATACACATATTATTTTCTAAAATGTTGTAATAACCCATTCTAAATATGGTTGTCTACTACTCATTTACCCTATATTAGTCAATGATTCATGTCAACCAATTCCACATTATTAGGGTATAATTTCTTCCATTAATAAGCATTATGACCTTTGGTATCTACAACTAATAGTATCATCTATACTATTATACACCTTAGGTAGTCTACTATATATTTCTCCTTACCGTTGTGATGCTTGATCATAATTTCAAGGTATTATAGGTAGGACATCCACTTAATATGAAATTAATTATCTAGTTTACTCTATGTATCCATAAATTATAGTCTTGTTATTAGAATGAATGGTTGTTTCCCTATCCATTATTTAGTGAAAAAACTATTGAGAAATTTGAACAATGGTGTACACTTTCTTCTTGTATAATGGGTAGCATTAAGCTATGTTTGAAATGGTAGTATAATATAGGCCATAAAATTTCCCATATAAATCAATATGGCACTAATTGTATAGTATGATGCACCTATTTTAAATTTAAAAGGATAAGTGATATTAGCATAATTAGCATTGGTATACAATAAAGGTCTTATTTCAGCTTTTCAAATACATGATATTTCTATAAAGTCCAATTATAATTTGTTTTCCCATGAATGAATTTATTAAGAGTCCATGAGACATGATAATTTTAGCACAAACCTATGGTACACATTGTGAAGGGCTTGAAAACTTGAGTTCTATTAGGTTATGTGGAGTTGGTCAATTCTAAATGACATAGATATTTTATTGATCTACATGCATGCTATTACATTTAATTATGTAGACATCGTATGATAACATTGTGATGCTAAATTTACACTTATCCATATTAGTTTGAATCTTGTATTGGCATAGAGTCTAGTAAATGGTGCATGTGTTAGATTCTCCTAGCAAGTCTTGATAAAAATGAAGAACACAAGCTTATATTGAGAGGAGGGGGTGAACAATATAAGACCACTTTTTAACTTTTTCCTTTTACTTCAGAAAGCAATGCAATGAACCAATAGCAAAATCAAAGCAATAATCAAACCAGTGTACAAGTCATCATATAATTAAGACACCAATATAACGTGGTTCACCCAAGGTGGGCTACTCCACAGAGAAAATATTTCACTAAATTTTCTCAATCAAATCCTTTGGGAATCCTTCCCAATTACAATGTTTATGGACTTCTTTTCCAAAGGATAATCCTTCCCCTAATCAAATATTTATGATCCTCCTACCCAAAGGAGATTTCCTATCCCCAAAAGAAGTATTTATGAGCCTCCTGCCCAAAGGATATGTCCTATCCCCCAAAGCTCTAGAAATGATACTTTAGAAGATAACTACCTCTTCTATCACTAGCAGGTGGAACTCCTTTCCATAGAATACATCTTGTCCTCCTTGATCTAGCTCTAGATACTTCTATCCTCACTGATCACCTCCATAGTTGCTCATCAACACTTGTACTAAACACAATCATTTGGTCTAGCACAAGTCCTCCCAAACTCTATCACAAATTTGAACCAAACTCGGTCCTTTGGTCTAGCACAAATTTGCTCTCAAATATTTGTCATATATATCCCAAGATTAAGCCAAAATCTTGAACAAATTAATCACAACTGCTCACAAGTCTTCATCAAGACTTCATAAAACCTGTCCACAAGTTCTTCAACAAGAACCTATCCAAATCAGTCCACAAGAACCTATCCAAATCGGTCCACAATTTCTCCACAAGAACTTGTCCAAATCATTCCACAAGTTCTCCACAAGAACCTATCCAAATCTGTCCTAGAAATCTCACCAATAACTTGCCCAAATCAGCTCAAGCAAGTTTACCAAGAAACTTGCCCAATGTGAACACACAAAGAGAATTGTTAGAGACCCAATGTGTTTCATCCAATCATATAAAATCAATATCATAGAAGCATAAAGAGAATTGTTAGAGACTCAATATGTTCTATCCTTCAACTCTCAATCTCAACTCAAATAAATATCATATAAGTAGTATACTTTCACAATATCTTGAAGCACAACCCAATACTTTCCAATAATGCAATATCAAGGAATCAACTCCTCCAACATAGAACCATAACTTGCTATCAAACCCTAGCCAAGTTAGTTTTCAAGAACTCAAAGTAATCTCTCTTTAAGCATAAAAAATGGGTTCAATATATTTCCAACTTCTCTCAAATGGGAATGCTCAACTTAACCACACAACCAATTTTATCAAGCAAAGTATAACTTGATAAAATTAAATCTCAAAGGAGCAAGCCCAACTCATGTATCAAGTAAAGCATAACTTTATCAACTCAATCTCAATGGAAGCAATCTCAAAACCAAACTCTCAAGAACCAAACAACTCAATTATGGTTTCAAAAACTTATAGCAATGGCATAAGCTTCTCACTAAAAAACCCTAAAGGAAAATTCAAATGCTTCAACTCTCATAAACCAAAATTTTGCAATAACTCATAAACACATCATGGTCTCATAATGCATAATCAATACTTCCACTTTCAGAAAAGAAGATCCACTCCAAACTTATTTTCATAAAACCATAAATCAATAATAACCATGGAATAATGTGCCCATACCTTTACTTTGATGAAGAAGGAGAACTCAAAATCTGTCACAACACTAACTCTCAATTTGCCACAAATTAGAGTTAGCAACAATGGAATAATGCACAATGATAAGAGTCCTAATAACACCTTATCACTTTAACTCATCAATAATAAAAACTCACAAATAAACATATCAACAATATTCCTTTACACCTTATAACTCCTACTTAATATATCATAAAATAACTTCAACCTCAAAAATAATTACAAGAGAATATCCACTCAATAACTCCAAAGTTTTTCTAACCCCAATATGACATTAAGCACAATTATTCCTTAAACCCTTATAACTCCTAAAATACATTTACTTCTAAATGCATTTACCACGTAAACATTAAGCATCAATAATAACAATGTCAAAGCAATATTTGTATTTAACCTTATACCTCCATCTAGTTACCAACAATAATTGCCAAGTCAAATCAAACATTCCACATTATCAACAAAATATCTACCTTGGCCAAAAATCAATTCACCAACCTTAGGAGAAGTGTGGAGACACCAATATAAGCACCAAAGTGCTTCCTCCTCCAAACTCGTGGCCCAAAGCAACTGTTGTACCACATGCACAATAATTTGTGACCAAAAACAAAACATGCCCGACGCAAATCGATCTCGACACCTCTGCCTAGCAAGCACCTTTGCTCCACTACCTCCACCGTTGGAGCACAAGTGCCCAACAAAACTCTCAAGCACCACTCATCATTTTACCTTCCCTTTGCTCGTAGAGATTAAAGGCAAACAAATTCATCTTCCTCAGAGGCGTACAAAATCATAACTTAAACATAGAGCAATACGAAACTCAAAAATCATAGAGCAATCCAAAATCGAAGGTCACGGTGCAATAGGAAATCGAATTTCATAGAGCAATATGAATTCGAAGGTAATCACGCAAATCAAAGGTGTATTGAACCTTAGGAATTAATGCCCTTTAATAGTCTTTTGCATCCCATGCAAGTTGACATTGGTGCTCCTTCCAAACAAACGACGTCGGTGAGGTAAGTCTTCTACATTTGTGTCGCTAAGGGTTTAGAAACCCTTTCAATAATAATTATTAAATTAATAATTAATATTTTATTAATAATAATCTTAACTTAAATCTTTTCAAAGGTTTGAGTTAATTTATTTATTAATAATAAAAATGGACTTTTAAGGTTTTTTTAAGGGGCAAATTTTTTTCATTAAGCTAATATATTTTTAATAAAAACACTTAATGAGTCCAGATGGTTTTAAGAAAAATATTTAACTTTGTCACCATGGTTTTAATTAAAAACCCATAAACAAACATCATGGAACTTTCAAGATATTTTTATCACTGAACTCTTTTTGACATCAGCACAAATTCATTTTGACATCAACACAAACTCCTTTTGACATCAATGACAACTCACAAACATGAAGTTAGGCAATATACCCAAAATTACCAACAATCTCCCCCTTTTTCATTTATGGCAAACCACTACTAAAACCACTGCTAAAAAAAAACTTTCAAGCAATTGCCAACTATCAAAACTAAAACCAACTGAAAACCATCCTCTGAAGCTTTGCTCCCCCTAACTCAAGGCTCTCCCCTTACTCAAATATCTCTTCATTTGTCATCAATGGCAAAGGGTCACCTTTGGGGCTCAGGGCTAAGAATGAGCCTCTTAGCTTAGCCCCTCACCGACCTCCTATTGAGGTGATTAATTTTGGGGTGGAAGTAAAACTCCCATTAGGCACTGATCATCATCAATGTCCATAGCTGCCTTTCCATAATTTTTATTGATATCCTTGTCCATGTTCCTATTCTTGTTCTTGTTTATATCCTTGTTCTTGTTCCTGTTCAAAACCTTGTTCATGTTCATGTTCTCATCCCTATTTTTGTCCAAGTCATTATTCCTATTCTTGTCATTATTCCTATTCTTTTTCATAGCCCTGAACCTGTACCTTGGAACTTATGCTCTACACCATCTGGTTGTATGTCCTTCATTATTGCACTTATAACATTTGACAATATTATTCCTTTGAGATGTACCTATTTTTTGAATCCTTTCTGTTGGACCAAACTTGTTCCTATTGTTAACCCTATAATTAACTACCTTGTGCCCAAACTGTTTGCAAGAGTAGCAATACCCTTGAAAGAAATTACCATTTCTAAAATTTCCATTAACCTGTCTTGGTTGATCCCTGCACTGTGAAGCCATGTGTCCAAACCTGTGACATGTAAAACATCTTCCATTGAAACTTCCTTACCTTGACCTCATAGGTCCTTTAGTATTTCTCCCCTTATGTTGATTATTGTTTTTTTATTCTATGCTATATGAATTACCATCTAAAAACTTACTCTCTGGAGTACTCTCTTCATCTAAACCCTCTTCTTCTTGGGAGCTCATACTAGATTCCTCAACCTGTTCCTTTTTTTTTTTCCAAAACCAAGAAATGTTTTACTTGTTGTCCTTATTTGATCCTTGATGATTGATTTTACCTTCTTGGAACTTTCTTCAAACTTGTAAAGCTTCTCCTTGTACTATACAGTTTCATTTTTCAAGGAATCTACTTCATATTTTAACTCTTTACACTCAAGAGATCTAGATGCCAACTCTTATTTGAGTTTCTGTATCTTTGCTATATAGATATCAATATTCCCTATAAGCTCATCTCTTTCATAACGACATTCATCAAACATATCAATGAGTCTAGAATATTTCTTTATTTATTTCTTTAACACATCAAGAGCATTAACAAGTTCAGCCTCAAGATCTACTTCTCCCTTTTTTGAAACATCCTCTCTTTGTTTTCCTTTTGAAACATCAATATCCTTTTCTGGATTATTACCACTAGAGGTGCTATCTTCATCTAAAGCCATAAGAAGATCTTCCTCATAATTTTTTGAAGCATCCTCATACATAGTATTACCAGAATTCAAACCATCATTTGTACAATCATCCTCAAGGTGACCAAAATTTCCACATCTAAAGCACTTAAGCACAACAAATCTATTCCTCTTTTCTTTTCCTTCCTTTTTTGTTAGAAACAACATCTCATTTCTATAATCACTTGAAGAACTTCCATCATCACTACTAGAACACTTGCTTTTTTTGTGTAGAAATTTTTCTTGTGTTTTTGGAAGTACCTCTTCCCTTGAATGTTTTGCTCATTTCTGTTCTTCCTTTGATACCTGTTCTTCTTAGATTTCCTGTGCTTATAATCCTATTTTTCTTCATCACAATAATCCTTGGGTTCTGGAAAGTCAATAGCATAGTGACCAAACTTTCCACAATTGAAACATTTAACAGATTTTATACCTTTGTGCTTTCCTAAGAACTTGCCTTTCCTATTGTAGTTTGCTTCTTCATCACTAGAATACTCATCACTGTCTTCTTTTTTTACCCTTGGACTTATTGGTATCTTTGAAATGTACCTCCTTCTTAGGATCATGTACCATTTTAGTTCTTAACTCAAAAGCTGCAAGTATACTATGAAGCTCATCCTTTTTCAATTTATCCAAATCCTTGGCTTCCTCAATAGCTGAAATATTTTCACTAAATCTGTTTGGAAGAGAGCTCAAAATTTTATCACAAACATCATTTTCATCAAGCTCAATACCTAGTTACTTCATGGAATTAACAATCTCATCCATACGAAGCATATAGTCACTAATATCTTCTTCATCAATCATCTTGAGTTCTTCAAACATACCTTTGTAATATCTCAATTTTAATTTTTTGACATTTGCATCACTTGTATGAACCACTTGCAATTTATCACATATTTCCTTTTTTGTATTATAATAAATCACCTTTGTAAGATCTGCCTTTTGTAGACCTTTCAAAATTGCATTCATTGCCCTTGAATTGTTGTGATGTAGAAGTTTCTCATCTGTTGTAGTAGGAGGAATATTTGGAATAGTGTACCCAAACTCAACTGCTTCCCAAACTTCATTTCCAAGAGCCATTAGATGAACCTTTATCTTTATGATCCATAGATCAAAATCTCTCCCATCAATAATAGGTTTTGAATTACCACTTGTAAAATCCATTGTGTTCTTTTCAATCTTTTTCTTAAAGATGTGAAACTCTTTCGAAGGAACCTCATCTTATACCAATTGAAGAACACAAGCTTATATTGAGAGGGGAGGTGGACAGTATAAGACCACTTTTTAAATTTTTCCTTTTACTTCAGAAAGCAATGCAATGAACCAATAGCAAAATTAAAGCATTAATAAAACCAGTGTACAAGTAATCACACAATTGAGACACCAATATAACGTGGTTCACCCAATGTGGGCTACTCCATGGAGAAAATCTCACTAAACTTTCTCAATCAAATCCTTTGGGAATCCTTCCAAATTATAATGTTTATGGACTTCCTGTCCAAAGGATAATCCTTCCCCTAATCAAATATTTATGATCCTCCTACCCAAAGGATATGTCCTATCCCCCAAAGAAGTATTTATGAACCTCCTACCCAAAGGATATGTCCTTTCCCCAAAGCTCTAGAAATGATACTTCAGAAGATCACTGCCTCTTCTGCTACTAGCATGTGGAACTATTTTCCATAGAAGACGTCATGTCCTCCTTTCTCTGGCTCTAGAGACTTCTATCCTCACTGATCACCTCCATAGTTGCTCATCAACACCTATACTAAACACAATCAGTCGGTCCAACACAAGTCCTCTCAAACTCTATCACAAATTTGCACCAAACTTAGTCCTCTGGTCCAACACAAATCTACTCTCAAATCTCTATCAAATTTGTCCCAACCTTAAGCCAAAATCTTGAACAAATCAATCACAACTACTCACAAGTCTTCACCAAGACTTCATAAAATATGTCCACAAGTTCTTCAACAAGAACCTATTCAAATAAGTCCACAAGTTCTCCACAGGAACCTGTCCAAATTAGTCCACAAGTTCTCCACAAGTTCTTCATAAGAACCTATCCAAATATGCCCTAGGAATCTCACCAAGAACTTGCCCAAATCAGCTCAAGCAAGTTTACCAAGAAACTTGCCCAATGTGAACACACAAAGAGAATTGTTAGAGATCCAATGTATTTCATCCAATCATATAAAATCAATATCATATAAGCATAAAGAGAATTGTTAGAGACTCAATATGTTCTATCCTTCAACTCTTAATCTCAACTCAAATAAATCTCATAGAAGTAGTATCCTTTCACAAGATCTTGAACGACAACCCAATAATTGCTAGTAATGCAATATCAAGGAATCAACCCTTCCCACATAGAACCATAACTTGCTATCAAACCCTAGCCAAGTTAGTTTTCAAGAACTCAAATCAATCTCTCTCTAAGCATCAAAAAGGGATTCAAGATATTTCCAACTTCTCTCAAATGGGAATGCTCAACTTAACCACACAACTAATTTTATCAAGTCAAATCTCAAAGGAGCAATCCCAACTCATGTATCAAGTAAAGTATAACTTGATCAACTCAATATCAATGGAAGCAATCTCAAAACAAATCTCTCAACAACAAAACAACTCAATTAGGGTTTTAACAACTTATAGAAATAGCATAAGCTTCTCACTCAAAAACCCTAAAGCAAACTTCAAATGCTTCCACTCTCATAAACCAGAATTATGCAATAACTCATAAACTCATCATGATATCATAATGCATAATCAATACTTCCACTTTAAAAAAATAATATCCACTCCAAATAAGGAAACTTAATTTAATCCTTTTACACTCCAAACTTATTTTTAGAAAACCATCAATCAATAATAACCATGGAAGAATGTGCCCATACCTTTACTTTGATGAAGAAGGAGAACTCAAAATCTGTCACAACACTAACTCTCAATTTGCCACAAATTAGAGTTAGAAACAATGGAATAATGCACAATGATAAGAGTCCTAATAACACCTTATGACTCTAACTCATCAATAATAAAAACTCACAAATAAACATATCAGCAATATTCCTTTACACCTTATAACTCCTACTTAATATATCATAAAATAACTTCAACCTCAAAAATAATTACAAGAGAATATCCACTCAATAACTCCAAAGGCTTTCTAACCCCACTATGAAATTTAGCATAATTATTCCTTAAACCCTTATAACTCCTAAAATTTACTTCTAAATGCATTTACCACATAAACATTAATCATCAATAATAACAATGTCAAAACAATATTTGTATTTAACCTTATACCTCCATCCAATTACCAACAATAATTGCCAAGTCAAATCAAATATTCCACATTATCAACAAAAGATCTACCTTGGCCAAAAATCAATTCTCCAACCTTAGGAGAAGTGTGGAGACACCAACATAAGCGCCAAAGTGCTTCCTCCTCAAAACTCATGGCCCAAAGCAACTGTTGTACCACGTGCACAATAATCCATGACCAAAAATGAAATATGCCTGACACAAATTGATATCGACACCTCTACCTAGCGAGTGCCTTTGCTCCACTGCCTCTGCCATTGGAGCATAAGTTTCCAATGAAACTCTCAAGCACCACTCATCATTTTACCTTCCCTTTGCTCGTAGAGATTAAAGATAAACAGATTTGTCTTCCTCATAGGCATACGAAATCAGAACTTAAACATAGAGCAATACGAAACTCAAAAATCATAGAGCAATCCAAAATTGAAGGTCATAGAGCAATACAAATTCAAAGGTAATCACGCAAATCGGAGGTGTATTGAACCTTAGGAATTAATTCCCTTTAATAGTCTTTTGCATCCCATGCAAGTTGACGTTGGTGCTCCTTCTAAAAAAATGATGTCGACGAGGTAAGTCTTCTACATTGGAGTCACTAAGAGTTTATAAACCCTTTCAATAATAATTATTAAATTTATAATTATTATTTTATTAATAATAAACTTAACTTAAAATGTTTTTGAAGGTTTGAGTTAATTTATTTATTAATAATCAAAATGGACTTTTAAGGTTTTTTCAAGGAGCAAAAAACTTTTCATTAAGCTAAGATGGTTTTAATAAAAACCCTTAATGAGTCCAGATGGTTTTAAGAAAAACCTTTAACCTTGTCACCATGGTTTTAATTAAAAACCCATAAACAAACATCATGGAACTTTCAAGATATTTTTGTCACCAAACTCTTTTTGACATCAGCACAAATTCCTTTTGACATCAACACAAACTCCTTTTGACATCAATGACAACTCACAAACATGAAGCTAGGCAACATACCCAAAATTGCCAACAAAAAATAATAATGTCTTCAAGGTAGATGATTATAAAGAACCTTATTAATGTTCATATGGCATCATTTATCAAGCCATAAATTTTTAGGTGCAATGATCAAGGCAAATGGAATAACCAATGACTCATATGTTTCCCCTATACTTTAAAAGGTTGTCTTCCATATGTCTCTAGGGTTAAAAGGAACATAATGATAACCCCACTTGAGATTGATATATGTTAAGTGGTGATCCTCATAGAGCTACTATAATAGCTTGCCAATGCATCACAAATGGTACATATTGTTCATATTATTTTGTTCCATGCTCTATAGTTGATATATAGCCATTATACCCACTCTTTCTTTAGTACTATAAAAATGATACTATCATAAGGGGAATAGCCAAAGTGATTATACAATAGGATACTATGTAGAGTTGATCTAGGGACAAAATTAATTTGATATATTATTGAGAAATGTAGTGGTGCTTCCTATATATTCTTGAATATATCTAAATATGGATGTAAAAGGACATTTATTGATTGTGCCTGTGCTAAATAGACTATAGATGACATGATAAGGCTAGAATTATTGATGTCATGCTTATTTGGTGGATCCATTAGCAAAATTAAGTTTATTACATGAGAAATACGCATCTTACATTGTTCTAATGGTATAGCTTGAGGAACACACTCTAGTATATGGTATGTCATCCCTTTTATTTACACTGATAATTACTATGAATGATATTTATTAGTCATTTAATGATCAAACACGTATGATATTTTTAGAAGAACATCATATACATCCAATGGTACTATATAATAGGTGGTTATGCCATAATTAGTGTAATATCATACACAAGGGTGAATTAGCAACCTTTTATATCCTTCTCTTAATGAAGCCAACCTAATAAGCAAGGATGTATTTATCCCATTTTCTAGAAGTTATATTATTTGACTATGTATTGAGTGATGATGTCCTTCTAGGTCTTAGTATTAGTGATTTTTTGAGCATCTTACCTTTTATCTAGCATTGATTATGATATATAGGTGCTCTTATGTTTAGAATATTTAGAGGTTGAGGTATTAGTAGCTAATGTGTTTTTATTCTCAAGTATATGTACTTTATATCCTCTTCATATTTTGTTATAGAACAACAATCATGGACCTCAATATACACTATTAGAGATTTATATTGGACTATATCTTTAACATAATTGCAACTCTGAGTCTTGTGATAGTTACACCACTTTCACTATATTTTATTTTTTATTATCTTACACTACTTTGGGACTCTTTGATTAGATGGAACTTATGATCCCTTTAGAATTAGAATTGTATATAGAAATGCAATCACTAATGTCAGAATTTTTTTATTTTCTTAGAAATTTTATTCTAACCTCAGTGTAAAGCAAAATGCTTGCATCAAATATATCCATTGGAAATAAATCTATCTTCAGGCATATGTAGTAATGGACCTTATTTAGATGCTTTAGTACCTTATGATTTTCATCATGATTGATGTGAAGTCAATTGAGAGGTGCATACTATTAGATAGATTAGTCTTCAAACTATCACAAATTTTAGAAACACATGTACTTAATATTTTTAATAGTGTTAGGGATAGAAGTAAGTGCAAACCAATCTCACAAACATTTTTTGGTATTTACTTCATTGATGAACCTACTACTGGTGGCTTCTCACTGATAGGTAACCAATTCTAACATCTTTAAGGCCATTAAGGTGATCCTATAAATATCAAAAAATTTGTTGAAAAAATATATACCTTTAGCTATTGGAGTTGGATATCCAGCTATTTATAAATTTTCAAGCCTAAGAAAACCAATATATCAATGTTGGGTTTCACCTTGAGTAGGCTATAGCTTTGAAGGATGTACATTTGGTAGTTATGGATAGAGTTTCCATATTGATCATGAGATCTGAATATTACCTAAAATATGTTTTCCTTTGTATGTATTTGTATCAATTGGGAATAATTTTTTCATCTCTAATTTTCATTTATAAATTTGTCATTCTTTGGGATACTTAGACCAAAAACTTGGTGTGATGTTTTTCTTTTGATAATAAAATTATTTATGAGCAAAAATCCAATGATTAAGCATATTGAGATTCATATTGTTGGCAAAAATCACTATAGAGAAGATAAAATAAAATAAAAAATCAAATTGATTAAATACTAGTATAAAATATGATTTAATCTACACCATTATGCCTATGATGTGATGACATAGATAATAATTCACTAAATGAAATTTATGAAAAGATATGAGTTAAACTTTAGAATTATGCAGTAAAATAGGGTATAATAAAATATTGCTCATCAAAATGCAATATTTATAAATAATGTATATATATTATAATGCATAATATAAGGCCTACATTGTCATGTTGACAATAGTGCAAATGTTTAGTACATGTGATACATGGCATAGTAGGTCACAACGCACTTCATTCTTTATAGTGAAAGAAGTAGCAAAATAAAATCATATGCATTGAAGGGACAACCTAGGTCTAGAGGGGAAGAAATATAGAAAGAGAAAATTAGCAAAGGTTTTGGAGAATAATACATTATTTGGTACATGCTAATGTACCCCCATGGTACCTTTATAGTACAAATAAAAATATGTAATAGATTAGGGTTTGAGTCTATAGTTTAGGAAGTGTGATTTATATTTCTCTTTTATGTAAGTGTTTGTGGGTAGGATATGCACAATTTTCATGTAACTAAGAGTCCAAATATGTAATGTGATAAAGTGCACAAGTGTCATGTAATTAAGTGTGAAAATGTGTAATGTGAGAAACTGCACAAGTATCATGTATTAGATGTGCATGTAGAAGTGTGTAAGTTTCATGTCAAAGTGTGAAAGTGTCATAGATTTAAGTGTGCAAGTAAATAAAGAGTCAATATTCATGTATAAAAGTGGTAATATGAGAAGCCAAAGGACATGTGAGGATTGTCTTATATAAAAAATAGGAAAGGTTGCAAATCTCAGATGAGTGAGGAGTGCAAGAGTCGAGTATTGAAGAGTCACATTTCTAAGGTTATATATTGGAGGTAAAACTCCATGAAAGATATGGAAAAATATGTGGATTATGTATGAAATATTCAAGCATGAATAATAAATCTTGTATGCATATTTTGAGAAATTCTATTGTAAGTGTTCTTCATGTTATTGCATGAATGACTTTGACCATTTTATATTCATATTTGATATTTTATTGAATGTTATTATAATTTATATTGGCTAACATATATTTTGATTACTCTTATATTTGAGTCTACTCAAGATCTAAAATATTGGGACTAAGATAATCTGGCTTAAAAGCCAATAGTGGTATTAGAGCTACTTTGAGTAGACTCTATTGCTACCATAAAAGGAAGTCTTTGATGTTATTTTATATTAAGAGTTATGTGAAAAAAATGTAGACTCATATTTTCTACAAATTATGAATTTACAAGATTGATTTATAATATAGGTCCCAGTTTAATTTGAAAATATTTGAAAAAATATTTCAATATATGCTAGACTCTATCCATTTGGTTCTAAAACCAATGAAGACAAGGAATCAAGTTAGAGAATTAACTTAGAAGGGACAACTCTAAAGAAATTTGGACATGAGGGGACATTTGAAGTCACCTTGATTTTATTTGGATTCTCTAGAAAATATGACAATCACATAAAAAATTTATAGTTTTTCAAAACCACCATTGGAGGACAAAAATTCCATAAAAATTGCATTGGATGAAGTGTCCAATAGTTTTCAAATTATTGAAGGACATATAAAATAAAGACTCCTTATATATTGAGTTGGACAAAATATCCAATAACTATTAGATTATTGGAGGACAAAATAATCCTCACTGATATATATATATATATATATAAGTTTGTTACCAGATGGACAAAGAGATTAAAACACCAAAAGGTGTTGTATGCATCAAAGATTTTATGACCAGGCAAACAAAGATATTGAAGGACCAAAGAGGTGTTGTGTGCACCAAATCCATCAAGGCTAAGAGTAGCATCAACTCATTGCGTATATCCATCAAGGCTAGAGCAGTGTCAAAATATTGATAAGAGTCATCAAGAGCATATCCAAGTTAAAGTATCAAGTTGTAGTAGCATCATAGCATTAAGTAGAGCTACCAAAGTTGAGAGCAGTTTCATAGTATTAACTAGATCCAAGCAATGTCAAGTATAAAGTTGTGTAGTCATTACCATATCATGCTAATCTATTCGAACTAGACTTAAGTTGAATGAGCTAGTGTAGAGTAGCATCAAATGAATTTCTAGCCATGTTATACATTTTAGTATGCACCTACAATATGAGTAGTTTCATTTGTCTTGGTAGTGAATTGATAAGTTTTAAAAGGTATCATTAATATTTTATTGAGTTGTAACACGTGTCTAAGAAGCTAGGGTGGTGTAGCAATGAATGTTTTAGCATTCTTTAATGTCTTGGAGAACATTACATTGGAGCATTCTCCTTTTTTATGTAGTGCAATCAACACAGTAGATCTAATTTTAGTAGAATTAAAGGTATGGAATCTTACCTTAATTATTTAGTGCATGAATATAGTACTAAGACTATATTTGATGATTTAAGAACCTTAGGAAGTTTAATTAAAAGGTGGAGAAAAAAGAATTCTACCACACTAGATTTTAGGTAGGAGTTAAAAGGACTTCAACCTTATTTATGAAATTTTGAAAAATATATTTGAAATTGATATATTTTATATTTGTAATTATGCTTGTAATTTATTTTAAAATTTTGATTTTTGAAATTTTTGATATTTATTTGATTTTGGAGAGAAGTTTTTCTACTCCAAAAAAGGAAAATTTTAAATTTTCAATATTTAGAAAAATTTAAAATTGAATACTTAGAAAATTTACAAATTTAATAAAGTATAAAGATAAAAGGTTTACTACAAATATTTAAAAATTTTAAATTAAAAAAAAATAAAAATTGGAAAGGATTTGAAAATTTGAAATTGCAAGTTTAAAAATTGCAATTGATTGAACTTCGAAGTGAAAAGGATCTCTACTTAAAAGAATTTGTAAATTTATTTTTGAAAAAGGATTCAAATTTTTATTATTTGCAATTTGATTAAACCTTGGAGAATAAGGAATAATATTTCAAAAAAATTAAAACTATGGATATAATAAGTATTCAAGTAGAAAATAATACATCATTAGAGAATATGCCACTCATTTATGAAGAAAACAAAAATAGACTATCATTAATATTGCATCAATGGTTGCATTATTTTCTCAAGAATACTAATGATTATGATTCTAAAGCTGTGATTTGGAAGCAAGGATTGAAATATAAAGATGAATATTATAATCATTTGAAATGTAATTGTTGCAATAGAATTGGGCATGTAGAAGCAAGATGTTGAAATATTTATCCATGCAAATTTTGTGGAAGAAATAATCATTCTCTAGCATTTTGTTGATATAAGGAAAACAAATATGAAAACTTAGAAAAAATAATATTGATGAGATTAGACAATATTCTTCAAAGTCTTATTTTTTAAACAATTTCAAAAGTCATATAAAATGAAACTAAATGGTTCAAATATCAATACAAGAAAGAAGAAGAGATTATGAATGTTAGGATCCAATGCAATGCTAGAACAAGAATAAAGGAAATATTAAATCATATTTTATCTTGAGATCAAATTAATGATAAATTGCTTGATTTATCAAAAAGACATGGAAAAATATATGGATTATATGTGAAATATTCAAGCATGAATAATAAAGCTTGTATGCATATTTTAAGCAATTCTATTATAAGTGTTCTTAATTTTATTGGATGAATAATTTTGGCCATTTTATATTCATATTTGATATTTTCTTGAATGTTATTATAATTTATATTGGTCAATTTATATTTTGATTGCTCTTATATTTGAGTCTATTCAATATCGATAATATTAGGATTAAGATAATTTGGCTTAAAATCCAACAAAAGGAATAATAAAAGTAGACATCAAGATGATAAAGAAGTAGAAAAAGAGATGAATTGGACTAATATAATCCTAAACTATATAGAAATGTACACTAGTGAGAAAACAATTGCAAGGTAAAATGGTTCAACTTCCTAACCGACCAAGAAACAATTTCAATGGAAATTATAGAAATTTCCATTTTTTTTTCTCTACATATAGCATTATATTATAAATTGACAAGTGGAAATATTGAATGGATGCATATATTTATTCGATGCTTGACACTAGAAATATGCTTTCTTTGAATTTTGGCATTCAATGATGAGACATGGTATTCCTATCACATGTTTATTTGTTTATGTCCATAATATATATAGGTATTGATTCCAATACAAGGTTTCCATCATAGTCATCATGATGACATAGGTCAATTTGGTACCATACAAAAGGATAACACCGCAAGATGAAATGATGGTTATTTGTCTAATGAGAAGTCTAGATGAGTGCCAGGGGATATAAGCTAAAAATATTATGGCATCATAATCCTAAAATATATGAGTTACCTATACATTCTTTATCTCATTAACCTTTGCTTAATATTGTTGTAGACATTATGAAAACTAATTGGTAGTACTCAAGAGCATTGATTAAAATACCATTACTAGATTTGGAGGCTTTGCAAAGCAAAAATGAAGACAATGGGTAAGAATAATTCCAAGTCTACTAAAAAATAAAATAAAATAAATCTAACCTAACATACATATTTTAATAAATATTCCATATTTATCTTAATGTTTAAAAATTTAGATTTAAATAGAGTAAGCATTTCTAACATGGTTAGATAAAACAATACTTACCACAAGATAATAAGTGCCATAAGGCCTTCATGTTTACTATAAGTTGGTTTACCTATTTTGAAGGTAGTGTCATTATATGTTGTTATACAAAGATGTGAAAAATATTGCACATGTATCTTACCAAATTTATGCTTGTTGTTCCAATGCAAGGAAATTGGTGGCAATTGTGTTATCTAAATTGTATTTAATTGGAGATATGTATTAACTTAGGTCATTGACTTAATGTGAGAATAAATTTGTATTTTCTATTTTAAAATGTAGAATTTAAATACTTTTTTTCTTGTTCAATTATCTTATTTAATAAATAAAGCGGTTAAAAAACTATGAATATAAACTTTTGCATTGAGGAATTTATAAGAGTTTTATTAAACCACAAAAGAAGTTAAAAAATGACTTCAATTTGATTCTTATAAATGAGTTTAATAGAAACAATATTTATTATTCAAGTACTTTAAATTATGGAGGGATGCTTTCCATACTGTTGAGCATATATTTTGGACCTCATACATACACACATGTACTACTCTAATGTCCAAAAAGACATTCGTCATATATGATATAACTTGTTTATTTTCCTTACTACAAATGGCAAGCATCCCACTTCACATATACAATTAATAATAAAATTAAATAAGTAAATACTTGAACTTCTTAGGATATTTTCCTTTTCCACTAGTGCATCATTGCCCTTTACTTGTATTTATAAACAAAATATTAAAAAAATAAAAAAATAAATTGAGTTTATTTGACACAAAATTAAAAAGGAAAAAATAGATTTGTTTCACATGTGTCCTTAAAAGAGGATATTATAAGTAATTTTCCTATTGTTTCAAACTAACCCAATATATATAATTTACTTTATTTTTTATTTTTAATTAAATATATTATTATTATTACTAACTTTTTAAAACATTTCTACATAATTTTACCTGAATTTCTTTTCGATGGTATTTTTTTGTTAAAGGACTTCCTCATATAATGTATAAATATATGGATAAAATTTATAAATATTATTTCTTAAGATATCCATCATATTTTAAATGCATTTTATCATCTTATTGATTCTTTCTATAGTGCTACTTACCATGGTTTCTGCCACATTGTTTATAAGTTATCGTAATCTATTATTCATCAATATAATCTCTTCTTCATTACACTTATAAGACATTTTGTGAAATATTTTTTAATGTATATGGAAAGATCAAATTTATTTTTTATAATATTAGACATGCAACTACCAAATTAGCTTATCATCATGTATATAAATCAATATATCTAGCCTATAATATATTTAGGAATTATTTATGAAGCTTAAGGAAATCTAGCAAGGGAGGTCTCACGAGATGAGGTAGGCGAGGGAGGTTGATGAGTGCATCACCATACAAAGGGTGAGTGGGGCCAAGCCATAGAGGGATTTGAGGAGCCATAGGATGAGGGTGGATATGAGGAGGATCCCAAGGATGAGGGTACTCAACTTAGGGTACAAATGTAGTCACTTTAGGTGCAGCTGGCAGAGTGGGATACCACCATTGTCATCCTATAGAGCTAGTTGGCCAAGGAGATATAGAGAGAAAGGGGTTCTCCGAGGATATGGTCATTCTTACTACCCAACTATAGAGTTCGTAGGAGTAGTTATGTAGGCTATATGCATAGTTGGTGTCTTCAACTATCACTTAGGATCATACCAGTTCAGGTAGGTAGTCCACAAAGGACATGGCTATATTATAGGAATAGGTGGCTCGATACTCCTCCCTTTAAAAAGAATATCAAACATACATTATTATCTTGGAGGATGAGGTATAGCAGTGTGGAGGCATACTACCTACTCTTCATCCTCAAGAGCATCACATCAGAGCCAACAGACTGAGTTAGGGTAGCCATCAATGATATAGGGTGTTCCACTATTTTGGGATCCTCCTTAGAGGTCACAAGCTAGTGGGTCTTCTCAGCCTCATCAAAGTGGGGATGAAGGTGGAGCTAAGAGCAGTGGTGCAGGGCCAACCTAATTTGTTTATGTATACCCTTATTTTATAGAGTATGAGGTCCTAGGACCCACTCTATTATAGCCTACAGGCAATTTTGTATTATGATGTATTTATACTTTCATATATAAATGACACATATTTATTATGGCCCATTATGTATTTATGTAATGTTTTTGTGTATTTTATGTTATGGATGCACTGATGGATGTATGTCTAGATGATGGATGTGTACTTAGACATTGTAGTCTGGGTGCATAGATGTATGCCTAGATGTATGTATGTATAGATGTTGCACCTAATGTTATATGTATGATTTTTGTTTATTTGATTATGAATGTTAATTCATGTTATTGATCTGTCAAATCTAATGTGTATGAGATGCACTATTTTTTGTATGGATATTTTAATGCAAATTGTAGATGTATATTTTAATTGCTTAAAATATAATGAATGAATCTAAATGTATTTAACAAACTTAATGGTACACACCACAAAATGTATAAAAGTCATGAATGTTAAAATGTTAACCTTTTCTCAAAAGTCATACATTTGGATGTGAATATGTGAGATGAAATATGTATTATGTGAAAATTTTCCCTATGATATTTTATGAACTAAGAGGCATGCGTAAAATAGTCAATGGTCATCTAAATAACATTGTTGATATTTATCCAGTATCTATCCTATCTTACGAAGCCTCCTTAATAAGAAAAATCTCATAAGAAAACTACAAATGATGATGAGTTAGTTAGGTGTTGTGATAGAATTTTAAGGTTTTCTATGAGACTCAACCACCATAGTTCACTAGTCAAAATTTTATATTCTAGATACACAATAATTCTGAAAGATATAAGCATGTTATGAATATCCAGATATTCAATAGCCATGTGTGTGCATATGATGTTCATTATAATGCATAAGACTACCTCCTTGCCAGGCAGGTTTCTTCCAATCCATTGTTATAATGACAATCACCCAATGGTGTCTTCATCCATAGTTTGGACGTAGTTGGACTAGACTACTAGGCAATACAAGCCGTCAAAATCTAGCTCATGTACAAGCCGACATTGGTCTATACAAAAGAAAGCCTCTAATGTGATAGATATATCACCACGCGTAAAACTACTCCATTTCTAGGTAGGTTTCATTCAACCCATTGTTGTAATGGAGATTGTCCCATGGCTTTTGAAAAACTGAGGATTCCAGGGATTCAAGATAATTACCCCCTTATTTTATTTTGATTTCTTGGGATACTTGTTCATTTTTTTTTGGTAGTGGTAAAAACCACTCTTTAGGAGCAAGGTATTTTATTAGTGGTGAAAACCACTATTTCTATTTTTTGGGGGGTAACTTGCTCATTTTGTGGAAGAGTAAGGGGATTGCATGGGTAGCGGGAGCTTGTCCTTTTGTCAATTATCAAAATCCTAGACCATACACATAATAGGATGAGCAATGGAAACCTTTCGCTCAAGGTGGAAAGGACTACGTTGTAGTGTCATCCTTCCTTGTTCAAACTTGGATTTTAAATATGTTAAATTGTGTTAGGATTTTGACATATGCAAGGTACTAACAAATCAAGACCTTATCTTCTAAAATACAAGGTAGCTTGCTAAAAAAATTTAAGAGAACACTAGGAATGATTAAATTACTAAAAACCCTAGTGAACACCCTATAGAAACTTATTAATTGTGTTGAAAGACATACTTACTCACAAAGGGGAATATGGACGATAGTGATATATGATATGTGGGTGTTTTTCCTATGATATTTTGCAAGCTAAAATGTATTATTAAAATAGTAAGTGGTTGTCTAAATATCATTTTTTATATTCATCCAATATCTACCCTATCTTATGAGGACCTCTTAATAAGAAAAATCTCATAAGAAAAATTACAAATGATGATCATGGATAAAGTTGGTTTAAGGCTCATGACTGACATACAAACATGGAATCATTAGTAAAAATGCAAACATAATTTATCCAATTGCAAGTGTAATGGATGGATATGCCTAATGCAACTAATCCATGAAGGCAATGAAATGCATAGTAATGTAATGCAAAAAAAATTGTATTATGATGTTTTGTATTATTTTTGTGATTTTATGTGTTTTCTGATTTTTAGTGGGTTTTGATTGATTTTTATTTTTATTTTTATTTTTTTAATTTTTGATGATTTTTTATTTATGTATGAAATACTCGTAGGTGAAGGATGTTGAGAGGTTCAGGTTCTTCAAAATCCTCAAGAGAGGCAATATGATAAGTTCCTGGCCCTATCTTCTGAATGATGATAAAGAGGCCTAACCAATCTACTGCAAATTTATCTCACAAGTGCGGTGGTAAATTAGAGTTTTGTAGATTTTATTTGAGAACAAGGTATCCAACATTGAAATACCTTAGGTGGACTTTCATATTGTAAACTCCTTTAATGTGATCTTGATAAATGTGGAGGTGCTCAAGAGCATTAATGTGGTGTTCATCAAGAAGGGTCAATTGGTCGAGGTAAACTTGTCGTGCAATATCATCATCGATAAACTCTTGGAGTGATATGCACAATGAAGGAATTTCTAATTCTAAGGGTATAATGGCCTGAGTGCCATATACTAGTGAAAATGAGATTGCCCCAACGGGTTTTCAAATGCTATTTTGATAAGTCCATAATGCTAAAGGTAGTTGGAGATACCAATCTTTGTGATTTTCTTTAATGATTTTCTTAAGAATAGCAACTATAGTCTTGTTTGATACCTCTACTTGCCCATTGGCTTGTGGATAATAGGATGTAGCAAAGTTGTGTTGAATGTTGTACTTTGAAGTTAAAGCATGTACACATTTGTTCTTGAAGGGTGTCCCATTATCCAAAATAATTCTGGATGGAATAACAAAATGACATGATATTATAGATTATGAACTCTACAATGTGAGATCTAGTCATAGTGGTAAAAGGGATAGATTACATCTATTTGGTGAAGTACTCTACGATCGTTAAGATAAATGTGTGATAGCCTAAATATGGGGGTGATATTTTCCCAATTAAATCAAATCCCCACTGTAAAAAAGGCCATGCTGATTGAATCAGCTATAATACCTAATAATGCAAGTACGAAATATTAGCATGATGTCAGTATTTTATGCAATTCCTTACATAAGTGCAATAGTACTTCTCCATAGTAGGTCAATAATAACCCATTTGGAGGATGCACTTAGTTATGGCCATGCCACTGAAATGGCCATCATAAATACCATCATGAACTTACGATATTGTTCAAGCATATTATTAGGGCTCTAGACAACAAAGGATAATACCATCATATCTCCGATAATAAAGAATGTCTCCTATAAGACATATGTAATCAATTTTTGTTTAATTTTTTATTTTACAGCATGTGATAATCTTGAAGAGATATTACCAAGTTTTAGGAAGTATTTTAATTGGGTAAGCCAATCTTGATAAGCTTATGTCTCAACTGAATGAACTGATTGTTTCCATTATAACTCATCATGCATGAATGCAGATTGAGATAAAACCTTAATATGAATGGGTGTGCCATTATCAGAAGGACCCTATAGGACTAAGTACCCCCTAGATTTTTTTTTCAGAAAGCGATGCACCTAAGAACCGATATTGGTTTAGTTCAATTTGTATCATGTGGATAACTTTTTCATTGTTTGAAGCTTCATGTGAAATCATGGATTACAAAAGTATTTTAACACGGATGGTTGTGATATTGTTGGAAGGTTTCTATTGAATTAAATACCCAAAGGCCATTATATCCACAAAATTATCATACAAATGAGGGACTACATCGACGTTATACCATTCCAATTTGGTTAATATCTTGTCCACAAGTTCCTTGTATGATTTCAAGATTAGACATCGACATTGATAGAATTCCTTTACTTGGTTGACTATGAGAAATAAATTACCAAAAATATTGAGCTTTTTTATATTCATGATGATAGTTTTTTGGAGGCCTAATAGGATAGCCTCGTATTCAATATTGTTGTTGGTGCATGGGAATTCAAGTTTAAATAAAATGTGTATGGGAGCCCCTTTTGGTGTGAAAAATACAACTCCTACACCACCACCTTGCTCACATTTGGAACCATCAAAGAACAGAGTCATGTCAGATTTATTTTTAGGTTATTTTTGTTCGAGTGATTTTGATAATGCAAATACTGCATCATCGAGCAATTCGATTACAAGAGGCTTGTCATCCTGAAGAGAAGCCTCTACTAGTTGATCAACAATAACTTGACCTTAATGGATTTTTAGCTAATAAATTCGAGGTCAAATTTTATCAACATCATGATCCACTTTGTAGTTTGACTATTATGGTACGTGCAACTCATCATGTATCACAAAGGGTTTTCTTTGGATACGACATACATTGTATGATTCAACTTGTAATGTTGAAGTTTTTTGATGGTGAATACCACTGCTAGGAAAATATTCTCAACATATGTGTATTTAAGCCCATAGCTGACCATGGTGTGACTAATATAAAAAATAGCTTATTCCTTATTTACCTCATTATTTTGGGTCAACATGATCCCTAAGGCAGAGTTAGTAGCTAAGATGTAAAGCAAGAAGGGCACACCTAGCAAAGGTGGAGCTAATATTAGCGATGATGTTAGGTATTATTTTATCTCATCAAAGGCCTTTTGACACTAATAATTTCAATGAAATGGCACCCCCTTTTGTAGCAGTTTGTTCATTGGTCAACATTTATCTAAAATTTATGCTATGAAGCGTCGAATAGATGAGACCTTTCCTTGTAAGTTGCAAAGTTGTTTAAGGTTTGTAGGGGGAAGCATGTCGAGTATTGCTTTGAACTTGGTGGGATCAAATTTGATCCCTTACTTTAATACTATAAAACCTAAAAATTTTCCATATGTGACTTCAAAGACACATATTTTCGGGTTAAGTCTATTGTTCTCAATGAGGTGATCAAATACCTTCCATAAAACATTGTGTTTGTGACACAATAGAGATTTGGCTAGCAAATTGTCCATGTAATCCTCTAGGATTTTATGCATGTATTTATAGAATATGTAATTCATGGCCTGGTGATATGTGGCACCAACATTTTTAAGGCCAAATGGCATGAATTTTTAGCAAAATTTCCCCCAAGGTGTTGTAAAGGCTATCTTGGACTAATCATTAGGTTTAACTCAAATTTGATCATATCCTGAGAAACCATCAATGAGGGACAATATTTCATGACCTGCAATTGCGTAAACTAAAGCATCAATGTTTGGAAGAGGGAACTCATCCTTAAGAGTTGATTTGTTAATATCTTTGAATTTTGTGATTATGCAAATATTTCCATCATGTTTCCCTATGTATACCATGTTGGAAACCCATTCAAGATAATCAATAGATTGAATGAATTTTACATCCAATAATTTTTGTATTTAATCTTTTACCATTAAGGCTATCGTTGGATGCATATTTCAAAGTTTTTTCTTGACTAATTTTATGTTTGGGTTGAGCATAATATTGTGCATGACCATATTTGGATCAAGACCCGACATGTCTTTGTATGACCAAGCAAAAATTTCTATCTTTCTATCAATAGAGATGTGTATATGGCTTGCTCTTCAAGGGAGAGACTTTATCCTAATTTTACATTTTTAGGAGCTTCGATATCAACACCAATGTTTACATTAATTATATCTTCTATTGATGTGTGAGATACCTCCTCAAGATAATGATGCTTAGGGATAAAATGGATGTCGTCAACTAGATTTGGAGAATCGATCATATCTTTTTTGATCTCATATTGACAAACATCTATCGAGGGATCTTGGGATAAATGAAATGGTTGTAACATTTCCTCATAAGAGAATAATTATTTTAGTGAGGGTGGTGATGTGGCATGATAAAAATAAATGGCCTCATGATTGAGGTGCAAAGGTTTTGAGGGATCACTAGGATTGTGGAGTGGGATAGTAAAATCAATGGAGACAATATTGATGGATGGATAGTCTCCATTCATGGATGGGAGGGATGTGTCAATGATGTGAGGCCCTAGATATGTTAGATGTGGCTCAGGTGGAAATGGAATAAATGGATTGAGCCTATGAGGAGCCAAAATGATGGGTTTCGGTGGGGGTATAAGGTATCCCAAAGTAGGCTAGCATGGAGGAAAATCCATATGATAGAGCTCATCAATGTTTTAGGGATGAATTCTATTCCTTAGATGTTATTTCATTGGAGGTGGCAAGGATTTATATATGCTAGTTCAGTTTCATTCTCGAACTCTTCTGGTGCCTCACTAAAAGGATCAGAAGGCTATCGACTATGGCAAGGATCAAGGTATGCAAATTATATTTCATCCTCATACTCTTCTGATACCTCATTGATGAAGTCAAGAGGATATTGACTATGGTAAGGACCAAGATAGGTCAATTTCATCTCATATTTGTACTCTACTGATGTCTCACTGAGATATTCAGAAGACTCAACAAAAATAATTGTAACATGGAGATGATCTCCTAACAAATGAAAATAGTCAAGATCGGTATCGTTATCAGTAATTTATTCTTCTAAGCTTAAGATTAGGTGCTAGAGTCAGTCTACGAGGAGGTCATCTAGCATGCGCACTGAATACCCTAAACCAAATTTATCTATCAAAATTTGGTATTGCGACTGATAGGGTGTCTGAAGACATTGCTCATATCATCCAATGTTATTTTCATGCCAATGGTAGTGGTAAAAGTATCACAAGGTGAAATTTGGATTTCGCATATAATATAAGTTTCTTGAAAAGGTTTCATTGTTGTGTTCTATCGCAGGAAACTGGTTCATAGAGTCATCAAAGCCCCCATAAACAAAAGTTATTTTATTTGAGGGGACTTCCAAGGGTACAATGGTACCAATGGGTAATGACGGTACATGAGGTCTACCCATATCCTAAAAGGTCTTTATGAGTGGTGTGAATATGACATTTTGTACCAGGTACTCATCGAGACTAGATTTGGCCAAGTGGATTGTGACTTGGGGTGGTGATAGTGGAGGTGATGAGGATGGTGGAGAGATAATGTGAGGTGGTTCACCTATCATAGTAAATAATTCTTTTTTCTCTATGGGAATTGGAATTTTTACTACAAATATAGTGGGGATGATCGATGGGGTTTGCTCTATTGGCATCTTCAATTTCTTATTGCTAAAAAAATCCAATAACAAAGAAGGGATGCTAGAAGAGGCCATTTGCAAGGGTTGAGATAGAGGCATATGTGTATATGGATCAATGGATTGCGTGCTGATTTGGATATTTTTGGGGTGTCGATGTAGATGGTTCAATATATGGGGGAATCGATGTGGATGGTTCGGTAGATGGGGTGTCGATGTAGATGGTTTGACAGATGGGGGTATCAATGTAGATGGTTTGATATATGGGGATGATGGTTTTGATGGTGGCTCTAGATATTTGATAGGTCTATCAAGTTGTATATCCAGATGTGTGGAGGGTAAAACAAATTCCCTTAGATTACTAACCAGGTTAACGTATTTGAAGGGCTTAGAGTTTGAAGGGACTATATGCTTTAGCTCTTCATGGATATATTTTATACACTAGTGCATTATATATGGGAAGCACTTTATGTATCTGATCCAAGATCATCCAAGCAATATGTTGTATTGCATTGCACCTTCTAGAGCATGGCACAATATTGAAATAGTCTTTAGTCCAACCTAGATGGGAAGGACTATTGTGTCGACTATAGAGCAAAGAGCATCATTAAATGCTTGAAGCATGAATGTGGATGTCACAATGTGTGATGATGGAAGACTAAGGTGTTCTAGTGCATCTATGGTAATGATGTTTATTGAGGAACCTGTTTTGATCAACACTCGCTTATAAGCGACATCTATCTATATCGAAGAGAAAAAGATAAGGCGAGAAAATGAGCTCTGGCAATTTTTTCCTCTGAACTAGGGTTTTTAGAACTTCAAAAATTCTTGGGCATTAGGTGGGTTGCCATAGTGTTTTTCTGATTACTGTGGATCTGTAGGCAAGTTTGTTGTCCCAGGAGGGTCCAATGGGGACTCCTCTGGATCCTCTCACAAGGAGAAAGAGCTCTTTTGTAGACTTACTAAAAGATAATTCTCCATCTTCTAATGATGAAGCTCAGAGAAATGCTCTTCATATGCTCTTCAAGAATGCTGGAAAGAGATCAACGGCCCAACGAGTCAATGGATGCCTTCCGTATTCCGAATCAAGACCCAAGATTGTCATCGAGCCAAATATGGTCGAAGACAATATTATACAGAGCCAACCACGATCTGATCTGTAAATTCATGAGTATTCACCCACCCTAAATTTCTTGCATACCTGGGTCAGGAAAAACTGGGAGCCTCATGGTGAGTACTCCTTATGGTTTATTAGCAATGGGTATTTCATTGTTAGTTTTTCTTCTCTAGTCGATAGAAATAGGGCTTTTGAATCGAAAAAGAGGAACCATGGTCCGGCAGGGTTATTTGTTCAACCCTGGAGAGCGGTTTTCGATCCTCGTATTGAACCCACGGTTTTCCTGGTTTGGATCTATTTGTATGCTCTTCCAATGGAGTTTTGGGGTGAGCAGGTTCTGGAAATGATCAGTAACTCCCTTGGAAGACATTCGGGTGTCTCCAAAGACACCAGAGAAGGAAACACAGCTGTTTTTGCAAGAATTTGTGTGGAAATGGATATTAGCCAGCCTCTATCAGTAGAGGTGGAGCTTGAACTGGCAAGACTATCTTGGATTCAACAGCTAGATTATGAGGCTCTGCCCTTCAGATGTAGAGTTTGCCATAAATATGGGCATTTGGCCCGATTTTGTCCAAATAATTTGAACACAAAAATAGAGGCCCTGCTTGGAATGCCAAATCGTCCTAGGGAGGGTAAGTCAACTCTAACCAAATAACCTACCAATACTCCTCAGGGTAAATATTTTCAGAAAGATGGCTTTGAATAGCCCAAAAGAAGGAGAAAGCAAAATAAAAATGGTAAGGAGCAAACACAACTCAAGCCATCCAATAGGTATGAAATATTTAAGACACTAGTGGACCAAGAGGATCAAGTTATGGAAGGAGTGGATGCGAATATTAACATCCACGCTCAAGCTTCTCCTTCATCTCCCACCGTCATAGAACAGGTAATTGAGTACACTGAGTTACCGCAGTCAGAGAATGTAGGGGCATTGATAGTGCACACCCAAGCGCAGCCAATAATCAAGGATGTCAGCATGGGAATAGCAAAAAAGAACAGAGAAAGGCCAACCCTAGGGATAACTTAGGTGGAAAAGAGATCAAAAAATAGCAACTCTCAAGGAGTGTGTAGAAAATCAAATAAGGACCTGCTAGCAGTTCAAGGAGACAAACTGATCACTGGAGGATCGGTGAGGACAATTGATTCTTACTGCTCTCAAGGTTTTCAATGATTATACAATCATTGAATGTTAGGGGTTTAAACATTAGAACCCATAAATTTGTTGTTCAAAGACTCGTAGGAAAATGCAAAACAATTTTTTTGCTTATCCAGGAGACAAAAATGTCGTTAGATCTTATGTGTAAAACTATCAACAGAATCTGGAGGGGCGCTGGTCATATGGATGTGGATGCCCATGGTGCCTCAGGGGGGATTGTTACTCTTTGGAACTCTCTGGAATGGACTTCAATAGAACATATAGCTTGGAGGGGTGTTCTCACATCTCATTTTAGGAATAATATCATAGCTGAACATGTTTTAATCACAAATTTTTATGGGGCTCAAAACCTTGATGGCCAGAGGCTCCAATGGAAAGTTGTGCATAACATGAGGACCTCAAGGGAATATTTAGACTGGAATATTGCTGGGGATTTCAATGCTAAATTATCTTCTAGAGATCAGGAAGGGGGAACCCCAGTTTTGGACCCAAGGGATCGACTTATGATTGTCCAAGTCCAGGATTTTCACTTAGTGGATATTAAAGGCCCTGGAACCAACTTTACTTAGACTAACAAGAGGAGGGAGCAACATAGCAGGAAGGTAAAGCTAGACCATTTTCTGGTTTCAGAGGAGGCATCTGTAAAATGGAATACAAAATTCTAGCTTTTAGAGGGTCCAGTTTCAGATCACTTTCCCATTTTGTTGGAGGGAGGGATTATGACAGGACAGCATCACAAACCTTTTAAATTTGAGAATTTTTGGTTACAAAAAGAGGATCTTCAAAATAAAATTCCACAGTGGTGGGAAGAAGGTCGTCTACCTTTTGGGACTGCAATGTTTAGATTCCACAAACAGCTTCATTATGTCAAAGCTCAACTGAAACAATGGAGGCAAGCTAACAAGACAAACTTCCAGCTCCAAAGAGCTCCTTTGGTGGCCAGATGGGATGAGGTTCAAAAACACTTTAGGGAAGGAACAATTAGTGAGCAGCTCAAAGCCGATGATGATGCCTTGCGTAAAGTGGTTGAGGACATTGATAACCAAGAGGAGACCTACTGGAAACAGAGAGCAAGAACCACTTGGTTATTAGAAGGTGATAGAAATACCAAATTTTTCCATTGGTCAACCTGTGCTAGGAGACAGATGAATAACATGGAAGCTCTTCAAGATGAGAATGGACACTCCTTTGATACTCTTCCTGGTATGCATTCCCATTCAATGGATTATTTTTCTAAACTTTTTAAGGAAAGTATGGAGCAATATGTAGAGGCTCAGAATGAAGTTATTGATGTCATACCCTCTGTTATCTCTGAAGAAGAAAATCAGACCCTTCTTAAACCCATTGATAGATAAGAACTGAAGAATGTGGTCTTTGGAATGAGCACTGGTAAAACTCCAGGACCATATGGCTTTCCAATTGATTTTTTTCAGGCCTTTTGGGATACTTTGGAGGAGGATGTTTTGGCTGTCATAGAAGAGTCCAGAGGTAATAAAAGAATGCTTAAGGCATTAAATCATACCTTCATCACTTTAATTCCAAAAGGGGAGGAGGGGGTTCATATTTTAGATTATAGACCTATTGCCTTATGCAATGTGATTTATAAAATAATCACAAAGGTAATGGCTGAATGGCTAAAACCTATTTTACATAACATTATCTCCTTAGAGCAAGGGGGTTTTGTAGAGGGTAGGCAAATCTTGGATGGGGTGGTTCTTGCTCAGGAGGCAATCCATACAATGCAAAAATTTAGTAATAAAGGAATGTTCATTAAATTAGATATGTCAAAGGATTATGATAGGGTGGAGTGGAGTTTCTTGTCAAAGATGATGGCAGCCTTTGGTTTCTCTCAGGACTGGATAGATTGGGTCATGAGTTGTGTATCTACGCCGTCTTATTCAGTGTTCATAAAGGGTCTTCCCTTGCAACCTTTTGGAGCCTCTCGAGGTCTTCATAAATGGGACCCTTGCTCTCCCTATATTTTCCTCATTTTGGCTGAAGGATTAGGTAGACTTTTCTTGAGGAGAAGACATCAAGGTTTGCTGACAGGTATCAAGGTGGGTGAGGAATTTTTGACTCACAGTTTGTGGATGATACAGGATTGGTTGGAGTGGCCAGCTTCAGGGAAGCAAGAGTGATCAAAGATACTCTTAATGTCTACCTTAGGGCTTCAAACCAAGTCATCAATGATAAAAAATCCAAAGTGGTTTTTCTCAATCTTGATCAAATGCTACAGGACGTAGTTCTAGAGATCTTGGGATTCACAAGGACTTCTCTTCCAGTGGTTTACTTGGGGGTTCCTTTGCATTTCAAAAAACTAAAAATAGATATCTGGAAGGATATTTTGCATTGTATCAAGGATAGAATGAATCATTGGTATCAAAAATGGTTAAGCTATAGGGGTAGATTAAATTTTTTACAGTCAGTCATTCAGGCCATGCCAATTTATAAATTCTCTATCCTGGCTGCCCCACATACTATATGGAAAGAGTTGGACATTATGGCTAGAAGATTTTTATGGGAAGGAGTAAAAGGAGAGATGAAATGGGCATTAGTTGGTTGGGATAAAGTTATCCAGCCCAAGGAAAAATAAGGGCTAGGACTGAGAAGATCCAAGCTAAATAATAAAGCTTTGGCTGGAAAGCTGTACTAGAGGTGGATTTCCCAACCAACCTCCTTATTCAGTAGAATCCTAACTAGTAAATATTTGGGTCATGTTAACCCCAATGAGGTGGGCCATTTCCATTTGGATGGTCCTAGATCCCTAGTGTTGTAGGCTCTCAAGATAGGTTCTCAGGTTGTTAAAGATCAATTATTTTGGAAAGTGGGGAGAGGGGAGAAGGCACGTTTTTGAATAGATTCATGGGATCAATACCCACCCATCATTGTTGAATTTCCTAAATTGCAACCAATAAAAATAGCCATAGAAACCAAGGGATGGGTCCACATTGAAAGTTATTTCATCACTAGTCAGCTGGGGGAATATAAGTTTAAGCAGTTTAAGAAGTTGGAGGAGTGGCCAATTTCAATCCCTCCGGAGTTGGCACCCATCATGACTAAAATATTGTCAGAAATATTTCTCACTAGTAGAGACGAGGAGGATGAATTATCTTGGGGCTATGGGAGCCTTGGTGTCTATATAGTGAAGGACGGATATGAGAAGATCCTCCCAGAGCCTCCCCCCCATTCATTCCCGGTTGAGGATTGGAGAAATATTTGGCACTCCAAGGGCTAGCCGAAAGTAAACTTTTTTTCCTGGAAGTTTATGCACAATGGAATTCTATATTTTGACAATCTCAGATGTAGAGGAATCATCAGTCCATCTCAATGTGTTTTATGCTACAAGAATGAGGAAACAGTTGATCACCTAATGTTTGAGTGCCCTTTCACATGGCAGATTTGGAAGTGATGGCTTTCTTGCTATAAAATTCAAGTTAATGGTAACTTGAATCGAACTAATATTTGGAAAATATGGAAGAGTGGTAGATTTAAATCTAAAGCTCTTCGAATTGGTTGGGAGCTTGGATTAAACTTCACTTGGTGGCAAGTGTGGTTGGAGAGAAATGCTAGAATTTTTATAGAAACTTTTTACTCGTTAGATGAAGTTTGGCAGGTCATCTAGAGCAAAGTCACAAAAACTGTAGTTGTCTATGCTATAGAGGAAACTCATGTTGTTACTGGGCCAATGGAAGAGGGAGTTGAAGAGCAAGAGGTACAGGACAGAGCTAGTTGGAAACCACCACCAGAAGGTTGGATTAAAATTAATACTGATGGAGCTACAAAGGGCAATCCGGGTAGTGCTGCAATTGGAGTGGTTTGTTGGACTCATGATGTATCAGTGCTCTATTTGGAACTGCAAGGCTTGGGAAGAGCCACAAACAATGAAGTAGAAGCCATAGCTATCAAATCTGCTTCTATTTGGGCAGTGAAATAGGGCCACAGGAGGATCATTCTTGAATCAGATTCTCAAATAATGGTTGGAGCTCTTGATTGCATGAGGAACTTTGCTTTGAAAGCATGGAGGTTGAGGATTCTTGTCACTCAAATTAAGGAATTATGGAAGGAATTAGATGATGTGATTCCAGTTTATGTGAGTCGAGATTTAAACAAAGCGGTCGACTTCTGGCTAAGATGGGTGCTGAGAAGGAGGCAGGGGTCCAGCTTCACAGTGACATGGCTATTGAGGATGAGGTGATTAGGCAGGGTCTTGAAAGGTCCTTGATCCAATGATCAAAGAAAAAGCAAAGGGAGGAAAGTTGTGATATCGCAACATGTCGCGTTGTTGCGATCGCTAGAGGAAAGTTGTCATGATATCGCGACATGTTGCGTTGTTGCGGTCGCTGGAGGAAAGTTGTCATGATATTGCGACATGTTGCGCCATCGTGGTCACTGGAGGAAAGTTGTCATGATTTCATGACATGTTGCACCGTCATTGTCGCTGGAGGAAAGTTGTCACGATATCGCGACATGTTGCGCCATCGTGGTCATTGGAGGAAAATTGTCATGATATCATGACATGTTGCATCGTCACGGTCGCTGAAGGAAAGTTGTCACGATATCGCGACATGTTGTGCCATCATGACCACTGGAGGAAAGTTGTCGTGATATCGTGACATGTTGCACGATCGCAGTTGTTGGAGGAAATTTTTCGTGATATCATGACATGTTGCACCGTCACGATCGCTGGAGGAAAGTTGTCACGATTTTGTGACATGGTGCGCCGTCGCGGTCGCTGGTGGAAATTTGTCACGATTTCATGACATGGTGTGCCGTCGCGGTCACTAGAGGAAATTTGTCGTGATTTCGTGACATGGTGCACCATCGCGGTCGCTGGAGGAAAGTTGTCATGATTTCATGACATGTCGCTCCATCGCAGCCAAGGGAGGAAAGTTGTCACGATTTCGTGACATGTCGCTTCGTCACGGCCAGGGGAGGAAAGTTTTCGCAATATCGCGACATGTTGCATTTTCACGGCTTAGGGAGAAATGGTGTCGCGATTTCGTGACATGCTGCATTTTTGCGGCCAAGGGAGCTAAGGTGTCGTGATTTCATGACATGTTGCTTTTTCGCGGCCAAAGGAGAAAAGGTGTCGCGATTTCACGACATGTTGCTTTTTCATGGCCAAGAGAGAAAAGGTGTCGCGATTTCGTGACATGTTGCTTTTTTGCGGCCAAGAGAGAAAAGGTGTCGCGATTTCACGACATGTTGCAATTTCACTGCCAAAGGAGAAAAGGTGTCACGATTTCGTGACATGTTGCATTTTCACTACCAAAGGAGAAAAGGTGTCGTGATTTCATGACATGTTGCACTTTCGTACCCAAAGGAGAAAAGTGTCGCGATTTCGTGACTTGTTGAGTTTTCGCGGCCAAAGGAGGAAAATATTGCGATATCACGACATGTTGCTTTTTCACGGCCAAAGGGGAAAGGTGTCGTGATTTCGTGACATGTTGCTTATTCACGGCCTAAGGAGAAGATTTGTGTTGCGATTTCGTGACAAGCTGCTTCTTCTATTGTAATATTGTGTTCTCTCTAAGTTCGGATGGGAAGAGTCTCTTCCCTTTTTGTAATTGATCTTTGTTTTAATACAAGTTTTTTCAAATTTTTCAAAAAAAAAAACACTCGCTTATAAGAAATCCTATTTATGCATGCAATGATGTGCAATGAAGGATTGTCTACGTTGGCAGGTACTTGTTTGATCTCATTATCTTGGAAGGTTATAACAAGATCCTTACATGTTTGAATATGCCCCATGAAATTAGTAAAATCATTAGGATCTTGGGGCTATAATTTAATTGATCTCAAGATTTCCATTAGAGATTCTCTATGTCTCAATAATTGTTGTATTAGCTTGTAGATGTACATATTGGTCGATATCATACGTAGGCTTTGATTACGCCTACTTCTAATCATCACCACTAGTTGAGGTGGTGGAACTTGGAATGGAGTTTGATATCGTAAGGGTTGTGATGTAGAAGGAATGCTAATGAGAGCTACAGTTTGTGCAACTTGATCATATCTTTGGTTCTTTATCATAATGTTGGTCATCCCTATGAACCCTTTATTAGGTGGAGTCGTATGGATATCATTTACTTATATTATTTGATCCTCCCTAACTTCATGTGTGGATAGGGGATATTTGAAAATTCCTATTTGTTGATTGTTAGGGGTAAGAGTATTATCAATTTGTAATTGATTTTATCAAGCATATCTTGTACTACATTTTTGAATGTATAACACATTTTTATTTCGTGACCATTGTATCTATGGTATATGCACTATAGGTACTATTTATACCCTAGATTAGGTGGATCCGTATGGATATCATTTACTTATCTTATTTGATCCTCCCTAACCTCATGTGTGGGTAGGGGATCTTTGAAAATGCCCATTTGTTGATTGTTAGGGGTAAGAGGATTATCAATTTATAATTGATTCTTATCAAGCATACCTTGTACTACATTTTTGAACATATAACACATTTGTATTTCGTGACCATTGTATCTATGGTATTTGTAGTATAGTTCCTCTTTATACCCTAGATTTTTTGGGATATTAGGATCGAGGGGATAAATATCTAATAACATGATAGCTTTCTCTTCGCACAGTCAATTAAAGAGGGATGCCAAAGACTCAAGAAATGGCATGTAGTTGTGAGAGGGACAATGTAGTTGGTCCTATGGATAATTTTATGGAGGCTTGTTATGGTATTACATTGGAGGGGGTTGAGACTAATAATTAGCTTATTTAGGTGTTTGCTTTTCAGCATTAAGAACATTTAAGACAACCTAATTGATCGGATTCAGTCTTTGTTGTGTTTGGTTGCTTCTAGGAATTTTTTTCCACTCCTTCGTTTCAAATTTTAATGTCCCCCTCTTAGACTTTAATATACTCTATGACTTTGGCCTATGCCAAAGCCTCCTCGAAGTTCTAATATTGTTGTAATTGTAATAAGACCAAAATATAATTTGACCAACTTTTTGTGAACATTTGAGCTAATTCTGTTATAGGTGGAGTGAAAGGTAATTTTGACATCACCCTTCTCTACCTATTGTAATAATTAGTGATTGGCTCATCATAAAATTGGATATGTTGAGTGCTTCCTTACAAATTTTAAACAACATCAGCTTGAGGATAAGCTCAGTTGCATGTTGTTACCATGATGTGTTTTATTTAAACAATAAAGAAATAAACAAAGTATACAACGTGAGTATCTCTTTTAAATTTTCTTTGTGAATCCATGTATTGTTTTTTGTATTTTGATGTTGAAACCCCTAATCTTATGAGACTAAGGATAAAAAAAAATAGAAAACCACTAAAGGGTAGTTTGAGCACAACCTCATATCAAAGAATACAATTCAAATGGCAAGAAAATGGTTTCCTACTAGATATCAAATAAAGGTAACCTAAGAAATAAAAAACCACCCCTCTAGGGAGGCTACATTGTCTAAGTCTTGCTACTAGCCTAATAAAGAGTTCGCTTCACATTCAGGTGTGTTTGGACACAAATGATAGTTGCATTCAACTAACTATTTGATCTCGTGGTAAAAGGGTACTACTAATACTTCCTACTATGGATGCACCCAATATTAGGGGACCTTTAGGTGATGAAATCCAAAAAACACTTGCTTTGGCCAACTAGATGTCTATGGTGTGAGCCAACGGATGGAGATGAAACCCACTATAACTAGCCTTGATCAATGATTGGTGATGAAGTCCAACTCATTGATGTTAAATTGATATATGGTGTGTGGGGTTCTTTTTATTTCATGCAAAAGAAAGAAAAATCATAGAGAATTAGGTGTTCTTTTAATAATGCATGAAAAATAATGTTTTAAATATATTTCTAAATAATAAACGTTTTAATTTTATAAATTTGCAATATGCAGACCCTACATGAACAACCTTTAAGCAGTAAATAGGTAATCAAACCATAACAATAATTAAATAGAGGAAATATCTTCAAGGGATGGTCTGTAGAAGAGATCGTATTACCTAGAGATGGTCAAAAACATGGGCCATCTGGGACAGGGATGGCCACAAAGAGAGGTTGTATATCCCAGGGATGATCATAGATAGAATATCTTAAAGCTTAAAAATCCCTGTAATTCCTTTACTTAAGCATAAAAAATCTACTTTTCTTTACTAAAAATAGGAAAGGAGGACTAAAATAGCTTACTATGATAGTCTAAGTTTGATGAGGATGTTGTTTATTTGTTGTTTTTACCTTCTACTCTAAGGCCATCTCTAGGAGGGATGGTTGCATCTACTGGTCATCTTGCACAGGGACGGTCATGACTGTTGACCGTCTCTGTAGGGGATGATGGTACCTATAATTCACAAACACCAAGAAAAATAGTAATTAGTACGATGGATGCAAAATGTGGACTAGGTTTGGCCGTGATCACCACTAAAGTGCTAAAAAGATCATACACCCATACAAAGAAATGCAATATTGAAATGTAGCAAATCAAATGTAACCATACAAATAAAGAACAAAATAAAGAAATGATGAAGGTGCCCTTTTATTGATAATATCTTGTTCTTTTACAAAGAGGTTACAAATAATATCCCCTCCGAAGGATCACTACCAATATTTGATACAATGAATTACACATAGAACCATTTGGATGTACTACACAAGATCTTTATTGCACCCACAAACTAAGTATAGACAGGTTTTTCATGATTGTCGTGATGTATGATGTGGATGAGTGAATCTTTTATGCCATTAGCTCCTTGTAAAGATCTGTAATATGCACACAAGACAACCTAAAGAGCATCAAAAGCATTTGAGGAGCCTTTCAAGATAAGGCCCATATGAATGATAAATAAAGCAGTAAAGAAGCTAAAATATATCAAATACATGTATAGAAATAAAATCTAATGATGCTAAACAATAATTGAAATGCTACTAAATCTACTAAAAACAAGAAAAATAGATCTCTGTCATGAGATCGTCCTTGTGCAGGAGGATTGTACCTGCAAGTCATCTCTGGGTGAGATGATATCATTCCTACGGTCCATATTGAAGAGATATGGCTTCTAAACTATGGGTAATTTCCTTGTGATCGATGCGAGGTGACACCAGATTTGATATGTGAAATTGATTTTCAAGGGTGTTCTCATGAGGAATGACTTAGTGGTAGGATTTGACATTGAAGCAAGGGCATTTTATGGTACAAGAGTGTGAATTTTATCTTCAACCCTTTATATGGTCCATTGACACTCTTAGAAGCTCCATGGTTGAATTTTAATAGCAAAATTGTTGCTTTATGGATGAGAGCACTTTGATTCTTCAATTCGATAGCACTTCATTATACAAAATTGATAGGCTTATTTATGAAGGCTATGCACCTTTATATAGAATTTCCTGAAGGGAGTCTTAGCTTGTAAGAGAAGCCAAGAAATGGTTGGATTCAAGAAACTATTATCAAGAAACCATTATGCTTGACTAACATTCATAACTGCTTCATCCATTGTGCATGAAATTTCTTTTAACATGACCATCTCAAGGTGATACAGTAGTGACTGTGATTCGTATTTTGGTCTGGTGAGATTGGGGGTCATCTCAGGGTGAGATTTTTGTGGCTGCAAAGGAAATTCCTTCTTGTTTGAGTGATGAAAACCACTATTAAGCCTTAGGGTTGCCCAAGGTGGGTCATATGGCCTGAAAATGTGTCCATATAGGTAGTCTCATCAATATGACATGTTTTAGGTGTCTACAATTATTGTAATCTATATTTCATCAATATAATGTCTTCTTCATTATACTTATAAAATATTTTTGAAACATTTTTAAATGTATATAGCGTGATCAAATTTATTTTTTATAATATTAGACATGAAACTACCAAATTATCTTATCATTATCCATATAAATCAATATATCTATCCTATAATATATTTAGGACTTATTTATGAAACTTGAGAAAATCTATCAAAGAGATAATCCAAAGGAAAAAAATATTGTAAATATTGCATACTTACCTAAGGATTTGAGGTAGTCAACCTAAAAACCTATTTTTGTAAGTGATATTTTGTACACATTCATCAATAGTTTTGACTTACACATGCTCCCTCTTTTACTTATATATTCCTCGTATTTCTTGTTATAACTTCTTCCACTCTTTCAGCATGGATTTTAATCCTTTATTTATTAAAAAACAAAGATAAGTAGAGGTAGATTAAGGATATTTTTATGAATTTTGAATTTAGCAAGGTGAAGGGAAAATGCCTTACACTATATTTAGAATTGCTTTTGATCTTTATTTATTAAAAAAAAACATAAGTAGAGGCAGAGTAAGGAAAATATCAAAATTAGCAAAAAAAAAAAAAGATACTTTATGTTGCATTTAGAATTGCTTTTAGTCTAGTTTTCCACTATATATTGGAATATTTTGATGCATTGTGGTCTACCAATAAGAATTATAAAATACATAAAATCTCAACTCTCATTGTTTATCGTACTATTCCAAATGTATTCAAAGAAAAGAAATAGATACCCTTAAGTAGACATTTACCTTAAAGCCAAATATTTAGTGAAGCTCCAAGCATGTACTCATAAATAAGCATGAGAATCATATATGCATTGCCCTAGCCTAATAAAGATACCATATTATTGTGATGAAATCTTGATAGAATACCCATATACTCATCACCTTCTTAAACATTCATAGAGGTGAATGACTATGTAATTAAATGACAATGGTTGCTTTAGTAATTCTCTATATTATATTGTGAGGCTACTTGTTTGGAGAAGAAAAAGAGATCTTTTGTCACTATTATGTTTGGAAATTTTATTGAAGAAATGTGGTTGCAGATTCTTTTCCCATGTCAATTGTATGGATGTTAAATCTTCAAATCCACTTTTCAATATCTTCCGTAAAATTTACCAAGCATTATGGATCGCTATGAGGGTGTCTTTAGTGATCCCATGGGACTTCCTACGAAGTGCCCGCATGATATTTACATACACCTTATTCTAATAATTCAACATCCTAATGTGTGTCCTTACTACTATCCCTACCCCAAAAGTCATAAAATGAAAAGCTAGTTAAAAAAAAATTGAGCAAGAAATCACCCATTCAAGTATCAGTCCATACTCCTTTTTAGTTGTGGTGGTATGACATAAGGATAATATGGCACATGTGTCCAAATTTTTATCCTCTCAAAAAGGTCACCATTAAATATAAGTATCTTATCCCTATTACACATGATTTGTTAGATCAATTTCATGATGCTTGATACTTTACAAAACTAGACTTGTGTTCTAGGTTTCATCAAGTTAGGTTTAGGTAAGAGGGTGTCCCTAAGACTGTGTTTCATACACATTAAGATCATTATGAGTTCTTATTTATGATTTTTCGTCTCATTAATACTCCTTCCAATTTTCAAATTCTAATGAACTCTACCTTTCATCCTTTTCTTCACAAGTTTATCCTAGTTTTATTTGATGATATTTTAATTTATAGCAAGTTCTAGGAGGATCATCTAGTTCATGTTGATAATTTTTTCACCTATTATAAAAGGAAAAATGTTTTTGTTAAAAGGTTCAAATGTTCCTTTGGGGTCTAGGAAGTAGAATACTTGGGATATATAATAACTAAAGGAGTCAAGGTAGGTCCTAACAAGATTAAAGCTATGCAATATTGGACCTTGTTCAAATCTCTTAAATAGATCCATGAAATTTTAGAAATCATGGGCTACTATGAAAATATTTTCTACAACTATGGTAAGATTGGCACTCCTCTCACTGCTCTCACTAAAAAGGATGTATTTTTTTTATTTGAAATTGTTTTCCAAGCCTTCTAAACCCTTAATGCAAATATATGTACCACTCCTATTTTTGCCACTCCTAAATTTAGCAAACCTTTTTCATTGAGTGTGATGTTTCTATCATAGGTATTGGAGTTGTTTTGATGCAAGATAGACAACCATTAGCCTTTGAAACTAACTAAATTTTTGGTAAGAATTTGGGATGGTCCAGTTATGAGAAGGAAATATTAGTTGTTTTACATTCCATAGATAAATGTAAGCCTTATTTTATAAGCCATCATTTCATTATCAAGACCGATCATAGCAACCTTAAACATTTATTAGAGTAGCATCTCTCATGCCCTAAACAAAATAAATGGATGACCAATATCTTGGGTTATAATTCTATCATTGAATACAAGAGATAAAAGGATAATATGGTGGTTGATGCCTTGTCTAAAAAATATGAGGATGTTGATGTTATCAACGCCATCTCTAGTCCTCTTCTATAATGGCTTTCTCAACATTGAGAAGATTGACTTTTTGACCTAAAGACTAGGTAGATCATTCAAGAAAGGGAGGTGAGCTCATCATTGCACTCTTGTTTCCCACATACTAATGGAGTTATTTGCAAAAAGGATCACATTTATCTTCCTTAGTCTTTAGCTATTAAGGCAAATATTCTCCAAGAATTGCCTGCATCTCCTTTGGTGGGACTTTAAATATTATTGAAAACATACCAGTGGGTGAAGTAATATTTTATTAGTATGGATTAAAATCAAATATCAAGATATTTGTGTCTTACTATGAGGTGTATTGACATAACAAACATGAGACATTTAAATATTTTGTATGGTTGTAATCCTTGCCTATTTGTTACTACCAATAGGAGCACATAGCCATATATTTAATTAAAGGAATTTTCAAATTTAAGGGTAAAATATTTATGTTTATGGTAGCAGATTGTCTTTCCAAGTATACTCATTTATGTGCATTATAACATCCCTATTTAGTAAGTACGATGTACAAGGTATTTTTATTGTATTTTTAAATCACATAGTATGCCCAAAACCAATGTGAGTGATTGTGACACTATCTTCACAACTTTTATAAAAACATATTTTCTCTTAGTGCTACCAAGTTGATTATATCCTCTTCTTATCACCCTTAGTTAGATGGTTAGGTATACATTGATAATAAATGTTTGGGTACTTACCTCCATTGTTTTGTTCAAGAAAATAAATATCACTAGTTTCGTTGGTTCTCATTAGCTAAATAGCGGCACAATATTTCTTAACATTCATCCTTCAAGATGTCCTCATTTGAATCATTATATGCTTAAAAAACCCCATCAGTGGTAGACTATGTTCTAGGATCCTCCAAGATTATCCAAATAGATGATTTGTTATAGAAATGGTGACTTGTGTTTTAGCTTCTTAGAGATAACTTGACCCAGTCCTAGAACTACATGAAGCAAAAATATAATTCATACTATTATAAACAATATTACCATAGAATATATGGTCCTCTTATGCCTATAATCCTTCAAGCAATTATCCTTGAACACCAATTCTTATCAAAATTTGGCTCCTCAATTATATGGGCCCTACAAGGTGGGTTATAATATTTGTGAAATGTCATATCAGTTGGAGCTTCAACCATATTCTCACATTCATCATGTCTTTCATGTATATTGTTCAAATAAGCTATTGGATAGAAGGTGTAGTCCTATATGAATCTTCTAGTACTCAATAAATATGGTCGAATAACTTTCCACTCTAAAGTAGTATTGTAGTCCAAAGTTTGTTATATTTGGTCTTGAAAAATTTAGGATCCTCATAAAGTAGGAGGACTTTCTAGAAGAATATTCTATATGAGAGTTGTCATCTCAGAATGCATCGGCCCATTGGGGTGAAATCATGACATGATAGGAGCACCCGCACCTTGCATAGAGTAAAACATAAGAAGCATCAAAAATATGAAGACCCCTTATGGGGTAACCTTTGTGTTTTTTAATTGAGGCTAGCTCCTAATTATATTAGATGCTTGATGCTTGTAAGCCTTCACAAGCTAAGTCTAGGGGATTTTCAAGGAAAATGAATTACAATGGAATTAAAATGCAAGAAAAGTAAACTTTGCAAAAAAATAAAACCTAAGCTATAGGGGTGATGCACCAACAATAAATTCATATTTATTGATTGAAATAAGTGGATATAAATGAACACTAGATCCACTATGTAATAGCTAGAATAAACACACTAAATGCAGCACAACTAGGAATTAAAAACACAACAAATGAGGACAGAGTGAAATTAGTCACAAATTCCATTAACATGCCAAATATGATTAAAGGTATGCATCCCATATAGGATTAATTCTCCTTAGATAGGGTCTTGATGTTCAAGTTCCACTTATTACAATTACAAAGAAGAGGGGTGAAAAGAAGAGCCTACAAAGCTAGATACTAGGCACGAGTAGATAGCTCTTGATACCTTTATAATGCAAAACTGGACCTATTTATAAGCCAAGAGGAAGGTAATTTCCCTCTAAAATTCTACATAGAAGGACCAGAAATTATCTTCTATTCTACATCTAAAATCCTTCTACAATAAAATTAGCAACTTCAAGGTCTTTGGATCTAGGGCCATCAATTTTAGGAGCTTCTAAGCCTTTGGATGACAAATCATCACTGACATATCCCATTGCTACTATGTTGAAGAAGGTTGCACCAATAAGTCTTCACCACATTTATCTTGGAGTGCTCCTCTTGCTAATATAGCAAGAATGGCCTTCCATACTGGCACATATTGATAAGGTAGGCTCAGGCGTATCAATGGAGGTCATTGCAACTTCTACACGGTTGACTCTGGTAAGCTAGGCCACTAAATTAAATATTTAAAACCAATGCCCTTTTTCCTATCTCCTTCTGTGTGCATGTGGCTACCACATGTCCTCAATTGAGGTGCAAACACCTTTGGATGGGCATTTGAACCTTTCTTCTTGGGTTCTTAACTAGTCACCATGTGTCATGATTTAGGTCTCATCAAGGCCCTTTTCTCTTTTATGTGCTCTCCTTCATTTGAAGTACCATGCAGACCATTGGTTGGAAAATCAATAGCCCATAGACCTTAATGCCTTGAATGTTGTTGGATTGGGTAGAAGTTGAGCACCAATTGTTGATGGAAGATCTAAGGTTGACGTGGCATTTAGAATCATCCACCTTCCACTTGATATCCCTTCCTTCTGATTGAAAGTGGAAGACACCTTTCAAGTACCTTCTTTGGTATGTATCACTTTTGATTAGGTCTTATTTGAGTGAAGTAGGGTTGTAGTAAAAAATATCCCTATGACTTTGGCAGCTCCCAAGGCTCTTTGACCTATTGAAAGGAGTGAACAAAAACTACTTACTTTCTCCTTGGGTGCAAAGTCAAAATTGGAAGATAGAGATTAAAAAAATACATAATAATATACCAAAATAAAATGTGAGAAGGGAATGAGGAAGATTATTGTCTTAGGATTGAGACTCCTGAGTGGGTGCTACCTTTAGATTATGCATGCAAGTGAGGAGAACCCGTATAAATTTCACACTTTACCTAAGCTTTTGAGGCAACATTCTTGGGATAATTGTGACTCTAGTTAGTTTTTTAGCCTTGAATATTATTTGGAGCTATAGTTTAGCTCATCCCCTAGTTATTTTTAAATACCTAATTTTGTGATAACCCTACTCTTTACTTGATTTTTGATGCTTTGAGGTCATTGCTATACATGATTCATTCCCTATTGTCTTTTTCCATGAACTTTAGAGGGACCTTTTATATGGATAGATAAGCCTTGAAAATCATACCAACCTTATATTTGTAGCCAAAGTCCCTCTTCTTGTTTCCCCCTCTAGCTCTTGGGTTTTATCTATAGGGCATGTTGCTCAGGTTTTTCTTTGTGATAACTTTGGGATACATGTCTCTTTGCAACCTAATTATTGAAAGAGTAGTTTAAATTTCCAAACCCACTCCTCTGGTTGAGAGGCATATTTGGGACCATTAAGTAGATTGGGGTCTAATCAAGGGTAGGGCCCATTTTGATACCACTAGAAAAGTTCCAAGGTTCTTAATTATAATGTGGGTTGGCTTTAATACCATCAAAAATGTCTCTCTTTGTCAATATTGTAGGATATTCAAGTCTTCTTTCTTTGTTCATCCCATAAATACCAAATTTAATCCAAGTCAAAATAGCCCATTATAATGAAATCTCAAAGGAGAGATCCCCTATTTTAGAAAAAACTTAAATCAAGGGCATATAAGGTAAAGTAGAGGGTGCCTTCATTTTATAGACCTCTCCATTAGGTAATCCATTGAAGTTCCTTTTCTTATTAGTATTATTTCTATGATTGGAACTCCTCTAACAAACCAACAAGAGATGATCTCTCTTGTAGCATCAAATCAACAAAGGCTTGATTATTCATTCTATCCCTTGTGTTTTATCATGATAGATGTCTCGTCATCATCCTGATGAATCTTTTGGATGGTGTATGATGATTCATAGGCTCTTAAGGGAAATTGTTTGTTGATTGTGTCCCTCTTGAATGCCCACTTTTTCCTAAGCTAATCCACCTTCAAACACATAGTTGATTTTTCTAAAAACCCATCAATATTGCTTACTCCCAAGGAGTCCAATCCATGTGCCAATACAAGGGGATCACATGCAATTTTTCTATGGGTGGCTCGATGAAGGCATTAAATTCTCCTTTTTTCTTACAAAAAAAACTATCCATTGGATTTTCCTACATGTCATGTAGATTTCTCTCGACCATATTTTTGGATCCAACTCATACCTTCCAGGTGTTAGCCATCATGACCTTTCAAGCCACCACCATGTAGTAATTGTTAGTGCACATTTCCATAAGCAAGGTTTAAGAGTTAATGCTTTGTAACAACATGGACTTGAATTGTGTGCTACTTGGATTTTCTATGAAATCAAGCATTTGGTTGTTGATGACACTTGATCCAACGGTAGGTGCTACCTAGTCCTTAGTTTATTTTGCTCTTGGTTTTAAGGATAATACAGATCTACCACATGTTTTTATTTGAGGGTGAGTGATACTTTGTAACATTAGAAATATGTGTTCTCAATTGTAAATCAATACTCATTGGCAAAAACTCCTTAATTAAATGGGTAATAAGGTTTCTCTAAGCTTATCTTCATATGCCGAACAACCTACTTTGTGCTCTAGAAGATATTTCAATCCAAAAGGACATACCTTATATCTCTCTCTCTCTCTATATATATATATATATAGAGAGAGAGAGAGAGAGACAGAGAGACAGAGAGAGATACATACATACATATTTATATATATATATATAGAGAGAGAGATAGATAGATAGATAGATACAATATTTATAGTATGTACAATAGAATACCTAGTGATGAATCACCCATACCAACTATTTTTAAGGATTCATCAAGGTTTGAACCTCATGTGTTGCATGCCCATTGCTCTATATAATCATCAGGGATGTATGGATGCACCTCGTCCATGAAGTAGTCAAATTTCAACATCTCCTCTTCTTCCATGTAAACTTGCTTTTCTCCACTTTTCTTCAAGGGGATTTGTTATGTGGTACATGTGGAGGGGTTTCAATGGGATCTTGAAATTGGAATCATACCTAGTTTGGAGTAGTATATGAGTATATTCCAATGATAGGTATCCTCTAATTTTAGCAATGAAGTATCTTGAGAGGCATATTTAAAATATGGCTAGAGGATCAATCACTACTATGTCTTGGTGAATCGTTAAATCAAGGTATGAATGAAGTGACAAAGGAAGGTATTGAATTAGCCCAAGACTAGCATTAGAGTATCATATAATTGGACTACCCTACTATAGGTATTCTCAAGAGATAAGCCAAGTGTCTCTGCTACCCTTTTTTGCATGACCAATGTGCTTAACCTTGAGTCCACCTTATAGTTGTATATCAACTTATCTCCATAAATAAGGGTTAGGTAGAATGGTATAGGCTTCGGTTGGTTAGGATCTGAGCTAGCAATTTGTAACATGGGAGGCATCCCTTTTCTATTAAGATATTATTAAATCTTCAATTTCTCTTCCATAATTTCATCTATTTAACAATTAAGATAATATCCCAAAGAGGTATTTCAATGATAGATTTCCTCAAGTGCTCTACCATATTGAAAGGTCCAAGAGAAGGGACTCTTAGAATGGTGTTTGAAATTATTGAAATCATATCTCTTTCTATTTTTAAAGGTGACCTTGTTGAATTCACAATAGGTTTCGTAGGGGGATTAAGGGCTACTCTTATAATTGTTAGAACTATTTCAACCTAGTTTTTTGGTGTAGCTTATGCTAGGGTACCTCTTTGATTATCTACTTCTCTCCTCTAGGATCTAGTGTTTATCAGACTAGATATCCCTTGCTCTTCAATGACCCTTCTATTGGAACTTATGATGCATTTTGATTAGATATATGACCTCCTAGATGTTTAGGGACCTAATTTATCCAACATAGCATACAATTTCGCTTCATACAACACAGCGTACACTTTCATTTCATCCCAGGTAACAAAGGTTTGCTTCAAGGGTAAAAAATTGATAACTGATGGTATGGTTGGAGGATAAGAGGAAATTTATAAACTTAGCATTGGGACTTACAACTATGAAGGTTGTGTGATATTGTGGTCAAAAGGAGCTATCCCAACCACTTGTAATTTAATTTTGACATAATAGTCAAAAGGATGATAGTCGAAAGTAGAATAGTACCAGTCATTGGGATCCTCAACATAGTTATTTGGGATGGAGACCAAGTCCTAACCTAATATTATGGGAATTTTTTGTACTGGTATTATCATAGGTACTATCTACTAAGTCAAAGTCTATGACTAACCAAGATTTTTATTGGTTGAAAATGAAATTTTATGATATTCAATTGGAGGTAATTGGACATTTGGGTTTTCTTATTGGAAAAGAGGATTTGGATAATTCTAGTAGAGAAAATTCTAGGTGTTATTCTACCTCTTAAGTATTATGATATCATTATAGAATATTGTCATCATATTATACAATTCATCAATTTTGAAAACAAAAGGAGTGATAATATAAGGTTGCTCTAAACTCGTGATTGGGATAGTTGGATTGGTGGTAGATTGTACAATCAAAGAGGGATGATATGAGGGATAAAAGGAAGGAAATAATGGTAGAGGGATTCTAAGGGCTAGAATTCCTATTTAGATTAGATATTTTTAAGTTTTGATGGCTATCGCATAGGCCTTCGGTAATGAGTTCCTGCCCTTAGACTTGACCATCATGGAAATTTTAAAATTAAAAGCCTTTAGATAGTAAATAAATGTTATACCTAGAGGTGGTTGGATCTAATATAGGGCCTTTTACCATGTCTTATAGAATGAAAATTTTAAATAATCCATTGCTTCTATAGGTACCCTCTTGATGGTCTTGAGTTGTTCTAGGATAGATGCTACATCTACCTTGTTTTTGAATCTATTTATCAGTAGTTCCATGAACTGGTATCAAATTTTAATTAATTATGGGCTAATGCTAAGGTACCATTCATAATTTCCCCTCTAAAAAAATACACCAATAGCCTCAAGTCTATATCTTGCTTTTTAATTAAATGCATAACACACAAGCTCACCAAGTGGTGTAAATGTTATGTTAGGGTGACAACATCTTCTCCTAAGAAGTAAGGTAAATACATGAGCATTGAGGTAGAAATAATATCCCATACACCAGGTGGAGTCAATGGAATCAAGAGAGTTCTATATTTCCATGCTAAAAAAAATTAGGGAGGATGATTTAGTATGGACGTCATGTTGCACCATCTCTTTTTTATTATCTTAGGTGAACACTCTAGTCATAGGCCTTTGGCTATGAATCCTAAACATAGAATTTATATGTAGGACCATAAATACTAGGAGCTTTTGGGCCTTCAGATGAAAAATCATCATTGACACATCCCATTGTTGTTGTGTTGGGGATGGTTGTTTCATTAAGTCTTCACTATATTTATCCTAAAATTTCCTACTTGATTGGCACAAATTGGTAGAGTAGGCTCAAGTGTAATATGGGTGGTCATTGTAACTTCTACACGGTTGGCTCTGACATGTTAGGCCATTAAAATCAAATTTTATGACCAATTCCTTTTTTCATGACTCCTTCTATGTGTATGTGGTTACCATGTGTCCTTGGTTGAGATGGGACCTCCTTTAGCCAATGGTGGTCTTCCTTTGACTAAGCATTGACACCTTTCTCCTTGGGCTCCCAACTAGCGACTATGTGTCAGGATTTGGGTCTCGTCAAGGCATTTTCCTCATTTTTATGCTCTCCTTCGTTAAAAGGACTGTGTGGGTTGTTGGATGAAAAATAAATGGCCTATGGGCCTTAATGTCTTCAATGTTGTTAGTCTGGGTAAAATATGAGCATTGAACATCGATGGAAGATCTAACGATCGATGCGGTCTTTTGACTTGTTCACCTTCTTCTTGATGTTCCTTCATTTTGAATGAAGGTAAAAGATACCTTTTGAATTCCTCCTTTGATTTATCCCAATGTTGATTAAGTCTTCTTTGAGTGAAGCAGGACTATAGAAAAAATTTCCCTACATGACCCTTAGATCATTTTTTGATCTTTTCCAACTTTGATGACAAAGCTCTAAGGGAGGAACCATGTAATAGCTTCAATATAGCCACATCGAATATCTTTAGACCCTAGGTTTTAATAGTCAACCCTTGAGCATTAGGATTAGGGTTAATTAATGATTTAATCTATAAATAGGAAGAGTTAGGTGGTAGTTGAGATCATCTTTCATATTTAAATCTTCGTCATATCTGCTATGCATATGAGATTTTTCTCTCTCCAAGTGGATATGAGACTTTTCTTCCTCTAAGTGGCTAAGGATTTGCATTGATTTAAATCTAAAATTTGATCATTGCATTTTTATTTTTTACAAAGTGGATTCGATATTATTATCATTTGTGTAATATTATTTGTATATTATTGGATTGCTCTTACTATTGCTATAATTCTTGAAGTTTTTCATAATATTATCTCTTAGCTTCATTATTGAGGGTAGGGTGGATTCAAACAAGGGTTTGAATTTTCAACCTTCTATGTTTAATTTGTATACTTATGTCTCTATTTCCATTATTCCTATGTTATCTCCTATTAGTGATCCTATTCTCTCCCATCTATATATGGGTTTATAAACCATAGAGGATTGAAAAATATCATATTCATGGAATGATATAGTTGCATGGTTAACCCCAAATGGATCCTAATTATGAAAATAAGGTCATTTGGATTGAGATCTTGATGAATAAAATGTTCACTAAAAATTTAAGATATCTTGGTGAGCCAAGGAATACTTGAGAAGTTCAAGAAAGAATTTTTTAGTCAGGGTACTCTCGAGTTACCATAGCAAGTCAAAAGTGTCCTTAGCCTTCATCCCTAATTGAATTATTAGAGGAGGTCCTTTGGGTGGAGAAGGTTTTTTCATATGAAGGACCAAAGGAGGTCTTGAAGGTTATTTTTAAAAGAGTTATTTTGCTTAGATCTTGTTATTAGGCAATATTTCTTCTAATGTCTCAACCTTGTTTCAACATGGTTCTTAAAGGACAACTTGATGTAAAAAATATTTCATACATTATAAAATTTTCTCAAAGATTCATAAGGTGATTTTACACATAGAAAAAATGTTTTCAACTAAAGTACACTCTCAAGGACATTTTCTTATGGATTTAATAAATAATCACTCTCAAGTAGACAATAGACAACTTTTAAATAATCTCTCTCAAATGGACAATAGATAAATTTTACATGTCTAAGAATAGATAGAGCTTCAATAATATTCTTCTTGGATACCACATATTAGATCAAATAAAGATTAAAATCACTTATAGTAATTTACAAAATATATATATAATTGAAGATATTATTTTTTACAAAGTTTCTTGTTTATTTTCATTCTAGAGATAGGCTTATACAGATATTTACATCATGTATGAGATATTTTGGAAGGGCATTCATTTTCCCAACTATGTGGCCCTTCCAGCTACAAAAGTAAGGCCAAATTAATAATGGAATTAAAAAGAGAGTATAAGGTTCTAAAGATTAAAAAGAGAATTTTACACCTTAATAGAGATAATAGCTTAAAGCGAGACCTCAAACTCAACATATTAATAAGTAAATTATAGATTGACCACCTAGTTATTATCATCTACGCTAAATAGATTTACATAAAAAAATAATTAAAAATCCTTATATGGTCTGAAACTATTTTTTCCTCTGAAAATATATTCTAAAATATTATAATTTTTTTATCAATTCAAATAAAAACAATTATTTAAAACATTCTACTTATAACCATTTACACATACTTACATTAAATAAATAAATAAATTATATAAATAATTAATATTAAGTATAAAATTAACTCACTTCCATTCTAAATGAAAAATCAAAATCCTATATTGAACACAATGAAGTACAAATCACTTTAGAAGAAATATATATGAAATTCAAAAAAAAAAAATACAAACTAGAATCGCTATTAAACAACTAGACAGCCATCTTCAGCATTGTTATAACCAAAATACTTTTGGTATATTAGATGTTCCACGGAGCACACTTTGGGTATTCGACCTTTCTCAGTCCGATGACTTAAATGTCATTCTGAGATCTACGATTAGGTGAACTCAATGTTGGCAATCAGAGACGAGCTTGACTATCATGTCATCTATGTCGCGAATAGAGGATCCTTTTTGCTTGCCATTCTTCCCTTCTGCTGCAACTGCTCTGATCATTTCGTCTCTCATTTGCATGGCCTTCCTCCTCATCTCCATCCCTTTCTTTTCTTCCATCAACATCTTCACATTCTTCTGCACGTCTTCCTTGCTCACTTCTCCTTCGAAACCTCTCGTCACTTCCACTCCAACTCCCAACTTCTCGGAAAGCATGAAAATGAAAAATTGCTCTCCAGTAAGAGGCCACCCAGAACAGGCACGCCTTAGCTTAAACTCTTAACGAACGAATTCCACCCACAGTGGCTCACGAAACCGCCCGTGGAAGGATGGGATCATTTCATCAACTGTGGCGCCCATCCCTTGACGATCAGGCCCTATTTCTTCTCCTCCATTCTCTCCTCAAATCCAGCAGGAAGAAAGTCAGCACAGAACTCCGAAGTCAGGGGAAATCCCAATGGAGGCCTCACTATCCATACGAAAAGGTCGTTAGACTCCAGCCCCATCGCCAGCTCTTTCATGTTCCTCGCAGTTATGGAGTTTTGAGAGCCAAAGCAAATATACAGCACCGATGAGGGAGAATGGGAGTCTAGCCATTCTAAACAGGCGGCCGTTGCTTTTAGTTTTGGTGAAGCCGGCAGAGAAGGAAGAAGAGACAAAGGTCCCACGGACCAAACGGGCCTCCCGGTCATGTTTCTGTTGTGGAGGAGCACGTCATACTCGAGCGCTCCCCAGCTGCCGAGATTTCTAGCCACGACGAACGCGGTGTAATCATCTCCTTCCTCGTCGCAGGGCGTTACAACGGCAGAGATTTGAGAACGATGAAGAGAAATGTGAGGCAGATAAGGCAAAGCAAAATGCTCCCAGGATTCGGCCTCCTAATGCGGACGATGAATCCACAGAGAATACAAAACGACAGTGGCCAAGGCGCCGGTGGTGCAGAAAGTAATTCTTGGAATCCTGAAGCTGCTTGCGACGTCGAGCGTCCATCCACAGAACATATCGCTGATAATGCACAGCGGGGGACGGCCTTCGTCTGCCGAAATCAGGCGGCGGAGTTGTTCCAGATGCACGGAGACGTTATCAGGCGAGAAGTCAAATGAGGGGGAAGAGAGTCGGTGTTCTCGGTATTTGGAGGCAAGCCATGATCAGCGCTTGAGAAAGGCAACTCCGCCAGTCTGATATCCAAGTATTTGGTCTGCTGAGCAGATTGGATCCTGCGCCTCATGGGCAGAATATTGAGGGGAGTATTGGCGATGGTAACGGTGAATCCGCTTCGGCTAGCAAGGAGGATGGAAAGGTTGAGGAAGGGAACAATGTGGCCCTGAGCCATGTATGACAGCATCACTATGTGATGCATTCCAGAATTCTTGTTATTAGCAATCATTTTTTGAAGGCAAAGAAAAAAGGGAATGGTAAACAGAAGACCTGCTTACGAGAAGATGGACAAGCAGCTGAACGTCGCCATGCGTTAAATTATTCCTTGTATTTTTTTTATAATATATAAACATCAGTTACATTTACAATTTTTTTAATTATTTTTATAGCATATTTTTGTTGTTTAAAAATGTTTAGATTTATAATATTTTATAATATAAAAAATTAATTACATTAATAATCTTTTTCTACTATAAATATAAATAATTTTTAATTAACTTTTATAGTACATCGCTGTTGTTTACCTTTAAGGTATTCTAGAGCGGAAAAACTCTTGAAAGATTCACAACTTGTATACGGCTAAAATAAATAAAAAAGAACTCCGCTAATTATTCTGATTTGACGACCCACCTCAGACAGATATTGGTAGATAAGTTAACTGCTAATAATTTTAGCTTTTCTTGTGAATTAGGGTATTGGTGATAGTTATTATGAATGGTCGATTAAGTTCAAAGTCGTTTATTAAAGAAAGTTAGTCGATAGAAACGGGAAGTGATGATTCGGCTTACAAGTATATTGTCGTTCGTATTCATGTATATCATGTAGATTTTATGTTTGAATGAGTGTTGCATTGATTTGTGGCGATGATAATGGCAGTCATTGATTATTTTATTTATATGCATATAGTTTTTAATTTAAATAAAAATAGATATTAACTAGTTATGCAAATAAATGTGTGAACGCATGGTTTAAGAGGTCCGAGTGCAAATATTTTTCTTGTGGACATCCAATGTTTAAAAGAATAAGTAATTGTTATATTTGATATATTTTAATACTAGTGATTTGAGCTATGTTAAATAATAGCAAAGATGTAAATTACATAGGCTTTTTTTTCTCCATTATGGAATTGTCATCTTGTTTTTCTCCATTATGGAATTGTGATCATGGAAGAATAGAGACCAACCCAACTATTTGTGTGTAAGGTGTTAGTTGCATTAATGATGGAGTAGCCTTCTCCATAACCGTGAACCGAGAAGGGAGGGAGAGGGATGATTAAAAAATAATTCTATTGAACATAGTGGAAAAGAAAGGGAAAACAGAGGAACTAAGGAGAAATCGAAGGGAGGACGGTGGAAAACATTTTTGGAAAGAAACCGGAAGCATTGGATAGATTTTGGGGAAAATAGAAGTTGCACGAAGGATTCCAGATAGATCGTTCCAAATGAATTACTCTTGCTTTTTTTTTGGAATTCTTTTAAAAAAAGAGAAATTACGTTGGACTGGAATATATTGTTCTCCTGTGTGAAAATGAAATGGTGGTAGCTATGTTAGGTAGACTATTGATATTAATGTCTTCCCTATGTGAAAACAAAATGGAAGAAGCAAAGATAAGTGTGCTTTAGTGTGAATGCTTCATGTTGTTCATAATTCTATGTATGTTTGTCAGGATTTTGAATGTTGTCATTATTCGAAAAAAAAATGTTGAAAGGGAATTACATGCATTAAGTGTTATAGAATGTTGTGTGATTTCGAATTAACATTTGTGTGAAAGTATGTTGCATGTATTAGAATTGCATTCACGTGAAGAAGAATCAAAATCTGATCCCATTATAACTAAGCTTCGAACCATCTCAGCCATAGAGTGAAGTTTCAGCAATAGCATGAAAAATGCCAGCCATGGTGGTAGGAACCGAAGGAAGTTTGGTAGTCATCGAGACATCTGGTTAAAATATGATAACAATCAAGTTATTCGTAAATATTCACTAACGAATGATTTGTGTTCAACATAAATACTCTAGATGTGCTTGTATTGAGGGGTAAATTGTTAGAATATACCTGATACAGTGTTGAATTCCTTATTGTATTTGATAGAGTTTAAAAGCCTATTGTTACCTAAGTATGAACCTTATTAATTTGTAGCAGGTGTACATTGATAGACTAGCAGTTTAGAAAATCCAGTGATGTGTATTTCCTTACCTTGAGCAGGGTATCTAAGTGAGGATAAAGTTGAGTTTTGTTTAAGGCATCTTCAAATTTAATGAAAATATATACTATGTTTTATGTTATATCCATTCAAAGAGTAAATACTACCATGTTTATGATTTTAATCCAAAGGCTCAATTATTGTGCATGTTGGATGATGTAATGTGTTTGCTTCTAATGGAATAATTTATTTATGCATTCATTGCTAGTGTAAATAAATTAAATTATACCATAAGTGATGGTGCTATTTACTCTAGTTAAAGAAATTAAATTATACCATAAGTGATGGTGCTATTTATTTTGGTTTAACGTCTTAAATTTGATCAATTATGATCTCAATATAAGTATATAAAGATTTGGCTATAGTATTAGAGGTGCGAAAGAGGAAATGCACATCTTGTTATCTCTAAGTTAGTCTTTTGTGTAAACTAATTTCCAAAAGGCTTAGTTAGAAGTAGTAATTGTAGAAGAATTATCCAACATAAAAGCATTTGTATTAAAGCTATGTTGACACCCCTTTTGAATGTCAATTCGTCTTGAGTGGATGATGCGAAGACAATTGGTTGTGGGTTCCTTGTATGGATAATGAGTATAAATACCATTTTGTCATGTATTTTGTCGTGTTGGGGCTAGCGCACATTTTTCTTTGAGATAAACTTAAGTGTGCTATAAAACTCAAGAGGTTTATATCGAATGCATTAAGAAGGTTAATTTAACATTGGTAAACCCAGTACTTTGTATTCCTTATTTAGAAGTATTGAGAGGGTAGTTTGTCAGCTACCATGATGGGAATGAAAGTGAAGGTATATTTTAATTAGTAAATCATATTAAAGTTATTGATATATTGTTTTATAAAAATAAGCGTATCTTGAAATCCTTAATTTAAAAACAAGCTAGTTAAGACTATTCATTGATTTATGAGTATATTTTTATGCTTATACTTTTATTTGAATAGGGTTAAAAATATATGTGTTTGAGTTAAAATCTGTTTACTTACTTTAATTTTGGAGATAGTAAAAACCCATAGGGTAGAACAATTTGCTCATGGTATTTGTTTTAATGAAAGTAAATATTTATGTATTACCATGATTATTTTTCTACAAACCTTAGGATTGCTTGTAGGCTCTCTTGCGAAGATAATGTTGATATGATAACTTTATCTTGTAAGGATGGATAGAAAAACCCCTAGTGAAAGATATTAATGGGGTATGAAAGCAAGACATTTAGTAATAGTTTTGAAACCCTAAATAAAATATATATTTGCACATTGAGAATAAAGAATGCTTGAAATTCACCCAAAAACTATTGGGATGTGGGTAGACACACAACAGTACCTGGAGAAACTATAGACTGACAAGAAGGTCTATAGTAAAATGACTATGCCAGGTCTGGTATCGAGGGGCGATATGGAATGCCTTCTCTAGGTTGTGTCCAGGATAGTATTGTGATAGATCTCGTGTATATTGGACCAAGCTGGTTAAGCCTCATTGTATGGTATGTGACATAATAACGTGGGTCATTAAGAGCATGAGGGATTAAGTCCAAGGCTAGTGTATTTGCATGGCTCTAACTGACTCCATGAAGAGGACAATCAGTTAAACACTAGGCATAAGTACACTATTTTTCCTTCATTTGGCATAAGAACGAGTACGACGATAAGTTGAAGTTTCAGAATAATAAGGAATTGGAAAGCAAGCATCCTCCCTCTAGGTGTTATGGGCCCTAGAGGATAACCCCTACCATGTAATGACCCTCATTCCAGAACACGAGGATATTAAATGAGACAAGTCACTCCAACTAATAGCACCTTTACAAGATATGGCCGATCTCATCCACTTTTGTAATTGTCTGCATTAGTATAGAACCCAAAAGTGGTGTGATATGCATATGCTAAGATAAATCTATGATAGGTGATTAAAGGGTGATGTTTGTTATGAACATGAAGGGAAAACTATAAGTAAAATTGTTAACTAAAAATAAATAAAATATTTATGCTATATTCATTCTAGATGGTAGAGTGGTACAACCAGGTGAGCAGACTTAGGTTGTTACATATGGTATCAAAGCAAAAGTAGATCTGAGTTGTGGACTCTAATTATGGATTTGTATTAAACTAATAAATTACCTCTTTCACCTACAAGTCAAATGGCATGAATGCTATGAGGTGGATCTTCAAGAAATCCTACGAGAGGTAGGGAGGAAGAAACCACCGAAAGACCTACTAGGGGACCAAGGTTAGGATTAAGACGAGAAGGCCCTTAGCATGAAAGAAGGATGAAATGATTGAATGAACCTCCTCCTAATGAACCTATCAGGGAAGGAAAAAATCTTGCAAAAGTTGTTCAATTGTTGCAAACTCACATGGAACAACAAAGGGATGAAATGCCCAATAGAAAACCCATATGGCCCAACAACAAGAATTTATTACCCAACAACAAAGGGTGATAGAGGAATTAACTAGGGATAGAGACATTGGTTTAATCAAGACTGAAGAAGTATCAAGAGAACCTGATGGAACTAGTGTTGGAAGGGCTAGGGTGAGTAAAGAGTTGGATAGGAACCTGAGAAAGGTTGTGATATCCAAGTTCAATGGAAAGGGTGATGGAGATTCAAAAAAATATTGGCTAAATGAACTAGAGTCGTATTTCTCTTTAGTAGTTTTATCCTCTAAATCTAAGACTGCTTTAGAAATTATGAATATGACTGAGGTAGCCCTTGATTGGTGGAAATCATATAAGAGAGGGCATAAAGTTGAAGCTTTAGACCTCAAATGGGAAAATTTTGTCAAGGAATTCAGGGATAGATTCTTGACTAAGCAATATTATGTAGAGAAATTTGGAGAATTTTCTAATTTGCATCAGGAAAATGTGTTAGTGCATGAATACCACCAAAAGTTCATTCATTTACTGAAATATGCATCTCAATATGAAATTAATGAGGAAATGAAGACTCAAAAATTTATTCTGGGATTACATCCTAGAATCATGATGGTGGTAAATATGCACAACCCTGATAACTTGTCTGTTGCCTTTGATTTGGCAAGAAAAGAGGAAGCCAATTACGAAACTAGAAAAACATGTTTTTAACTATCAAAAGCTTTTAGAGAAAGAAAAGGACGAACTCAAAAAATGAAAAAGTGTTGGGTTTATGAGATGGAAGAAAGATCAAAATAAGAAACCCAAAGGAGGAGAGCAAAGTAGGCAAGGTGGCAAAAATAAGTCTAACTACCAGAGTGGTAAGTTCAAGTGGGATGGTAAAGAATTTACCAAAAGATAGGAACATAAACCAGCAGGTCTAGATAGGACCAAGGATTCAGTGTCTCTGGGCAGAAATGAAAATAGTAATAGATCAGATAAAGCTCCACCAAATGGAATTTATGTATGTCGAGGAGCTCATTATGCTAGTAAATGTCTCCATAGAGGTTATTTATGTCAAAAAGCTCCAGATGAAGCAACTCACAAGATCTTTGTAGCCATAGGTAATTCTAAACTTGATGGAAAAATTACCCCTTTCTTGTTTAATGGGAATTTTTTTGGCAAAGATGTGCAAATTTTGTTAGACAGTGGTTCAACTGATAACTTTATATCCACTAAGTTAGTGAGGGACATATCTGTTAGACCTGGATTTTTGGCCAAAGGTTGGAAGGTAGAGTACGGGTTAGGGAAAACCTACCAAGTCAACCAATGTTTGTTTGACCCCCACATTACTTTACCACAAGGAAAAACTAATTGGCATATGTATGTGGCACCTTTGCATGCATTTGATATCATTATAGGGGTTGATTGGTTGAAAGCGCATAAAGCTCTTCTAAATTTTGAAGAAATATGGGTAGAATATATGGATGAGTCTAATGAGAAAGTCAATATTTTTTTTGGTAAAAGTGAAGTTAAACCACATTTATTGTCTACAATGTAGATAAAGAAAGTAATTAAAAAAATGGGGATGGTATTTATAGTTAAAATGAATAGGAAAGATGAGTCAAAATAGAAATACGATATTTTCCAAAAACATCCAGTACTGGAAGAGTTTAGGGATGTGTTTCTTGAGGATCTACCTAGATTACCTCCTTAGAGGGAATTTGATTTTTCAATAGAGTTGCTACCTAGGGTAGCACCTATTGCAAGGGCACCATATAGGATGACTCCTATCGAGCTACAAGAGCTCAAAATACAACTCCAAGATTTTCTTGAAAAATGGTTAATTAAGCCAAGTGTATCACCATGGATTGCTCCTATTTTGTTTGTTAAGAAAAAATATGGTACCTTAAGGATGTGCATTGATTATCAAATGCTAAATAAGGTAACTATTAATAATAGGTACTTGTTACCTATAATTGATGATTTTTTTGACCAACTAAGAGGAGCAACTATCTTCTCAAAGATAGACTTGAGATCTTGCTATCATCAGTTGTGGATACGTGAAGAAGACACCTCTAAAACAACATTTAGAACAAGGTATGGACATTTTGAGATTATTGTTATACCTTTTGGGATGAATAATGTCCTAGCTGTGTTCATGAATCTCATGAATAGTGAATTTAGAGAGCAATTGGACGAGTTTGTACTTGTTTTTTTGGATGATATTTTGATCTATTCCAATAGTAAGGAGGAATATGATCATCATATGAAAACTGTACTTGGGATTCCAATAGAGAATTAGTTTTATGGAAATCTATCAAAATGTGAGTTTTACACCCCATAAGTACATTATTTGGGTCATATTGTCTCCATATAAGGGATTGTAGTAGATCCCAAGAAAATTGAAGCAATAATTGAGTGGCCAAAACCTACTAGTGTGATAGAAGTGTGAAGTTTTATGGGTATTGTAAGATATTATAGGAGATTTATCAAAGGATTTTCAAGAACCACCCAACTGATTAAAAGTATTCAAAGAAAAGGTAAAGCATTTAAAAGGACAAAATAATGTGAGGAAGCTTTTCAAGTTTTGAAACATTGTTTGATATCTGCACCAATATTGCAATTACTTGATCCTAATAAGTAGTATACAGTGTGCACGGATGCATCAATTGAAGGGTTAGGGGGAGTTTTGACCCAAGGTGATGCGGTTATTTCCTATGAGTTTGATAAATTTAAAATGCATGAGGTTAATTATGCCACTCATGATTTGGAGTTGGCAGTAGTAGTTCATGCCTTAAAAATTTGGAGACATTATTTACTAGGAAAACCATTTGAATTGAAAATAGATCATCAGAGTCTTAGGTACATATTCACCCAACCCTTTTTGAATGCCCAACAAATATGTTGGATGGAATTTTTAGTTGAGTATGAATTTGGCATTGAGTATATCAAGGGTAAGGAGAATAATGTCACAGACATGCTCTGAGTAGGAGAGGACACATTATTGCTTTGATAAAATATCAATATGATCTGTTAGACCAAATTAAAGTAATTGCAAGAAAAGGATGAATTTTGTCAATCATGTAAGGTTTAGATTGAGCAAGAACCTAGAAAGGTTACATACTTTATGGTCAGAGATGATCTACTACTTTATAAGAATAGATTGGTAGTCCCAAGCTCTAGTGAGAAGAAAGAAACAATCTTATAGGAAGCGCATAATATGCCTTATTCGATACATCTGGGAGGAACAAAAATGTGTGAGAATATGAGAAAAAACTTATTTCTAGCTAGGTAAGAAAAAATGTATCACTAATTATGTGGATATATTCTTAAAGTGTCAAAAAGTGAAAGCGGAACATTTACATCCAACTGGAAATTTATACCCACATGAGATACCTACGTAAAAATGGCAAGTGGTATCAATGGATTTTATAGTGGGATTGCCTAAAATAAGGTTTAGGCATGATGCAATCTTGGTAATAGTGGATAAGCTAACCAAAGTAGTACATTTTATACCAGGAAATATGTAAGATGATAATAGTGTATAAGCTAACCAAAGTAGCAAGTAAGTTTGCTAGGGAAGTGGTAAGACTACATGGTTTTCTAGAGGTTATAATATCTGATAGAGACTCTTGTTTTACCTCTGAATTTTGGCAAGCAATGCATGAGGTATTGGGAACCAAATTAAATATTAGTACTGCATATCATCCTGAGACTGATGGGGAGACTGAAAGAGTAAACCAAGTATTGGAAGATATGTTAAGAATGTACTACATGGATCAACATGCTAAGTGGGAATATTATTTATACCTAGTGGAGTTTTCTTATAATAATAGTTATCATGCATCACTAGGTATGGCACATTTCAAAGCCCTATATGGAAGGAGGTTTCAAACTCCCTTGAATTGGGATAATCCTAAATATCGGGTAGTGATCGGACTGGAAATGATAAAAGAAATGGAAGAACAATTAAAAATAATTCAACTGAGGTTAAAAGATGCCACAGATCACTAGAAGAGTTATGCAGACCTTAAAAGGATATCGAGGGAATATTATATGGGAGACAGGGTATTCATAAGGGTGAAACCAACTAAAAGTTCTATAAAATATTCTAAACTAGACTCTAGATATGTAGGTCCATTTGAAATTGTGGTTAGGATAAGCCCTGTTGCTTATAGACTTGCTCTACCACCAAGTCTATCCAAAATTCACAATGTCTTCCATGTGTCCCTCTTTAGAAAATATATTTTTGATCCCACTCATGTCTTGGATGTGTCTAAATTGCAGATGATCGACCCACTCAAAATTGAAATTTGACCTGTTCGCATACTTGGTTTTAGAACCAAGAACCTGAGGAAGAGGAATATAGAGCAATGTCAAGTCTAGTGGGACCACTACTCAGACAAAAATGCCACATGGGAGAATTTGGCAGATATGCAATAACAGTTTCCTTACTTATTTGAGTAGATCTAGACTTATTTATTTTTTGTCTTAAAAAAAAACTTTCATGTGATTTGATGATATATGTATATTTGCAATCAGACATATGACTAAATACTATGTAGAGTAAATCAGGTTGGTTTGAGTTATTGAGTAGAGTAACTTGAATGTGATATGTAAAACTTAAAGTTTTATGGTTTTGATCATGTGATGATATATGTTTTTAATGAAAACAATATTACATGTTATATGATCTAGATATATGCTAAATGAGAACAATTATGATTTTATGATGAATTCAATGAATGGAAAATATGGATTAGTTGAATTACTTTGGCATTTTCTAAATTCATATGCAAGATACTTCTTGTTTTATTTTGCATAAAACACAAGGACTGTGTTTGTCCTAAGTGGGGGAGGATGTAATGAACCACCTCATATAGATATTGGTAGATAAATTAATTGGTAATAACTCCACATTTACTTGAGAATTATTGTACTGTTGATAGCTATTATGAATACAGGACCAGGTTCAAAGTCATCCAGGGAAGAAAGTTAGTCGCCGAAAAAGGTAATATGGGAAGTGATGATTTGAATCGCGAGTATATGGATGCTCGCATGCATGCATATCATGTATATTTTACGTTTTATTGATTGTTTCAATGGTTGAGTGGTGATTATGATGGGATTCATTGATTTTTTTTTTATATGCATATAGTTTTTAATATAATAAAAATAGATATTAACTAGTTATGCAAATAAATGTATGAATGCATGGTTTAAGAGGTCCGGGTGCAGATATTTTTCTTATGGACATCCAATGCTTAAAATAATATGTAAATGATATATTTGAAAAATTTTAATACTAGTGATTTAAGCTATGTTAAATGATAGCAAATATCTAAATTAAAAAGGCTTGTTTTTCTCCATCATGGAATTGTGATCGTGGAAGAATAGTAGCCAACCCGATTATTTTTGTGTAAGGTGTTATTTGAATTAATGATGGAGTAACCTACTCCATAACCAAGAACTTAGAAGGGAGGGAGAGGGATGATTAAAAAAATAACTCTGTTGAACATAGTGTAAAAGAAAGGAAAAACATATGAACAGAGGAGAAATCAGAGGGAGGACAGTGGTAAACATTTTTGGAAATAAAATGGAAGCATCAAATTGATTTTGTGGAAAAGAGAAGTTGCACGAAGGATTCCAAGTATATCATTCCAAATGAATTACTCTTGATTGTTTTTTGATTTTTTTTAAAAAGAGAAATAACGTTGGAATGGAATGTACTATTCTCCTATGTGAAAATGAAATGGCGGTAGCTATGTTAAGGTACACTATTGATATTAATGTCTTATTTGTGTGAAAATGAAATGGAAGAAGCAAAGATAAGTGTTCTTTGGTGTGAATGTGATGTATGTTTGTTAGGATTTTAAATGTTGTCATTATCCATAAAATAAAAAAATGTTGAAAGAGAATTACATGCATTATGTGTTACAGAAAATTGTGTAATTTCAAGTGAACATTTGTGTTAAATTATGTTGAATGTATTAGAATTGCATTCATGTGAAGAAGAGCCAGAATATGATCCTATTATCCCTAAGCTATGAACAATCTTAGCCATAGAGTGAAGTTTCAGCAATAGCATGGAAAAGGTCGACCATGGTGGTAGTAGCCAAAGGAAGTTTGTAGTCACTGAGACATCAAGTTAAAATATGATAGCAATAAATATATTCATAAATATTCACCGACGGATAATTTGTGTTAAACACAAATACTTTGGTCATTCTTGTATTGAGGGGTACAGTGTTAGAATACACGTAGTCTAATGTTGAATTTCTTGTTGTAGTTGATAGAATCTGAAAGCTTAATGTTCCTTGAGTATGGACCTCATCAATTTGTAGCAGGCGGACTTTGATAGACTAGTGGTTCAAAAAATATTGTGGCGTGTATTTCCTTACCTTGAGCAAAGTGTCTAAGTGACGACAATGTTGAGTTTTGTTTAAGGCATCTTGAATTTTAACGAAAATATATACTATGTTCTATGTTATATCCATTCAAAGAGGAAATATTACCATGTTTATGATTTTAATGCAAAGGCTCAAATACTGTGCATGTTTTTTTATGTACATGTTTAATTCTGGTGGAATAATTTATTTATGCATTCATTGTTAGTGTAAAGAAATTAAATTATACTATAAGTGATGGTGTTATTTACTCTGGTTTAACATCTTAAATCTGATCAGTTATGCTCTTAATATAAATATATATGGATTTGGCTACAATATTAGAGGTGTGAAAGAGGCAGCGCACATCTTCTTATCTGTAAGTTATTCTTTTGTGTAAACTACTTTCCAAAAGGCTTAATTAGAAGTAGTATGCGTAGAATACTTATCCAATATAAAAACATTTTTATTAAAGTTATGCCATGACACCCCTTTTGAATGTCAAGTCATCCTGAGTAGATGATGCAAAGGCAATTGGTTGTGGGTTCCTTTTTCGATAATGAGTATAAATACCTTTCTGCCATGTATTTTATCGTGTTGGGGCTAGCACACCTTTTTCTTTGAGATAAACTTAAGTGTGTTATAAAACTCAAGAGGTTTATATCAAATGTATTAAGAAGGTTTATTTAACATTGGTAAACCCAGTACTTTGTATTCCTTCCTTAGAAGTATTGAGAGGGTAGTTTGTCAACTACTATTATGGGAATGAAAGTGAAGGTATGTTTTAATTAGTAACTCATATTCAAAGTTCTTGATATATTGTTTTATAAAAAGAATATTATCTTGAAATCCTTAATTTAAAAACAAGTGAGTTAAGACTATATGTTGATTGATGAGTATATTTATATGCTTATACTTTGATTTGAATAGGGTTAAAAATAGATGGGTTTGAGTTAAAATCAATTTACTTACTTTAATTTTGGAGATATTAAAAACCCATAGGGTAGAACAATTTGCTCATGGTATTTGTTTTAATGAAAGCAAATATTTATGTATTACCTTTATTATTTTTCTCCAAACCTTAGGATTGCTTGTAGGATCTCTTGAGAAGATAATGTTCATATGATAAATCTAGCTTTTAAGGATGGATAGAAAACCCTTAGTAAAAAGAGATTAATTGGGTATGAAATCAAGACAATTAGTAATATTTTTGAAGCCCAAAACAAAACATGTATTTGTGCATTAAGAATAAAGAATGATCGAAATTCACCCAAAAACTGGTGGGTGTGGGTAGGCACACAACAGTACCTAGATAAATTGTAGACTAACAGTAAGGGCAATTGTAAAACGACTAGGTCAGGTCTGGTAACGAGGGGAGTGATATTCTCACAATGACACTGAGAGGGGGGGTGAATCAGTGCAACTATTTAAAACTTAAATCTGTAGCTCCTAATGCTGAAATAATGCAAGCTTAAAATAAATACAACAAGTATAACAAGATAGCATCACACAACACAAAATATAACGAGGTTCACCGATTTGGCTACTCCTCAAAAATTACTGTTTGGACTACAATCCAAATCCATCCTTTACAAAGCTTCAACTTTACAAGCAATTTACCAGCACCCACTGGAAGGAGCACCAACCCCTGATTAACCAGCACCAACTGGACTTCTATTTTGAGTCTAGATTTGACATAAAAATGCCTTCTCTTTTACAAGACCCTCACTGGTCTATTGCTCACTCAACTCAATCTCATAGAAGCATAAGGTGAATTGTTAGATACTCAATATCTTCTATTGCTTACAAAAACCTCTCTTTTTATTTGCATAAATAAAACAAGGGTTATCAGCTCTGTTACGGTCTTGCCTACCGCACTCTTTCTGTGCTTCTTACAACACTCTTACTCAACCTTGCTTTCAATTTTTCAAGAATAAACAAGGTTGCAGTAACCTTAATTACTGCACTTTTTCAGTTCTTTATACTGGCTCACTCAAACGGCTCTTTTCAAACAGTTCTACTTTTTCCTCCATTTTGCCATGCATTCTCAACTACGTTCAATCTGTCACACTCTTTCTGACGCGCTCTGTCTTTCAGCCGCTTTCTTTCAGACACATTTTGACAGTCTTCTCTGCTCATTCTGACAGCCTTTTTTTGTGCATTCTAACAGCCTTTTCTACGTATCTCGGTGCTCTATCATTCTTATCTTCTCTCTTTTGAATCCTGAGCTACCTTTTCACTTCTGCGTGCAACTGCCCTTTCTGACACACGCAACCTATTAATGAATTTCTCTTTAATCAAGATTCTCGAAATAACCACCCCTCTGACATTTTCACAGCATTACGGCCCTATAACAGTCGTTCTGTCTTTAATGCACTGTTCTATAACTGCCCCCTGTAACTATAGTTCTGACTCCAGTTAACTCTTACATGTTTGGCTGTATGATTTTCTCTGCAACTTCCCCCTGTAACTATCGCTGTGTATGCTTCTCGGATTTTACCCGCGAAACTATGACATGTCACGATATCGTGACATTTCTACCCCTTTGACTTTTTCTTGATAGTTGATCGTGAAACCAAGACATGTCGCTATATCGTGACATTCTCCGCCTCCTTGTCCTCTTCTCGGCATGCAACCATGAAAACAGAACATGTCACGAAATCATGACATTCTCCACCTCCTTGTCCTCTTTTCGGCATGCAACCGCGAAAATAGAACATGTCACAAAATCGCGACGCATTCGCTGCCTTGATCTCTTTTCTATCTCTTGCCAGCGAAAACACATGTCACAAAATCACAACACTTTTCACTTCCTTGCACTTCTCTGCTTTCGCCCGTGAAAACGGAACATGTCGCAAAATCGTGACACTTTCGCTGCCTTGTGCCTTTCTGTCTCTTTCGCCCGTGAAAACGAAACATGTCGCAAAATCGTGACGTCTTTCGCATCCGTACATTCTTCTCTGCATGCCTCAACAAAATCGAAACATGTCACAAAATCACGACATCTTTCACATCCATACATTCTTCTCCGCATGCCTCAGCGAAATTGAAATATGTCGCAAAATCATGACATCTTTCACATCTGTACATTCTTCTCTGCATGCCTCAGCGAAATCAGAACATGTCGCAAAATCATGACACTTTCGCTTTTGAGCTCTTCCTCCTTGACTATGTCATGAAATCGTGACGCTTCTACTTCCATGCTCTTTCATTTTGCTTCTATCATGAAATCACGACACTTCATCCTTTGGAGCCTTCCTCTCTGCTGATGTCGCGAAAATGCAACATGTCATGAAATCGTGACGCTTTTTCTCCTTTGCGCTTCTTCTTGCAACTTGTCGCGAAATCGCGACGCTTTTTCTCCTTTGCGCTTCTTCTTGCAACTTGTCACGAAATCGCAACGCTTTTTCTCCTTTGCGCTTCTTCTTGCAACTTATCGTGAAATCGCGATAGTTTTCCTTACAAGCGCTTCTTCTCGCAACTTGTCGCGAAATCGCGACATTTCTCCTTGCAAGCACATCTTCTCCAAACATGTCACAAAATCATGACAATTTTCATTGCAAGTGCTTCTTCTCCAAACATGTCGTGAAATCATGACAATTTTCATTGCAAGTGCTTCTTCTCCAAACATGTCACGAAATCATGACAGTTTTCATTGCAAGTGCTTATTCTCCAAACATGTCGCGAAATCGCGACAGTTTTCATTGCAAGTGCTTCTTCTTCAAACATGTCGCGAAATCACGACATTTTTTCTACTTGCCTTCTTCTCTGCCAACATGTCACGAAATCACGACAGTTTTTCCACTTGGCCTCTTTGCTTTCAACATGTCGCGAAATCGTGACAGTTTCTTTTCTAGCTTCTCAGCATGTCGCGAAATTGCGACAATTTCTCTAGCTTTTTCTCTCTCCTCCAATATGTCGCGAAATCATGACAATTTTGCTTGTGCCTTCTTTCTCCTCGTCCATGTCGTGAAATCATGAAAAATTTTCTTGTGCCTTCTCTCTCCTTCGATATGTCGCAAATTCGCGACAAAAAACATGTCGCGATATTGCGCCTTCTCTCTCCTTCTCTCTCTTACTTGTCTTTTTGCTTGATTTTTTGAATCTGGGCCACTTCTGTCTTCTTTGAAATTCACTTTACCTTTTCTAACTGACCTCTGAACTCCTGTCCACTGCATCAACTGATCTTTATTTCTGTGTTGACAACAATGACAATACTTTTGCTGCACCTTGCTCAACAATCTCCCCCTTTGGAATTGTTGGCAACACTCATGCACTCTCCTGTAATTCTTCTCCTCCTTTGACAATAATACCAAAGGGCTGTTGCAGACTCCCCCTGAGTCCATGCACAACATTCTCAGGCATACAATGTTACAGTTAGCAAAAATTACAAACATGAGCAAATAGGTGATCAAGTATATAATTGCTCCCCCTGAGAATGAATTTTCGATAGCTAGTTAGTTCTTGGGTAGTGTGATCACTCCCAACTTACTGTGAAGGTATTCAAAAACTTCCTTGGACAATGGTTTTGTGAATATATCTTCTACTTGCTTTGTAGTTGGAACAAACTCCAATTTGACCTCTCCTTCTGTGACTTTTTCCTTCAAGAAGTGACACCGGATCGTAATATGTTTGGTTCAAGAATGCAAAACCGGATTCTTTGATATGTTGATAGCACTAGTGTTATTACATTTAACTGAAATTGGCTCATTGAAGTGAATACCAAGGTCTTTCAGTGTTTATCTCATCCATAATATATGTATACAACATGTTGTTGCTGCAATGTATTCTGCCTCTGTTGTGGATAGAGAGACTGATTCTTGTTTCTTGTTGTGCCATGCTACCAGCCTATCTCCAAGATAAAATTCTCCTCCACTGGTACTCTTTCTATCATCAATACATCCTGCCCAATCTGCATCAGAATATGCAAAAAGAGTGAAGTATTTTCCTTTTGGATACCATAACCCATACTCCATAGTACCCTTGAGGTACCTAAAAATCCTTTTCATAGCTATCACATGAGTCTCTTTGGGACTAGCCTGAAATCTTGCAACCATGCAAACTGCCTGTAAGATATTTGGTCTGGTGGCTGTCAAATACAATGAGGCTCCCAATCATAGATCTGTACATTGTTTGATCAACATCTAGAGATTTTTCATCCTTGCTCAACTTGTAGCCTGTTGTCATGGGAGTGCTAACAAGCTTACTATCCTCCATTGTGAACTTTTTCAGCATTTTTTTCACATATTTAACTTGAGAAATAAAAATGCCCTTTTTAGTTTGATTAACTTGCAGTCCAAGAAAATATGAAAGTTCACCAATCATAGACATTTCAAATTCTTTTTGCATTTTATTTTCTATGTCTCTACATGACTCATCATTGTTGCTGCCAAATATTATATCATCTACATAAACAACAAGGACAATAAGATTGCCATTCTCTGTTTTGATATATAAATTGTTGTCCACCATACCTTTCTTGAACCCTTGCTAAGTGAGATAGCTGTCCATTCTTGCATACCATGCTTTGGGTGCTTGTTTCAAGCCATACAATGCTTTCTTCAACTTGCAAACAAAGTTGAGATTATCACAGAGTTGAAAACCATCTGGCTGTTCAATATAAACTTCTTCTTCAAGATTTCCATTCAGAAATGTTGATTTCACATCCATCTGATAAACTTTGAAATTCCTGTGAACTGCTAATGCCAAAAACAGTTTGATTGCTTCAAGTCTGGCCACTGGTGCAAAAGTTTCTTCAAAGTCAAACCCTTCAACTTTAGCATAGCCTTTACAGACCAATCTTGCTTTATTCCTTACAACATGTTCGTCTTCATTCAATTTGTTTCAAAAAATACATTTAGTACCGATTATGTTTTTATTTACAGGCCTTGGTACTAACTCCCAGGTTTTGTTTTTCTCAATCTGATCTAGTTCTTCATTTATTGCCTCCATACAACTTTCATTTGTGCTTGCTTTAGCAATATTTTTGGGCTCAATGCTGGATAACAGAGAGTAGTTACTTATTACTCTTCTTCTTGTTTGAATACCAACTTTGGGGTCTCCAATAATTTTCTCTCTGGGATGATTTTTTTGCTAGCTGCCTGTTTTGGATTTCCTATTTTCTTCGATTTCTAAATCAGTACTGAAATCATCTGAGTCAAATTTCTATTTCTCTTCTTTTTCTTGATCTTCATCCTCTTCAATAAATTCTTCATAAGTAGGGTAGTTTTCTTCATGGCTGATTTCTTGTTCCCTACATTCATCAACCTTAACATCGGCACTCTCAACAATTTTCTTTAGTCTTTAGGCTTTGCTTTTCATTGAGTAACCAAGAAAAATACCTTCATCAGCTCTATCTTCGAACTTACCAAGATTATCTTCAGTTCGTTTGATGTAACACTTACTGCCGAACACTTTGAAGTATTTTGCAGTTGCCTTTCTATCGAACCATAGTTCATAAGGTGTTTTGCTTTTATGTGTCCTCAACATGCACCTATTTTGGATGTAAACTGCAGTATGAACTGCCTCTTTCCATAATCTGTCAGCTATTTTGCTCTCAGTCAACATGGTTTGTGCCATTTCCTGCACAGTTCTGTTCTTTCTTTCTACCACACCATTCTGTTGAGGTGTTCTTGCTGTTGAAAACTGTCTTCTAATCCCATATTTTTCATAGTATTCTGCAAAATCCTCTGACATAAATTCTTCTCCTCTGTCTAATCTTAAACATTTAATTTTTTTTCTGTTTGATTCTCAACTTGGTTTTTGAAAGACTTGAACATCTCAAAGGCTTCTGATTTAAGCTTCAGAAATAGTACCCATGTCATTTTGGAATAATCATCTATACACAGCATAAAATATTTGTACCCATTTATGCTTTTCGTTCTCATGGTTCCACATAAATCAATGTGTATTAGTTCTAACGGTTTGCTCGTGAAGTACTCTTTTGCTTTGAATGTGGCTCTGGTTTGCTTCCCCTTTTGGCATGAAGCACAAATGCTATTTGAAGGTTTTCCAATACTGGGTATATCTCTTACTGCCCTTTTTGAGCTAATTTTTACTAGATTATCAAATCTTATATGACCGAGTCTCTTATGCCACAGCCAATTTTCTTCTTCCTGTCCAACCAAACAAGCTCCTTCTGAGGTCTCTAAGAGAGTATACAGATTTCCAGAAGTCCTTAGTCCAGTAGCTATCAATTTATCATTTTTTGTCTTTCTTACTTCACAGCCCTGCTTCTTAAAAATTACATCATGACCTCTGTCACAAATTTGACTTACACTCAGTAAGTTATGCTTCAGACCAATCACAAACAAGACTTCTTTAGAGTTGATTTTTCCGTCACTTATCTTGACTGATCCTTTACCAACTATCTTGGCTCCATCATTATTTCCAAATTTTACAAAACCACCTTCATATGTCTACAACTTATCAAATTTTTTTTTATCTCCTGTCATATGACTAGAGCATCCACTATCCAGAATCCATGGTGCAGATTTATTCTGGGCTTTGAGAGCTGTTTGAACGATCAAGGATTCCTTTTCTTCCTTAGATCACTTCTTTTCTTTCCATTCTGATTTGATGGCAGATTTGGTCACTTGTTTTGCCTTTTCCCTTTCATTGGCTTGTGCCTGTTTTTCGGGAAATTTTATGTTTTGTTTCAATCCATTTGATTGATAATTTCTTCCCTGATATTTATTTCCTGCAAAAGAGCTACGACAATTTCTTGCAATATGTCCAAAGTTATGATAGTTATAACATTCTACTGCATAATCTATCAAAGGTGAAAAAATATTTCTACTAGTGAAATTTCTTTGACCTACATTATAACTGCAATTTGAAATTTTATGACCATAAGCATTGCATTTAAAACAATAATCAGAAAAGGAACGATTGTACCTGGGTAATGGTCTTTGCCATGTTGTAGTAGGTGCCATAGGTCTTCTTTTTCTTTGATGTGTGACTTTGGTGAATCCATCCTTGTCAATACTCCTATCGTGCCTGGCCTTATTGTTTTCTTTTGCATGATTCGATTTTTCTTGATCAACCCTGATCTTACCTTTATTCTTTATTGGTTCTACAATTATGGTCTTTGATTCCATTGATGATTCTTCTTCTACGAAGCCCAGACCAAATTTAATGCCTGTAGGCTTTTGGTTATTTATAATCTTATCAAGATTCACAGAAATTCCTTCAAGTTTGTGGTAGCAACTTAGTTTTTGACTCTTTTCTTCTAGCTGCACTCTTAAGCCAACAATCTCTTCTTCCAGTTTGTTGCATTCATCTATTTTCACTGTTAATTGTGCTCCAAGATCTTCAGACTTTTTCTTAAATTCTTCAGTCTGTACTTTCAAACTGATTATTATTTCATTGGCATCCTCAAGTTTTTTTGAAACCTTTTTATTCTTTTTCCTTTATGTACTTAACTCTTTAAGTGCAGCAACCAACTCACCTTCTAGATCTACAACAGCCTCATCCTCTAGTTTTTCATCACACTCTTGGGTTTCCTTTGTTCTTTCTTCTTCAAATGCCATGAACAAAGCTTCACCTGTTTCTTCTTCAGAATCCTCACCGGAGCTATCTTCAGAAGAGGTGACATTCTTGGAAATGAAGCTTTTCTTCTTGAAGTTCCTTTTTCTAAAATGTGGTTTCTTCTTCCAGTCACTTCTTTCTTGGTGTGACCCTTCATCACTTTTGTTTTTCTCATTCATTGGGCATTTGGCTGCAAAGTGCCCGATGCCTCCATAGTTGAAACACTTAAATGGTAACTTTCCTTTGTACTTTCCTTTTCTCTTTATTAGTTTCCTAACAAAGTTTGCTTCAATTTCATCTGAAGATTCTTCTTCCTTAGATTCTTGTTTAGCTTTTATATTCTTTTGTGATTTAAAAGCAGCTTCTTTGTCTGAGGGCTTAGTTTGTCCTATTCTCATTTCATATGCAGTTAAAGAACCATGCATTTCATCAATGCTAAAAGTATTTAGATCTTTAAGAATCAAATCTTTTGTGAAGAGTTCTTAGTACCTCTTTCACAACAACTACATCTTCCATTTCCTTGCCGAGTCCTCTAATCGCATTAATGATTCCATTGACTCTCAGCATATAGGCCTCTATGTTCTCTTCATCATTCATATTTAAAACTTCGAACTAGGCTCGATGTTTTTGTAGCTTGGATTCCTTGATTTTGCTGTCTCCTTCATGAATGCTTTGCAGTTTGTCCCACATGTCTTTTGCCGTTTTACAACTCATGATCCTAATTAGTTCACTGTCTACTAACCCACACATTATAGCATTTTTTGCTTTAGAGTTGTTCTCAAACTTTTTCTTCTTAGCAGCATCTGTTGGAGGAATAGAGGGTATTGAGTATCCACTTTCTACTGACTCCCAAATGTCATATCCCAAAGCACACAGATAAGTCTGCATCCTGAGTCTCCAGAAAGAGTAATTAGTTCCATCGAACAAAGGAGCTTTGTTGGATGAAAATCCTTCACCACCTGCCATTGTGTTTCTTCCAAGATCACCTTAGCTGATTGAGCTTGTACAGGAACTTGGCTTTGATACCAATTGATATTCTCACAATGACACTGAGAGGGGGGGTGAATCAGTGCAACTATTTAAAACTTAAATTTGTAGCTCCTAATGCTGAAATAATGCAAGCTTAAAATAGATACAGCAAGTATAACAAGATAGCATCACACAACACAAAATATAACGAGGTTCACCGATTTGGCTACTCCTCAAAATTGATTGTTTGGACTACAATCCAAATCCAGCCTTTGCAAAGCTTCAACTTTACAAGCAATTTACCAGCACCCACTGGAAGGAGCACCAACCCCTGATTAACCAGCACCAACTGGACTTCTATTTTGAGTCTAGATTTGACATAAAAATGCCTTCTCTTTTACAAGACCCTCACTGGTCTATTGCTCACTCAACTCAATCTCATAGAAGCATAAGGAGAATTGTTAGATACTCAATATCTTCTATTGCTTACAAAAACCTCTCTTTTTATTTGCATAAATAAAACAAGGTTTTATCAGCGCTATTACGATTTTGCCTACCACACTCTTTCTGTGCTTCTTACAGCACTCTTACTCAACCTCGCTTTCAGTTTTTCAAGAATAAACAAGGTTGCAGTAACCTTAATTACTGCACTTTTTTAGTTCTTTATACTGGCTCACTCAAATGGCTCTTTTCAAACGGTTCTACTTTTCCCTCCATTTGCCATGCATTCTCAGCTGCGTTCAATCTGTCACACTCTTTCTGATGCACTCTGTCTTTTAGCCACTTTCTTTCTAATGCGTTCTGATAGTCTTCTCTGCTCATTCTGACAGCCTTTTTTTGCGCATTCTGACAGCCTTTTCTGCGTATCTCGATGCTCTGTCATTCTTATCTTCTCTCTTTTGAATCTTGAGCTACCTTTTCACTTCTATATGCAACTACCCTTTCTAACACATGCAACCTGTTAATGAATTTCTCTTTAATCAAGATTCTTGGAATAACCACCCCTTTGACAGTCTCACAGCGTTACGGCCCTGTAACAGCCGTTCTGTCTTTAATGCACTGTTCTATAACTGCCCCCTGTAACTATAGTTCTGACTCCAGTTAACTCTTACATGTTTGGCTGTATGATTTTCCTCTACAACTTCCCCCTACAACTGTCACTGTGTATGCTTCTCGGCTTTTACCCGCGAAACTATGACATGTCGCGATATCACGACATTTTTGCCCCTTTGACTTTTTCTTGACAGTTGACCACAAAAACAAGACATGTCGCTATATCGCGACATTCTCCGCCTCCTTGTCCTCTTCTTGGCATGCAACCGCAAAAATAGAACATGTCACGAAATCACGACATTCTCCGCCTCCTTGTCCTCTTTTCGACATGCAACCGCGAAAACAGAACATGTCGTGAAATCGCGATGCATTCGCTGCCTTGATCTCTTTTCTGTCTCTTGCCAGCGAAAACACATGTCACAAAATCGTGACACTTTTCACTTCCTTGCACTTCTCTGCCTTTTGCCCACGAAAATGGAACATGTCGTGAAATCGCGACACTTTCGTTGCCTTGTGCCTTTCTGTCTCTTTCGCCCATGAAAATAGAACATGTCACGAAATCGTGACATCTTTCGCATCCGTACATTCTTCTCTGCATGCCTTAGTGAAATCGAAACATGTCATGAAATCGTGACATCTTTCGCATCCGTACATTCTTCTCCGCATGCCTCAGTGAAATCGAAACATGTCGCAAAATCGTGACATCTTTCGCATCTATACATTCTTCTCCGCATGCCTCAGTGAAATCATAACATGTCGCGAAATCATGACACTTTTGCTTTTGAGCTCTTCCTCCGATATGTCACGAAATCATGACAATTTTGCTTGCACCTTCTCTCTCCTCGTCCATGTCGTGAAATCATGACAATTTTGCTTGCGCCTTCTCTCTCCTCCGATATGTCACGAAATCACGATAGAAAACATGTCGCGATATCGTGACAGTTTTCTTACTTATCTTTTTGCTTTATTTTCTGAATCTGGGCCACTTCTGTCTTCTTTGAAATTCACTGTACCTTTTTTGACTGACCTTTGAACTCCTGTCCACTGCATCAACTGATATTTCTGTCTGTGTTGACAATAATGACAATACTTTTGCTGCACATTGCTCAATAGGGAGGTATGGAATATCTTCTCTAGGTTGTGTCTAGGATAGTACTATGATAGATATCGTATATCTTGGACCAATCTGGTTAAGCCTCGTTGTATGGTATGGTACATACTAACATGGGTTATTAATAGCATGAGAGATTAAGTCCAAGGTTAGTGTATTGGCATGGCTCTAACTGACTCCATGAAGAGGATAATCAATTAGACACTAGGCATAAGTACGCTATTTTCCTTTCATTTGGTATAAGAACAAGTGGGACAATAAGTCCAAGGTTCAAAATGATAACAAATTGGGAAGCAAGCATCCCCCTATAGGTGTTATGGGCCCTAGAGGATAACCCTTGTCATGGAATGACCCTCATCCTAGAAAAGGAGGACATTAAATGAGACAAATTACTTTCACTAATGGTACCTTTATGGGATATGGCTGATATTATCCACTTGGGTGACTGTCTACAATAGTCTAGAACCTAAAAGTGTGTAATATATATGTGCTAAGATAAATTTATGATAGATTATTAATGGGTGAAGCATGTTTACTATGAACATGAAGGTAAAACTATAATTAAAATTGTTAAACTAAAAACAAAAAAAACTTTATGCTATATTCATTATTGACGGTAGAGTGGTACAACTAGGTGAGCAGACTTGGGTTGCTACATATGGTATCAAATAAAAAGTAGAACTGAGTTGTGGACTTTGATTATGGATTTGAATTAAAATATTAAATTACCTCTTTCACCTACAAAACATATGGTATGAATTTTACATGGTGGATCTTCAAGAAAACCTATGGGAGGTAGGGAGGAAGAAACCACTGAAATACCTACTAGAGGACCAAGGTCAGGTTCAAGATGAGAAGACCCTTAGCATGAAATAAGTATGAAATGATTGAATGAAATCCCTTCTAATGAACCTGTCAGAGAAGGGGAGAATCTTGCAAAAGTTGTTCAAATGTTACAAAATCACATGGAACAACAAAGGGATGAAATGGCCCAACAGAAAACCCATATGACCTAGCAGCAAGAATTTATTACCCAAAAACAAAGGGTGATATATGAATTAACTAGGGATAGAGATATTGGTTTAGGTAGGACTGAAGAAGTAACAAGATAACCTGATGCAACCAGTGTCGAAAGGGCCAGGGTGAGTAAAGACTTGGATAGGAACTTGAGAAATGTTGTGATATCCAAATTCAATGAAAACTATGATGGATATTCAACAGAAAATTGGCTAAATGAACTAGAGTCGTATTTCTCTTTAGTAGTTTTATCCTATGAACCTAAGATTGCTTTAGCAGTTATGAATATGACTGAGGTATCCCTTGATTGGTGGAAATCATATAAGAGACGGCATAAAATTGAAGCTTAAGGCCTCAAATAGGAAAATTTTATCACGGAAGTTAGGAATAGATTCTTGACTAAGCAATATTATGTAGAGAAATTTGGAGAATTTTCTAATTTGCATCTGGAAAATGTGTTAGTGCATGAATATCACCAATATTTCATTCAGTTACTGAAAATATGTGTCTCAATATGAAAGTAATAAGGAAACAAAGACTCAAAAATTTATTCTAGGATTGCATCCTAGAATCATGACGGTGGTAAATATGCACAACCCTGACAACTTACCTATTGCCTTTGATTTGGTGAGAAAAGAAGAAGCCAATCAGGAAACTAGAAAAGCATATTTTATTTATCATATTCTATTAGAGAAAGAAAAGCATGAACTCAATAAATTAAAATGTTCTAGGTTTATGAAATGGGATAAATATAAAAATAAGAAACCCAAAGGAGGAGAGCAAGGTAGGCAAGGAAACAAAAATAAGTCTAACTACTAGAGTGGTAAGTTCAAGCGGGATGGTAAAGAATTTACCAAAATATAGGAAGAGAAACCAGCAAGTCTAGATAGGACCAAGGATTCAATGTCTCTGGGTAGAAATGATAATAGTAACATATTAGATAAAGCTCCACCAAATCGATGTTATTTTTTTTTAGGAGCTTATTATGCTAGTAAATGTCCCCATAGAGTTGATTTACGTCAAAAATCTCTAGATGAAGTAGATCATAGGATCTTTGTAGCCTTAGGTAATTCTAAACTTGATGGAAAAATTACCCCTTTCTTGTTTAATGGGAAACATTTTGGCAAAGAAGTGCAAATTTTGTTAGATAGTGGTTCAACTGACAACTTTATATCCACTAAGTTAGTGAGGGACATCAACGTTAGACTTGGATTTTTGGCCAAAGGTTGGAAGACAGAGTACAGGTCAGGGTAAACCTACCAAGTCAACCAAAATTTTTTTGATCCCCACATTACTTTACCACAAGGAAAAACTAATTGGCATATGTATGTGCTACCTTTGCATACATTTAATATCATTCTAGGGGTTCATTGGTTGAAATCACATAAATATATTTTGAATTTTGAAGAAATATGGGTAGAATATATGGATGAGTCTAATAAGAAAGTCAGGATTTGTTGTGGTTTAAGTGAAGTTAAACCATATTTATTTCCTGCAATGCATATAAAGAAAGTAATTAAGAAAAATGGGGATGGTATTTATATTTAAAATAAATAGGAAAGAGGATTCAAAAGAGGAATATGATCTTTTCCATAAATATTTAGTACTGGAAGAGTTTGGGGATGTTTTTCCTGAGGATCTACCTAGATTACCTCCTCAAAGAGAATTTGATTTTTTAATAGAGCTTCTACCTGGGGTAGCACCTATTGCAAGGGCACCATATAGGATGACTCATATTGAGCTACAAGAGCTCAAAACACAATTTCAAAATTTTCTTGAAAAAGGGTTAATTAAGCCAAGTGTATCACCCTAGGGTGCTCCTATTTTATTTGTTAAGAGAAATATGGTACCTTGAGTATGTACATTGATTATCGAATGCTAAATAATGTATTTGTTAAGAATAGGTACTCATTATCTAGAATCAATTATTTGTTTGACCAACTAAGAGAAGCAACTATCTTCTCAAAGATAGACTTGAGATATGGCTATCATCAGTTTAAAATATGTGAATAAGATACCTCTAAAAAAATATTTAGAACAAGGTATGGACATTTTGAGTTTACTATTTGACCTTTTAGGCTGACTAATGTCCTAGTTGCGTTCATGAATCTCATGAATAGTTTCTTTAGAGAGCAAGTGGACCAATTTGTACTTGTGTTTGTGGATGATATTTTGATCTTTTACAAGAGCAAGGAGGAACATGAACAGCATATGAGAACTACACTTGGGATTCTAAGAGAGAATTAGCTTTATGGAAATCTATCAAAATGTGACTTTTACACCTTGCAAGTACATTATTTGGGTCATATTATCTTTGTAGAAGGGATTGCAGTAGATCTCAAGAACATTGAATTTATAATTGAGTGGCCAACACCTACTAGTGTGACAGAAGAGTGAATTTTTACGGGTATTGCAGGATATTATAGGAGATTTATCAAAGGATTTTCGAGAATCACCCAACTGATTATAAATATTCAAAGAAAGGGTAAAACCTTTAAAAGGATAGAACAATGTGAGGAAGCTTTTCAATTTTTGAAATATTATTTGATATATGCACCAATATTACAATTACTTGATACTACTAAGCAATGTACAGTATGCACAAATGCATCAATTGAAGGGTTAGGGGGATATTTGACCCAAGGTTATGTGGTTATTGGCTATGAGTCTAGGAAAATTAAAATGCATGAGGTTAATTATGCCACTCATGATTTGGGGTTGGCAATAGTAGTTCATGCCTTAAAAATTTGGATATATTATTTACTCAGAAAACCATTTGAATTTAAAATAGATCATCAGAGTCTTAAGTACATATTCACCCAACCCTTGTTGAATGCTTGACAAAGATGCTTGATGGAATTTTTAGATGAGTATAATTTTGGTATTGAGTATATCAAGGATAAGGATAATAAGGTCGCAGATGCACTGAGTAGGAGAGGGTGCATGGCTGCTTTGACAAAATGTCAATATGATCTGTTAGGCCAAATTAAAGTATGCAAGTAAAATATGAATTATGTCTATCATGTAAGGTTCAAATTGAGCAAGAACCTAGCAAGGTTACAGACATTGTGTTCAAATATGATCTACTAATTTATAAGCATAGATTGGTAGTTTCAGTATTTTTTGGGATGAAAGAAATAATCTTAAAGTAAGTGCATAATACACCTTATTTGGCACATTCGAGAGGAACAAAAATAGGTGATAATTTTAGAAAAACTTATTTCTAGCCAGGTATGAAAAAATATATCACTTATTATGTGGCTAGATTCTTAGAGTTTCAAAACATGAAAGTGAAATATTTACAACCAACTAGAAAGCTATACCCACATGAGATACCAACGCAAAAATAGAAAGTGATATCAATGGATTTTATAGTGGATTTGCCTAAAACAAGGTTTAGGAATAACACAATAATGGTAATAGTGAATAAGTTAACCAAAGTAGTGCATTTTATACCAGGTAATGTGCAAGATAACGCTCTTGAAGTAGAAAGTAAGTTTACCAGGGAAGTGGTAAGATTGCACAGTTTGCTAGAGGTCATAATATCTGATAGAGACTCTCATTTTACCTCTAAATTTTTCTAAGCAATGCATGAGGTATTGGGAACCAAAATAAAAATCAGCACTGCATATCATCCTGAGATTGATGAGTAGACCAAAAGAGTAAACTAGGTATTGTAAGATATGTTATGAATTTACTTCATGGATCAACATGTTAAGTGGGAATACTATTTTAGTCCTAGTGGAGTTTGATTATAATAACAGTTATCATGCATCACTACGTATGGCACTTTTTAAAGCTCTTTATGGAAGGATGTATCAAACTTCCTTAACTTGGGATAATCTAAAATATCGGGTAGTGATCAGACCAAAAATGATAAAATAAATGGAAGAACAATTAAAAAGAATTCAATAGAGGCTGAAAGAGACTGCAAATCACCAAAAGAGCTATGCGAACCTTAAAAGGACACCAAGGGAATATTCTGTGGGAGAAAGGGTATTCATAAGGATGAAACAAACTAAAAGTTTAATAAAATATTCTAAACTAGACTCCAGATATGTAGGTCCATTTGAAATTGTGGATAGGATAAGTCCTATTGCTTACATACTTGCTCTACCACCAAGCCTGTCCAAAATTTACAATGTGTTTCATGTGTCCCTCTTTAGAAAATATATTTCTGATCCCACTCATGTCTTGGATGTGTCTATATTACATATTACCAACCCTCTCAAAATGTAAATTCGACCTATTCACATACTTGGTTTTAGAACAAAGAACTTGAGGAAGAGGAATATCGGGTAATATCGAGTCTAGTGGGACCACTACTCAGACAAAAATTCCATGTGGGAGAACATGGTAGACATGCAGCAGCAGTTTCCTTACTTGTTTGAGTAGATCTAGACTTCTTTATTTTTTTTTCTTAAAAAGAAATTTAATGTGATTTGATGATATATGTATATTTCCAATGAGACATATGACTTAATATTGTGTAGAGTAAATCATGTTAGTTTGAGTTATTGAGTATAGTAACTTGAGTGTGATATGTAAAACTTAAATTTTTGTGGTTTTGTTCATGTGATGATATATATTTTTAATGGAAACAATATTACATGTTATATGATCTAGATATATGCCAAATGAGAAAAAATTTCATTTTTTGATGAATTCAATTAATGGAAAATATGTATCATTTGAATTACTTTGGCATTTTCTAAATTCATATGCATGATACTTCTTGTTCTAATTTGTATAAAAAACAGGGACTGTGTTTGTCCTAAGTGGGGGAGGATGTAATAACCCAACTCACACAGATATTGGTAGATAAGTTAATTGGTAATAACTCCATATTTTCTTGTGAATTATGGTACTATTTATAGCTACTATGGATGCAAGACTAGGTTCAAAGTTGTCCATGAAAGAAATTTAGTCGACAAAAAAGGTAATATGGGAAGTGATGATTTGGCTCGCAAGTACATGGATGCTCGCATGCATGCATATCATGTAGATTTTATGTTTTATTGAGTGTTGCATTGGTCAAGTAGTGATGATGATGGGAGCCACTGATTATTTTGTTTATATGCATATAGTTTTTAATATAAATAAAATGCATATTATCTAGTTATACAAATAAATGTGTGAATGCATGGTTTAATAGGTCCGAGTGTAAAAGTTTTTATTGTGGACGTCCAATGCTTAAAATAATAGGTAAATGTTATATTTGAAATATTTTAATACTAGTGATTCGATCTATGTTAAATTACAACAAAGATGTAAATTAAAAAGGCTTGTTTTTCTCCATCATGGAATTGTGATTTTGGAATAATAGTGACCAACCCAACTATTTTTGTGTAAGGTACTAGTTGTATTAATTATGGAGTAACCTTATCCATAACTGAGAACCAAGAAGGAATGGAGAGGGATGATTAAAAAATAACTTTGTTGAACATAGTGGAAAAGAAATGGAAAATAGATGAACAAAGGACAAACCAAAGGGAGGACGATGGTAAACATTTTTCAAAAGAAACTAGAAGCATCGAATAAATTTTGAAGAAAAGTGAAGTTGCAAGAAGGATTCCAGGTAGATCATTCCAAATGAATTATTATTCCTTGTTTTTTGAATTCTTTTAAAAAAATATAAATTACGTTGGACTGGAATGTATTGTTCTCCTATGTGAAAATGAAATTGTGGTAGCTATGTTAAGGTACACTATTGATATTAATGTCTTCCCTGTGTGAAAAAAAAATGGAAGAAGCAAAGATAAGTGTGTTTTTGTGTGAATGCTTCATGTTGTTCATAATTAGATGTATGTTTGATAGGATTTTGAATGTTTTTATTATCCAAAAAAGAAAAAAAATGTTAAAAGGGAATTACATGCATTAAGTGTTATAGAATGTTGTGTGATTTTGAGTGAACATTTATGTGAAAGCATGGTACATGTATTAGAATTGCATTGATGTGAATAAACGCTAGAATCAGATCCCGTTATCCCTAAGCTTCGAACCATCTCAACCATGGAGTGAAGTTTTAGTAATAACATGGAAAAGGCCAGCCATGGTGGTAGCAGCTGAAGGAATTTTTATAGCCACTGAGACATATGGTTAAAATATGATAACAATCAAGCTATTCACAAATATTCACTGACATATGATTTTTGTTAAACATAAATAGTTTGGTCACGCTTGTATTGAGGGGTACAGTGTTAGAATACACCTGATACGGTGTTGAATTCCTTATTGTCTTTCATAGAATTTGAAAGCCTAATGTTACCTGAGTATGGACCTCATCAATTTGTAGCAGGTGGAATTTGATAGACTAGTGGTTCAAAAAATATCGTGACATGTATTTCCTTATCTTGAGCATGGTGTCTAAGTGAGGAAAAAGTTGAGTTATGTTTAAGGCATCTTGAATTTTAATAAAAATATATATTGTGTTTTATGTTATATCCATTCAAAGAGGAAATATTACCATGTTTATGATTTTAATACAAAGGCTCAATTATTGTGCATGTTGGATAATGTTACATGTTTACTTCTGGTGGAATAATTTATTTATGCATTCATTTTTAGTGTAAATAAATTAAATTATATCGTAAGTGATGGTGTTATTTACTCTGGTTTAACATCTTAAATCTGGTCGGTTATGCTCTCAATATAAATATATAAGGATTTGGTTATGGTATTAGAGGAAAAAAAGAGGCAGTGCACATCTTGTTATCTATAAGTTAGTCTTTGGTTTAAACTACTTCCTGAAAGTCTTAGTTAAAAGTAGTAAGCGTAGAAGAATTAGCCAACATAAAAGCATTTGTATTAATGCTACGCTGTGACACCCCTTTTAAATGTCAAGTCGTCCTAAGTACATGACATAAAGGCAATTGCTTGTGGGTTCCTTGTTTCGATAATGAGTATAAATACCTTTCTACCATGTCTTTTATCGTGTTGGGGCTAGCACACCTTTTTCTTTGATATAAACTTAAGTGTGTTATAAAACTCGAGAGGTTTATATCAAATGCATTAAGAAGGTTTATTTAACATTGGTAAACCAAGTACTTTGTATTCCTTCATAAGAAGTATTGAAAGGGTAGTTTTTTGACTGCCATGATGGGAATGAAAGTGAAGGTATGTTTTAATTAGTAACTCATATTAAAATTCTTGATATATTCCTTTATAAAAAGAATCTTATCTTGAAATCCTTAATTTAAAAACAAGTGAGTTAAGACTATTTGTTGATTGATGAGTATATTTATATTCTTATGATTTTATTTGAATAGGTTTAAAAATAGATGGGTTTGAGTTAAATATTGTTTACTTACTTTACTTTTGGAGATAGTAAAAACTCATAGGATAGAACAATTTGCTCATGGTATTTGTTTTAATGAAAGTAAATCTTTATGTATTACCTTGATTATTTTTCTCCAAACCTTAGGATTGTTTGTAGGCTCTCTTGAGAGGATAATGTTGATATGATAACTTTAGCTTGTAAGGATGGATAGAAAACCCTTAGTAAAAGATATTAATGGGGTATGAAGGCAAGACATTTAGTAATATTTAAGCCCTAAATAAAACATATATTTGCGCATTGAGAATATAGAATGCTCGAAATTCATTCAAAAAATGTTGGATTGTGGGTAGGCACACAACAATACCTAGAGCAACTGTAGACTAACAAGAAGGTTGATTATAAAATGACTAGGTCATATTTGGTAATGAGGGGTGGTATGGGATGCCTTTTCTAGGTTACGTCTAGGATAGTACTGTGATAGATCTCATGTATCTTGGACCAATATGGTTAAGCCCCATTGTATAGTACATGATATACTAATGTGGTTCATTAATAGCATGAGGGATTAAGTCCAAGGCCGGTTTATTGGCATGGCTCTAATCGAATTCATGAAGAGGAAAATCGGTTAGACACTAGGCATAATTACGTTATTTACCTTTTATTTGGTATAAGAATAAGTATGGTGATAAGTTGAAGGTTCAGAATGATAAGGAATTGGGAAGTAATAATCACCCCTCTAGGTGTTATGAGACCTAGAGGATGACCCCTACCATGGAATGACCCTCATGCCAGAACACGAGAACATTAAATAAGATAAGTCACTTTCACGAATGTCATGTTTACGAGATATGATCAATCTCATCCACTTGGGTGATTTTTTGTAGTATTCTAGAACCCAAAGTGGTGTAATATGTTTGTGCTAATATTAATTTATGATAGATGATTAATGGATGAAGTATGTTTGCTATGAACATGAAGGTAAAACTATAAGTAAAATTTTTAAACTAAAAATAAAATAAAATTTATGCTATATTCATTCTAGATGGTAGAGTGGTACAACCAGGTGAGCAAACTTGGGTTTTTGCATATGGTATAAGATCAAAAGTAGATCTAAGTTGTGGACTCTAATTATGAATTTGAATTAAACGAATAAATTACCTCTTTCACCTACTAGTCAGATCGCACGAATGCTATGTGGTGGATCTTCAAGAAATATTTGGGAGGCAGGGATGAAGAAACCATCAAAATAATATACTAGGGGACCAAGGTTAGGTTTAAGATGAGATGGCCCTCAACGTAAAATAAGAATGAAACAATCGAATGAACCCCATCCTAATAAACCTGTCAGGGAAGGGGAGGATATTGAAAAATTTATTCAAATGTTAAAAACTCACATGGAAAAAAAAAGGGATGAAATGGCCCAATAGAAAACCCATATGACCCAGAAGCAAGAATTTATTACCCAACAACAAAGGATGATAGGGGAATTAACTAGGGATAGAGACATTGGTTTAGGTAGGACTAAATAAGTAACAAGAGAACTTGATGGAAACTGTGTCAGAAGGGCCAAGGTGCGTAAAAAATTGGACAAGAACTTGATAAAGGTTGTGATATCCAAGTTCAATGGAAAATGTGATGGAGATTTAGTGGAAAATTGGGTAAATGAACTAGAGTCGTATTTGTCTTTAGTAGTTTTATCCTTTGAATCTAAGATTACTTTAGAAGTTATGAATATGACTGAGGTAGCCCTTGATTGGTGGAAATAATATAAGAGAGGGCATAAATTTGAAGCTTCAGACCTCAAATAGGAAAAAAATTTCAAGGAATTCAAGGATATATTCTTGAATAAGAAATACTATGTAGAAAAATTTAGAGAATTTTATAATTTACATCTAGGAAAATGTGTCAGTGCATGAATATCATCGAAAGTTCATTCAGTTACTGAAATATGTGTCTCAATATATGAAAGTAATGATGAAATGAAGGCTTAGAAATTTATTTAGGGATTACATCCTTGAATCATGATGGTGGTAAATATGCACAACCTTGATAACTTAGTTGTTGCCTTTGATTTGGCAAGAAAAGAAGAAGCCAATCAGGAAACTAAAAATACATATGTTAACTATCAGAAGCTATCAAATAAAGGAAAGGATGAACTCAAGAAATGAAAAAGTGTTAGATTTATGAAATGGGAGAAATATAAAAATAATAAACCCAAAGGAGGAGAGCAAGGTAGGTAAGGTGGCAAAATTAAGTCTAACTACCAGAGTGGTAAGTTCAAGTGGGATGGTAAAGAATTTACTAAAAGATAGAAACATAAACCAATAGGTCTAGATAGGACCAAGGATTCAGTGTCTCTAGGTAGAAATAATAATAGGAATAATCAAATAAAGGTCCACCAAATGGATGTTATGTATGTCAAGGAGCTCATTATGCTCTAAATGTCCCCATAGAACTGATTTATGTCAGAAATCTCTAGATGAAGTAGCTCACAGGATCTTTGCATCCACCTGTAATTCTAAACTTGATGGAAAAATTACCCCTTTCTTGTTTAATGGGACTTTTTTTGGCAAAGATGTGCAAATTTTGTTAGATAGTGGTTCAACCGATATATTTATATCCACTAAGTTAGTGAGGGATGTCAATATTAGACCTGGATTTTTTGGTTAAGGAAGGTAGAGTACGGGTCAAGGCAAACCTACCAAGTCAACCAATGTTTTTTTGACCCCCAAATCACTTTACCACAAGGAAAAACTAATTGGCATCTGTATGTGGTACCTTTCCATGTGTTTGATATCATTCTAGAGGTTGATTGGTTGAAAGTGCATAAAGGTCCATTAAATTTTGGAGAAACATGGGTAAAATATATGGATGAGTCTAATCATAAAGTGAGGATTTGTTGTGGTCAAAGTGAAGTTAAACCACATTTACTGTCTACAATGCAGATGAAAAAGTGATTAAGAAAAATGGAATGGTCTTTATAGTTAAAACGAATAGGAAAGAGTCAAAATAGGATTCTGATATTTTCCAAAAATATCTAGTACTGAAAGAGTTTAGGGATGTGTTTCCTGAGGATCTACCTAGATTACCTCCTCAGAGGGAATTTAATTTTTTAATAGAGTTGCTACTTGGGGTAGAACCTATTGCAAGGGCACCATATAGGATGACTCCTATCGAGCTACAAAAGCTCAAAATGAAACTCCAATATTTCCTTGAAAAAGGGTTAAGTAAGCCAAGTGTATCGCCCTAGGGTGCTCCTATTTTATTTGTTAAGAAAAATTTGGTACCTTGAGGATGTTCATTTATTATCAAATTCTAAATAAGGTAACAGTTCGGAATAGGTACTCATTACCTAGAATCGATGATTTTTTTGACCAGCTAAGAGGAGCAACTATCTTATCAAAGATAGACTTGAGATCTGGCTATCATCAGTTGTGAATATGTGAAGAAGACACCTCTAAAACAATATTTAGAACAAGGTATGGACATTTTGAGTTTATTTTTCTACCTTTTGGATTGACTAATACCCCAACTGTATTCATGAATCTCATGAATAGTGTCTTTAGAGAGTAGGTGGACCAGTTTGTACTTGTGTTTGTGGATGATATTCTGATCTATTCCAAGAGCAAGGAGTAACATGATCAACATATGAGAACTATACTTGGGATTCTAAGAGAGAATCAGCTTTATGGAAAACTATCAAAATGTGATTTTTACACCCTAAAAGTACAATATTTGGGTCATATTGTCTCCGTAGAAGGGATTGCAGTAGATCCTAAGAAAATTGAAGCAATAATTGAGTAGCCAACACCTACTAGCTTGATATAAGTGAAAATTTTTATGGGTATTGCAAGATATTATAGGAGATTTGTCAAAGGATTTTCAATAATCACCCAATCGATTACAAATATTCAAAGAAAAAGGTAAAGCCTTTAAAAGGACAAAATAATGTGAGGAATCTTTTCAAGTTTTGAAACATTGTTTTATATCTGCACCAATATTGCAATTACATGATCCTAATAAGTAGTATACGGTATGCATAGATCCATCAATTGAAGGGTTAGGGGGAGTTTTGATCCAAGGTGATGTGGTTATTTCCTATGAGTTTGATAAATTTAAAATGCGGGAGGTTAATTATTCCACTCATGATTTGGAGTTGGAAATAGTAGTTCATGCCTTCAAATTTTGGAGACATTATATACTAGGAAAACCATTTGAATTGAAAATAGATCATGAGAGTCTTAGGTACATATTCACCCAATCCTTGTTGAATGCCCAAAAAAGACACTGGATGGAATTTTTAACTAGTTATGAATTTGGCATTGAGTATATCAAGGGTAAGGAGAATAAGGTCGCAGATGCGCTGATTAGGAGAGGGTGCATTTTTGCTTTGAAAAAATGTCCATATGATCTGTTAGACCAAATTAAAGTAATGCAAGCAAAGGATGACTTATGTCAATCATGTAAGGTTCATATTGAGCAATAACCTAGAAATGTTACAGAATTTGTGGTTAGATATGATCTACTACTTTATGAGAATAGATTGGTAGTCACAAGCTTTGGTGGGATGAAAGAAACAATCTTAAAGGAAGTGCATAATACACCTTATTCAGCGCATCCAAGAGGAACAAAAAATGCATGAAAATATGAGAAAAACTTATTTTTGGCTAGGTATAAAAAAATATGTTACTAATTATGTGGTCATATGCGTAGAGTGTAAAACATTGAAAGCAAAAAATTTACATCCAACAAGAAAGTTATACCCACACGAGATACCAATGCAAAAATGGCAAGTGATATCAATGTATTTTATAGTGGGATTGCCTAAAACAAGATTTAGGCATGATGCAATCTTGGTAATAGTGGATAAGCTAACGAAAGTAGCACATTTTATACCAATAAATGTGCAAGATGATGATCCTACAGTAGCAAGTAAGTTTTCCAAGGAAGTGGTAAGACTACATGGTTTTCCAAATGTTTTAATCTCTGATAGAGACTCATTTTACCTCTGAATTTTGCCAAGCAATGCATGAGGCATTGGGAACCAAATAAAATATTAGTACTATATATCATCCTAAGACTTATGAGTGGACCAAAAAGTAAATCAAGTATTGGAAGTAATGTTAAGAATGTACTACATGTGTCAGCATGTTAAGTGGGAAGATTATTTATTCGTAGTGGAGTTTGCTTATAATAATAGTTTTAATGCATCACTAGGTATGGCACCTTTTGAATCCCTTTATGGAAGGATGTGTTGAACTCCCTTAACTTGGGATAATTCGGAATATCGGGTAGTGATCGGATCGAAAATGATAAAATAAATGGAAGAACAATTAAAAATCATTTAGCATAGGCTAAAAGAGGTCGCAGATTGCCAAAAGAGCTACATGGACCTTAAAAGGACACCGAGGGAATATTATGTGGGAGACAAGGTATTCATAAGGGTGAAACCAACTACAAGTTTAATAAAATCTTCTAAACTGAAGTCCAGATATGTAAGTCCATTTAAAATTATGGCTAGCATAAGCCTTATTGCTTACAGAGTTGCTCTACCACCAAGCCTATCCAAAATTCACAATATCTTCCATGTGTCCCTCTTTAGAAAATATATTTTTGATCTCACTCATGTCTTAAATGTGTCTACATTGTATATGACCGACCCTCTTAAAATTGAAATTCAACCTATTCACATACTAGGTTTTAGAACCAAGAATCTTAGGAAGAGGAATATCAGGCAATGTCGAGCCTAGTGCGACCACTACTCAGACAAAAATACCACATGAGATAACATGGCAAATATGCAACAATAGTTTTCTTACTTTTTTAAGTAGATATAGACTTCTTTAATTTTTTGTCTTAAAAAAAATTCATGTGATTTGATGATATATGTATATTTGCAATCAAACATATGACTAAATTGCATGTATATTAAATTGGGTTGGTTTGAGTTATTGAGTAGAGTAACTTAAATATGATATGTAAAACATAAAGTTTTGTGGTTTTGATCATGTGATGATATATGTTTTGAATGGAAACAATATTACATGTTATATGATCTAGATATATGCCAAATGAGAAAAATTATGATTTTCTGATGAATTCAATGAATGGAAAATATGGATTTTTTTTTTGGGTAGATAAGATACTATAGCATTAATATCGGGTTTTACAGGTTGACCCAAAACATTTTACAAAAATCAGCCCAAGGTTGTTGATGAACATGTCCTTATTAAGGATCCTATATATGTAAAATCTACATGTCACCAAAGCCATTACATCTAGTAAGGCACATAGCTTGTTATCAAAAAGAAACTTCCCATACAACATTTTGGGTATACCTCGATAAAACACACCTGCATCATAATTACAAAAAAAGAAACAGACACAGATCCCTTCCTTGAAATAGTGGAGAAACAAAAAGTTGCAGACACACAGTAGAGTACTGATAAAAACTCCTACAATATCTGTATTGACGGTTACTCTTAATAATTATTTGGTAATTGCTTTCTTCTGTATATGACATGCTTTGGGACAACATCCCGTCTAGACCAATCAGCCTTGGAGAAGTGAACCTTCTGGCTATATTTATGGCGGTGGCTATCTGGTGGTCCATGTGGCTCTGGTTTGAAGTCTTATATTATAATTTCTTTCCTACCCTGTGATTATGAACCAAACTCAAATTACTAAGATGACTAGGAGCCATTTTATCTGACATGTGACTATCCCCATTAGTCTTTGTGGTATTTCCAAGTAGCATCCACCAAGACTGACAGCTCAGATAATTTTTATTTAGAGTCCATTTCAAAAAAGAGACGAGAATACTCATAGCCTTTGAACTTACAGTGCCTTCCCTGTTTGTAAATTCGACTACCATTCTTGGAATTCTTGTTGAATAAGCTCCTCTACTTCGCTCGGGACACCATGTTCCCATTTGAAAAAATTGTCACCATCAACACCCAAATTGGCCAGTTTATCAACAACTTTGTTAGCTTTCCGAAAGACATGTTGGGATTTTATGTCTTGTCTTCCCTGGAAAAGGATCCTAGCCTCTTCAAAAATTGTTTTAATCCTCCAAGGAGGTGTTTTCCAATTATTAAGGAGATTTATAACATGCATAGATTCTCCTTCTACTTTCAAATTACCTTATAAGTCTTGAGTCATTTGAAGGCCTCTCCATATAGCTCTAGATTCAGCTTCATTATTTGTCCTTGTTTCCAAATATTTAGAAAACACAAGAATCATATTCCCATTATGATCTCGCACAATGCCACCAGCACTTGCTCTGCCAGGATTGTCCTTAGCCGCTCCATCAAAATTAAGCTTAAACCAACCCGTAGGAGGTGGGGACCACTTAACATTGGCTTTGGGGTTGACTACCCTAGGCACAAACTCATCTAACAAGGTTAAGCTTAAATATTGAGCAATTGTGGTCTCTTGCAGATGAGGTTTATGGCTATCAAAAGGGATAAGGTTCACATTCTCATTGGCAAAGGATAGGATCTTGGCAATGATAGTTTGATGATCATGGATAGAATCATTAAATACTCTATGGTTCCTTTCTAACCACACCTGCCAAAGATAGTTATTGAGACAAATTTTCCACATGTATCTAAGTCTTTGGCTTGAAAAGGGGCAAGGCCACTAGACAAAAAAATCAAGTACGGTGGCTGGTTTAACCCAAGAAATATTGAAGGCCTGAAAAACCCCACTTAGGATAGTCAAGGAAAATGGCACTCAAGTAAAATGTGATAAATAGTCTCCCAACTAGCCCTGCACAGATAACAGTGATTAGTGATACAAATACCTTTACGCATCATAATATCAATGGTTAGAATTATTCCTTGGATAACCAGCCATGAAAAGACTGTAATTTTTGGAATTAAATTTTTTATCCAAACTAAGTACTTTTGGAGGATAAAATCCTCATCATTAAGCAGAAGCTTGTAAGCTGATTTAACAGTGAATTGCCCATTTTTCGTATGAGCCCAGGTCATTTAATCTTCCTTGGGTCTCATGGGGATAAATTGTTGCTCGAGAATGTTACAAATATCATTTGATTCCGCTTGAAATCCCTGAATCCTTATTTGTTTCCACTTCATTCTACCTTTGTCCCCAACCATATAATCGAATACTTTTTTGTCAATGAGTTCTATGATATCTTTGATTAGGGCTAAGTTAGGATATTGCGTCAATGATTCATTCTTAGCCCACCTGTGATTCCAGCAATTTATCCTCTCACCATTGACTAAAACCCATCTTAAAACTTTTTGGATGATTTCCTTACAATTGAGAATTGCTTTCCAAAAAGTAGAACCTCTGATTGAAATTGAGTCACTTAGAAATTCCATATTTTGAAGATACTTTCATCTGATGATAGTTTTCCATTCATTTTTTTCACCAGAAATGAGGCGCCACGCCTGCTTAGCTAGTAAAGCTAAATTCATATGAGCAATTCTCCTCAGACCTAAGCCCTCATTTTCCCTAGGTCTGCACACTTTGGTCCATCCTACAAGGTGTATCTTTTTTTCTCCTCTGATCAAGTCCATACAAATTATTTTTGGAGTTTTTCAATTTTCTGAAAAACCTTCATAAGGGCTTTGAAAACAAAGAGGAAATAGACTGAAATGCTCTAGAGAGAAGCCTTAGTGAGGGTCAAATTTCCTTCTTGAGATAGAAGATGACCTTTCCATCCAGCAAGTTTTTTTAATTCTTTCAATAACCCTATCCCACATTGACTCTCTCGGAGAACCAATGAAAAGAGGGAGACCAAGATACAAAGTGGGGAGGTTTGCTATATCACACCCTAAAATTTATGCAATCCTGAATGGGGGTGTTCAAGAAATATAACTTGCTTTTACTGAAATTAACTTTCTGACAAGCAACGTCCTCGTAGAGTTACAGGATGTATTTAATTATTTTTCCCTCAACCACCGACGCCTTAGTCAATATAAGGGTATCATCGAGGAATTTTTGGTGAGAAAAAACCCTAGTGAGAGATGTTGCCTTGATTCCCGATATTAGCCTTGAACTACAAGTATTTTTGATTGTTTTTCCTAAAGCTTTTGCCATAATGATGAATAACATGGGGCTGATAGGGTCCCCTGTCGAATTCCTTTATGACTTTGAAAGCAACCAATAGTTGTTCCATTAACCAGAATCGAAAACCATGCTTTAGAAATGCATTATTTGATCAAATTAATCCATTGGTGGTGAAAACCAAACTTAAGGAGGACACCAATCATAAAGTCCCAATTTATCCTGTCAAATGCTTTGTTCATATCAAGCTTGAGGGTAAAAATAGACTTGTTAGTCTTATGATCAGAGTGCATAGCTTCATGAACTATGATAAATCCATCCAATATTGACCTACCCTGGACAGAGCTTCCCTAGCATGGATCTATGATGCGAGGCAAAACATCTCTCATTCTATTTGCAATGGCTTTAGTTAGGATCTTGTAAGAAATATTACACAGACTGATTGGCCTTAAGTCAGCAATAGATTTATGGGTTTACTTTTTAGGAATTAGAGAAATAAAAGTAGATTTGAGACCTTTTAGGATATGATTTCTTGCTTGGAATTATCTGACAGTAGAAATTACATCCTCACTTAGAATGTCCGAAAAAGCTTGATAGAAATGAGGGGGGAACCCATCGGGTCTCGAGGCTTTGTCTGGCTCCATGCTAAACAAGGCTTCCTTAATTTCCTCATCAAAAAAGGGAGCTAGAAGCTTAAGGTTTATATCCTCATTTATTATGCTAGGAATGGATTGCAATAGAATATCTTTGGCCTCCTCATTGCACTATGATTCCTGACCAAGGATAGAATTGAAATAAGTTACTACCTCCTTTCTGATTTCTATTAAGTCCTAAGTAATAGAACCATCTGCTTTTTAAAAAAATTGATCTTGTTATTGCTTTTGTTTCTAAGTGTGGTGACGTGAAAAAACTTGGAATTTGAATCTTCATATTTCAACCAAAGAGCCTTTGATTTTTGCCTCCAATAGATTTCCTCAAAGGCTAAAATGTTATGAAACTTTGCTAGTTTTTGTTGTTCCTCCTGCCTAGTAGTTTTATCAGCATCACCATGTTGAATCCTCTTATCAATTATCTTCAAACTTTCAACAACCTATTTTTTATTTTCAAAGAGGTTCCCAAAGACCTCTTTGTTCCAATTTTAAAGCTTTTCCTTAACAAACTTTAATTTGCCAGCAAGTTTAAAAGCTGCACTACCCTTGATAGGTTGCTGCCACCACTGAATTAAGTTATCTCTGAAACTGAAATGTTTAATCCACATAGATTGAAATCTAAAAGATTTCTTGAAGGACAGAAAGTTAGGGATCTCCAAAAAAATGGGATTATGATCAGAGGTCATTTTAGGAAGGGCTTGTAGGGTAGAATCACCGAACAAAGTTGTAGCCTCCTTTGATAGAAAAAACCTATCAAGTCTTTCTTGAATGAGATGACACCCTATCCGTCGATTGCTCCAGGTATAATTCACTCCTCTAAGTTTTACATCCATCAACATGTTGGAGTTCATAAAGTCATTGAACTCATCCATGCTCCTAATAGGTGGTCCATTTCCACCCATTTTGTTTGAAGGGTAAAGAGGAGTGTTAAAATACCCAGCCAAAATCTAGGGGAAATTATGGAAGATTTCACTTATATTGCCTAAGTACTCCCACAGTAGAGCTCTCCCTTGAATTGAAGTCGGGGCATAAATATTTGAAAGGATCCAAGACCTATTGTTGTTTATTTTCTTAAATAAAATACTAATAACCCTGTCATATTTATAAATAATGGTGCCTTCTACTATCCTGGGATCCCACAAAGTCATAAGGCCTCCAGACGCTCCTCTGTATGATTTGCAAACCATCTCCCCTTGATTCTAGATTTTTTTTGCTACTTTTTTTGACTGAATCTCATCAGTTTTTGTTTCTTGTAACATGATAATAGTTGGATTCATTTGATTTCTTATTGTAATGACTTCCTTGTGTTTGGGTAGGTCATTGAGGCCTCTCACGTTCCATGAGAGGAACTTCATTTATATTGTTTGGGATTTCTTCCTCTCCCCCTCCCTTGAGGGGGTTTCCTAATTTGTTGTCTTTAGAACCGGGAATAACCTGTTGAAACAAGGTTCTCTATTTTCCATTGGCAATGTCATTATCAGTTTTAATTTTTTGATGCTCAACATTTGATATTCTCCCTCTTATTTTTTCACTGCCAAAATCTATAGAAGACTTCACAGTGCTCCTGATTTGTTTAAGACTAAACTTGGGGGAGGCAATTTGTTGCAGAACTAGACTGCCATATTCCTGAAGGGTTAGGGGGATATTTGACCCAAGGTTATGTGGTTATTGGCTATGAGTCTAGGAAAATTAAAATGCATGAGGTTAATTATGCCACTCATGATTTGGGGTTGGCAATAGTAGTTCATGCCTTAAAAATTTGGATATATTATTTACTCAGAAAACCATTTGAATTTAAAATAGATCATCAGAGTGTTAAGTACATATTCACCCAACCCTTGTTGAATGCTTGACAAAGATGCTTGATGGAATTTTTAGATGAGTATAATTTTGGTATTGAGTATATCAAGTATAAGGATAATAAGGTCGCAGATGCATTGAGTAGGAGAGGGTGCATGGCTGCTTTAACAAAATGTCAATATGATCTGTTAGGCCAAATTAAAGTATGCAAGTAAAATATGAATTATGTCTATCATGTAAGGTTCAAATTGAGCAAGAACCTAGAAAGGTTACAGACATTGTGTTCAAATATGATCTACTAATTTATAAGAATAGATTGGTAGTTTCAATATTTTTTGGGATGAAAGAAATAATCTTAAAGTAAGTGCATAATACACCTTATTTGGCACATTCGAGAGGAACAAAAATAGGCGATAATTTTAGAAAAATTATTTCTAGCCAGGTATGAAAAAATATATCACTTATTATGTGGCTAGATTCTTAGAGTTTCAAAATATGAAAGTGAAATATTTACAACCAACTAGAAAGCTATACCCACATGAGATACCAACGCAAAAATAGAAAGTGATATCAATGGATTTTATAGTGGATTTGCCTAAAACAAGGTTTAGGAATAACACAATAATGGTAATAGTGAATAAGTTAACCAAAGTAGTGCATTTTATACCAGGTAATGTGCAAGATAACGCTCTTGAAGTAGAAAGTAAGTTTACCAGGGAAGTGGTAAGATTGCACAGTTTGCTAGAGGTCATAATATCTGATAGAGACTCTCATTTTACCTCTAAATTTTTCTAAGCAATGCATGAGGTATTGGGAACCAAAATAAAAATCAGCACTGCATATCATCCTGAGATTGATGAGTAGACCAAAAGAGTAAACTAGGTATTGTAAGATATGTTATGAATTTACTTCATGGATCAACATGTTAAGTGGGAATACTATTTTAGTCCTAGTGGAGTTTGATTATAATAACAGTTATCATGCATCACTACGTATGGCACTTTTTAAAGCTCTTTATGGAAGGATGTATCAAACTTCCTTAACTTGGGATAATCTAAAATATCGGGTAGTGATCAGACCAAAAATGATAAAATAAATGGAAGAACAATTAAAAAGAATTCAATAGAGGCTGAAAGAGACTGCAAATCACCAAAAGAGCTACGCGAACCTTAAAAGGACACCAAGGGAATATTTTGTGGGAGAAAGGGTATTCATAAGGATGAAACAAACTAAAAGTTTAATAAAATATTCTAAACTAGACTCCAGATATGTAGGTCCATTTGAAATTGTGGATAGGATAAGTCCTATTGCTTACATACTTGCTCTACCACCAAGCCTGTCCAAAATTTACAATGTGTTTCATGTGTCCCTCTTTAGAAAATATATTTTTGATCCCACTCATGTCTTGGATGTGTCTATATTACATATTACCAACCCTCTCAAAATGTAAATTCGACCTATTCACATACTTGGTTTTAGAACAAAGAACTTGAGGAAGAGGAATATCGGGTAATATCGAGTCTAGTGGGACCACTACTCAGACAAAAATTCCATGTGGGAGAACATGGTAGACATGCAACAGCAGTTTCCTTACTTGTTTGAGTAGATCTAGACTTCTTTATTTTTTTGTCTTAAAAAGAAATTTAATGTGATTTGATGATATATGTATATTTCCAATGAGACATATGACTTAATATTGTGTAGAGTAAATCATGTTAGTTTGAGTTATTGAGTATAGTAACTTGAGTGTGATATGTAAAACTTAAATTTTTGTGGTTTTGTTCATGTGATGATATATATTTTTAATGGAAACAATATTACATGTTATATGATCTAGATATATGCCAAATGAGAACAATTTTCATTTTTTGATGAATTCAATTAATGGAAAATATGTATCATTTGAATTACTTTGGCATTTTCTAAATTCATATGCATGATACTTCTTGTTCTAATTTGTATAAAAAATAGGGACTGTGTTTGTCCTAAGTGGGGGAGGATGTAATGACCCAACTCACACAGATATTGGTAGATAAGTTAATTGGTAATAACTCCATATTTTCTTTTGAATTATGGTACTATTTATAGCTACTATGGATGCAAGACCAGGTTCAAAGTTGTCCATGAAAGAAATTTAGTCGACGAAAAAGGTAATATGGGAAGTGATGATTTGGCTCGCAAGTACATGGATGCTCGCATGCATGCATATCATGTAGATTTTATGTTTTATTGAGTGTTGCATTGGTCAAGTAGTGATGATGATGGGAGCCACTGATTATTTTGTTTATATGCATATAGTTTTTAATATAAATAAAATGCATATTATCTAGTTATACAAATAAATGTGTGAATGCATGGTTTAATAGGTCCGAGTGTAAAAGTTTTTATCGTGGACGTCCAATGCTTAAAATAATAGGTAAATGTTATATTTGAAATATTTTAATACTAGCGATTCGATCTATGTTAAATTACAACAAAGATGTAAATTAAAAAGGCTTGTTTTTCTCCATCATGGAATTGTGATTTTGGAATAATAGTGACCAACCCAACTATTTTTGTGTAAGGTACTAGTTGTATTAATTATGGAGTAACCTTATCCATAACTAAGAACCAAGAAGGAATGGAGAGGGATGATTAAAAAATAACTTTGTTGAACGTAGTGGAAAAGAAATGGAAAATAGATGAACAAAGGACAAACCAAAGGGAGGACGATGGTAAACATTTTACAAAAGAAACTAGAAGCATCGAATAAATTTTGAAGAAAAGTGAAGTTGCAAGAAGGATTCCAAGTAGATCATTCCAAATGAATTATTATTCCTTGTTTTTTGAATTCTTTTAAAAAAATATAAATTACGTTGGACTGGAATGTATTGTTCTCCTATGTGAAAATGAAATTGTGGTAGCTATGTTAAGGTACACTATTGATATTAATGTCTTCCCTGTGTGAAAAAAAAATGGAAGAAGCAAAGATAAGTGTGTTTTTGTGTGAATGCTTCATGTTGTTCATAATTAGATGTATGTTTGATAGGATTTTGAATGTTTTTATTATCCAAAAAAGAAAAAAAATGTTGAAAGGGAATTACATGCATTAAGTGTTATAGAATGTTGTGTGATTTTGAGTGAACATTTATGTGAAAGCATGGTACATGTATTAGAATTGCATTGATGTGAATAAACGCTAGAATCAGATCCCGTTATCCCTAAGCTTCGAACCATCTCAACCATGGAGTGAAGTTTTAGTAATAACATGGAAAAGGCCAGCCATGGTGGTAGCAGCTGAAGGAATTTTTATAGCCACTGAGACATATGGTTAAAATATGATAACAATCAAGCTATTCACAAATATTCACTGACATATGATTTGTGTTAAACATAAATAGTTTGGTCACGCTTGTATTGAGGGGTACAGTGTTAGAATACACCTGATACGGTGTTGAATTCCTTATTGTCTTTCATAGAATTTGAAAGCCTAATGTTACCTGAGTATGGACCTCATCAATTTGTAGCAGGTGGAATTTGATAGACTAGTGGTTCAAAAAATATCGTGACATGTATTTCCTTATCTTGAGCATGGTGTCTAAGTGAGGAAAAAGTTGAGTTATGTTTAAGGCATCTTGAATTTTAATAAAAATATATATTGTGTTTTATGTTATATCCATTCAAAGAGGAAATATTACCATGTTTATGATTTTAATACAAAGGCTCAATTATTGTGCATGTTGGATAATGTTACATGTTTACTTCTGGTGGAATAATTTATTTATGCATTCATTTTTAGTGTAAATAAATTAAATTATATCGTAAGTGATGGTGTTATTTACTCTGGTTTAACATCTTAAATCTGGTCGGTTATGCTCTCAATATAAATATATAAGGATTTGGTTATGGTATTAGAGGAAAAAAAGAGGCAGTGCACATCTTGTTATCTATAAGTTAGTCTTTGGTTTAAACTACTTCCTGAAAGTCTTAGTTAAAAGTAGTAAGCGTAGAAGAATTAGCCAACATAAAAGCATTTGCATTAATGCTACGCTGTGACACCCCTTTTAAATGTCAAGTCGTCCTAAGTACATGACATAAAGGCAATTGCTTGTGGGTTCCTTGTTTCGATAATGAGTATAAATACCTTTCTACCATGTCTTTTATCGTGTTGGGGCTAGCACACCTTTTTCTTTGATATAAACTTAAGTGTGTTATAAAACTCGAGAGGTTTATATCAAATGCATTAAGAAGGTTTATTTAACATTGGTAAACCAAGTACTTTGTATTCCTTCATAAGAAGTATTGAAAGGGTAGTTTTTTGACTGCCATGATGGGAATGAAAGTGAAGGTATGTTTTAATTAGTAACTCATATTAAAATTCTTGATATATTCCTTTATAAAAAGAATCTTATCTTGAAATCCTTAATTTAAAAACAAGTGAGTTAAGACTATTTGTTGATTGATGAGTATATTTATATTCTTATGATTTTATTTGAATAGGTTTAAAAATAGATGGGTTTGAGTTAAATATTGTTTACTTACTTTACTTTTGGAGATAGTAAAAACTCATAGGATAGAACAATTTGCTCATGGTATTTGTTTTAATGAAAGTAAATCTTTATGTATTACCTTGATTATTTTTCTCCAAACCTTAGGATTGTTTGTAGGCTCTCTTGAGAGGATAATGTTGATATGATAACTTTAGATTGTAAGGATGGATAGAAAACCCTTAGTAAAAGATATTAATGGGGTATGAAGGCAAGACATTTAGTAATATTTAAGCCCTAAATAAAACATATATTTGCGCATTGAGAATATAGAATGCCCGGAATTCATTCAAAAAATGTTGGGTTGTGGGTAGGCACACAACAATACCTAGAGCAACTGTAGACTAACAAGAAGGTTGATTATAAAATGACTAGGTCATATTTGGTAATGAGGGGTGGTATGGGATGCCTTTTCTAGGTTACGTCTAGGATAGTACTGTGATAGATCTCATGTATCTTGGACCAATATGGTTAAGCCCCATTGTATAGTACATGATATACTAATGTGGTTCATTAATAGCATGAGGGATTAAGTCCAAGGCCAGTTTATTGGCATGGCTCTAACTGAATTCATGAAGAGGAAAATTAGTTAGACACTAGGCATAATTACGTTATTTACCTTTTATTTGGTATAAGAATAAGTATGGTGATAAGTTGAAGGTTCAGAATGATAAGGAATTGGGAAGTAATAATCACCCCTCTAGGTGTTATGAGACCTAGAGGATGACCCCTACCATGGAATGACCTTCATGCCAGAACACGAGAACATTAAATAAGATAAGTCACTTTCACTAATGTCATGTTTACGAGATATGATCAATCTCATCCACTTGGGTGATTTTTTGTAGTAGTCTAGAACCCAAAGTGGTGTAATATGTTTGTGCTAATATTAATTTATGATAGATGATTAATGGATGAAGTATGTTTGCTATGAACATGAAGGTAAAACTATAAGTAAAATTTTTAAACTAAAAATAAAATAAAATTTATGTTATATTCATTCTAGATGGTAGAGTGGTACAACCAGGTGAGCAAACTTGGGTTTTTGCATATGGTATAAGATCAAAAGTAGATCTAAGTTGTGGACTCTAATTATGAATTTGAATTTGAATTTGATAATAAATGCACATCCTCAAGGTACCAAATTTTTCTTAACAAATAAAATAGGAGCACCTTAGGGCGATACACTTGGCTTACTTAACCCTTTTTCAAGGAAATATTGGAGTTTCATTTTGAGCTTTTGTAGCTCGATAGGAGTCATCCTATATGGTGCCCTTGCAATAGGTTATACCCCAAGTAGCAACTCTATTAAAAAATTAAATTCCCTCTGAGGAGGTAATCTAGGTAGATCCTCAGGAAACACATCCCTAAACTCTTTCAGTACTAGATGTTTTTGGAAAATATCAGAATCTTATTTTGACTCTTTCCTATTCGTTTTAACTATAAAGACCATTCCCTTTTTCTTAATCACTTTTTCATCTGCATTGTAGACAGTAAATGTGGTTTAACTTCACTTTGACCACAACAAATCCTCACTTTATGATTAGACTCATCCATATATTTTACCCATGTTTCTCCAAAATTTAATGGACCTTTATGCACTTTCAACCAATCAACCTCTAGAATGATATCAAACACATGCAAAGGTACCACATACAGATGCCAATTAGTTTTTCCTTGTGGTAAAGTTATTTGGAGGTCAAAAAAACATTGGTTGACTTGGTAGGTTTGCCTTGACCCGTACTCTACCTTCCTTAACCAAAAAATCCAGGTCTAATATTGACATCCCTCACTAACTTAGCGGATATAAATATATCGGTTGAACCACTATCTAACAAAATTTGCACATCTTTGCCAAAAAAAGTCCCATTAAACAAGAAAGGGGTAATTTTTCCATCAAGTTTAGAATTACAGGTGGATGCAAAGATCCTGTGAGCTACTTCATCTAGAGATTTCTGACATAAATCAGTTCTATGGGGACATTTAGAGCATAATGAGCTCCTTGACATACATAACATCCATTTGGTGGACCTTTATTTGATTATTCCTATTATTATTTCTACCTAGAGACACTGAATCCTTGGTCCTATCTAGACCTATTGGTTTATGTTTCTATCTTTTAGTAAATTCTTTACCATCCCACTTGAACTTACCACTCTGGTAGTTAGACTTAATTTTGCCACCTTACCTACCTTGATCTCCTCCTTTGGGTTTATTATTTTTATCTTTCTCCAATTTCATAAATCTAACACTTTTTCATTTCTTGAGTTCATCCTTTCCTTTCTTTGATAGCTTCTGATAGTTAACATATGTATTTTTAGTTTCCTGATTGGCTTCTTCTTTTCTTGCCAAATCAAAGGCAACAACTAAGTTATCAAGGTTGTGCATATTTACCACCATCATGATTCAAGGATTTAATCCCTAAATAAATTTCTAAGCCTTCATTTCATCATTACTTTCATATATTGAGACACATATTTCAGTAACTGAATGAACTTTCGATGATATTCATGCACTGACACATTTTCCTAGATGTAAATTATAAAATTCTCTAAATTTTTCTACATAGTATTGCTTATTCAAGAATATATCCTTGAATTCCTTGAAATTTTTTTCCTATTTGAGGTCTGAAGCTTCAAATTTATGCCCTCTCTTATATTATTTCCACCAATCAAGGGCTACCTCAGTCATATTCATAACTTCTAAAGTAATATTAGATTCAAAGGATAAAACTACTAAAGACAAATACGACTCTAGTTCATTTACCCAATTTTCCACTAAATCTCCATCACATTTTCCATTGAACTTGGATATCACAACCTTTATCAAGTTCTTGTCCAATTGTTTACGCACCTTGGCCCTTCTGACATAGTTTCCATCAAGTTCTCTTGTTACTTATTTAGTCCTACCTAAACCAATGTCTCTATCCCTAGTTAATTCCCCTATCATCCTTTGTTGTTGGGTAATAAATTCTTGCTTCTGGGTCATATGGGTTTTCTATTGGGCCATTTCATCCCTTTGTTTTTCCATGTGAGTTTTTAACATTTGAATAACTTTTTCAATATCCTCCCCTTCCCTGACAGGTTTATTAGGATGGGGTTCATTCGATTGTTTCATTCTTATTTTACGTTGAGGGCCATCTCATCTTAAACCTAACCTTGGTCCCCTAGTATATTATTTTGATGGTTTCTTCATCCCTACCTCCCAAATATTTCTTGAAGATCCACCACATAGCATTCGTGCGATCTGACTAGTAGGTGAAAGAGGTAATTTATTCATTTAATTCAAATTCATAATTAGAGTCCACAACTTAGATCTACTTTTGATCTTATACCATATGCAAAAACCCAAGTTTGCTCACCTGGTTGTACCACTCTACCATCTAGAATGAATATAGCATAAATTTTATTTTATTTTTAGTTTAAAAATTTTACTTATAGTTTTACCTTCATGTTCATAGCAAACATACTTCATCCATTAATCATCTATCATAAATTAATATTAGCACAAACATATTACACCACTTTGGGTTCTAGACTACTACAAAAAATCACCCAAGTGGATGAGATTGATCATATCTCGTAAACATGACATTAGTGAAAGTGACTTATCTTATTTAATGTTCTCGTGTTCTGGCATGAGGGTCATTCCATGGTAGGGGTCATCCTCTAGGTCTCATAACACCTAGAGGGGTGATTATTACTTCCCAATTCCTTATCATTTTGAACCTTCAACTTATCACCATACTTATTCTTATACCAAATAAAAGGTAAATAACGTAATTATGCCTAGTGTCTAACTGATTTTCCTCTTCATGAATTCAGTTAGAGCCATGCCAAACTGGCCTTGGACTTAATCCCTCATGCTATTAATGAACCACATTAGTATATCATGTACTATACAATGGGGCTTAACCATATTGGTCCAAGATACATGAGATCTATCACAGTACTATCCTAGACGTAACCTAGAAAAGGCATCCCATACCACCCCTCATTACCAAATATGACCTAGTCATTTTATAATCAACCTTCTTGTTAGTCTACAGTTTCTCTAGGTATTTTTGTGTGCCTACCCACAACCCAACATTTTTTGAATGAATTCCGAGCATTCTATATTCTCAATGCGCAAATATATGTTTTATTTAGGGCTTAAATATTACTAAATGTATTGCCTTCATACCCCATTAATATCTTTTACTAAGGGTTTTCTATCCATCCTTACAAGCTAAAGTTATCATATCAACATTATCCTCTCAAGAGAGCCTACAAACAATCCTAAGGTTTGGAGAAAAATAATCAAGGTAATACATAAAGATTTACTTTCATTAAAACAAATACCATGAGCAAATTGTTCTATCCTATGAGTTTTTACTATCTCCAAAAGTAAAGTAAGTAAACAATATTTAACTCAAACCCATCTATTTTTAAACCTATTCAAATAAAATCATAAGAATATAAATATACTCATCCAAGGCCAGTTTGGCATGGCTCTAACTGAATTCATGAAGAGGAAAATCAGTTAGACACTAGGCATAATTACGTTATTTACCTTTTATTTGGTATAAGAATAAGTATGGTGATAAGTTGAAGGTTCAAAATGATAAGGAATTGGGAAGTAATAATCACCCCTCTAGGTGTTATGAGACCTAGAGGATGACCCCTACCATGGAATGACCCTCATGCCAGAACACGAGAACATTAAATAAGATAAGTCACTTTCACTAATGTCATGTTTACGAGATATGATCAATCTCATCCACTTGGGTGATTTTTTGTAGTAGTCTAGAACCCAAAGTGGTGTAATATGTTTGTGCTAATATTAATTTATGATAGATGATTAATGGATGAAGTATGTTTGCTATGAACATGAAGGTAAAACTATAAGTAAAATTTTTAAACTAAAAATAAAATAAAATTTATGCTATATTCATTCTAGATGGTAGAGTGGTACAACCAGGTGAGCAAACTTGGGTTTTTGCATATGGTATAAGATCAAAAGTAGATCTAAGTTGTGGACTCTAATTATGAATTTGAATTAAACGAATAAATTACCTCTTTCACCTACTAGTCAGATCGCACGAATGCTATGTGGTGGATCTTCAAGAAATATTTGGGAGGCAGGGATGAAGAAACCATCAAAATAATATACTAGGGGACCAAGGTTAGGTTTAAGATGAGATGGCCCTCAACGTAAAATAAGAATGAAACAATCGAATGAACCCCATCCTAATAAACCTGTCAGGGAAGGGGAGGATATTGAAAAAGTTATTCAAATGTTAAAAACTCACATGGAAAAACAAAGGGATGAAATGGCCCAATAGAAAACCCATATGACCCAGAAGCAAGAATTTATTACCCAACAACAAAGGATGATAGGGGAATTAACTAGGGATAGAGACATTGGTTTAGGTAGGACTAAATAAGTAACAAGAGAACTTGATGGAAACTATGTCAGAAGGGCCAAGGTGCGTAAACAATTGGACAAGAACTTGATAAAGGTTGTGATATCCAAGTTCAATGGAAAATGTGATGGAGATTTAGTGGAAAATTGGGTAAATGAACTAGAGTCGTATTTGTCTTTAGTAGTTTTATCCTTTGAATCTAATATTACTTTAGAAGTTATGAATATGACTGAGGTAGCCCTTGATTGGTGGAAATAATATAAGAGAGGGCATAAATTTGAAGCTTCAGACCTCAAATAGGAAAAAAATTTCAAGGAATTCAAGGATATATTCTTGAATAAGCAATACTATGTAGAAAAATTTAGAGAATTTTATAATTTACATCTAGGAAAATGTGTCAGTGCATGAATATCATCGAAAGTTCATTCAGTTACTGAAATATGTGTCTCAATATATGAAAGTAATGATGAAATGAAGGCTTAGAAATTTATTTAGGGATTAAATCCTTGAATCATGATGGTGGTAAATATGCACAACCTTGATAACTTAGTTGTTGCCTTTGATTTGGCAAGAAAAGAAGAAGCCAATCAGGAAACTAAAAATACATATGTTAACTATCAGAAGCTATCAAAGAAAGGAAAGGATGAACTCAAGAAATGAAAAAGTGTTAGATTTATGAAATTGGAGAAAGATAAAAATAATAAACCCAAAGGAGGAGATCAAGGTAGGTAAGGTGGCAAAATTAAGTCTAACTACCAGAGTGGTAAGTTCAAGTGGGATGGTAAAGAATTTACTAAAAGATAGAAACATAAACCAATAGGTCTAGATAGGACCAAGGATTCAGTGTCTCTAGGTAGAAATAATAATAGGAATAATCAAATAAAGGTCCACCAAATGGATGTTATGTATGTCAAGGAGCTCATTATGCTCTAAATGTCCCCATAGAACTGATTTATGTCAGAAATCTCTAGATGAAGTAGCTCACAGGATCTTTGCATCCACCTGTAATTCTAAACTTGATGGAAAAATTACCCCTTTCTTGTTTAATGGGACTTTTTTTGGCAAAGATGTGCAAATTTTGTTAGATAGTGGTTCAACCGATATATTTATATCCACTAAGTTAGTGAGGGATGTCAATATTAGACCTGGATTTTTTGGTTAAGGAAGGTAGAGTACGGGTCAAGGCAAACCTACCAAGTCAACCAATGTTTTTTTGACCTCCAAATAACTTTACCACAAGGAAAAACTAATTGGCATCTGTATGTGGTACCTTTGCATGTGTTTGATATCATTCTAGAGGTTGATTGGTTGAAAGTGCATAAAGGTCCATTAAATTTTGGAGAAACATGGGTAAAATATATGGATGAGTCTAATCATAAAGTGAGGATTTGTTGTGGTCAAAGTGAAGTTAAACCACATTTACTGTCTACAATGCAGATGAAAAAGTGATTAAGAAAAAGGGAATGGTCTTTATAGTTAAAACGAATAGGAAAGAGTCAAAATAAGATTCTGATATTTTCCAAAAACATCTAGTACTGAAAGAGTTTAGGGATGTGTTTCCTGAGGATCTACCTAGATTACCTCCTCAGAGGGAATTTAATTTTTTAATAGAGTTGCTACTTGGGGTATAACCTATTGCAAGGGCACCATATAGGATGACTCCTATCGAGCTACAAAAGCTCAAAATGAAACTCCAATATTTCCTTGAAAAAGGGTTAAGTAAGCCAAGTGTATCGCCCTAAGGTGCTCCTATTTTATTTGTTAAGAAAAATTTGGTACCTTGAGGATGTGCATTTATTATCAAATTCAAATTCAAATTCATAATTAGAGTCCACAACTTAGATCTACTTTTGATCTTATACCATATGCAAAAACCCAAGTTTGCTCACCTGGTTGTACCACTCTACCATCTAGAATGAATATAGCATAAATTTTATTTTATTTTTAGTTTAAAAATTTTACTTATAGTTTTACCTTCATGTTCATAGCAAACATACTTCATCCATTAATCATCTATCATAAATTAATATTAGCACAAACATATTACACCACTTTGGGTTCTAGACTACTACAAAAAATCACCCAAGTGGATGAGATTGATCATATCTCGTAAACATGACATTAGTGAAAGTGACTTATCTTATTTAATGTTCTCGTGTTCTGGCATGAAGGTCATTCCATGGTAGGGGTCATCCTCTAGGTCTCATAACACCTAGAGGGGTGATTATTACTTCCCAATTCCTTATCATTCTGAACCTTCAACTTATCACCATACTTATTCTTATACCAAATAAAAGGTAAATAACGTAATTATGCCTAGTGTCTAACTGATTTTCCTCTTCATGAATTCAGTTAGAGCCATGCCAATAAACTGGCCTTGGACTTAATCCCTCATGCTATTAATGAACCACATTAGTATATCATGTACTATACAATGGGGCTTAACCATATTGGTCCAAGATACATGAGATCTATCACAGTACTATCCTAGACGTAACCTAGAAAAGGCATCCCATACCACCCCTCATTACCAAATATGACCTAGTCATTTTATAATCAACCTTCTTGTTAGTCTACAGTTGCTCTAGGTATTGTTGTGTGCCTACCCACAACCCAACATTTTTTGAATGAATTCCGGGCATTCTATATTCTCAATGCGCAAATATATGTTTTATTTAGGGCTTAAATATTACTAAATGTCTTGCCTTCATACCCCATTAATATCTTTTACTAAGGGTTTTCTATCCATCCTTACAATCTAAAGTTATCATATCAACATTATCCTCTCAAGAGAGCCTACAAACAATCCTAAGGTTTGGAGAAAAATAATCAAGGTAATACATAAAGATTTACTTTCATTAAAACAAATACCATGAGCAAATTGTTCTATCCTATGAGTTTTTACTATCTCCAAAAGTAAAGTAAGTAAACAATATTTAACTCAAACCCATCTATTTTTAAACCTATTCAAATAAAATCATAAGAATATAAATATACTCATCAATCAACAAATAGTCTTAACTCACTTGTTTTTAAATTAAGGATTTCAAGATAAGATTCTTTTTATAAAGGAATATATCAAGAATTTTAATATGAGTTACTAATTAAAACATACCTTCACTTTCATTCCCATCATGGCAGTCAAAAAACTACCCTTTCAATACTTCTTATGAAGGAATACAAAGTACTTGGTTTACCAATGTTAAATAAACCTTCTTAATGCATTTGATATAAACCTCTCGAGTTTTATAACACACTTAAGTTTATATCAAAGAAAAAGGTGTGCTAGCCCCAACACGATAAAAGACATGGTAGAAAGGTATTTATACTCATTATCGAAACAAGGAACCCACAAGCAATTGCCTTTATGTCATGTACTTAGGACGACTTGACATTTAAAAGGGGTGTCACAGCGTAGCATTAATGCAAATGCTTTTATGTTGGCTAATTCTTCTACGCTTACTACTTTTAACTAAGACTTTCAGGAAGTAGTTTAAACCAAAGACTAACTTATAGATAACAAGATGTGCACTGCCTCTTTTTTTCCTCTAATACCATAACCAAATCCTTATATATTTATATTGAGAGCATAACCGACCAGATTTAAGATGTTAAACCAGAGTAAATAACACCATCACTTACGATATAATTTAATTTATTTACACTAAAAATGAATGCATAAATAAATTATTCCACCAGAAGTAAACATGTAACATTATCCAACATGCACAATAATTGAGCCTTTGTATTAAAATCATAAACATGGTAATATTTCCTCTTTGAATGGATATAACATAAAACACAATATATATTTTTATTAAAATTCAAGATGCCTTAAACATAACTCAACTTTTTCCTCACTTAGACACCATGCTCAAGATAAGGAAATACATGTCACGATATTTTTTGAACCACTAGTCTATCAAATTCCACCTGCTACAAATTGATGAGGTCCATACTCAGGTAACATTAGGCTTTCAAATTCTATGAAAGACAATAAGGAATTCAACACCGTATCAGGTGTATTCTAACACTGTACCCCTCAATACAAGCGTGACCAAACTATTTATGTTTAACACAAATCATATGTCAGTGAATATTTGTGAATAGCTTGATTGTTATCATATTTTAACCATATGTCTCAGTGGCTATAAAAATTCCTTCAGCTGCTACCACCATGGCTGGCCTTTTCCATGTTATTACTAAAACTTCACTCCATGGTTGAGATGGTTCGAAGCTTAGGGATAACGGGATCTGATTCTAGCATTTATTCACATCAATGCAATTCTAATACATGTACCATGCTTTCACATAAATGTTCACTCAAAATCACACAACATTCTATAACACTTAATGCATGTAATTCCCTTTCAACATTTTTTTTCTTTTTTGGATAATAAAAACATTCAAAATCCTATCAAACATACATCTAATTATGAACAACATGAAGCATTCACACAAAAACACACTTATATTTGCTTCTTCCATTTTTTTTTCACACAGGGAAGACATTAATATCAATAGTGTACCTTAACATAGCTACCACAATTTCATTTTCACATAGGAGAACAATACATTCCAGTCCAACGTAATTTATATTTTTTTAAAAGAATTCAAAAAACAAGGAATAATAATTCATTTGGAATGATCTACCTGGAATCCTTCTTGCAACTTCACTTTTCTTCAAAATTTATTCGATGCTTCTAGTTTCTTTTGAAAAATGTTTACCATCGTCCTCCCTTTGGTTTGTCCTTTGTTCATCTATTTTCCATTTCTTTTCCACTACGTTCAACAAAGTTATTTTTTAATCATCCCTCTCCATTCCTTCTTGGTTCTCAGTTATGGATAAGGTTACTCCATAATTAATACAACTAGTACCTTACACAAAAATAGTTGGGTTGGTCACTATTATTCCAAAATCACAATTCCATGATGGAGAAAAACAAGCCTTTTTAATTTACATCTTTGTTGTAATTTAACATAGATCGAATCACTAGTATTAAAATATTTCAAATATAACATTTACCTATTATTTTAAGCATTGGACGTCCACAATAAAAACTTTTACACTCGGACATATTAAACCATGCATTCACACATTTATTTGTATAACTAGATAATATGCATTTTATTTATATTAAAAACTATATGCATATAAACAAAATAATCAGTTGCTCCCATCATCATCACTACTTGACCAATGCAACACTCAATAAAACATAAAATCTACATGATATGCATGCATGCGAGCATCCATGTACTTGCGAGCCAAATCATCACTTCCCATATTACCTTTTTCGTCGACTAAATTTCTTTCATGGACAACTTTGAACCTTGTCTTGCATCCATAGTAGCTATAAATAGTACCATAATTCACAAGAAAATATGGAGTTATTACCAATTAACTTATCTACCAATATCTGTGTGATTTGGGTCATTACATCCTCCCCCACTTAGGACAAACACAGTCCCTGTTTTTTATACAAATTAGAACAAGAAGTATCATGCATATGAATTTAGAAAATGCCAAAGTAATTCAAATGATACATATTTTCCATTAATTGAATTCATCAAAAAATGAAAATTGTTCTCATTTGGCATATATCTAGATCATATAACATGTAATATTGTTTCCATTAAAAATATATATCATCACATGAACAAAACCACAAAAATTTAAGTTTTACATATCACACTCAAGTTACTATACTCAATAACTCAAACTAACATGATTTACTCTACACAATATTAAGTCATATGTCTCATTGGAAATATACATATATCATCAAATCACATTAAATTTCTTTTTAAGAAAAAAAAATAAAGAAGTCTAGATCTACTCAAACAAGTAAGGAAACTGCTGCTGCATGTCTACCATGTTCTCCCACATGGAATTTTTGTCTGAGTAGTGGTCCCACTAGACTCGATATTACCCGATATTCCTCTTCCTCAAGTTCTTTGTTCTAAAACCAAGTATGTGAATAGGTCGAATTTACATTTTGAGAGGGTTGGTAATATGTAATATAGACACATCCAAGACATGAGTGGGATCAGAAATATATTTTCTAAAGAGGGACACATGAAACACATTGTAAATTTTGGACAGGCTTGGTGGTAGAGCAAGTATGTAAGCAATAGGACTTATCCTATCCACAATTTCAAATGGACCTACATATCTGGAGTCTAGTTTAGAATATTTTATTAAACTTTTAGTTTGTTTCATCCTTATGAATACCCTTTCTCCCACAGAATATTCCCTTGGTGTCCTTTTAAGGTTCGCGTAGCTCTTTTGGTGATTTGCAGTCTCTTTCAGCCTCTATTGAATTCTTTTTAATTGTTCTTCCATTTATTTTATCATTTTTGGTCTGATCACTACCCGATATTTTAGATTATCCCAAGTTAAGGAAGTTTGATACATCCTTCCATAAAGAGCTTTAAAAAGTGCCATACCTAGTGATGCATGATAACTGTTATTATAATCAAACTCCACTAGGACTAAAATAGTATTCCCACTTAACATGTTGATCCATGAAGTAAATTCATAACATATCTTACAATACCTAGTTTACTCTTTTGGTCTACTCATCAATCTCAGGATGATATGCAGTGCTGATTTTTATTTTGGTTCCCAATACCTCATGCATTGCTTAGAAAAATTTAGAGGTAAAATGAGAGTCTCTATCAGATATTATGACCTCTAGAAAACTGTGCAATCTTACCACTTCCCTAGTAAACTTACTTTCTACTTCAAGAGCGTTATCTTGCACATTACCTGGTATAAAATGCACTACTTTGGTTAACTTATTCACTATTACCATTATTGTGTTATTCCTAAACCTTGTTTTAGGCAAATCCACTATAAAATCCATTGATATCACTTTCTATTTTTGCATTGGTATCTCATCTGGGTATAGCTTTCTAGTTGGTTGTAAATATTTCACTTTCATGTTTTGAAACTCTAAGAATCTAGCCACATAATAAGTGATATATTTTTTCATACCTGGCTAGAAATAAGTTTTTCTAAAATTATCACCTATTTTTGTTCCTCTCGAATGTGCCAAATAAGGTGTATTATGCACTTACTTTAAGATTATTTCTTTCATCCCAAAAAATATTGAAACTACCAATCTATTCTTATAAATTAGTAGATCATATTTGAACACAATGTTTGAAACCTTTCTAGGTTCTTGCTCAATTTGAACCTTACATGATAGACATAATTCATATTTTACTTGCATACTTTAATTTGGCCTAACAGATCATATTGACATTTTGTCAAAGCAGCCATGCACCCTCTCCTACTCAATGCATCTGCGACCTTATTATCCTTATCCTTGATATACTCAATACCAAAATTATACTCATCTAAAAATTCCATCAAGCATCTTTGTCAAGCATTCAACAAGGGTTGGGTGAATATGTACATAACACTCTGATGATCTATTTTAAATTCAAATGGTTTTCTGAGTAAATAATATATCCAAATTTTTAAGGCATGAACTACTATTGCCAACCCCAAATCATGAGTGGCATAATTAACCTCATGCATTTTAAGTTTCCTAGACTCATAGCCAATAACCACATAACCTTGGGTCAAATCTCCCCCTAACCCTTCAATTGATGCATTTGTGCATACTGTACATTGCTTAGTAGTATCAAGTAATTGTAAAAGGGCACTCAAGTAAAATGTGATAAATAGTCTCCCAACTAGCCCTGCACAGATAACAGTGATTAGTGATACAAATACCTTTACGCATCATATTATCAATGGTTAGAATTATTCCTTGGATAACCAACCATGAAAAGACTATAATTTTTGGAATTAATTTTTTTATCCAAACTAAGTACTTTTGGAGGATAAAATCCTCATCATTAAGTAGAAGCTTCTAAGCTGATTTAATAGTGAACTGCCCGTTTTTCGTATGAGCCCAGGTCATTTGATCTTCCTTGGGTCTCATGGGGATAAACTGTTGCTCGAGAATGTTACAAAGATCATTTGATTCCACTTGAAATCCTTGAATCCTTATTTGTTTCCACTTCATTCTGCCTTTGTCCCCAACAATATAATCGAAGACTTTTTTATCAATGAGTTCTTCTGTGATATCTTTGATTAGGGCTAAGTTAGGATATTGCGTCAATGATTCGTTCTTAGCCCACCTGTCATTCCAACAATTTATCCTCTCACCATTGACTAAAACCCATCTTAAACCTTTTTTGATGATTTCCTTACAATTGAGAATTGCTTTCCAAAAAGTAGAACCTCTGATTGAAACTGAGTCACTTAGAAATTCCATATTTTGAAGATACTTTCATTTGATGATAGTTGTCCATTCATTTTCTTCACTAGAAATGAGACGCCACGCCTGCTTAGCTAGTAAAGCTAAATTCATATGAGCAATTCTCCTCAGACCTAAGCCCCCATTTTCCCTGGGTCTGCACACTTTGGTCCATCCTACAAGGTGTATCCTTTTTTCTCCTCTGATCCAGTCCATACAAATTCTTTTTGGAGTTTTTCAATTTTTTGAAAAACCTTCACAAGGGCTTTGAAAACAAAGAGGAAATAGACTGAAATGCTCTAGAGAGAAGCCTTAGTGAGGATCAACTTTCCTGCTTGAGATAGAAGATGACCTTTCCATCCAGCAAGTTTTTTTTAATTCTTTCAATAATCCTATCCCACATTGACTCTCTCGGAGAACCAATGAAAAGAGGGAGACCAAGATACAAAGTGGGGAGGTTGGCTATATCACACCCTAAAATTTATGCAATCCTTCCCTACCTCTGAATGGGGGTGTTCAAGAAATATAAATTACTTTTACTGAAATTAACTTTCTGACAAGCAGTGTCCTTGTAGTTATAGGATGTATTTAATTATTTTTCCCTCAACCACCGACACCTTAGTCAATAGAAGGGTATCATTGATGAATTTTTGGTGAGAAACAACCCTAGTGAGAGATGTTGCCTTGATTCCCGATATTAGCCTTGAACTACAAGTATTTTTGATGGTTTTGCCTAAATCTTTTGCCATAATGATGAATAACATGGGGCTGATAGGGTCCCCTATCGAATTCCTCTATGACTTTGAAAGTAACCAATAGTTGTTCCATTAACCAGAATCGAAAACCATGCTTTAGAAATGCATTATTTGATCAAATTAATCCATTGGTGGTGAAAACCAAACTTAAGGAGGACACCAATCATAAAGTCCCAATTTAGCTTGTCAAATGCTTTGTTCATATCAAGCTTGAGGGTAAAAATAGACTTGTTAGTATTATGATCAGAGTGCATAGCTTCATGAACTATGATAAATCCATCCAATATTGACCTGCCCTGGACAGAGCTTCCCTAGCATGGATTTATGATGCAGGGAAGAACATCTCTCATTCTATTTGCAATGGCTTTAGTTAGGATCTTGTAAGAAATATTGCACAGACTGATTGGCCTTAAGTCAGCAATAGATTTAGGGGTTTGCTTCTTAGGAATTAGAGAAATAAAAGTATATTTGAGACCTTTTAGGATATGATTGCTTTCTTGGAATTATCTGACAGTAGAAATTACATCCTCACTTACGATGTCCGAAAAATCTTGATAGAAATGAGGGGGGAACCCATCGGGTCCCAAGGCTTTGTCTGGCTCCATGCTAAACAAGGCTTCCTTAATTTCCTCATCAAAAAATGGAGCTAGAAGCTTAAGGTTTATATCCTCATTTATTATGCTAGGAATGGATTGCAATAGAATATCTTTGGCCTCCTCATTGCACTATGATTCCTGACCAAGGATAGAATTGAAATAAGTTACTACCTCCTTTCTGATTTATGTTAAGTCCTGAGTAATAGAACCATCTGCTTTTTAAAAAAATTGATCTTGTTATTGCTTCTGTTTCTAAGTGTGGTGACGTGAAAAAACTTGGAATTTGAATCTTCATATTTCAACCAAAGAGACTTTGATTTTTGCCTCCAATAGATTTCCTCACAGGCTAAAATGTTATGAAACTTTGCTAGTTTTTGTCTGTTCCTCCTGCCTAGTAGTTTCATCAGCATCACCATGTTGAATCCTCTTATCAATTATCTTCAAACTTTCAACAACCTATTTTTTATTTTCAAAGAGGTTCCCAAAGACCTCTTTGTTCCAATTTTAAAGCTTTTCCTTAACAAAATTTAATTTGCCAACAAGTTTAAAAGTTGCACTACCCTTGATAGGTTGCTGCCACCACTGAATTAAGTTATCTTTGAAACTGGAATGTTTGATCCACATAGATTGAAATCTAAAATATTTCTTGAAGGACAAAGAGTTAGGGATCTCCAACAAAATGGGATTATGATCAGAGGCAATTTTAGGAAGGGATTGTAGGGTAGAATCACCGAACAAAGTTGTAGCCTCCTTTGATAGAAAAAACCTATCAAGTATTTCTTGAATGAGATGACACCCTATCTGCCGATTGCTCCAGGTATAATTCGCTCCTCTAAGTTTTACATCCATAAACATGTTGGAGTTCACAAAGTCATTGAACTCATCCATGCTCCTAATAGGTGGTCCATTTCCACCCATTTTGTTTGAAGGGTAAAGAGGAGTGTTAAAATACCCAACCAGAATCTAGGGGAAATTATGGAAGATTTCACTTATATTGCCTAAGTACTCCCATAGTAGAGCTCTCCCTTGAATTGAAGTCGGGGCATAAATATTTGAAAGGATCCACGACCTGTTGTTGTTTATTTTATTAAATAAAATACTAAGAACCCTGTCATATTTCTAAATAATGGTGCCTTCTACTATCCTGGGATCCCACAAAGTCAGAAGGCCTCCAAACGCTCCTCTAGATGATTTGCAAACCATCTCCCCTTGATTCTAGATTTTTTTTACTACTTTTTTTGACTGAATCTCATCAGTTTTTGTTTCTTGTAACATGATAATATTTGGATTCACTTGATTTCTTATTGCAATGACTTCCTTGTGTTTGGGCAGGTCATTGAGGCCTCTCACGTTCCATGAGAGGAACTTCATTTATATTGTTTGGGATTTATTCCTCTCCCCCTCCCTTGAGGGGGTTTCCTAATTTGTTGTCTTCAGAACCGGGAATAACCTATTGAAACAAGGTTCTCTATTTTCCATTGGCAATGTCATTATCAGTTTTAATTTTTTTATGCTCAACATTTGATATTCTCCCTCTTCTTTTTTCACTGCCAAAATCTATAGGAGACTTCATAGTGCTCATGGTTTGTTTAGGACTAAACTTGGGGGAGGCAATTTGTTGTAGAACTAGACTGCCATATTCCTCAGTCTGAAGAGTTTCACATATCTCCACCCCTACATCCAAATCTTCTCATTTTTTCTTGTATTCCCCTAGTCTGCAGGATGGTCCCTCAGTAGGATTCACTTGGATCCTAGTGATGATGTTAGGGAGATGAGATTTTTTATTTTCCAATGCCTCAAATTTCTTCCTAAGTTCTTCAACATTAGGGTTTGGCTTTGGGATACCCACTGGGCTTGAAGTATTTTTAGCATTGGGGTTTAAGGATCCCGACTTGGATGGGGATTCTAGAGATCAGGAATTAGGGTTTGGCTTTGTGATGCCCATGAGGCTTACAGTAATTTTAGCATTAGGTTTTGAGGATCCTGACTTGGATGGGGATTCTAGATATTCATAAAGGTTAGCCTGAAGGTTCTGGGCTTCCGTGTCTTCTGATAATCCTCCTACTCCCATATTGGATAGAATTAAAATTTTATTTGAAACTAGAGGATTGGAACTTACCTGAGTATTTTAGTTGCCAGCAACCTGTTGTTTTCCTTTGTCTTGTTGGGACCCTGCACCCTCTCTTTTATTTTTTTGGTAGACATAGTTTTCCTGATTGAATTTTCCTTTACCAGGGAAAATTCTCAGATATCCTCTGTCTAGCATTCCTTGCTTCTGCTTTTCTCTATTCATGTTAGAGCACTAATTGCATATATGTCCTTAATTTTTGCATTCTACACAAAATGTCGGTTTGTTCTCATATTCTACCAGCTATTTTCGATAGTATTCTCCATACTCTAGCTCCAAAAACCTTGGCAATTCATTATCCAAATTAGCATTTATGTAGATTCGTGCATAGTCATCCTTGTCCTGGACAAGGTTGCATGGTCAATGGAAATCAAGTCCCCTATAGTTCTGGCTATGCCCTGTAGCCAATATTCATTGAATAACTGGGCAGGTATACTCAAGAGACAAACCCAAATAGGGGTAATGTTAATATTTTTCTTTTCAGGGTCAAAATCTTCACCCCATGGTCTGAGAAAAAGGCTCCTTTTGCCCAAAAACCAAGGGCCTCCTATTAAAATACGATTAGCATCCTCCATATTGTTAAAATGGATAATTAATAACCCTCGAGTTAGAGCTAACAACTCCAAGCTGCCTACCGGTAACCATTTACCCGTCGCCCAAGTCTTGATAGTCTCCGTGTCTGGCCTACCGCCCAAAAACTTGCCTACCAGGGAGAATTCTTCCATTGAAAGAAAATGGCTCATGGAACTTGTCGGAGCCAAAATTTTATTATTTACTGGAACTAGGGGCGGAAGAGAGAGAACATCCTTTCTTTTTCCTCTAAGAGTCTCAGTAAAAGACAACCACTTCTTGGGCCTCGCATTGTCCTTCGTATCTTTTTATCAGGGTCTTTCTAAGGAGGGTCGAGCCCTCGCATGATTCTTGCCTCCAAATATGCTGCAGTCTGACTGCCTTCCTCTGGATCCTCGCTTGATCCATGCTCGAGGTTACCACCCGCACCTTCTGTACCCACCCCTTATGTACCTACTCTACCTTTGTACCTTCTCTATTACTTGTGTTTTGAATTATTTATAAAAAAAAGGAGAAATTATGTTGGACTGGAATGTATTGTTCTCCTGTGTGAAAATGAAATGGTGGTAGCTATGTTAAGGTACATTGTTAATATTAATATCTTCCTTGTGTGAAAATGAAATGGAAGAAGCAAAGATAAGTGTGCTTTGGTGTGAATGCTTCATTTTATTCATAAATAGATGTATGTTTGTTAGGATTTTGAATGTTGTCATTTTATTAAAAAGAAAAAAAAATTGAAAGGTAATTACATGCGTTATGTGTTATAGAATGTTGTGTGATTTGAGTGAAAATTTGTGTGAAAGTATGCTACATGTATTAGAATTGCATTCATGTGAATAAGAACCAAAATATGATCCCATTATCCCTAAGCTTCGAACCATCTCAGCCATAGAGTGAAGTTTCAGTAAAACATGGAAAAGGCCAGCCATGGTGGTAGCAGCCAAAGGAAGTTTGGTAGCCATCAAGACATGTCGTTAAAATGTGATAATAATCAAGCTATTCACAAATATTCACCAACATATTATTTGTGTTAAACATATATGCTCTGGTCATGCTTGTATTGAGGGGTACAGTGTTAGTATACACCCAGTACGGTTTTGAATTCCTTATTATATTTGATAGAATCTGAAAGCCTAATTTTACCTGACTATGGTCCTCATCAATTTGTAGCATGTAGAATTTGATAGACTAGTGGTTCAAAAATCCTGTGACATTTAATTCCTTACCTTGAGCAGGGTGTCTAAGTGAAGATAAAGTTGAGTTATGTTTAAGGCATCTTGATTTTTAATGAAAATATATATTGTATTTTATGTTATATCCATTCAAAGAGAAAATATTACCATGTTTATCATTTTAATCCAAAGGCAAAATTAATGTGCATATTGGATTATGTAACGTGTTTACTTATGGTGGAATAATTTATTTATGCATTCATGCTAGTGTAAAGAAATTAAAATATATCGTAAGTGATGGTGCTATTTACTCTGGTTTAATTTCTTAAATCTGATCAATTATGCTCTCAATATAAATATATAAGGAGTTGTCTACAGTATTAGAGGTTTGAAAGAGGTAGTGCACATCTTGTTATCTCTAAGTTATTATTTTGTGTAAACTACTTGCCGAAAGGCTTAGTTAGAAGTGGTAAGCATAAAAGAATTATCCAACATAAAAGCATTTGTATTAAAGCTATGTTGTGACACCCCTTTTGAATGTCAAGTCATCCTGAGTAGATGATGCAAAGGCAATTGGTTGTGGTTTATTTGTTTTGATAATGAGTATAAATACCTTTATGTTGTGTCTTTTATCGTGTTGGGGCTATCATTCCTTTTTCTTTGAGATAAACTTGTGTGTTATAAAACTCAAGAGGTTTATATCGAATGCATTAATAAGGTTTATATCGAATGCATGAATAGGGTTAAAAATAGATGGGTTTGAGTTAAAATATTTGTACTTACTTTAATTTTGGAGATAGTAAAAACCCATAGGGTAGAACAATTTTCTCATGGTGTTTGTTTTAATGAAAGTAAATATTTATGTATTACCTTGATTATTTTTCTCCAAACCTTAGGATTACTTGTAGGCTCTCTTGAGAAGATAATTTTGATATGATAACTTTATCTTGTAAGGATGGATAGAAAACCCTTAGTGAAAGAGATTAATGGGGTATGAAATCAATATATTTAGAAATAGTTGTGAAGCCCTAAACAAAATATATATTTGCACATTGAGAATAAAGAATGCTCGAAATTCACCCAAAAATTGTTGGGGTGTGGGTAGACACACAACAATACCTAAAGAAACTATAGACTAACAAGAAGGTCAATTGTAAAATGACTAGATCAGGTCTGGTAATGAGGGGTGGTATGAGACATCTTCTCTAGGTTACGTCTAGGATAGTACTGTGATAGATCTCGTGTATCTTGGACCAAGCTGGTTAAGCCTCATTGTATGGTATGGGATATACTAAAATGGGTCATTAAGAGCATGAGGGATTAATTACAAGGCTAGTGGATTTGCATGGCTCTAACTGACTCAATGAAGAGGATAATCAGTTAGACACTAGGCATAAGTACGTTATTTTCCTTTCATTCAATATAAGAACAAGTATGATGATAAGTCCAAGGTTTAGAATGATAAATAATTGAGAAGCAAGCATCCCCCATCTAGGTGGTATGGGCCCTAGATGACCCTCATGCCAGAACACGAGGACGTTAAATGAGATAAGTTACTTTCACTAATGGGATCTTTACGGGATATGGTTGACCTCATCCACTTGGGTGATGGTTTGCAGCAATATAGAACCCAAAAGTGGTGTATGTACTAAGATAAATTTATGATAGATGATTAATGGGTGAAGTATGTTTGCTATGAACATGAAGGAAAAACTATAAGTAAAATTGTTAAACTAAAAGAAAAAACTTTATGCTATATTTGTTCTAGACGGTAGAGTGGTACAACTAGGTGAGAAGACTTGGGTTGTTACAGAAAGAACTTATTTTTAAATAGAATTTAAAGTATATTTTAGAAGTAAAACTTTTATTAATATTATTTGTTTGGTTGGTGGATGAAAGGTTTTAAGATCATTATTTCAATTTTAACTATATACTTCTTGGTTTTTGAGCTTTTAAAAAAAATATAGGAACTATTTAACAATAAAAATAAAAATAAAAATTTTTATTCATTTGTGTTATAAAAACCAATAGTCCCACTAACAATGATCAACCAGAGGAAAAAAATAAGAAAAAAAAATCCTTAAACAAACCAACTTAACTATTCAAAGAAGGGTTTTGCAATCACATTGTTCACATTTTCTATGATGCTTCAACTTAGGTACTAAGGAATGACATTCTATTAGATAGCTTCTAGCTAAAATGTTCAATAAGGTAAGGCTACCCCTTATCATCACTACTTCATATCATATATGTTGATGTTTTAAGTCATTTGTTAAATAAGAATCATGTTAAAGGCTCATAACTAGACTACAACTACCTAGTAGAAGGTTTGTTTTCAAATCATACTTCATAGATGACTATTTGTTTCTCCAAAATTAAAAAATAAGAAATTATAACTATACAATTTTTTTTACAATTATATTTTAATGTCTCAAGTTCCTCTAATTAATGAGTATGAAACAAGATCCTCTTTTTCTCATTCAATCCCATGTGAGCAAATGTTACCTCTTGTAAAATGATTTCCAATGGATAAATCATTTGGTATCTTAGGATTCTATTGTCATTAGTATCTCAACTTTAGACATGTTGGAATGTGTTCTAGTAAGGTTTCAAAGAAAAATTGACTCACTACCAATCAAATTACTCTCTTGGGGATAAAATCCAAATTGTTAGCAAGTGTTAGTGGCAATGTATGTGTATTATTCTTCAACATGGATGGCATATCGTATTGCATACCTCAAACAAACATAGGACATCCATAGATAGTTGTGGCATAAGTGGGATGGATCTAATGGCATAGTGGGTATTTCATAGAAACTCTATATTGTTCCTAATTCCAAAAGGGCTGGATCATTTTTGGATTCTTTAACATAGATCAAAACTTTGGCAAGTAAGTGGATAGCAAGATAATTACATGGAGAGAAGACTTGGAATTTCCTAATTCGATACATTATCTCTTAGTCATTATTTAAAGGAAGATGACATAGCATGCATTAGAAGGATAAGTTATTAAATGTTAAACAAGTCTAGGTTAAGGGAACCTTACCCCTTATTAGGAATTGATCTTCGTGGGCAAAAATTACACAAGCCTTATCTTGAAAAATTCAATACTCTCAAACATGGTATAAGAATTGGAAGGTCAAGTAATTGCTAGAGTCTTATGATACTTTACAATCAACAAACCCTTATTCTTGAACCTAACTTGAAAGGCACTACTTTTCTGAAATAAGGGGATGAAAAACATTTTCTTTTTTAGGACCTTTCAACTTCCTCATCTCATAGAGTTTGGCTATAATTGCCTACCATTTTCCCACCTATTATGAAAAATTTTTAACCTCATTTGTTTCTTGATCCTTGATAGAGTCCTTATCAAAATATGCACATCTTATTTTAATATATTATATAACTAGAGGTGGCCCAATAATGCTTGCATTGATAATCACAACACCAAACAAGGGTATCCTCTACTACTCATCCCTTATTCACTTGTAACCAAGATTAATAAAAAATAATATGCATCATTTCCAAAAAGTGAGTGATCCTTTTTTTAATGTAAAGGCCTAACTTTTAATTAATTTAAAAATACACGTCTTTACAACAACAAAAAAACTTGGATAGGTACACCCCAATAGGTAGTCACACTAACTTAGTTTGAGTTAGGAAGTGGTTACTCAAAACAACAAAAATAAGGTTAAACCCGTCACCAACCACATCATCAAAAAATATGCATTAAATCATGTCAATCATGGGGAGTATTCTCATCAGGTGAATGTCCCTCACCATCCATATGTTGCCAACCAATATTAGAAGGAATAGAACTGATCCACCCATTCTCCCTAGGGATGCAAACATTATCACATGTATCAGAGCCATCAATGCCAATAGATGCATCCCAGCCCATGATATTATCTGGAGTGGTTGCGCATGTGGAATGGGATCTCCCCAATCAACAATTGGGTCTGGCTCCACCTGGTAAAACTACCATCCACTGCCATGATGAAATGCATTATTGCCAATGTTACCTTGGGATTGGTAAACATGAGATGATTGAGACCAATGTCTTTCTGCAAAATGGAAGGGAATTCATCAATGAGAGCGCGCTTAAGAAACTTTACGAGACCAATAAGGATTTGTAGAAGGAATTCATATGATTTTACATGGGTATTACCCCAATGTTATATAAGAGCATGAATATGCTCCACATCCAAATGAACGTTATCCACTTAAACTAAAATCTGGAGCTAAAAATCAAAATAAATTGTGCACTTATCAAAAATTGAAAATTCATCTAAACTATGTTGTTGAGAAACGAGAAATTTGTTACGAGTTTTCCAAATATGAAATAGCACACTGATGCAAAGAATGTTACACACTTCCAACAAGGGAAAGGAAAAATTTTGTGGATTGCCAAGTAAAACATGATTCCAGGTGAATGAACTGGCCATATGAGGGCTAAAGAAGGACTCAAGCCAATCCCAGGCCATTCAAGCTTTCTTACACTGCCAAAAAGATGAATGGGATTCTCTAGAGCACCACAAAAATGGTAGGAAGGATTCTCTATTCCAAGATATTTTAATTTTTGTCCAAGAGGAAGACCATAGGATAATAAGCTCCAAGTAAAGAAAGCCTATTTGGGTTCAATATATCCTGCCCAAGCCATTTTAAATCTTAGACTCCAATGAGTCTGCGTGGAAATAATATCCCACCACTCATTGAGTATTTTAACTATAGGGACATTGGGAGTAAGCCAAGCAGAACCTAACTTTGGTTTGTAAGTAAGAAGCGGGATTTTCTTAAACCATCCCCAGTAAGACCACCAAGGCTTTTGAGAATGTCTATATATCATGGGCCAAAAAGAAAAAGGGATACAATCCAAAATAGTGTCATAAGTATTCTTATCATCTGGCCACAGACCAAACAATCTCTTAAAATCATCCCATGGGATCCAATACCTGGAATGTCTTGAAAAAAATCTACCACTGTTGAAATCCCTTTCCTGAAGAACCATTGAGCATGAATCCATTGCATTGAAGCAAGAGGGGAACCTTTAAAAGTAATAAAAGGTGACCACCAAACATTATAAGTGGAAATAGAAGCACATTTTTGATGCCCATCCCCTTGCCAACACAACCAGGGCTTAATTTTATCCCAAGCCCTCTATATGCTCTAAATGACAAAAGAGTCTTGAATTTTAACTGGGATAAGAGCAACCAGAAGGGATTGAAAATTCATGGCTTTCCAAGCCTTCCTTCCAAGAGATAAACCATTGGAAATGTAGTGTCAACTTAGAACTTTCCAAGCTTCAAAACCACTTAAGGCTCGAATAATCCATTTAGCAGATAAAGTAAAACCTTGTCTTTGACAATCATGTAGTCCCATACCTCCTGATTTTTTGGGAAGGCAACAAATATCCAGGCAAATCGATGAAACCCTTGTTTATGTGACAAGTTAGCCCAAATAAAATCCCTTAAAAGCTTTTTCATTTTTTTATATAAGGCTTGAGGAGGGACCCAACATGATGAATTATACACATGAGTAGTAGCAATGATTTTGGAACACACCTGAAACTTACCAGCTAGAGAAAGTTTTTTAGTGATCCAAAAGGAAATTTTTTTCTCTACTTTTTGTAAAACATTATTCCACAAGATAGAAGGGGAACTCTTGAATGCAAATGGGATACCAAGGAATTTAAACATCTCCCCTAGTTGGATCCAATGTCACTGGAAGCTTTCAAGTTAGATTGGAATGTCGAAAGAGAATTAACTGTAGCATGAGGTCTTCCTCCATTGAATGCTAGATCCTGATGCTTTGCAAAAAATATCTAGGCAATCTAGTGCTTGTTTGATAGAGCATTCATCCTCATGAATTGTCAAAAAAGAATCATCTGCAAAATGTCCATTTGTGAGTTAAAAATATTCTCTTGGTAAAGAAATACCCTTGATATTACCTTGACTCGCTTGGTTAGCAAGAAGGTATCCAAAAGCTTCAACTACCAATATGAAAAGAGAAGGAGCCAAAGGACAACCTTGTCACAATCCAATTGATTTAGACTAACAATTGTTCAAAGTAAGCACAACTGAATCATCCGCAAAAAGTATAATAACCAAGCTAAAAAATGTGGCCCGAAACCAAGAGCTTGAAGTATGTTAAGGATAAAATTTCATTCAATCCTATCATAGGCTTTCTCAAAATCAATCTTGATGAAAAGAGTATTTTTTTGAGTGGATCTAGCCCATTCCATGGGCCCCCCAAACATCAATTAAATTATCCAGAATGTATCTACTTTGCACAAACCTAGTCTGCTCAGGGCGGATAATAAGTGGCAACAAAGGTCTAACGCGTAAGGCCAAAGCCTTGGCAATAATTTTGTAACTCACATTGAGTAAAGTAATAGGCCTCCAGTTTATGAGCACTTCTAGATCCCCTACTTAGGAATAAATTTAATATTGCCCTTATTAATTATAGAACCTAAGGAGCTAGAAGCCACTGCTTCCTGATAAATATGCAATAAATCTAGGCCAACCATATCCCAGTACTCATAAAATTCACAAGGAAATCCATCTAATCCTGGATTTTTATCATTAGCCATCCTGGATAGGGCTTCAGCAAGATTATCCAATGACAAAGGGCATTCACAAACTTCCTTTTGAAAATTTGAAAGCTTCTCAGGAACAACTATACAACAATCTTGAATTACAGCCTGTTTTTCAGGAGTTAACTCCTGAGAAGCAAAAACTTTCTAATAATGCTTAACAAAAACTTTAATAATATCAAGAAGTGATGTCCAATGAACCCCTGCATCTTGAATAGAATTGAATTGAACTACTTGTCTCAAGGGCTTTATTTTCTAAAAAAAATATTTTGAAACCCTATCATCAATTTTTAGCCAATGAAGTCGAACACAAAGTTGAGCCCGCTTGCTTCATAAAGCTCGGTTTTTTTAAGCTCATGTCAAAGACTTGCAACTTGGGCTTTAATAATAGAGCTTAGAGGGATCACTTCTAGTCTGACAGAAGCTCGAGCCAGTTCAGCTTTAAGGGCTACATTAGAGATTCATCTCCACTTGGAAACTTCAACTCCTAAATTATTGAGAAGAACAATTGTTCTGGAGATAGTTGCATTCCACCAAGAAATTCTACCATGAATTCCAGCTAGTCTGGGAACTAGATTTCAAATCCTACGAATATGAGCAGACATAGTTTGATGTTTCAAAAAAGAAATATTCAAATAGAATTAAGACTTGAATTGATGAGGTGAAGGTGGAGAAAAAGAAATGGAAAACACAATGGGAGCATGATCATAAAGGGTGGTATCAAGAACAGTTGAAACAAAAGGTAGAGAAGCCGACAAGTGATGGAAATGAAAATGAGAATGTTTAGATAGCATAGCTCTATCAAGTTGCTTCAAAATACGGGCATTGCCAGCTTGAAATTTGGACCAGGTATACCACACCGACTCAAGAAAATCGGAGGGTATAAAGTAGGAATTAGGGTCATTCAGCCCAAGATTATTCTTGAAAAAAAACATGTTGCCCTCTCTCCAATATTCCAACACATACGAAGAAAACTAAGTTTATCAATCGATTTCTCCATCATATTGAAGTCACCACACACCAACCAAACCGCTTCAAGCAAGGAAAGAGCAAGCCATCACCATAAAAGTACACCTTTCTGGTGTATTATTAGAAGCATACACATTAATCAAACCAAAATGGATACCACCAACTTCAAAAAGAATCCAAACTACTTGATTTGAGGGGTCCACCCCCCATGTGACAATATGAGAATACCACCTAGGAGAAATGAAAGTGACAACTCCTCCTCTTCCAGGAGTATGATGGGAATGAAAAAACTTACTTGCCAACCATAAAAAGTACATGTACTATCCAAAATGAAGTCAACAACTTTAACTTCTTGCAAACATAGAAAATCCAAACTGTCATGCAAGCGAGCAACATTTTGAATCTCTCTACAGGCCTCATATTTTTAGACTAGGTCCATCAGTCCTCTTACATTCTAGGATAAAAAAATCATTGAGGATGATCGAGGTTCATTCCCTCAGGATCATCTTCAGTATCTCCTAACTCTCCTAGGGAAGTGAACAAATTGATGAGAAATCGTTCATGATTTTCCCTAAGAAAATTAGTTTGATGTCTCTTTTCTTTATGTAACTCATCATGAGCCTGACTACGTGAAAAGGATGGGACCTGAAGAATGACACATCCTCGGTTAATGATTGCTTAAGAATAGAAGTAGCAAAATCATCGAAATAAGAAGATACTAGAGGTCATGAAACTCCATCTAAAGAAGGTACAAAATATGACCCTCCTGGTGCTGAGGGAGATGGTTGTACTGGAGCAGTCAGAGTCGGAAGGGTTAGCATGCATGGTGCCGAGGGTTGTTGCACCAGCGAGTTGGAACTAGAACCTCCCTACAACATCGACTGCTTAGGTTGACGGTTTTTCTTGTTTATCATAGTAGTCCATTCATTTGGATGATTTTTGGCTCCTGGAGCTGGAGCTGTTGAAGCAAGGGGAGGAAAAACAACATTATGTGATTTGAATTTATCAACCATAAGTGGACAATCTTTAATTTTGTGCTCTGCAGATTGACAGTGGTAACAAGTGTTGGGTAGATTAATGTACACAACACGCCGCGTAAAAACGTTGTCACTAATCTTCATGTCAATAGACTCATTAAGGTCCTTGGAAAGATCGAGTTTGACACACACCTGTTAGGGCAGATATTATAGAACTTATTTGGTTCTAAGCAGACCACCTTGGCAAGGGTGGAAGCAATACTTTGCAGGAATGGCCAAAAGGCCGTCAGAAGACCAGGGAACTCAACCTAAAAAGGCACTTCGAGAGAAGCCTCATCATTGACAGATAAATCTTTGGACCACTATTGAAAGATAAGCAAAGATCTTGGGACATACCAGGGACCCCAACTAAAAACTTCTTGCACATGCTGACCTCTTCTTTTGGGATGTTAATATTAAACTTCTTTTGAAATTTGACTTTGCAAGTTGCCAACATTTATGCACAATTTGGATATGATGGAGATCTGCCTCAAACGCAACTTCAGTCTTATTTTCCTGACAGGAAATGTCTTCACGGAATGAACACCATTATCAATCCCATCACGACATGTGAAAAGGAAAGCTTCCGGATGCCATCGGACGATATATGTTTGCACCATATCTCTTTCAGTACTATCAATTCAGGAATTTTAATTTCGATGGAAATCTGACTCATCTCATAATTTCAATCGGACGCACGAATAGGCGGCACTGAATGATATTTATTTTAAAACTAAAGGTCTACCACGTCTGGGATGGACGTTTTCCGCCGCCTGTCGGCGAACAATGCTGTAATCTAGATAGCTATTAGAAAAAAATTTAAAGATTTTGGATCTTATTAACTTCTCGGGAAGATGAGTAATGTATTTTAGTAGCAAATGATTTTTATGTCTAAGTTTGTAGACGTATGTTTCAACCAAAATTTTAAAAAATAATTATTTTAATTTTAGTTTTTATATTTAAATTTTAAGAAAAAAAATTACAATTTAAATGATTAAAAAATTATAAATGAAATTTACCACATATTTAATTAATTTTTTTTATTGAAGATAACTTTAAACTTTTAATACATGTATTTGTTTAGTCAATTTATAGTAAAAAAAAAATTATAAAATTATTCATCTTATAATTTTTTTATGCTCCTTTATATTCTTCATTAGCTATTTTTTATTTTTTGTATTGAAATTTTTTTTCGGGTCTTATTTATATCTTAAAGTCTAAGATATCACTTTCATCATAGTTTCTTAATTGTGGACTTAATCTCACTTCTTGTTAACAATTGTAACTTTTTTTTTTTGGATTTTCATATTGATATCTCTTTGACTTTCCTTTTCTTTGTGAGTGTTTTTCTCTTCTTTTTTCGGATACTTTCAATACTTTCCTTGTCAATCTTGTTGATTTTCCAAATAGTTCATAATGAAACTTATTAACTATAGGTTTATTTTACCCTAGGAACATGAAGTGCAATAAATTGCCTTAAAAATAGTTTTATCTCTATGTTTTCTTGAAAACCCTAACGTGTAGGGACTATACTTACTTTATTACGTAGTTTTAAAATGCTAAATTTTCATGGATATCCTCAATGCTTCTTTATTATGTTTCTCACAAAACCCAGCGTAAGGAATAAACTCTATACTATTTTTTCATCAAAATGAGAGGATTTTAAATACTACTTGAAGAAAATAAAGAAAATTTATATGGATTACACTTAAACCTCTTTTACCATTTTTTGTTTTAAAAGTTTCTTCCACATGTTCCTTTACATCTTTAAAACCTTTTAAATTTAAACTTGCACATTGTAATTCCTTATTCCTTGTGTCTTTTGTTTTTTCTACTGGTTGATTCAAGTGAAATAAGATGGCCTTCATAATTTGATGATATAGGGGGTCTTTCTTTACCACATTTTTTGAAGTGGAAATCCTTGATCTAATTTAGCTTCATCTATAGTATGATCTCCGTGCTTCATCTTGAAGTTTATGTCATGATCAACATTTTCCACCATTTTCATTTTATCATCTCTTGTCACATGTCCAATATCATTATATTTGTAGGATCAAAATGTAATATTTTTATAATCCACATATTGATCACATTCTCTTGGTTTAGATTTAAACTTTATGGATTATGTCAAAGGTTTTAAAATATCCATGGAAACATACACCTAAGTGTATACAACATGTTTTTACTCCTTTGTAGTTGGTCTCTCCTCGATGAAATTCCTAGAGTATCATTAAACAAAATATCCTTATTAATTAACTAATATGGAGTTCAAAAAGCTTAACCCTTAATGAAGACCTTCTAAAGTCTTTATCTCTACACCAACTTTTTCACTTCATGATCTGAAATATAAGTCATTTGTACCTATAAGCCATGGTCCATCATTCATTATTTTATCCTTAATTTTTTAAATGAAAAATATAATGACGAAAAATCCTCTTGGAAGAAAAATCATGGAGTATTTGAATTCAATCCCCACTTCCATCTGGTCTAATTTTAAATTTCCAAAAACATGACTAATATCCATGGAACTTATATATTAGCCATGTGTTTCTAAGAATAATTATATTTGTCTCTAAGAATAATTATATTTGTCTCAATCATATCATCCTGGATATTCACTTATGGTGTGATGTTGATTTCCATAATAGGGACTTCTATAGATTTCTTTTTCCTCTTATTCCCAACTAGGGCATCCCTGCTTCCACCTCAAGCATCCTAATTTCTAGTAATGTTACCTAGCTTTTCCTTATAAGAATCCTTTTTTTTTAATTTCCACAATATTTGCAATAAGAAAATGTAAGATTTTTTTCCTTTCTCACACTTGCACTTTCTGTGCTCACACTTGCATTCCATAATTTTTGTTGCATTAGAATTTGTGATTATTTCTTAAGGAATAAAGATAAAGTATGTGGTAGGTTCAATGAATTCAAGATATGTGTTTAAAAATAAAGTGTCAATTTGATTTGGATATTAGTAATATAATTGATAAATATTTATTGAATTATTATAAATTTTATAGTAACATAAACGAAGACTCTAACATTTTTTATACCCTTAATAAAAATGGAGTAGTAGAAAGAAGAAGTGCATGTTGTATTATAATACATAGTACTTAAATTATAGGTCACTATTTAATATATTAGAATTTATATTGAATAAAACCACCATGAGAGTAGTTAGAAATGTAACTCTCTTAGATGATTATAGTGGTGGTATTGTAGTCGTTTCTACTTTCTATTCATTACTTGAAAAGTTTACCGAAACTATTCTATGCTAAGGATATTCACCAGAATTAAACATTAAAAGTTTTGACCAAAATAAAAAGCAAAGAAACTTATCCTCCATCTTCCTCCTCATGGGAGAAACTAAACCAATAATATTCATTTTTATTGTATAAAAGGGTAATCATTTTTTTCCAATTAATATACTCAACTTCCTATAAAAATGACTATTCAAATTATGTTTATTAATAGTTGATATAATTCTTTACTTTCTATCCCTAAGGGTTAACCCTTGAGCCTTCTATGAGATTATCTTAAAACCCATGGTAAATCAATAGAGTAAGTGGGATTCCTATATAAAACTACAATGGAATTTTTGGAATATATTACATTATTTGGTACATGTTAAGGGTTAGGTATTTACTTTATGTAATATAATAAATGCACAAGTGTGCATAATATTCAATAATGTAAATGTACACATTATTTCATGTGTACATAAGTCCATAAAATAGGGAGATGAAGAGTCAAGAAGCGTGAAGGTCAAAAGTGCTCTATATCAAGATTCAGATTACATTGTATATGCATAATAATGTGGATATGTAAAGACACGACTTGTAATAACATTACTTGGTACTTTCAAAGCTATGGCACCATTTTTGTGAGTATTTGTTTATGGTATGTTTAGGAGTATATATTAGAGTTATTTCTCTATTTTATACTTGTATAATATTGTCATTATCATATACATTGGTTTGAGACTTTATTTGATATCTTTTAGTTTGTTTATCTTAAGTAATAAGCTTCAAAATCTAACAGTGGTATCAGAGTCACAACAAGTTTTTTTACTTGCATAGGTCTTAAAGTTGCAAAGGAAATTTATGTTGGTTAATGTGAAACTAGTGAAGGTGAATAGATTATCTCTAGAAAGAGAATCCTGGGAAGATTGAATAGTTTCTATTCCAAAAAATAAATTTGAAATAGGAGATTTTAGGTCTTGAAGTCAAATCTTGATATTGTGGAAATTGAGGAGATTAAGAGACCCATGAAGGAGTTATTATTGGTAAAAGTTGGTGGATTTAAGGAGACCGTAAATTTTAGATTTGCTAGAGTCTTTCCTCAAGATTGTGAATACTAGGACTCAACACAAAATTCATTCCACTATTTTTTGAGGATAACTAGTGAAGTTTATTTATTTTAGAATTTTGGAAATTCTAATATATTTGGTACTACTATCTAAGTTTTTTGTTGCATAAAATTAATACCAAAAAGTTGAGAAGCGTCCTAAAATAGATAGAGAATAATTTCACCTTCATTTCCTGAAATTCTATGTACTTTTCTCATGTAGGGATTAGTTATTTATTGTAAAAAATAGAGATTGAAGAGTGAGGAGTTCTAAGGCGAAGAACCCATTGGATATTGAACATTGAGGAGAGTCGAGATGAAATTCCCCATAGAATATTACAGAGTAAAGATAGAGAGCTACATATTGGATAAGTTGAAGATATCTAAAAGAGGTCAGATTGAAGAACTTCCAATTTTAGAAGATAGAAAGTTGGAGATAGAAGATTGCAAATTGAAGATTGCAGATTGAAGGTTGAGGAAACCTGTGTAAAGAGGTTTCCATAGAAATAATGAATATTTCATATAGAGAAGGACTAACAAAATGTACTATTATAGATTTTAAGAGCTAGAAAACTTTGTATATTTAGGATATTTAAAGAGTAGTAGATTTTAAAGATCTAGGAAAGAGATTTCATTACAGTTGGGAGATTGAGGAGACCAAGAATAGGTCTAATTGAAACCTTGAGAATAGAAGTTGAAGAGTTGCATAATTAGAAGACCTAAGATAAGTGGTCTCAAAAGAATTTGGAGAAAAGAAAGAAGGCTAGAGAAAGACTTATTGTAGATTTGGATAAGCGGCCATTGAAGGCATCTTGGATAAAGTGAGAAGTAGGAGATTTCAAATAGAGAGGAGTAACTTTGTTGAGGTAAAAGAGTTACCAGTGGAGGATATTTGTATAAGGTTCATGATAGGAGATTGCAAGAAAGGAGAAGTTTTTGATAAATGATATTTGGGACAATTATCACCATTCGACAACAAGCCCAAAAGAAAAATGTGTTTGGTAAGAAATTTACCAAATGAGAAGGGATTTGAAGATCTTAAGAATTTTAGATTCTTGAGAAAGTAGACACCATAGGAGATTATTTTTTAATACAAAATTTGACCATGAGATTGAAGGAGAAGAGAAGTTTGAATAGCCCAAGGTTTTGGAAAATCTAAGAACAACCACAAAGTTTTGAAGGTTGATTTGATAGGATAATTTGCAGCTATTAGAGAAGAGATTGAAGAGTTGCAAGTGAACAAATTGAAGGAATCCTAGAGCTATAGTTATGAGGAAACTTGGAAATATTTTTGAGTACTTGTGGATAGGAGATTGAAGAATTTTGGACAATGATAGAAGATAGCATTTGGAGACTTTTCATTGTAGATTTTGGACAGCGAAAAAAAGGAAGGTATTGACTACATAAGTTATAGATATATTGATATTTTTGGGGAAACATTAATATATGTTGGTTACAGAGTTTGAGAGAATAGATTCAAAGAATTTTTGGAGCCACAAAATCAGATTAATGGATAGAATTAGAAAAAGGAAGAGAGCTACAAGTTTAAAAATCTTAGTAGCATATTTAAGGAGAGTTATTGAAGAACAAATAAGTAAGAAGAAGAGCACTAACTAGGACTGTATATTTGGTAATTTTTTATACAATTAAGTGAAGGTGCAAAACTTACAAAATTAAGGTGAATCAATCACTAGAGAAATCAAGTGCAAAGGTATGATATTTTGGTGCTACATAAATTTAGTTTTGGAACATTAATATCAATTTTACATCTAGCATTTTTAAGAGCACCATATTACTTTCATTAATTTGGAAAAGAGAAAGTTGAAGAAAGTAGTCTTCAAAAGCAAGCTATAACATCTTACATTCTAACTATTCGTAAGACTACAACCATTAGTATTTACAAGTATTTGGAAAGGAGAGATAAGTAGGATACATTATTATTAGTAAAGTGTACAAGCATTTGTAAGAGGAGAGATAAGTAGAATTTATTATTATTAATGAAGTGCAAATTTGTAGGCACGTTGAAAGCAAAAATAACTATAGCAAAATACATTGTTAAGGAAAAAAAAGGATTAAAGCAAATCCATATTTTCTAGTGTATAAAGACACTAAGCATTCAATGTATATATGAGGATAAGAAGATATACATCATGTAAGGAAATGCTATTTTTCAAAAGGAGTAAGCCACCATTGAACACACCATTAATCAAGGGAGTGTGTACGAGGGTGCATTGAGAGAAAACCACTATTTCTAAAGGAGAATCCAATGGTGTGTAAGAGAAGCCACCATCAAGTTATACGTAAACCAAACCTATTTATTTGAAAAGAACAATGCTTATCATGATCAAGGAGTCAAAATGAATTCATCTCTACAAAATAAGGTGAAAGAACATTTAGAGAGAAGATAAAGCAAGTGAAACTCAAGGGACATATATCCCGCGTTAATGGTTGGAAGAGAACATCACTTGCAAGTGATAAGTGTTTGCAAGAGATTATAATGCATGTTGCAATGTTCATATAACGTCCATTATGTAGTGCTCATCGTGTAAGAGTGAGAAGAAGAAGACCAAAAAATGTGTAACATTTATGATATATATCGGAGCATCATCTGGCAAGTGGAAGGTGAACGAATTGGAATATTGAATACCCATATCAAGGAGTGCATACATAGAGAATTTGTAGATGCAATTAATCATTGAATGCACAATAGAGTAATCTAAAGTTAGAGAAGTCAAGGTGTGAACAACATATTACATTTGGTAGTGATATTTGGTATATAAGATACATTTGGCAGCAAGGAGGAGGTATATTTGGTAGATAAGGTATATTTGGTAGAGTGCCCAAGGGTTGGACCATTCGAGCATTGAAACTTGCAACAACAGTGCATTGTGGAAGCCTAGAAAGGAGGGAAAATAGTTGAGTAATCCCATACATGAATATTGAATGCAATAATGATAGCATTCAAGCATCAGAGTTGGAAGAGCACCATAATTGGAAGAGCATAAGATATTGAGGACTTAGAAGAGCACCAAAAATTTGAAGGTCATCAATGTTTATGGTTAAACAACATTCAAAGATCAGGAGGAGCAACCAAGTTAGAAGAGCACATACTTCAAGGACATTCAAAAGCTAACCATAAAATTTCCACCGATCCAAGGTTGAGGTATTATAATTTTTGCACATATAATTATAACCCTAAGTTAGGAGAAATAAGGCTAAGTGGAAACTATTATTATCTAAGGTATAAAGTGGAAGTATTTTGGATAAGGAAAGATATAGGATCTTAGATATAATATTGAAAATCTATTTGGAGGAATTAAAGAGATAAACAAAGTTTTGTAATTTAAATATTTTAAGTTACAAAATAATTTTGAAATATTTGTAATTCAGTAATATTAGAGTAATAAATATTTCTACATCAAATTAGACTTATAATATTTGCAAATATATTTTTCTAAATTTCTAAGCTTGGAGTTATAAGGTATCGAAATCAATTTAGGAATTAAGAAAGTTAGAGACATTATATTCTTGTGACTAAGAAGGTAAAAAGATGTCTACTTCAAAGAATTAATTGAACAATGAAATGGAGAGTGAAATTAGAAAAGGAAGAACAAATGTCATAAATATGGAATTAAGGACATAATTAAAAAGTCTAAAGGAAATTTGGACTTAGTTCCAAGTTTCATTTATAAAGAAGCATTCGAAGAAAATTTTGAAATATTGGAATACTATCTGCATGTGAAGATGTTTGAAGCAATTGATAATGATAAAGATAGTATTATGATTACTTTGAATATTCCAAACATAGTTTATATAACACTACTTACATTCAAGCATTACAAAGAGAAATATTTGAAACTATAAGAGTTAATTGAATCCCTTAAGAGGAAGGCAAAATTAAGTGAATCATTCTTAGAAAAAAAATTTCATTCCTCATGTAATATAAATAATTCAAGTCCATCATCATAATATGTTGCCATAAGTGAATGTTTAGAAGAGTTTTTACAAAAGAAAATTCATAACTTCAAGGACAAAGGTAAAGCAAAAGTTGTTTTGCAATAATAAATTGATAGTATGACATCATCTAAAGGCTTACAAAGCAACACTAATGATGAAGACAAGCTAGAGGAGAAAAAGTCTTATTAAGAAAACATACAGTGCAAAGTGATTTGAAGACTAATATCTTCAATAATCAAATAATGTAATATGGGGGTGTTGGAATATATTACATTGTTTGGTAAATGTCTTAGATTAGGTATTTAATTTATGAAATGTAATAAATGCACAAGTGTGCATAATATTCAATAATGTAAATATGCACATTAGTCCATGTGTATATGAGTCCATAGAATAGGGAGATGAAGAGTCAAGAAGTATGAATGCCAAGAGTGCTCCATATGAAGAGTCACATTACATTATATATGCATAGTAATGTGGAGATGTAAAATGACATGACTTGTAATAATATTACTTGGTACTTTTAGAGCTATGGCACCATTTTCGTGAGCATTTATTTATGGCATGTTTAGGAGTAGATATTGGAGTTATTTATTTATTTCATACTTGTATAATATTTCCATTATCATATACATTGGTTTATCTTATTTCTCTATATTCATACTTGTAGAATATCTCAAAATCTAATAGGAATTATCTTAAAATACTTGTCAAATTAACATAGGAAATGGAATTCCCAACTAAAACTCCAAAGGAATTTTCAAGAAACAAATCTCACCTAGATCTAGTTGGAAAATTGTAATTGGATTTGACAATATCCTCATATTTGATTAGCATTTGAAGAGAACAACTCATTGATTCATTGTTAGTGATATGGACTCCTTTATTTCTAAGTTGATTCTTGAAAGACCTAAATAAGAGGATTCTTTATATTTTCTTTGCAAATTCCTTCAAAATTTAGATAACGTTGTGTCCTTAAAGGATTGGAATTTGTTTGAAATACCCTAAGTCTCTAAGCTAGACTAACCCATGGATAAAGAAATTTTTTTTCTAAGACAAGTTCTATAGAGATCCTCAACCATCCTATCTTTATGAAAATTAGTATCAATGACTCATCAATTATCAAAATGGTACACTAAAAGTGCATGAACCAAAGATACTACATTGTATTTCCTAAGCATTCTACATCATAGGACCCATACTAGAGAAGAAACCTTCAAATTAGTCCCTCAAGTATTCAATAAACCCTCTTAGCTAAGAGCATTACTAGGAACTCTAGGCCCATTACCTCTATTTGGGTAATACCTAACTAAGTTCCCTACCTCATGTTACCAAAATCATGGATTGGGTAAGTTCCATTAGATGACCTCTATTTACACTCAAAACCAAAGACTAAACTCACCTTCAAGCTCCATCTCAATGTAGACATTATTGAAATATATTATATTATTTGGTACATGCCAATGTACCACCATGTGTACATCTTTAGATTAGAAGTTTGTATTATATTAGGATTTAAGTATTTACTTAATGTAATGTAATAAATGCACAATTATTATTAGAATGTGCAATGATGTAAATGTGCATGTTGTCCACAAGTACATGAGTCCTTAAGAATAGGAATATGAAGAGTCATAGCAGTATGGAAGGCCAAGAGTCATGTCTCACTATATATAGTTCTTCTTATAGGAGTAAAGGGGAAGCCATAGAGAGAAGGTAGATAGCATTGAGTAGAATAGCAGTAGATACAATGTAGCATGTATGCAATATGGAGAGTTTTAGACCTTCATTTTTATCTATGTAATATTTTCACAAGATTTCATTAATGGATTTTTATGAGTAATTATAGAATTTTCTCATGAGTTTTACATTCTTAGTATATTTCCATTATCATATATTTAATATTGCATGCTCATTTTATACCTTGTGGTTACATTTTCTTTAATATATAGCATAAAATGCTAAGAGTGGTATCAAAGCACAAGGTATATTGATAGGAGAGAGGGAAAGCCACAAGAATATTGAGAGGAGATAGGAGATATCATTTTTAGAATTTCCAAAATTACCTTTTGGATAGAGTATTTTTAGAGAGTTGCAGAAAAACTCATGAAGACTAGGACTCATCATTGATTCCACTAGTTTGAAAAATTAACTAAAGAAGTTCATTATCTTTAGATTTAAATAATTTCTATTATCGTTTTCTAATACTTTGTTGTAGAGAAGAGTTGATTCAAATAAAGTTGAGAAGCTTCCTACAATAGCTAGGAAGAATATCTTCTTTGGAATTGATCTAATACTTGCAGCAAGAAGTTAAATATTAAAGAATTTGGAGGCCTAAGGAAAAAGGTCCCATTGCAAAATTTGCATAATTGAAGATTTTAGATTGAATATTGAGAAAAGAGGAAGAGGCCAAAGGATCCCTATTAAATATTGAAGAGAGAGGAGACTCAAGAAAGAAGTCCCCATAGAATATTGAATTAAAAATTGCAGATTGAAGGAAGAAGAAAGCAACTCTAGAAGGAAGAAACCCAAGAAAAAGGTCTCATTGAAGAACTTCTAGATTTGGAAGCTAGAAGATTGAATATTGAAGATAGAGGAGGACAAGGAATAGTCCTATTGAATATTTAAGAAGCTACAAATTTTGAAGACACAAAGGAAAAGGTCTCAAGAAAAGTTGGAAGAAGAAAGAAGAAGAAGGCTAGAAAAGCCCTATTGAAGGAATTTGAAGAAGATTCCACAAAATTGATAAAATTGAAGACCGCCATTAAAGGCCTAAAGGCTAATTTACAAAGGATAAGATCATTGATTTTCATAGTAGAAGTTGAAGAGAGATAGGATAATAAATTGGAGGTAACATAAAGTTGTGTTTTAGAGAAAAGTAGAGTAGATTTGCAAGGAGGATTGGATAATATTTGGTCAAGGAAAGGTGTTGCAAATTTCAGAAGTTAAATATGGTACTAGACAACATTATAGTTGCCAAAATACACACTCTTGGACAACACAATTGAAGGAGAAATAGGCAGCATTAGAATTTACAAATTGTATTATTTCAGGACAATAAACTAAAGGAGAAGTATTCAAGCATTTAAAGCAAGAGTGGGCATTAACTTAAATGATTTATATAGATACAAGATTAACACATTTAGAGAAACAATTTTTACAAACTCGAGGCAACAAATAGGTGAGTCGAATCACCAAGAAAACTAGCTACAAAAGGAGATCAAAAGGTATGCAATATTGGTGCAATAAAATTATATTATTTAGCTTATTATTAAGTCTTTAAAAGAACCATGTTTAATTTTTCAAAGTTGCAAAAAGAAAGGTCTTAAGTTTATGTCTTCAAATTTGAAGAAGATGGTATTGCAAGGGATTAAAACCTACACAAAATAAAGGAGAAGTTAGATACTATCTATTGGAAAATAAACAAGCCAATACTATATAGCAAATATTGGATACAATAAACTATCCAAAAGGTAAAATTTTTGGCATGAATTAGAAGCTTGGAGTCACCATAGAAGAAATCACCAAGCATTGAGCCAAGGAGGAGCCATAGTAGAAGAGTGGCCAATGAGTAAAAGGTGACGTGGAAGAGAAACTGCCATTACCACATATTGGTGAAGAGGCATCACCATATTTAAACAAAAAAATAGTTCATTTGATAAAGGAAGGAGGTAAGCAAATAGATTGGACAACGTAGAAGAATATATACAACAAGCTTGGAAAGCTATCATAGATTAAGCAATATCTATAAGGAATTTCCAAGAGAGCATGTAGTCATTAAAGGCTTGAGTTACAATGATAAAGAGTTAAGGAAGAGTAGCATCAAAATTCAAGCACCCTAGCATTGGAAGGTGAATGGACCAGTAGCCAAACATATAAGAACCATTGCATTTGGATAAGTCAAGCCACCATTGAAATTTTAGAAATATGTTGAATATTTTCCATGTTATTCTAGTGGGGTTAACACTAAAAGTTATTGGACATCGTGTACAATATACTCATCGGGATTTGAGATCGATACGGGCCTTGAATAGGGGTTTCGGGGTGGTAGCCCTTCAAAAAGCAAGGGTATGGGGGCAGCAGCCCCTAGCCAAATTTTTAGGGTTTTTTAAGTTATTTTTAGACCCATATGGGCTTTTAGGGTTACTATATTTGAACCCTTGCTTTTTCGCCCATGATATTGTAAAATACGTGCATGTGCCTTTGTTATATATATCACACTTGCATTAGGGTTTGGAGAGATACATAAGGAGAATATTATTGTATTGGAGATGATCAAGTTAATGCAATAATAAGATAATACTATGTTGGTTTTCCCGATTGAGGGTTTCTAGGGTAAATATTGTGTAATATGTGAATCTACTATCTTCTTCCTTTGATTATGCAATTACTATCTTTCTAGTTTTAGTTTATTGGGGCTCTATATTTCTCTTCATTTGGTATCAAAGCTAGGATTTACCTTTGTTCAAGGAGTAAGGGTTTCAACCCCATGATAAATTAATTCTTGAGTGGGAGTCATACGTGAAAAGATCCAGGTAAAGAAGAAATATGGGAAGCACACGAATAGAGATTGAAAAATTTAATGGATAGAATTTTGAGTTGTAAAAACTCAAGATGGAGGATCTGTTGGTTGATAGAGATTAGTGGATTACGATATCGGGAACAAAACCAACATAGATGATAGATGAGGATTGGCTAAAAATTGATAGGAAGGCAAGAAACTCTATCATATTGTGCTTATATAATTTGGTATTATTGAATGTATCTACAGAGACTATGGTAAATTTATTATGGGAGAAGCTGGGAACATTGTATCAAACAAAGTTACTGGTAAATAAACTTTTTTTTTTATTTGTATTTGCTTCGGATGAATGATGGTGACTCTGTGGCTGAATATTGGAATGCTTTTAACACTGTGGTAAGTCAATTAACCTCTGTAGAAGTAAAAATGGATGATGAAGAAAAATGTATTACTTTACTTTGTTCATTACCTGATTCATGAAAAACCTTGTTATGACTATCACCAATACTACATCTACATTTAAAGTAGAGGATATATTAGGAACTTTGTTGTCTGAGGATATGAGACAAAAATATTCTAAGGATTATCATCAAAATGAAGCCTTGATTGTGAGAGGTCATTCTCAAGAAAGAAGCAAAAATAAATCAGGAGAAAAAAAATCAAAATCTAGGGGTAAATCTATTGCTCTGGAAAAGAGAAAATATTGGAATTATGGTAAAGCAGGGCATTATAAAAGAGACTGCAGATCTAAAAAGGTTGATAATAATAGATCATCTAATGAAGGAACTTCTACAAAAATGAAGACCACAAATGAAGATTCAGGGGACTTATTCTTACCTGCAGCATGCTTAAGTGAATGTGATGACTCATGGTTGATTGAATCAGGTGCTTATTTTCGTATGACTCCTCATAGGGAGGGGTTCTATGAATATGAAAATATATATGAAGGTAAAGTCTTCTTGGGAGACAATTTGACATATAAAATAATAGGTCAAGGAAGAGTCAAATTGATGCTAAAATATGGAAGAATTAAAACCCTTCCCGGTGTGTTGCATATTCTAGGTTTGGCAAGGAATCTGATATATATGAGTAAGATGAATGATGCATGTGTGAATGTGGTATTCAATAAGGATAGCTACAAGATGGTCCGTGGATACTTGGTGTTGGCAAGAGGATTTCATACAAGAAATTTATTTAGACTTGAGGCTAGCATTGTAAGTATTAATTGCAATAATTATTCAGTTGTATAGGAAAATAATACGATTGAAATGGCTTTGAGTATTCCTACAGTGAAGACAATGTTGTGGCATCAACGCATGGGGCATATTGATGAGAAAGGACTTTGAACATTGAAAATAAAAGGTATGGCTGAAGGAATTTATGATTGCCTATTAAATTTTTATTTTTGTGAGAATTGTGTTTTCGAGAAATAAATCAAAGTCAAGTTTCCAAGTAGTGCTACAAGGTCTGAAGGAATCCTAAATCTAGTTCACAGTGATGTGTTTGTACCGAAAAAAGTACCATCATTAGGTAAATTTATCTATTTTGTTACATTTATAGATGACTTCTCAAGAAAGACATGGGTATATTTTCTACAAAACAAATCTAAGGTTTTCAATAATTTTAAAGAGTTTAAGGCCCGTGTAGAAAATCAGATAGAGAAAAAGATAAAGGTTTTGAGAAGTGATAATGGTGGTGAGTATTTCTCTAATGAATTTGAGCAGTTTTGCAAGGACTATGGAATAGAAAGGTAGAGAACAACTCTGTATACTCCACAACAGAATGGGGTTGCAAAATGGATGAACAAGACATTGATGGATAAGGCTAGAAGTATGCTAAGTGGTGCAAGGTTAGAAAAGAAATTTTGGGTAGAAGTTGTGTTAACAACTTGTTATCTCATCAATAGATCTCCTACCTTAGCTTTGGTGGAAAAGACTCCACAAGAAGTATGAACTGGTAAGAAACCCTCTCAAACATATAAGGGTATTTGGTTGTGATGTTTATATGTATGTTCCAAAAGAGAAAAGGACTAAGTTAGACTATAAATATAAAAAATGCATGTTTGTGGATTATGTACTAGTGTTAAACGATATAAGTTGTAGAACCCAGAAACACAGAAGGTTGTTTACAGTTGTAAGAGAAACAAAAGGGGTTTTAAAATAGGAAATGCAACCAAGAAAAAAACCAAAAATAGTGTAGGTAAAATTGGAACAGGAGGAAGAACCAGTGGTAGAACTTGTATTACAAATAGATACTGAAGAGGAATACTCAAAGAAAGAAGGTGAGGAGGAAGCTGAAGATGTAGAACCTAGAAATCCAATTTTGAGGAGATCGTATCGAGAGAGAAGAATTCCAAACAGGTATAATCCTTCAAATTTCTATTATGCATTTAATTTATCAGTTATAGATGAAGAACCCAAGACTATAAAGGAGTCACTTTAGTCAAGTGAGAATAAGTCTTGAAAAAGGGCTATGGAAGAAGAAATTGAGTCCTTGGATAAAAATAAGACATGGGACTTGGTGAAATTACCTCCTAATAGAAAACTTGTTGGTTTTAAGTGGTTATTAAAGAAGAAGTACAAAGTAGAATGAAATTTGGATAAGTACAAGGCTCACTTGGTAGCAAAAGAATTTTCTCAGGTTGAAGTAATTGACTTTGGTGAGATTTTTTCTCTCGTGGCTAAACTAACTTCAATCATATTTTTGTTGGCTATTTCTACTACTTTTGATTTTGAAATAGAACAAATGGATGTAAAGATAGTTTTTCTAGATGGTGAACTTGATGAAGATATATATATATCACAACCATAATTCTTTAAGGTAAAAGGTAAGGAGGACTTGGTATATAAGCTAAAAAAGTCTCGTTATAGGTTGAAGCAATCTCCAAGGATGTGGAACCAAAAAATTGACAGATTTGTTTTGACACTTGGGCTTGGAAAAAGTAAAGCAGATCCATGTGTATATTTCAAAAAGGAAGGTGAAAATTTTGTTATCATTGTATTGTATGTAGATGACATGTTGTTAATTGGTAACAGTAAGGAGATGATAAAGTTACTCAAATCTTAATTATCTTCTGAATTTGACATGAAGGATTTGGGTGATGCAAAATTTATTTTGGGTATGGAAATAATAAGGGATCATGCAAATAGAAATTTATAGTTAAATCAAAGGAAATATGTTGATTTTATACTACAAAATTTTAGAATGCATGATTGTAAACTAGTATGTACTCCATATCTAGTTGGTCAAAAGTTATCTATTGAATAGTGTCCCAAAATAGATGAGGAAATTGAAGAAATACATCATGTTCCTTATGCTAGTGTTTTGGGTAGTTTGATGTATGCAATGGTTCATACTAGACCTGATATTTCACATGCAGTGGGAGTAGTTAGTAGGTATATGTAAAATCCAAGAAAGGAACATTGAACTGTTGTGAAGAGGATCTTAAGATACTTGCATGGAACTAGAGATTATGTTATTTGTTATGATGAAAAATTTGGAGACAATGATATTTTAAATCTAAAAGGGTTTGTGGATGCTGAATAGGCTGGAGATCTTGATAAGAGAATATCCATGAGTGCTTATGTGTTCAAGCTATTTGGAGGGGTAGTAAGTTGGATGAGTAAAAAGCAATCAGTTATTGCTTTATCCACTACAAAAGTAGAGTACATTGCAGCAACTCATACCATTAAATAATTAGTGTGGCTACAAAGGTTGTGTTCAACAGTTGGCATTAAACAGAATGTTGTGAGAATTAATAGTGATAGTCAAAGTGCAATATTTCTAGCAAATAATCCTGGTTTTCATGATCGATCAAAACATATTGATATAAAATACCATTTTGTGAGAGATATGGTTTAATAAAACCGAGTGATATTGGAGAAAGTTGATACAGAGAAGAATATTATTGATTCATTAACAAAGGATGTACCTTCTCAAAAAAATTCTTGGTGTAGAATATCTATGGGTATGGTTGCCCTTGATAGTTGAAAATGGTAGTTGTTAGACCTTATGGAAAGTATTCAGCAAGTGGGAGAATGTTGGAAATATGTTGAATATTTTCCATGTTATTCTGGTGGGGTTAACACTAAAAGGTACTGGATGCTATGTATGATATACTAGCCTAGGTTCGGGGTCCGATCGGGCCTCGAACAGGGGTTCGAGGGCAGTAGCCCTCCGAAAAGCAGGATTCTGAGGGCAAAAGCTGCCAAACAAATTTTTAGGATTTTTTAAGTTATATTTAAACCCATATGGGCTTTTAGGGTTACTATATTTGAACCCTTGCTTTTTTGCCCATGATATTGTAAAATTTGTGCATGTGCCTTTGTTATATATATCGCACTTGCATTAGGGTTTGGAGAGAGATAGAAGGAGAATATTATTGTATTGGAGATAATCAATTTAATGCAATAATAAGATAATACTGTGTTGGTTTTCCCATTTGAGGATTTCCAGGGTAAATATTGTGTAATATGTAAATATGCTATCTTCTTCATTTGATTTTGCAATTACTGCTTTTCTAGTTTTAGTTTATTGGGGCTCTGTATTTATCTTCATGAAAGGTAGAACCATCGAGCCAACGAAGCCACTAGAAGAAATAAAGAGTGTTAGGTTTGAGCACCAATGGAGAGAAGCTGAAGAGACACATCAGTTGAAAGCAAGAGATTTAAATAAAGCAAATTTTATTTGGAAGTTACTGAAGTACGTAATAATCAAGATAATCTAAAGGGTGCAATAGACATTTGGAGCATTAGGACAAAGTGGAACGAGTGCCACTAGGAAACAACAACCTTAGCAAATGAAGAAGTCACTTGTCACCTCATAGAAGGAGAAGAGTCAAATATAGATGAAAACCACTCATTATCAAGCATTACATTGCAAGAAAGTGTGTTAATCAATATACATATATAATTTGTAAATCAAAGGAGTAAAGTTACTACTTATCACTTGGCATGATAGAGGGAAAATTACTCAACATAGTTTGAATGCAAGGGAAGTTCAACCACCATTGCAAAGGAGACAAACGAGTACAACAAGGAGGAATATAGAACATTAACCAAAGGGACATTACAATTCATGAGCAAAGGTGCATACATGGAGGAATCAAGAGCAAATTGAAGCTCATACGTGGAGGTGTTTAGTACCTCAAGCCCACATGCAAGAGCTATGTTGGAGAAGAGTGAGAGTTACGTTGAAGCACCGTAGAAGAAGCATCAAGGCTAAATTCCAATTGTCCAAGTAAAAAAGAAGTATCAACCACCACATTTGTAATGCATTCTTACACAATAAATGTATAAATCATAAATCTACGAATGTGGAGAAAGAAGAGCGTTTGAGCAAGGCATGTAAGGATAGTGCATAAGTACTACAAAGCAAAGGATAAGGAGTGTGTTGAAGAGTCAAAATATTGAGTGCCGATAAGCATTAAATGTAGGGAGAGCATATTTAGAATGCAGGTCACAGAGTGAAAGAGCAGTAAGTTGAAGCCTTAGGCACCATAAACAAGAAGATAAGAAAATATTTATTTAAACCTTTCCAAAGTTTTTGGAGGAATAAGGCATAATATTTTTGAAGTAAATATTAATTAATTATATTTAAGGTTATTTAAATAATAGGATAAATAAGGAGATAACCTTAGAAAAGTATTGAATGCCTTATAAGATATTTGAAGTAAGAAGTCTTTTGAAATTTTTATTACTCTATTCATTCTTGGAATTAATATTGCATTGAAATATTTGCAAAAAGATTAACTTGGAGAAATAAGGACTTCTACACCAAAAATTAAAATATTATTTGCAAATACCATTATTTCTAAATTTCCAACTAGGGAGTTATAAGGAGTTCAACATCAAATTTAAGTTATTGAAATTTATAAATTATATTATTGAAACTTGAAAGAAGCAAAAACATAGAATTTCTAGAAAGTTGATACTTTTGATATTAGTCTCTTGCTCAAATTGAAGGGACATAAGGAATCCAACTTAAAGATCATGAATATATAAAATATTATTGATTAAAATTGCATCAAAACTATTTTTAGCTTTCTATAAGAAGAAATAAAGTACTTGTCTTAAACAATATGAGTTGAACATTATATTGAAATTATCATAAAAATATTAGGGAGACAAAAGGGATTCAACTCAAAAATAAAAATTTAGAAAGCTAAGCATACTATCAAAGCCATACTCAAGAACATTTGGTAGACACAAGGTTTACAAAACTTGAAAATTGATAAGATATTATCAAATTTGATCTTATGCTAAAAATACTAGGGAGTTAAAAGGAATTCTACCTAGATATTTGATTCTACAAAACTTTAGAATTTAAGAAATATTATCAAATTTGATCACATACTGAAAACACTAGGAATTCATAAGGTAGACAACTTCAAAGGCTTTGAAAAATAAAATATTCTATCAAAACTATTTTCAATACTTAATACTAAAGAGCTAAAAGTAATTATATTTTATAAGTCTGACTATTGGTTGTTTATATACTACAATAATTGAAGGTTAAAATATAGGAAGATATAATATTTACAAGTGATATTGGTCTATCAAAACTAAGGAGGAAAAAGGGTGTCTATTTCAAAGAATACAATGAATAATGATATGGAAAACATCATTAGAAAGGAAAGGTTAAATGTCATAAAAATTGCAATCAAGAATTAACTTACAAAATCCAAAGGAAACTTAGATATTTCTTCAAAATTGATCTATAGTGAACCCTTCGAATAAAACTTTAAAACTATGGAATATTATCTACATGCTAGAATCATTGAAGTAATTGATAATGGAAAAGATGATATTATAATTCCTTTAGACACTGACAGTGTATTATATATGGTATTACTTACATTCAAATATTACAAAGAAAAAATATGGAGTAGAAAGAATTGATTGAATCACTTAAAAAGAAAATAAAAATAGATGAATCCTTCTTAGAGAAGATGTTTCATTCTTCATGCAGTATTTATACTTCAAGTTCTTCTAATTCAATATCTTATCATGATACTTTAAGTGATTGCTCAGAATATTGTATACTAAATAAAACTTATGATAAGAAATATAAGGCAAAGAGAAAATATTTTTGAAGGAATCTGATGATATCATGGCAACTCATAAAAGTATAAAGACTAACTCTAATGATGAAGATAAAAAAGAAGAAGAGGAACTTGATCAAGGAGGCATACAGAGCAAAGTAAATTGAAGATAAGAATAAGACCATATTTAAGACTAAAGTCTTCAATAACCAAATAATATAATACAAGGGGTGTTGGAATATATTACATTATTTGGTACATGCCAATGTACCACCATGGGTACATCTTTAGATTAGGATTTGAGTATTTACTTTATGCAATGTAATAAATGTACAAGTATTATTAGAATGTGCAATGATGTAAATGTGCATGTTGTCCACATGTACATGAGTCCTTAAGAATAGGAATATGAAGATTCATAGGAATATGGAAGGCCAAGAGTCATGTCTCACTATATATAGGTCTTCTTATAGGAGTAACAAGGGAGAGCCATAGAGAGAAGGTAGATAACATTGAGTAGAATAGTAGTAGATACAATGTAGAGCATGTATGCAATATGGAGAATTTAAGACCTCCATTTTTATCAATGTAATATTTTCGTGAGCTTTCATTAATGGTTGTTTTATGAGTAGTTATAGAATTTTCTCATGAGTTTTACATGCTTAGTATATTGCCATTATCATAGCTTTAATATTGCATGCTCATTTTATGCCTTGTGGTTGCATTTTCTTTAATATATAGCATCAAAAGCTAACAGACATATTGATGGAACTTAAAGCTTAATAATTTATCATGCTCATTATTTCAACAAATAACTCGGTGAAGACTTCTTACAATATCTTTCAAATAAATATAGAATACCAATTTAAGAAAGGGAACTAAACCTAGAGCAAAAACTTTATCAAAAGGATCCTTCTAGGTAAAAATTACAAGATCAACATTACAAATAGTAGACTTGATTATATATCATCCACATATCAAATTGCTAGATCATTTTTGTAGCCTATTACAAGCTAAACTTGAAACCAATATATCCCTTTCCTAACCCATATATTAGATCAAGTAGTCACCCTATAAATTCCTAATTAATTCTCACTGATTTATAAAAATTGTGCTCTAATAAAACCCCTTGTAAGGGAAAGAGAATAGTACATTTTTTACAATCATAAATCTTGAAGTTAATCTTAATTAATAGTAAAAAATTATGGGTTTAACATATATTAGGAGCACTTTGAGAAGGGTGTCTGTTAAAACTTGATCCTCATTGCAATATTCTACTTTCACACCCACCATGGTAGCTAGAAGTATTCGAAAATTGCTACTAATATTTCCATCACCGCAGCATTGGAAGACACTTTGTCTACACCATTCCTAGCCCTAAATGAGCTCAATGATGTGGTATGTTTCCACACCTCACTAAATTCTTGTTGGATTTTACACCAATTTTCAATAACAAAAAAAATCAATCCACACACTCAAATCCTATATAAAAAGCATAAAATGGATGAAAGAGAGATATAGATAATGAATGATATTAAGCATCAAATAATCACTATATTATCCATAGATAAGAATCCCAATGTTATGTTACAATGGATGGATTTTTTGGGGATTATTTATACCAATACCAAAAAAACTAATTACATAATCAATTTATCTAAGTCGACATAACAAGAAGGATTCAAGTTATAATAAAAAATATAAAATAGGTTTAAACATAACAAGGTTAATCATAGCTCATAGGGCTTGCATAAATGAATAATTAAATACATAAATAAATACTTAAATGTATTTATACAGTGATTGCCCATAGGCCTATACAAAACTATATCATATAATGTTGGCCTTGACCATAAGTCATTCACTTTTAAAACCCTCCACAATCTAAATTGAGGGGCCAAGGAGAGAAGACATTAGTGACAATAACATATTCCCCCCATGGTGGATGCTCTAGTAGACCTCCATAATTAAAGAATTATCAGGTGAACCTCCTTATCATCTACAAGTCTACTTATGCAAATATGTCCCTACATAAGAATCTCCTCAAGTTAGATTGTAGTCACCAATACCAATATGAAATACTCTTGCACATATGCAAAGAACACATATTTTGTAACTCTATATGAGGAAGACAAGCCAAGAATAGACCCTCTTAGAAGTTGTCCCAATCTTCTATAATCATATAAGGCAAGACTTGGAAGCATGACTTTCACAACACACTCCATTTTATTTGGAAATTTTAACTTGCTCTTAGGCCAGTTGATTTCTATCACCAAATAAGGCTTTGCATAAACCTATTTATGAGAAGATCCATCACAAAATTCCAAGAGTACTTAGACAAAAAATGGAAGAGAGAAGAGATAATGTATGGTTAGATCTTCATGTTTTAAAATAACTAATAGCCCAAGCATTTGATAGGAAGAGCAACGATTAACTAGAGCATATTCTAAATCATTTTTCTACATGCCTCTAAAGGATTGAAGAGTTGCTTTTAATGTCACAGATCCAACTCTCTCTCTTATGAATATAGACCAAAGATTCTAATTGCATAATATACTATAGATTTTTTGCTTTCAATAGGGGTGATTGACACTTTGAATAGGGATGATAGGTCTTGAAAACAAGTGTCCCTCTACTTGCAATTAGTGTTTAAACATATACCACAAATGTAAAGAGCTCACAAAATCATGCAATTTAAAAAAAGGACTTCAAAAAATTATAACTTTTAAAAATTTATCCGCCAAAATAACTAATATTTTTAAAAAACATCATTTAAATAAATATATATTTTATTTAAAAAATAAATTTATTTTTTTCTCGATAAAACACGGTTATGGCATGCCCATCTAACCCGACTAACACCATCATTGATTAAGTCCAAATGTGTACCCTCTATAACGAAGGGCATCACAATCCATAGTAATAAAAAGCTTCAACCATTTAAACAAACATAGAGACAAATGAATACACAACCTAACATCGAGACAAATGAATACACAACCTTTTCTTCTTCTAACCATGGAACCAAAGCTCCCACATGGGAAAAAAACGTCACAGTTCTCTCCTTTGTAACAACATCAATATTTACTTTGATAATTATAAAACATATAAATAGTTTTAACAAAATTGTAGTTATAAAATATAAATAATTTTTTTTAATTAAAGTTGAATCTTCTTTCGAAAGAATTCATTATTTTTTGATATTACACCGTTCCTGTTAAAACCAAAATTCATTAACCTTTAACATTTTTGTTAAGTAGAAGATTTATTTAAATCTCAACTCTCCCGAAATAAAGTTGATGGTGACATTATTTAAAAGAAGAGAAGACCACTTCCCTCGATATTGCATTAACAAAATAAATATTGAAATGTAATTCGAGTGCAAAATGTAAGATCGTCTTAGGGTTTCTAGTTTATTTTAGCAGGCTTAATATCATAGTCGGTTCACTTTTGGTTCTTAAACAAACACATTATTGCGCTGTATTATTGTATTCAATATATATTTTTTACTCTGTTGCCTCTTAGGACAAACAAGATTTTAATATTTTTTTTATTAGTAACGGGTTTTATAAGGGACCTAAAATCTTATATACAAGTTGTAAAGAGGATCCTGAAGGTTCCACTCTCTACAGAACAAACCAAAATTGGGCCAAACGCATGATTCATAAGCTAAAAAACAGTTTAGATTATTACAGTACCGCCCATAGGCACAAACAAAAAGTGTGAGGTTCTATAGTCTGTGCCAATGTGCCACCTTGGCATATTAGTGTAATAAGGTCCCACAATTCGCCTCGCATTGTGAGCCATCATGATCCTTGACATTGTGGCACTATTCAACATTAGTAACTGCAAGTTCACTACAAGAATCAACGATGCGTTGGGGAAGGTTGCCCTGCCATGTCACCAGGGATTGGACAGTTAACCCAAAGTTTGCCATTGTATCTGCCGCCCGATTGCCTTCCCTATACACGTGTTGAATACACCTGTTGTTAATCGCCCTTAACTAGACAATGGACTCTTCGATGATTGGTTGCATGTTCCAAGGTGGATGTGAGACCTCTTTCAAATAATTTATAGTATTTAACGAGTCTCCCTCGATTATCAAGTACTGGATATTGAGCTCGATAGTCATTTGGATGCCTCGAAAAGCTGCTCGAGCTTCTACAAAATTCTTAGATTGGACTCCAAGTTTTTTCGCATAAGCTAGGATGAGATGACCTCTGTCATCCCTGATTACGCCTCCACAACTCGCGTCACCGGGGTTGCCTTTTGATGCACCATCAAAATTTAACTTGAACCACTGAGGGGGAGGGAGAATCCAAGAGACAAGGGATCTGTCCACAACAACTTGGGAATGACCAAAACCTCAAAAGACAGGTTAGCATAACGTGCCACTTGAATCTCAAATGGTGATGAAGGACAATCCTCAAAAGACATGATATTGGCATTTTCGAAGGCAAAAGTCACAGCTCTCAAACAAACCGACTCCAGATCTAGGGACAAAAATCAAAAAGCTCGATTATTCCTTTCCAACCAAATTTGCCACATAAAGTGAGGAAGAATGATGGACCACCAAAACTTCAGGTAGGTGGACTTAAAGGGGTTTGGCCACTGGGTAATAAGATCACTGATAGACTGAGGAGCAACCCAAGAGATGAAAACATTTGACAGGATCATGGATAGGACAAGGCCAAAAAATGGGCACTCTAGAAATAGATGATTAACTGACTCCCACGCATATTTACATAAGTAACATCTATTGGGTAGGATCATACCATGGGTTATCAAGTTATCGGTGGTGAGGAGTCTATTTTTTGCTACTAAAAAAAAAAAATGGGTAATTTTGGGAATAAGGTTTTTGATCCAAATACTATTGGAAGGAAACCAATCATCTTCAAGTTCATTCATAGCCATATATGCGGTCTTAACTGAGAAATTCCCAGACTGACTAAATTGCCAAAAGAGAGTATCAAGTGGCCTGGTACTTGGGATCAAGTGAGTTCGAAGATGCTCGGCTAAACAAAGACGAGCATAGCGAAACTTAGGGGAATCCAAGTCAGGAGGAATGTCAACCCAGTGGGTGACCACAGCTTCATTATTGATGAAATTCTCAACTTTGGGATCAAAAATCAGATCGGTGATCGGTTTAAGAATATTTACAGACAAATCCCAAATCAAGGGTTGAGCTGTAATCCATGAGTCTTCCCATAATCTTATTCGCGATCCATCTCCAAGATTCTAGCATCCATCTCTTTGAATGATAGATCAGTTTCGGCACACGGAGTTCCAGAATGCAGACCCAACAAGCATGAGGGAATTGTCCATGAGTGACCGATTGAGGTATTTGTTCTTAACAATGTCAACCCATTGGATCGGTAGTTAGACACTATCTTTTAGGCCTGTTTTGAAATCATAACCATATTCATTTCGTAAACCCTCCTTAACCCTCCTCAGACCAAGTCCTCCCCTGCACTTTGGAAGGCAGACCTTATCCCAAGCAACAAGGGGAAATATGCTTTTATTCTCTGCTCCCGACCATAGGAAATTCCGCTGAAGTTGTTCAAGCTTATTACATACAGCAATCGGAGCTCGAAACATGGACATAAAGTATATTGGCACACTTTGAAGACACGATAGGACTAGAGTGAACTTCCCTGCGCTGCGGAGCAAGGCTCCTTTACCGCCAGCAAGCTTCTTCATAATCCTTTGAATGACACCGTCCCACATAGTCACAGATGGTTGTCCTTGGAATAAAGGAAGGCCAAGGTAAGTTGTAGGCAGTTCAACAATGACACATCTCAGAATATGAGCTATTCTCACGTGTTTATCAATCGAAGTATTGATGAAATAAATGCTACTTTTCAAATAATTTACCCTTTGTCGAGCAACCCTCTCAATAGACTTCTAATATAGATTTGATAACTTTGGCTTTAAGGATACCGGTGACGTTAGCTAAAATTTTATCATCAACAAATTGTTGATGGGACATGAAGGTAGGCCGGCTGAAGCCTTGATCATTAATTGTCATTTATCTTTGAGTGCACGCATGAAATTTGACAGTTCACATTACCGATGATAGAAAATTAAACTGACATTAAAATTTGAGAATATCTGTCATTGTATATTTGATCGTCAATTCCAGGTATTTATTATACCTGGAAAGCTGGCTGAAAAGGAGGTCCTTGGTGACTCTTTTGTCACATACAGTTTTACTGTACCATTAAGTCTGGTACTCATAATATTTCATCTTTTATCTCCTTATTAAGACTGGTACTCAGAATCTTTCATCCTTGTCTCCTTATATTGGTATTTCTGTACCAATACTCAAAATATTTAATCTTTCACTTCATCATATTGGTATTTGAACTTTTAACTCTCTTCCATTCATCCCTATGTTACAACTTCATAATCATTAATTAAAAGAATAAACATTTAATAAGACAGTTCTAGCATTTCACATTCCAGTGTTACCAACAGGCAAGCATTTAGGATTCGGAGATAAAAACACCGGTGAGTCTTTGTTATTAAAGAGCAAAACCTTTGAAAACTTAATTGCACCGACCTACCTAAAATTTTTCGCGTTCCAAAAATATCGAGTCTTACACACGGACGAGAAGGTTCCACATGGTGGAGTTTTGACATTTGATTTTTAACGTTCTAAGGGCAAAATTTATGCATAACACTCACGAGTGAAACCCAATGATCTTGTTCACGATTAAATTTATTTAAACACAACTCTAAATAAAAATTCGGAATGAAATATATATTTTCTCTGCAATTCAATTTTCCAGTGGGGAACTAAAGGTTCCGATGGACATTTGCGGTGTTCTAGAGAATATATAGAGCTGAAATGTGTTGCAAAGATTCAAAACTTGCAGACCGTTAAAATAAATAAAAATGAACTCCGCTAATTATCCTGATTTGACGTCCCACTTTGAGGACAGCAGAGATTGACAACTGCTGGTTGATGGTATTATTAAGTAGGCCAGTACTACTTTTGGTTCTTGTTGGTTACTGTAATATGTTCTTCAGTCTAAGAGACTAAGCTTCAAATTATTGTATATGATTGATAGTGGATGATATTACAAATAGACAAGCTGTCTATTCTTTTTCTAAATAGTATTTGTGGTCCTTGTGGTCCTCGTTAAACACCATAATGATGTCTTATAATAAAAGTACTTGTGGTCCTTTAACCATGTGTCTTCATTAAACACCATAATGATATGTGTTATAGTAAAATGTACTTGTGGTCCTTGTTGAACAGCATAACCATGTGTCTTAAAGTTTTTATCCGTTTGAGACTGATAACCGATAGCAGATGGTATTAAGTAGGCCAGTAGTCTTTTCTGTACTTTTTCATATGATATTATGAAGTAGGCCAGTAGTCTTTTCTGTACTTTTTCATATGATATTATGAAGTCGGCCAGTAGTGTTTTCTATACTTTTGCAGATGAAATTATTAAGTAGGTTAGTAGTCTTTTCTATTTTTAAGTTTTAGTTTAAGAGTTTAAATTATTATATAAGATTGATATTATTTAAAGTAGATAGGCTGTCTATTCTTATAATAAAAGTACTTATGATCATGCTATGGATTCAAAAACCAATAATTTTATTCACCAAATCCAAATGTATATTTTGTCTGCAATTTCAAATTTCCAATAATTTTATTCACCAAATCCAAATGTATATTTTCTCTGCAATTTCAAATTTCCAGAGGATGGACATTTACGGTGTTCTACAAAATATAGAGAGCTGAAAAGTGTTGGAAAGATTCACACCTTGTTAAAATAAATAAAAAAGAACTCCGGTAATTATGCTAATTTGACATTCCCTTCAGAACAGTCGCAGATGGTATCATTGACTATTTATTTTATATTTTTGGTTTTTGTTGGATATTATAGTAGTATGTTTGTAATTTTTTATTTAAGAAATTATGGTATATATATAAATAAAAGAAGTTGGTTATATCCTTTAGTAACTGTTAATTGCAGGATAAATTATAGAGCTACTTCCAACAAGCCCATACTACCTTGTTGTTGATGACTTGGGGGTGACAACCTTAACATTATCATTGGTGCATTCAAATGATTCATATCAAACTACTACCTTTGCAACAGGCATGCCTCAAAGGTTTGAAGCTAAGTCTCTTCTTGATAAGGATTCATATCAAACTACTACCTTTACAACAGGCATGCCCCGGAGTTTGAAGTTAAGTCTCTTCTTGGTAAATGCCTCATTAAACACACAATTACCAATCCACCTAACCCTTGGAATTCCAATAACATAATATTATTAAATAAACAAGTAATCTATAATTTTGATCATCCTAAATTTATATCTTTAAATTCTCATCCAATTTTTTTTTTTTAAATTACTTTAACCTGAAAGATGGCATGTGGTCAGTTCTTTTGGGGGGCTAATGTTTTCGCTTACACAACTGTCGACCCCGGTGTAATAATGTGTCACATTGGTAAATTTAAAAAAAAAAAATGGTGCTCTGAAAATATAGTTATAATAAGTTATGTTAATTAGTTATATATGGTTGGAATTTGAACTTTGTGCAGGTTATGTCATTTATATGTTTCATTTATTAAACTAAGATTTTATTAATCTATAACTATAGAAAAAATTGTTTCTAATGTTTTTTATATATTTTTAATGTGCTTTAAAAACTAATTTTGCCAAGATTTTTGTATAGATATAATATAAAAAAAAAAGTAATTGTTTGTCTAGGCACTTACCAAGAAGAAATCTGGGTTCAAATCTTGAGGGTGCTAATCCTTTAAGTGTGGGCGAGATCAATGATGATGGTATGGATCCCAAACAACTGGTGGTCCCCCTCACGTCGAATCAATTACAACGAGGTAAAATAATCTTGTTGGAAGCAACCTCTATGATTTGAACCCTACACTTAACAGTTGCTAAAAAATAATGTGTAACCAACTCCTCTATATTTCTAAATATAAATATGATGTGTTTCTATCAATTTCATAGTAGAATAGTAGGTATTTACGTAAGGATCTACATCTAATCGTCTTACACTATCTTCATCATAATTATTTGTTTATTTTGTTGTAGTTGCAATCCCAAATATCTTAGTGTCTTACATTTAAGAAGTCTTTATGTTTAGGTTATATTTTTGGTTGTAATTTTTTATAGATGTCTTTTCATTATCACTAATTTATATTCAGTTTGTGGGTCTCTTTCAACCACCTACTAATTTTATGATTACTTCAATTACCTTAAAACTTTGTAGATTTTTTTTATGTAACTTGAAATTTAAGGGTTAAATGATCAAAATTAATCATTTTATGTGTTTCATAATTTTTTTTGTTATTTGTCAATATAAACATTCATTTAAAAATTTCTTTTGTAAATCTAACATTAAACTAACCATTGTAAATTTGTCATATATATATATATATATATATATATATATAACATTGTAAAAAGTGTATAGCTTTTTACTATCTATATATATAATTAGTGAAAAGCCTTGTTTTTAAATAGAAAATGAAGTATGCATTAGAACTAAATTAATGTTATCTCGCAGTGTTATTAAAATAAAATTGAAGTGGATAGTAAACTAGAATCAAAGCAAAGCTTTGAAAAGTATTTTCTAGTTTTAATTCTTATAATATGTTTCATTGATACACAAAAATAATGTTGAAACGTATTTTGAAGGATTATTAAAATAAAAATGTTAATTGAATATCATTAAAACATGCAATGCTATGTACAAATAAATTCTAGACATATCTTGAAGGACACTATTTTTAATTTTATTTTAAATTGGTTATATAGTATTGAAATATGCCTCGTTTGTATTACATCACGACCATTGTGAGAAGCTGAAAGATAACAGGTATAGGAAAGGGCCTCCTCATGATGCTTTTCCACTCTCTCATCTTCTCACATTGAAACTAGAGGAAGCTTATGAGCTTAAAGTCTTGTTTTGTTGGATTAGTTGAAGAACACCTACATTTCTTTTAAGATACTTCTTTATCTAAACTTAACCTAACCCTAATGCACACACAAATGTAAAAATCAAGGCCTAATACCGAATGCTCTTGATTTTGATGAGGAAGCAAATAATGATTATTCTTTTAAGAGACAATGGCACAAGAAGATGCACCAAACAAAGCTTAAGATGCAATTATATATGATTATGATTAAATGTTAAAGCTTAATGATTAAGTTTATCCCCTATAGGCCAAGTTTGAGGATAAAAGAACATGTTTATGCCATAGTGGAAAAATCATAGCCAATATTTAGAAGTATCATCGATACTATTGATTGTTGATGGTGCTATCGCTTAACCTGTAAAATAGATAGAAAAAGTGATAATGAGTGATAGAGGGGTTTTTCTAAGTTGGCAGAAGATATTTAAACTTCTTTAAGCAGTAATCAGGCCCATGTTCAAATAGACAAAAATGTTAAATTGACAGAGTGCATGAAATAAATATCAGACTATGAAGGTGCCATTGGGTAGTGATAACGTCATCGATGCTTTCACTTTTTCTAAACCAAAGAACAATAGCACCACTAACTTGCAATCTAGTAATTCTTTCACCTTTATGAGAAGAACATCAAGATTAAATGCAAGATATGTTAAGGTTATGATGAGTATGTTGAAGGGCCATGATCTAGGAGTACAAAATCCCTATTGAACACAAGAAAACAAATATTTACTTGCTTAAGATAAAAATTAAATGAAAAAAATGAAAGACTAGTTATATGCAAATGCAAATGTAAGATTAGTTTTAAGCACAATAAGATAAAGCTTAAAACTACCAGCACAAATAAGATCTAAAAATAAAATAAGGGGATAGAGCACAATTCAACACACAAGGTTGTTTTCCCCTTATTAGAAGCATGACAAAAGCTTGCTAGTTTGCTTGTTGATGGCACTTGAATCCTTGAGCTTGTAGGCTTGGATTCTTGATGCTTGAAGCTTGATGATTACTTGAGAACGTGTAGACTTGATTGGAGCCTTGATTGGATGTTTGGACACTTGCAAGAACAAGATATTAAGTGCTTGCAAGGATGACCTTCACAATATTGTGGTAATATTTTGGCATAATCATGCCATGTACAATGCTAAAATGCCTATTATTCTAGACAGATTTTGGAAAAAATTTATTACTCTAAAACTCGATAAAAATATATATATGAATTTTGATAGAGTTTTTCTATTACAAAAACTATTATGAAATGGTCACCCAAGTGCTAGTTCTATACCATGGATCCTGGAGGAAAGAATTACAGTGAATATGACAAAATTGGAGAAGGTAAGAATTTGAAAAGAGATCATAAAGCCATTAATGGAAGAATATGAAAATGGTAATTATTAGATTTGGAATTCATGTAGGAGCTATGGATCAAATTTTGGGAATCTCATTCATTAATGGCAAGTGTCTTGAAAGAGATAAGAGGTCAAATTTCTTGATTTTTGTGCATGACAGTCAAAAGCGCTAGGAGGCAATAGTGCCAATGATGCTTTCATGGTGGTGCTTTTGCCTCATGACCATTGCAGGTAACAAATGGGTGGGAAGGGTCAAAATTGAAAGATTTAGCAAAAGCATCACCAAGTCATGATAGCATTAACTATTTTATTGCTCATGCCCAATGCTATTGATTTTGGAATAATAAATACTCTAAATTTGGGCACAAGGTTGATTGAAAGGATGATTTATAAACTTGAAGATTATATTTATGTACAATATTGGGTGTCTATATTTGGCTCTTTATATGTATTTATTGCATAATAAATATGTCAAAAACTAACATGGATGCCCTAATTTTGAGACAAGAAGATATTTTTATTGAACATAGTCAATGATCCTAGATGATTGATGTTATAATTTTTTGCTTAGAGGTGATGATAAAATTATGTTTTAGACAACATTAAATGCTATCATGCCCCAATATGCACTCTTAAGTGTTAGAAGTAAAATCAAGTTGGATTGAGGAAACTTGACTTGATTATGATCCACATAGGCACAATGATGAAATATTGGGATAGAGGGATGATGAAAGTGATTGATAGGTAAAATAGGTTGTAGATTAAGTGAGGATGGTTTAATTTTAGGTTTTTAGTTGCACAGATTAAGATTAAATGTGATGTTAATGAGGATTAATGATGATTGATTTAATAGCTTTAATGTTTGATGATATATGATTAGGAATTAGATTATGATTGATTTGCATGGATGTAGGTTTGTTGATTAGATGTTGGTTACTTAATTAAAATATTTTAAAGCTAGAAATATTAAGATGATGAAATGATTTAGGTGATGATAGATGCATGATTCAAGGAATGCAAGGATGTGCCCAAGAGGATGTTGATACACTACAACTATATACAAATATATACACTACATATAACTATATACATAGAAAATTCTCAAGGAGACTTTAGTTAGTTTTGGCTTACACGAGGGACTTTTATTAGCTTTGACACTTACCTAGGAGGACTCTTGTTAGCTTTGCCTAGAGGAATTTTGTAAGGTTTTTAACTTGCCTAAGGGGACTTTTGTTAACTTTTAGACTTGCTCAGGGGGAATTTTGTTAGCTTTTACACTTGCCTAGGGGGGATTTTGTTAGCTTTTCCTAGAGGAATTTTAATTTAACCTTGCACATAGGACTTTTAATTTAAGATTTTCCTTTAAGTATATGCCTAAAGGACTTTTGCTTTGCCTTTGAACAAATGTTTTCAAGCTGCTATTTTTTTGCCTTTGTAGATGATAGCATCTTTCTTGTGCTATGTTATGTATGCTTGCAGGTTGCTCGTTGTGATTGTCCAAAACCATGGGTGATGTGAGCTTGTTGAAGGATCTTTTGATCTTACTTGGATAGTGCTCCTCTGCGATCGCTTATGAGATGTTCCTTGCTTGTGAAGGATGTGTTTTTATGACACTTAGACTCTATCTATTTTGCTATGTAGGAGAGGATATTATGGTGCAAAATAATGTAAATATGCTTATAATAGAATACCTTACTTTTGCACCTTCTATTGCAAGCTTCTCCTATTGATTTTATGGCAACTTTTCTATACCAATCCTTATAGGCAAGGGTTGATTTGACGTTGTCTTCTTTGCTAGACAATTCTCTCATTTTCTTGGTTAATTTGGTAATGAATCCAAGCTAATAAACACGTCGATAGTATACTTTTTAAAGAGTAATTTTTGTACTAATATTTTACCTATAAAGAACTCTTAGTGCACCTCGAATCTAAGATTTACCAAGTCTCGATTTGTAGCTTCTATCATTGATTTAATGGTTGCCTTCTTATTCTCCACTCCTTGGAGGAATTTTTATTTGCTTGGTGGCTTCTATAGGCCACAATATGTGAATGGTGAGCACAAACAGTAAATTTGCATTAACAATAATCATAAGGTTACATAGTTTAAATAAACGTTAAAATAACCATTTGAGAGAAAAGGGGGGAAAGGAGAGATTAGGGGAGAAGAAAATAAACTCAACTTCTCTTGCCGCCCAAATGCTGCCGTCCACTTGCCGTCCAGGTAAGGTAAAAGGTAAGTCAACTTTACCCAAGGTAAAACACATTTTTAACCTTTTACTAATGGTAAATTTCCAACATTCTCCCCCTTAAAGTTGAGAGGACTGACTATATAGTCTCTCAGCTTTATAAATTGAGCTTTAGCCATGCCTTTGGTGAAGATGTCTGCTAGATTATCCAAAGTGCTACGGTATTGAAGCTCAACTGTCTGTTGTTCCACCATATCTCTTATGAAGTGATACTTCATATCAAAATGTTTTGACCTTTTGTGGTGGATCGGATTATATGCCAACTGTATGGCATTGATATTATCACAATTTAGTTTGGTTGGACCAATTTTTTTTTTGCCAATCTCTTCAAGGATTTTCCTCAACCAGAGGATTTGAGTACTAGCATGAGTAATGGCTATATACTCAGCTTCTGTAGATGATAATGCTACAACAGATTGCTTCTTGGAACTCCAAGTTATTAGTCCTGAACCTAGACTAAAACAGTTCCCTGATGTAGATTTTTTGTCATCTATATTACTGCCCCAATCGCTGTCACTATAACCAATTAACTTCACAGAGTTAGACTTGTGGTAATGGATTCCAAAATCCAATGTACCTTTTACATATCGTAAAATTCGTTTGGTTGCTTGAAGATGCAGCTCGGATGGGCATGCCATAAACCGTGATACAAGAGAAACAACATACTGTATATCTAGCCTAGTGTTGGTGAGAAACATTAAACTCCCAACCATGCTTCTGAAATTGGTCAAGTCAACTTTTGGTGCTCCATCTTCTTTGCTTAGCTGGATTCCATGTCCGGTTGGTGTTGCAGCTGATTTGCACTGTTGCATAGCAAATTTCTTGATCATGTCATGAGCATATTTCTATTGACATATGAAGATCCCATTCTTTGATTGATGTACTTCCATTCCTAGGAAGTATCTCATTAATCCGAGATCCTTCATCTCAAATTGATTCATCATGGAGTTTTTGAACTCCATATTCATTTTATTATTACTACCCATAAATATTAGATCATCCACATATAAACAAACTATGAGGATATCTACTCCATTCTTCAGGTAGTATAGTGTTGGTTCACTCTTGCTTTTTGTGAAACCATATTTGCTGAAATAGCCATCAATTCGTGAGTACCATGCTCGTGGTGCTTGCTTGAGGCCATAAAGTGCTTTTTTCAATTTATAAACAAGGTTCTCTTTTCCTGGTTCTTGGAAACCTTGAGGTTGTTGAACATACACCTCTTCTGTCAGGTATCCATTTAAAAATGCACTTTTCACATCCATGTGTTGAATGTTCCATCCTTTATGGGCTGCCAAGGAAAGAACAGCTTCCGATTGTTTCTTGTCGAGCAATTGGAGCAAAGGTTTCCTCATAATCTATTCCATATTTCTGAGTAAAACCCTTAGCTACTAATCTTGCCTTGTGCCTTTCAATGCTTCCATCAGCATTGAATTTGGTCTTATAGACCCATTTACATCCAACACATTTTTTTCCCTTGGGAAGCTTCACAAGCTCCCAAGTATCATTCTTTTTAATTGAGGATATTTCCTCTTCCATGGCATCTTGCCATATACTTTCAGTGCATGCTTTTTCATAGCTAGATGGTTCTAGCTATGCAGCAGCCAACAAAGCATAATTGACTACATCACCCCTTGGTTCATGAGACTCATCATCTCCTAACATTTGAAGATTTTCAAGTCTTGACAAAATGTCATCCATCTCACTAGCTTGACTCCTAGTGTATCTTTGTTGGAAATTCCTATCCAACATTTGAGAAGATGGATGACTCTATAGTATGCGCTTTCCTTTATTTGTCTCTTTCCTTTGAGAAACTGGATCTATCTCCATCGGACTTGGAGCGCTTACAGATCTATGAAATCATTTTGGAGAATTTGGGGGTGCCAACAAGGAAGTCCCTCTTGGACTTGGTGTACCACTTGATGTACTTGATGAAGATTCCTGATGTGGAATTTGTGGAGGAGAACTTTTTCCACTGCTTTTCTTGGGTTGTACAAATGTGGGAGGTACTAATGTGGAACTGTCCGAATTAGAGTCAAAATCAACAAATTTTTTATGACCCCATTCTCCCCCTTCATCAAAAATTACATCCCTGGAGATAATGATTTTATGTGTCTTGGGATTGTACAATCTATACCCTTTGGTTGAATCACAATACCCTACAAAAACACATGCTTGACTCTTTGGATCAAGCTTCTTTCTCTTCTCCTCAGGAATGTGTGCATAAGCTAAAGAACCAAATACTCAAAAATGTTTGACATTTGGTTTCTTACCGTACCATCCTTCATAAGGAGTGATACCATCTAAACTAGAAGTCGGACTTCTATTTAGAATATATGCACTAGTTTTCACTGCATCTCCCCAATAGCTGTATGTGAGATGCTTTGTCTGAAGCATTGTTCGTGCCATTTCAACAAGGGTGCGGTTCTTTCTCTCGGCCACACCGTTCTATTGTGGGGTATAGGCAATGGTGAACTGCCTTTTTATCCCATTTTGCTTACAATAATGTAAAAATTCATTTGAGGAGTACTCTCCTCCTTTATCAGTGCGAAGACATTTGACATAGTAGTCACTTTGCTTTTCTACATTATTTTTGAAGTCTATGAAGCAATCAAATGCTTCATCTTTGTGTTTCAGAAAATAGATCCAACACATTCTAGAATAATCATCTATGAATGTTAGAAAATAAGAATTATTTCCAAGGCTTTTTGTTTGCATTGGACCACAAATGTCCGAATGTACTAGCTGAAGAGGATAGCTTGCTCTCCACGCTCGGCCTCTTGGAAACTTCGTTCTGGAGTGCTTTCCCAAAGCACATGCTTCGCATACCTTCTTATGTTCTAGAATTTTTGGTAGTCCTGTCACCATAGCTTGTGATGTTAACATTTTCAAGCTAGCGGAATTGAGGTGACCATATCTCAAGTGCCACAATTCACTTGGATTTGTAATAGCAACGTTTGCAAGTTGAACTCCCCCTGGCTCACCAAATTTTAGAGGGAATAACCTATTCTTTGTCATAGGTACTTCTGTGATGACTCGGTTACAATTGTTTTTATCAAAGATTGTACATTTTCTTTCATCAAAAACTAATTTGTAATGCTTCTCCATCATTTGGCCAACACTCAACAAATTGTGTTGTAGTCGTGGAGTATAGTATATGTCATTCACATTTTTAAGGCCTTCTTTTGTTGGAACTTCCATAGCTCCTATGCCTTCAACTTGCAAAGATTTATTATCCCCTAACTTAACATGGGATTTGAAATTTGAATCTAATGTAGCAAAGAGATTTTCTTTGCCACTCATGTGGTTGGAGCAACCAGTATCTAAAATCCATGTATCTTTAAGATTTTGATCTGGCTGTCCATAAGAGAGAAAAAGATTTGATGGACCTTCTTCTTCTCCATAGAATGAGCCATATTGACTGCTTTGATCTTTTGAAGTCTTTGACCAGCGATCCACGAGCGAAGTGGCCTTGTTTCCCACAATTGAAACAAGCTATTTTAGTCTTGTTACTTCCTCGTCCTTGATTTCCATGGCTTGCATTGCCGCTTTGGTTCTGATTGGCTCCTCTGTTTTGATTTCCACCTCTATTTTGATTTCCTCCTCTGTAGGAGTTGCTTTGGCCTTTGCCTATTTTTTGTTGTCCTTTGCCTCGGCCTCTTCCTTGTCCTCGTCTTGTAGTTTCATTTGAAGTGAAGGCTTTGTCATCATCTCCATAGCTTGTTGAAGGTGCTCCTTGAAGTCTCTCTTCATGTGATGTTAATGATCCAATCAAACTATCAAATGTAAGAGTAGAAAGGTCTTTGGATTCTTCAATTATGATGGCAATGTGATTCCACTTAGGAAGAAGTGTTCTCAACACTTTCTTCACAATTGTTTCATTTTTTGTGTCATCACCTAAAGTTTGCATCATATCAACTTCTGCTTTGACTCGTACACAGTAGTCTCCGACTCTTTCATTTTCCTTCATTCTGAGATTTTCAAAATCTCTTTTTAAGGTCTGAATCCTGACTTGCTTCACTTTATCACTTCCTTGGAATCCTTCTTTCAAGGCATTCCATGCATCTGTAGCAGTTAAGTAAGATGCAATTCTTGGAAAGATACTTGGATCTAATGCTGATTGAAGATGGTATAAGGCAAAAGAATTATTTTTCTGTGCATCTTTGAAGATCTTTTTGTCATTTGCACTTAAAGTAGTCCAATCTGTTGGAGCAGTGTAACCGTCTTCAATAATATCCCATAGTCATTTTTCGATGAGTAATGTCCTCATTTTGATGGACCGGTACTCATAATTATCCCCACTGAATTCAGGAATTGGTAGATTATTATGTGATCCCATTATTATCTACTAAAACAAGAGACCTCTCTTATATAGTCTTATTTCAAAAAAGACTTTACAAACTATCAAGCCTTGCTTGATTTACAATCATAAACAACTCATTCTTGTTGTTCAGCAATTACAAAATTGTCGACGACTTGTTCATCATCGTCACCGATCAATATTATTTCGAGGAGAAGGAGTTTGTAGGATTTCAACTGAATTACTATAATGAGAATATTCAGATCCTTGTGAAGCAATTGCCACTGTGTCGGATTGTTCAAATATGCTGCCAAAGGAGTTATCTTCTGAATCTGCTTCGTATCCTAGATCAGGATTTCTCTGGTGTGCAATAACCGTGTTTTGCAATTGTGAAAAAAATGTATTTATTCCTAGTGTTTTCACGTGCCTATCAAAGTTTTCAGCGTTTGTTCTCAATAACAACCTGCAGAGGGCTTGGTAACATCCTTCCGATCTTATCATTTAAGAAAATTTCCCAGAAATTTTCTTTTACAAAGATTTCCTCTTAGGAAATTAAAAAAAAAAAAAAAACTTTACAACTTTAAATAAAACTTTGCAAAAAAAAAAAATTTAAAAATTGTACAGTTATTTCCTCTCAGGAAATTACAATAAATAATTTTTTTTTAAAAGATTTAAAATTTCCTTATAGTTTTTTTTTTTGAATTTTTTTTTTAAAACTATTGACCCCGCCGAGGATCGATCGTGCGACCTCGCGGGCGTCAAGGCAAAGGGTAGCCGCTGTGCTACCGGGCAGATCTGGGAGCTAAAGCGAGCTCCCTGCCCTTGTTGCTATCGCTAGATCACGCGAAGCAAAAAAATGACCCCGTCGAGGTTCGATCGTTCGACCTCGCGGGAGTCAAGGCAAAGGGTAGCCGCTGTGCTACCGGGCAGATCCGGGAGCTAAAGCGAGCTCCCTGCCTTATAGCTGTCGCGTCGAACGTGAAGCTATTATTGGCTTCGTGCTTCGACATGAAGCTAGTTTATTTTTTTGGGACTTTAGTCCCACATCGTCGTTGCGGCGATGTTTTAGCTCTTTAAAAAGAGCGAAGCACACTTAGTGCTTTGATTGCCTGCGGGTAGTCTATGACAGTGTAGACCACCTTTTGCCTCGGGTCACGCATGGGTCACACCACGCCACGTCGCCACACCACATCAATGAGCCTCGGGCCACGCATAGATCACACCATGCCACATCGCCACGCCATGTCAACAAGCCTCGGGCTACGTGCAGGTCGCCACGTCATGTCAACGAGCCTCTCCAACGCCTTGGGAATCATGTCGATATGCTCCTGTGGGCCGCCTCGTCCAGCTCCACCAGCGCCTCGAGAATCATGCCGATCTACTCCTACGGGCCACCTCGGGATCTATGCTACCTCGGCTCCTACGGGCTGCCTCGGGATCCATGTCACCGCCTCGAACTACGGGCCCCATCGCCTCGGGATTCGGGCCAATCTCGGCTCTCGGCTCTGATACCAAATGTGAATGGTGAGCACAAACAGTAAATTTGCATTAACAATAATCATAAGGTTACATAGTTTAAATAAACGTTAAAATAACCATTTGAGAGAAAAGGGGGGAAAGGAGAGATTAGGGGAGAAGAAAATAAACTCAACTTCTCTTGCCGCCCAAATGCTGTCGTCCACTGGCATCCAGGTAAGGTAAAAGGTAAGTCAACTTTACCCAAGGTAAAACACATTTTTAACCTTTTACTAATGGTAATTTTCCAACACAATATCTTGTAGGTATTGAGTTATGAATAGTGTCTTTAGATACTTTGATTATTTATATATTTTTGTGCCCTTGATCTTACCAATCAATACATAAAATAACCCTTTGAGAGCAACTAGTTTAATGAAGAACTAGTATAGTGCAATGAACTAATAATATGACCAACTTAATGCACTTTAATAATATCATCTTATTGCTCCTATTAATAATATCTCAAAGTAGTTTCATCTACTTGTTGTGGTGCAGTGGTAAATGCCCTGGGTGCTGGTAGAGGCCGACCCAAGTTCCATTCCCCTTGTCTCCATCCTGCAGATATATGGTATAGTTAGGAATGTCCTATGTGCTGGTAGAGGCCGAAAAGGCTCCATTCCTCCTATGCCCAACCTGTTGAAAGTGGCACCTCAAAAAGGGTGTTTTCCACTATAAATTAGTTTTTTTGATGAAATTAGAAAAATGATTCAGATAAATCATCCACATATTTTTTTCCTTCAAGAAACAAAGATGTCAATGGAGGATATGGACTTAATTGCTAGTAAAATTTGGCCAGCTGGAAAAGTTGTTTCCCTCAGTTTCCAAGGGACTTCGAGTGGCATTGCTTGTCTTTGGGATCCAAAAGAGGTAGTTATTCACCATATGGTTGGCAGTTAGTGTTTGTTGGCTATAGCTATTCAAATTAGACATTCCAACCATATTATGATCTTCATTACTGTTTATTCTTTGACTTCTTTGGAGGAAAAAAGAAGACAGTGGAAGGATATTACTCATATTATCTCTCATTTTCCTAAAGCTTGGATCTTGATCGGAGGAGATTTCAATACCATCCTCTCTCTGGATGAGAAAAGGGGGGGAAAGAGAAATTTGGACAAAAGCACTGACCTCATGAGCGAATATATTGCAAACCTCCATCTTGTGGATATCCAACCAGATAATGGCCTTATGACTTGGTCTAACAGAAGGCAAGGCTTAGCTTGTATAATGGAGAGATTGGATAGGTTTTTGCTCTTTGAAAATTTCTTAATCCATGGTCACATTCCTAAAGTGAAGACTTTTAATAATGCTGGTTCGGATCATTGGCCAGTCATGGTGGAAATGTGGAAAACCAATGTGAGTTTCTCTCCTTTTTGTTTTCAATTAATGTGGCTTAGAGATATTTCCTTCAGACCTCATGTGCAACAATGGTGGAAGGAAGGTAAACCTAGGCATGGGACTAAGATGTTCTGTTTTGCCAAAAGACTGCAATACATTAAATCCAAAATCAAGACTTGGAACTGGAAAGAGTTTGGGGATGTTCATAAAAAAAAACATGAAGTTATTGCTCATCTTGAAAATTCGTTTAGATGGCCTCATAGAGAAGAGAAGTGCAGATGAAATTAAACTCACAAATCAGTTAGAGGAATGGGAAAAAAGAGAAGAAATCTTATGGAAGCAAAAATCTAGAATTCAATGGCTCAAATAAGGAGATCGAAACACAAATTTCTTCCATAAATCTCTTCTAGATCGAAGATCTCACAACTTTATTTCTTCCTTAAAATCTTATTATGGAGATGTTGTTTATACTTTGGATGACATGAACTCTATTGTTATTGATTACTTTTCCAATATTTTTGCTGCTACTCCCCTTGACTCAGCTTCACAACATAATGTTCTTCAAGCAATCCCTTCTCTTATCACTTCTGAGAAGAACTCTATTTTGACTGCTCCTGTTACTATCAATGAGCTTCAACAAGTAGTTTTAAAATACAAAAAGGGAAAACCCCAGGTCCTGATGGTTTTCCTATTGAGTTCTACCAAGAGTTCTGGGATATCCTTCATGTTGATTTATTAGAGGTGGTGGAAGAAGCCAGGAAAGCCAAAGAAATTTTGAAGGTTATAAATAAGACTTATATTACTCTTGTTCCAAAAGCTCAAGAGGTTGATCATATCTGAGCTTTTAGACCTATTGCTTTATGTAATGTTCTTCTCAAAATCATTACTAAAATCATGGCAGAAAGGTTGAAGCCTCTTTTGCATAAGATTATTTTCCCAGAGCAAGGGGGTTATGTGGAAGGACGTCAAATAGTAGATGAGATAGTTCTTACTTAGGAAGCCATCCATTCCATGGATATGCAAAATTATCCTTCCATGTTCATTCGGTTAGACTTATCCAAAGCTTATGACAGAGTGGATTGGCACATCCTTATCAAATTTTTGAGGCAATTTGGTTTCTCTAAGGATTGGATGGATTGGATTATGGGATGTATCTCCTCAGTTTCCTACTTAGTTCTTATCAATGGCAGGACTTCTCAGTATTTCCCAGCTTCCAGAGGTATTAGGCAAGGTGACCCGCTATCCCCTTATTTATTCATCATTCTTGTTGAATGCTTGGGTAGGACTATAACCAAAAAGAGGGAAAAAAAAACCCTTGAGGGAGTTACCATTGCTCATGGAGCTAGACCTATCTCTCATATTCAATTTGTGGATGACTCTACTCTTTTAGGTAAAGCTACAGTTAAGGAAGCTTCTAATATTAAGCAAATCATTAGCTATTTTTCTAAGGCTATTGGGCAGTTGATCAATGAAGACAAATCTAAAGTTATTTTCTTTCACTGCTCTGCTAGACAGGAATCCATGGTCTTGGATAAACTAAGATATAAGAAGACCTCTCTTCCAATCACTTATTTAGGTATTCCCATAAATATTCAAAGGCAGAAAAATAAAGATTGGAATTGGTTGTTGGACAATGTCAAGAAGAAAATTGGAAAGTGGACCAACAAGTGGCTTTCTTATGGGGTTAGAATCACCTTGGTAAAATCAGTCCTTCAAGCTATTCCTATTTATGTTTCTTCCATTTTGAATATCCCAAAGGCTGTTCTTCAAGAATTGGATCAAATCAATCATTGTTTCCTTTGGAGTGGTACTAAGGAGAAAAGAAATAGGGCCTTGGTGAAATGGGATACTTTATGTCTTCCTAAGAGTGAAAGGGGGTTAGGATTATGGTCTTCAATTAATAACAACAAAGCTTTAGCTGCTAAATTATATTGGAGGATGTTGCATAACCCCAATGCTCTTTGGGCCAATAATCTCCGTGCTAAATATGCTGAGAACAAAAGTCCTAAAGACCTTGTTCGCTATCAACTTCCTACCAAAGGTTCTCCCATTTTAGCAGCTTCTTAAGACTCGGTGAGGATTTGATAAAGAAAAATTATTTTGGATCATTCATAATGGTCAACATGCAAATTTTTGGACATATTCTTGGGATGGTCACAAGCCTTTGATAACTCAGTTTCCTGATTGGAGGCCTTGGATGGAGGAGCTTCACCGAGCTAATTGGATAAAGGTGGCTAATTGCTGTCGATACCATACTGGTAATTCAAAGGTTGGTAGATATTGGATCCCTATTGAGGACTGGACTATTCAAATCCTAGAAAGGCAAAGACAAGATATCCAAGGCATCCTTCATATGAGATCCCTCTCTTGGTCCCATGAAAAAGATTATTTTGGATGGAACAACACTACTAAGGGTGAGTATTCAGTTGCTCAAGGTTATTTGACCTTATGCCATAATAATCCCAACCATTCTTCTGAAATATTTTCTCGATTGTGGGCTCAAAATCTCTGGCCTAAGGTGAGGTTCTTTAATTGGCTTTTATTGCATCGTAGGGTGCTTATCGGTGAGCAACTTATGAAGCGTGGTTTTCATGGCCCTTTTAGATGTGAAATGTGTGAAGAGAATGTAGAAAATATCAACCATATTTTTATTGAGTGTACTTTAGCCTCCGAGCTATGGAGGAGAATGGCCACTTTACTTGGCTTACAAGTGGTCCAATTTTTTTTACTTTTGAACAACTTTGGAGGGATTGGCCTAATCAAGAGGGTGTTGATCATTTTATTAGGCGCTTAGTTTGGATGGGTTCTACCATTCTTCTTTGGAATATTTGGAATGAAAGGAACAACCAAATTTTTAAATCAAGATAGGAAGGATATTCACTATATTTGGCAAAAGACCATAGCCAACTTAGTTGAATCAGTCCATCATCTCCTTAATCACCCCCAAAACTCCCACCAAAGATGGGATCAAGTGATGCAAAGATTGAAGATTAAACCTTCTAAGGGCAACCAACTTAAAGGGAATGTGAGTATTAGTAATATGGATAGGAATAGAAATTGGCAACCTCCTCCTAAGGATTTTGGAAAAGTCAATACTGATGGAGCCTCTAGAGGGAACCCTAGAAAATCCAGTGTGGGAGGAATTGGTAGACTTTCAGATGGCCGCCTGGTTTTTACTTTTGCTGAGAATTTGGGTATTCTTTCCAATAACCTTGCTGAGGGGTATGGTATCCTCAGAGGCCTTCGAGGAGGCTACTAAGGTTGGATGGGAAAAGGTGTTAGTTGAGTCTGACTCTCAACTTATGATTAATCTCTTGAAGAATCCTTCTAATAATCATAAGGTGGATTGGAGAATAAAAAGAATTATTGAGAAGATTCAGTTAATCCAGATGGGATTTTTGAAAGTTGATTACAATCATGTGGTCAGAGATCAAAACAAGAGTGCTGATGCTTTAGCTAATTGGGCTTTGGACAAAGGTGATCTTACTTGTTATGGCCACCCTCCTATATGGTGGGCTTCTCAAATTAGGGAAGCTCTTCTTTCTATCATTTCTTTTGATGGCTCTAGTTCTGAAGGTACCTAGTTTCTTCTTGTTTTTTTTTTTTTTGCTTCTCTTTGGTTCATTCAGTTTTTTTTAGTTCCCTAGCTCATTCTATTCTTTATTTTGTTTCCTCTGTTGATTCTTGCCTTAATAGTCTTCTGGTCTAGATAGGTCATTGTTTTGTTCATTTTTTATTTCTTTTTTGTTTTTTTTGTTTAGTTTTTTAAGGTGGGTGGGTTTTTTTATTTTGTTTTGTTTTTGTGTTCTTTGTGTTGTTTTTTGTTGTTCTTGTGTTTTTGTTGTTTTGTTTTTATTTTTTATGTTTTTTGTTATTGTTCTTGTGTTTTTTTTCGTTCTTGTTCTTGGGTTTCTCTTTGTTTGTGTTATTTTGTGTTTTTATGTGTGAGTGTTTTCTATGTTTTTTGTTTTTGTTTATTGTCTATTGTTGGTTGTTTTTTATTTTTATTTTTTTAATTTTTTAGGTTTTGGTTGTGTTTATTTTTCATGTTTTTTTTTGGGTTATGTCTTTGTAGTGTTATGTTGTTTTTGTCTTGTTTGTGTTTTGTTATGTGGTTCTTGTGTTTTTCTATGTGGTTTGTGTTGTGGTTTATTTTATCTTATTGTGTGTGTTTGGTTGTGCTTTTGTTTTTGACACACTCAAGGAGCATGTTTTTTATTTTATTTTATTATTTTTGTTGTTATTTACTTATTTTTAAATTGGTTTTGTGTGTTTGTTTGCTCCTTGAGTATGTCAAAGGTGGTAGGCCAGGTCCGTGTCTTGGGCATTTTTGGTGGAATGGATACCCCTACCTCCTTGGGTCTTACCCGAAAGTGGCATCCCTTTTGGGATGTTTTCCACAAATAAAAATATATATATATCTCAAAGTAGTTTCAAATACACTAATGATCACTGCAAATTTCTTGATGTAGTCCTCTTCTCAATAAATAGATGGATGTATCTAACTCCTATTAATGTGTAGGTAATGAAAATTAACAGAAACTATCTTCTGCACATTCTTTGAGGACTTAAAATGCAACCTTATATTTTGCAAATTTTGAATTCTCATAATGTGCTTAATGAAGTTAAGTAGTAATTCGAATTACGTGTTCAAGTAATGAAACTTTTGTACCTGAGTTGCTTACCTTTAATGACCTTTGAAGATGGTGAATATTTTGGAAACTAGTTCACCACTTTCTACTATAGAATCCAGTAGTCTTCCTTTTAGGCTTGTTTTCAGATGGTGACAATCGTCCCAATCTCCTCCAATGATCACTACTTTAGCTTCTACAATAATAACTATCGTGGCTTTTCATATCAAGTAATCTTGATGTAAATCCAGCTACAAGAGGTCAGAACAAGAACCTCCAATCACATAAAACTATGATAAAAAGAAAACAAAGCAAAAAAATTCCAATCACATAAAAACCACAATAGATGGAAATAAACCAACAAATGCTTTATTCTCTCATTCCTGGATTTCACCCCCTTTTACAATGTGATACCAAGGGAATATATAGATCCCAAAAGAAACCCTAAATCTTAAAACCCTAAAGATAAGAAATTACAATATTTTATTTTTATTTATTATTTATTATTTATTATTTATTTATTTTTGGCTATTTCGTCTTTTAGTGCCAGCCAAAAAAAGCTCGGATAGCCCTCTAAATTAATACACATTATTGGTTTTCCCATATTAAGCCTCCTAGAAAATATCAACACCTACCCATGCCTAAATAAGAAGTTATCCCAAATATGCTCCCTTCCAGATTTTCAAAAAAACACTAAATCCCATTTTTGGGGCACTAGATGAAGGAATTAGGGCCCAATAACACACTAAAAAATATTCAAGGCTTCTAGATAATCCTTACCATGACATTTTCCACCTCGTTATCCAGCTCCCCATAAAATTTCAAACTGATCCAATGGTCGGATCAAAAGTTATGCCCTCTGGAAGATAGGCTCCTACATCATTCTCCTCTGGTTGAAAAGAACTCTGCTCCTATGAGTTCCTTTGATCAAACTCCTGCAACTTTCTGCTATCAATTTTTTTAGTTCCCACTCTAAAATCCAAGTATTATCTTCCTGTTGTAAACCTTCCCATTGTACCAAGTATTTGTTGTAGCTTCCTTGCTTGGTACTGATTGTCTTCTTATCAAGTACTTGCATAATTTTTTCTTTCTTCTTCTTAGGTATCTGTTGCTCCCAGTTTATGTCCTCTTCTTATTCAACTTCATCTTCATCCCCATGAAATTCATACAAATCTGTAACATTAAAAATTGGTGAAATATCAAAATCAGTAGGCAACTCCACTTTATAGGCATTATCATTCATCTTCTTCAAAATTCTACATGGTCCAATCTTCTTATACTTCAATTTGTTATATGTACCCTTGGGAAACCTCTCCTTCCTGAGGTGAACCATCACCATGTCTCCCACCACAAATACTTTCAGTCTCCTACTTGCATCTATTACTACCTTATACCTTTCATTACTATCTTGCAACTTCTTTCTAACACCTTCCTGCAATTCCTGTATGTGCTCTACAAATGCTTCTGCATCATCACTGATTTTACCCTGAATTGGTAGGTCAATTAGATCTAACACACCATTGGGATTCTTACTATAAATAATCTAAAAAGGAGATTTTCCTATTGACCTATTGACTGAACTATTATATGCAAACTCAGCTTGTGGTAAGGCTAAGTCCCACTATTTTGGTTTTTCTCCAACAATACATCTTAGAAGATTTTCCAAACTTTGGTTTACTACTTCTTTTCCCATCAGTCTGGGGGTGATATGCACTACTGAACTGTAGCTTTATCCCCATATTCCCCCATAGAGTCCTCCAAAAGTGACTTAGAAACCTTGTGTCCCGATCTGAGGTGATCATTTTTGGAACACCATGTAGTCTAACAACTTCTCTAAAAAATAAATCTGCAACTCTAGTAGCATCATTGGTTTTCTAGCAAGCAATGAAATGTGCCATCTTAGAAAACCTATCTACTACAACAAAAATTGAATCCTTACTCTGTTGTGTGTTAGGCAACCCCAACACAAAATCCATGCTCAAATCTATCCATGGTCCTATAGGAACTAGCAAAGGCATATAAAGCCCTGTATTTTGTGCATGGCCTTTAGCCATTTGGTACACTCTACATCTTAACACAAACCTAGTTATGTCCCTCTTTACCTTTGGCCAATAATACTTCTCCTCTACAAGAGCAATCATCTTACTCACTCCAAAGTGCCCAACCAAACCTTTGTTGTGCAGTTCTCTAATAATGTTCTCCCTCATTGAACCAATAAGAATGCACAACTACTTCCCTTTAAACAAATAACCATTTTGCATCAAATAATCACACACATCACTACCAACTTCTCCCATCACTAGATTCTTACACTACTTCACAATTTTACCAAAATCTAGATCATATTCATACATTTTCTTAATTACCTCAAATCTGACTACTTCATGCTCCATAGTAGTCAATAATACTACACGCCTACTCAAAGCATCAACAACTTGATTTTTCTTACCTAACTTATGCTTCAAAATAAATGTATACTCTTGCAAGAATGATACCCACTTTGCATACCTACTATTTAATTTCTTCTGGGTATTTACATACCTCAATGCTTCATGATCAGTAAATAACACAAACTCTTTAGACACTAAATAATGTCTCTAATGTCTCAATGCCTACACAATAGCATAGAATTCCACATCATAAGTAGAATACTTCTTCCTTACCTCATTCAAATTTTCACTAAATAATGCTACATGCCACCCTTCTTGACTCAATACGACTCCAATTCCCACATGGGAGGCATCACAATCAACCTCAAACAACTTGCTAAAATCTAGCAATATCAAAATAGGTGCTTCTATCACCTTCTTCTTCAATAATTCAAAACTCTCTATTGTTGCCTTTGTCCATACAAATTCTCTTCCCTTCGTACACTCTGTTATAGGTGCAACAATGCTACTAAAATTCCTAATGAACTTCTTGTAGAAAGTTGTCAAGCCATGGAAACTCCTCACCTCTGTCACATTCCTTGGAATGGGCCATTCCAAAATTACCTTCACCTTCTCTTTGTCCATCCTCACTCCATCCTCTGAGATTACAAATCCCAAGAACACTAGACTCTTCTAAAGGAATCTACACTTCTTCAGATTGACATACAACTTCTCCTTCCTTAACAACTCTAACACTAATTTCAAATGCAACAAGTGTTCTTCTTCATTCCTACTAAATATCAGAATATCATCAAAATACACAACTACAAACTTACCAATATATTCTCACAATACTCTGTTCATCATCCTCATAAATGTACTGGGTGCATTGGATAATCCGAATGACATCACCATCCATTCGTACAACCCATATTTTATCTTGAAAGTAGTCTTCCATTCATCTCCTTCCTAGATTCGAATCTGATAGTATCCACTATGTAGGTCAATTTTTCTAAAGCATCATGCTCTGGCTAGCACATCCATCATATCATCTAGTCTTGGAATTGGGAATCAATACTTGATTGTAATTTTATTGATTGCCCTACTATCCACACACATCCACCATGTATCATATTTCTTTGGCATCAATAGTGCAGGAGTCGCACATGGACTCATACTTTCTCTAACAACTCCCTTCTTTATCAATTCTATCACTTGTCTATTCAACTCCTCATTCTACATGGGACTCATCCTATAGGCTACCTGATTTGGAAGAGTCGATCCTAGAATTAGATCAATATGATGTTGAATATCCCTTTTTGGAGGTAATCCATCTGGTAACTCCTCTGGTATGACATCTGCATACTCTTTCAACAACTTTTCTATTGCAGGTGGTATAGCAACATCCTCAGTATCCACCTTCTTTGCTATCAACACATAACAAACCCCAACTTCTTTCATCCCTATGACAAATTCCTTAGCTACCAATAGGCTTTCACTCTGCCCTTCTTCCTTATGTGGTAATAAGACCACTTTTACTCCATCCTTCCAGAATGTGTAAGTATTCCTTCCCCCATCATGGGTAGCCTTCCTATCATATTGCCAAGGCCTCCCCAATAATAAGTGACATGCATCCATTGGAATTACATCACACCACACTTCATCCTTGTAGGTATTCCCAATTGAAAACTTAACCAAACACCTCTTATCTATAGTTACCTCATTCCCTTTCTTGAACCATGATATGCGATAGGGATACGAGGTTCTTCTCACACTTTAAGTTAAGCTTCTCAACCATTTTATTTGAAACCATATTTTCACAACTACCACTATCAATAATCATCTTACATACCTTTCCTCCAGATGTGCATCTTGTTCGAAATATACTCATATATAACCATGAATCACCACCATCATTATCTTGTGCTTTCTCCTTCCTTGGGATGATCATTGTCCTTCTTATCATGAGGTTTTCCCCCATGTCTACTATAACTTCTACCTCATATTTCTCTTCGACCTCAACTATATTGACTCTAGCTTGTTCTCCTTATCTTCTTTCTTGTGCAGGATAGTGCGGACACTCAAAATCTCTGTGCCCTTCCTCACTACATCTATAATAGGTATATTACCTTCGTGGGCCATCCCAATTTCATCCTCCACCATAGCCTCTTCCTCTCTGAGATCCTCCACCTCTCTGGTGGTTATCTTGACCCTACCCAGACTCTTCTTGTTTCTTTGTACTAGAAGATTCTCCCTTTGAGGGATACCCTCTGATTGAAGGTGATGATGGTCCTTTCTTCACTCCTTTTCTAAAATTACTCCTCTTATGTTTCTCTTCTACTTTTAATGCTAACTGATATGCATCCTCTACACTATGGATCTAAAGCATACTCAATTCATCTTGTATGGCATAACTTAATCCATTCACATACCTTGCAACCTTCTATTCTTCTAACTCTTCAAGACCCACCCAAATTGATAACTTGTAGAATTCATTGGTGTAGTCCTCGATGCTTTGATCCTTTTGTCTGAGGTTTTGAAGTCTATGAAACAATGTTTGGGCATAATATTTGGGCAAGAATTTCTCCTTCAATTTTTTTTCCATTTTACACTAGACCCTAATATTTTCCTTTCCTTTTCTTTGCCTCTCCTTCTGTAGATGATCCCACCAAATCAATGCATGCCCTTTCAACTTCGTGCATGCAAGCTTCACTTTATTTTCCTCTAAAAGGCTTTTCCACTCAAATAACTTCTCCATGCTATTCAACTAGTCTATCAACTCCTCTGGTTTCAACCCTCCTACATACTTAGGGATATCAATCTTGATCCCATATTTATTTCCTTCCAAGGCCCTAATTAGCCTATTCTCAAATTGATGCTCCTATGGCTTCTCCTCTGGTTCTTCCTCATCATGAACCTCTATCTTGTTGTCTCCTTCCATAGTCTCATTATCAGAATCTAGATCTACAAATTCTATGGGATATCTTTCCCTCATACGGGCCATCATTCCAGTCAATTGAGCAACTTGTACCTGTAGCTCCTGCATATTCCTATTGAGCTGGGTATAACCTCCTCTTCCTCTCCTCATGCTAATCTGATCTATGTTATTCCAAATAAAAAAAATAAGAATAGCAGAATAATTGTAATCAATAAGATTACCTTCTCTCCCCCAGCAAGATCCAACTTGCTCTAATACCAAATGATGTAAATCCAACTGCAAGAGGTCAGAACAAGAACCTCCAATCACATAAAACTAGTAAAAAGAAAACAAAGCAAAAAAATTCCCAATCACATAAAAACTACAATAGATGGAAATAAACCAATAAATGCTTTATTTTCTCATTCTTGGATTTCACCCCTTTTACAATGTGATACCAAGGGAATATATATATCCCAAAAGAAACCCTAAAATAAACCCTAAATCTTAAAGCCCTAAAGATAAGAAATTACAATATTTATATATATTTATTTTATTTTATTTATTTATTTTTGGCTATTTCATCTTTTAGTGCCAACCAAAAAATCTTGGATAGCCCTCTAAATTAATACACATTATTGGTTTTCCCATATTAAGCCTCCTAGAAAATATCAACACCTACCCATGCCTAAATAAGAAGTTATCCCAAATATGCTCCCTTCCATATTTTCAAAAAAATACTAAATCCCATTTTTGGGGCACTAGATGAAGGAATTAGGGCCCGATAACACACTAAAAAATCTTCAAGGCTTCTAGAGAATCCTTACCATGACATTTTCCACCTCTTTATCTAGCTCCCCATAAAATTTCAAGCCGATCCAATGGTCGGATCAAAAGTTATGCCCTCTGGAAGATAGGCTCCTACATCATTCTCCTCTGGTTGAAAAGAACTCTGCTCCTACGAGTTCCTTTGATCAAACTCCTACAACTTTTTGCTATCAATTTTTTTTAGTTCCCACTCTAAAATCCAAGTATTATCTTCCTATTGTAAACCTTCCCATTGTACCAAGTATTTATTGTAGCTTCCTTGCCTGGTATTGATTATCTTCTTATCAAGTACTTGCATAATTTTTTCTTTCTTCTTCTTAGGTATCTGTTGCTCCCAGTTTATGTCCTCTTCTGATTCAACTTCATCTTCATCCCCATGAAATTCATACAAATCTGTAACATTAAAAACTGGTGAAATATCAAAATCAGTAGGCAACTCCACTTTATAGGTATTATCATTCATCTTCTTCAAAATTCTACATGGTCCAATATTCTTATACTTCAATTTGTTATATGTACCCTTGGGAAACCTCTCCTTCCTGAGGTGAACCATCACCATGTCTCCCACCATAAAGACTTTCAGTATCCTACTTGCATCTACTGCTACCTTATACCTTTCATTACTATCTTGCAACTTCTTTCTAACACCTTCTTCAATTCTTGTATGTGCTCTACAAATGCTTCTACATCATCACTGATTTTACCCTGAATTGGTAGGTCAATTAGATCTAACACACCATTGGGATTCTTATCATAAATAATCTAAAAAGGAGATTTTCCTGTTGACCTATTGACTAAACTATTATATGCAAACTCAGCTTGTGGTAAGGCTAAGTCCCACTATTTTGGTTTTTCTCCAACAATACATCTTAGAAGATTTTCCAAACTTTGATTTACTACTTCTATCTTCCCATCAGTATAGGGGTGATATGCACTACTGAACTATAGCTTTATCCCCATATTCCCCCATAGAGTCCTCCAAAAGTGACTCAAAAACCTTGTGTCCCGATCTGAGGTGATCATTTTTGGAACACCATGTAGTCTAACAACTTCTCTGAAAAATAAATCTGCAACTCTAGTAGCATCATTGGTTTTTTTGCAAGCAATGAAATGTGTCATCTTAGAAAATCTATCTACTACAATAAAAATTGAATCCTTACTCTATTGTGTGCTAGGCAACCCCAACATAAAATCCATGCTCAAATTTATCCATTTATTAACCAAAAAAAAAAAAAGGCCTTGTATTCTTTGCATGTCCTTTATCCTTTTTCCTTTTCATCTTAACATAAACTACTTTATTATTTCTTTCTTTTTAACTTTCAACCATTATTTTCTCCTCTACAAGAGCAATCATCTTACTCACTCCAAAGTACCCAACCAAACCTCCATTGTGTAGTTCTCTAATAATATTCTCCCTCATTAAACCAAGAGGAATGCACAACTACTTCCCTTTAAAAAAATAACCATTTTGCATCAAGTAATCACAAACATCACTACCAACTTCTCCCATCACTAGATTCTTACATAACTTCATAATATTACCAAAATCTGGATCATATTCATACATTTTCTTAATTACCTCAAATCCAACTACTTCATGCTCCATAGTAGTCAATAATACTACACACCTACTCAAAGCATCAACAACTTGATCTTGCTTACTTGACTTATGCTTCAAAATAAATGTATACTCTTGCAAGAATGATACCCACTTTGCATGCCTACTATTTAATTTCTTCTGGGTATTTACATACCTCAATGCTTCATGATCAGTAAATAACACAAACTCTTTAGACACTAAATAATGTCTCTAGTGTCTCAATGCCTGCACAATAGCATAGAATTCCACATCATAAGTAGAATACTTCTTCCTTACATCATTCAAATTTTCACTAAAGAATGCTATAGGCTACCCTTCTTGACTCAATACGACTCCAATTCCCACGTGGGAGGCATCACAATCAACCTCAAATAGCTTGCTAAAATCTGGCAATATCAAAATAGGTGCTTCTATCACCTTCTTCTTCAATAATTCGAAACTCTCTGTTGTTGCCTTTGTCCATACAAATTCTCTTCCCTTCGTACACTCTATTATAGGTGCAACAATGCTACTAAAATTCCTAATGAACTTCCTGTAGAAAGTTACCAAGCCATGGAAACTCCTCACCTCTGTCACATTCCTTGGAATGGGCCATTCCAAAATTACCTTCACCTTCTCTTTGTCCATCCTCACTCCATCCTATGAGATTACAAATCCCAAGAACACTAGACTCTTCTAAAGGAATCTACACTTCTTCATATTGACATACAACTTCTCCTTCCTTAACAACTCTAACACTAATTTCAAATGCAACAAGTGTTCTTCTTCATTCCTACTAAATATCAGAATGTCATCAAAATACACAACTACAAACTTACCAATATATTCCCACAATACTCTGTTCATCATCCTCATAAATGTATTGGGTGCATTGGATAATCCGAATGACATCACCATCCATTCATACAACCCATATTTTATCTTGAAAGTAGTCTTCCATTCATCTCCTTCCTAGATTCGAATCTGATAGTATCCACTATGTAGGTCAATTTTGCTAAAGCATCGTGCTCCGTCTAGCACATCCATCATATCATCTAGTCTTGGAATTGGGAATCGATACTTGATTGTAATTTTATTTATTGCCCTACTATCCACACACATCCACCATGTATCATCTTTCTTTGGTATCAATAGTGTAGGAGTCACACATGGACTCATACTTTCTCTAAAAACTCCCTTCTTTATCAATTCTATCACTTGTCTATTCAACTCCTCATTCTGCATGGGACTCATCCTATAGGTTACCTGATTTGGAAGAGTTGATCTTGGAATTAGATCAATATGATGTTGAATATCCCTTTTTGGAGGTAATCCATCTGGTAACTCCTCTGGTATGACATATGCATACTCTTTCAACAACCTTGCTATTGTAGGTGGTATAGCAACATCCTCAGTATCCACCTTCTTTGTTGTCAACACATAACAAACCCTAACTTCTTTCATCCCTGTGATAAATTCCTTAGTTGCTAATAGGATTTCACTCTGCCCTTCTTCCTTATGTGGTAATAAGACCACTTTTACTCCATCCTTACAAAATGTGTAAGTATTCCTTCCCCCATCATGGGTAGCCTTCCTATCATATTGCCAAGGCCTCCCCAATAGTAAGTGACATGCATCCATTGGAATTACATCACACCATACTTCATCCTTGTAGGTATTCCCAATTGAAAACTTAACCAAACACCTCTTATCTACAGTTACCTCATTCCCTTTCTTGAACCATGATATGTGATAGGGATACAGGTTCTTCTCACACTTTAAGTTAAGCTTCTCAACCATTTCATTTGAAACCATATTTTCACAACTACCACTATCAATAATCATCTTACATACCTTTCCTCCAGATGTGCATCTTGTTCGAAAGATACTCGTATGCAACCATGAATCACCACCATAATTATCTTGTACTTTCTCCTTCCTTGGGATGATCATTATCCTTCTTATCATGAGGTTTTCCTCCATGTCTACCGTAACTTCTACCTCATATTGCTCTTCGACCTCAACTAGATTGACTCTAGCTTGTTCTCCTTGTCTTCTTTCTTGTGCAGGATAGTGTGGACACTCAAAATCTCTGTGCCCTTCCTCACTACATCTATAACATGTATATTACCTTCGTGGGCCATCCCAATTTCATCCTCCACCATAGCCTCTTCCTCTCTGAGATCCTCCACCTCTCTGGTGGTTATCTTGACCCTATCCAGACTCTTCTTGTTTCTTTGTACTGGAAGATTCTCCCTTTGAGGGATACCCTATGACTGAAGGTGATGATGGTCCTTTCTTCACTCCTTTTCTAAAATTACTCCTCTTATATTTCTCTTCTACTTTTAATGCTAACTGATATGCATCCTCTACACTATGGATCCGAAGTATACTTAATTCATCTTGTATGGCATAGCTTAATCCATTCACATACCTTGCAACCTTATGTTATTCTAACTCTTCAAGACCCACCTAAATTGATAACTTGTAGAATTTATTGGTGTAGTCCTCGATGCTTTGATCCTTTTGTCTAAGGTTCTAAAGTCTACGAAACAATGTTTGGGCATAATATTTGGGTAAGAATTTCTCCTTCAATTTTTTTTTTTTTTTTACACTAGACCCTAATCTTTTCCTTTCCTTTTCTTTGCCTCTCCTTCTGTAGATGATCCCACCAAATCAACGCATGCCCTTTCAAATTCGTGCATGCAAGCTTCACTTTATTTTCCTTTGAAAGGATTTTCCACTCAAAGAACTTCTCCATGCTATTCAACCAGTCTATCAACTCCTCTGGTTTCAACCCTCCTACATAATCAAGGACATCAATCTTGATCCCATATTTATTAGGTCCCGATAACACAATGAAAAATATTCAAGAATTATAAATAATTCTTGCCACAACATTATCCACCTCATTATCCAAATCCTCATAAAATTTCAAACTAATCCAACGGTTAGATCAAAAGTTATGTCGTCTGGAATATAGGCTCCTACGTCATTCTCCTATGGTTGAAAAGAACTCAACTCTTGTGAGTTTCTTTGATAAAAATCCTACAACATTTTGCTATCAATTTTTTAGTTCCCACTCTAAAATCCAAGTATTATATTCTTATTGCAAACCTTACCATTGTACCAAGTATTTAATGTAGCTTCCCTGCCTAGTATTGATTGTCTTATTATCAAGTACTTGCATAATTTTTTCTTTCTTCTTCTTAGGAATCTACTGCTCCTAGTTTATTTCCTCTTTTGATTTAACTTCATATTCATCCCCATGAAACTCTAACAAATCTATAACATTAAAAATTGGTTAAATATCAAAATCAATAGGCAACTCCACTTTATAGGCATTATCATTCATCTTCTTAAAAATTCTACATGGTCCAATATTCTTATACTTCAATTTGTTATATGTACCCTTGGGAAATATCTCCTTCCTAAGGTGAACCATCACCATGTCTCCCACCACAAAGACTTTCAATCTCTTGTTTGCATTTACTGCTACCTTATACCTTTTATTACTATCTTGCAACTTATTTCTAACACCTTCCTACAATTCATGTATGTGCTCTGCAAATGCTTCTGCATCACCATTGATTTTACCCTGAATTGGTAGATCAATTATATCTAACACACCATTGGGATTCTTATCATAAATAATTTGAAAAGGAGATTTTTCTATTGACCTTTTGACTAAACTATTATATGCAAACTCAGCTTGTGGTAAGGCTAAGTCCCACTATTTTGGTTTTTTACCAACAATACATCTTAGAAGATTTCTTAAACTTTAGTCTACTAATTTTGTCTACCCATTAGTTTGGGGGTGATATGCACCACTGAACTGTAGCTTTATTCCCATATTCCCCATAAATTCCTCTAAGAGTGACTCAAAAACCTTGTGTCCCAATATGAGGTAATATGTTTTGGAACATCATGTAGTCTAACAACTTAAATTTGCAACTCTAGATGCATCATTGGTTTTCTAGCAAGAAATAAAATATGCCATCTTAGAAAACCTATCTACTACAAAAAAAAATTGTATCCTTACTTTGTTGTGTGTTAGGCAACCCCAACACAAAATCCATGCTCAAATCCATCCATGGTCCTGTAGAAACTAGCAAAGAGGAGCTTAGAATTACCAAATGGATGTTATGTATGTCGAGGAGCTTATTATGCTAGTAAATGTCGCCATAGAGTTGATTTACGTCAAAAAGCTCTAGATGAAGTAGATCATAGGATCTTTGCAGCCTTAGGTAATTCTAAACTTAATGGACAAATTACCCCTTTCTTGTTTAATGGGAAACATTTTGGTAAATAAGTGCAAATTTTGTTAGATAGTGGTTCAACTGACAACTTTATATCCACTAAGTTAGTGACAGACATCAACGTTAGACCTGGATTTTTGGCCAAAGGTTGGAAGGCAGAGTACGGGTCAGGGTAAACCTACCAAGTCAACCACTTTTTTTTTTATCCCCACATTACTTTACCACAAGGAAAAACTAATTGGCATCTGTATGTGGTACCTTTGCATACATTTGATATCATTCTAGGGGTTCATTGGTTGAAAGCACATAAAGATATTCTAAATTTTGAAGAAATATGGGTAGAATATATGGATGAGTCTAATAAGAAAGTCAGGATTTGTTGTGGTTGAAGTGAAGTTAAATTATATTTAGGTATGGCATATTTCGAATCCCTTTATGGAAGGAGGTGTTCAACTCCCTTAACTTGGGATAATTTGGAAGATCGGGTAGTGATCGGTTCAAAAATGATAAAAGAAATGGAATAACAATTAAAAATCATTTAACAAAGGCTAAAAGAGGTCATAGATCACCAAAAGAGCTACACGGACCTTAAAAGGACAATGAGGGAATATTATGTGGGATACAACGTATTCATAAGGGTGAAACCAACTACAAGTTTAATAAAATATTCTAAACTGAACTCCATATATGTAAGTCCATTTAAAATTATGGCTAGGATAAGCCCTGTTGCTTACAGACTTGCTCTACCACCAAGCCTATCCAAAATTCATAATATCTTCCATGTGTCCCTCTTTAGAAAATATATTTTTGATCTCACTCATATCTTGAATGTGTCTAATTGCAAATGACCGACCCTCTCAAAATTGAAATTCAACCTATTCGCATACTTGGTTTTAGAACCAAGAACCTTAGGAAGAGGAATATCAGGCAATGTCGAGTCTAGTGCAACCACTACTCAGACAAAAATACCACATGAGATAACATGGCAAATATGCAACAATAGTTTTCTTACTTGTTTAAGTAGATCTAGACTTTTTTAATTTTTTGTCTTAAAAAAAATAATGTGATTTGATGATATATGTATATTTACAATCATACATATGACTAAATACCGTGTAGATTAAATCGGGTTGGTTTGAATTATTGATTAGAGTAACTTAAATGTGATATGTAAAACATAAATTTTTGTGGTTTTGATCATGTGATGATATATGTTTTGAATGGAAATAATTATATGATCTAGATATATGCCAAATGAGAACAATTATGATTTTATGATGAATTCAATGAATGTAAAATATGGATTATTTGAATTGCTTTGGCATTTTCTAAATTCATATGTAAGATACTTCTTGTTTTATTGTGTATAAAACACAGGTATTGTGTTTGTCCTAAGTGGAGGAGGATGTAACGACCCACCTCACACAGATATTGGTAGATAAGTTAATTGGTAATAACTCCACCTTTTCTTGTGAACTATGGTACTGTTGATAGCTACTGTGAATGCAAGACTAGGTTCAAAGTCGTCAAGGAAAGAAAGTTAGTTGATAGAAAATAAAATATGGAAAGTGATGATTCAGCTCGCAAGTACATGGACGCTCACATGTATGCATATTATGTAGATTTAATGTCTGATTAAGTGTTGCATTGGTTGAATGGCGAGATGGGAGCCATTGATTATTTTATTTATATGCATATAGTTTTTAATTTAATGAAAAATAGTATTAACTAGTTATGCAAATAAATGTGAGAATGCATGGTTTAAGAGGTCCGAGTTCAAATGTTTTTCTTGTGGACATCCAATGCTTAAAATAATAGGTAAATGTTATATTTTAAATATTTTAATACTAATGATTTGAGCTATGTTAAATGATAGCAAAGATGTAAATTAAAAACACTTGTCTTCTCCATCATGGAATTGTGATCGTGGAAGAATAGCGATCAACCCAACTATTTATGTGTAAGGATTTAGTTGCATTAATGATGGAGTAACCTTCTCCATAACCAATAACTGATAAGGGAGGGAGAGGGATGATTAAAAAAATAACTCTGTTGAACGTAGTGGAAAAGAAAGATAAAACAAAGGAACGAAGGAGAAATCAAAGTGAGTATGATGGTAAATAATTTGGAAGCGTCAAACAACTTTTGGAGTAAGGGTAAGCTACATGAAGGATTCTAGGTAGATCATTCCAAATGAATTACTATTACTTGTGTTTTGAATTATTTTAAAAAAAGGAGAAATTATGTTGGACTGGAATGTATTGTTCTCTTGTGTGAAAATGAAATGGTGGTAGCTATGTTAAGGTACATTGTTGAAATTAATATCTTCCTTGTGTGAAAATGAAATGGAAGAAGCAAAGATAAGTGTTATTTGATGTGAATGCTTCATTTTATTCATAAATAGATGTATGTTTGTTAGGATTTTGAATGTTGTCATTTTCTTAAAAAGAAAAAAATGTTGAAAGAGAATTACATGCATTATGTGTTATAGAATGGTGTGTGATTTTGTGTGAATATTTATGTGAAAGTATGCTACATGTATTAGAATTGCATTCATGTGAATAAGAACCAAAATATGATCCCATTATCCCTAAGATTCGAACCATCTCAGCCATAAAGTGAAGTTTTAGTAAAACATAGAAAATGCCAGCCATGGTGGTAGTAGCCAAAGGAAGTTTGGTAGCCATCAAGACGTATGGTTAAAATGTGATAATAATCAAGCTATTCACAAATATTCACCAACGGATGATTTGTGTTAAACATATATACTCTGGTCATGCTTGTATTGAGGGGTACAGTGTTAGTATACACCCAGTACGGTTTTGAATTCCCTATTATATTTGATAGAATTTGAAAGCCTAATGTTACCTGACTATGGACCTCATCAATTTGTAGCATGTGGACTATTATAGACTAGTGGTTCAGAAAATCTTGTGACGTGTAATTCCTTACCTTGAGCAAGGTGTCTAAGTAAGGATAAAGTTGAGTTATGTTTAAGGCATCTTGAATTTTAATGAAAATATATATTGTATTTTATGTTATATCCATTCAAAGAGGAAATATTACCATGTTTATGATTTTAATCCAAAGGTACAATTAATGTGCATGTTGGATTATGTAACGTGTTTACTTATGGTGGAATAATTTATTTATGCATTCATGCTAGTGTAAAGAAATTAAAATATACCGTAAATGATGGTGCTATTTACTCTGGTTTAACTTCTTAAATATAATCAGTTATGCTCTCAATATAAATATATAAGGATTTGGCTATAGTATTAGAGGTGTGAAAGAGGTAGTGCACATCTTGTTATCTCTAAGTTATTATTTTGTTTAAACTACTTGCCGAAAGGCTTAGTTAGAAGTGGTAAGCATAGAAGAATTATCCAACATAAAAGCATTTGTATTAAAGCTATGTTGTGACACCCCTTTTGAATGTCAAGTCATCCTGAGTAGATGATGCAAAGGCAATTGGTTGTGGTTTATTTGTTTTTATAATGAGTATAAATACCTTTATGTTGTGTCTTTTATCGTGTTGGGGCTAGCATGCCTTTTTCTTTGAGATAAACTTAAGTGTGTTATAAAACTCAATATTTTTATATCGAATGCACTAATAAGGTTTATTTAATATTGGTAAAACCAATACTTTATATTCCTTCCTTAGAAGTATTAAGAGGGTAGTTTTTCGGCTACCATGATGGGAATGAAAGTGAAGGTATGTTATAATTAGTAAATCTTATTAAATTTCTTGATTTATTGTTTTATAAAAATAAGCTTATCTTGAAATCCTCAAGTTAAAACAAGTGAGTTAATACTATTCGTTGATTGAGGATTATATTTATATGCTTATGATTTTATTTGAATAGGGTTAAAAATAGATGGGTTTGAGTTAAAATCTTTGTACTTACTTTAATTTTGGAGATAATAAAAACCCATAGGGTAGAACAATTTGCTCATGGTATTTGTTTTACTGAAGGCAAATTTTTATGTATTACCTTGATTATTTTTCTCCAAACCTTAAGATTGCTTGTAGGCTCTCTCGAGAAGATAATGTTGATATGATAACTTTAGCTTGTAAGGATGGATAGAAAACCCTTAGTGAAAGAGATTAATTGGGTATGAAATCAATACATTTAGAAATAGTTGTGAAGCCCTAAACAAAATATATATTTGCACATTGAGAATAAAGAATGCTCGAAATTCACCCAAAAAATGTTGGGGTGTGGGTAGGCACACAAAAGTACCTAGAGAAACTATAGACTAACAATAAGGTCAATTGTAAAATGACTAGATCAGGTCTGATAATGAGGGGTGGTATGGGACATATTCTCTAGGTTACGTCTAGGATAGTACTATGTTAGATCTCGTGTATCTTGGACCAAGTTGGTTAAGCCTCATTGTATGGTATGGGATATACTAAAATGGGTCATTAAGAGCATGAGGGATTAATTCCAAGGCTAATGGATTGGCATGGCTCTAACTGACTCAATGAAGAGGATAATCAGTTAGACACTAGGCATAAGTGTGATATTTTCCTTTCATTCAATATAAGAACAAGTACGATGATAAGTCCAAGGTTTAGAATGATAAATAATTGGGAAGCAAGCATCCCCCCTCTAGGTGGTATGGGCCCTAGAGGATAATCCCTAGCATGGAATGACCCTCATGCCAGAACACGAGGATGTTAAATGAGATAAGTCACTTTCACTAATGGCATCTTTACGAGATATGGTTGACCTCATCCACTTGGGTGATGGTTTGCAGCAGTATAGAACCCAAAAGTGGTGTATGTGGTAAGATAAATTTATGATAGATGATTAATGGGTGAAGTATTTTTGCTATGAACATGAAGGAAAAACTATAAGTAAAATTTTTAAACTAAAAAAAAAAAACTTTATGCTATATTTGTTCTAGATGGTAGAGTGGTACAACTAGGTGAACAGACTTGGGTTGTTACAAAAAGAACTTGTTTTTAAATAAAATTTAAAGTATATTTTAGAAGTAAAATTTTTATTAATGTTATTTGTTTGGTTGGTGGACGAAAGGTTCTAAGATCATTATTTCAATTTTAAGTATATACTTCTTGGTTTTTGATATTTAAAAAAAAGATAGGAACTATTTAAAAATAAAAATAAAAAATTCTTTTCGTATTCATTTGTGGTAGAAAAACCAATAGTCCCACTAACAATGATCAACCAGAGGAAAAAAAATAAGAAAAAAAACCCTCAAACAAACCAACTTAACTATTCAAAGAAGGGTTCTCCAATCACATTGTTCACATTTTCTATGATGCTTCAACTCAGGTACTAAGGAATGAAATTTTTTTAGATAGCTTCTAGCTACAATGTTCAATAAGGTAAGCCTGCCCCTTATCACCACTACTTCATATCATATATGTTGATGTTTTAAGTCATTTGTTAAAGAATAATCATGTTACAGGCTCATAACTAGACTACAAATACCTAGTAGGTGTGTTTTCAAATCATACTTCATAGATGCCTCTATTTGTTTCTCCAAAATTAAAAAATAAGAAATTTTAACTATACAAAATATTTTACAATTATATTTTAATGTCTTAAGTTCCTTTAATTAATGAGTATGAAACAAGATCCTCTTTTTCTCATTCAATCCCATGTGAGCAAATGTTACCTCTTGTAAAATTATTTCCAATGGATAAATCATTTGGTATCTTAGGATTCTATTTATCATTAGTATCTCAACTTTAGATATGTTGGAATGTGTTCTAGTAAGGTTTCAAAGAAAAATTGACTCACTACCAATCAAATTCCTCTCTTGGGGGTAAAATCCAAATTGTTAGCAAGTGTTAGTGGCAATTTATGTGTATTATTCTTCAACATGGATGGCATATCGTATTGCTTACCTCAAGTGAACATAGGTCATCCATATCTAGTTGTGGCATAAGTGGGATGGATCTAATGGCATAGTGGGTATTTCATAGAAACTCTACATTGTTCCTAATTCCAAAAGGGTTGGATCATTTTTTAGATTCTTTAACATAGATCAAAACTTTGGCAAGTAAGTGGATAGCAAGATCCTTACATGGAGAGAAGACTTGAAATGTCCTAATTCAATACATTATCTCTTAGTCATTATTTAAAGGGAGATGACATAGCATGCATTAGAAGGATAAGTTATTAAATTTTAAACAAGTCTAGGTTAAGGGAACCTTACCCCTTATTAGGAATTGATCTTCGTGGGCTAAAAATTACACCAGCCTTATCTTGAAAAACTCAATACTCTCAAACATGATATAAGAATTGGAAGGTCAAGTAATTGCTAGAGTCTTATGATACTTTACAATAAACAAACCCTTATTCTTGAACCTAACTTGAAAGGCACTACTTTTCTAAAATAAGGGGATGAAAAACATTTTATTTTTTAGGACCATTCAACTTCCTCATCTCATAGAGTTTGGCTATAATTGTCTACCATTTTCCCACCTATTATGATAAACTTTTAACCTCATTTGTTTCTTTATACTTGATAGAGTCCTTATCAAAATGTGCACATATTATTTTGATATATTATATGACTAGAGGTGGCCCAATAATGCTCGCATTGATAATCATAACACCAAACAAGGGTATCCTCTACTACTCATCCCTTATTCACTCGTAACCAAGCTTAATAAAAATAATATGCATCATTTTCAAAAAGTGAATGATCCTTTTTTTTAGTGTAAAGGCCTAACTTTTAATTAATTTAAACATACACGTCTTTACAACAACAAAAAAAAGTTGGATAGGCACACCCCAATAGGTAGTCACACTAACTTAGTTTGAGTTAGGAAGTGGTTACTCAAAACAACAAAAATAAGGTTAAACCCGTTACCAACCACATCATTAAAAAACATGCATTAAATCATGTCAATCATGGGGAGTATTCTCATGAGGTGAATGTCCCTCACCCTCCATATGTTACCAGCCGGTATTAGAAGGAATAGAATTGAACCACCCATTCTTCCTAGGTGTGCGAACATTGTCACATGTATTAGAGCCATCAATGCCAGTAGATACATCCCAACCCATGATATTATCTGGAGCAGTTGGGCATGTGGGAATGAGATCTCCCCAATAAAAAACTAGGTCTGGCTCCACCTGGTAAAACTACCAACAACTTTCATGATGAAATGCATTATTGCCAATGTTACCTTGGGATTGGTAAACATGAGATGATTGAGACCAATGTATTTCTACAAATTGGAAGGGAAGTCATCGATGAGAGCGCGGTCAGGAAACTTTGTGATACCAATAAGGCTTTGTATAAGGTATTCATCTAATTGTACTTGGGTTATTACCCCAATTTTGCATAAGAGAATGCAGATGCTCCACCTCCATATGAACTTTATCCACTTAAACTAAAATTTGGAGCTAAAAATCAAAATAAATTATGCACTTATCAGCAATTGAAAATTCATCTAAACTATGTTGTTGAGAAAAGATAACTCTGTTATGAGTTTTCCAAATACACTGATGCGAATAATGTTACAACTTCCAACAAGGGAAAGGAAAAATTTGGTGGATCGCCAAGTAAAGCATGATTCTAGGTAAATGAACTGGCCATATGAGACCTAAAGAAGGATTTAAGCCAATCCTAGGCCATTCAAGCTTTCTTACACTGCCAATAAAGATGAAGGGGGTTCTCTAGAGCATCATAAAAATGGTAGGAAGGATTATCTATTCCAAGATATTTTAATCTTTGTCTAAGAGGAAGACCATAGGATAATAAGCTCTAGCTAAAGAAAGCCTATTTGGGTTCAATATATCATGTCCAAGCCATTTTAAATCTTAGACTCCAACGAGTCTACGTGGAAAGAATATCCCATCGCTCATTGAGTCTTTGAACTATAGGGACATTGGGAGTAAGCCAAGCATACCCTAACTTTCTTTTGGTAGATAAGATACTATAGCATTAATATCGGGTTTTACAGGTTCACCCAAAACCTTTTACAAAAATCATCCCAGGGTTGTTGATGAACATGTCCTTACTAAGGATCCTATATATGTAAAATATACATACCGCCAAAGCCATTACATCCGGTAAGGTACATAGCCTGTTATCAAAAAGAAACTTCCCATACAACATTTTGGGTATACCCTAAGAAAACACACCTACATCATAATTACAAAAAGCATACCGTAACTTTGGTTTGTAAGTAAGAAGTGGGATTTTCTTAAACCATCCCCATTAAGACCACCAAGGCTTTTGAGAATGTCTATATATCATGGGCCAAAGAGAAAAAGGGATACAATCCAAAATAGTGTCATAAGTATTCTTATCATCTGGTCACAGACCAAACAATATCTTGAAATCATCCCATGGGATCCAATCCCTGGAATGTCTTGAAAAAAAATCTACCATTATTGAAATCCCTTTCCTGAAGAACCATTGAGCATGAATCCATTGCATAGAAGCAAGAGGGGAACCTTGAAAAGTAATAAAAGGTGACCACCAAACATTATAAGTGGAAATAGAAACACCTTTTTGATGCCCATCCCCTTGCCAACACAACCAAAGCTTAATTTTATCCCAAGCCCTCCATATGCTCTGAATGACAAAAGATTCTTGAATTTTAATTAGGATAAGAGCAACCAGGAGGGATTGAAAATTCATGGCTTTCCAAGCCTTCCTGCCAAGAGATAAACCATTGGAATTGCAGTGTCAACTTATAACTTTCCAATATTTAGAACCACTTAAGGCTCGAATAATCCATTTAGAAGATAAAGCAAAACCTTGTCTTTGACAATCATGTAGTCCCATACCTCCTAATTTTTTAGGAAGACAACAAATCCCCAGGCAACTCGATGAAACCCTTGTTTATGTGACGAATTAGCCCAAAGAAAATCCCTTAAAAGCTTTTTCAATTTTTTATAGAAGGCTTGAGGAGGGACCCAACATGATGAATTATACATGAGTAGTAGCAATAATTTTGGAACACACCTGAAACTTACTAGCTAGAGAAAGCTTTTTAGTGATCCAAAAAGAAATTTTTTTCTGTACCTTTTGTAAAACATAATTCTACAAGATAGAAGGGGAACTCTGGAATGCAAATGGGATACCAAGGAATTTAAACATCTCCCCTGGTTGGATCCAATGTCACTGGAAGGTTTCAAACCAGCTTGGAAGTTCGAAAGATAATTATTTGTAGCATGAGGTCTTCCTCCATTGAATGATAGATCCTGATTCTTTGCAAAAAATATCCAGGCAATCTAGTGCTTGTTTGACAGAGCATTCATCCTCATGAAGTGTCAACAAAGAATAATCTACAAAATGTCCATTTGTGAGTTAAGAATATTCTCCTGGTAAAGAAATACCCTTGATATCACCTTGACTCACTTGGTTAGCAAGAAGGTTTCCAAAAGCTTCAACTGCCAATATGAAAAGAGAAGGATCCAAAGGAAAACCCTGTCATAATCCAATTGATTTAGATTGACAATTGTTCAAAGTAACCACAACTGAATAATAAGCAAAAAGTATACTAACCGAGCTAAAAAAGGTGGCTCGAAACCAAGAGCTTGAAGTATGTTAAGGATGAAATTCCATTCAATCCTATCATAGGTTTTCTCAAAATCAATCTTTTATGAAAAGAGTATTTTTTTGAGTGGATCTAGCCCATTCCATGCCCCCCATAAACATCAATTAAATTATCCAAAATGTATCTACTATGCACAAACCCAGTCTTCTTAGGGCGGATAATAAGTGGCAATAGAGGTCTAAGGCGTAAGGCCAAAGCCTTGGCAATAATTTTGTAACTCACATTGAGTAAAGTAATAGGCCTCCAGTTTATGAGCACTTATAGATCCCCTTGCTTAGGAATGAATTTAATATTACCCTTATTAATTATAGAACCTAAGGAGCCAGAAGCCACTACTTCCTGATAAACATGCAATAAATCTAGGCCAACCATATCCCAGTACTCCTTATAAAATTCACAAGGAAATCCATCTAATCCTGGAGCTTTATCATTAGCCATCCTGGATAGGGCTTCAACAAGATCATCCAATGACAAAGGGTGTTCACAAGCTTCCTTTTGAAAAGTTGAAAGCTTCTTAGGAACAACTACACAATAATCTTGAATTACAACCTGTTGTTCAGGAGTTAATTCCTGAGAAGCAAAAACTCTTTAATAATGCTTAACAAAAACTTTAATAATATCAGGAAGTGATGTCCAATGAACCCCTACATCTTGAATAGAGTTGAATTTAACGACTTGTCTCAAGGGCTTTATTTTTTGAAAAAATTATTTTGAAACCCTATCATCAATTTTTAGCCAGTGAAGCCAAGCACAAAGTTGAGCTCCCCTTGCTTCATAAAGCTCAATTTTTTTAAGCTCATGCCTAAGACTTGCAACTTGGGCTTTAAGAATAGATCTTAGAGGGATCACTTCTAGTCTAATAGAAGCTTGAGCTAGTTCAGCTTTAAGGGCTACATTAGAGATTCATCTCCACTTGGCAACTTCAAATCCTACATTCTTGAAAAGAACAATTATTCTAGAAATAGTTGCATTCCACCAAAAAATTCTACCATGAATTCTAGCTAGTCTGGGAACTAGATTTCAAATCCTGCAAATATGAGCAGACATAGTTTGATGTTTCAAAAAAGAAATTTTCAAATAGAATTAATACTGGAATTGATGAGGTGAAGGTGGAGAAAAATAAATGGAAAACACAATGGGAGCATGATCATAAAGGGCAATATCAGGAACAATTGAAACAAAGGGTAGAGAAGCTGAAAAGCGATGGAAATGAAAATGAGAATGTTCAGATAGCATATCTCTATCAAGTTGATTCAAAATACGGGTATCGCCAGCTTAAAAGTTGGACCAAGTATACCACACCGAATCAAGAAAATAAGAGGGTATAAATCAGGAATTAGGGTCACTCAGCCCAAGATTATTCTTGAAAAAAAAACATGCTGCCCTCTCTCCAATATTCCAATGCATACGGAGAAAACTAAGTTTATCAAACGATTTCTCCATCATATTGAAGTTAGCACACACCAACCAAACCGCTTCAAGCAAGGAAAAAGCAATCCATCACCATAAAAGTACACCTTTCTGGTGTATTATTAGAAGCATACACATTAATCAAACCAAAAGTGATACCACCAACTTCAAAAAGAATCCAATATACTTGGTTTGAGGGGTCCACCCCCCATGTGATAATATGAGAATGCCACCTAGGAGAAATGAAAGTGACAACTCCTACTCTGCTAGGTGTATTATGGGAATAAAAAAACTTACTTGCCGACCATAAAAAATTACAGGTTCTATCCAAAATGAAGTCAACAACTTTAACTTCTTGCAAACATAGAAAATCCAAATTGCCATACAAGTGAGCAACATTCTGAATCTCTCTACGGACCTAATATTTTCAGACTAGGTCCGTCAGTCCTCTTACATTCTAGGATAAAAAAATCATTGAGGATGATCGAGGTTCATTCCCTCGATAACATCTTAAGTATCTCCCAACTCTCCTAGGGAAGTGAACAAATTAATGAGAAATCGTTCATGATTTTCCTTAAGAAAGTCAGTTTGATGTCTCTTTTATTTATGTAACTCGTCATGAGCCTGACTACGTGAATTACGGGACCTGAAGAATGACACATCCTCGGTTAACGATTGATTAAGAATGGAAGTAGCAAAATCATCAAAATAAGAAGATACTAGAGGTCATGAAACTCCATCTAAAGAAGGTACAACATATGACCCTCCTGGTACTGAGGGAGATGGTTGTACCAGAGCAGTCGGAGCCAGAAGGGTTAGCATCCATTGTGTCGAGGGTTGTTGCACCGGCGGGTTGGAACTAGAACCTCTCTACAACATCGACTGCTTAGGTTGACAATTTTTCTTGTTTATCACGATAGTCCATTCATTTGGATGATTTTTGGCTCTTGGAGTTAGAGCTATCAAAGTAGGGGAAGGAAAAATAACATTATGTGATTTGAATTTATCAACCATAAGTGGACAATATTTAATTTTGTGCTCTGCAGATTGACAGTGGTAACAAGTGTTGGGCAGATTAATGTACACAACACGCCCTGTAAAAACATTATCACTAATATTGAGGTCAATAGACTCAGTACCTTGGAAACATTGAATTTGACACACACACGCCTGTTAGGGCAGATATTATAGAATTTATTTGGTTCTAAGCAGACCACCTTCCCAAGGGTGGAAGCAATACTTTGTAGGAATGGCCAAAAGGTCGTCAGAATACTAGGGAACTCATCCCAAACAGGCACTTCGAGAGAAGCCTCATCATTGACAGATAAATATTTGGACCACTATTGAAAGATAAGCAAAGATCTTCAGACATACCAGGGACCCAAAATAAAAAATTCTTGCACATGCTGAGCATTAGCAAAGCAAAAAAAAAACCTTTTTGACAAATTTTGGATATTCTCTATCTTAATGCCATAAGGTTGCCAATATTGTTGAATCCAATATCGGATCAGAGTATCATTTGGGATACGACCCAAGAAATATCCTATCAGGGTATGCTTTTCTAGCCACTTACATGCATTATCAATCTCAATAACAGGAATTTCAACAACAAGATTGACAATGTTACCTCGTCGAAAACTTTTGGCATGAACCTTTCGAGTTTCTTCCTTGGTGCCATTCCTTACTCCGGTAGCTTCATCATAAGTTGAAGTTGTCATCTTAGCGACAACCATTACAAGGACGAAGGCAGATTCCCAGCTCCTAGGGTTTTCTCACACTAACCTAATTTCTGCGCAGAGACCATTTCGAATGCCATATATTTTCATTTGTACATTTTCATTATTCCCATTTGAATGGTCCTTTTTAGCCTCCTAATTTTAGAAGGTTAAAGTCGAGGCTAAATGTCAAACACTTGCTTGGAGATTACTTCAATTTACTTTGCCAAAGTTAGTCATTTTACCCCTATTCATTATTCTACTTCTTATAATTTTTTTTTTAACAAAATTAAGAATCTATTCATCTTTTTTATATTAATCATTTCCTAAAAAATATGTTCAATAATTGATTTCATTTTTCCTTTTCAACTATCTTGAAATATTACCCTCGTTTACAAATCCTATCCTAATGAGCTCAATCCTTTATCCTTGTAGGTTGATTGTCCTCAAATTTACATAGAAGTAGAGATGTCAGGGATGTTTATAAGTTTGACCTTTCGAGTTAGGATGTTAATATTAAAATTATTTTGACCTCTTCTTTTGGGATGTTAATATTAAACTTATTTTGTAATTTGACTTTGCAAGTTGCCAACATTTATGCGCAATTTGGAAATGGTGGAGATCTGCCTCAAACGCAACTTCAGTCTTATTTTCCTGACAGGAAATGTCTTCACGGAATGAACACCATTATCAATCCTATCACGACATGTGAAAAGGAACGCTTCCGGATGCCATCGGACGATATATGTTGCACCATATCTCTATCAATACTATCAATTCAGGAATTTTATTTCGATGGAAATCTGATTCATCTCATAATTTCAATCGGACGCACGAATAAGCGGCACTGAATGATATTTATTTTAAAACTAAAGGTCTACCACGTCTGGGATGGACGTTTTCCGCCGTCTGTCGGCGAACAATGCTGTAATCTAGATAGCTATTAGAAATTTTTTTAAAGATTTTGGATCTTATTAACTTCTCTCGAAGATGAGTAGTGTATTTTAGTAGCAAATGATTGTTATGTCTAAGTTTGTAGACGTATGTTTCAGCCAAAATTTTAAAAAATAATTATTTTAAATTTAATTTTTATATTTAAATTTTAAGGAAAAAATTACAATTTAAATGATTAAAAAAATTATAAATGAAATTTACCACATATTTAATTAATTTTTTATTAAAGATAACTTCTAACTTTTAATACATGCATTTGTTTAGTCAATTTATAGTAAAAAAATTGTTATAAAATTTTTCATCTTCCAAATTTTTTTATGCTTCTTTATATTCTTCATTAGCTATTTTTTATTTTTTGTATTGATATATTTTTTTCCAGTCTTATTTATATCTTAAAGTCTAAGATATCACTTTCATCATAGTTTTAATTGTGGACTTAATCTCTCTTCTTGTTAACAATTATAACTTTTGCTTTTGGATTTTCATATTGATATCTCTTTGACTTTCCTTTTCTTTGTGAGTGTTTTTCTCTTCTTTTTTCCGATACTTGCCAATACTTTCCTTGTCAATCTTGTTGATTTTCCAAATAGTTCATAATGAAACTTATTAACTATAGGTTTATTTTACCATAGGAACTTGAAGTGCAATAAATTGCCTTAAAAATAGTTTTATCTCTATGTTTTCTTGAAAACCCTAATGTGTAGGGACCATACTTACTTTCTTATGTGGTCTTTAAAATGCTAAATTTTCGTGGATATCCTCAATGCTTTTTTATTACGTTGCTCACAAAACCCAGTGTAAGGAATAAACTCTATACTATTTTTTTCATCAAAATGAGAGGATTTTAAATACTACTTGAAGAAAATAAAGAAAATTTATATGGATTACACTTAACCTCTTTTACCATTTTTTGTTTTAAAAGTTTCTTCCACATGTTCCTTTACATCTTTAAAACCTTTTAAATTTAAACTTGCACATTGTAATTCCTTATTCCTCGTGTCTTTTGTTTCTTCTAATGGTTGATTCAAGTGAAATAAGATGGCCTTCATCATTTGATGATATAGGAGGTCTTTCTTTACCACATTTTTTGAAGTGGAAATCCTTGATCTAATTTAGCTTCATCTAGAGTATGATCTCCTTGCTTCATCTTGAAGTTTATGTCATGATCAATATTTTCCACCATTTTCATTTTATCATCTCTTGTCACATGTCCAATATCATTGTATTTGTAGGATCAAAATGTAATATTTTATAATCCACATATTGATCACATTCTCTTGGTTTAGATTTAAGCTTTATGGATTATGTCAAAGGTTTTAAAATATCCATGGAAACATACACCTAAGTATATACAACATGTTTTTTCTCCTTTGTAGTTGGTCTCTCTTCGATGAAATTCCTAGAGTATCATTAAATAAAATATCATTATTAATTAACTAATATGGAGTTTAAAAAGCTTAACCCTTAATGAAGATCTTCTAAAGTATTTATCTCTATACCAAAATTTTTACTTCATGTTATTAAATATAAGTCATTTCTACCTATAAACCATGGTCCATCATTCATTATTTTATCCTTAATTTTTTAAATGAAGAATATAATGACGAAAAATCCTCTTGGAAGAAAAATCATGGAGTATTTGAATTCAATCCCCACTTCCATATGGTCGAATTTTAAATTTTCAAAAACATGACTAATATCCATGGAACTTATATATTAGCCATGTGTTTCTAAGAACAATTATTTTTGTCTCAATCATATCATCCTTGATATTCACTATGGTGTGATGTTGATTCCCATAATAGGGACTTCTATAGATTTCTTCTTCCTCTTATTCCCAACTAGGGCATCCCTGCTTCCACCTAAAGCATCCTAATTTCTAGTAATGTTACCTAGATTTTCCTCATAAGAATCCTTTTTTTTTTAATTTCAACAATATTTGCAATAAGAAAATGTAAGGTTTTTTCCTTTCTCACACTTGCATTCCATATTTTTTGTTGCATTAGAATTTGTGATTATTTCTTAAGGATTAAAGCTAAAGTATGTGGTAGGTTCAATGAATTCAAGATATGTGTTTAAAAATAAAGTGTCAATTTCATTTGGATATTAGTAATATAATTGACAAATATTTATTGAATTATTATAAATTTTTATAGTAACACAAATTAAGACTCTAACATTGTTTATACCCTTAATCAAAATGGAGTAGTAGAAAGAAGAAGTGCATGTTGTATTATAATACATAGTACTTAAATTATAGGTCACAATTTAATATATTAGAATTTATATTGAATAAAACCACCATGAGAGTAGTTAGAAATGTAAATCTCTTAGATGATTATAGTGGTGGTATTGTAGTCGTTTCTACTTTCTATTCATTACTTGAAAAGTTTACCGAAACTAGTTTATGCTAAGGATATTCACCAGAATTAATCATTAAAATTTTTGACCAAAATAAAAAAGCAAAGAAATTTATCCTCCATCTTCCTCCTCATGGGAGAATCTAAACCAAAAATATTCATTTTAATTGTATAAAAGGGTAATCATTTTTTTCCAATTAATATACTCAACTTCCTATAAAAATGACTATTCAAATTATGTTTATTAATAGTTGATATAATTATTTACTTTCTATCCCTAAGGGTTAACCCTTGAGCCTTCTATTAGATTATCTTAAAACCCATGCTAAATCAATAGAGTAAGTGGGATTCCTATATAAAACTACAATGGAATTTTTGGAATATATTACTTTATTTGGTACATGTTAAGGATTAGGTATTTACTTTATGTAATATAATAAATGCACAAGTGTGCATAATATTCAATAATGTAAATGTGCACATTATTTCATGTGTACATGAGTCCATAAAATAGGAAGATGAAGAGTCAAGAAGCGTGAAGGCCAAAAGTGCTCTATATCAAGATTCAAATTACATTGTATATGCATAGTAATGTGGATATGTAAAATGACACGACTTGTAATAACATTACTTGGTACTTTCAAAGCTATGGCACTATTTTCGTGAGTATTTGTTTATGGTTTAGGAGTAGATATTAGAGTTATTTATCTATTTTATACTTGTATAATATTGTCATTACCATATACATTGGTTTGAGACTTTATTTGATATCTTTTAGTTTGTTTATCTTAAGTAATAAGCTTCAAAAGCTAACAGTGGTATCAGAGTCACAACAAGTTTTTTTACTTGCATAGGTCTTAAAGTTGCAAAAGAAATTTATGTTGGTTAAGGTGAAACTAGTGAAGGTGAAGAGATTATCTCTAGAAAGAGAAGCCTGGGAAGATTGAAGAGTTTCTATTCCAAAAAATAAATTTGAAATAGGAGATTTTAGGTCTTGAAGTCAAACCTTAATATTATGGAAATTGAGGAGATTAAGAGACCCATGAAGGAGGTCTTATTGGTAAAAGTTGGTAGATTTAAGGAGACTGTAAATTTTAGATTGGCTAGAGTCTTTCCTAAAGATTGTGAATACTAGAACTCAACACAAAATTCATTCCACTAGTTTTTAAGGATAACTAGTGAAGTTTATTTATTTTAGAATTTTGAAAATTCTAATATATTTGGTACTACTATCTAAGTTTTTGGTTTCATAAAATTAATACCGAAAAGTTGAGAAGCTTCCTACAATAGATAGAGAAGAATTTTACCTTCATTGCCTAAAAGTCTATGTACTTTTCTCATGTAGGTATTAGCTATTTATTGTAAAAAAATAGAGATTAAAGAGTGAGGAGTTCTAAGGCGAAAAACCCATTGGATATTGAACTTTGAGGAGGCTCGAGATGAAAGTACCCATCGAATATTACAGAGTAAAGATAGAGAGCTAGATATTGGAGAAGTTGAAGAGATCTAAAAGAGGTCATATTGAAGAACTTCCAATTTTAGAAGATAGAAAGTTGGAGATAGAAGAATGCAGATTGAAGATTGTATATTGAAGGTTGAGGAAACTTGTGTAAAGAGGTTTCCATAGAAATATTGCAAATTTCAGATAGAGAAGGACTAAGAAAATGTACTATTATAGATTTGAGGAGCTAGAAAAATTTGTAGATTTAGGATATTTAAAGAGTAGCAGATTTTAAAGATCTAGGAAAGAGATTTCATTACAGTTGGGAGATTGAGGAGACCAATAATAGGTCTAATTGAAACCTTGAGAATATAAGTTGAAGAGTTGCATAATTAGAAGACCTAAGAGAAGTAGTCTCAAACGAATTTGGAGAAGAGGAAGAAGGCTAGAGAAAGACTTATTGTAGATTTGGAGAAGCGGTCATTGAAGGCATAATTAGAAGACCTGAGAGAAGTAGGAGATTTAAAATAGAGAGGAGTAACTTTGATGAGGTACAAGAGTTATAAGTGGAGGATATTTGTAGAAGGTTCATGATATGAGATTGCAAGAAAGGAGAAGTTTTTGATAAATGATATTTGGGACAATTGTCACCATTCAACAACAAGCCCAAAACTAAAACGTGTTTGGTAAGAAATTTACCAAATTTTGGAGAAGGGAATTTTATACTCTTGAGAAAGTAGACACCATAGGATATTATTTTTTAATACAGAATTTGACCATGAGATTGAAGGAGAAGAGAAGTTTGAAGAGCCCAAGGTTTTGAAAAATCTAAGAACTACCACAAAGTTTTGAAGGTTGATTTGATAGGATAATTTGCAGCTATTAGAGAAGAGATTGAAGAGTTGCAAGTGAACAAATTGAAGGAATCCTAGAGCTATAGTTTGGAGGAGACTTGGGTATATTTTGGAGTACTTATGGATAGGAGATTGAAGAAGTTTGGACAGTGATAGAAGATAGCATTTGGAGATTTTTCATTGTAGATTTTGGACAGCGAAAAAAAGGAAGGTATTGACTGCATAAGTTATAGATATATTGATATTTTTGGGGAAACATTAATAGATGTTGGTTACAAAGTTTGAGAGAATAGATTCAAAGAATTTTTGGAGCCACAAAATCATATTAATGGATAGAATTAGGAAAAGGAAGAGAGCTAAAAGTTTGAAAAGCTTAGTAGCATATTTAAGGAGAGTTATTGAACAACAAACAATTAAGAAGAAGAGCACTAACCAGGACTGTATATTTGGTAATTTTTGATACAATTAAGTGAAGGTGCAAAACTTACAAAATTAATATGAATCAATCGCTAGAGAAATCAAGTACAAAAGTATGATATTTTGGTGCAACATAAATTTAGTTTTGGAACATTAAGATCATTTTTACATCTAGTATTTTGAATAGCACCATATTACTTTCATTAATTTGTAAAAGAGAAAGTTGAATAAAGTAGTCTTCAAAAGTAAGCTATAACATCTTACATTCTAACTATTCGTAAGACTACAACAATTAGTATTTACAAGTATTTTTAAATGAGAGATAAGTAGGATACATTATTATTAATAAAGTGTACAAGCATTTGTAAGAGGAGAGATAAGTAGAATTTGTTATTATTAGTGAAGTGCAAATTTGTAGGTACGTTGAAAGAAAAATAACTATAGCAAAATACATTGTTAAGCAAAATAAAAAGGATTAAAGCAAATCCATATTTTCTAGTGTCTAAAGACACTAAGCATTCAACGTATAAATGAGGATAAGCAGATATCCATCGTGGAAGGAAAGACTATTTTTCAAAAGGAGTAAGCCACCATTGAACACACCATTAATCAAGGGAGTGTGTACGAGGGTGCATTGAGAGAAAACCACTATTTCTAAAGGAGAAGCCAATGGTGTGTAAGAGAATCCACCATCAAGTGATACATAAACCGAACCTATTTAGTTTAAAAGCACACTACTTATCATGATGAAGGAGTCAAAATGAATTCATCTCTACAAAATAAGGTGAAAGAACATTTATAGAGAAGATAAAGCAAGTGAAACTCAAGGGACATATATCGAGCATTAAGGGTTGGAAGAGAACATCACTTGCAAGTGATAAGTGTTTGCAAGAGATTATAATGCATTTTTCAATGTTCATATAACGTCCATTATATAGTGCCCATCATGTAAGAGTGAGAAGAAGAAGACCAACATCTGTGTAACATTTGTGATATATATCAAAGCATCATCTAGCAAGTGGAAGGTGAATGAATTGGAATATTGAATACCCATATCAAGGAGTGCATACATAGAGAATTTGTAGATGCAATTAATCATTGAATGCACGATAGAGTAGTCTAAAGTTAGAGAAGTCAAGGTGTGAACAACATATTACATTTGGTAGTGATATTTGGTATATAAGATACATTTGGCAGCAAGGAGGAGGTATATTTGGTAGAGTGCCCAAGGGTTGGACCATTCAAGCATTGAAACTTGCGACAAAAGTGCATTGTGGAAGCCTAGAAAGGAGGGCAAAGAGTTGAGTAATCCCATACATGAAGATTGAATGCAATAGTGATAGCATTCAAGCATAAGATTTGGAAGAGCACCATAATTGGAAGAGAATAAGAGTTTGAGGACTTAGAAGAGCACCAAAAATTTGAAGTTCATCAATGTTGATGGTGAGACAACATTCAAAGATTAGGAGGAGCGACCAAGTTAGAAGAGCACATATTTCAAGGACATTCAAAAGCTAACCATAAAATTTCCACCGATCCAAGGTTGAGGTAATATAATTTTTGCACATATATTTATAACCCTAAGTTAGGAGAAATAAGGCTAAGTGGAAACTATTATTATCTAAGGTATAAAGTGGAAGTATTTTGGATAAGGAAAGATATAAGATCTTAGATATAATATTGAAAATTTATTTGATAATTTATTTGGAGGAATTAAGGAGATAAACAAAGTTTTGTAATTTAATTATTTGAAGTTACAAAATAATTTTGGAATATTTGCAATTCAATAATATTGGAGTAATAAGGATTTCTACATCAAATTAGAGTTATAAAATTGCAAATATATTTTTCTAAATTTCTAAGCTTGGAGTTATAAGGTATCGAAATCAATTTAGGAATTAAGAAAGTTAGAGACATTATATTCTTGTGACTAAGAAGGTAAAAAGATGTCTACTTCAAAGAATTAATTGAACAATGAAATGGAGAGTGAAATTAGAAAAGGAAGAACAAATGTCATAAATATGGAATTAAGGACATAATTAAAAAGTCTAAAGGAAATTTGGACTTAGTTCCAAGTTTCATTTATAAAGAAGCATTCGAAGAAAATTTTGAAATATTGGAATACTATCTGAAAGCACAAGGATACGGAAACAAAACAGAAATGCCAGGTGCGATGTATGCAAAAGTGAAAACGTAATGCTAGGTCCTACGAACTGAAATGCATGAAAGGAGAGGAACATAAACAAATTGAAACAAGATGGAAACCAAATTTCGAGTACATCCCTTTTTATTAATTTGCTTTAAAATCAGGTTACAACACGTCTCCTCCCTTTTCGGGGGCCAAGAGCATTAAGTAGGGCTCTATTACACCACAGATTGGTACGCTTTATTCTGCGTGCCCACATGTAAAGTGGGCAAATCAAATGTCGTCGTCGCTTGTGTGAATGTGTCTTTGATTCCTTACTGCTCCTTCGATGTCGAGATCCTGCATTCAGAGAAACATAAAAGGATTAGTAGCACCTATGGATGAAGTAAAACATGTGATCCCCAAAGCCTACGATTAGTGCATGCGTAAAATAAATAAAACGATAACTAAAACATATCAGAATGAGCTAAAAGTTTGACAGAGGCATGAGAACATTACCAGGAAGACACTACAAAAGGAACAGTCAAGAAATTCACCACGAATGTCTAATCGGTCCAGGGTGGGATGATTAGACCTGCAATAAAATGTCATAAAGCACCCTCCTAAATGTCCCATCCGAGAGGCTCCAAATCACCTGCAAAGTTGGGGGTTAGGTAAAACAGGGTATTTTGGAAAGAACCAGAAGGTCAGATTTTGCCAATTTGGCCTCTATAGCCCGAAATCTGATGATGCTCCCTACATGTTACTGAAAGCGAGAAATAACAAAAATATGATCAAAACTGCTCAGAATAACATAAAATTTGAATGACAGCCTATTTGAACAACCTAGAAACAAATGCAAGAAAAATAGTAATGAAATCTACTACAAATTTCTAATCGCTCCGGGGTGGGGCGATTAGGACTACAAGTGCAGGGGGCGCCCAGGGGCAGGACACCCATTGTTTGGGGCCCGATTTCAGCACCAATCCACTTGGGATGGGTCCAAAACCTCTTATGGGGTATTTTCGATGAATTTGGGTGGGATGTTGCGGTCAAATGTTGGGTTTTTGGTTCGAATTGTGCTTCTAATAATCACCCAATAACCTCCCTTCCAAAAGAGAGATCAAGGATGTGAAAGACACAAGCAAAAGGGTGAGGACGTAAATCGACAGCACTCCATTGCTCCAAATGCTCCTGACCTGTTCTCCCTTTGGGGTGAGAAGACTCACCATTTTATAGACTTTAGGGTCTCTGTTGAATGAGCATGCAGAGGCACCACTTGGTGATCATGCCTTCTCAGGGGAGAGAATATTCCTCCCTGATTAAGGACTCCATGACTGCCTCTATGACTGCCTCTTTGAGCTCAAAAATGCTCACTCGCACTCCCATGCAATGAAGGAGGAGTTAAGTGGTGGATCTGTACTACTATTTGTCAAGGTTTGACGTTTTGCCCGTCAAACCTGCTATTCACCCCACCCAGGGGCAAATGCTGCTAATCATCCTTGGGTGGAACGAATACCAATTTGTAATCGTCTCTAGGTGGAACGCATAAGGAGCAGAGTGCCTGAAAGGTGCCAAATTGACCTTTGACCTTCCAAAACTGCTGTGAGGGTGGTTAGGACCACTATTTAACCTCTAGGGGCTGCCCTGGGGGCTGTGTATGCCAGTGCAATCAGTGTTTGTAGCCACATAATCAGATTGGTACTATTTTGGTGTCTATAGATGCCCCTTTTTGGGATATGTTATACGTGGCACAGTGCTGAGCAAAAATAGATAACCAAAGCACTAATGATTAGGGTTTCTTAGTAACCTAACCAACTTTTGATACCCCAAATATGGAAAGAGGTATGCATTCTTGAATCCTTGCTTCTGAAGATCTAAGGAACTTAATTCAAGTGTTAACATTTTTCGATGAGGTTACTTGATCTTGGACATTGTTCAGTCATGAATAGGCAAAGGGCGCAACCTTTTGTCTGTGGGAACCTTGAGTTCATGATTCACAAATGCCAAGTTTTTGATCAGCATGTGATTATTGCTTGTTTAGTGCCCCAAGCAGGGGCGTGATTGTATTTGTCAATGATTCTTGGAATGCATGCCATTTCCTTGATTGGGTGTATTTTTGTTGATTGGTGACTAAGTGTGACTACCCCCTCAAGCGACGAATCGATGAGGGAATGACCGACATGAAAAAAGCGACGAGTCGCTTGACCCAAGATGACTCACGGTAAGGGTGACTTCAATTGTTTTTCTTTGAATTCTTATGCAGTTTCTCAACATTTAGACCTATTTTTGGTGGGTTTTAACCCTTTTTGGGATGCCATTTGGGGATGAAATTCTCAAAAATCTGTCCTCCCGTGGAGCGGTCTGGATATGGTAGCCTTCTTAGGGAGTAGGATAGTGAGGATTTGTGACCTCGAAGTTTGTTTTGCATGCCAAGAAGTAGAGGCACAAAGGCGCCTTGTTCGGCAATGTTATTGCTATTTTTGGGTGGGTTTGGACCCTTTTTGTGACACTGTTTGGGGATGAAATTCTCGAAAATTCATCCTCCCGTGGAGCGGTCCGGCTATGGTAGCCTTCTTAGGGAGTATGATAGTGAGGATTTGTGACCCCGACGTCTATTTTGAATGCCAAGAAGTAGAGGCGCAAAGGCGCCTTGTTCGACAATGTTATTGCCATTTTTGGGTTAGTTTGGACCCTTTTTGTGATGATGTTTGGGGATGAAATTCTAAAAAATGCGTCCTCTCGTAGAGCGGTCTGGCTATGGTAGCCTTCTTAGGGAGTAGGATAGTGAGGATTTGTGACCTCGGCGTCTATTTTGCATGCCAATAATGTCAAGTGCAAAAGCACTCTTATTGGACAATTTTATTGCTTGTTTTTGTGTATTTTGGTGTAGTTTTTGTTATTTTTTTATTTTCTTGCTCTATAATTGTGCTAGGGTGGGATGAATACCAGTTTTGTAATCGTCCTAGGGTGGGATGAGCGCTAACTAGAGTGCTCATCCCAGGGTGGAATGATTACATGCCTAAAAGCCTATTTAAGGGCCAAAACTAGGGTTTAGGCTCATTTGCAACTTGTTTTTTCTGGCGAATTTGGAGTTGTGAGGAGGAGGAGGTCGAGTCTGCGAAGCGGAGCACTGCAAATTTTTTTTGGACACCATGAGTTCACGAACCGGATCGAGTGGCGGAGCCGAAGCGAGACTGGTGAGTGCTCCTTCTTGTTTATTTGGCTGTTTTATTTGACAATTTTTAAAACCGTAATAATTTTTTTTTTGTTGTATTTCGTTTGTAATTTAAACTAAAACAAACCCTAGTTCAAATTTATTTTGTGAAAAAAACGTAATGAATTTATTTTGAAATTTGTTTTTCGTTTTAAACTAAGGTGAAACCCTAGCCTAAAAAAAAATTGCTTTGAGTTGATTTTATATATATATATATATTTGCATTTTCATTAAGGTTATATAAAACCCTAGATTTAAATGCGTTCTTTGTTATTTGTTTTTGTTTTTAAACTAAAACCCTCGTTGAAACTTAGGTTGAAAACCTAGCTTAAAAAATTAGTCTTAGTTTTTTTTTTTTTTTTCGTTTTTAAAAAAACCCTAGATTGAAATGACCCTAGTTGTGTAGCTGTTTTTATTTGAGACTAGAAAATAAAACCCTAGTTATGTTTTTTTTTTCAAAAAAAACCTAGTTTAAAAATTTATTTATTCTGTTGTTTAAGTTTTGTTATTGTTTATGAATTTGTCTATTTTTTTGTATTTTTCTGTCAGTTTAAACTTTAAAGTTAAAAACCTTAGGTACTGACAAACTGTTTTTGATTTGAATTGCTTTTTTTTTTTTGTATTTATCAGTTTAAACCAGAAGTTAAAAACCCTAGGTACTAACAAATTGATTTTGATTTTATTTTATTTTTTATTTTTTATCTATCAGTTTAAACTTTAAAGTTAAAAACCTTAGGTACTGACAAACTGTTTTTGATTTGAATTGTTTTTTTTTTTTTGTATTTATCAGTTTAAACCAGAAATTAAAAACCCTAGGTACTGACAAATTGATTTTGATTTTATTTGTTTTTTTTTGTTTATCTGTCATTTTAAACTTTAAAGTTAAAAACCTTAGGTACTGACAAACTATTTTTGATTTGAATTTGTTTGTTTTTTTTGTTTATCTGTCAGTTTAAACTGTAAAGCTAAAAACCTTAGGTGCTGACAGACTATTTTTCGTTTGAATTTGTTTGTTTTTTTTTGTTTATCTGTTAATTTAAACTGTAAAGTTAAAAACCTTAGGTGCTGACAGACTGTTTGTGGTTTGAATTTGTTTTTTTTTTTTTGACTATTTTTAGCTGTACATTTATGATATGTGGCTGTACAGTTTATTTAACTGTGTTTGTTATACAATTTTTATGCATTGCTGTATATTTATGTTATTGTTGTACAACTTTGTTATTTTTAATGTTTTTAATGTTTGTTTGTTGTTTTTGTTTTTTAGGTGGTGAAGAGTCGGTACCGTCAGCCGACGGTATTCTCTGACACCCAGGAGGCGTTGACTGTGGTGGACTGGGAGTGGCTTGATGCCCTTGGGCTCAAGCATGTGACTCGACTAGAGCCTATGGTGGGGGATCAGGCATATCTGACTGCCTTGATCAACTTGTGGGATCCTCGCACCAATACCTTCCATCTCCCAAAATGGGAGATGATAGTGACTCTCGAGGATGTTTATCGAATTCTACGAATTTTGATAGACGGGCTTTCGATCAGGACTATGCCACGTGATCAGCGAATGACAATGCTGACATGATGCTTCAGGCATGGGACGGAGGTGGGTGTGGATAACCTAGTGGAGAGGACAGAGGGCGACTGTGATATTGATGGCATTCTGGTACGGTGGTGGTTAGAGAGGGGCATGTTGGGGGTGAGGCATGCATTACTGATGAGCCTCATATCCAACATGCTATTGCTCGACTCTTCAGGTGTGAGGTTCCCATGGAACCTACTCGAGGTGGTCTTCATACTGGTGGAGTGTCAGACTTTAGAGCCCCTGATTATGATATGGGGTCAGACACTACTGGCATAGCTCTATGATGAGCTGTACGAGGTTCGCTATCGAAGGCGAAAGGGTATTGGTTGTAGTTACTTGTTGCAGTGTTGGACTTGGTAGCACATAGCTGTGGAGAGGCTGTTGGGTTTGCCGTGGATGACTCAAGCGAAGATGGTTGACAGAGAGATAGGGTATGCGACACTATGGCACAGGTCGAAGGAGCAGGGGCATAGTCAGTGGTGGGTAGGTGTCGTAGGGAACTATGCTAATGCCTTTGCTCAGCTTGCTCTAGGGGAGGTGTTCTAGTGCCCATACCGAAACTGTCTAGCCTGGCCTGAGGCTGGAGAGTGGCTTCAATGGGTGCATAGGGGGAGATGACTAATCAGATGACAAAGGACCGAGCAGGAGTACTTCTCGTACATCCAGGTGATGTAACATTTTGGGTGCACCAGGGATTATCTAGTGAGCCCTTGATCTATCAATGTCAGGGTGATGAGAGGACTCTGGCCTGGCTAATCATTATGCCACTAGGTGAGGAGTCGGATGTAGTGATCGATGTCCCTAACATGGACAACGTCGGGGTGACTATAGAGTATGACCAGTGGTGGACGTTGCGACGATGGCGAGGTGAGGGGCCGTTAGGAGGTCCGGACGCAGCAGCAGTAGGTGGGGAGGATGCAAAGGCATCAGGGGAGGGTTGGGGGGATCCACGGGAGGATGAGGACATGGTGGAGGTTGACGATTTTGTGGGTGATGACTTTGGAGTTCTAGAGCAGCCGCAGATGCAGGACATCCTAGAGTAGTGGGAGCCAGAGTAGCTTACCATTTCAGAGATGTCGATGCCACAAATGGTCTTGAAGGGTATAGAGGCGGGGGTTAACGCTGAGATAGCATGATTGGAGGGTCTACTTTGGAGACAAGATGAGGAGCTCAGGGATGCGTTGCAGGAGAGGGATCTCTTGCAGACCCAACTAGCAAAGTGGGAGAACGCATTGGTTGCGTATCACCGATGGGATGGGGATACATATGCCACATGAGAGAGGTATCTCCTATGGACTCAGCTGGCACAGCGTGACAATGCATTGGCGATGTACCGTCAATGGGATATGAAATTGGTTTGGCATCAGTTGGAGCTGGAGGCAGAGATTATCCGTCTTGGTGGGCGAATACCTGAGTTGACTGGTGGTGAATCATCATGCCGCACAAGGGGGAGCGATACTGATCAGTCAGCATCCTCTCCATGCAGGAGGCTGGATGAGGGGGGTGCTAGTGGGTGTGATGCAGGGGCTAGTAGCAGTCGCCCTAAGAGGTCCCAAAGGACCCACACCACGAGGGGTAGTTCCTGTCACATCGATCCTACATGATCATGGTGGCCGACGCCCTAGGCTTGGGGGTTTTTAAACTTTTACTTTTTTTTGTGAGGTTAGAGGACCGGTTTATTGTAGCCTGCGGGCATTTTGATGATATATATACACATGACGTTCTTTTATTTATACACTTGTCATGAGTTATTGTCATTCTTATGTGATTGATGGATGTTGATGTATGCATGTTAATTTATTTTTATGGATGCACAGGTTATGATAAATGCAAATGTGTCTAGTATCTATGATATGCATATGAATGTATGAAATGATTTGTTGATAACTTGGCGGTTGCACCATAGACTGTGCAAGACTTATCAAATTTCTGTACTTATGCGATTGTTTTATACGATGACTTTGCATGATATATATATATATATATATATATATATATATATATATATATATATATATATATATATATATATATTATTTTTTTTTGTTTTGAATTTTCTGAGGGCTATGTAAGAATGGGATGTACTGCAGTTGTTGTAAAATGTAATTAAGGTTTTCTGAGACTCAGATGTTTTAACTAACTAGCAAAGATTGTACTTGTATCCTACAAGACTTTTGAATAAGGTATAAATCCGATTTGACTTTGACCAAGTTATTTCACATCCCTGTGTGTGCAATGGAGTTCGTTTATGTGGTATTTGTCAGGATACCGCCAATGCCAGATAGGCTGTCAACCAAACCTCGTACCGAGGATCACATAATTAGCTCCACTAACTCCTTTGTTGTATTTAGTCAGATTAATCTATAATGCTATCTAGGATACCATGAGCTAGCTCATCCACATGCAAACATTGATCTGCACACAAGTTAATGTGATAGATATATCATCATGCATGAGGTTTACCACTAGTGACCGATAGGCTATCCACCAAACCGGTATTGAGGTTCACCTCATGACCTTCTGAATGCTAAAAGTTCTAGGGATTCAAGTTTGACTCCCTTATTTTCTTCAATTGTATTGGGATACTTGCTCTTCTATAGTGACAAAAATCACTGTTTATTTTTGTTTATTTTTGTTTTGAGCAAGGGATTTGAATATTGAGTGATGAGGATCACTATTGTTTGTGCCTTTTGGTGTATGCACTTTGGTTTTGATGTCAAACTTTGGAGTTTGTACTTTGACTTTTTGCAATTTTTTTTATGTTTGCAACTTTTTGAGAACTTGGGATTCTTGGGGAATTGGGTAGGGAATATGCTTGTCCTTTTTCCAACTCTTAACATTCTTGGGGTGATTCGCATAGGGGGATGAGCAAGATAACATTTTCAATAGATGGTATCCTGGATTGCTTTGCAGGTTTCATCTTTCATTTACACAACTTGGGAATTGTTTTTAATGTGTTTTAGCTTGTGTTGGGATGCTACGTAACAAGGTGTGATCCAAGTAGAACTCTACCTTTGTAAAATATGTTTGACTTTGTACAATATTTTGCTAGAAAGCTAACGACAGCTTGAATGACGAAAAACCCTAGATACATTAGAAGATAACTGACTATGATATGGCAAAAAAATGTGAATGGTGTTTATTTGCGATGAACTATTTACAAAGTAGAAAAATGTGGAGACTGATGGAATTACCCATGATTACAGTCTATGGTGCTTTTGACCCGTATGATCAACAAATATGCAAATGTATGTATGGGATGCCTAATGCAGCTATTATTTTTGTGTTTTTGATTGATTGATTTTTGTGAGTATTTTGAGTATGCATGAAAATGAGATGCAAAAGTTTTCTGTATTGTTTTTGATGATTTTAGTATGCATGGAAATGAGATGCAAATTTTTGTTATTTTTGACGATTTTGTTGTTTTTGAATTTTCTTTATAGTTGGTTCATTCTGGTGAGGGCAAACCAAGTGATTCTTTCAGATCATTGGAGTTTTTGACCAAAGGGATTATGGGCACCTTTGGGGAATTTTAGGGTTGACCAAGCGATTGCAGGAATCTTAGGAGATTTTTGGTTTGACCAAAGGGGTAATGGGCACCTTTGGGGCATTGGGGGATAGACAAAGTGATAAGGGGAATCCTTGGAGCTCTTTTTTTGGGGGGGGTTTGACCAAGCAATTGCAGGAATCCTTGGAGCTTTTGGTTTGACCAAAGGGTTTGTGGACACCTTTGGGGTATTTTTGGGGTTGACCAATCGATTACGGGAATCCTTGGAGCATTTGGTTTGTCCAAAGGGTTTGTGGACACCTTTGGGGCATTTTTGGGGTTGACCAAGTGATTGCGGGAATCCTTGGAGCATTTTGGTTTGACCAAAGGGTTTATGGTTACCTTTGGGGCATTTTTTTTGGGGGGTGTTTGACCAAGTGATTGCAGGAATCCTTGGAGCTTTTGGTTTGACCAAAGGGTTTGTGGATACCTTTGGGGCAATTTTTTGGGGGGTTTGACCAAGCAATTACGGGAATCCTTGGAGCTTTTGGGGTTGACCAAGCGATTGCGGGAATCCTTGGAACATTTTGGTTTGACCAAAGGGTTTGTAGACACCTTTGGGGCATTTTGGGGTTGACCAAGCGATTATGGAAATCCTTGGAGATTTTTGGGGTTGACCAAGCGATTATGGGAATCCTTGGAGCTTTTGGTTTGACCAAAGGGTTTGTGGACACCTTTGGGGCATTTTGGGATTGACCAAGTGATTGTGGGAATCCTTGGAGCTTTTGGTTTGGGCTATAGCTCTTTTAAATATGGAATGGCCTCAAGTGACTGATGTTCAAGGGTTATAGTTCCTTGATTCCATCAAGAGAGGCTAGCCGATATGTTCCATGTCCTATTTTACTGTCAATCACATACGGACCTAACCAATTTTCCGTGAACTTGTCCCTTAGATGGGGTGGCAAGTTATAATTTTGTTGGTTCTCTTTTAGTACTAGGGCACCAACCTGAAAGTCCCTCAGGTGAACTTTCATGTTATATGCTTTCTTAAGTCGCTCTTGGTAAATACACAAATGTTCGAGAGCATTAACGTGTCATTCATCGAGCAACGTAAGCTGGTCTAACTAGGCTTGCCATGCATTGTCATCATTGATGAACTCTTGCATTGATATGCGCAGGGAAGGTATATCCAAATCGAGAGGTATGACTGCCTTAGAGCCATACACCAGCAAAAATGGAGTTGCCCCAGTGGGCGTCTGGATGCTAGTGCAATAAGCCCATAGAGCAAGTGGGATTTGAATGTGCCAATCCTTGTGACTATCTGCTACTATCTTTTTGAGGATGGCAACTAGTGTTTTGTTTGACGTCTCTGCTTGCCCATTTGCTTGTGGATAATAGGGTTTCAAAAAACTGTGCTAAATTTTGTACTTTGTGTTCAAAGCACGCATGTATTTTTTCTTGAATGACGTCCCATTATCTGAGATGATCTTGGATGGAATACCAAAATGACATATGATGTTATGTTAAATGAACTTCAAAATGCGGGTTCTAGTCATAGAGGTAAGCAAAATTGCTTCCACCCACTTGGTGAAGAACTCTATGGCTGTTATGATGAACGTGTGACGGTCTGACGATGCAAGGGAGATATTTTTGATTAGATCTAAGCCCCACTATGAGAACGGCCAAGACGATTGGATCGGCTGCAAGGCCTGAGAAGGTACGTGTGTCAAATTAGCATGGTGTTGACACTTCACCCACTTCCTTACATAGGCGTAATAATCTCACTCTAAATATGGCCAATAATAGCCCATGCGAACAATGCACTTTGCAATGGCCATACCGCTAAAGTGGCCATCGCATGTACCATCGTGCACTTGGGTGATCACCCAAGTGGACTCTTGCTGGTCCAAGCAACGAAGGAGGATTCCTTCATAGCTACAACGGTACAAAATGTCTCCTAGCAAGACATGTTTTGTTGCTTTTTGTTTGAATGATATTTTCACGACATGTGATAATCCAAGTGGGAGGTTGCCTAACTTAATATCGTATGGGTGTATACCAATCCTGTTGATCAAAAACCTCGACAGTATGAACAACCAATCCCTCTTGAAGTTCATCCCTAGCAAAAATTGAGCAGGAACGAACTTGTAATAATAGCGTTGTGTTGCTATTAAGGGGAGTAGGGGAGAACAAGGACCCGCAGTTGCCATGATTCATACAATCGTGAGTTCGAGAGAACTTCTTCGGGGATGGTTCAATCTGGATCATGTGGATTCCTGGAGTTAAGTTAGAGCTTGCATGCTCCATCATTGATTGCGATAGTGTTTTGACTTGAATGGTTGTCATATCACCAGAAATGTCTTACAATATTAGTGACCCCAAGGAGGCGTCTGCAAAATGATTTGATGATCAAGGGAGTGCCTCGATGTTGTACCATTCAAGCTTTGCTAGGAATATATCCACAAGGGATTTATAGGCCTGCAGAACTGGGCATTTACATTGGAATACCCCTTTCACTTGGTTAACGATTAATAGTGAATCACCAAAGATATTCAAGCGTTGGATGTTCATGGTGATGGCTGTTTGAAGACCTATGAGCAAGGCTTCATATTCGGCATTGTTATTGGTGCACGAGAAATCAAGTTTGAATGATAGAGGCATTGGAGCCCCTTACTGTGTGAAGAATACGATTCTTGCACCACCCCCTTGCTCACATTTAGAACCATCAAAAAATAGGGTTATGTCGACCTGTGACTCAGGCTCATCAGAATTTGGTGATTTTGAGACATGAAAGACCCCATCATCGGGTAGCTCTATTACCAGAGGCTGATATTCTTTGAGAGGAGCCTCTGCTAGTTGGTCGCCCCTTCAATCTACCACTGCTAGGTCGTTATACCAAACCTCTCAATATACCCGCCCTTATGTGATGGAAACTATTGGTATGCAAGAGTAGAATGGTATGTGGAACATAGGCGATACAAAAGGTGGATCACCCTATTTTTGACACCTACCATAGAAGACTTATCCTCATGCACTGGGAATCACCCTAGCTACACTTTGTCAGCTTTCATTAGGATTTACATCTAGCAATAGTAGCGATCGAGGTTATGTATGCAAAAACCCAAGCCAAGGTGGTGATGAAATCCACCGTTGGTCTTGATCAAGGGTTGGGGTTTTACGACCAACTCCTTGTTGTTTAAATTACCACGTGTTGTGTGGGGTTATTTTTACTTATCCAAGGAAATTAAACATGGAGTAAAACCTTCCTAAGCAAGCAAAGAAACTAAAAAATACAGAGACAGAAAATAGAAAATGACAGAAGGTATTCAGAACCCCTACCTCTTCTCTACCCAAATTGGATGCCTTTGAGTTTCTATTTTGAAAGTGCACAGAGGGCTTATTCATCCCGAGGTGGGACGAATAATAGAACTATATTCTTCATAGGGTGGGATGAATGCCCATTCATCCTTGGGTGACACGAATTCCAGCTCTATAGTCGTCACAGACTAGAACGGACAACAGTCTAGTGCTTGAAATATTGGTACCTACAAGCAAAAACAAACACTTTTGATCAGATATTTGATCTCAAAATCAGAGGACAGGGTCCCATTGTGATCTCCACTGAAAGCACAAGGATACAAAAACAAAACAGAAATTCCAGGTGCGATGTATGCAAAAGCAAAAACGTAACGCTAGGTCCTACGAACTGAAATGCATGAAAGGAGAGGAACATAAACGAATTAAAACAAGATGGAAAGCAAATTTCGAGTACATCCCTTTTTATTAATTTGCTTTAAAATTAGGTTACAACACGTCTCCTCCATTTTTAGGGGCCAGAAGCGTTAAGTAGGGCTCTATTACACCACAGATTGGTATGCTTTCTTCCACGTGCCCACATGTAAAGTGGGTGGGCCAAATGTCGTTGCCGCTTGCATGAACATGTCTTTGATTTCTTGTTGCTCCTCCGATGTCAAGATCCTACGTTCAGATAAATAGAAAAGGATTAGTAGCACCTGCGGATGAAGTAAAACATGCGATCCCCAAAGCCTACGATTAGTGCATGCGTAAAATAAATAAAACGATAACTAAAACATATCAGAATGAGCTAAAAACTTGACAGAGGCATGAGAACATTACCAGGAAGACACTGCAAAAGGAACAGTCAAAAAATTCACCACATATTTCTAATTGCTCTGGGGTGGGACGATTAGACCTACAACAAAATGTCAGAAAGCACCCTCCTAAATGTCCCATCTTGGAGGCTCCAAATCACCTGTAAAGTTGGGGGTTAGGTAAATGAGGTATTTTGGAAAGACCTAGAAGGTCAAATTTTTCCAATTCGTCCTCTATAGCCCAGAATATGATGATGCTCCTTGCATGTTAGTGAAAGAAAGAAATAACAAAAATATGATCAAAACTGCTCAAAATAACATGAAATTTGAATGGCATCCTATCTGAACAACCTAGAAAAAAATGCAAGAAAAAAACAATGAAATCTGTTACATATTTCTAATCACTCTGGGGTGGGGCGATTAGGACTGCAACAGTGTAGGGGGCGCATGGGGGTAGGACGCCCGCTGTTTGGGGCCCGATTTCGACACCAATCAACTTGGGATAGATCAAAAACGTCTTGTGGGGTATTGTCGATGAATTTGGGTGGGATACTATGGTCAAATGTCAGGTTTTGGGTCTAGATTGTGCTTCCAATAATCACCCAATAACCTCCCTTCCAAAAGAGAGATCAAGGATGTGAAAGACACAAGCAAAAGGGTGAGGACGTAAATCGGCAACACTCCATTGCTCCAAATGCTCCTGAATTGTTCTCCCTTTGGGGTGAGAAGACTCACCATTTTATAGACTCGAGGGTCTTTGTTGAATGAGCATGCAGAGGCGCAACTTGGCGATCATGCCTTCTCAGGGGAGAGAAGATTCCTCCTTTATTAAGGACTCCATGACTACCTCTATGACTACCTATTTGAGCTCAAAAATGCTCACTCGCACTCCCATGCAATGAAGGAGGAGTTAAGTGGTGGATCTGGGCTGCCATTTGTCAAGGTTTGACCTTTTTCCTGTCAAACCTGCTATTCACCCCACCCAGTAGCGAATGCTACTAATCGTCCCTAGGTGGAACGAATACCAGTTTGTAATTGTCCTTGGGTGGAACGAATAAGGAGAAGAGTGCCTGGAAGGTGTCAAATTGACCTTTGAACTTCCAAAACTACTGTGAGAGTGGTTAGGACCATTGTTTAACCTCTGGGGGCTGCCCTCGGGGCTGTGTATGCCAGTGCGATCAGTGTTTATAGCCACATAATTGGATTTGTGTTGTTTTGGTGTCTACACTATCTGCATGTGAAGATGTTTGAAGCAATTGATAATAGTAAATATACTATCATGATTCCTTTGAATATTCCAAACATAGTTTATATAACACTACTTACATTCAAGAATTACAAAGAGAAATATTTGAAACTATAAGAGTTAATTGAATCCCTTAAGAGGAAGGCAAAATTAAGTGAATCATTCTTAGAAAACATTTTTCATTCCTCATGTAATATAAATAATTCAAGTCCATCATCGTAACATGTTTCCATAAGTAAATTTTTAGAAGAGTTTGTATAAAAGAAAATTTATAACTTCAAGGAAAAATGCAAAGTGAAAGTTATTTTGCAAGAATCAACTGATAGTATGACATCATCTAAAGGCTTACAAAGAAACACTAATGATGAAGACAAGCTAGAGGAGAAAAATTCTGATCAAGAAAACATACAGTGCAAAGTGATTTGAAGACTAATATCTTCAATAACCAAATAATGTAATATGGGGGTGTTAGAGTATATTACATTATTTGGTACATGTCTTAGATTAGGTATTTACTTTATGCAATGTAATAAATGCACAAGTGTGCATAATATTCAATAATGTAAATGTGCACATTAGTCCATGTGTACATGAGTCCATAGAATAGGGAGATGAAGAGTCTAGAAGTGTGAAGGCCAAGAGTAATCCATATGAAGAGTCACATTACATTATATATGCATAGTAATGTGGAGATGTAAAATGACATAAATTGTAATACTTTTAAAGTTATGGCACCATTTTTGTGAGCATTTATTTATGGCATGTTTAGGAGTAGATATTAGAGTTATTTCTCTATTTCATACTTGTAGAATATTTCCATTATCATATACATTGGTTTATCTTATTTTTCTATATTCACACTTGTAGAATATCTCAAATGCTAATAGGAATTATCTTAAAATACATGTCAAATTAACATAGGAAGTGGGATTCCCAACTAAAACTCCAAAGGAATTTTCAAGAAATAAATCTCACCTAGATCTAGCTGGAAACATGTAATTGGCTTTGACAATATCCTCATCTTTGATTAGCATTTGAAGAGAACAACTCGTTGATTCTTTGTTAGTGATATGGACTCCTCTATTTCTAAGTTGATTCTTGAAAGACCTAAATAAGAGGATTCTTTATATTTCCTTTGCACATTCCTTCAACATTTAGATAATGTTGTGTCCTTAAAGGATTGGCATTTGTTTGAAATACCCTAAATCTCTAAGCTAGACTAAACCATGGATAAAGAATAATTTGTTCTAAGACTACAAATTCTATAGAGATCCTCAACCATCCTATCTCTATGAAAGTTAGTATCAATGACTCATCAATTGTCAAAATGGTACACTAAAAGTGCATGAACCAAAGATACTACATTAGATTTCCTAAGCATTCTACATCATAGGACCCATACTAGAGAAGAAACCTTCGTATTCAATAAACCCTCCTAGCTAAGAGTATTATTAGGAACCCTAGGCCCATTACCTCTATTTGGGTAATACCTAACTAAGTTCCCTACCTCATGTTACCAAAAGCACGGATTGGGTAAGTTCCATTAGATGACCTCTATTTTCACTCAAAACCAAAGACTAAACTCACCTTCAAGCTTCATCTCAATGTAGACATTATTGAAATATATTACATTATTTTGTACATGCCAATGTACCACCATGGGTACATCTTTAGATTAAGAGTTTGTCTTATATTAGGATTTAAGTATTTACTTAATGTAATGTAATAAATGCACAATTATTTTTAGAATTTGCAATGATGTAAATGTGCATGTTGTCCACATGTACATGAGTCCTTAAGAATAGGAATATGAAGAGTCATAGGAATATGGAAGGCCAAGAGTCATGTCTCATTATATATAGGCCTTCTTATAGGAGTAAAGGGAGAGCCATAGAGAGAAGGTAGATAGCATTGAGTAGAATAGTAGTAGATACAATGTAGAGCATGTATGCAATATGGAGAGTTTGAGACCTTCATTTTTATTTATGTAATATTTTTATAATATTTCATTAATGGATTTTTATGAGTAATTATAGAATTTTCTCATGAGTTTTACATTCTTAGTATATTTCTATTATCAGCTTTAATATTGCATGCTCATTTTATACCTCGTGGTTACATTTTCTTTAATATACAGCATCAAAAGCTAAGAGTGGTATCATAGCACAAGGTATATTGATAGGAGAGAGGGAAAGCCACAAGAAGATTGAGAGGAGATAGGAGATATCATTTTTAGAATTTCTAAAATTACCTTTTGGATAGAGTATTTTTAGAGAGTTGCAGAAAAACTCATGAAGACTAGGACTCAACATTGATTCCACTAGTTTGACAAATCAACTAGTGAAGTTCATTATCTTTAGATTTAAAGAATTTATGTTATCGTTTTCTAATACTTTGTTGCAGAGAAGAATTGATTCAAATAAAGTTGAGAAGATTCCTACAATAGCTAGGAATAATATCTTCTTTGGAATTGATCTAATACTTGCAACAAGAAGTTAAATATTGAAGAATTTTGAGGCCTAAGGAAAAAGGTCGCATTGCAAATTTTGCATAATTGAAGATTTTAGATTGAATATTGAGAAAATTGGAAGAGGCCAAAGAATCCTTATTAAATATTGAAGAGAGAGGAGACTTAAGAAAGAAGTCCCTATAGAAAATTGAATTAAAAATTGCAAATTGAATTAAGAATAAAGCAACTCTAGAAGGAAGAAACCCAATAAAAAGGTCTCATTGAAGAATTTCTAGATTTGGAAGCCAGAAGATTAAATATTGAAGATAGAGGAGGACTAGGAATAGTCTTATTGAATATTTGAGAAGCTACAAATTTTGAAGACACAAAGGAAAAGGTCTCAAGAAAAGTTGGTGTAGACACCAAAACAGCACCATTCGATTAAGTGACTACAAACACTGATCGCATGCACATACACAGCTTTTAGGGCAGCCTTTAGAGGTCAAACAGTGGTCTTGGCCACTTGCACAGCAGTTCGGAGGGTCAAAAAAGAATCAAAAGCAAAGTATCTGAAAGCAAACAAGCCTTAACAAAAGGGGAGCCCAGCCTTGGACGTCGCGAAATCGCGCGTCGCGATATCGCGCCCGTCGCGATATCGCGCCCGTCGCGATATCGCGACAGACCCCTGCCTTCGTGCCTGCCAGACACGTAAGCATATAAAAGCATGTAACCACTCAAAAGCCGACACGTCATCAGTTAAAGGCAGAGTTAAAGCAAACATTAAAAATGATTTTAAAAAGCAAATATCCAAAGAAAGCATTCAAAGCAATTTACGATGAGCTTTAATGGAATAACAAGCGGTTTCAAAATATCCGATCCGAGGCCATGCCTCATAACTTCCGATGTCAGTGCGAGCCATGCTTAGTAATGACCCGATAAGGATCAAATCTGAGCGGCCCTTACGGATTTAGGGTTTAAACATTAATATCTCAGAGGCCGGATCCTCTATAAAACCGGCTCGATACAATGAAAGAAAAAAGGTTACGAAGCATTTTGAAAAGCAACGAAGTGCTGCCAAAGTAAGACACCCGACTGCATCCCTTACGATTCATTTTCTTCTACATACGGAGAGTATGAATCTGGATCCATGGATCTACCCATTCGTCGACAAATCTTAGTGTATTTTTAGTTCTTTTACATTATGGTTTTGAATTCTGATTTCAAGCATGTATTCACCGGCTTTTTAACAGTAGGTTTCATTCTGTTCTCGTTAACTTAGAATCTACTGTTTTAAATCATTCAACAGGTGCTATTAAACATTTTTATTGTTTCTTTGAGTACAGGAAGAACAGCAGAAGCAGAGATTCATCGGCAACCAGCGGCAGCAACACCGGCCTGTCCATTTTGCATGTGGGCATGCGGAAAGAAATTACTGTTCATCTGTTGTAATAAAAAAATCAGACTATTGTAACCGAGTTGGAATTAATATAAAAAGGCGGTGCTCTTACCTTTTGATATGATTACATCCGTGTTATTACATGCATTAAACTAGTTCTATTTTTTTTATTGCATCTCGGTGTTTTATTTCCGAAATCTCATGCTTTCAGTGGCGATCACGGTGGGACCCAGGTCCACAGTTTTTATTTTTGGATTAAGTTACTGATCTAAAAATTGCTTTTTACAGGTACGCTATTCGTCTCACCCGGGGACGATTACGAATCTGCGCATTTTTCGGAGAAAATCGTAGACATCCGATTAGGCAGAAAAGAGGTAGGGGTTTTTATAGCTTCTGTCAAAATTTTTGTTTTTCGGTCTTCTGGTTTTTTTTTAGTTTGGACGGCTTAAAAATTGTTTTATACTTTATTTAAATAAGGGTAGAAGAATTTTAATTTTTCTTGCTTTATTTAAATAAGGGTAGAAGAATTTTAATTTTTCTTGCTTTATTTAAATAAGGGTAGAAGGATTTTAATTTTTCTTGCTTTATTTAAATAAAGGTAAGAAGAATTTTAATTTTTCTTGCTTTATTTAAAGAAAGATAAGAAGAATTTTAATTTTTCTTGCTTTATTTAAAGAAATATAAGAGGATTTTTTTTAAATTTTCTTGCTTTATTTAAAGAAGGGTAGAGGATTTTTTTTTAATTTTTCTTGCTTTAGTCGTAAACTTTTAATTTTCTACTTGCTATTTTCCACTTTGTAGTATATGTCTGGCATAGGGAAAGATTTCTTTTTCGGTTGCTTGTTTCAAATTTGCAAAGTAAAATGAATCCCACACACCACGTGGTACTTTAAACCAAGGCGTTGGTCGTAAAACCCCAACCCTTGAGCAAGACCAAAGGTGGATTCCATTATCACTTTGGCTTGAGATATTGCATCCATTACCTCGATCGCGACCGTTGCTAGACGTAAATCCTGACGAAAGCTGACCGAGTGTTGCTGGGGTGATTCCCATGCACGCGAGGATAAGTCTTCTATGGTAGGTGTCATAAACAGAGCGATTCCCCTTCCGTACCGCCTATGTTCCACGTACCATCTACTCTCACGTACCTATAGTCTCCCTCACGTAAGGGCGGGTATATAGAGAGGTTGGTATATCGGTCCAGCAATGGTATATTGAAGGGGCGACCATTTATGGGAGTCATATGAGCCAACATTATGCATTTAAACGTTCTTCCAAAATTGCAAACACAAAACAAAACATCAAAATGCACTAAACCGGTTTAGGACACACTATCAATCCTTAAAAGAGATAATCACGGTTTTGCGTATGTGTGTGTTCATTTCTGCTTGGTGTGCACAAAAAGACAAATCATCATAAACGAGATAAAATCTGCTTAGATAGTAGAGAAGCAACACAATGGTGTACACCCGTAGCCAAGCCCAATCAAGGGCGGACACTGCAGAAGGTGCACAGAGGGAGGGCACCAGTCGCCTTCGCTTTAACCCCAAGGATTTGGTCATACCACCTTGGCGGCCTGACACACAAGGCGGTCCCCTCCACACCTTAACAGATAAGGACTATGGGGGTACCCCTTCTAGGAGCACTCTTGTTCAACATAGCACTCAACACACATCCTCCCATGAGGGGTACATCCATAGGAGAGCTACCTTAGATGCTCGTTATGAGCGGTCACCGTGCGATGAAGCGCTGAGTCAACCTAGGGTTCGACGAGAGGAACCACATGGTTACATTATCCCTCTTTCAACCCCTCCAGTTGTCAGGACTGCAAGGACAAATTCAGAGCACAAGGCTCCTCAGGCAGGCCAAGCCAATTTCGTCCGCCAAATCGTGCTCACTTATGAAAGAGAGCATGAGGAAGATTCCTACCTTCCTCAAAAACAATACACATCATGGGAGCAATACGCCTTCGCACCTGCTAGATATCATGGTCACACTCTGAGGCCAGTGCCTCAGATAAATGCCGCTACCCCCATCAGAGAGAGATGGCCTCTAGAGATCTTGGATCACTACGACCAAGATAGATATGTCAGAGAGGCATCTAGGCCTTCTACACATGAGGCGACAAGACCAACTATCTTAGAGCCTGTCAAGCATTTCGCACGTTGGGTGCAACTCACGCAACGTGAGCGAGACCGACTATCGTTAGCGGAATTGTACCATATTAACGAAGAGCGCCTTCAGCGCCAGAAGGATGAGTTGTTCCAACACACTATGCAGGAACGGACTCCAACCCCTCACACACATAAGACAAAACATTATGAGAGGCACAAATTCGAACCTCTTGAGCAAAATAGGGTAGACCACATCGACCCGGCAGTCGCCAGAAAAGTCATCCGCCAAGCTCAAATAATGCAGGTTGAACAAGGTCGCCAGGAGTTAGAAAACTTATACATGCAGCGCAAAGCGGATAAGTTGCGCTATAAACTACCTGAGAAGGCGCCAACCCCTTGCATCCAAAGAGCACAACAGTGATGAGGAGCACAACCCCCGAGTGCGAGACGAGTCTCCGCGACCTTATCAAGCATCACCCCCAATGCCTCCTAGACATGAGCAGGAGGCTACTCCTATAAACAATGACGAGTGCCTTCCTCAGGAACCCACTCAGGTTTATGGGCCACCCTTAGAAAGTCACCAAGAAGCCTCTGAGGAATCATAGCAAAGAGAAGAGCTGGATGAACTGCCCTACCAAGACATGGGGGGTGCTATTCAACTACCCCTCCATAGGTCCCCAGTTTCTCAACATGAACCAATCAAAGCGGAGGAGCTCAAATCTCCCGATCTATGCAAAGAGCTAGAGCACTTAGAGTTGGTGGAGACCAAGATTTTGGAGCTCCCAAGGCCCAACTTACATGAGGCTCTTTTCGAAGAGGATCAACCTCTAACTGTACTCACTGATGATGCAGTCCTCCATATCTCAGAATCTACAGATCCTGATGAGCTATACACATTGTTCGAAGCTTCTGAGGAATCAGAACAAGGAGAAGAGCTGGATGAACTGCCCTACCAAGACATGGGGGGTGCTATTCAGCTACCCCTCCATAGGTCCCCAGTTTCTCAACACGAACCAATCAAAGAGGAGGAGCTCAAATCTCCCGATCTATGCAAAACATTGGAGCACTTAGAGTCGCTGGAGACCAAGATTTTGGAGCTCCCAAGGCCCAACTTACATGAGGCTCTTTTCGAGAGGATCAACCTCTAACTGTACTCACTGATGATGCGGTCCTCCATATCTCGGAATCTACAGATCCTGATGAGCTATACACATTGTTCGAAGCTTCTGAGGAATCAGAACAAGAAGAAGAGCTGGATGAACCGCCCTACCAAGACATGGGGGTGCTATTCAGCTACCCCTCCATAGGTCCCCAGTTTCTCAACACGAACCAATCAAAGAGGAGGAGCTCAAATCCCCTGATACATGCAAAACATTGGAGCACTTAGAGTCGCTAGAGACCAAGATTTTGGAGCTCCCAATGCCCAACTTACATGAGGCTCTTTTCGAAGAGGATCAACCCTTGGTTGTAGGACTACCTGATGATGCGGTCCTCCATATCTCAGAATCTCCAGATTCTGATGAGCTATACACATTGTCCGAAGGTGAGGATGAAACAGAGATAGCCCACAACAATCACATACGACAACATCGACATCCCATAAATATCGATGAAGCATGTCAAATGATAAACATAATACTAGGGCATGAGTGGCGCATAGACCCGACCTACCAGACATCACATGTCGATCCCACTCCTTGGGGAAGGTCGCGAGCAACTTCCACCCAGAGATATCATAGCACCATCAGTGTCGAAGGCAGACCCTGTCTTCCTATCCGTGCATAAGGCCGATCCATTCGTGCCAATTCCTACAGAGCCAGATCCGGTGCACAAATATTGTCAAGCTGGGGGTACCTCTATTCCCTGAAGAGCAAGTGGATTACACCAAATGCTCCAAAGGTGTTCATAAACCCTTTGGTCAAGCCCAAAAGCTCCAAGGATTATCGCAATCTCTTGGTCACCCCAAAAGCTCCAAGGATTATCGCAATCTCTTGGTCACCCCAAAAAGCTCCAAGGATTATCGCAATCGCTTGGTCACCCCAAAAGCTCCAAGGATTATCGCAATCGCTTGGTCAACCACCAAAAGCTCCAAGGATTATCGCAATCTCTTGGTCACCCCAAAAGCTCCAAGGATTATCGCAATCGCTTGGTCAATCCCAAAAGCTCCAAGGATTATCGCAATCGCTTGGTCACCCCCAAAATGCTCCAAGGATTATCGCAATCGCTTGGTCACCCCAAAATGCTCCAAGGATTATCGCAATCGCTTGGTCACCCCCAAAATGCTCCAAGGATTATCACAATCGCTTGGTCAATCCCCCAAAATGCTCCAAGGATTATCACAATCGCTTGGTCAATCCCCCAAAATGCTCCAAGGATTATCACAATCGCTTGGTCAATCCCAAAGGCTCCAAGGATTCTTGCAATCGCTTGGTCAATCCCAAAACGCTCCAAGGATTTCCACAATCACTTGGTCAAAAATCATGAAAATTCAAAAACAACAAAAATCACCAAAAACAACAAAAAATTGCATCTCATTTCTAGGCATATTCAAATTCATCAAATAGAGAGTTCTTCTCGCAATTCATCTTCATATTCACCAAAATCAATCCATCAAAAATACAAAAATACATAGCTGCATCAAAGCATTGCACCCATACATTGCATATTCATGGTCGCATAGGTCAAAAGGCACCATAGGCTATCATGGTTCTACTAGTCCATCTTGTTCCACACTATTCCATTTTACAAAAATAGCAAAAACACCATGCACTTTACCACACTAGAGTCAGTGGTCTCTTAATGTATCAAGAGTTTTTCGTGATTTCGTCATCATTTTGCTCTTTAGCAATGAAATGTATCAAGTCAAACAGATTTTACGAAGGTAGAGTTACACTTGCAATACACCTTGTTACGTAACATCCCAACACAAATTAAAACACATAAAAATTCCCGAGTTGTGTGAACGAAGGATGAAACTTGCACAGTAATCCAGGTTACCATAAGCGAAACGGTTATCTTGCTCATCCCCCCGTGCGAATGACCCCAAGAATGCTGAGAGTTGGCAAAAGGACAAGCATCCTCCCTACCCAATTCCCTAAGAATCCCAAAGTTGCAAAACGTCAAAAATTTGCAAAATGTCAAAACTTCAAAATTTGACACCCTACAAGTGCACATCTCAAAAAGCACAAAGAATAGTGATTATCGTCACTCCATATCCAAATCCCTTGCTCAAGAGAAAAGAAAAACAAATCAAAATAAACAGTGATTATTATCACTATAACGAGCAAGTATCCCAATACAATTGAAGAAAAGAAGGGAGTTGACCTTGAATCCCTGGAACTCTCAAAGATTCTCGACGAGTCATGAGGCAAGCCTCGATCACCGGTTTGGTTGATAGCCTATCGGTCATCGGCGGTAAACTTCTCGCATGACGATATATCTCGTCACATTAACTTGTGTACAGATCAATGTTTGCATGTGGATGAGCTAGCTTATGGTATCCTGGAGAACACCGCAGATTAATCTAACTAAATACAACAAAGGAGTTAGTGGAGCTAATTAGGTGATCCTCGATACAGGTTCGGTTGAAAGCCCATCTGGCACTGGCGGTATCCTGACAAATACCATATAAATGAACTCAATTGCACACACGAGGATGTGAAATAACTTGGTTAAAAACAAGTCCAATTCATACCTTGTTCAAAAGTCTTGTAAGATAAAGTACGATCATGGCTAGTGAGTTAAAACTGTCTGAGTCTCAGAAAACCTTAGCTACATTTCTAAACCAATTGCGCCATACTTTTCATCCTTGCAATACCATCAAAAAATACAAAAAGAAGAAACACCACATTTGTACATAGCAAAGTAATGGAGTTCTAAACAGTCTATGGTGCCATAACCAAATATCACCAAGTCCATACATCCATTTCATTTTTGCATATCACATGCATTTGCATTCATCATGCATCCATCAAACTAAATCAACATACAACATTGGTAATTATCATACCATATGCATCCATCCATATCAAGTAGCATGCACCCATCAACATCAATCATTGCGCATAAAATCATGACATATACGCAAAGAAAGAAAATCAAAACAACAAAAACATCACAAAAATGCAACACAAAAAGAAGCAATAAGCATTTCCGGACACGAGTGCTCTTGCACTCAACCTCTTGGCATAGAAAATCGATGTCGGGGCTCAAATTCTCATTCTCCTACTTCCCTAAGAAGGCTATCATAGCTGGACCGCTCCACGGGAAGACGGGTTTTTGATGATTTCACCCCATTATGGCATCACCAAAAGGGTTAACACCCACCAAAAACAGGTCCAAATGTCGGGAAATTGCACGTGCTCAAATGGAAAAACATCTAAAGCCACCCTAACCTAAGTCATCTTGGGTCAAGCGACTCGTCGCTTTTCTCACGAAGGTCATTCCCTCATCGATTCGTCGCTTGAGGGGGTAGTCACACTTAGTCACCAATCAACAACCACACACCCAATCAAGGCAATGACATGCATTCAAAGAATCATTGACAAAGACAATCACGCTCCTGCTTGGGGCAGCAAACAAGCAATCATTAAACCGATCAAATACTTGGCATTCCCGAAGCATGAACACAAGGTTCCCCCGTGGATAAAAGGTTACGCCCTTTGCCTAATCATGACTGATCAATGTCCAAGCTCAAGTCACACCTCACCAAAATAGGTTAACACTTGAAATCAAATTCCTTAGCTCGTCAGAAGCAAGGATTCAAGAATGCATGCCCTTTCCATACTTGGGGCATTAAAAGTTGGTTAGGTTACCAAGAAACCCTAATCATTAGTGCTTTGGTCGTATATTTTTGCTCAGCACTGCGTCACCCGCAGCGCTTCCCAAAAAGGGGCATCTGTAGACACCAAAATAGCACCATTCGATTAAGTGACTACAAACACTGATCGCATGCACATACACAGCTTTCAGGGCAGCCTTTAGAGGTCAAACAGTGGTCTTGGCCACTTGCACAGCAGTTCGGAGGGTCAAAAAAAGAATCAAAAGCAAAGCAAACAAGCCTTAACAAAAGGGGAGCCCAGCCTTGGACGTCGTGAAATCGCGCGTCGCGATATCGTGACCGTCGCGATATCGCGCGTCGCGATATCACGACGATCATGATATCACGATCGTGTGATATCGGGATGGTCGCGATATCACGATCGCGCGATATCGCGACGGTCGCGATATCGCGACGTGCGATATCGCGACCGTCGTGATATCACGATCGCGGATATCGCGACGGTCGCGATATTGCGACGTGCGATATCGTGACCGTCGGATATCACGACGCGCGATATCACGACCGTCGCGATATCGCGATCGTCGCGATATCGCGACGCGCGATATCGCGACGCGCGATATCGCGACCGTCGCGATATCGCGCCCGTTGTGATATCGTGATAGACCCCTGCCTTCGCGCCTTCCAGACACGTAAACATATAAAAGCATGTAACCACTCAAAATTCGACACGTCATCAGTTAAAGGCAGAGTTAAAGCAAACATTAAAAATGATTTTAAAAAGCAAATATCCAAAGAAAGCATTCAAAGCAATTTACGACGAGCTTTAATGGAATAACAAGCGGTTTCAAAATATCCGATCCGAGGCCATGCCTCATAACTTCCGATGTCAGTGCGAGCCATGCTTAGTAATGACCCGATAAGGATCAAATCTGAGCGGCCCTTACGGATTTAGGGTTTAAACATTAATATCTCAGAGGCCGGATCCTCTATAAAACCGGCTCGATACAATGAAAGAAAAAAGGTTACGAAGCATTTTGAAAAGCAACGAAGTGCTACCAAAGTAAGACACCCGACTGCATCCCTTACGATTCATTTTCTTCTACATACGGAGAGTATGAATCTGGATCCATGGATCTACCCATTCGTCGACAAATCTTAGTGTATTTTTAGTTCTTTTACATTATGGTTTTGAATTCTGATTTCAAGCATGTATTCATCGGCTTTTTAACAATGAGGTTTCATTCTGTTCTCGTTAACTTAGAATCTACTTGTTTTAAATCATTCAACAGGTGCTATTAAACATTTTTATTGTTTCTTTGAGTACAGGAAGAACAACAGAAGCAGAGATTCATTGGCAACCAGCAGCAGCAACATCGGCCTGTCCATTTTACATGTGGGCATGCGGAAAGAAATTACTGTTCATCTGTTGTAATAAAAAAATCATACTATTGTAACCGAGTTGGAATTAATATAAAAAGGCAGTGCTCTTACCTTTTGATATGATTACATCCGTGTTATTACATGCATTAAACTAGTTATGTTTTTATTGCATCTCGATGTTTTATTTCCGAAATCTCATGCTTTCAGTTGGAATGAGAAAGAAGAAGAAGGCTAGAAAAGCACTATTGAAGGAGTTTGAAGACCGCCATTAAAGGCCTAAAGGCTAATTTGCAAAGGATAAGATCATTTATTTTCACAGTAGAAGTTGAAGAGTGACAGGACAATAAATTGGAGGTAACATAAAGTTGTGTTTTAGAGAAAAGTAGAGTAGATTTGTAAAGGGGGATTGGATAACATTTGGTCAAGGAAAGGTGTTGCAAATTTCAGAAGTTAAATATGGTACTAGACAACATTATAGTTACCAAAATACACACTCTTGGATAATACACTTGAAGGAGAAATAGGTAGCATTAGAATTTACAAATTGTATGAGTTTAGGACAATAAACTAAAGGAGAAGGATTCAAGCATTTAAAGCAAGAGTGGGAATTAAGTTAAAGGAGTTATAGAGATACAAGATTAACACATTTAGAGCAACATTTTTTACAAACTCGAGGCAACAAATAGGTGAGTCGAATCACCAAGAAAACTAGCTACAAAAGGAGATCAAAGGGTATGTAATATTGGTGCAATAAAATTTTATTATTTAGCTTATTATTAAGTCTTTAAAAGAACCATGTTTAAGTTTTCAAAGTTGCAAAAATAAAGGTCTCAAGTTTATGTCTTCAAATTTTAAGAAGATAGTATTGCAAGGGATTAAAACCTGCACAAAATAAAGGAGAAGTTAGATACTATCTATTGGAAAATAAACAAGCCAATACTATATAGCAAATATTGGATACAATAAACTATCCAAAAGGTAAAAGTTTTGGCATGAATTAGAAGCTTGGAGTCACCATAGAATAAATCACCAAGCATTGAGCCAAGGAGGAGCCATAGTAGAAGAGTAGCCAATGAGGAAAAGGTGACGTGGAAGAGAAACTGCCATTACCACATCTTGGTGAAGAGGCATCACCATATTTAAACAAAAAAATAGGTCATTTGATAAAGGAAGGAGGCAAGCAAATAGATTGGACAACGTAGAAGAATATATACAGTAAGCTTGGAAAGCTATCATAGATTAAGCAAGATCTATAAGGAATTTCCAAGAGAGCATGCAATCATTAAAGGCTTGAGTTACAATGATAAATATTTAAGGAAGAGTAGAATCAAAAGTCAAGCACCCCAGTATTGGAAGGTGAATGGACCAGTATCCAAACATATAAGAACCATTACATTTGGATAATTCAAGCCACCATTGAAAGGTTGGAAATATGTCGAATATTTTCCATGTTATTCTAGTGGGGTTAACACTAAAAGGTACTGGACACTGTGTATGATATACTCACCGTGGTTCGGGGGTGGTAGCCCTTCAAAAAGCAGGTGTTTGGGGGCGATAGCCCCTAGCCAAATTTTTAGGGTTTTTTAAGTTATATTTAGACCCATATGGGCTTTTAGGGTTACTATATTTGAACCCTTGATTTTTTGCCCATGATATTGTAAAATACGTGCATGTGCCTTTGTTATATATATCGCACTTGCATTAGGGTTTGGAGAGAGACATAAGGAGAATATTATTGTATTGGAGACAATCAATTTAATGCAATAATAAGATAATACTATGTTGGTTTTCCTGATTGAGGGTTTCTAGGGTAAATATTGTGTAATATGTGAATCTACTATCTTCTTCCTTTGATTATGCAATTACTGTTTTTCTAGTTTTAGTTTATTGGCACTCTATATTTCTCTTCATTTGGTATCAAAGCTAGGTTTTAGCTTTGTTCGAGGAGTAAGGGTTTCAATCCTATGATAAATTAATTCTTGAGTGGGAGTCGTACGTGAAAGGATCCAGGTAAAGGAGAAATATGGGAAGCACACGAATAGAGATTGAAAAATTTAATGGATAGAATTTTGAGTTGTGAAAACTCAAGATGGAGGATTTGTTGGTTGATAGAGATCAATGGATTACAGTGTCGAAAACAAAATCAACATCGATGATAGATGAGGATTGGCTAAAAATTGATAGGAAGGCAAGAAACTCTATCATATTGTGCTTATATGATTTGGTATTATTGAATGTATCTACAGAGACTACAGTATATTTATTATGGAAGAAGATGGGAGCATTGTATCAAACAAAGTCACTAGTAAATAAACTCTTTTTTTAAAAGTTGTATTTGCTTTGGATGAATGATGGTGACTTTGTGGCTGAATATTTGAATGCTTTTAACACTATGGTAAGTCAATTAACCTCTATAGAAGTAAAAATGGATGATGAGAAAAAATGTATTACTTTACTTTATTTATTACCTGATTCATGAAAAACCTTGTTATGGCTATCACCAATACTACATCTACATTGAAAGTAGAGGATATATTAGGAACTTTGTTGTCTGAGGAGATGAGATGAAAATATTCTAAGGATTGTCATCAAAATGAAGCCTTGATTATGAGAGGTCATTCTCAAGAAAGAAGCAAAAATAAATCAGGAGAAAAGAAATCAAAATCTAGGGGTAAATCTATTACTCTAGAAAAGAGGAAATATTGGAACTGTGGTAAAGCAGAGCATTATAAAAGAGACTACAGATCTAAAAAGGTTGATAATAATCGATCATATGATGAAGGAACTTCTACAAAAATGAAGACCACAAATGAAGATTCAGGGGACTTATTCTTAGTTGTAGCATGCTCAAGTGAATGTGATGACTCATGGTTGATTGAATCAGGTGCTTATTTTCATATGAATCCTTATAGGGAGGGGTTCTGTGAATATGAAATGATATATGGAGGTAAAGTCTTCTTGGGAGAAAATTTGACATATAAAATAATAGGTCAAGGAAGAATCAAGCCGATGCTAAAATATGGAAGAATTAAAACCCTTCCCGGTGTGTCGCATATTCCAAGTTTGGCAAGGAATTTGATATATATGAGTAAAATGAATGATGCAGGTGTGAATGTGGTATTCAATAAGGATAGTTGTAAGATGGTCCGTGGATCCTTGGTGTTGGCAAGAAGATTTCGCATAAGAACTTTGTTTAGAATTTAGGCTAGCATTGTAAGTATTAATTCCAATAATTATTCAGTTGTACAAGAAAATAATACGATTGAAATGGCTCTGAGTACTCCTACAATGAAGACAATATTGTGGCATCAATGCATGGGGCATATTGATGAGAAAGGACCTTGAACATTGAAAATGAAAGGTATGGTTGAAGGAATTTTTGATTGTCTATTAAATTTTGATTTTTGTGAGCATTGTGTTTTCGAGAAATAAATCAGAGTCAATTTTTCAAGTAGTGCTACAAGGTTTGAAGGAATTCTACATCTAGTTCACAGTGATGTGTTTGTATAAAAAAAGTACCATCATTAGGTAAATTTATCTATTTTGTTACATTTATAGATGACTTCTCAAGAAAGACATGGGTATATTTTCTACAGAACAAATCTAAGGTTTTTAATAATTTCAAAGAGTTTAAGGCTCATGTAGAAAATCAGATAGAGAAAAAGATAAAGGTTTTGAGAAGTGATAATGGTGGTGAGTATTGCTCTAATGAATTTGAGCAGTTTTACAAGGACTGTGAAATAGAAAGGTAGAGAACAACTCTGCATACTCTACAACATAATGGGTTTGCAGAACGGATGAATAAGACATTGATGGATAAGGCTAGAAGCATGCTAAGTGGTGCAGGATTAGAAAATAATTTTTGGATAGAAGTTGTGTTAATAGCTTGTTATCTCATCAATAGATCTCCTACCTCAGCTTTGGTGGACAAGACTCCACAGGAAGTATGAACTGATAAGAAATCCTCTCTCAAACATATAAGGGTATTTGGTTGCGATGCTTATATGTATGTTCCAAAAGAGAAAAGGACTAAGCTAGAATATAAATCTAAAAAATGCATGTTTGTGGGTTATGTACTAGTGTTAAACGATATAAGTTGTAGAACCCAGAAGTACAGAAGGTTGTATACATTCGTAATGTGATATTTAGAGAAACAAAAGGGGTTTTAAAATAGGAAATGCAACCAAGCAAAGAACCAGAAATAGTGTAGGTAAAATTGGAACAAGAGGAAGAACCAGTGGTAGAACTTGAATTACAAAGAGATACTGAAGAGGAATATTCAGAGGAAGAAGGTGAGGAGGAAGCTAAAGATGTAGAACCTAGAAATCCAATTTTGAGGAGATCAGATCGAGAGAGAAGACTTCTAGACAGGTATAGTCCTTTAAATTTTTATTCTGCATTTAATTTATCAGTTACATATGAAGAACACAAGACTGTAATGGATTCACTTTAGTCAAGTGAGAATAAGTCTTGGAAAAGGGCTATGGAAGAAGAAATTGAATCCTTTGATAAAAATAAGACATGGGACTTGGTGAAATTACCTCATAGTAGAAAACCTGTTGGTTGTAAGTGGTTATTAAAGAAGAAGTACAATATAGAACGAAAGTTGGAGAAGTACAAGGCTCACTTGGTAGCAAAAGTATTTTCTCAGGTTGAGAGAATTGACTTTGGTGATATATTTTCTCCTGTGGCTAAAATAACTTCAAATTTTTGTTGGCTATTTCTACTACTTTTGATTTTGAAATAGAACAAATGGATGTAAAGATAGTTTTTCTACATGGTGAACTTGGTGAAAATGTATAATGCTTTAAGATAAAAGGTAAGGAGGACTTGGTATATAAGCTAAAATAGTCTCTTTATAGGTTGAAGCAATCTCCAAGGATGTGAAACCAAAAATTTGACAGATTTGTCTTGAAACTTGGGCTTGGAAAAAGCAAAGCAGATCCATGTGTATATTTCAAAAAGGAAGGTGAAAATTTTGTTATCATTGTATTGTATGTAGATGACATGTTGTTAATTGGTAACAGTAAGGAGATAATAAAATTACTCAAATCTCGATTATCTTCTGAATTTGACATGAAGGATTTGGGCGCTGCAAAATTTATTTTGGGTATGGAAATAATAAGGGATCGTGCAAATAGAAAGTTATGGTTAAATCAAAGAAAATATGTTGATTTGATACTACAAAAGTTTAGAATGCATGATTGTAAACCAGTATGTACTCCATATCTAGTTGGCCAAAAGTTATCTGTTGAATAGTTTCCCAAGACATATGAGGAAATTAAAGAAATACATCATGTTCCTTATTCTAGTGTTTTGGATAGTTTGATGTATGCAATGGTATGTACTAGACCTGATATTTCACATGCAGTGGGAGTAGTTAGTAGATATATGTCAAATCCAAGAAAGGAATATTGGACTGTTGTGAAGAGGATCTTCAGATACTTGCATGGAACTAGAGATTATGTTATTTTTTATGATGGAAAATTTAGAGATAATGATATTTCAAATCTACAAGGATTTGTAGATGCTGATTAGGCTGGAGATCTTGATAAGAGAATATCCATGAGTGCTTATGTGTTCAAGCTGTTTGGAGGGGTAGTAAGTTGGATGAGTAAAAAGAAATCAGTTATTACTTTATCCACTACAAAAGTAGAGTACATTGCAGCAACTCATACCAGTAAATAAGTAGTGTGGCTACAAATATTGTGTTCAACAGTTGGAATTAAAAAAAATGTTGTGAGAATTAATAGTGACAGTTAGAGTGCAATATCTCTAGCAAATAATCCTGGTTTTCATGATCGATAAAAACATTTTGATATAAAATACCATTTTTTGAGATATATGGCTTAAGAGAACCGAGTGATATTGGAGAAAGTTGATACAGAGAATAATACTATTGATTCATTAACAAAGGATGTACCTTCTCAAAAAATTTATTGGTGTAGAAGATCTATGGGCATGGTTGCCCTTGATAGTTGACAATGGTAGTTGTTAGACCTTATGGAAAGTATTCAACAAGTGGGAGAATGTTGGAAATATATTGAATATTTTCCATGTTATTCTAGTGGGGTTAACACTAAAAGGTATTGGATACTGTGTATGATATACTAGCCTAGGTTCGGGGTCGAGTCGGGCCCCAAATAGGGGTTCGAGGGCAATAGCCCTCCGAAAAGTAGGGGTTTGAGGGCAGAAGCCCCCAGACCAATTTTTAGGGTTTTTTAAGTTATATTTAAACCCATATGGGCTTTTAGAGTTACTATATTTTAACCCTTGATTTTTTGCTCGTGATATTGTAAAATTTGTGCATGTGCCTTTGTTATATATCGCACTTGCATTAGGGTTTGAAGAGAGATAGAAGGAGAATATTATTGTATTGGAGACGATCAATTTAATGCAATAATAAGATAATACTATGTTGGTTTTCCCAGTTGAGGATTTCTAGGGTAAATATTGTGTAATATGTAAATATGCTATCTTCTTCCTTTGATTTTGCAATTACTACTTTTCTAGTTTTAGTTTATTGGGGCTCTATATTTCTCTTCATGAAAGGTAGAACCATCGAGCCAATGAAGCTACTAGAAGAAAGAAAGAGTGTTAGGTTTGAGCACCAATGGAGAGAAGCTGAAGAGACACAACAGTTGAAAGCAAGAGATTGAAATAAAGTAAATTTTATTTGGAAGTTACTAAAGTACGTAATAATCAAGAGAATCTAAAGGGTGCAATAGACATTTGGAGCATTAGGACAAAGAGGAACGAGTTCCACTAGGAAACAACATCCTAAGCAAATGAAGAAGTTACTTATCACCTCATAGAAGGAGGAGAGTCAAATATAGATGAAAACCACTCATTATCAAGCATTACATTGCAAGTAAGAGTGTTGATCAACATACCTATATAATTTATAAATCAAAGGAGTAAATTTACTACTTATCACTTGGCATGATAGAAATAAAATTACTCAACATAGTTTGAATGCAATGGAAGTTCAACCATCATTGCAAAGGAGACAAATGAGTACAACAAGGAGGAATGTAGAACATTAACCAAAGGGACGTTACAATTCATGATTAAAGGTGCATACACAAAGAAATAAAGAGCAAATTTAAGCTCATACATGGAGGTGTTTAGTACCTCAATCCCACATGCAAGAGCTATGTTGGATAAGAGTGAGAGTTACATTGAAGCGCCCTAGAAGAAGCATCAAGGATGAATTCCAATTGTCCAAGTAAAAAGAAGCACCAACCACCACATTTTTAATGCATTCTTACACAATAAATGTACAAATCAGAAATCTACGAATGTGGAGAAAGAAGAGCGATTGAGCAAGGCATGTAAGGATAGTGCATAAGCACTACAAAGCAAAGGATAAGGAGATGTGTTGAAGAGTTAAAATACTGAGTGTTGATAAGCATTAAATGTAGGGAGAGCATATTTAGAATGCAGGTCGTAGAGTCAAAGAGTAGCAAGTTGAAGCTTTAGGCACCATAATCAAGAAGGTAAGAAAATATTTAATTAAACCTTTGCAAAGTTTAAGGAGGAATAAGGTGTAATATTTTTGAAGTAAATATTAATCAATTATATTTAAGTTTATTTGAATAATAGGATAAATAAGGAGATAACCTTAGAAAAGTATTGAATGCCTTAGAAGATATTTGAAGTAAGAAGTCTTTTGAAAGTTTTATTACTCTATTCATTCTTGGAATTAATATTGCATTGAAATATTTGCAAAAAGATTAACTTGGAGAAATAAGGACTTCTACACCAAAAATTGAAATATTATTTGCAAATACCATTGTTTCTAAATTTCCAACTAGGGAGTTATAAGGAGTTCAACATCAAATTTAAGTTATTGAAATTTAGAAATTATATTATTGAAACTTGAAAGAAGCAAAAACATAGAATTGCTAGAAAGTTGGTACTTTTGATATTAGTCTCTTGCTCAAATTGAAGGGACATAAGGAATCCAACTTAAAGTTCATGAAGATAGAAAATATTATCGATTGAAATTGCATCAAAACTATTTTTAGCTTTCTATAAGAAGAAATAAAGTACTTGTCTTAAACAATAGGATTTGAACATTATATTGAAATTATCATCAAAACATTAGGGAATAAAAAGGGATTCAACTCAAAAATAAAAATTTAGAAAACTAAGCATACTATCAAAGCCATACTCAAGAATTTTTGGTAGACACAAGGTTATCTACAAAGCTTAAAAATTGATAATATATTATCAAATTTGATCTTATGCTCAAAATACTAGGGATTTAAAAGGAATTCTACCTAGATATTTGATTCTACAAAACTTGAGAATTGAAGAAATATTATCAAATTTGATCACATACTCAAAACACTAGGGATTCATAAGGTAGACAACTTCAAAGGCTTTGAAAAATAAAAGATTCTATCAAAACTATTTTCAATACTTAATACTAAAGAGCTAAAAGGAATTCTATTTTAGAAGTTTGACTATTGATTGTTCATATACTACAAGAATTGAAGGTTAAAATATAGGGAGATATAAGGTTTACAAGTGACCTTGGTCTATCAAAACTAAGGAGGAAAAAGGATGTCTACTTCAAAGAATACAATGAATAATGATATGGAAAACATCATTAGAAAGGAAAGAGTAAATGTCATAAAAATTGCAATCAAGAATTTACTAACAAAATCCAAAGGAAACTTAGATCTTTCTTCAAAATTGATCTATAGTGAAGCCTTCTAATAAAACTTTAAAACTATGGAATATTATCTACATGCTAGAATCATTGAAGTAATCGATAATGGAAAAGATGATATTATAATTCCTTTAGACATTGACAGTGTATTATATATGGTATTACTTACATTCAAATATTACAAAGAAAAAAATATGGAGTAGAAAGAATTGATTGAGTCACTTAAAAAGAAAATAAAAATAGATGAATCCTTCTTAGAGAAGATGTTTCATTCTTCATGCAGTATTTATACTTCAAGTTCTTTTAACTCAAGATCTTATCATGATACTTTAAGTGATAGCTCAGAAGATTGTATACTAAATGAAACTTGTGATAAGAAATATAAGGCAAAGAGAAAATATTTTTGAAGGAATCTGATGATATCATGGCAACTCATAAAAGTATAAAGACTAACTCTAATGATGAAGATAAAAAAGAAGAAGAGGAACTTGATCAAGGAGGCATACAGTGCAAAGTAAATTGAAGATAATAATAAGACCATATTGAAGACTAAAGTCTTCAATAACCAAATAATATGATACAAGGGGTGTTGGAATATATTACATTATTTGGTACATGTCAATGTACAACCATGGGTACATCTTTAGATTAGTATTTGAGTATTTACTTCATGCAATGTAATAAATGTACAAGTATTATTAGAATGTGCAATGATGTAAATGTGCATGTTGTCCACATGTACATGAATCCTTAAGAATAGGAATATTAAGATTCATAGGAATATTGAAGGCCAAGAGTCATGTCTCACTATATATAGGTCTTCTTATAGGATAAAAGGGAGAGCCATATAGAGAAGGTAGATCACATTGAGTAGAATAGTAGTAGATACAATGTAGAGCATGTATGCAATATGGAGAGTTTAAGACCTCCATTTTTATCAATGTAATATTTTCATGAGCTTTCATTAATGGTTGTTTTATGAGTAGTTATAGAATTTTCTCATGATTTTTACATGCTTATTATATTTCCATTATCATAGCTTTAATATTGCATGCTCATTTTATGCCTTGTGGTTGCATTTTCTTTAATATTTAGCATCAAAATCTAACAGGCATATTGATGGAACTTAAAGCTTAATAATTTATCATGCTCATTATTTCAACAAATAACTCGGTGAAGACTTCTTACAATATATTTCAAATAAATATAGAATACCAAATTTAAGAAAGGGAACTAAACCTAGAGAAAAAACTTTGTCTAAAGGATCCTTCTCGGTAAAAATTACAAGATCAACATTACAAATAGTAGACTTGATTATATATCACCCACATATCAAATTACTAGATCATTTTTGTAGCCTCTTACAAGCTAAACTTGAAATCAATATATCCCTTTCCTAACCCATATATTAGATCAAGTAGTCACCCTGTAGACACCAAAATAGCACCAATCCGATTAAGTGACAACAAGCGCTGATCGCATTGACACAAACAGCCCCTAGGGCAGCCCCTAGAGGTTAAACAGTGGTCCTAACCACTTCCAAAAGCAGTTTTAGAGGTCAAGGGTCAATTTGGCACCTTTTTGGGACTTTGCTCTCTGCTCGTCCCACCCTGGGACGAATACAAACTGGCATTCGTCCCACCCAGGGACGAATATCAGCATTCGCCCCAGGGTGAGGCGAATAGAAGGTTTGACTGGCAAAAAAGTCAAACCTCGGCAACTCCACCAGTTAACTGAGGCTTCAGGCCATGCAATTGCGAGGAATAGCTTTTATTCAAGAAGAGAGACTTCAGTGATGAGTGTCTTTATTTTAGAAACCTCATGCAAGGAGATTCTAAATCAGGGAGTTAGCTTTTCTCTGAAAATAGGACAGTTAACTCAAGTGGCGCCCTCGCATGCGCAATTCAAACAAGGAGACCCTAAGGTCTATAAATTGGGGAGTTTTCCCACCCAAAAGATATACAGAGAAGGAGCATTTGAGCAACGAAGTGCTGCCAATTTACATACCTACTTGCGATTTGTGCTTTTACATCCTTAATCTCTCATTCGAAAGGGAGGTTATTGGGTGACTATTGGAAGCGCGAATCCGGACCCAAAACCCAATTTTTGGCCACAACTATCCACAAAATTTGTCGAAAACACCCCATAACTAGTTTTGGACCCATCCCAAGTGGATTGGTGCCAAAACAGTGCCTCAAACGATGGGCGTCCTGCCCTCGGGCGCTCCCCAAACTATCACAGTGCTAATCGCCCCACCCCGGGATGATTAGAAATATGTGATATATTTCTTTGTTTTTTCTTTTGCATTTGATTCTAGATAGGTTAAATAGGTTACAGTTCAAATTTCATTACATTCTGATCATTTTTGACCAGGTTATTGCTATTTCCCGCTTTCACTAACTTGCAGATGCCATCTTCAAAATATGGGTTCTAGAGGAAAAATTGGAGAAATATGAGCATCTGGGTCTTCCCAAAATGCCCCCAATTAGCTAACCCCAAGTTTTCAGGTCTTTTGGAGCTTCCTAAGAAGGACATTGAATAGGGTGCTTTCTGGCCAATTCTCATAGTCCTATTCGTCCCACCCTGGAGCGAGTACAGATCTGTGAGGAATTTTTAGACTGTTCTTTTTGCAATGGTCTTCTGATGATATTTTTATGCTTCTTTCAAAGTTTCAGGTCAATCAGAGGTCATCTGATAGTCGTTTTATTATTTTCATGCATACACTGACAATAGGCTTTGGGAAATACATGTTTCATTTTGTCTGCAGGTATTACTAATGTTTTCTGTTTCTTTGAACACAGGTTTCTGATAGTAGAGGAGCAGGAAAGAGCAAAGAATCACGTACAACAGCGGCAGTGACGTTTTGGTCCGCCCATCTTACATGTGGGCACGCGGAAGAAGGATTATTATCCATGGATCTTGTGACAAGAAACACATTTGACGCTCCTTTCCCCTAAAAAGGAAGGAGACGTATTGTAACACATTTTGAAAAGCATATCAATAAAGATATTACCATATTTCCTATTGCTTTTATCTTGTGTCAATTTGCATATGTTCTTTCTTGTTCTTTTCTTGTGGCATATTCCTTTTTGTTTCCGTATCCTCGTGCTTTCAGTGGCGATCACGGTGGGACCTCTGTCCCTTGATTTTTAAGATTAAAATTCTGATTAAAGTTGCTGGTTTTGTTGCTTACAGGTACCAAGTTTTGAACGCTGGACTATTTCAGAGCATAAATTCAGAGACATTCGATTTAGGCAGAGAAGAGGTAGGGGTTTTAAACACCCTTTGTCAATTTTCTATTTTCTATTTTGTGTTCTTTGGTTTTGCTTGCATAGGAGAGTTTAGAGGCTTGCTTGTTTCAATTTTGCAACTTAAAAAGAACCCCACACACCACGTGGTATTTTAAACACAAGGAGTTGGTCGTAAAACCCCAACCCTTGAGCAAGACCAAAGGTGGATCTCATTATCACTTTGGCTTGAGATACTGCATACATTACCCCGATCGCGACTGTTGCTAGACGTAAATCCTGATGAAAGCTGACCAAGTGTAGCTTGGGGTGATTCCCAGCACATGAGGATAAGTCTTCTATGGTAGGTGTCATAAATAGAGTGATTCCCCTTCCGTACCACCTATGTTCCACGTATCATCTGCTCTCACGTACCTATAGTCTCCCTCACGTAAGGGCGGGTATATAGAGAGGTTGGTATATCGGTCCGGCAATGGTATATTGAAGGGGCGACCATTTTGGGAGTCATAAGAGCCTTCATAATTGCATTTAAATGGTTTTCACAAAAATCTTTCAAAAACAAACAACAAAACACACTAAACCAGATTTTAGGGCACACTTTTAAATCTTTAAACGAGATAATCATTGCATTGATTATGTGTTTTCTTTCTGTTTAAGTGTAGCATAAAAAAATCCTAAAAAAAGATAAAAATCTATTCATCTTTAGGAGCACATCACCATGGTGTTCACTCGTAGCCGAGCCCAATCACGGGCAAGTGCTGCAGAAAGTGCACCAAGGGGGACAAGTCACCTCCGATATAGTCCTCAGGACTTAGCCATCCCGCCTTGGCGGCAAGGCACCCAAGAGAGTCCCCATCATGCCGTAACAGAACAGGACTATAGAGGCACCTCCTTAAGGGGTACCCCCACTCAGCATAGGCCCTTTCATGAGGATAACCTACACGTAGATCTCAACACAGACACTAGACCTCCCGTAGAAGTTCGTTATGGGTGGCCTAGTGATGAAGCGTTGTGTACTACTCTAGAGCAACAGAGGGTCCAGAAAGAGGGGCCACATGATTTCTTCATCCCTCCTTTGCCCCGTATTACTGTTAGAGACACTAGGCAATATCCAGAGTATCAGGCTCTCCAAGCGGGGCAAGACAATTCTGCCCGCACCTTTTACCCATACGAAAGAGAGTACGAGGGAGATCACTACATTCCTCAAGAGCAGTACACAGCACGGGAGCGATGTACCTCCGTGCCTGCCTTGTATCAGGATCGCCCATTAAGGCCAGAACCTCAAGTGAATGCCGCTAACCTCGATAGAGGGAAGCAGCCCATAGGGATCTCGGATCACCATGATCGAGACAGACATGTAGGGGAGGCATCTAGGCTTCCTAAACAAGAGACGATGGAACAAATTGACTTGGCGATTGCCAAACATGTCGCCCACCAAGCGCAAATCGCACAGCTTAGACAAGACCAAGAATAGTTAGAGCATCTTTGTCGGCTTAACAAAGAGCGCATTCAGCGTCAGACAACCGAATTGCTTCATAACAATGTGCCTACGAAGGCTCCAATCCCTCACGTGCATAAAGTAGAAGTGTATGAGAGGCTTGACCCCTTAGTATGAGAGAGGTCCACGCGACCTTATCAAGTACTACCTCCGAGACCTACTAGACTTGAGCGGGAGGCCACTCCCAGAAATAATGATGGGCACCCTCCGCGGGCACCCACCCATGTGTATAGGACTCGGCCAGCCACTCCTCAGGAAGCCTATGAGGAGTATGAACAAGAAGAAGAGTGGGCTGAAATGCCCTATCAAGGCAGAAGGGGTGCTACCCAGCTATCCCTCCAAAGGCCTCAAGTTCCCCACAACCCACAACGGGAGCAAACCAAGGAGGAGGAGATCAAGTCCTCCGATGTGTACAAAGTGTTGTTAGAACGCTTAGAGACTATGGAGCTCAAGACTTCTGGGCCCCAAAAGCCTACTTTATGCCAACTCCGTAGTCATCCTGTGCATCCGTCAGTGCCGGCACCTCCATACCCCGAACACTTTAAATTGCCCCAGTTGGCACTCTTTAGAGGGGAAGAAGATGCCCAAGAGCATGTGACTCGATTCCTGAGCCAATGCTTTGGCATTCAGGACAACGATGCTTTGCTATTAAGAACATTTATAACCACATTCGTAGGCCCTGCCTCGGATTGGTTTACTCAATTACCAAAGCACAACATCTGTAACTTAGATCAGCTAGTGGACGCGTTCCTAGAACGTTTCACTTTCAACACAAAGAAAAAGGTGTCACTAAGCGATCTAGCTAGCCTCAAGCAGTATGAGGAGGAATCTATGGCGGCATATGGGAACCGATGGAGGACGTTGCTTTCAAAGCTACCCTACCTCCCTCCTATGTCTGACTTGACCCAAATGTTCTCCAAAAGTTGTTTGAGATCAATCTCCGTGCTATTGCAGCTGTAGCAATATGCCAGTTTAGAAGAAGCACTGGTGCAAGCCAAAATTATCGAGGAGATTAAGATACAGGATGGCGAGATCGCCAAACCTAAGAAAAAAGAATGGACAAAGAACACTAAACCAGGGACCACGCAACCGAAACCTGCTACGGTTAATCAGGTTGCCATCAACGTCCCTAAGCCGGCACAAGCAACACAGCCTCAAAAGGCTAACTATCAGGCGGTGCCTCCTAACAACTATGAGAGAGAAAACCAAAGGTAGGAGAAAAATCAGCAGCGTCGCCCTAGGCGACAATTTACTCCTTACACAGAGTCCAGGGATTCTCTATTTGACCGCTTGTCAGTGGCGAACTTGATCAACCTTCCAGAGATTCAAACTATAGACCCCAATGCACCAAAGCCTAAGGGATACCGAGAGGATTTGTACTGTAGGTTCCACAGGCGTAAGGGACATGATCTTAATGCATGTTGGAAGTTCAAAGGTTTGGTACAAGATCTCATTGACGACAAGACATTGGCGGTGGACAACCCTGTAGCGCCAAACAACCAACATATGGGAGTATTCAGAGACCCCTTGCCTGCCCATGAGGCATCGACAAAACCTCTTCAAGTTAATGAGGTGCAACAAAATTGTCCTATGCAGGGATATGTAGGGATGATAAGCATAGTGACTAGGAACAAGAGATACCCAGGAGCTGCCCCTACGGTAGCCACAAGAGAGGTTCCATCGACGTCACAACCGCAACAACCCCCTACGCAGCTTCCCCCGCCTAGACCAGTGGCCACGATTCGGACTAGACTTACCCAAAGTCTAAGGACCACGTCGGCTAGGCTCTCCATATATGAGCTAATTCAACAATCAGCGCCCCATCGGGAGGCTCTCATGGAGATTTTAAAAGCAATCGAGCTGCCACCCCATGAAGCGAACTCGTTCAACAATTTTGTGGGGCATGTAAAATAGTGTACAAAACCAGTCATCACCTTTAGAGAAGATGAACTAAAAACACTGACTGGTGATGTGGCGGATCCACCCCTGCACGTTATCGCATGGGTCAATGGGATTCCGTATAAGAGAGTGTTGGTGGACACTGGCTCATCCAATAATATCATCACTACAGCAGCTCTGAAGCACTTGAAGTTGCCAGCATCTCATATCGTGGCTTCCACTTACACACTACGAGCATTCAATGATGCAATCTGCTCGACAGTGGGCACAATTGTCCTACCTATCCAAGTGGGACAAAAGACCATTCATACATTGTGCCATATCTTGGAAGGCGAGATGGCTTATAATATCCTGCTAGGCCGGCCTTGGATTCGGGACATGAAGTGTGTCCCTTCAATCGTGCATCAGTGCCTAAAGTACACATTTGAAGGACAGGTGCATGTAGTCCCAGCGGACTTGGAGCCTTTTAAATACTGCAATACAGTGCAATTCATGCCGCAATCGACCCTTCCCTCAACACATTTGGATTTCCAGTTGAATCCATCTCAACAGGGTCCGATTCCGTAGGCATCTCCAGTGATTAATCCATCGAGTCCTCAGCCGGGTCCATCTTCTTCCGCCAGTCCTTCCACAACGATGCCACCTATGGTGGCCACCTCCAAGGACAAGGGAAAGAAACCCTTAGAAGAAGAACCACCTCTAGTCTCAACCATCTCGACAGAAGAGATTCCTAGTAGAATGGAAGTCGAGATGCCTAGTTCACCCCACATGGAGTGGACTCAGGAAGGACTCCCATTCGCTCCCCCTCAACCGCCAACGGTCACCGTTGAAATGGCCAGCACGGGCCTGGGGGAGTATCTAGTGAGGAACATTGTAGCAATGCCCACACTCGAGTCTATGCAAGATATGGGGCGACCTCGACTCCCCATCGGCTCTGTGGTTCCTTTAGGCTACCCACCCAATCAGACAAACTTTGTTTATGGGGGCCTGGATAATGGCGTTGAAACTTGTATGCAAGAAGATGAAGACGAAGAGCCCTTTGTTGAGGATGTCAATTATCTGTCCAACCCAGATTTTGCTTTGAGATATCTAGGCCAATGCAATTGGCATGGATATGGGTTGGGTAGGTATGAACAAGGAGTGCATGTTTTGTGCCAACCAAGATACCAAATGCCATATGACAAGTCAGGAGTCGGGTTCAACCACCCCTTGCCCCTAGACATTTTGGTGGAGAACATGCAAGGCCTAGGGATAGGCAACAAGGATGGGTTGGCATTAGATCCATATGCCAATCCTCACACAACATATACATTGGGGGATTATCACCCATTGTTAACAAACAACCTTGTTGACCATAACAACCCTTTCCTTTCGGCCGAACAAGGAGAAAACTCAAGGACTCACCCACAAGGGGGATATGGACAAGACCAAGAAGGGTCTTCCGCAAATGAATCGGAGTACAATCATTCACAAGAATATCCCATACATGATGATCAGGAAAGCTTCCTGACAATGTTCCCATTGGCTGCTCCATTTGAGCACATGCCACTTCAAGACAATCAGGTCCCCCCGTAGAGAGCGGACCAACCTCGATGGGACCACATCAATTTGCTCGAACAAGATGAGCCTCAGATGTCACGAGCAGCGGTTGGAGCCAATGAGGGCCTTTGGATCTCTGACAGTGACTACGAAGATGAAACTGAGATGGCCTATCTCAACCACATGCGACAAATGCAACAACGATACCCTTTGGACATAGATGACATGTTTGAACATTTACACATAGGTCCAAGACATAGGTGGCACCTCAACCCGATGTAGTTATAGCAATTACTGCACCCACCACTCCAGGCACACAGAGAGCATCTTTCGCCTAGAGACCCTATCAAACCATCAGTGCCTAGGGTAGACCCTATCTTCATCTCCGCGCATAGGGCTGACCCATTTGTGCCAGTGCCCACAGAGCCAGATCCAAAGCATCAAGAACATCTGGAATGTCAAAGTTATCACACCTATGGTAATGGAGGTTACAATCATTTCATCAACATGATCTCCATTGACTTGACCGCCCCCATCCATGATCCAGTCGACCCGACATGGTCATTGTATCTAGATCTAGATGCTATCGACTGGGATCGCGCTGACACACCACCATCCCCATCAGAGTACTGGCCCTACGGTGGGATGTTCCATTTCACCCCAGGATAGACTCAGGATGTCTTCCATGCTGAAGAGGAACCTGATGTTCCAAATGATGATCTAAATTCAGCAAACGATATCCATCTGATCCCAACTCCACACCAGTTGGAGGACGGGTCCCACATGTCGGTCGAGGAGATGACTGACGTAGACATCGGCATAGATCCAATGAATCCATGGATTCTCAAGCTAGGGGTAAGTCTCTCCCCCGAAGAGCAAGCCGACTACATTGCCCTTCTCAAAGAGAAGAAGGAGGTTTTTGCATGGTCATACAAAGACATGTCGGGACTAGACCCGCAGCTAGTCATGCATAATCTGACGCTTGATCCGACAAGTCAAGCCAGTGAAGCAAAAACTACGTAAGATGCACCCAACAATGGCCTTAATGGTCAAAGACGAATTGCAAAAGTTGTTGGATGCACAGTTTGTCATCTGCATGGATTACCCGCCATGGTTGTCTAACATGGTTCCCGTCAAAAAGCCCGATGGGAGGATTCGCATATGCACCAATTTTTGAGATCTCAACAAAGCGAGTCCTAAGGATGATTTTCCCTTGTCGAGCATCGACGCATTGGTAGATGCTACAGCGGGCCACGAAATGCTTTCCCTCATGGATGGTTTCTCAGGATACAATCAAATTCGTATCAATCTCGAGGACCAACTAAAAACGGTGTTCACAATGCCTTGGGGGACATTTTGTTATAAGGTCATGCCTTTTGGCCTTAAAAATGTCGGCGCCACCTACCAACGTGCCATGACGTACATCTTCCATGATTACATGCACAAAATTTTGGAAGATTACATGGATGATTTGTTGGCCAAATCTCTTTTGCGCCTCGATCACCTTGGTGACTTGAGCAAGGTCCTCGATCGCCTCATTGAACATAAAGTCAGACTAAACCCCAAGAAGTGCATCTTTGGCATCACCTCCGGAAAGCTCTTGGGTTTCATAGTCTCCAAATGAGGGATCGAGGTAGACCCAAACAAAGTCAAGGCAATCCTTGAAATGCTTCCCCCAACTACCATCAAGCAGCTCAGGAGTCTGCAGGGAAAGGTCGCGTCGATCAAGCGCTTCATAGCGCAGCTATCTGACAAGTGCCGACCCATGAATAAATTATTGCATAAGGGGGTCACATTTCATTGGGATGACGAGTGCCAGTCAGCCTTTGATGACATTAAATAGTACTTGGCTTCACCACCAGTATTGGCACCACCTAGACCAGGAGTGTCATTCTATTTATACATCTCAGCTACTGAGGTGGCACTGGGTGCCATGCTGTCCCAAAAAAATGAACTTCACAAAGAACAGGCTACATACTATCTTAGCCGCACCCTGGTCAGTTATGAACTTAACTATGCATACGTTGAGAAGCTCTGCTTGGCAGTGGTGTTTGCTACCAAAAATCTATGCCACTACATGCTCGGTCATACGACGTATGTTGTGTCTAAGGAGAATCCATTGCGATACATGATGAGTCGTACTTATCATAGTAGCCACACGGCGAAATGGATCATGTTGTTGACGGAGTTTGACATAGAATTCATTGGACAAAAATCCATAAAAGGTCAAGTCATCACCGATCAACTGGCAGAGGCTCCTCTTGAAGACGATCAGCCTCTGACCGTAGAATTATCGGACGACGGGATTTTTCATGTTTCAGAATCGCCAGATTTCGATGAGCCTGAGTCACAGGCTGACATGACCCTATTCTTCGATGGTTCTAAATGTGAGCAAGGAGGTGGCACGGGAATTGTATTCTTCACTCCACAAGGGGCTCCAATGCCTCTATCATTTAAATTAGACTTCCCGTGCACCAACAACAATGCAGAATACGAAGCCTTGCTCATAGGTCTTCAGACAACAATCACCATGAACATTAAATGTTTAAACATCTTTGGTGATTCGTTGTTAATTGTCAATCAAGTAAAGGGGATATTCCAATGTAGATGTCCAGTTCTACAGGCCTACAAAGCCCTTGTGGACAAATTCTTGGCACAACTTGAATGGTATGATATCGAGGCACTCCCTCGATCATCGAATCATTTTGCGGATACTATGGCCTCTTTGGGGTCACTAATCCCGCAAGACCCTTCTGGTGAAATGACAACCATTCAGGTTAAAACATTATCGCAATCCGTGATGGAGCGTGCAAGCTCTGATCTAACACCAGGAATCCACCTGATCCAGATTGAACCATCTTCGGATAAGTTCTCTCGAATCCATGATTGTCTGACTCGAGCCAACTGGGGGTCCTTGTTCTCCCCGACCCCTCTTAATAGCAACACAACACTATTTTTACAAGTTCTTTCCCGCTCAGCTTTTGCTATGGATGAACTTCAAGAGGGATTGGCCGTTCATACCATCGAGGTTTCTGATCAGCAGGATTGGTACACACCCATTAGGGATTACCTCAAGCTAGGTAACCTCCCACTTGGATTGACACAAGCCACGAAAATATCATTCAAATAGAAAGTGGCAAAACATGTCTTGCTAGGAGACATTTTGTATCGTCGGAGCTATGAAGGAATCCTCCTCCGTTGCTTGGACCAGCAAGAGTCCGCTTGGGCGATCACCCAAGCACACGATGGTACATGTGGTGGCCACTTCAGCGGTATGGCCATCGCAAAGCGCATTCTTTGCATGGGTTATTATTGGCCATCTTTAGAGCGAGATTGTTGCGCATATGTGAAGAAGTGCGTGAAGTGTCAACACCATGCTAATTTGACACATGTACCTTCTCAGGCCTTGCAACCGATCCAATCGGCTTGGCCTTTTTCGTAGTGGGGCTTCGATCTGATCGAAAAGATCTCCCCTGCGTCATCGGGTCATCACACATTCATCATCACGGCCACAGAGTACTTCACCAAGTGGGTGGAAGCAATTCCGCTAACCTCTACGACTGGATCCCGCATTGCGGAGTTTATTTTGCATAACATCATATGTCATTTTGGTATTCCATCCAAGATCCTGTCAGATAATGGGACGCCCTTCAAGAATAAATATGTGCGTGCTTTGACCACAAAGTACAAAATTCAGCACAGTTTTTCAACACCCTATTATCCACAGGCAAATGGGCAAGCAAAGGCGTCAAACAAAATGCTAGTAGCCATCCTCAAAAAGACAGTCATAGACAATCATAAGGATTGGCACATTCAGATCCCGCTTGCCCTATGGGCTTATCGCACTAGCATTCGGACACCCACTAGGGCAACTCCATTTTCGTTGGTGTATGGCTCCGAGGCAGTCATGCCTCTTGAGTTGGAAATCCCTTCCCTGCGCATTTCAATGCAAGAGTTCATCGATGATGACACTACGTTGCAGGCCCGGTTAGACCAACTGACGTTGCTCGATGAATGACGCGTTAATGCTCTCGAGCATTTGCGTATCTATCAAGAGCGACTTAAGAAAGCATACAACATGAAGGTCCACCTAAGAGAATTTCAGGTTGGTGACTTGGTCTTAAAAGAGAACCAACAGAATTCTAATTTGCCGTCCCATCTACGGGACAAGTTCATGGCAAACTGGTTGGGTCCTTATGTCATTGATAGTAGAATAGGACCTGGAACATACCGGCTTGCCTCTCTTGAAGGAATCAAGGAAACAGAACCCTTGAACATCAGTCATTTGAGGCCATTCCACATCTAGAGAGCCAAAGTCCAACCAAAAGCTCCAAGGATTCCCACAATCGCTTGGTCAACCCCAAAATGCCCCAAAGGTATCTATAAACCCTTTGGTCAAGCCAAAAGCTCCAAGGATTCCCATAATCGCTTGGTCAACCCTAAAATGCCCCAAAGGTATCTATAAACCCTTTGGTCAAGCCAAAAGCTCCAAGGATTTCCACAATCGCTTGGTTAACCCCAAAAATGCCCCAAAGGTATCCATAAACCCTTTGGTCAAACCAAAAGCTCCAAGGGTTACCATAACCGCTTGGTCACAATAAAATCATCAAAAACAAACAAAAACAATAAAATCATCAAAAATTACAAAAAAAATTGCATTTCAATTCCATGCATACTCATAAAATCATCAAAAATTACAAAAAAAATTGCATTTCAATTCCATGCATACTCATAAAATCATCAAAAATTACAAAAAAATTGCATTTTGATTTCATGCATACTCGTAAAAATAAAAAATACAAAAATATAAGTGCATTAGGCATCACATCCATACATTGCATATTTACTAGGTCATACAAGTCACAAGCACCATAGACTGTCATTACTTGGCAAATGCCATCATTTTCCACATTCAATCCATGTTACAAATGCATACATCCAGAATCACACCATCTTCATCTTTAGCATAGTCAGTTGTCTCCTAATGTATATAGGGTTTTCGTCATTCAGCTGTCTTTAAATTTCTAGTCAAAAACTGTACAAAGTTAAACAGATTTTACACGGGAAAGTTTTACTTGGATCATACCTTGTTACGTAGCATCCCAACACAATTAAAACACATAAAATAATTCCTAAGTTGTGTGAACGCGAGAGAAACCTACAAAGCAGTCTCGGGTACCATAGGTGAATGATTAGCCTGTTCATCCCCCTGTGCGAATGGTTCAAGAGTGCTGAGAATTGACAACAGGACAAGCTCTTCCCCATCAATTCCACCTAATCAATAGTGGTTTTCACCACTACCAAAATCCCCATCACTATTGGTCCCTAAGGTTGTAAGGATTTGTACTACACGTCCCTGCCAAGGATGGGTAGTCATCCCCAAGACCTGAAAGGATCGATGCCATTCAACCACACAATTCCCACAAGCCATCATTACACTCACATTTGATCTCAAAGTTGTAAGGATTCGTACTACACGTCCTTGCCAAGGATGGGTAGTCATCCCCAAGGCCCTAAAGATCAATGCCCTTACTTCATAATCTCCATCATCCCCTTTGGTTCCCAAAGTCGTAAGGATTCGTACTACACGTCCTTGAACAGGATGGGTAGTCATCCCCAAGGCCTAACAGGATCAATGCCATTCACAAGCTCAACCTTACAAAGCTCAAAATACAAAATCAAATAACAATGGTTATCACCACTATTCAAAATCCTTGCTCAAAAAGAAAAACAAAGAAAAAAACTAAACAGTGATTTTCATCATTATATAGACGAGCAAGTATCCCAAACCATCGCGCAAACACACAACCTGAACTTGAATCCCTAAAAATTCTCAGCATTCGAAAACCATCTAGGTGATCCTCATTACAGGTTTGGTTGATAGCCTACCTGGCAATGGTGGTATCCTACCCGCATGACGATATGTCTGTCACATTAGCTTTGCGTGTGCGCAGACCAATGTTTGCATGTGGATGAGCTAGCTTATGGTACCTTAGATTGTCCCATAGATTAATCTTGCTAACTACAACAATGGAGTTAGTGGAGCTAATTAGGTGATCCTCAGTATAGGTTTGGTTGATAGCCTATCTGGCACTGGCGGTATCCTGACAAATACCACAAAAATGAATTCAATTGCACACACAGGGATGTGAAGTAACTTGGTTAACTTCAAGTCGGATTTATACCTTGTTAAAAAGTCTTGCGAGATAAATGTACAGTCTTGGCTAGTTAGTTAAAATATCTGCATCTCAGAAAAGCTTAACTACATTTTAAAACAACTGTCACATTTCATTCCGTACATCACCATCAAAAAAATATACAAAATACAAAAATAAAGTTTTCATCTACAAAGTCATTCCACAACGTCATCCCATTAGTACAGTAAGTCAGTCAAATCTTGCACAGTCTATGGTGCATCGACAAGTTCTCAACCAACTCATGTCATTCATTCCATATGCATACATCATACAAATTAGGGACATCACATTCATAATAGCATATGCATACATCAATGTAACAAAAACCTGTACATAAAAACAAACCATGAAAAAGTGCATAAACACCAAAAAGAGTCATCTGTATATATATCATAACAAAACTGCCCATAGGCTACAATGAACCGGTCCTCTGACCCCGCCACAAAAGTCCAAAAACTCAAAAACCCCCAAGCCTAGGGCGTCGGCCACCAAGATCACGTAGGATCGGTGCGACGGGAACTACCCCCCATGGTGTGGGTCCTTTGAGACCTCTCAGGGTGACTGTTGCTCACCCCTGCCTCCCGTCCACTAGTGCCCCCCTCATCTAGATGCCGGTGATGGGACGATGTTGACTGCTCAGTCTCGCTGTCTCTCATCCGTCGCGAAGAGCCACCTCCATGGGGCTCAGGTATCCGCCCACCAAGGCGGATAATCTCTCCCTCCATATCCATCCAATGTCGATGCCAATCTGACTCTCGTCGACCCCACTCTGCCTCCCATCGACCCCACTCTACCTCCCATCGATGGTAGTAAGCTACTACATCATCGCACTGTGCTAGCTGCACCCGTAGGAGATCCCTCTCCCATGCAGCATCGATATCCCCCTCCTACCGATGAGACGCAGCCCATGCGTTCTCCCGCTCTGCCAATTGAGTCTGCAGGAGATCTCTCTCCCTACAAAGCCTCTCCCAGCTCCCCATCTCACCATCGTAGCAGGTCCTCCAATCGTGCTATCTCAGTGCTGTGTCTCACCTCCACATCCTCCGCACCTGCCTGAGGCATAGGCGAATCCGGGACAACAGCCTGCTCTGGCTCCCACTGCTCTGGGACGTCCTGCATCTCTGGTTGGTCCGGTACCCCAAAATCCCCTCCAACATCCTCAACCTCGACCATGTCTGCATCATCACGTGGAGCACCCCAACCCTCATCTGGTACCTCTGTACCCTCATCCCCTACTGCTGCTACTTCTGCACCCCCTAGAGGTCCCTCGCCTTGCCATTGTCGTAGCGTCCACCACTGCTCATACTCAGCAGTAACCCCGACGTCATCCACATCAGGGACGTCAATAACCGTATCTGAATCCTCGCCAAGTGGTGCAACGACTGGCCGGTCTAGCGTCCTCTCATCCCCCTGACGCCGATAGACCATGGGCTCACCAGGCATCCCCTGGCGCACTCTAAACTGTCGAGTCACTCGACCATATGGGAAGAACTCCTGCTCTGTCCCATGCCTCCCAATAAGCCACCGCCCCCTCCGTACCCATCGAAGCCACTCTCCAGCCTCAGGCCAGGCTGGACAGTCCCGATAGGGGCGCCAGAACACCTCTCCAGGAGTAAGCCGAGCAAAGGCATCGACATAGTGCCCTACGACACCTACCCATCGTCGGCTCTGTCCCTGCTCCTCCGACCTCTACCATAGTACCCCGTATCCAATCTCCCGGTCTGCCATCTCCACCCACGTCATCCAGGGCAGCCCCGTCGGCCTCTCCACTGCTATGTGTTGCCAAGCCCAACACTACAACAAGTAGCTGCAACCGATCCCCTTCCGCTTTCGATAGCGGACCTCGTACAACTCATCATAGAGCTATGCCAGTAGCGTCTATCCCCATCTCATAATCATCGAAGTATCTATCGGACACTCCACCAACCTGAATACCACCTCTAGCAGGTTCCACGGGAACCTCACACCAGAAGAGTCGAGGAGCAACATGTTGGAAATGAGGCTCATGAGTAATGCATGCCTCGTTCCCAACACACCCCTCTCTAGCCACCATCGCACTAGTATGCCACCAATATGGCAGTCCATCTCCACCCTCTCCATGGGGCTCTCCACACCCAACTCCTCCCCATGTCTAAAATAGCGTATCAGTACTGTTGTCCTCCGATCCTACGACGTCGTTCGGATCGACAGTCCGTCTATTGGAATCTGAAGAATCCGATAGACATCCTCCAAGGTCATCGTTATCTCCCCTATTGGGAGATGAAAGGTATTAGTCTGAGGATCCCATAGATTGATCAGGGCCATCAGATAGGCCCGATCCCCGACTACCGGCTCCAGTCGAGTCACCTGCTTGAGCCCAAGGGCGTCAAGCCAGTCCCAGTCAGCCAAGGTCAACACCGCACGCGCTTCAGTAAAAATAGTCGACACCCGGTATCGGATCTTCATAACCTACAAAATAAAACAACACAAAAATATTAAAAACAATGAAAAACTGTACAACCCTAACATGTATATACAATAATGCATTAAAACTATACAGCCAAAAAAAAAAAACAACAAAGCAAAAAATTCACTAAAATTATTTGTCAGTCTTAGGGTTTCTAATCCTAACTGCTAAATTCAAAAACAAAACAAAAATTCAAAAATATTAATTTGTCAGTCCTAGGGTTTCTAATCCTAACTGATAAATTCAAAAATACAACAAAAATTCAAAAAAAAATTAATTTGTCAGACCTAAGGTTTTTAACTTTAACTGATTAATTAAACAACAAAAACACTTACAAAATTTAAAAAATTAATTTGTCAGACCTAAGGTTTTTAACTTTAACTGATTAATTAAACAACAAAACACAACAGTCAACTAGGGTTCACGCTACGCTTTCCGCTTAGTTTTACCCTACGTTTTTTAACTTACAGTTTAACTTTTGGTTTCATTCAGGTTCAACGCAGTTTGTAAGTTCTGTTTTAACCTAACTTTCTAAAGTTCAGTTTTCAACTAAACTTGTGATCTGTGTTTTAACTAAGGTTAAATTCCATTTTCAGTTAAGTGTTCATAGACTAGGGTTTTTCATTTTTAAACCATAAACAACCACAAAAACAAAACAAAACAAAAAAACATAAGACATAAGCAAAATGCGATTTTTCAATTGCAACAAAAAGTAATAAAGAGGACAAGTACTCACTGGTATCGCTTCGGCTCCACCGCTCGATCCGGTATGAGAACTCATGGTCGCAAGAAAAATTCTGCAGCGCTTCGCTTCACCGAATCGACCTCCTCCGCCTCAGAGCTCCAAATCGCTAAGAACAACAAATGCAAATGAGCCCAAAACCCAATTTTGGCCTTTAAAAAGGATTTTTGAGCCTGTACTCGTTCCCCCCTAGGACGAGCGCTCTGGATAGCGCTCGTCCCACCCTGGGATGAATACTAAATAGGAATTCGTCCCACCCTGGGACGAATACAGAGCAAAAATTTCAAAAACAGCAAAAAAATGCACAAAATGCACCAAAACAAGCCCTAAAAGTGTCCGATCAGAATTCTTTTGCACTAGACATTTCGGGCATGCAAAACCGATGTCGGGGTCACAAATCCTCGCTATCCTACTCCCTAAGAAGGCTACTATAGCCGGACCGCTCCACGGGAAGCCGGATTTTCGAGAATTTCATCCCCAAACGGCGTCACCAAAACGGGTCAAAACCCATCCAAAAATAGCAATAACATTGCCGAACGAAGGCGCTTTTGCGCCTGACATTCTTGGCATCCAAAATAGGCATTGGGGTTACAAATTGTCACTATCCTACTCCCTAAGAAGGCTACCATAGCCGGACCGCTCCACGGGAGGACGGATTTTTGTCAATTTTAGCTCCAAATTGCGTCACCAAAAGGGTTAAAACCCACCAAAAATAGGTCAAAATGTTCGAAAACTGCTTTCGCATTCAATGGTAAACAATCGAAGGCACCCTTACCTAAGTCATCTTGGGTCAAGCGACTCATCACTTTTCTCATGTCGGTCATTCCCTCATCGATTCGTCGCTTGAGGGGGTAGTCACACTTAGTTGCCAATCAACAACAATATACCCAATCATGGAAATGACACGCATTCAAAGGATCATTGACAAAGACAATCGCGCCCCTACTTGGGGCAGCAAACAAGCAATTATCACAAGCTGATCAAACACTTGGCATTCATGAATCATGAACTCAAGGTTCCCATAGACAAAAGGTTGCGCCCTTTGCCTATTCATGACTGATCAATGTCCAAGTTCAAGTAATACCTCACCGAACCAGGTTAATACTTGATTTAAGTTCCTTAGCTCGTCAGAAGCAAGGATTCAAGAATGCGTGCCCTTTCCATACTTGGGGCATCAAGAGTTGGTTAGGTTACTGAGAAACCCTAATCATTAGTGCTTTGGTTATCTATTTTTTGTTCGGTGCTGCGCCTTGCACAGCGCTTCCCAAAAAGGGGCATCTACAGACACCAAAATAGCACCAATCCGATTAAGTGACAACAAGCGCTGATCGCATTGACACACACAACCCCTAGGGCAGCCCCCAGAGGTTAAATAGTGGTCCTAACCACTTCCAAAAGTAGTTTTAGAGGTCAGAGGTCAATTTGGCACCTTTTTGGCACTTTGCTCTCTACTCGTCCCACCCCGGGACGAATACAACCGGCATTCGTCCCACCCGGGGACGAATATCGGCATTCGCCCCAGGGTGAGGCGAATAGAAAGTTTGACTAGAAAAAAGTCAAACCTCGGCAACTCCGCCAGTTAACCGAGGCTTCAGGCCATGCAATTGCGAGGAATAGCTTTTATTCAAGAAGAGAGACTTCAGTGATGAGTGTCTTTATTTTAGAAACCTCATGCAAGGAGATTTTAAATCAGGGAGTTAGCTTTTCTCTGAAAATAGGACAGTTAACTCAAGTGGCGCCCTCGCATGCGCAATTCAAACAAGGAGACCCTAAGGTCTATAAATTGGGGAGTTTTCCCACCCAAAAGATATACAGAGAAGGAGCATTTGAGCAATGAAGTGCTGCCAATTTACATACCTACTTGCGATTTGTGCTTTTACATCCTTAATCTCTCATTCGAAAGGGAGGTTATTGGGTGACTATTGGAAGCGCGAATCCGGACCCAAAACCCAATTTTTGGCCACAAATATCCACCAAATTTGTCGACAACACCCCATAACCAGTTTTGGACCCATCCCAAGTGGATTGGTGCCGAAACAGTGCCTCAAACGGTGGGCGTCCTGCCCCCGGGCGCTCCCCAAACTATCACAGTGCTAATCGCCCCACCCCGGGATGATTAGAAATATGTGATATATTTCTTTGTTTTTTCTTTTGCATTTGATTCTAGATAGGTTAAATAGGTTATGGTTCAAATTTCATTACATTCTGATCATTTTTGACCAGGTTATTGCTATTTCCCGCTTTCACTAACTTGCAGATGCCATCTTCAAAATATGGGTTCTAGAGGAAAAATTGGAGAAATATGAGCATCTGGGTCTTCCCAAAATGCCCCCAATTAGCTAACCCCAAGTTTGCAGGTCTTTTGGAGCTTCCTAAGTAGGACATTGAATAGGGTGCTTTCTGGCCAATTCTCATAGTCCTATTCATCCCACCCTGGAGCGAGTACGGATCCGTGAGGAATTTTTAGACTGTTCTTTTTGCAATGGTCTTCTGATGATATTTTTATGCTTCTATCAAAGTTTCAGGTCAATCGGAGGTCATCTGATAGTCGTTTTATTATTTTCATGCATACACTGACAATAGGCTTTGGGAAATACATGTTTCATTTTGTCTGCAGGTATTACTAATGTTTTTTGTTTCTTTGAACGCAGGTTTCCGATAGCAGAGGAGCAGGAAAGAGCAAATAATCATGTACAAAAGTGGTGGCGACGTTTTGGTCCGCCCATCTTACATGTGGGCACGCGGAAGAAGGATTATTATCCATGGATCTTGTGACAAGAAACACATTTGACGCTCCTTTCCCCTAAAAAGGAAGGAGACGTATTGTAACACATTTTGAAAAGTGTATCAATAAAGAGATTACCATATTTCCTATTGCTTTTATCTTGTGTCAATTTGCATATGTTCTTTCTTGTTCTTTTCTTGTGGCATATTCCTTTTTTGTTTCCGTATCCTCGTGCTTTCACACCCTATAAATTCCTAATTAATTCTCATTGATTTATAAAAAATGTGCTCTAATAGAACCCCTTGTAAGGGAAAGAGAATAGTACATTTTTTACAATCATAAATATTGAAGTTAATCTTAATTACTAGTAAAAAATTAGGGGTTTGACATATATTAGGAGCACTTTGAGAAGGGTGTATGTTAAAACTTGATCCTCATTGCAATATTCTACTTTCACACCCACCATGGTAGCTAGAAGTCTTCAAAAATTGTTACTAATATTTCCATCACCGCAGCATTGGAAGATACTTTGTCTACACCATTCCTAGCCCTAAATGAGCTCAATGATGTGGTATGTTTCCACACCTCACTAAATTCTTGTTGGATTTTACACCAATTTTCAATAACAAAAAAAATCAATCCACTCACTCAAATCTTATATAAAAAGCATAAAATGGATGAAAGAGAGATATAGATAATGAATGATATTAAGCATAAAATAATCACTATGTTATCCATAGATACGAATCCCAATGTTATGTTACAATGGATGGATTTGTTGGGGATTATTTATACCAATACCAAAAAAACGAATTACATAATCAATTTATCTATGTCAACATAACAAGAAGGATTTAAGTTATAATAAAAAATTATAAAATGGGTTTAAACATAACAAGGTTAATCATAGCTCATAGGGCTTGCATAAATGAATAATTAAATACATAAATAAATACTTAAATGTATTTATACAATGATTGCCCATAGGCCTATACAAAACTATATCATATAATGTTGGTCTTGACCATAAGTCATTCACTTTTAAAACCCTCCATAATCTAAATTGAGGGGCCAATGAGAGGACATTAGTGACAATAACATATTCCCCCCATGGTGGATGCTCTAGTAGACCTTCATAATGAAGGAATTATCAGGTGAACCTCCTTATCATCTAGAAGTCTACTTATGCAAATATGTCCCTACATAAGAATCTCTTCAAATTAGATTGTAGTCACCAATACCAATATGAAATACTCTTGCACATATGCAAAGAACACCTATTTTGTAACTCTATATGAGGAAGACAAGCCAAGAATAGACCCTCTTAGAAGTTGTCCCAATCTTCTATAATCATATAAGGTAAGACTTGGAAGCATGACTTTCACAACACACTCCATTTTATTTGGAAATTTTAACTTGCTCTTAGGCCACTTGATTTCTATCACCAAATAAGGCTTTGTATAAACCTATTTATGACAAGATCCATCACAAAATTCTAAGAGTACTTAGACAAAAAATGGAAGAGAGAAGAGATAATGTATGGTTAGATCTTCATGTGTTAAAAGAACTAATAACCCAAGCATTTGATAGGAAGAGCAACGATTAACTAGAGCATATTTTAAATCATTTTTCTACATGCCTCTAAAGGATTGAAGAGTTGCTTTTAATGTCACAGATCCAACTGTCTCTCTTGTGAATAGAGACCAAAGATTATAATTACATAATATACTATAGATTTTTTGCTTTCAATAGGGGTGATTGCCACTTTGAATAGGGGTGATAGTCTTGAAAGCAAGTGTCCCTCCACTTGCAATTAGTGTTTAAATATATACCACAAATGTAAAGAGCTCACAAAATCATGCAATTTAAAAAAAGGACTTAAAAAGACACCCTATCAAAAAATTATAGCTTTTAAAAATTTATCCGCTAAAATAACTCTAATGTAATATTTTTAAAAAACATCATTTAAATAAATATATATTTTATTTAAAAAATAAATTTATTTTTTTCTCGATAAAACACCGTTAATGCCCATCTAACCCGACTAACACCATCATTGATTAAGTCCAAATGTGTACCCTCTATAACGAAGGGCATCACAATCCATAGTAATAAAAAGCTTCAACCATTTAAACAAACATAGAGACAAATGAATACACAACCTAACATCGAGACAAATGAATACACAACCTTTTCCTTCTTCTAACCATGGTACCAAAGCTCCCACATGGGAAAAAAACGTCACAATTCTCTCCTTAGCAACAACATCAATATTTATTTTGATAATTATAAAACATATAAATAGTTTTAACAAAATTTTAGTTATAAAATATAAATAATTTTTTTTAAATTAAAGTTGAATCTTCTTTTAAAAGAATTCATTATTTTTTGATATTACAATGTTCCTGTTAAAACCAAATTTCATTAACCTTTAACATTTTTTTAAGTAGAAGATTTATCTAAATCTCGACTCTCCCCACATAAAGTTGATGGTGACATTATTTAAAAGAAGCGAAGACCACTTCCCTCGATATTGCATTAACAAAATAAATATTGAAATGTAATTCGAGTGCAGAATGTAAGATCGTCTTAGGGTTTCTAATTCATTTTAGCAAGCTTAATATCATAGTCGGTTCACTTTTGGTTCTTAAACAAACACATTATTGTGCTGAATACAATACAATGTAGGAAACATATATTTTTAACAAAATAAATATTGAAATGTAATTCGAGTGCAGAATGTAAGATCGTCTTAGGGTTTCTAATTCATTTTAGCAAGCTTAATATCATAGTCGGTTCACTTTTGGTTCTTAAACAAACACATTATTGTGCTGAATACAATACAATGTAGGAAACATATATTTTTTACTGTGTTGCCACTTAGGACAAACAAGACTTTAATTTTTTTTATTAGTAACGGTTTTATAAGGGACCCAAAATCTTATATACAAGTTGTAAGGAGGATCCTGTGAACAAACCAAAATTGGGCCAAACGCATGATCCATAAACTAAAAAACAACCTAGATTATTACAGCATCGCCCATGGGTACAAACAAAAAGTGTGAGGTTCTACAGCCTATGTCAATGTGCCACCTTGGCATATTAGTGTAATAAGGTCCCACAATTTGCCTCGCATTTTGAGCCATCGTGATCCTTGACATTGTGGCACTATTCAACATTAGTAACTGCAAGTTCACTACAAGAATCAATGATGCATTGGGGAAGGTTGCCCTGCCATGTCACCAAGGATTGGATAGTTAACCCAAAGTTTGTCATTGTATCTGTCGCCCGATTGCCTTCCCTATACACGTGTTGAATACACCTGTTGTTAATCGCCCTTAACTAGATAATGGACTCTTCGATGATTGGTTGCACGTTCCAAGGTGGATGTGAGACCTCTTTCAAATAATTTATAGTATTTAACGAGTCTCCCTCGATTATTAAGTACTGGATATTGAGCTCGATAGCCATTTGGATGCCTCGAAAAGCTACTCGGGCTTCTGCAAAATTGTTAGATTGGACTCCAAGTTTTTCGCATAAGCTAGGATGAGATGACCTCTGTCATCCCTGATTACGCCTCCACAACTCGCGTCACCGGGGTTGCCTTTTGATGCACCATCAAAATTTAACTTGAACCACTGAGGGGGAGGGAGAATCCAAGAGACAAGGGATCTGTCCACAATAGCTTGGGAATGACCAGAACCCTCAAAAGTCAGGTTAGCATAACGTGCCACTTGAATCTCAAACGGTGATGAAGGACAATCCTCAGAAGACATGATATTGGCATTTTCGAAGGCAAAAGTCACAGCTCTCAAACAGACCGACTCCGGATCTAGGGACAAAAGTCGAAAAGCTCGATTATTCCTTTCCAACCAAATTTGTCACATGAAGTGAGGAAGAATGATCAATCACCAAAAATTCAAGCGAGTAGACTTAAAGGGGTTTGGCCACCGGGTAATAAGATCACTAATAGACTGAGGAGCAACCCAAGAAATAGAAACATTTGACAGGATCATGGATAGGACAAGGTCAGAAAAGGGGCACTCTAGAAATAGATGATTAACTGACTCCCACGCATATTTACATAAGTAACATCTATTGGGAAGGATCATACCACGGGTTATCAAGTTATTGATGGTGAGGAGTCTATTTTTTGTTGCCATCCAAAAAAATGGGTAATTTTGAGAATAAGGTTTTTGATCCAAATACTATTGGAAGGAAACCAATCATCTTCAAGTTCATTCATAGCCATATATGTGGTCTTAACTAAGAAATTCCAAGACTGACTAAATTGCCAAAAGAGAGTATCAAGTGGCCTGGTACTTGGGATCAAGTATAGTTAGTGAAAAACCTTGTTTTTAAATAGAAAATGAAGTATGCATTAGAAGTAAATTAATGTTATCTCGCAATGTTATTAAAATAAAATTGAAGTGGATAGTAAACTAGAATCAAAGCAAAGCTTTGAAAAGTATTTACTAGTTTTAATTCTTATAATATGTTTCATTGATACACAAAAATAATATTGAAATGTATTTTGAAGGACTATTAAAATAAAAATGTTAATTGAATATCATTAAAACATGCAATGCTATGTACAAATAAATTCTAGACATATCTTGAAGGACACTATTTTTTAATTTTATTTTAAATTGGTTATATAGTATTGAAATATGCCTCGTTTGTATTACATCACCACCATTGTGAGAAGCTGAAAGATAACAGGTATAGGAAAGGGCCTCCTCATGATGCTTTTCCACTCTCTCATCTTCTCACATTGAAACTAGTGGAAGCTTATGAGCTTAAAGTCTTGTTTTTTTGGATTAGTTGAAGAACGCCTACATTTCTTTTAAGATACTTCTTTGTCTAAACTTAACCTAACCCTAATGCACACACAAATGTAAAAATCAAGGCCTAATACCGAATGCTCTTGATTTTGATGAGGAAGCAAATAATGATTATTCTTTTAAGAGACAATGGCACAAGAAGATGCACAAAACAAAGCTTAAGATGCAATTATATATGATTATGATTAAATGTTAAATCTTAATGATTAAGTTTATCCCCTATAGGCCAAGTTTGAGGACAAAAGAACATGTTTATGCCATAGTGGAAAAAGCATAGCCAATATTTATAAGTATCGTCGATACTATTGATTGTTGATGGTGCTATCGCTTAACCTGTAAAATAGATAGAAAAAGTGATAATGAGTGATAGAGGGGTTTGTCTAAGTTTGCAGAAGATATTTAAACTTATTTAAGCAGTAATCAAGCCCATGTTCAAATAGAAAAAAATGTTAAACTGACAAAGTGCATGAAATAAATATTAGACTATGAAGGTGCCATTGGGTAGTGATAACGTCATCGATGCTTTCACTTTTTCTAAACCAAAGAACAATAGCACCACTAACTTGCAATCTAGTAATTCTTTCACCTTTATGAGAAGAACATCAAGATTAAATGCAAGATATGTTAAGGTTATGATGAGTATGATGAAGGGCCTTGATCTAGGAGTACAAAATCTCTATTGAACAACAAGAAAACAAATATTTACTTAAAATAAAAATTAAATGACAAAAATGAAAGACTAGTTATATGCAAATGCAAATGTAAGATTAGTTTTAAGCACAATAAGATAAAGCTTAAAAATACCAGCACAAAGAAGATCTAAAAATAAAATAAGGGGAAAGAGCACAATTCAACACACAAGGTTGTTTTCCCCTTATTAGAAGCATGACAGAAGCTTGCTAGTTTGCTTGTTGATGGCACTTGAATGCTTGAGCTTGTAGGCTTGGATTCTTGATGCTTGAAGCTTGATGATTGCTTGAGAACGTGTAGAATTGATTGGAGCCTTGATTGGATGTTTGGACACTTGCAAGAACAAGATATTAAGTGCTTGCAAGGATGACCTTCACAATATTGTGGTAATATTTTGGCATAATCATGCCATGTACAATGCTAAAATGCCTATTATTCTAGACATATTTTGGAAATTTTTTATTAATGTAAAACTCGATAAAAATATATATATGAATTTTGAGAGTTTTTCTATTACAAAAACTATTATGAAATGGTCACCCAAGTGCTAGTTCTATACCATAGATCCTGGAGGAAAGAATTACATTGAAGATGACAAAATTGGAGAAGGTAAGAATTTGAAAAGGGATCATAAAGCTATTAATGGAAGAATATGAAAATGGTAATTATTAGATTTGGAATTCATGTAGGAGTTATGGATCAAATTTTGGGGATCTCATTTATTAAAGGCAAGTGTCTTGAAAGAGATAAGAGGTCAAATTTCTTGGTTTTGGTGCATGATAGTCAAAAGCGCTAGGAGGCAATAGTGCCAATGATGATTTCATGGTGGTGCTTTTGCCTCATGACCATTGCAGGTAACAAATGGGTGGGAAGGGTCAAAATTGAAATATTTAGCAAAAGCATCACCAAGTCATGATAGCATTAACTATTCTATATCTCATGCCCAATGCTGTTGATTTTGGAATAATAAATACTCTAAATTTGGGCACAAGGTTTATTGAAAGGATGATTGATAAACTTGAAGATTATATTTATGTACAATATTGGGTGTCTATATTTGGCTATTTATATGTATTTATTGCATAATAAATATGTCAAAAAATAACATGGATGCCCTAATTTTGAGACAAGAAGATATTTTTATTGAACATAGTCAATGATCCTATATGATTGATGTTATAATTTTTTTCTTAGAGGTGATGATAAAATTATGTTTTAGACAACATTAAATGCTATCATGCCTCAATATGCACTCTTAAGTGTTGGAAGTAAAATCAAGTTGGATTGAGGAAACTTGACTTGATTATGATCCACACAGGCACAATGATGAAATATTGGGATAGAGAGATGATGGAAGTGATTGATAGGTAAAATAGGTTGTAGATTAAGTGAGGATGGTTTAATTTTAGGTTTTTAGTTGCACAGATTAAGATTAAATGTGATGTTAATGAGGATTAATGATGATTGGTTTAATAGCTTTAATGTTTGATGATTTATGATTAGGAATTAGATTATGATTGATTTGCATGGATGTAGGTTTGTTGATTAGATGTTGATTACTTAATTAAAATATTTTAAAGCTAGAAATATTAAGATGATGAAATGATTTAGGTGATGATAGATGCATGATTCAAGGAATGCAATGATGTGCCCAAGAGGATGTTGATACACTACAACTATATAAAAATATATACACTACATATAACTATATACATAAAAAATTCTCAAGGAGACTTTAGTTAGTTTTTGGCTTACACGATGGACTTCTATTAGCTTTGACACTTGCCTAGGAGGACTCTTGTTAGCTTTACATAGAGGACTTTTGTAAGGTTTTTAACTTGCCTAAGGGCACTTTTGTTAACTTTTAGAATTGCTCAGGGGAAATTTTGTTAGCTTTTACACTTGCCTAGGGGGGATTTTGTTAGATTTTCCTAGAGGAATTTTAATTTAACCTTGCACATAGGACTTTTAATTTGAGATTTTCCTTTAATTATATGCCTAAATGACTTTTGCTTTGCATTTTAACAAATGTTTTCAAGCTGCTATTTTTTTTGCCTTTGTATATGATAGCACCTTTCTTGTGCTATGTTATGTATGCTTGCAAGTTGCTCGTTGTGATTGTCCAAAACCATGGGTGATGTGAGATTGTTGAAGGCTCTTTTGATATTACTTGGATAGTGCTCCTTTGCGATCGCTTATGAGATGATCCTTGCTTGTAAAGGATGTGTTTTTATGACACTTAGACTCTATCTATTTTTCTATGTAGAAGAGGATATTATGGTGCAAAATAATGTAAATATGCTTATAATAGAATACCTTACTTTTGCACCTTCTATTGCAAGCTTCTCCTATTGATTTTATGACAACTTTTTTATACGAATCCTTATAGGCAAGGGTTGATTTGACATTGTCTTCTTTGCTAGACAATTCTCTCCTTTTCTTGGTTAATTTGGTAATGAATCCAAGCTAATAATCATGTCGATAGTATACTTTTTAAAGAGTAATTTTTTTACCAATATTTTACCTATAAAGAACTCTTAGTGCACCTCGAATCTAAGATTCACCAAGTCTCGATTTGTAGCTTCTATCATTGATTTAATGACTGCCTTCTTATTCTCCACTCCTTGGAGGAATTTTGATTTGCTTGGCGACTTCTATAGGCCACAATATCTTGCAGGTATTGAGTTATAAATAGTGTTTTTAGATACTTTGATTATTTATATATTTTTGTGCCCTTGATCTTACCAATCAATACATAAAATAACCCTTTGAGAGCAACTAGTTTAATGAAGAACTAGTATAGTGCAATGAACGAATAATATTACCAACTTAATGAACTTTAATAATATCACCTTATTGCTCCTGTTAATAATATCTCAAAGTAGTTTCAAATGCATTAATGATCACTGCAAATTTATTGATGTAGTCCTCTATTAATGTGTAGGTAATGAAAATTAACATAAACTATCTTCTGCACATTCTTTGAGGACTTAAAATGCAACCTTCTATTTTGCAACTTTTGAAGTCTCATAATGTGCTTAATGAAGTTATGTAGTAATTCGAATTACGTGTTCAAGTAATGAAACTTTTGTACCTGAGTTGCTTACCTTTAATGACCTTTGAAGATGATGAATATTTTAGAAACTAGTTCACCACTTTCTGCTATAGAATCCAATAGTCTTCCTTTTAGGCTTGTTTCACATGGTGACAATCGTCCCAATCTCCTCCAATGATCACTACTTCAACTTCTACAATAAGACCTACTGTGGCTTTTCATATCAAGCAATATTGATGTAAATCTAGCTACAAGAGGTCAAAACAAGAACCTCCAATCACATAACACTATGAAACAAAAACCAAAGCAAAAAAAATTCCAATCACATAAAAACCACAATAGATGGAAATAAGCCAACAAATGCTTTATTCTCTCATATTTAGATTTCACCACCTTTTACAATGCGATAACAAGGGAATATATAGATTCCAAAAGAAACCCTACAGATAAAAAATTACAATGTTTTATTTCTTATTTATTATTTATTATTTATTATTTATTTATTTTTGGCTATTTTGTCTTTTAGTGTCAGCTAAAAAAAGCTCGGATATCACTCTAAATTAATACACATTATTGTTTTTCCCATATTAATCCTCATAGAAAATCTCAACACCTACAAATGCCTAAATAAAAAGTTATCTCAAATATGCTCCCTTCCAAAATTTCAAAAAAACACTAAATCCCATTTTTGAGGCATTAGATGAAAGAATTAGGGCTTGATAACACACTGAAAAATATTCAAGGCTTCTAAATAATCATTACCATAACATTATCCACCTTGTTATCCAACTACGCATAAAATTTCAAACCGATCCAATAGTCGTATCAAAATTTATACCCTTTGGAAGATAGACTCCTACATCATTCTCTTATGGTTGAAAAGAACTCAACTCTTGTGAGTTCCTTTGATCAAAATCCTACAACTTTCAACTATCAATTTTTTTAGTTCCCACTTTGAATTCTAGGTATTATTTCCTGTTGTAAACCTTCCCAATGTACCAAGTATTTGCAGTAGCTTCCCTACCTGGTACTAATTGTCTTCTTATCAAGTACTTGAATATTTTTTTCTTTCTTCTTCTTGGGTATTTTTTGCTCCCACTTTATGTCCTCTTCTGATTCAAATTCATCTTCATCCCCATGAAATTCATACAAATATGTAATATTAAAAACTAGTGAAATATCAAAATCAGTAGACAACTCCACTTTATAAACATTATCATTCATCTTCTTAAAAATTCTACATGGTCCAACCTTATTATACTTCAATTTGTTATATGCACCCTTAGGAAACCTCTCCTTCCTAAGGTGAACCATCACCATGTCTCCCACCATAAAGACTTTCAGTCTCCTACTTCCATCCGTTGCTACCTTATACCTTTCGTTACTATCTTGCAACTTCTTTCTAACACCTTCCTGTAATTCATGTATGTGCTTTACAAATGCTTCTACATCATCACTGATTTTACCCTGAATTGGTAGCTCAATTATATCTAACACACCAATGGGATTCTTATCATAAATAATTTGAAAAGGATATTTTCCTGTTGACCTGTTGACTAAACTATTATATGCAAACTTAGCTTAGGGTAAGACTAAGTCCCATTATTTTTATTTTTTGCCAACAATACATCTTAGAGTATTTCTCAAAATTTAGTTTACTAATTTTTTTTGCCCATCAGTTTGGGGGTGATATGCACTACTGAACTGTAGATTTATCCCCATATTTCCCCATAGAGTCCTACAAAAGTGATTCAAAAACCTTGTGTCCTGATCTGAGGTGATCATTTTTGGCACACCATGTAGTCTAACAACTTCTTTAAAAAATAAATCTGCAACTCTAGTAGCATCATTGGTTTTCTGGAAAGAAATGGAATATGCCATATTAGAAAACCTATATACTACAACAAAAATTGGATCCTTACTCTGTTGTGTATTAGGCAACCCCAACACAAAATCCATGCTCAAATCTATCCATGGTCCTATAGGAACTAGAAAAGGTATATAAAATCATGTATTTTGTGCATGGCCTTTGGCAATTTGGTATACTTTACATCATAACACAAACCTGGTTATATCCCTCTTTAACTTCGGCCAATAATACTTCTACTCTACAAGAGCAATCATCTTACTCACTCCAAAGTGCCCAATCAAACCTCCGGTATGTAGTTGTCTAATAATGTTCTCTCTCATTGAACCAACAATAATGCACAACTACTTCCCTTTAAAAAAATAACCATTTTACATCAAATAATCACACACATAACTACCAACTTCCGTCGTCACTATATTATTACACTACTTCATAATTTTACCAAAATCTGGATCATATTCATACATTCTATTAAATACCTCAAATCAGACTACTTCATGCTCCATAGTAGTCAATAATACTACATGCCTACTCAAAGCATCAACAACTTGATTTTTCTTATCTGACTTATGCTTCAAAACAAATGTATACTCTTGCAAGAACAATACCCACTTTGCATCCCTACTATTTAATTTCTTCTGGGTATTTACATACCTCAATGCTTCATGATCAATAAATAACACAAACTCGTTAGACACTATATAATGTCTTCAGTGTCTTAATTCCTGCATAATAGCATAAAATTATACAGCATAAGTAGAATACTTCTTCCTTATATCATTCAAATTTTCACGAAATAATGCTACATGCCACCCTTCTTGACTCAATACGACTCCAATTCCCACATGGTAGGCATAACAATAAATCTCAAAAAACTTGCTAAAATTTGACAATATCAAAATAGGTGCTTATATCACCTTCTTCTTCAATAATTCAAAACTCTCTATCGTTGTCTTTGTCCATACAAATTCTCTTCCCTTTGTACACTTTGTTATAGGTGCAACAATGCTACTAAAATTCCTAATGAACTTCTTGTAGAAAGTTGTCAAGCCATGGAAATTCCTCACCTATGTCACATTCCTTGGAATGGGCCATTCCAAAATTACATTCACCTTCTCTTTATCCATATCACTCCATCCTTTGACATTACAAATCCTAAGAACACTAGACTCTTCTGAAGGAATCTACACTTCTTCAGATTGACATACAACTTCTCCTTCCTTAACAACTCTAACACTAATTTCAAATGCAACAAGGTTTCTTATTTATTCCTACTAAATATCATAATGTCATAAAAATACACAACTACAAATTTACCAATATATTCCCACAATACTATGTTCATCATCCTCATAAACATATTGCATGCATTGGATAATTTGAATGCAATCACCACCCATTCGTACAACCCATATTTTATCTTGAAAGTAGTATTCCATTTATATCCTTCCCAGATTCGAATATGATAGTATCCACTACATAGGTCAATTTTTCCAAAGCACCGTGCTCCAGCTAGCACATCAATCATATCATCCAGCCTTGGAATTGGAAATTAATACTTGATTATAATTTTATTGATTGCCCTACTATCCACATACATCCACCATGTATCATATTTCTTTGGCGTCAGTAGTGTAGGAGTTGCACATGGACTCATACTTTCTCTAACAAAGCATTTTTTTATCAATTCTATCACTTGTATTTTCTCCTCATTCGGCATGGGACTCATCCTATAGGCTGCCTGATTTGGAAGAGCCGATCCTAGAATTAGATCAATATGATGTTGAATATCATTTTTTGGAGATAACCCATTTGGTAACTCCTCTAGTATGATATTTGCATACTCTTTCAGTAACTTTGTTGTTGTAGGTGGTATAACAACATCCTTAGTATCCACCTTCTTGGTTGTCAGCTCATAACAAACCCCAAATTTTTTTATCCCCTACGACAAATTCCTTAGCTGTCAATAGGTTTTCACTCTAAACCTCTTCCTTATATGGTAATAAGACCACTTTTACTCCATACTTCCAAAATGAGTAAGTATTTCTTCCACCATCATGGATAGCCTTCCTATCATATTGCCAAGGCCTCCCCAATAGTGACTACATGCATCCATTGGAATTACATCACACCACACTTCATCCTTGTAGGTGTTCCCAATTGAAAACATAACCAAACACCTCTTATATATAATTATTTTATTTCCTTTATTAAACCATTATATGCGATAGGGATACGAGTTCTTCTCACACTTTAAGTTAAGCTTCTCAACCATTTCAGTGGAAACTATATTTTCACAACTACCACTATCAATAATTATCTTACATACCTTTCCTCCAAATGTGAATCTTGTTCAAAAGATACTCATACACAGCCATGGATCACCATCATCATTATCTTGTGCTTTCTCCTTCCTTGGGATGATTATTGTCCTTCTTATTATGAGGTTTTCCTCCATGTCTACCACAAATTATACCTCAAATTGGTCTTCAACCTCAACCAGATTGACTCTAGATTGTTCTCCTTGTCTTATTTCTTATGCAGGATAGTTAAAATACTCAAAATATTTATGCCCTTCCTCACTACATCTATAATAGGTATATTGTCTTCGTGGGCCATTCTAATTTTGTTCTCCACCATAGCCTCTTCCACTATGATATCCTCCGCCTATTTTGTGGTTATCTTGACCCTGCCCAGGCTCTTCTTGTTTCTTTGTACTAGAAGATTTTTCCTTTGATGGATATCCTCTGACTCAAGGTGATAATGGTTCTTTCTTCACTCCTTTTATAAAATTACTCCTCTTATGTTTCTCTTCTTCTTTTAATGCTAACTGATGTGCATCCTATACATTATGGATCCAAAGCATAATCAATTCCTCTTGTATGGCATAGCTTAATCCATTCACATATTTTGCAGCCTTATATTATTCTAATTCTTCAAGACCCATCCAAATTGATAACTTGTAGAATTTGTTGGTGTAGTCCTCGATGCTTTGATTATTTTGTGTGAGGTTCTGAAGTCTACAAAATAATGTTTGGGTATAATATTTGGGAAAAAATTTCTCCTTCAATTTTTTTCCATTTTAAACTAGACCCTTGTATTTTCCTTTCCTTTTCTTTGCCTTTCCTTCTATAGATGATCCCACCAAATCAATGCATGCCCTTTGAACTTTGTGTATGCAATCTTCACTTTATTTTCTTTTAACAGGTTTTTCCACTCAAAGAACTTCTCCATGCTATTCAACTAGTATATCAACTCCTCTGGTTTTAACCCTCCTATATACTTAGGGATATCAATCTTGATCCCATATTTATTTTATTCCAGGGCCCTAATTAGCCTATTCTCAAATTGATGCTCCTCTGGCTTCTCCTCTGGTTCTTCATCATCATGAACCTCTAACTTGTTGTCTCCTTCCATAGTCTCACTATTAGAATCCAGATTTGCAAATTCTAAGGGATATCTTTCCCTCATATGGGCCATAATTCCATTCAACTAAGCAACTTGTACCTGTAGCTCCTACATATTTCTATTGAGATGAGCATAACCTCCTCTTCCTCTCCTCATGCTAATTTAATCTTTGTTATCCAAAACAAAAAAATAAGAATAAGAGAATAATTGTAATCAACAAGATTACTTTCTCTTCCCCATCAAGATCTAACTTGCTATAATACCAAATGATATAAATCTAGTTGCAAGAGGTCAAAACAAGAACCTCCAATCACATAACACTAAAAAAAGATAACATAGCAAAAACATTCCCAGTCACATTAAAACAAAAATAGATGGAAATTAGCCAACAAATGTTTTATTCTCTCATTCCTTGATTTCACCACATTTTACAATGTGATAGCAAGGGAATATATAGATAAAAAAACCCTAAATCTTAAAACCCTAAAGATAAGAAATTACAATATATATATATATATATATATATATATATATATATATATATATATATATATATATATATATATATATATATATATAATTTTATTTTATTTTATTTATTTATTTTTGGCTATTTCATCTTTTAGTGTCGACCAAACAAATCTTGGATAGCCCTCTAAATTAATACACATTATTGGTTTTTCCATATTAAGCCTCCTAGAAAATATCAACACCTACACATGCCTAAATAAGAAGTTATCTCAAATATGCTCCCTTCCAGATTTTCAAAAAAATACTAAATCCCATTTTTGGGGCACTAGATGAAATAATTAGGGCCCGATAACACACTAAAAAATATTCAAGGCTTCTGAATAATCCTTACCATAACATTGTCCACCTCATTATCTAGTTCCCTATAAAATTTCAAACCAATCCAACGATCGGATAAAAAGTTATGCCCTATGGAATATGGGCTTCTACATCATTCTCCTCTGGTTGAAAAGAACTCAACTCCTATGAGTTCCTTTGATAAAAATCCTATAACTTTTTGCTATCAATATTTTTTGTTCCCACTGTGAAATCCAACTATTATCTTCATATTGTTAATCTTCCCATTGTACCAAGTATTTACTATAGCTTCATTTCTTGGTACTGATTGACTTCTTATCAAGTACTTGCATAATTTTTTCTTTCTTATTGTTAGGTATCTATTGTTCCCATTTTATGTCCTCTTTTGATTAAAGTTCATCTTCATACCCATGAAATTTATACAAATATGTAACAATCAAAACTGGTGAAATATCAAAATCAGTAGGTAACTCCACTTTATAGGTATTATCATTCATCTTATTAAAAATTTTACATGGTCCAATCTTCTTATACTTTATTTTGTTATATGTACCCTTGGGAAACTTCTCCTTCCATAAGGTGAACCATCACCATGTCTCCCACCACAAAGAATTTCATTCTCCTACTTGCATTTGATGTTACCTTATACCTTTCATTACTATCTTACAACTTATTTTTAACGCCTTCTTGCAATTCGTGTATGTGCTCTGCAAATGCTTCTACATCATCACTGATTTTACCCTGAATGGTAGGTCAATTAGATATAACACACCACTGGGATTCATATTGTAAATAATATAAAAAGGATATTTTCTTGTTGACCTGTGGACTAAACTATTATATGTAAACTCAGCTTGTGGTAAGGCTAAGTCCCATTGTTTTGGTTTTTTGCCAACAATACATCTTAGAAGATTTTATAAAATTTGATTTACTACTTCCATATACCCATTAGTTTGGGGTGATATGCACTATTGAAAAATATATTTATCCTCATATTCTCCCATAGAGTCCTCCAAAAGTGACTCAAAAACCTTGTGTCTCGATCTGAAGTGATCATTTTTGGAACACCATGTAGTCTAACAACTTCTTTGAAAAATAAATCTGCAACTCTAATAGCATCATTGGTTTTTTGGCAAGCAATAAAATGTGTCATCTTAGAAAATCTATATACTACATAAAAAATTGAATCCTTACTCTGTTGTGTGTTAGGTAACCCCAACACAAAATCCATGCTCAAATCTGACTACTTCATGCTCCATAGTAGTCAATAATACTACATGCCTACTCAAAGCATAAACAACTTGATTTTTCTTTCTTGACTCATGTTTCAAAATAAATGTATACTCTTGCAAGAATAATACCCACTTTGTGTACCTATTATTTAATTTATTTTGGGTATTTACATACCTCAATGCTTCATGATCAATAATAACACAAAATCTTTAGACACTAAATAATGTCTTCAATGTCTTAATGCCTACACAATAGCATAGAATTCCATGTCATAATTAGAATACTTCTTTCTTACATCATTCAAATTTTTACTAAACAATGGTACAAGCTACCCTTATTGACTCAATACGGCTCTAATTCCCACGTGGGAGGCATCACAGTCAATCTCAAATAACTTGCTAAAATTTTGCAATATCAAAATAGGTGCTTCTGTCACCTTTTTATTCAATAATTCAAAACTCTCTATTGTTGCCTTTGTCCATACAAATTTTCTTCCCTTTGTACACTTTGTTATAGGTGCAAGAATGCTATAAAAATTCCTAATGAAATTCCTATAGAAAGTTACCAAACCATGGAAACTCCTCATGTCTGTCACATTCCTTGGAATGGGCCATTCCAAAATTACCTTCACCTTCTCTTTTTCCATCCTCTAAGATTACAAATCCTAAGAATACTACACTTTTCTGAATGAATCTACACTTCTTTAGATTGACATACTTCTCCTTCCTTAACAAATCTAACATTAATTTCAAATGTAACAAGTGTTCTTCTTTATTCCTACTAAATATTATAATATCATCAAAATACACAACTACAAACTTACCAATATATTCCCACAATACTCTGTTTATCATCCTCATAAACGTATTGAATGCATTGGATAATACAAATGAAATCACCATCCATTTGTACAACCTATATTTTATCTTAAAAATAGTCTTTTATTCATCTTCTTCCTAGATTCAAATTTGATAGTATCCACTATGTAGGTCAATTTTGCTAAAGCACTATGTTTCGGCTAGCACATCCATCATATCATCCAACATTGGAATTGGGAATCGATACTTGATTGTAATTGTATTGATTTCCCTACTAGCTACACACATCCACCATGTATCATATTTCTTTGGCATAAATAGTGCAGGAGTCACACATGGACTCATACTTTCTCTAACAAATTTATTATTTATCAATTCTATCACTTGTCTATTCAACTCCTCATTCTGCATGGGACTCATCCTATAGGTTACCTATTCCAAAAAAGCTGATCTTGGAATTAGATTAATATGATGTTGAATATCTCTTTTTGCAGGTAATCCATATAGTAACTCCTATAGTATAACATCTACATAATATTTCAATAACCTTGCTATTGTAGGTGGTATAGAAACATCCTCAGTATCCACCTTCTTTGTTGTTAGCACACAACAAAACCAAACTTTTTTCATCCCTATGATAAATTCCTTAGCTGCTAATAGGCTCTCACTCTACCCTTCTTCCTTATGTGGTAATAAGACCACTTTTACTCCATCCTTCTAGAATGTGTAAGTATTTCTTCCCCCATCATGGGTAGCCTTCCTATCATATTACCAAGGCCTCCCCAATAGTAAGTGACATGCATCCATTGGAATTACATCATAGCACACTTCATCCTTGTAGGTGTTCCCAATTGAAAACTTAACCAAACACCTCTTATCTATAGTTACCTTATTTTATTTCTTGAACTATGATATACAACAAGGATACATATTCTTCTCACAATTTAAGTTAAGCTTCTCAACCATTTCAGTGGAAACCATATTTTCACAACTACCACTGTAAAAAATAATCTTATATACCTTTTCCTCTAGATGTGCATCTTGTTTGAAAGGCAGCCATGAATCACCACCATAATTATGTTGTTCTTTCTTCTTCCTTAGGACAACCATTGTTCTTATCATGAGGTTTTCCTCCATGTCTACCGCAACTTCTACCTCAAATTGCTATTTGACCTCAACCAGATTGAATCTAACTTGTGCTTCTTGTCTTCTTTCTTGTGTAGGATAGTGTCACTAAAAAAAATGGTGCCCTTCCTCACTATATATATAGCAGGTATATTACCTTCGTGGGCAATCCCAATTTCATCCTCTGTTATAACCTCTTCCTCTCTGAGATCCTTTGCCTCTTTGGTGGTTATCCTGATCCTACCCAGGCTCTTCTTGTTTCTTTGTACTAGAATATTCTCCCTTTTATGGATACCCTTTGACTTAAGGTGAGGATGGTCCTTTCTTCACTCATTTTCTAAAATTACTCCTCTCATGTTTCTCTTCTACTTTTAATGCTAACTAATATGCATCCTCTAAACTATGGGTCCAAAGCATACTCAATTCATATTGTATGGCATAGATTAATCCATGCATATACCTTGCAACCTTATGTTATTCTAACTCTTCAAGACCCACATAAATTGATAACTTATAGAATTTTTTGGTGTAGTCCTCGATGCTTTGATCCTTTAGTCTGAGGTTCTGAATTCTGCGAAACAATGTTTGGGCATAATATTTGGGTATGAATTTCTCCTTCAATTTTTTTTATTTTTACACCAGACCCTTGTATTTTCCTTTTCTTTTCTTTGCCTCTCCTTTTGTAGATGATCCCACCAAATCAATGCACGCCCTTTCAAATTTGTGCATGGAATCTTCACTTTATTTTCTTATGAATGGATTTTCCACTCAAAGAACTTCTCCATGCTATTAAACTAGTCTATAGACTCCTTTCATTTTAACCCTCCTGTATACTCAAGGACAACAATATTTATCCCATATTTATTAGTGCCTGATAACACACTAAAAAATCTTCAAGACTTATAAATAATCCTTGCCACAATATTATCCACCTCATTATCCAAATCCTCAAAAAATTTCAAACGAATCCAACGGTCAGATCAAAAGTTATGTTGTCTGGAATATAGGCTCCTACGTCATTCTCCTATGGTTGAAAAGAACTCAACTCTTGTGAGTTCCTTTGATCAAAATCCTGCAACATTTTGCTATCAAGTTTTTAGTTCCCACTCTAAAATCCAAGTATTATATTCCTATTGCAAACCTTCCCATTGTACCAAGTATTTAATGTAGCTTCATTGCCTGGTATTGATTGTCTTATTATCAAGTACTTGCATAATTTTTTATTCCTTCTTCTTAGGAATCTACCATTCCTAGTTTATGTCCTCTTTTGATTTAACTTCATATTCATCCCCATGAAACTCTAAAAAATCTATAACATTAAAAATTGGTTAAATATCAAAATCAGTAGGCAACTCCACTTTATAGGCATTATCATTCATCTTCTTAAAAATTCTACATAGTCCAATCTTCTTATACTTCAATTTGTTATATGTACCCTTGGGAAATCTCTCCTTCATAAGGTGAACCATCACCATGTCTCCCACCACAAATACTTTCAATCTCTTGTTTGCATTTACTGCTACCTTATACATTTCATTACTATCTTTCAACTTATTTCTAACACCTTCTTGCAATTCATGTATGTGCTCTGCAAATGCTTCTGCATCACCATTGGGATTCTTATCATAAATAATTTTAAAAGGAGATTTTTTTGTTGACCTGTTGACTAAACTATTATATGCAAACTCAGCTTGTGGTAAGGCTAAGTCCCACTATTTTGGTTTTTTTACCAACAATACATCTTAGAAGATTTCTCAAACTTTAGTCTACTAATTTTGTCTACCCATTAGTTTGGGGGTGATATGCACCAATGAAATATAGCTTTATTCCCATATTCCCCATAAAGTCCTCCAAAAGTGACTCAAAAACCTTGTGTCCCAATCTGAGGTAATATGCTTTGGAACATCATGTAGTCTAACAACTTCTCTAAAAAATAAATTTGCAACTCTAGTAGCATCATTGGTTTTCTAGCAAGCAATAAAATATGCCATCTTAGAAAACCTATCTACTACAAAAAAAATTGGATCCTTACTTTGTTGTGTGTTAGGCAACCCCGACACAAAATCCATGCTCAAATCTATCCATGGTCCTGTAGAAACTGGAAAAAGCATATAAAGCCATGTATTTTGCACATGACCTTTGGCCATTTGGTATACTCTACATCGTAACACAAACCTGGTTATGTCACTCGACAAGAGTAATCATCTTACTCACTCTAAAGTACCCAGTCAAACCTTTCGTATGTAGTTCTTTAATAATTTTCTCTCTCATTGAACCAACATAAATGCACAATTGCTTCCCTTTAAACAAATAACCATTTTACATCAAATAATCACACACATCACTATGAACTTCCCTCGTCACTATATTCTTATACTGCTTCATAATTTTACCAAATTTTGGATCATATTCATACATTTTATTAATTGCATCAAATCCGACTATTTCATACTCCATAGTAGTCAATAATACTACATGCCTACTCAAAGCATCAACAACTTGATTTTTCTTACCTGACTTATGCTTCAAAACAAATGTATACTCTTGCAAGAATGATACCTATTGGGCACTTAATTGCACCAAGTTTTCTTGATACTACGATTGTCTATCTTCCTAATTTCTACTTAGGCTTGCACCTGATAGCTGCAGCTCAGCACTCAACATTGGATGGACTAAAACAGAGGTTTTAGATACAACCTCTAGAGTAGGTTGGTTCCTTGTCAACTTAGCATATTTTTGACACAATTATGCTCAATTAGGGCTTGGATTTTAGGGTTAGAAAAGGTTAAGGTTAGAGAAATATAGATATCAGTGGACATATAGGTTAACAACATTGCATTACCATAAAAATCTTCTAAAAAACCATATTAAAGATATACATCCAGATTAAATTTTATCCCAAGATAACTCATTTCAGATATTTAAAGCATAACAGAGAAATGTTATAGTAAGCAATTTCAATATCTAGGAAATGATAATCCAAATAGAAAAATTCACCACAACTCATATTTTATAGAAATGCACCTTCTAATAACAAAGAATAAAATTCACAACAGATTTCAATTACTCATAACATCTAGTAATCCATGATCGGCACAAACTAACCATATAAGCATTTACAGAAATACAACTATGAAATTCGAACCTCTCACATCCAGCACAAAAATGTCGCCTTGAGGCGAAGATCAATGTATTGCTCCTTGCATTTAGTCCTTCAGAAATATTTACAGTAGCACAAGCAAACATGCTAGAGTCGACCATTTAAATTGAGGGTTCGATCTCTCTTTATAGTTTTCATATTATAATATTCAATAAACAATACATTCAATCTTGTTACAACAACTCAACAAAATATTATCTAGCGTTAGCTGGTTCGTTCAAACTCTGAGAAATCTGATGGAAGAACATCCGCCATGGCTGTTCGAGATCTTTGCAACTTGATGGTCGACCAGAAGAACTAAAGTTTAGAATCTTCCAGATCATGCATCCCATCGATATTTCTTGAGAATAACTTGACACCATCAATCTATAACTGCTTCTGGTTAGATTTTATTTAAAGTCTTTGATGTTCCATCTTCCAGCTGCACGCCATAGTTTTGATGCAAAAATATTTTGAATAACAAAAATATGATAGTTCAACCTCCATCGTTGATTCTCCATTTTGGATGACTTAGATTAAGTCTGGCGTGAGCTGAAAGCCATCCCCATATTTTCCTCTACATCAGAATATTCAATTTGGATCCGCAGCATCAAAACCCTAAATCTGCTCCGGGATCTTTTATCTTTCGTTTTGTTTTTGTTAATATGCATCTTTTCATCGCTAACATAATCTCCTCGTGACTTTTGCAAAATTTAGAGATAATGCAAATCCAAACCCAAAGTCAAACACTTAGCTTATTTTCCCCTTCCGCTTTATCTTCATTCCGGGAAGAGAATCCTTGTTCATTTCTTGAATCACGAATCTGCACATTTCTTCCATTGACGTCATCATCTCTTACAAAATTTTACAGATTTTAGAACTTTCATCAATCTAGAGCGGAAAGCAAGAAGGCTCTTCCAGAGCGGGAAGCAAAAAGACTTTTCAGAATCGAACATACGATAAGAATCAAATCCACACTTTTTATTGCTGACATCACAATCTCTTACAAAATTTTATGGATTTGAAACCCATCATTATTCTGAACCCAGAATGGAATTTCCCAGAATATGCTCAAACCTTCAAGTGGAGATATTTCCTAGTGGAATCATACCATCAACTTGATTCTGGAGTGGAATAACAACATTATCACTTAGTCAAATTTTGCTATGTATGTGGCCATTTTTGGTCTACATTCTGGTGCCTCCTGGGTGGATTTGCTCTTAAAATCAATCAAATCTAGAATCTTATCCATTGGGATTCAGGAGTTAAAACAAGAATTATCTTTGATATTATGTTTTAAAGAATGATTTCCATGCAAAACCTACCCTCTAAAAACATAAATTCTGTCTAGAGGGTAGAGGGTCACATAGAAACCATACTGAGAACATCATCAAACCTTCCTTTTTAACCAGAGACTGTGTCTACAATATCAGTATTATTACTAAATTTTTAAGCTATATACAACTCTTCTTAATTTATAAGGCTTTATTTCAAAGAATATCTTCACACAAAAACTACTGCTCTGTAGGCTTCATATCTTTATTGCTTATTTTTGAAAATTGTCAGAGTAAAAACAGACATACAAAAAAATGATGTATTTGTACAAATGAAAATAGAAATGACTTGAGTGTGAGGCTATCCTGGGCATGTGAGTGCTCAATCTTATCCTTACTCTTCCACACCTTCTTCATCTTCATCTTCTTCTTCTTCTTCCTTCAGAGTTTGTACATTTTGATTATCTCCACCAAATGTGTTCCCCAATAATTTAATCATTGATTCTAGAGATTGGAGGGCATGTCTCCAAACTTCCTTGGAAGGGTTTGACATTTCTTTAAGCTACTTGTAAACATATTATAGCTCTCTAACATCCTCATAATTAGCAGCATTCCCATTAATCACCAAATATTCCATCAAATCTCTCAAATGGGTATAGTCCACAATCAATTTGGCAGCTTGTTCTTGTAATGATGGTTCTAGTAATGAATCTATCTCAGCTTCATCCTAAAAAATATCTTTGATGCTCTATTGAACTTCTTCCACATATAACAAGCTATGATCTTCCTTCCAGAGTCCTTTGAAACCAAGATGAATCATCTCCTTATTTATGTCAATGATCTCTTTGACTCTTCTATCCATCCTATTACATAACAAACAAAATTTCTATGCTACTTTGTGCCTTTTCAAGACTATCTTTGAAGCTATATTGGCTATATTCCATTATTTATTAGAAATTTGTTTAGCAGCGTTGTCAAAACTACTACTAACCAACCGGTCTATTTGTTCTGCCAAAGTCACCATAGACTGTAATTCCCTTAAGATTCAATTTGTATCTACCTGAATGGTGAATAGCAGCTGATTGAAATATTTTAGGTAGTCGATTATAAGTTGAAGACCAAAACATTTCTCTTGGACTTCAGAAATCAACTCTTGCTTTATTCTTTTCAAATTGTCCTTGGAAAACCTTGAGGTTTTGGCCTTCTCAACCTAAAGCTGATGTTTCAGATTTTGAATTTCTTTGGCCTGCTCTTTATGCAGTATCTTATGTTCTTCTAAATTATCTTTCAACTTACTAGCTTCTTGAAATTTTTCTTGCCAACCCTTCACCTCTTATCTAAAAGCATTTTCCACTTCCTTTTTATCATTGAAATTCTTTTTAAGCCTTTCAATCTGTTGTTCTAATTTATTCACCTTACCTTTGGCTATATTTGTCTTCACACAAAAAGTTTCTAAGTGGGCCTTGGCCATCCCCAATTCATCTTCAGAATGTAGTTTGTCAATATCTTCTATAATTTCTTTTGCTCTATAATCTTGAGCAGTCATCTCATTCTTAGGCTTACTTACTTGTAGAATTAAGGACCTTGAAATCCTTTTCCTGGTGAGAGGATTGACATACATAATTTTCTTGGTCATAGCCATATGGCTAGAAGGCTTGATAAGCTATTATGCCTAGTAATCACTTATGCTCTAAAAATTCTCTTGCTCCTAGGGTTTAGCAAAAAATCTTGAAACATCAGCCACCAAAAGAGATAATGGCATCAAAAACATAAGGACAAACTGCCCCTTTGTTGATAGGGATGAAGACATTATAACCACAGATTCTATTACAATGGTGGACTTGGTGACTATTGTTATCGTTGATATAGGTAAATTAAGCGAAATAGAGACCAAATTGCTAGTGGATGGAATGGATGAATTTGGAACGCAGTGTCCCATTGATGACGATAATGAAAGAGACAAAGATGTAACAATGACGAACATGAGAGTGGAGACCTGAGAGGTTGAGAGTGGGTTTGGAGGAGGTTGCGACAATGTAGAACTAACTGGTACCTCTAAGGTTATTGATGGATTGGGAGAATAACTGAAAGGTGGAGGAGGTAACTTTACCGCATCTTGAACAGAAAATGAGGGAAATCCTTCCAAGGATTCATGAAGATGAGAAGGAGAAAAGAGTTTAGAAACTGTACCTTTGCTTGTATATGCAGGGTTTTCTTGTTCAACTTCTATTATTGGATATTATTCTCAGTCAACCAACCCTTCTGTAGTAATAGCACCTACTTCTCCATTCATTCCTTTTAGACCTATTTTCTGGTTCTTAGAGATTTCTTTCTCCTCTGTTTCTAGGGCCCTCTTAGTCCTTATGTACACTATTTTATAAGTGGCACTTTCTCCTTCAGAATATTCCCATCCTTCATTTCCCTGTTCTACCTTTGAATGTAAAGACTGCTCAACTATGGGTTGTAACTCATATGAAGTTGTAGGTACGACAGACGAAAGTGGGTATCTTACTTTAATTAACAGGAAATTAACCGCTACTTCCTCAGAACATGGTGTCTCATTTATTAATTTAGCATTCTTGGGAAGATTTTCCACCTGCTCAGAGAGGGGTTCATAAATCTTTGGTATTTTGGCAGTGGTCGAAGGAACCTCTCGCATTTCTACCAGAATCCTTTGTCGCATTAGAGAAGGTAATGATTCAGAATATTTCTGAGGCCTTTCACTTATCAAAACTATTTTCTTGACATCTTTCAGCTTCCAAGTTTCAAAATTTTTATTATAAATCCCAGAAAATTCCTTATCCATCTTCATTCCAAACTTTGATTTAGGAAACGCCACCAATCTGCAATTTTCTCCACCTTCCAAGGTCCCTTTTCTACCAGTTTTCCTCTCTGTGATATGTATTATCCAAAAGGGAGGACTTTTAAATTAACAAATTCAATTGTCACTCTATCAATAATATCTTTGGTAAGTTGATGATTGGTCTCATTCTCTGGATAAAAATATACCACTTGTTCATAGAAATCCAAACATGGAGGCAATTGACCCATATTTGAAACATTCCACTCCACAAGAGAAGTTTCATCATTATTCCTCCCCTATTCAAAAATAGCCCTAGGCATTTTTTCGAATATATAGGCTTTATCTCCATTGAGGGATTTATTCCTTATGGTAAAAATATCATCGGGATCATAACTCCACCTTTGAGGAATATAAAGCAGACGTAATCTATCAAGATATCGCTCAATTAGTTGTCCCTGCCATTCGGATACAAGAATACTATTTTTAGGGTGGTAAGTAATTAGAGACTTCTTCTTGCTTGCAAAACCGAAGCTCGTGTCAATGTATACCACATGTCTTAGATACTCTAGGGCGAATAATCTTTTTGTAACAAAGTGATGTAAAATAAAGGGTTTACCTAAGAAACCATACAACCTGATTACTATGCCCTATGTCAGTAGATACCAATATCCCTCCTCAGTGTATTCTCTCCTCAGAATTTGCTTAGCCAAAGCAAGTAACCTAGGGCACTCATTATACATTATTTTGAGGGCAGGTTCCAAAAATTTCAAATTGAACCTATAATGGGACCTACGGATTTTCAAAAGATATGTCCAATAATAGATTGGCAATGGTTCTCCATCATCAGTCTTATCCTTAGCTATAATCCATGACATTTTGTTCCTAACAGCTGCATAAAACATCCATACCAGACTCGAGCAGTGTCTGAAGCTGGGAGTACCAACACCTCTATTCATGTCTACCATTTGCTCATGAATATTTTGAGCAAGAAAAGTCGGCCAGTCAAAGTAAATTACTCTGATGCCCCTCTTTTTTTCCCCATTTTTGTACATCCTTTCATCAGACATACAATATGTCACAGTGATTTGCCAACTGTGCACCATTTTGTTAGAGTCCAAACCCTCCATCAAGGCCAACATAGAAAATAACTCTGGGTATGCAATTTCATCAATATGAATTAGGACCTTAGGCATATCAGCTTCATTCCTTATCCTTATGAAATTAAGCCGAAGCCACATTTATATTGCCTCTCTTTTTTCTTCTATAGCCATCATGTTATTGTAAGACCTATCTAGCTCTGTTACACTAAATGGTCTGGGTTTTGATGGTGGACCTACCCCCATGGCAAACAATTCATAACATGTCTCCCTTGTGATAGAAAATAGGGGAATGCCCTCATGGGTTCTAACTATCCTATTTTCTAGGTCATAGAACTGAATCATAGCAGAGACTAGTTCGGGACAGTGATGTACAAAATCACAAATGTAAGAGAACAAAAATGATTTTATGGCTATCATACCTCACCATTGCATTAGAATTCCTTTGAAATATGGGAATTCAAAATTGGTCCTAAGGCGGGTCCTTTCCACTCTAGCCATCATTGTATCTGCGATTCGACTGGTGCGATGTGCATGCACCTGCAATCTTGTCATTGTACTCATTGATTCAGTGGATGATTTTCTGGACACCATTCTGATAGTAGCAAGCTTCATTTTCCCAAATTTTTGTAGTGAATTCTTCCAAGTATGGTTATACTTATTTTACTTTTTTGTAGAAGCAAGGAACCTCGAAGTGAATTTGGCAAATACTTTTCATTACTTCCCCTTTTTGGAACTCGTGTATCTTTTGTCATTAATGTAGCTATTGTGTGATATCTTTATGGGCACACTTTCCAATCCATTTCATCATTCAATCTGGTGGCACAAATGTGGCGTTGTACCTCTTCATTGGTCAAATTTTAAAATTATGCTTCTAGCCCATCACATCCCTTTGGTTACTCTTCATTTCATGCACGAGTTCGTCAGGATTAAATGCGCAAGCAATATTTAGTCTCCATGCGTCATTTTAGAACTTGTCATTTGATTTTAAATTGATTCCACTCCGGTCTATTCCAAGATTTGAGGGATTTTTGGATTATTAACATTCTCATATTTCTCTTGGTGGATCATCCTGGAGAATTATACATTTTGATCCAATCATGCAGATTCGAAGGCAAAATATCATTCCAGAGAACCTTGGGTGGTACCGTCTATGAAATAGAACCTTAGCACGCCCCTCTCAACACTTAGTCATTTTTTGGAAACAAATTTTTTCTTTTATCTATTTTTGTTGGAGTACATTTTCAAAAAAAGGACCAATTTACAAAGTGCAAAAACAAGAACAAAGTGCAATAATAAAGGGAAATATTTATGTACATATGTTACAATGAGATAACAACTTACAGATAGTAAAGCTTGAGGTGGAAACCATTCACCGAAATTGGTTGAATGTTCCCTTCCGGATCCTTCAGCTGGAATACATTAGATTCTTTAGCTTCCACTATTTCAAAAGGACCATCCCAAAAGGAATCAAATTTCTCATGTTTTCCCAGATTTGCTCTATCCACATTCCACCTGAGAACTGAGTATCTGACCTGAAGTTTTCTGAACCTGGCCTTTTTATCAAACCCTGCTTTAATATCTGATGAGTGCTTCTAAAAATGATCATATGCTTGAGTTTGAATTTCCTCCAGTTTCAGCAAGTGTGTCAATCTAGTTTCTATAGGATCTCCATTTAATTCTTCCTCTTATGAACTGACAAATTTAAGTTTCGGGATCTCCAAGTGGATTGGCAATACTGCTTCTTTTTCGTATACCAGTGCATAAGGGGAATTTTTGATAGATTTATTAATGGTAATCATGTTTGTCCATAGAGCATGGTCAAGCAGTAGATGCCAACTCCTCTTGTTACCTTCCAGGTACTTTCTCAAAATCCTTAATAGGTTCTTATTAGTAGATTTTGCAAGTCCATTACCTTGAGGATAATAATTTGAAGCATTTTAAGAGTGATGCCATACTTACTAGCAAACTCAATATACTTGGCCCCTATAAAAGCAGGACCATTATCACTCACCAAATCTTTTGGGATTCCAAATCTGGAAATTAAACTCTCCATAAAGTTGATCACAACATCTTGATCTGCCATTTTTGTAGGAATAGCCTCTACCCATCTGGTTAGATAATCAGTAGCTATCAAGATGAAATTATGTTATGATGAAGAGTTAGGGTTTATAACTCCTATGAAATCCAATCCCCATTGCTGGAAAGGTTCTTCAAATTGAATAGGCTTTAGAGGAGATGCACCATTTCTAGTTCTTCCAACATACCTCTAAAATTTATCACAAACCTGAGTAACTTTGAAAGCATCCTTAAAGACAGTAGGCCAATAATAGCATGCTCTTATTATTTTCAAAGCTGTAACTCTGCCTGAGCCATGACCACCGGATGATCCTCCATGAAATTCTTCTAGGACTCTCTTTTGTTGGTTCTCCCTCAAACATTTTAGGAGAATGCCATCCAAGTTTATTTTGAATAACCCTTCTGGTAATAATGCATATTTCAAAGCATGAAGTCTATACCTCATTCTTTGAGAAGAATTTAGATCAGGCGGGCATAAACCAGTTTGAAAATATCTGGTTATTTTTTTGATCCAATCAGAATCTGGAGTGTGAACAATCTCTATTTGATCTTCTTCTACAATATGACAATTTGTTACTCCGACCAGAGCTAAAATATTTGTCAATACTTAGCACAAGGCTCCGCCTCTTACCAGCTTGGTAGGTCGTATTTCCACATCATATTCCTGGATCTTAGTAATACAACCAACCCTTTTATCTCCAAGGTCACCTTGTAAAATAAAACTTCTCACATCTGGATGAACTACATACACCAGAGTTTTTCTCTGCACCAGATATTGTCTGAAATTCTTAAGTGACTTCATCACAACAAACACTTGTTTTTCAATAAAGTTATATTTCACTTTATAGTCATGTAAAGTTTGACTCCAAAATAACACAGGGTGTCCATACCCTTGATCATCCTTTTGAGTGAGTACTAAAGCATAACTTTTTTTAGCTCCATAAGCATATAGGATAAAATCTTTGCTAAAATTAGGATTTGTCAAAAATGGGGCTGTAGAAATGGATTGCTTGATGATTTCAAAAGTTTACTTCCTAACATCAGTCCACTTGAACTCTGCCTTCTTGAGTAGTTCATATATAGGCCTCACCTTCTGTGTAAAATCAGAAATTAACTTTTCTAACAAAAATGATCTGGCCTAAGAAAGACTGCAACATCTTCTATCTGGTTCTATGGCCATACCTTCTTTTGAGACTACATGTCCTAACAGTTTTCCCTCATGTACTGCAAAGAATGACTTCTTAGGATTCAGTGAAATACCAAATTCTCTACATTTTTGAAAAACTTGTTCCAAATGATATAGATGATCATTTTTATCATGAGAAAACACAGTCATGTCATCTAGGTAAATCAGAATGACTTTGTTTATAAGTGTACCGAAGGCATAATCCATGGCCCTCTAAAATGTAGCTCTTGCATTAGATAGCCCAAAAGGCATCCTCTAATAGGTAAATGTTCCCCACTTTGTAGTAAATTTTGTCTTATATTGATCTTGATATTTTACCCAGATCTGTTTATATCCAGAATAACCATCCAATACCAGTAGAGAAAACCTCATTGCTCCAGCTACTACTTGTAAAATCTAATCAATCTGAGGAAGGGGATAATGATCCTTGAGGGAAGCTTGATTCAGATTCCTGAAATATACACATAGGTGTATGTCCCCATTATTATTTCTTACAGGTACCAAATTAGCTACCCAAGTAGAGTGTTTTATCGGATATATTATCCTAGCCTTTAACAACTTCAAAAGTTCTTCTCTCATAATGACTTCTATCCTTGGATTGACAGGCCTATGTTTTTGTCGAAATGGTTTAGCATCAGGCTCTAACTCAATAGTATGTTGAATAATCCTTTTGTCATAAACCTTAAGGTCCTCATATGACCAAGCTACAATATCTTGGTATTTTAAACATAAAGTTTTAATATCTTTTGCTTCCTCAGCAGAACATTAGACCCCAATATTTAACTTCTTTTTGATTCTAACTTCTATTTCTTTATAGATCTTTTCACCAACCTTCATAACTCCCACTTTCTTTCTATCTTCATTATCAAATAAAATTTCAAGGGTAACCAAACCCTTTGGGATGTGATTGTTTCTCATCTAGATGAAATCCTGTTGGTCTATCTCCTCCAAGTCTTCTTCTTGGATAGTCGTGAAGCATGCTTATTTTATCATAAAGTCCAAAATATATTCATCACTCTCGAAAACATGTTAGAATATTTTCTTATCCAGTACTACAGGCCTAAAAACTATTTTAATCCCCTTGGTATTCTTAGTTCCAAAATTTATAGGAGGATTGAAATTAGCTCCCTTAGTTGCCAATGCATCTACCAGGTGATTCTCTTCTTTAGGCACAAAAGTTAGGTTCAGGCATCAAATGAATTTATTAGGTCCCAAAATATGTTCTGATAAGCTTTTAAGTAATGATGCTTACTGCTACACTTATTTCTTACCTGATGTACTATTAACTCAGAATCACCATATATGTTCAAAATGTTGATGTCCATGCTTTCAGCTTGCATTAATCCAAGGCAAAAAGCCTCATATTATATAGCATTATTGGTGCATGACCATGTTAGTATATAAGAAAAACTCTTCACTCCTTATGACTGTGATTGCAGAACTACACCAGCCCCTGCACCATTTTTGTATTTAGCACCATCAAAGTGCATAACCCATGTTTCATCATTTCTTAGGGATTTATTAGAAATAGCCAAGAGTTTATTTTACAATTCATTTGTGATGATGTATGTACCCATACCAGTTCCAAATTGACTGTAATCCTCTTTGAAAGGCAACTCATCTTCAATATATAGTTCTTCAATGTTTTCTTCTAGCTCAAATTCCTCCACAGGATTAAGGTTACACATGTCTTCTTCAATTTTCTCAATATGATAAGCAACTAGTTTCTCAGGAGTTATCCTTATCCTCTTTCCCTTGAAAGGTATTACCATGCTAGAATAATACATATACATACATCCTCAAGGCTTTTGCAGTAAATTCTCTTGAGAGACAATCCAAAATAGGGTTCTAAATCCACCACCACTATTTATTGCACTATTGTCACCTCAGGGGCTCTGTGCAACCTCATCAATACATATTTAATAAATCCAATCGTCTTTATAGGTGTCCCATCTAGTTGCAATACTCCCAGACAAGACCAGGTATATTCCATCCCCATATCTTCACAGATCGCTTTAGGCATAACCGTGGTTGATGCTCCTAAATCAATCATGCAATTCTAGACTACCCATCCCTCCATTATTAAGGATATATAAAGGGGGGAGGTTTGTTATTTAGTACAACAGGTGTCATTTCTTTCTTTTCTGAGGGTATACTGAGGATGGTGGTAGCGAATCTACTCTGGGGACTTTTACTGAGGGAAGATTTAAGTAAGTCAATTTGGCCCGAAATGAAAAGGGTATCATACAGGCTAGATTTTGATGGAATATTTTTCATCTCTTCCACAATGTTATACTCAGACTTGGTTAGGGATAGTCTTTCCAGTTCTTTGTCTGGCTCACCATACCTTCTTTTGTATTTTTGGGTTGTATTTAACCTTTGTCTTTTAGTAACAAAGGGGACCCTAAGCCTTTATTGCTCTTCATTCTTGGATTTCATCCTATCTCCTTTCGTTACTCTTTTTAGAATCCTGGGGAAATTGTCGGTCTTATCATTTCCCTTAGCTTGGGGAATGGGGAAAATGTCACTATTATGAGGGGGGAAATCAGCTTTCTTCTAGGAAGGGACCTGAAACTGTCCCATTGTATGAGTGTCTACTTGTAAAGCTTTGTTTTTGGACCTCATCATAATAGTAATTGGGCCTTCTTCCTCTAAGTATTTTCCAACCATGATCTAATCAGGGTGCCATAACATATTAACTCTTCCCTTCTAATTTATTTTAGCTTGATCCATAGACTATTGAACATGGTGTTGATACATCACACAAGACTATGAATCATGGGGGTCATTGCATACTAAACACCAGATATTTGCAAGGGTGGAATCTACAGGCCTTTGAAATTTGTTCACATATGGAAATATCCTCTGTTGTGACATTTATTGATCTCTCTTATCCATTGAATTCATTCTGTTACTCAAATATTTCATGGTATTTTGTATGTCCAGGATAGTAAACAATTCTTGAGAAGGTTGGGAAGGAAGAGGGGGGAAAGAAGGTGTGGAGGACACAAATTTAGATCTAGGAATAGGATTCATCTTAGGAAATGAAGATGGTACAGAGGGAGGATCCATGTGAGAGGCTTTTGTAGATTTCTCATGGCTCCCACTATTTTCTAAATTGTAAGGCAACATGGTCTTGGCAGGAATTCTTCCTATATTGATCAAGATATTTTTAGCATGGACAACAATATTATAGACTTGGGGAAAGATTTCAATTCCAGATTATTGTGTCTGCAAACTTAGCTCTGATCCTAGGGCACATATGTAATACATATAAGCCAAACAAGTAGCTAGTCTATCTTTAGGGAGAATTCTCTTCCAAGTTCTTCTAAATCTCAAATTAAAATCAGAGACGATTTCTTCTTGTGTTTTTTGCATAGTTGTAAACTGATTTAGCAAGAAAAAAAGATCAGCAAGTTTATTAAATTCTTCTATGAATGGCTCAACCAATGACTGCCATGAATTAATAGACTTATCTTCTAGGGTTCTGAACCAGTGTAATATCTTTCCATAAAATAACAGGGCTAGAATCTTGACAATAATATTTTTCTCGTTTATATTATGGATTGCTGCCAAATTCAAGATATCTTGGTAGTGCTCGTAAGTTGTATTTCCAAATCCATCATATGTGGGTGTTTCCTTAGATACAACTTGAGGAATGGCATCCATTTGGGCTAAAATAAGGAGCCCAGTTGAGTCCCAATTTGGGTAAATCTATAGTGGCACGTTTGGGGTCACATTATGTGCCATGTTTCTGGCTACAGGTCTTCTTGGAGGAAATACTAGGTTTTCTCCCAGAAGCTCTTCTTCTTTAATAAAATATAAATCCAAACTTCTGATAACAGTAGACCCTCTTAGGGGTAACTCATAGTGAAAGAAAGAATCAGGGTTGCTCCTATTGAAGGACCTGGTATACATGAAAGGGCACTGATCTACAATATTTTTGAATGTCTTCTGACCAGGGAGTCACCAGGTGAACTTTATTTTCTCCGCTAACAAGGTCAAGATAATTCATCAAATATTGATTCCTTCAGGTAGAGATAACAATAACTCTTAAGACGGGTTTCGTGTTTCTTGTGAACTATCCAATCGGGCATGCCAAAAACTGGTGGGTATTAAATTACACCAAGTATTCTTGATACTGTGACTATTTATATTCCTACTTTCTACTTAGGCTTACACCTGATAGCTGCAGCTCAAAACTCAACATTGGATGGACTAAAACAAAGGTTTTAGATCCAACCTCCAGAGTAGGTTAGTTCCTTGTCAACTTAGCAGATTTTTGACACAATTACGCTCAATTAGGACTTGGAGTTTAGGGTTATAAAAGGGTAAGGTTAGAGAAATGTAGATATCAGTGGATGGATAGGTTAATAGCATTGCATTACCATAAAAAGCTTCCAAAAAACCATATTAAAGATATACATCCAGATCAACTTTTATCCCAAGATAACTCGTTTTAGATATTTAAAGCATAACAGAGAAATGTTACAGTAAGCAATTTCAATATCCAGGAAATGATAATCCAAATAGCAAAATTCACCACAACCCATATTTTACAGAAATGCACCTTCTAATAACAAAGAACAAACTCAACAGATTTCAATTACTCATAATAGTTAGTAATCCATGATCGACACAAACTAACCATCTAAGCATTTACACAAATACAACTATAAAATTCACACCTCTAAAATCCAACATAGAAACGTAACCTTGAGGTGAAGATCAATGTATTGCTCCTTGCATTCAATCCTTTAGAAATATTTACAATAGCATAGGCAAACATGCTAGAGCTAACCCTTTAAATTGAGGGTTCGATCTCTCTTTATAGTTTTCATATTATAATATTCAAGAAACAATACATTCAATATTGTTACAATAGCTCAAAAAAATATTAGTTGGCATTAGCTGGTTTGTTCAAACTCTAGGAAATTTGCTAGAAGAATATTCACCATGGTCGTTCGGGATCTCTACCACTTGATGGTCGACTAGAAGAACTGAAGTTCAAAATCTTTCAGATCATGCGTCCCATCGATATTTCTTGAGAACAACTTGACACCGTCAATTTGTAACTACTTTTGGTTAGCTTTTCTTGAAAGTATTTGACATTCCATCTTCTAGCTGCACACCATAGTTCTAATGCAAAAATATTAAAAAAATATATATGATAGGTCAACCTCCACCGTTGATTCTCCCTTTTGGATGACATAGATTAAGTTCGACGTGAGTTGAAAGCCATCCCACTCTTTTCCTCAACATCAAAATCTTCAATTTGGATTCGTAGCATCAAAACCCTGAATTCGCTCTGGGCTCTGTTATCTTCTATTTTTTCTTTGTTAATCCGCATATTTTCATCGTTGACGTCATCATATCCTCGTGACTTTTGCAGAATTTAGAGATAATGCAAATCCGGGCCCATAATCAAACACTTAGATTATTTTTCCCTTCCACTTTATCTTCATTTTGAGAAGAGAATCCTTGTTCATTTCTCGAATCATGAATATGCACATTTCTTCCACTAATGTCATCATCTCTTACAAACTTTTGCAGATTTTGGAACTTTCATCAATCCGGAGCGGAAAGCAAGAAGGCTCTTCTAGAGCGGGAAGCAAAAAGACTTTTTGGAACTGGACATACGACAAGAACCAAATCCACACTTTTTATTTTTGATGTCACAATCTCTTACAAAATTTTGTGGATTTGAAACCCATCATTATTGCGGACCCGAAATGGAATTTCCCGAAATATGCTCAAACCTTCAAGTGGAGATATTTTGTAGCGGACTCATACCATCAACCTGATTCCGAAGCTGAATAAAAACATTATAACTTAGTCAAATTTTGCTAAGTATGTGGCCATTTTTGGTCTACAATACCCACTTTACATCCCTACTGTTTAATTTCTTATTGGTATTTACATACCTCAATGCTTCATGATCAGTAAATAACACAAACTCTTTAGACACTAAGTAATGTCTCTAGTATATTAATACCTGCACAATAGCATAGAATTCTATATCATAAGTAGAATACTTCTTGTTTACATCATTCAAATTTTCACTAAATAATAATACATGCCACCCTTCTTGACTCAATACGACTCCAATTTCGATAAGGGAGGCATCGCAATCAACCTCAACAACTTTCTAAAATTTGAAAATATCAAAATAGATGCTTTTGTCACCTTCTTCTTCAATAATTCAAAAATATTTGTTTTTTCTTTATCCATGCAAATTCTCTTCCCTTTGTACACTTTGTTATAGGTGCAATAATGCTACTAAAATTCCTAATGAACTTCCTGTAGAATTTTTCCAAGCCATGGAAACTCCTCATCTCTATCACATTCCTTGGAATGGGCCATTCCAAAATTACCTTCACCTTATCTTTGTCCATCCTCACTCCATCCTTTGACATTACAAATACCAAGAACACTAGACTCTTCTGAAGGAATATACACTTCTTTATATTGACATACAACTTCTCCTTCCTTAACAACTCCAACAGTAATTTTAAATGCAACAAGTGTTCTTATTTATTCCTACTAAATATCAAAATATCATCAAAATACATAACTACAAACTTACCAATATATTCCCACAATACTTTGTTCATCATCCTCATAAACATACTGTATGCATTGGATAATATGAATGGCATCACCATCCATTCGTACAACCCATATTTTATCTTTAAAGTAGTATTTCATTTATCTCCTTCCTAGATTCGAATATGATAGTATCCACTACGTAGGTCAATTTTTCTAAAGCACCGTGCTCCAACTAGCACATCCATCATATCATCCAACCTTGGAATTGGAAATTGATACTTGATTATAATTTTAATGATTATCCTACTATCCATACATATCCACCATGTATCATCTTTATTTGGTGTCAATAGTGTAGGAGTCACACATAGACTCATACTTTCTCTAAAAACTCCATTTTTATCAATTATGTCACTTGTCTGTTCAACTCCTCATTCTACATGGGACTCATCCTATAGGCTACTTGATTTGGAAGAGTCGATCCTATAATTAGATCAATATTATGTTGAATATCCCTTTTTGGAGATAATCCATTTGGTAACTCCTCTAGTATGATATTTGCATACTCTTTCTGCAACCTTGTTGTTGCAGGTGGTATAACAACATCCTTAGTATCCACTTTCTTTGTTGTTAGCACATAACAAACCTTAGCTTCTTTCATTCCTCTGACAAATTCCTTAGCTTTTAATAGGTTTTCACTCTATCCTTCTTCCTTATGTGGTAATAAGACCAATTTTACTCCATCCTTCCAAAATATGTAAATATTCCTTCCCCCAGCATGGGTAGCCTTCTTATTATATTTACAAGGCCTCCCCAATAGTAAGTAACATGCATCAATTAGAATTACATCACACCACACTTCATCCTTGTAGGTGTTCCAATTGAAATCTTAAGTAGATACCTCTTATATATAGTTACCTCATTTCCTTTCTTGAACCATGATATGCAATAGGGATACATAGTCTCACAACTTAAGTTAAACTTCTCAACCATTTCAATGGAAACCATATTTTTACAACTACCACTATCAATAATAATATTATATACCTTCCTTCTAGATGTGAATCTTGTTTAAAATATACTCATACACAATCGTGAATCACTACCATCGTTATCTCGTGCTTTCTCATTCATTGAGATGATCATTTTCCTTCGTATTATGAGGTTTTCCCCATGTCTACCACAAATTATACCTCAAATTTATCTTTAATCTCAACTAGATTGACTTTAGCTTATTCTCCTTGTCTTATTTCTTGTGCAGGATAGTGCAGATACTCAAAATCTTTGTGCCCTTACTCACTACATCTATAATAGGTATATTGCCTTCGTGGGCCATTCCAATTTTGTCCTCCACCATAGCTTCTTCCTCTCTAAGATACTCCACCTCTATGGTGGTTATCTTGAACCTTCCTAGGCTCTTCTTGTTTCTTAGTACTAGAAGATTCTTACTTTGAGGGATACCCTCTGACTGAAGGTGATGATGGTCCTTTCTTCACTCCTTTTATAAAGTTACTCCTCTTATGTTTCTCTTCTACTTTTAATGCTAACTGATACACATCCTCTACACTATGGATCCAAATCATACTCAATTAATCTTATATGGTATAGATTAATCCATTCACATATCTTGCAACCTTCTCTTCTTCTAACTCTTCAAGACCCACCCGAATTGATAACTTATAAAATTTGTTGGTGTAGTCCTCGATGCTTTGATTCTTTTGTCTAAGGTTCTAAAGTCCACAAAATAATGTTTGGGTATAATCTTTGGGCAATAATTTTTCCTTCAATTATTTTTCTATTTTACACTAGACCCTTATATTTTTATTTCCTTTCATTTGCCTCTCCTTCTGTAGATGATCACACAAAATCATTGCATGCCCTTTGAACTTTGTACATGCAATATTAAATTTCTTTTCTTCTGCAAGGCTTTTCTACTCAAAGAACTTCTCCATGATATTCAACCAGTATATCAACTCCTTTGGTTTCAACCATTCTACAAAATTAGGGAGATCAATCTTGATCCCATATTTATTTCCTTCCAAGGCTCTGATTAGCTTATTCTCAAATTGATGTTCCTCTGGCTTCTTCTCTAGTTCTTCCTCATCATGAACCTCTAACTTGTTGTCTCCTTCCACAATCTCACTATTAGAATCCAGATTTGCAAATTCTGAGAGATATATTTCCCTCATACAGGCCATCATCCCAGTCAACTGAGAAAATTGTACCTATAGCTCCTACATATTCCTATTGAGATGGGCATAACCTCCTCTTCCTTTCCTCATGCTAATCTAATCTTTGTTATCCCAAATAGAAAAATAAAAATAATAGAATAATTTTAATCAACAAGATTACTTTCTCTCCCCCAGAAAGATCCAAATTGCTATGATACCAAATGATGTAAATTTAATTGCATGAGGTCAGAACAAGAACCTCCAATCACATAACACTAACAAAAATAAAACAAAGCAATACAAATTCCCAATCACATAAAAACCACAATAGATGGAAATAAGCCAACAAATGCTTTATTCTCTCATTCCTGGATTTCACCCCCTTTTACAATGTGATACCAAGGGAATATATAGATCCCAAAAGAAACCCTAAAACAAACCCTAAATCTTAAAACCCTAAAGATAAGAAATTACAATATATATATATATATAAATTTTATTTTATTTTATTTATTTATTTTTGGCAATTTCATCTATTAGTGCCAACCAAAAAAAGCTTGGATAACCCTCTAAATTAATATACATTATTGGTTTTTCCCATATTAAGCCTCCTAAAAATATCAACACCTACACATGCCTAAATAAGAAGTTATCTCAAATATGCTCCCTTCCAAAATTTCAAAAAATACTAAATCCCTTTTCTAGGGTTCTATATGAAAGAATTAGGGTCTGATAACACACTAAAAAATATTCAAGGCTTCCAAAAAATTCTTACCACAATATTTTTCACCTCATTATCTAGCTACTCGTAAAATTTCAACCTAATCCAACGGTCGGATCAAAATTTATGCCCTCCGAAAGATGGGCTCCTACATCATTCTCCTCTAGTTGAAAAAAACACATATCCTACGAGTTTCTTTGATCAAACTCCTACAAATTTTTGCTATCAATTTTTTTTTTGTTTCCACTTTGAAATCCAAGTATTATCTTCATGTTTTAAACCTTCCCATTGTACCAAGCATTTAGTGTACCTTCTCTGCTTGGTACTGATTGACTTCTTATCAAGTCCTTGCATAATTTTTTCTTTCTTCTTAGGTATCCGTTGTTCCCATTTTATGTCCTCTTATTATTCAAATTCATATTCATCCCCATGAAATTCATATAAATATGTAACATTAAAAACTGGTGAATTATCAAAATCAGCAGACAACTCCACTTTATAGGCATTATCATTCATCTTCTTCAAAATTATACATGGTCCAATATTATAATACTTCAATTTATTATATGTACCCTTGGGAAACCTCTCCTTCTAGAGGAGAACCATCACAATATCTCCCACCACAAAGACTACCTCTCCTACTTGCATCTAATGCTACCTTATACCTTTCATTACTATCTTGCAACTTCTTTCTAACACCTTGCAATTCCTGTATGTGCTCTGCAAATGCTTCTACATCATCACTGATTTTACCTTAAATTGGTAGGTCAATTAGATCTAACACACCATTGTGATTCTTATTGTAAAAAATCTAAAAATAATATTTTCCTGTTGACCTGTTGACTAAACTATTATATGCAAACTCATCTTGTGGTAAGGCTAAGTCCTACTGTTTTGTTTTTTCCAACAATACATCTTAGAATATTTCCCAAAATTTTATTTACTACTTATATCTACCCATTAGTCTGGGGGTGATATGAACTACTGAACTGTAGCTTTGTCCCCATATTCTCCCATAGAGTCCTCCAAAAGTGACTCAAAAACCTTGTGTCTCAATATGAAGTGATCGTTTTTGGAACACCATGTAGTCTAACAACTTCTTTGAAAAATAAATCTACAACTCTAGTAGCATCATTGGTTTTCTAGCAAGCAATGAAATGTGCCATCTTAGAAAACCTATATACTACAATAAAAATTGAATCCTTACTCTGTTGCGTGTTATGAAATCCCAACACAAAATCCGTGCTCAAATGTGACTGCTTCATGCTCCATAGTACTCATTAATAATACACGCCTACTCAAAGCATAAACAACTTGATTTTTCTTACCTGAATTATGCTTCAAAACAAATGTATACTCTTGCAAGAATGATATGCACTTTACATACCTACTGTTAAATTTCTTTTGGGTATTTACATATCTCAATGCTTCATGATCAGTAAATAACACAAACTCTTTAGACACTAAATAATATCTTCAGTGTCTTAATGCCTACACAAAAGCATAGAATTCCACATCATAAGTAGAATAATTCTTTCTTACATCATTCAATTTTTTACTAAACAATCCTACAAAACACCCTTCTTGACTTAATAAGGCTCCAATTCCCATGTGGGAGGCATCACAATCAACCTCAAACAACTTGCTAAAATTTGGCAATATCAAAACAGGTGCTTCTGTCACCTTCTTCAATAATTTAAAACTCTAAGTTGCTACCTTTGTCCATACAAATTGTCTTCCCTTTATACACTTTGTTATGGGTGCAACAATACTACAAAAATTTCTAATGAGCTTCTTGTAGAAAATTTCCAAGCCATGGAAACTCCTCACATTTGTCACATTCTTTCGAATGGGCCATTCCAAAATTACCTTCATCTTCTCTTTGTCCATCCTCACTCCATCCTGTGAGATTACAAATCCCAAGAATACTAGACTCTTTTGAAGGAATCTACACTTCTTCAAATTGACATACAACTTCTCCTTCCTTAACAACTCTAACACTAATTTCAAATGCAACAAGTGTTCTTATTTATTCCTACTAAATATTAGAATATCATCAAAATACACAACTACAAACTTACCAATATTTTTCCATAATACTTTGTTTATCATCCTCATAAAAAATGGATGCATTAGATAATTTGAATGACATCACCATCCATTCGTACAACCCATTTTTTATCTTAAAAGCAGTATTTCAATGATCTCTTTCTAAGATTCAAATCTGATAGTATTCATTACGTAGGTAAATTTTAGTAAAGCACCATGTTTCGGCTAGCACATCCATCATATCATCCAGCTTTGGAATTGGGAATCGATACTTGATTGTAATTTTATTGATCACCCTACTATGTACACACATCCACCATTTATCATCTCTCTTTGGCGTCAATAGTGCAGGAGTCACACATGGACTCATACTTTTTCTAGTAACTCCCTTATTTATCAATTCTATCACTTGTCTACTCAACTCCTCATTCTACATGGGACTCATCCTATAGGTTGCCTATTCCAAAAGCACCGATCTTGGAATTAGATCAATATGATGTTGAATATCCCTTTTTTAAGGTAATCTATTTGGTAACTCCTCTCGTATGACATTTGCATTCTCTTTCAACAACATTTCTATTGCAGGTGGTATAGCAACATCCTCAATATCCACATTTTTTGCTGTCAGCACATAATAAACCTCAACTTATTTCATCCCTGCTATAAATTCCTTACATGCCAATAGGATTTCACTCTGTCCTTCTTTATTATATGGTAATAAGACCACTTTTACTTCATCCTGCTAGAATGTGTAAGTATTCCTTCCCTCATCATGGATAGCCTTCCTATCATATAGCCAAGGTCTCCCCAATAGTAAGTGACATGCATCCATTAGAATTACATCACACCACACTTCATCTTTGTATGTGTTCCCAATTAAAAACTTAACCAGAAACCTCTTATCTATAGTTACCTAATTTTATTTCTTGAACTACGATATGCGATAGGGATACAAGTTCTTCTCACAATTTAAGTCAGTGAAAACTATATTTTCACAACCACCACTGTTAATAATCATCTTATATGTCTTTCCTCTAGATGTGCATCTTGTTCAAAAGATACTCGTACACAACCATGAATTACCACCATAATCATTTTATGCTTTCTCTTTCCTTAGGATAATCATTTTCATTATCATGAGGTTTTCCTCCATGTCTACCACAACTTTTACCTCATATTTCTCTTTAACCTCAACCATATTTACTCTACCTTGTTCTTCTTGTCTTATTTATTATGCAGGATAGTGCAGATACTCAAAATATTTGTGCCTTCCTCACTACATCTATAATAGGTATATTGCCTTCATGGGAAATCTCAAATTTGTCCTCCACCACAGCCTCTTCCTCTCTGAGATCCTCTACCTCTTTGGTGGTTATCTTGACCCTACCTAGGCTCTTCTTGTTTATTTGTACTAGAAGATTCTCCTTTTGATGGATACCCTTTGACTTAAGATGATGATGGTCCTTTCCTCACTCCTTTTATAAAATTACTCCTCTTATGTTTCTCTTCTAATTTTAATGCTAACTGATATGCATCCTATAAACTATGGGTCCAAAGCATACTCAATTCATCTTGTATGGCATATATTAATCCATTCACATACCTTGCAACCTTATGTTCTAACTCTTCAAGACCCACCTAAATTGATAACTTATAGAATTCGTTGGTGTAGTCCTCGATGCTTTGATCCTTTTGTCTAAGGTTTTGAAGTCTACAAAACAATGTTTGGGCATTATCTTTGGGTAATAATTTATCCTTCAATTTTTTTCCATTTTTACACCAACCCATTATCTTTTCCTTTCATTTTCTTTACCTCTCCTTATGTATATGATCCCACCAAATCAACACATGCCCTTGCAACTTCGTGCATGCAAGCTTCACTTTCTTTTCTTTTGAATGGATTTTCCACTCAAAGAACTTCTCCATGTATCAAATCCTTTGGTTTTAACCCTCATGCAAACTAAGAGACACCAATCTTGATCCCATCTTTATTTTATTCCAAGGCCCTAATTAGCCTATTCTCAAATTGATGCTCCTCTGGTTTCTCCTCTAGTTATTCCTCATCATGAATATCTGGCTTGTTATCGCCTTTCACAATATCCTTATTAAAATATATATTTGCAAATTCTAAGGGATATATTTCTCTCATACAAGCCATCATTCCATTCAACTAAGCAACTTGTACCTACAACTCCTCTATATTCCTATTGATATGGGCATAGCCTTCTCTTTCTCTCCTCATGGTAATATGATATGTGTTATCCCAAACAAAAAAATAAGAATAACAAAATAACAATAATCAACAAGATTAAATTCTCTCCCCCAAAAACATTCAACTTTATCTAATACCAAATGATGTAAATCCATCTGCAAGAGGTCAAAACAAGAACCTCCAATAACATAACATTGTAAAAAAAATAAAATGAAGCAAAAATTCCCAATCACATAAAATCCACAATAGATGAAAATAAGCCAACAAATGCTTTATTCTCTCATTCTTGTATTTTACCACCTTTTACAATGTGATACAAAGAGAATATATAGATCCTAAAAGAAACCCTAAAACAAATCCTAAATCTTAAAACCCTAAATATAAGAAATTACAATATAGATATTATTTATTTATTTATTTTTGGCTATTTCATATTTTAGTGTCAACCAAAAAAACTTGGATAGCCCTCTAAATTAATACACATTATTGGTTTTCCTATATTAAGCCTCCTAGAAAATATCAACACCTACACATGCCTAAATAAGAAGTTATCTCAAATATGCTCCCTTCTAGATTTTCAAAAAAATACTAAATACCATTTTCAGGACATTATATAAAATAATTAGGGCCTGATAAGCACTGAAAAATCTTCAAGGCTTCCAAGGAATATTTATCATGACATTGTACACCTCGTTATCTAGATCCCCATAAAAATTCAAACTGATCCAATGGTTGGATCAAAAGTTATGCCATCCAAAAGATAGTCTCCTACATCAAGTCTCTTACGACAACGTTTGCATGCAATGACGTACAATGGTTGATCTGGTTTGCAAAGATACAATAGAGTTCAAACCTATACTGGTAATGGTGGTATCTTGTGGTTCTCCCTATTCCTATCTAGATCTACCATGGCTATGATGCCAATGATAGTTTTGACACTAAACCATCTATTGAGAATATAGATAGGAGAGCCTCAATGCATTCTATTATATGTAAAAATAGAAAAATACAATCAATATGGAACTATGAGTCCATTATATACAAAGAGAGGTTTCTTGGTCCTTACTCTTCCTATGGCACTTGGTACATCTTACATGATACTTTGCATGGTAGCAAAATAATGGAATATATTCCAACACTAGCTAGGCTTCAACCAATAGGGGCTCTTTTATGCCTTGCACATACAAGCCTAGTTCTTTACCCCGATATCCCATATTAGAAAGCATTTATTTTGGAATGAAATACTAGATCAACAATAAACATGAAGTATAATATCACTTAGATGAGAGAGGGTTACTACTATGGAATTTCTCATTGGTAGCAATACCAATGTAAATAAAGGAGCAACTTCTAATTTACTTTGTTTTATACTTTCTACTCAAAGGTAAGCTTAAGGTTCAAGGAGATGGAGGAAGCTTAGCTAGGTTCAAGGAGATGGAGGAAGCTTAGCTAGGTCCAAAAAAATTTGATTATTATCTTGATTATTAATGTTTAGATTGGTTATGTTAGAGGTTTGACATTCAAAGTCAATGCTAGATGGATTGTTTAAGGTGAGAGACCTTAATGCATTAGTGATTGAAGGATAAGAGGAAGAAGATGGATCAATAGATGATTTGAGAGAAGGACAAAGATAAGCCTTAGGGTTCTCAATATCAATGACCTATAAGTAGGTGAAGGAATCAGGGTCAGCTAGAATATAATAATTCTTGCTCTATAATTATATTTAAGGTATTGATGAAGGGTTGAAGAAATATCTCGAATCTCATGGATCCATGGCCTCCCAAGGATAAATTTGTAGGTTAAGACACAAGACATGTCATAGAATTTTTTTTTAAGGATGTAGGGTCCAAATTTGAGGGGTAAGACTATAGTGCCACTATAATCACATTCCCTATGATCAAACACACTTATAACAAGTAAATATTTCTCCAAATATTTCTTGGTTAGCCAAAAATGATAAATAAATCTTAGGATACAAATATTGAGATTAGAGTCATTATAAATTAGTTTTCATTTGATGAACCTATCATCATTGTGCCCTATGATGTATAATATAAGATCTTTGAACATAGAGGATTGAGGGTTACCATCCTCATGGAATGATATAGTTGTATGGTTAACCCTAATGGATCCCACCATGAAAGTTAGGTCATTTAGGCTAAGGTCTTGAGGAACATGTTTTTCATTCAAGATTTTAAAATGTCCCTATGGGTCAGAGAGGTCATGAGAAGCTCAAGAAGAGATATTTTATTTGGGGTACTTTCAAGTTAATGGAACAAAATAAAATTGCTTTTAGCCTTAGCTTATGATTGAATGGTTAATGGGGGTCCTTCAGGGGAGAAGTTCCTTTTGCATGAAGGACCAAAGGAGGTCTTGAAGGTTGATTAGATGAATAATATTAGTGTTGTCTAAGTACAACACAAATGCAAGAAATATGATGAGAAGAATGTATTGTTCCTACTATCCTTTGGTTTGGAGGTGGGATGCACTTTGTAGTGAACATTATTTTCTACGTTTAAATTTTGATTATGATTGGGTAAATTTTTTGGAAAATCCCAAGGTATTGATTAGAAGAGGTCTAATACTTAGAGTTATTAAGAACTACTTGACCTTTGTTTATTAGGTCTTGGATTAGGTTTCTAAGGCTCATGCATATATCAATTACATGATCATTAATATGATAGAAAGCACATTGCTCATTAGCATGAAACCAAGAAGATTTTTTCATATTTGAATCTAATGTCTTGGTATGGGGAAGCTCCACCATTTTTGTTTTTAAGAGTTGGTCTAGGATGGTTGAAGGAGGTTCATCCAATTGAGAACATTTCCTCCTATTTTTTAATTATTATGGCTTCCTTAGAATAAGCTTTTAAATCATCATAGCTCTAATGTTATTGGTTTTATGTGAGTCTATAACTCCATCACATACATGTTTATTTTTGTACTACAAATTTGGATGGGAGGAAGAATTATCTTACTCCTTATGGAATTTGCATTTTTTTGTCCTCTTTTGAGGAGGGTAGTCTCTACTCTCTTGGCCATATCAATGACATCTTCAAAATAACATATATTAGTTGTCTCTAAATTTAATGGAAATTGTTCATTAAGGTTACCTACGAAAATATATAGAATATCTCTTAGAGGAGGAACATATTGGAGTCTCCCCACCAAGGCTCACCATATTACCAAGAAATTAGTAAACATTTCATCTTTAGATTGCTTAAATTGATATAGATCACTAATCATGACCTTCTCCTCAATATACATAGATAATGTTTTTACAAACATCTTGCCAAAATACCTGAAGCTCTTAAGTGAGTGCCTTAGCATATGGTAGTACTATTCCAAGGTGAGATCACTAACACTCTTAGAAAATATTTTGAGTAGTAACATTTTTTCATAAGAAATATTGCTATAGGTGGTTCTAAATAGCCTAAGATGGTTAAATGGATCTTCTTTCCCTTTGTACATTTACAACCTAGGGGTTTTAATGTTGAGAGAGAAAGGGTGACTAGCTACACAAGGATCTAGAGGTTGGTTGCACAAGTCATCATAAGAGTACTTGTGATTAGAGGAAGACGAGTGGATTATGGCCATTTGATATTTCACTAGGTGAAATTGAGAGGTTAGAGTTTTAATTTTAGAAGAAACTAAATTTAATTGTAGAAAAGACATATACTAAGAGGTAAGCGGACCTTAATAATTGATATAAAGATTATATTGATGCACTTGGGCATTTGATGTTGAGGTTGAAATCCTATGATTTTCTCCCAATATGCTTGCGGTGAAATAATTAGAAGGTAAAGTATGACATATTATGGGAGTAGGGTTTGAAGTAAAATCCATTCATGTGCGTGTGGAATAAGAATGACGGTTATTGACATGAAGATTATAATTTGGGACACTTGAGTGTACATCCAGGTTAGGAGTGTAACTTATGCTCACTTGTTGAGATACAAGAGAACTAACATTACCCCATAATAATTCTTCAAGATACGGTATAGATGAATGATATATCAAAGAGGATGGGAGGTTTTTATCCAAAATTACATGAAAGTGGTGATGATATTAGAATCAAAGATATTGTATGTTGATGCATTAAGGTTTAAATTTAAGGATTCAAAGTATGATTCTACTTGATTAAAATATAAATGGTTAGAACTAGGTTTTTTGGGATGGTCCAAGAGTGAATCCTCCCCTGCATAAATACCTAGGACATCATGACATTTCTTAAGGTAAGATTCCACAACTTTCCTATGTTTATACAAGAAGAAAGCCATGTGATTAGGTGATGTAAAAACCATTATCCCTTGATCATTGTGGATAGGGTTAGAGAACCTGAGGGGGATCCTTATATTATTATTCAAATTTTGGATTCCCAAAGGTGTGTTGGTCCCTACGACATTCCATAAAAGGGTTAGGGTTGATGGGTAACTAATGAACAACACTATAGGTTAGGCAATATCTCTTGGCCATGCGTTTGATGGAAATAAGGGTTTAATTAAGTAAGTAAGTATTTATAAAGTTGATTATAGAAGAAAGAGAAGATGTTTTTGTAACTTATATCGCCTTACCTTGATATACAAAATATTATCTATACACCTCAAGAGTCTTCTTATATGCCAAAGGTCCCTATATACATGATTCCTCTCTATATACCTATTAGTATGTGAAAGAAAGTTGATACATTTGTTGTCAACAATACATGATAGTGAATACTTGGATACGTGGTCAAGATGATATATAAGAGGTAATAATGTGCCTCATTATGACTCCCACTAGTCCACTACAATATACTCCTTACTAGGCATAAGTACACATGAGGCCTAGTGGTTGGTGGCCTAGGTCCACTATATACCCAATATAGCCTAGTAGTTTATATACCAACTACTGAAAGGATTGTGAAGACCCTTGGTAGGAATAGAAATTGGTTATGTTCTTATTATCTAGATTTAATGTGATTTAATCTAAACAAATAAATACTATATAGTCTTGATTAAAGTTTGATAATTTTTTAGTTTGATTATGGTTTAGCTTGGACAAAGAAGTATATTGAGACCCATGATGGTGATCACGTTGGGTTCATCAAAATGTAAGAAGGAAAAAAGATGAAAGGTATTACGAAGGGCCTCCTCGTGATGCTTTCCCTATCTCCTCTTCTCACTTCAATACTAGGGATAGTATACAAACTTAAAATCTAGTTTTATTGTATTAGTTAAAGAACACCTATGTTACTCCTTAGATACACTTGTATCTAAGCTTAACCTTAATCTAGCCCTAATGCACACACAAATGCAAAGAATCAAGGCCTAAAACTAAATGATATTTTTATTTTGATGAGGAAGGAAATAATTATATTTCTTTTAAGAGACAAGGCCCAAGAAGAGGTAATAAACAAATCCTAAGATGTAGTTATCTATAATTTTTATTAAATGCTAAAGCTTAGTGATTAAGTTTATCCCCTATATGATTAAGACATAGTAGTTCTTTCTAAATACTCAAATGATATATATTATTTTTATTTTACCAATATAATTTATGTTACATAGACAACAAACAAATTTTAGATTCTAAATACTTAAACGATATAGATTGAGGACTAATAAAATGTTTTTCCATAGTAGAAAAATATTGCGAGTTTGCAAGAGCATCGTTGATTCTATTACTTGCTAATGAGACTATCACTTATCCTATAAAAAAAAAAGAAAAAGAGATATTCAATGATAGAGAGGTTTGTCTAAGTTGGAAGAGGATACTTAGACTTCCTTGAGAAACAATCAAACCCTTGTTTAGATAGGCAAAAATGATAAACAAACAAAATGCATGAACTAAATGCCAACCGATGAAAGCACCATTGAGTAGTGATAGTACTATTAATGCTTTCACTCAGTATAAACCAAAGAGCAATAATAGCATTGACCTATAATCTGGAAATGCTTTTACCTATAAGATCATAGCAACAATATTAAATGCAAGATATGTTGAGGCTATTACGACTAATATGAAGAGCCCTAATCTAGGAGTACAAAAGCCTTGTTAAATAATAGAAAAATAAAAAATTTCTTGCTTAATATGAATACTAAATGATAAAAATTAAATACTAGTATATGAAAATACAAATGTAAGATTAATTCTAAGTGCAATAAGATAAATCTTAAAAATACAACCATAAAGAAGAGCCTAAATAAAATAAGATAAAACAACACAACACAAGACACAAGGTTGTTTTCCTCTTTTTGGAAGCTTCATAGAAGCTTGCTATCTTGCTTGTTGATGACACTTGAATGCTTGAGCTTGTAGGTTTAGATGTTTAATGCTTGATTATTACTTGAGATATTGTAGAATTGATTGCAACCATACTTGGATGCTTGGATGCTTGCAAGAACAAGAGCTTAAGTTCTTGCAAGGATGACCTTCACAAGTTTGTAGTAATATTTTGGTATAATATTGCCATTTACAATACTAAAATACCTATGATTCTAGAGAGATTTTCGCAAAATTTTATTACTCTAAAAATCTTGATGAAAAATTAATATAAATTTTGAGAGAGTTTTGCTACTATAAAAATTAGTATTAAATGGTCACCCTAAGTGCTAGTTTTATAGGAAACCATGGCTCCTTGGGGGAAGAATTGTATTGAAGATGACAATATTAGAGAAGGTAAGAATTTGAAAATGGATCAAGAAATTATTTATGAAAGAACATGAGAATGACAACTCTTCGATTTGGAATTCCTTTGGGAGTTGTGGATCACATTTTGAGAATTTACTTCATCAGTGGTAGGTGGCATTGAAAGAGACAATAAGTCAATTTTCTTAATTTTGGTACATGATAGTCATAAATATTAGGAGGTAATAGCACCATCCATGCTTTCATAATAGTTCTTTTATCTCATGATTGTTGGAGCTCAAAATTGTGCAAGAAGGGTCAAAATTGAAATATTTAGAAAAATATCTGCCAGGTCATGATAACACTCTAACACTATTACCTTTGGAGTAATAAATGCTCTAAATTTAGGCACAAGGAAGGATGATTCAATTTGGATGATTGAAAGGCTAATTGATGAAGGGATTAACAAAATTGAAGATTAGCTCTGCATGTAAAATTGGGTGTCTAAAACCACATAGTATTATTAAATTTGGCAATTATGCATGTATAATTTGGTAAAATTTGAACCTGGTTCTCCTCCTTTAAAGTTGAGGAATATAACCAATTAAGCTATTGTTATTTAATCTTGAAAGGCTATAAAAATAAGAACATCAATTGAATTTTATATGACATACAATACCACACATCAAATTTTGGGTCTTCCCTTAACCACCTTAATGCTCATAGTTATTCTCAAATACTTTCTTACAAATTATTGTTTTCCTCAACCACTAGTGCAACAAATTATTCTACTTTAACTTAGGACCATTACATTTGATAATATTTCTTAGACTACATCAATAAAATCTTTATCTTAGATATCAATATTTGACATCAACCCATTTCAAAAAGTGCCATTTTTATACTTTAAAGGACTTATTTTTATAACCCAATATGCAAAATTTTGAAAATTTCTAATGTTATTATATATCAATATCTAATATCTAACTAATTATAGTAAACATACACCATATATATCAACCTTCAAATTATTACAATAAAATTAATGAATAAAATCATCCATAACACTTTTGCTTAAACACCTTCAATACAATTAAATAAACATTAAGACTCAATTGACACTTTGTCCTAAACACCTTCAATACAATTAAATAAACATTAAGACTCAATTCACTAAAATTCAAGTGCATAACATACCTTTTTTTACATAAACTATCATTTATCTTTTTTAATCCATCTTTAAACATTAAGGCCACTAAATTTTCAACACATGAATATCAATGTCATGACTAAAATTCAGTGTATAACATACCATCTTCAACACAAACGGTAAGAGATATATGTCAACTTCCTATCCTGGAGAGAGACTTTCTCCGTACAATCACGTCATTGTCTCATGTGTCATGGATCTTTCCAATGGGAACAAGTAAATTACAGCGAAGAGCCAATAATTTGTTGATCATTTGCACACACCATGTACTATCATAGTTTGGACTTGTTTCAAAATAAAAGTTAGAAGGTCATTTTCGATATTAAAATATTGTAATGATATGTTCTTTCAGAAATCAAGTTAAAATTTTAGTGGACCAAACCTTTTCAAAAAAGAATTGTACTTTATTTTAATTTTTTTACCCAAAGAAATAAGGATAAGCAAGTTGGTAGCCACCCAGTACTTGTCTATAGGCTGCCTTGGTTTGATTCCCTGTTAGTTGGACCCCATCCTCTTTACCCAATAGGCTATGATTGTAGAGGTATGCCCTTGATTGACTAGCCTTTATCCAACGGTTAGATTAGGATTATAGAGGTCTGTCCCAATTCCTCCTAATTTGACTTCCACAAGATCTTGTTAATTCTATCTTTAATTAAAAGATTTTATTTCTTTTATGGTTAATAACATAATTGCTTTTTTTTATATAAGAGAATCCATAACTTCCCATCATTTGCTACTACCAAATATTTTGGACTTGGACTTGTTACTATAACCCCTGCTTCACCTTGTTATTAGCCACCTGCGTGAGAGAGACCACTAGTGGCTTGAGATTAGAACAGTAAAGATCAATAACCTGCACTTAGCAAAATCAGGACAATCTACTACTTTACCCAAACTTACTTTGAATAAAATTTACTAACATAAAATTTTCATATCTTGTTTCTCATGGAATATTTCTCATTATCAAATTCATAGAACGATACAAAATAGTTCCTTATCATTGCTTTAAGCTTAGTTATCAAATTTGTCGATTTTTTTTTTAATTTGAAATTCGTCAAATTTCGAACAAACCTTAAATTCAACATAATTTTTTTTTTTTATTTTTTTTTTTTTGAGAAAACAGGTTTGATATTTATGAATTCTCCTTTTTCATAGGGCCATCTTCATGTTTTAACGGTGGGTGGATGTTTGAAGTTTAAAATTGTTTTAGTGGTGGATGTTTGAAGTTGCAAGGCAGTGTAAGCTGTCAGACATAAGTACGACATAAAAAAGAGGTGCAAGCGGATCGGCATTGACATTATAATGGTGAAAAAAAGAGCCATATGAATTTACGGTTACGATCCGTTGCTCAAAATGTGGTGTGTGAGCATCTTGTAAGTGTCTGGCTTGAATGAGAATCTGTATGCAAAACCAATTGCGGCGGGTCAAACGGTGTATTCGGTGTATTCGTGTATCACTCGTTAAAACAACCCGGTCAGAAAAAAAAGCTCATATTAAATAATATTTAATAATAATTAAAAAAATTAAACAAGTTTACTTTTATTTTTGTATTGATAATTTGATTACCCAAAATTAAACCGTTATTAAGTTTTTAAAACTAAAATAAGATTAAGGTGATAAACCAAAATTAAAGCCTGTACAGCACCTAGGTTTGAAAAGATTATGATTGGCGCAAACCCATACAGTAAATGCCAAATTTAGTAAAGAAACGTATCAATCGTAGATTTATAGCGATTATATTAAATTAGTAAATGAATATAACTCTTGGATTGATAGAGGCACAACCCAAGTGTTGTAATTATGCTAATGACATTAATTAAAATTTGGTTATGGTTATGTTGAAATTACATATGTATGTATATTTTTTAATATATGAAATTTTATGTCGAATTTTATTTTTAATTTTTTAATATATTTAATTTATTTCAAATTTAAAAAATGTGGAATTCGAATAAAAACTCAAACTTAATAACTAAAGCTTCATGTATAAGTGGGATATTACCTTAATGCTCACGTAATAAGCCATAAAATTTACTAATTCATTTTCTTTAAATAACTATGATTTGCTTATAAAATATTTCTTAATTATCAAATTCAAAGAACGATGCAAAATAGTTTCCATCATTGCCTCAGGTATAAGTGGAATATTGCCTCAATGCTCAGGCAATAAGCCGTAAGTTCCTCGTCCATTCTCTTCTTTGTTTGTTAGTCCTAGCTCTCCGCTGCTCCATTGGAACAATCTTTAATGGCAATGCAAGCTAATAACAGCAAAAAGCGCAAGCACCACGTTGTCATGCTGCCATTCATGGCACAAGGCCATCTTATTCCCTTTCTTAATCTTTCTGTTATCCTTGCCAAGCGCAGTGGATTTACTGTCACCATCATCACCACTCCTCTTAACATTTTGTCCTTCAAGCGAAGAATTGAATGTATTCCCGAAACAGAAGCCTTGGACATTAGGCTGATGGAGTTGCCATTCTCAAGCGTTGATCATGGATTGCCTCCAAACGCTGAGAATAGTGACTCCCTTCCTCCTCATTTGGTAATTCGCTTAGTACTATCTTTCGCGCATGTGCAGCCCCAATTTGAGCAGCTCATCGCCAGCATTTCTGAAGAAGACGGTCGTCCCCTGCTGTGTATGATCACCGACATGTTCTGCGCATGGGCTCTCGACGTTGCACACAAATTTGGAATACCCAGAATTGCATTGTGCACAAGTGGAGCTTTGTCTGTTGCTCTGGCCAATTTTCTGTTCCTTCACCGCGCCCATTTGGAAGCGCAATGCAACGAGTATGTAACTCTGCCTGATCTGCCTCATATTTCTCTCCATGTTTCTCAGATTTCTGGGTTTCTAGTCACCCCTGGTGAGTCGAAAGAAGATGCAGTTAATTCTGGTCTATTTTTTGTTGAGACGATAAAGAAAAACCTGAGCAGCTGGGGAACCGTGTTTAACACCGTGGAAGCCCTCGAGCACCGCATGCTCCAATACATGCGAACTACAACCGGCAGGCCGGTTTGGGCCGTGGGACCTCTCTCTCTCCTCCCTTCTGTCACCCCTTCACTTGGAACAGAAGCATCAGACGTCTGTTTACAGTGGCTGGACTCTCGTCCGCCCGCGTCAGTGCTTTATATTTGCTTTGGATCCCAAAACACCATAACTGCAATAAATATGAAAGAGCTGGCGCTGGGCCTGGAATCCGTTGGGCAACCTTTCGTGTGGGTTGTGAGGCCTCCCTTGGGCTTTCCGCTGACGATGGAGTTCTCTGCAGAGTTTCTTCCTGATGGATTTGAGGAGCGAATGGTGGAGAAGAATCAAGGCTTGATTATTAAGGGTTGGGCACCTCAGGTGATGATATTGTCCCATCCTTCCACAGGCGGTTTCTTGAGCCATTGCGGTTGGAACTCTTTTATGGAGAGCTTAATGAAAGGGGTGCCTATTCTGGGATGGCCTCTTGTTGCAGACCAATTTTTCAACTGCATCCTTCTGGAGGAGTTGGGTGTGGGGGTGGAATTCAGGAGGGGTTTGGTGGGAGAGGTGAGAAAGGAGGACGTGGAGAAGAATGTGAAGTTGCTGATGGAAGAAGAAAAAGGGACCCAGATGAGAAGGAAGGCCATGCAGGTGAGAGATGAAATTAGAAAAGCTCTATGCGAAGGGAAGAACGATGAGCAAAAAGGATCATCTATCCATAATATTGATGATATGGTAGACAAACTCATCGCCTGCGCCAACGAGCGTTAAACTTCAGTAGGTGCAATTTCCCACAACCTATCAATTATCCTAAAGGGTAGACTGTCCAACCGTCTGTTATTTATTGCATATTATGTTTTTCTCTTGTGTTTGTTGTAGGAATAAGTTGAATTGTTGTAGGGATAAGTTATGGTAGACTGTGTTTGGGATAAGTTAAATAGCGGGGTTTAATTTTTTGTGCATTGTTTTGAAGGTGTGAGATTTAGTTAATTTTGTTTTAGATTGATTCAGTTAACTTTATTTTGAATTATTTAAAAACTGTGTTATATATAAAATGTTTTTTTCTTATAATTAATTATCATTACTTCTCATACACATTTTTGTGAAATTAAATCTATAATGTAAATAGTTTCCTCATCTTAAACAACTGTGTGTTATTAATTGCATCTAATGTTTTTCTCCAGTGATTAATTATTAGTGTCGCAGAAATTTGCCTGTGTCCGTATTTGAAAGAGCGTCAATTCGTATATGCAAAAAGACCAGCTACGAAAGAACGTATGTGAGCTTATGATATAGCATAGGTAGTGTAGTTATACATTTTATTTATGATATAGCATAGGTAGTATAGTTAGAAGCAAACCATTTTATGGGTAACCATAGTCTCAACTATGCATTTTCTATTTCTTATATTTTTTATTTATTGAAATACTATTTCTTATATGAATCTATGATAGCATTGGTTTTTTTAAACATTAGGGTCTTGGTTTTCTCTTCCTCTACTTTGGATGTAGAACTATTATTATTCCATCAGCATACTAATATATATGTATTTATAAATAAAAATTTAGCAAAAAAATTAAAGGAAAAAATAAGAATATTAAAAATAGTTTAAGTATATATATATATATATATGAACGATTTTATTTGTGTTAAATTTTATATTGTATTAATGAAATTTAAATTAATAATATAGAACAAATTAATTATACTATTGTTATTATGTTATCAATGAAAATTGAATCTTGGATTTTTTTGTAAGCAAAACATTTTGATTAATAAGATTCTAACTTTATATATCAATATAAATTTAGTTTTAATTATGTTAAAAGGTAATATGTATCATTCATGTTCTAATGTGACTAATGTATCTACAATCTAAATATTTAGTAGATTTTTTATACTTATAAGAATTAATCACAATATTTACACAAGTTTAATTACTTAAAATTTTTGTGGATCAAGGTGTATGCATCATATGTAATTTTTACTCTTTTACATTTTTTTCAAACAATAAACATATTTCTATTTAAAACTTAGGAAATGCATTAGATTAAAAACAATTCTTGAAATGATGAAGGAGAAGGAAAAACTAGCCAAACAACAAAAAATGTATAAGGATAGGAAAGTCATGGATCTTCAAGCCTAGAAAGAGAAATTAAAGAAGATCAAGGAGGCAAAGAAATAGGGACAAACTTTTATTGGGATAGTGTTATGTTCAACTTTTATTAGGATAAAACATACTCTATGGTCAAAATATTAGATGAGTTTCTATTGTATATCAGAGAACGCAAGGAGTAAGTCAAAGTATAAGACTTGATGGGTAAGCTAAACATCTATGCCTTACCCCTCATATTTTAGCATGATTGTACGATAAATCACAAGTTGACCTCTTACAAATAGTTATAGTGAAGAAGGAAGCAATGAAAATATCTAGATGTTATTCTAGAAATACAATAAAATCTAGATAATTTTAATATCATCAAGAACAATGTCAAATAAACTATTTTTAAAATGAAACATAATAGTTTAGCTAGTATGTAGAGGCTTATTAAATTTATATGATAATTAAGGAGACATGCTATCAAATACAAAATATGATAAACTAGTTAAGGAAAGAAAAGCCTACATGCCCAACCTTGATAAAAAAAAGCAACATAGAAGGTCACAGATACAATCATTGTCCTACAATAACTTTATACCAATGTAAGAGAAACAAAAAATAAGAATCAACATTTATAAAGAACCATCATGATGAGTTGGGTATTGCATTTAGAAGGATGTATAAATATGAAATCTCTTCTCTTATCGAGTGGACTAGAATAATGACACTGCTACCCCTAGGTATTTGAACATGATCATATTTTAAGATCAATATTTTTTAAAAATTCACTCCTAATGAATAATGCACCTATGATTCAACACCAAGCAAGCATTGTACCCCCTAGATTCTTTACAATTATAGTGGTTGGCACCACTTTTATTAGATAATCAATTAAAAATTGATTATATCAACAAATATAGAGAGAATGTAAGTAAACAAGACACTTCATTGAAAAATATGAATAAAATGATTAGTTGTCAAGCACTAAATTAGTCTTAGTATTTTAAAATAATAATGAAGATAAAGTCTAAAAAAGGTTAAGTCATAAACCATGGGTCAGTCAATATGTGAAAATTCAATCCATAATATGATCAAATTTATAATTAGAAATTTCTAAAAGGTGGATGATATGAGCATGGTTTTAAGTAATTAATAAAAATTAAGCAAATTTAAGAGAATTCAAGGAAGTATAGGGATAAAATATTGATATGTCATTTATGATGCAGACAATATGTAGAAACATCACCTAACGGTTAAATTAGAATTCATGAGTGAAAGATAACACCAATTTACCACCAATATACGAAGATAAAAATATATGAATCAATAAGAAAGGGAAGTGGACCCCATGATACAAAGTTATTAAATAATAAATTGAAGGAAGGCCACTAATTTATAATATAGTGTGATGTTGCATGACATTAGTTGACCAATGGGATTTAAAAATTGGTAAACTCAAGGGAATATAATTCATTTGAAGGAATCCTTATATGTGGTATTATTAGTGACATAAATAGACCATTTCTTGGTTAGGGGTAAGTTAAATAGAATGTAAAGATATGGATTTATAAATAAAAATTAAAAAAAACCAAAATCATATCATTACCGGGGTAAGCTTACATCCCTAGTCCCCACTTGATCAAATATTTCCTCGAAGTATATTAAAAGACCAAACCCTCCAATTGGTAATCAATAAATATAAAGAGCACAAGAGGATGTACCCATTAGTTTTCATATGGATAATCTATCACCATTCACCATTGTACCTCTACCATGCTAAGTTAATCAAAGAAGTCAAGGATAAGAGATTGCCAATTTGTAACCCAACATGACCCTAATAATAATGTCAAAAAGTCACCTAATGAAAAATGCATGAAGAAGAATTACAAGTGAGAAAAATTGTTGATTAGTAAGTCAAATAAGGTAGGGATAATATATTTACCAATCAAGATATGTTAGGCACTTGATATATCTAAGGAAAGGTAAAAAATAGAGGATCATATGTGGGAAGCCTAACTTTGGATATTTTGGATGTGGATTTTAAAGGATGGGCATGGATCTACAAGTTACGTTGGGTGTGATAATCATATTTCAAGGAAATAATGTAGTTAAAAATTGAAGTTATTTTGAGCAAGAAACTAAAGACTAACCATCCAAGTAGAATTGCTTCACAATTTGGTTTGATGATTGATACATTTAAGTTAAAATTTCCTCAAAGTAAACTAAGAGTTTTAATTGCATGTAAGTATAGATATTTTCATCCTCATAAATAAGCACCATGACATATTTTCGAGATCTATTTTATAATTTTTTTGGAATAAGTCATAGCTCTTTTGATTTAAAATCATTTACAATTCAAGTATATAATTCAATTATTTTATAATTTATTAGGATTTATTACATCATAACCCATGTAAGAAGAAAAGTGGCATAACCACCCCTTGCAAGGTATATGCATGTAGTATAGGATAAAGGTAGTTGCAAGTTTGGTTAAAAGGTTGTTATGTCTAAAATAAGTATAACCACCCCTTGCAAGGTATATGCATGTAGTATAGGATGAAGGTAGTTGCAAGTTTGGTTAAAATGTCGTTATGTTTGAAATATGTATCACTCTCATAATACAATCATTGAAGCATTGAGTTCTAACATGTGATATCAAAGTAGATAGAAAAAATATATTTTTTTCTTTTGATCCTCTTCTAGATTCGATACAGAGAAGCCTCAAAAAAGCACTCTAGTCAAGAAAAGTAGTTTCAAGGGTAAAATCACCCTATACAAGATTATTGAAGACAAACCTCAAAAGAGAGGTAATAAACCCTATAAAGAAAAAAACCATGATAGATTCATAAGTATCAAGGTGAAAAACACTTGCAAAGACCAAAAAGGCAAAATTATTTAAGCATCAAAAAGGGTATCGATCCCTTTTAAAACCAATAAGATCATAAGCCTCCAAGTGAACAACAAGGTCAATTTTAACAAGAAGAAAAAGGGATCATAAGTTTCCTCTAAAGAATTTAATTTCCATTTTAAAAAGGCATTATAGAAGCCATAGAAGCTCCTTGAAGATTACAAAATATAAGGAAGTCATAGAATATCCTTAAAAATTACAAGAATCTAAGGAAGCCATAAGAAGTTCCTTAAAAATTACAAGAAGATAAGAAAGCCATTGAAGCTTCTTAGCGACTAGAAAAGAAACTCATTAAGAGTCAAGAGAGCAACATTAAAAAAATCATGTTGCTAAAAATTGTTAAAAACAAAATAGTGAGTCATAGACTTGAGAGATAAAACATCCCAAGGAAACATTGTAAAGTGCAAAAAAAAGCACAATTCAAAAGAAGCAAAATTTAAAAAAACTCACTAAAGCGAGAGACAATTATTCTCTCCTTGCACAAAAATAAAAAAGCATTAAGAACATATCTAAAAATATTTAAGAACAAAGACAACATATTTTAAATCAACTATAGGCATATTTTTCTTGGTCAATAACCAACATGATTAAAAGTATACTACACATTGGTCGATCAAAAATACATCAACATGCATAAGAATTTTAGTTGTCGCAAACTATTGAATGCTCCAAGACCAACGCCAAACTAAAAATGACATCGATGTCCTCTATGGATGGTAAATCCATGAAACAATTGAGGAAAATAAAAAAAAGGCTCATGAAAATCACCCGAATTTGGTTCAATTCTAAAATGGAAAAATTGTAAGTTTAAACAATAGTTGGTTATCAAACAAGGCACCAGTGAAAGATGCCCATGTAGGTCCTATATAAAATCTATTTAAAAGAAGCTCAAGGAACATCTTCAAGTTTTTTAAAAGAAGAGTGACACACATCTAAAATCCTTTTCAAGTTTTTAAAAAGAAGAGTGATGTGCACTTTCAAGCTTTTGAAAAGAAAAACGATGTGCATATAAAATCACCTCCAAGTTTTTTGAAAATAAGAGCAACATGTATCTCCAATTTTTTCCAAAGAAGATCAGTGTGCATAAAAAATCACTTCCAAGTCTTTGAAAAGAAGAGTGACACACATCAAATGAGAAATGAATTTCAAGAAGAGAAGCACAATGAACATGCATGAGTAAATTTAAGTAGGGTATCACTGCTACTACAGGAGCTTGGATGAGCTCTCAATACTAGTAGGAGAAGAGATAAAATTCAATTTCAATGTAGGAATATTCAACCCATTCATGTGTTGAATCTAGCAACTTTGTGAAGAACAAAGTTTTAGAAAAAAGAATGCATAAATATTCAAAGAACCCTCTAATAAAAGTTTCGCATCATCAATCAAAAGAAGACACATGCTCAGTCAAAGCACTCTCTAATAAGAGTGCTTCTTTATCAATTAGAAGTGGACACATGCACAAGGAAAAGTAGAGTATATAAATTGTTTGTCCCACATTTATAGTGGGTAAACTAACTAAATTATTGTCTAATTGTAGGCAAAATAAAGTCACTTATAAAGTTTTGAAGAAATTGAAGTATTGTGAAAATAATTCCTTAAAGAATCAAGTGGGATAAAGAAACTCTACCCATAATCCTTTTACTCGACAAGACATCATATTTTTACAATTTGATGAAATTATCAAAACATGAGTATAATATTATATATTCTCATCGAAATGCATTTTTATAAGGTTGGTTCAATGAAAAAATATTTAAATTTTATAAGAGTTTACTATGATTAGTGGATAATTAAACTTCTTATTATACAATTACCAACTACTAAGGGGGAATAATTATGTTTTTTGGAAAACCAAACTCAAAATGCTAATTGATTTTGAAGAAGTATGCAAGTAGTAGACAAGACCATTACTCATCCTAGAGAAGCAAATGATGACCAAATAAAGTTTGATAAGAAAAATAGAAAGGCAAGATTAATCATCATGTTTAGAGTAATAGATGAAGTGCAAGCATACATTCATGACTCAACCACAACCAAATATGCATAGGATTAGAAGCTAAAAATAATCTTGGAAGCAAATAATAAAATTCAAATTCTATTCCGCTAGAGTCAACTCCATTGTTTGAAGGTGAAAGGCAGAGATAAATTAAAATCTTTCATGAGGAGAATAGTTGAGTTGCGAGCATCATTGCAAGCACTAGGAGAAAAGGTATTTGATGAAACTATAGTTCTATTTTTTTTATCTCTTCCATCAAAGTACAATGTTTTTGTCACATCATTAAATATCACTAAACAAACATCAAGCTTTGAAAAGTTGGTGAACCTACTTTAAGAAGTAGAGGCCTCATAGGTAACAAATAAAAAGTAATAATTACAACTTACAAACCATTTAGAAGAGTCATAAGACCTCCACATTGCTTCCTATAGAGTTTATTTTTCAAAGATATTAGAATCAAAGAAATTATTCTCAAAGAAATACTTCCCACACACAGTGGTAGAAATAGCCACATCATGAAGGAATGCTAGCATAATTTATTCAAAAATGGATCACCTTCACGAAATATGAACCAACAACAAGATAGGTCATCTTCAAAAAAGCAAAATCAAAATTGAAGAAAGTCATAAAAAAATAATGTAGCCAATGAAAATATAGTTAAATAATAAGAAGAAAGGCCAATGAGTCCTTGGTTCAATATTTGGGACAAATAGTTGATGTAGCCCACCCCAAGGTTAAAATATCAGTGACACCAAATAGCACAATATGACTAAGTCAATGTAAAAGGGAAAGGTCAACCCTTTCAAACCCCTAATTTTTTAAAGAATAAGAAGAAGAATAAGAACATGTGTTTGTTGTACAAGCATAACCAAGACAACACAAAAATGTAAGGCACGACTTAAAATCAAGCAAGCAAATGATAGGTCAAGAAGCTTGGATTCATCCAAATTATTATATAAGAAATGTTGCATCAATTGATCACTTCAAACTAAGGAATCAACAGGAGGGAACACGACCAAGATAAAAAAGTAACTATTACAAGCACAAGCTATGTGATAACTCTAAATTCAAGAGGTTCATTACCTTTTGGAATAAAGATGGTATCTTCAAGGTTAATTATTTTTCCATTTAATTTCCCAAGTATAAAGAAAAATATTTCCAGGATGAATGGCCTATTGTGAAGAAAGCTTTGAAGAAGCATGTCATAGATTGCAAACTTGATATTTTTTAGATAATATTAAAAAAATTACAATAAAAAAAATTGCAATATGAACAAGATATCCATACATCATCATCAAATCCCAAGATCTCATAAAAATCTTATCAAAGAGTGTATCAACATAACAATCAATAAATATACTAAATGGTAATATACATTATGATATCATAATATGAAATAAAGAGATATTTATTATATAGTGCCAAAAACTCTTGGGCCCCAATGGTTCAACTTTAAAGACTATATAGAACTTGATAGGCTGCTACATTCTTGTTCAAGGAAAAACTATGGCAGCCACATGATCATTCAAAGGACTAAAATAAGTACACAAAATTGCTAGAGATTAATGTTGGAATATATTACATAATTTGGTACATGCCAATGTACCATCATGGGTACATATATGGATTAGTAAAAGAGTCCTAGATGAGAATATCCTTTATGCTATGTAATGCACAAGTGTGCAAAGATATTTTGTTAATGTAAATGTGCATAATTATACCTATGTACATGTGTCGACAGAGTAGGAAGATGAAGAGTCATAAGAAGAGTGAGGTCCAAGAAACCTCCATACGAAGAGTCACATTTCATTATATATATATGTGTGTGTGTGTGTGTGTGTGTGTGTGTGTGTATTTATGTAAAAGAGATATGGTGAATAAGAAAGAGTCACCTATGTAAGCAATGGAAGGTGATGTAGTATGATGTATTTTGATCTCTTCATTCAATAAATATTTTTGAGTATTTGGCATTAGCATTCTTTGAGTTATTATCTAGTAGATTAATTTATATGCTTGATTGATTAGCATTATTATATCTTTCATATTGCAATAATCTTATTGATATCGAGGCAATATTATTTTGAATATTTACTCATAAAAATCTAACACTGGTATCAGAGCTATGGTAGATATAAATAGAAATTGAAAGAGCCTCAAGAGTCATTATATTGATCATAATAAATAAGTTTTATACTGGTTAATAAGATACCAGTAATGATAAAGAGAATTTCCTCTAGAAAAGTAAACCAGAGAAGATAAAGATAATTTCCTCTAGAAAATCAAACCAGAGAAGATAAAGAGAATTTCCTCTGGAAAAGGAACCAGACAAGATAAAGAGAATTTCCTTTGGAAAAGGAACCAGAGAAGATAAATAAATTACCTCTGTAAAAGAACCAAAGAAGATAAAGAAATTTCTTCTAGAAAAGAACCAGAGAAGATAAAGAAATTACCTTTGGAAAAGAACCAAAGAAGATAAAGAAACTTCCTCTGGAAAGAGAAACTAGAGAAGATATCATTTCTCACTATGCTAAAAAAAAAATAGTGACATTTAAGGATATACATATTCCAAGAAAAAAATCAAAATAGAAGAAATTTTATAGGTCTTGAAGATAAACCTTGATATTGAGAAGAAGAGAATATACCTATTCCAAGAGAAAAATCAGAATAGAAGAATATTTATAGGTCTTGAAGACAAACCTTGATATTTAAAAGAGAATATACCTATTCTAAGAGCAAAATCTGAATAAACAAAAAATTGTAGGTCTTGAAGATAGACCTTGATCAAGAGATCCTTAGAAGAGGTCCTATTCATAAGCTTGATAAAAAAAGGATTTCATATTATTTGGCTAGAATATTTCCACAGGGTTGAAAGGAAAACCCATGAAGACTAGGATTTAGTATAGATTTGATTCCACTAGTTTTTAAGATAGCTAGTGAATATTATTCTTTCTAGAACATCAAATACATCTAATTATTACTAAGTTTTGTTTTAGAAAAGTAGACATTAAAGGAGGTACAATAAGGAGATATTATTGAATATTGAGAAGAACCAGGAATAAGGTTCTCATTGTAATAATGTAGATTGAATAAAGATACCCAAGAAGAGGTCACATTGAAGAACTTACAAGATTGGAATATTGAAGATTGAAGATAGAAGATAGGAGGACTATAGAAGATCCTATTGTAGATAGAAGTAGCAGAATATAGAGATCCAAAAAAGAGATCTCATTTAAGAATTTCCCATAGTTAGAAAATTGAAGAAATCGAGGTAAGGTTTCATTAAAAGCATTTACTAAGATAATTGAAGGCTGCATAATTAGAAGACCTAAGAATAGAGGTCTAAAGAAGATTTTGAAGAAATAAAAGAAGGCAAGAGAAATCCTTATTGTAGAAGTTGAAGCAGTGACCATTTGAAGAGATTTAATGTAGAATATTGCAAGCATAAGGAGCACCTAACTAGAAGAGATTGGAATAATTATCACCATATGACAATGAGCCCAAATAAAAAAAGTATTTGATAAGAAGTTTGTCAAATATTGAGAAGATTTTGAGAACTCAAGACATTCAAATTCTTGAGAAAGAAGATAGAGATAGAGGTTAGAGTTGAAGTCATAATTTAACAAGAAGTTAGAAGAAAGTAAGAAAATTGAAGAGGTCAAAATTTAGAGAGATTTGAAAAAATCCACAAAGTTTTGTAGGCTGATTTATAAAAGCAAAAAGTTCCTGAAAGAGAAGCTAAAAAGACAACAAAATGTAGAAGAGAAAAGTTACAGTTTATAGAAAGCTTTGGAGAAGATTTCAAAAAATATTTGAACAACCAATGAATAGAAGGCTTGATAGAAAGAAGAGCATCAAATTTGAATGCTTTAAGACAACACCAAATTATATTTTGTAAGAAGCATTGAAAAAGGAAAGTGAGCTACATTTGGAACAATTTTGAGATAGTTTTGGACAACAAATCTCAAGCATATTCTAGCAACATCTAAGGAGGAGTCCTCCTATAGAATTGAACAGTGAAAGAGCAGCGTTTGAAGCTACAAATTACAAAAATAGCTAGCACATGTGAAGAAGAAGAAAACTAATTTTAGGCAGCAACTATAACTACAAATTGAAGAGTCTACTAACAAAAAAAGAAAGGTGCATTGGAGAAAATGCAAGACAACAACTATAAATAAAGGAGCCATAAAAAAGGTGTGTTAATTTGATGCCATATAGACTATTATTGTAAAGTTTTTGAAGGTGTCTATTAAGAGTTTTTAGAGCATCAAATTTTAGAGACATTTAGAGCTAGTGAAAAGGAAGATTTGTAGGGTGTCATTAAGACAAGGAAAGACACCATTAACACCATTAATTTTATAGAAATATTGCATATTATAACAACTAAAAGTTACAGTTTAATAGGAGTGATAAGGAGTTTGATATACGTTGTTTTTTTGTAATAGAAAAATCAGATTCATTTTACACTCATTCATAATATAGATTTACTCTCATTTTTGGAGAAATCAGCAAGATTAAAACAATATTAGATTGAGTTTATAAAGGAGTTATAAGTGACTAGTATATGCTATTTTTTAAAGTGAATGTAAAAGCAAAATTATCCTATGTTTGTGAGGAAGAATATTCCTCAATATATAGTAGATTTTGGAAAAAGAAGAGCTCCAAAATTCAAGGCATATTACAAGTGTTTAAAAACACTAGACATGCAATAGAAAGTGGTAAAAAAAACACTAAAAGAGTGGTGAAAAACACCACCATACTAAGCACCATTCAACAATAGAATATAGGGGGTAAAATCTACAACAAATTTCCACCCATTTGCAGTAAAGAAGCACTAACAAAAGTGCTTGAGGAAAATAGCCATTAGGCTCAATATTCAGCTAGCAAAAGGAGAAAGAAGATGTTAGCTACAACTTGAAAAAGATAAATCTACAAAAATTCTATGTAGCACAACCATTCTATCTAATCAAAGTGTAACAAACCCTTTCGTTACTCCTTCTTAACCACAATTTTTTTTTTACATATATAAATATTCACCCTCATTTGGCAAAGCCCTAATCCATTAACTCAAGATAGACATATTCCATTGGATTATAACTTTCAAGGCAAATAGCTTTATGAGCTATAGAGACTTGATCAGAGTCTCTTTAAGTAGAAGTGATCAGCTTCTATGAAACCCTCATACCTCACTTGGTATGAGTATGCTGGCCAAGCATACTAGTTTCAACCTCATTAGAGGAGGGAATCACCAAATGGTCCACCCAGACCAGGTGAATGCCTTGAACATGGTGAACCACACCAATGGTAAACCATCATAAATGGATTAACCTCTTTTATGGTTATCCATAAGTCTTAGCTCCGATCCAATCCATCTGAAAAGCAGTTCTAAGACTACTATATTACTATGGTGATAAGTATCCATGGAACATCTATCTTTAATCCTCCTTGCACATTATTACACCTTTAATTAGGCAATCCCTCTAATGAATTCCTTTTAAATGGACAATACTAGTCCCATGTAATTTTAATCCTTTAGTGTAGAGAGGAGGATCTATCTTGGATTGTAAATCAAGGTCATAGTGTCCTCTTGAGAGTTTCATTCCACAATATGATTTCAACTAAACCATATTTGAAGAACACAAGCTTATACTGAGAGGGGGGTGAACAATATAAGACCACTTTTTACTTTTATTTTCAATTCAATATTATATAGTGTATAGATAGCAATATCAATAGCAATAATAAAAGAAATACACAAAAAACCATCCACAAAAGTGACACAACAATTTACGTGGTTCACCCAATGCGGGCTACTCCAGGGATAAAATATTTTGCTAAAACTTTCTCAATCAATCTCTTGGGAATCCTTCCCAATTATAATGTTTATGGACCTCTATCCAAAGTAGATGTTGATCCCTTAAATCTCAAGTTCATGGATCTCTTCCATAGGAGAGCTCTTTCCCCTTCTGCTCTAGTGAGTGATATTCTAGAAGACTGTGTCTCTCTACTGCACTGACTTGTGGATCTCTCTCCACTTGAAGACTTATCACTCAGATTTATCTTAAATTTTCTTGGCTACTGGATCTCTATCCACTGAGACTTTGTCCTTTGTACTCTATTACCTCCAAATCTCTATCAATAGGCTCACTCAAAAACTTCTCAAATCTTCTCAATAGGTCCACTCAGATGCTACTAAAATCTGCTCAATAGGCTCACTCAAAACCTAATCAAATCTACTCAATAGGTTCACTCAAAACTTGCTCAAATTTGCTCAACAAACTCACTCATAGCTTGTCCAAATCTACTCAACAAGCTCACTCAGAACTTGCCCAAATCTACTCAACAAGCTCACTTAGAACTTGTCCAAATCTACTCAATAAGTCCTCTCTAGGACTTGCTCAAATCTGCTCAATAGGCTCACTTAGAACCTTCTCAAATCTGCTCAATAGGCTCACTAAGAACCTTATCAAATATTCTCAACAAGCTCACTCAGAACTTGTCCAAATCTGCTCAACAAGCTCCATCAGAACTTGTCCAAATCTATTCAATAAGTCCTCTCTAGGACTTGATCAAATCTGCATAGCAAGCTTTCACAAAATCTTACTCAAAATCAGTCCACAAGCCTTCTCAATGACTTGCCTCAAATCAGCTCAACAAAATCTCAATTCAATCTCATAGAGGCATAAAGAGAATTGTTAGAGACTCAATATGTTCTATACTCAAATCCCAATATCAACTCAAATCAATATCAACTCAACAATATCATAGAAGCATAAAGAGAATTGTTAGAGACTCAATATGTTCTATACTCAAATCCCAATCTCAACTCAAATCAATCTCAAATCAACAATCTCATAGAAGCATAAAGAGAATTTTTAGAGACTCAATATGTTCTATACTCAAATCCCAATCTCAACTCAAATCAAATCAAAATATAGAATAGTTAGTTTTATGGAACTTGAACAACCACTTCACACAATCACTTGACTAGGCTCAAACAAATCTACTCAACCAATCACCACAAGGAGCAACTCTTTCTCACAAACCCTAGTCCAAACATGAATCAACCAACTCAAAATATTTATAACAATGTTCAATCACAAGTCTCACATCACAATGATACTCATGTTCTTCTCTAACTCAAGTTCAATTTCATTTCACAATCAATGGGCTTCAACAACAATGCTTATAAAATAAGGTTTAATCACAACTCTCAAACCAGAAAACCTTGAAGCATTCAACCAACCACTTTCGAAAAGGAAACCACAATCAATCCTTTTCTCTCCAATGATATTTTAGAAATCAACCACCATAAACAATCAATAGGATAATATGCCCATACCTTTTATGAATATGAAAAAAAACTCTTTGGAATCTGCCACAATCACAATATTCTTTTGCCAATCTTCATGAGGGTTAGGAAAAATTACAAAACAATTATCATTTACACCTTATTTCTCCTAGTCAAAAATCACATCCATCACTAGAAATAATTAAAGATAATTATTTCCTTATCTAATTAAGCATAGCATGAATATCACCACAACCATTTACCATTCCCTTATTTCTCCTAAAAACACTTTGCACTAATGCACAACTCACTAAGCTCCTTAATGCAAAAATCCCACATCAATTAGTGCAAAATATAAGCCACAACTCATAAACTATACCACCATGGCAAACCCTCAATAATGATGCATTAACCTTAGCTTAGGAAAATTATAACATTTATATCTCAATCTTCAAAAATTGTGGTGATGACATACCTTGGAAAAAATTGTTTTCTGCTCTGAAAATTGCGACGAAATCACACAAGCGAAAAATGAATTTTAGGTGACTCGAACCCGAGACCTACAGCAGTGAGTGTGCCTTTGCACTCCTTCTACCCACCAAGTGGGCTAAGCTTCCCATGTGGAAGCTATTCCACTTCGTGCTTGAAGTACTTCCTCTTGGCACCCACGAACTTACAAACTGCGCTTCTCCCAAACCTTCACCATCAATAGTGCACGATTTTGGAGGAGGATAACTTTTACAAAAGAGGATTTATCATTCAAAATTTCGGAGGACATGAACCATTGCTTAATAAAGCACCTTTTATACACGATGCAGATGAGGAAGAATAAAAGTCGACATCGGCAAAAAATGGAGGGAAATTTTTTGATTAATTTTAAAATTAAAATTAAAATTTTAAATAATTAAAATTTAAACTAAATATTTAAAATTAAATATCTCTATCACTAGGGCACATTTTTCGATGAAACGAAAAGCCAACCTGAGTTTTAAGAAAAACCCATTTCAAATCTACCATCCATGGTTTTAAATATAATCCTTTTATTTTGCCTACCTTGGTTTTCACAAAAACCCTTCCTTGGACTTTTACAAAACATAGTGCATGCCATCATAGATCCTTTTGACATCAAATAACCTTTTGAAATCAATGACAACATTTTAGCTTAGGGACTCAAAATGTCCAACAATATTAAGTGCATTTAATCCATGAAGCAAGATTCATTACATCTTGTCCTTAGGTTTGAAGCATTATACAAAACCTTCTTTTTAGTCGAATTTGTGTTCCATACAAGAATAAGGATATAATGCATAAATCCAATTTTTCCCTTAATATTTAGTTTCTACAACAAGAATATAAATGGTGTTGCATATCATTAATTACCCCTCAATGTTATAGTGAAAATTAGAAAAATATCATTGAACATCAACACATCTAAATATCATCCATCAATCACATGAGATTGCTCTACTAAATAAATCATTATTGCAAAAATAATGAGACCATTGAATTACATTAAATTGTCAACATAATGGAACTTGAGCATACTTTCTAGCATCCAAGTATATTTAACCCAATGAATATTTAACCTCCTAAAAACTTAGCATACATTACAATGCATGCACATAAACATTATCCCTAACATCTATCTTTTTCATTTTGAAAATAAACACAACATGCACATGATATCATAAAGCAAACCACAAAACAAAGTGACACAAGGATTTATCCTGGGAAACCCTGATGGGAAAAACCCAGCCTCCAAAATATTCCTTCCTCTTTTTCATAAACTTAAATGGAAAATTTACAATAATAGTAGGTCATTTATAGACCCCTTTTTCTCAAATACAGATCAAGGAATACATCGTTCCTTTTGCTCTCTTGATGTAATTAAGGAATCACCCAATTCCTTTTTCTAAGACATCAATGTAAAATTCACAATACCATTGAGGAATCTCTAGTTCCTTTAGATTCTTTCTTCTAAGTCATTTAATATCTTACATTGTTTATGAAAGTCATTGGAATTATATTTTGGAGATATCGTATTTTGAGGGAGCCCTATAAGTTCCCTCAAGAATGAATTCCAAATTCATTCTTCATAATTGATTTATAATAAATCCCTTGAGTAATGGATTTAAAGTCCCATACCTTTAAATCCATCAATAATTATTTCTTAAGAATGAATTCCCAAATTCACTCTTTTGATTGAATCACATTTAGTCCCTTGAATTGCATCATGGTGGACTCAAAGTCTAATTTACCTGGCTAGATTAAGCTTATGTCTAGACAAGGTCCCTAAATTTAGTTTATTATTTATGAGAAAAAACCCATGAGATGTTCTTCCTATAAGAGGTATGATCACTTATCTTGGTCATGCTCTCATAAGGCCTTAGGTGGGGGTATCCAAAGGAATAATGAGACCAAAAGGCCAGTTAGTTTAAGCTAAGGATAGGAGGACCCTTCTGAGCCATTCCAACATGAATTTATTTTAGATGAGCTTGAACCAGAGGAAAGGATAATGGACCAAGTCCCTATGGTGGATGTTAATGAGTCTAGCAAAGTGGTGGTCCAAAATATAAACCCATATAGTGGTAAAATTTTGGACCAAGTTCTCCAATAAGGCTTGGTGATAGAGACTTTAATCCCTTCATAGTTCCTTCATAATTCCTATCAAATCTTACTCTCTAAGGATCCAGTCATAGAAGAACTCTACTCCCCCTAGAAGCCTTTTGAGGCTCCTGGTTAGAAGTCACCAAACCTTCTCTATTTGAAATGGTCATCATGCCTAAGGGTGGTCTCTATGAGCATAGCCAATTCTAGATCCAAAACTAGAAGTACCCAAAAAGATCATATGGATGTCAGAGATAATCATAAGATAGGGAAACCCTCTAACAAAGTGTTGAGGATCTATGAGGTAGAGTAAAAAAATGTTTATGGATTCCAATCCCAACTAAATTTTGAGAAATATAAGGATAACAAAGGTAAATAACTAAAACATGACATATTTTATAGTTCCTTTGGTTATTCAAGTAGGAATAATAGCTCCAAATATTAAATATGAAGTTGTTATCTTGGAATATCAGAGGTCTAAATGGGCCTTCCAAGAAATGAATTTCAGAAAAACTCAAGAGATAGGTAAGACCTGATGTTATATTTATTCAAGAAACTAATGGAGTAACAAATTGGTTTGGAAGGAGGTAGGTTTTACAACAAATTCTACCAATGGAGCTTCTAGGGGTCTTCTTTGTCTATGGGACCCTAAGAAACTGGATGGATCCATTCTATTTATTTATAATAGAGTGATTAATATTTTGTTTTGTTGTAATGAATCTGGGAAGAGATGGATTCTATCTAATATTTATGCTCCTAATACAACCCCTAATAGGAATATTTTGTGGGAGTCTTTAAGCTCTATGAGAGAATTTTTTAAGGAGGAAGCTTGGATTCTCATTGGGGACTTCAATACCCCCTTATACCCTTTAGATAAAAAGGGTGGTAGTGATTTTGGTTCTAAAAGTATGAAGGATTTTGTTGCATTTATTAATAATAAGGAGATGATGGATGTGGATTTTAAGGGGTCTAAATACACTTGGAGTAATAGGTGTCTAGGCAATCATAATATTTAGATTAGGTTGGATAGGGTTTTAGTCTCCAAGGAAGGTCTTCCAGTGTTAAGATATGCATCCCTTTACTCTCTCTTCAACATGGGGTCCGATCATAATCCTTTGGTATTTGAAAAATTCTAAAACTCTATATTTTTCACAAACCCTTTAGGTTTGAGGTAATGTGGCTACAACATTAGGGTTTGCAATCCAAAATTTTGGAATGGTGGTCTCGAGTTTTTTTTGGCCTTCTTATTTCTCAAGTGGTTTCAAAGATCGGATTTTTTAAAGCTAATATTAAGATTTGGAATAAGTACATTTTTTAGAATGTGTTCCAGAGGAAAAAATAGTTGGTTGAATAGTTAAAGGAAGTTGAATTAAATTTGGAGTCAAGAGAGGTGACTGAAGGGGGAAGACACAGGAAAAGAAAATTGTTAGTAGATTTCCATAATGTGCTAGCATATGAAGAAATTTTATGACATCAAAAATCAAGATCCCTTTGGCTCTATGAAGGTGATAGGAACACAACATTATTTCACATATCCACCCTAAGGCATAAGAGCGATAATAGAGTTAAAGAAATTATGAAATCAGATGGTGTTATCTCAAAGGATATTATAGAAATAATGGAAGAAGCAGTCTATTTTTCAAAATCCTCCTTTACTCTAGGGATGATAGGGATCTTCAATTCAAGAGAGGTTGCTACACCACATCCCCACCCTATTTTCAGATGATATGAACAAATACCTTTGTGATCCCTTTCAAGATGAGTAAATTAGGGCCTCTATCTTCTCTATGGGTGGTCTAAAAGCTTTGGTATCAAATGACTTTAATATTATTTTCTTTCAAAGATACTGGCACATCATTAGTGGTGACATCTATTCAACTATGATGGAAATTCAAGATTCTAATTTAATTTTGGCTTATGTAAACTAAAAATTTATAGTTCTTATCCTGAAGTCAATGGGTGCTAAATATTTCTATGATTTCATGTCCATTAGCCTCTGTAATACACTTTTTAAAATTTTCACTAAAACTATGGTGAACAGGATCAAAGTATACCTTTCAATAATTATTGACCATCCTCAAAATGGATTTTGTAGTAGGTAGATCAATTTTGGATGGTTTTATTGTAGTGCATGAGTTGATTCATTATGTAGACAAAAGTAGAAGGCCAAGAAATTTCCTCAAACTTGATATGCATAAAGCATATGATCAAGTCTCATGGATATTTCTACTTAGAGTTCTGGAAAAAAATTGGTTTCAAGTCTTGCTATTCCATCTAGTCAAATAAATTTGAACAAGTATTTAAATAAATTATTAGGTAAATCATCTAATCCTTAGTCCAAAGAAACTACTAGGTATATATTAGTTGGTTCTCCAAAACACATGGGCATCTAATTTTTTTGGCCTATAACTCTCACATATATATATATATATATATAAATAAAATTATCATCATCTCATTTAATATGACTCCTTTACTTATCACTCTTAATAACTCCATGCTTTTTTTAATCCCTTCAAAGAAAAGTTTCTATAGCCTAAAGTCGGAGGTTCCACCTTTTCATACCATGGTTCTCATAGAAATAGATTTAATAGGTTGTAGTGGAAACTTATTCCACCTTGGGAATCATCGGTTACACTAAAAGCACATGGAAATTCCATAAGGTGTTACCAATTACTGGCCCCAAGGATTCCCATTCTAGGAATACTTTCCCTTCAACTAAGACCTCTACGCTTCTACGAGATCTAGCTTTCTTACGATCGTCGCGTGGTAGGGTCGGGTATGCTTCGGTTGACATGTGGTATTCTATGATTTTGATTCTACATATGATTTATTATCTTTGATCACCACTAGGGTTTCCAATTATGATAATAAACCGAGTTTAATACCCTTACTCTAGGTTGAGTTTTCTGCTACTGGACAGAGGAACACAATGCATACTCTGAGATTTCAAGTGGTGTGTTAGGCATGATAAATGAGTCGTAGGGCCGGTTAAATATTAGGGTTTTTGCTTATTTGTCTGTTAAGAAGATCTAGGATACTTATGCATATGAATGTCGCACCTGAATAGGAGGTGATTGTGCCAGTATCAGGGTTGTTTTGACCATTCCTCGTGACATTCCCAAGACAAGGTTTTGGTTTTTTTTGAGTAAATACTTCTTATACATATTCATTGGGAATTGAACCAGGTCACATCATTAATAATGCAAGGTATTCTATCGTTCTGTATTTTCTCTTGGCGAAGCGGGTATACAGAGAAAGGTGACTTTTGGGGTTCGATAGGCGACTTAATGATTTCTAAAGGAAGGCATGAAGATTAAATTGTAGTTATAGCAAAACCCACTTCCCAAGTTGTCATCAGTAGACAATATCTGACTGCTGCGCTGGTTCAGTTCAGAAGCTATTGCCCGTCTCTGCGTGGTCAACGATAAGAGCTTCCTACCGAGTGTAAAAGGGTCAACATTGAGATTTATGTCAGTTGAATACCACCATATAGTGGGGTATTTTTGGCGAAAGTATCCATCGATGACATAGAGTGTAGATTTCTCTCCATGGCCTCCACAATAGAGGCCCATGGCTTCGACAAATAGAGGTGGTTCACTTTACGAACATTGAGTCTTCCGGAACTTTTGCATTTTCTTAATTTAACTAAGCATCAGACACTAATAGTAAAGTGAAACGAAATTCCAACATAAACCTTCATTCTTCATTCTGTTTGACAGGGATCTTAACCTATTTCAAAGACTTGAAATAGAGTTCTCAGGGTCTTTCTTTTCCCAAGAACTACCAGCCACCATATGGCATGGTTCTCATTAGTTTTTTTGAAATTGGGTATTGGTTTATGTTTAATACGTTATTGGTTCTAATGCGTCCTTTGCTCCCTAGTACAGACTTACGAGCAGAAGCAAGTGTAAGTAACAGGTGACTACAACCTACTCCCTTCCACAAAGAGGTTCATCATTTCAAATGGATGCTCAAACCCATAAGAATATTCATCGAGTGGAATCTGGGCTTCAGTGATAGGTGATGAACAGGGGAAAGAAAGAAGCTAACTAAGGACAACTAATACCGTAGGGAAATTTACGTAGGTACCAGAAAATGTCAACAATATCCTTCAACTAGACACCCTCATCTGTTAATACAGGTTTCCATTTGATTTCAAATCTTCCAATGGTCTATGGATGGGCTATTTTGATTAACTACAGACCATGTAATACAATGCCCATAAGAGGTTTTAACACAGTGATAGTCCATCATCAAGGTACATATTTAAATCGATGTTTAAACAAGAGATTAAACATTTTTTTTCATCATGAGGCTTAAGCCTTAACAAGTGCATCAGTAATCGTGCCATATCCCCACTCGGCAGTGAACAAGAAGTCTAAATAACATTGTTTGCAGAAGAAATCTTAAAGTATTGGCTAAGAATCTCACCCTTTGAGGAAGCTCGTTTAGTTTAATTTTAGATACACCTTAAGCAGAGCTCGAGTAGACCGAGTTCGTTATTTTTTTTTTAAATAATAGCAAAGCTTCAACAGTCCAAAACTCTATACACTCACATCGATAACAGAGTCTCAATTGAATAAGATTTTACAAAGGTAATGTAGTACCTTATTCAGGGTTAACCTTATTATCGTAATTTAACACAACTACAAATACAAATACAGAGCAAAGTAAAGGAGTTGCATAAAATGTCAAATCTAAACTATATTCCCCCATCATTGACTTCTTCTAAATCGAGCAAGCTAGTAAGAGAAAAACTACTATAATAAACTATAAATTTTTCTAGCTCAATTAAACTATAATCTTACTTGATAAGTATGATAAGTATGTATAAGCAAGGAAAGATCCAACCTGATTTTCTCAAGCTCCTCATTCCTCTTCGGCTTGCCTCCTTGCTAGCATCTTATAATCTTCTAGAATTTGCCCACTTCTTCGACTAAGGAATTCTCCTCAACCTCCTACATTACCCTTTTATTTTATCTAGAAAATATTTAGGCCTTCTGGTTTTTGATTCACCCCTATGGGTGAAGAGCATACTCCCTGGACCATTAAGATTCATAGAGCCTAGATTACCTTTTCTTCACAACTGGCCTTTAATTTATAGGGAAGTTTCTCCATAAATGGCCAAATAGTGGCCTCATTATTTTATTTCTAAAAAGATGCCTAGGACCATTATGACTTCATCATGTCCTTCAAGGGTTCTCTAGGGATGAGGTGAATGTCAAAGTTCCTACTGTTGAGGCATAAGATAGTTTCAAGGGTGGAACTATTGTTGATAAGCTATGAGATCCTTCACCAATATCAGGCATCCACATGTGTACTTCCCAAAAGGTAGGATGACCCATCAGTTATTTAAAAATTCCTTAGTCCCTTTTGTGGTCCCATCCACCTTGGGTCCACTAAATCTGCACATGATTTATTGTATGGTTTTAATTTTGTAGAAGATAGTCTCTCAAATTTATCTTTTTACTAGACCCCTTAAATAATAATATTTCCTATCCCTTATAAAATTCTTTTATTAGAATTTTTTTTGTAGGATTCTTTAGGGTCATGCCCCTTCTATCAGGCATTAAGTGATCCCTAGATAAATTAATATTCTTTAAATGAGGTAGGAGAGTAATGGGTCATGACACAAAGCAAGGTAGATTGTAAAAATATAAAAAAATATATGGTGCATTATCAAAGAAAGATCATCAATATACCAAAGAAAATACCATAGGGCTATTACTGTGGTATACAAGAGGTATTACAACTAGAGCCATACGTCATTCACCATCATCCAAGGAGAGAAGAAACCTCACAAAATGCAGTTACAAAGAAGCAAGAATACGTTGGAGGAAAGCGAAAAGCAAAATGCATTAAAAAGCCTTGTAATTTCATACGTTAGAGAAAGGAGTGTATGCATAAAAGTTCATAACACTTGTCCTGAGTAGTAAAATGGAATATTACCATTTGGAATAAGTGTCAAAGTTGGCTCATAAGCCATAACGTAAATCTCTAGTGTAACAATCCAAAAACACATAAACAAAAAAAATAGAATTTTTTATATTTTTACTAAGGAGAGGGATACATGAACCCTTCATGAAACCCTAACCCAACTAGTATTAACCTAAAGTTTCAATCACCTAAGTTTTCCTAGAAGCTACATCTCATGAAGTACCCTATCATAAGTCCATCTGTGTAGGCATAACATGTGTTATTACATATAAGTCCATCTATCCCATCATTCTTGATGAGCTAGACCTATCACCCTCAATCCATAGAAGGTATACATGCATCTCCATACCATACACAAATCATTATGTGTAGGTATGCTACCAGTATTGTGAGTTAAGCTATCTATCTCATATCCACGATGAGATATCTTAACTCAGATGTAATATCTTCACAACTTAGTCCTTTATCTCCCTAAGGGGGTCTCAATTCCCTTAGGTCTCCTATGTTCACCCTAAGGGGTTCTCAATTCTCTTAGGTTACCTATGTTCACCCTAAGGGGTTCTTAATTCCCTTAGATCACCTCTAAGTTCACCCTAGAACTCTACACTTATATTTCTATCATCAAGCAACCAAACAATAATACATCTAGTTACTATAACATTAGAAAGCAATCAAACAATGATAGAGAAAATAAAGCAAGCTTAACACTAAAATAGAATCAACTACATAATATAACCAGATACAAAAATAAAGAAATAGAACCTTCACTAAACCAATAAAAAGTTATCTCATTAAATCTCACATGATAAATATTTCTTACTTTAAAGAGTATCACATTATCTGCATTGGGGATATCTCCCCACAATTTTAGTCTATTTGATCATAAGTAAATCAACGTAAGATACAATTACCTATACTTTATTTCCATTGAACTCTTTGCTTCTCCTTGCTTCCCATTGGATCTTGTTAGAGTTAAAGTGCACTATGCCTTCACCTTGACACTTGTCAGTTTCTCTTGACAAGTGTCATGTGTTGAATATAGGCTTATGCCTATATATTGTAACCATTTGTATCAATGTTAGAGTTAAAGTGCACTATGCCTTCACCTTGACACTTGTCAGTTTCTCTTGACAAGTGTCATGTGTTGAATATAGGCTTATGCCTATATATTGTAACCATTTGTATCAATAAAATCAACCCCTTCAGTTTCAGTCCCATCATTTGGTATCAGAGCAGGCTTTACCTACCCTATGAAACCCTTGAGGGGGGATTTCTTTCATAGAAATCCCCCCTCATCTTTTTCCCCTATTTTCTCCATTTTTTTTCAAAACAGGGATGTTGTAATCACAGTGACACTGAGAGGGGGGGTGAATCAGTGTGATCTTTTAAATTTCAAGTATACAGTTTAAAAACCAGCAGTAGATTAAAACTTATAAAAGATATATCAATTACAGCAAGAAAGCATCACACACAACACAACAATTTTAACGAGGTTCACCAATGTGGCTACTCCTCAAAAATGGCTGCTTGGACTACCATCCAAATCCAGCTCAAGCAAAGCAACAACTTTACAACTTATTTACCAGCACCAACTGGAAGGAGCACCAACCCCTCAATTTTTTTGCACCAACAGAATGGAGCACCAACTCCTAATTTACCAGCACCTACTGGAAAGAGGCACCAACCCCTTATGCCAAGCTGCAACTTGGAAGTCAATCAAGATAATGAAAAATACAGAATAATACTTTCACCTTATTTCTCACAGTCTGCTGTTCCTAGGGTTTCTGCTGCTTCTGCGCAAAACACTTCGCACTATCCGACTACTTCTGTGAACTTCTTCGCACTCTCTGCTGCAACCTGATGATCGATCACTTTTGTTGTCTGCGCGCTATCACTTCGCACTTAGAACTCAACCTCTGCACCCCGCGCTCTTCATTCACGCAATCACGATACGCACTCTTCGCTTCAACTCGACCTACGACTTCGCACTCAGCTCGAATCGATATGACTCGCTCTCTGCTCGACGTGGACTTCACTTGCACAAACACGATACTTGCTTCTCTTCAAACTCGAAATAGCCCTCCTTTTATAGATGAAATTTCATGATCAAATATTAAACAATAGTCGGCTGTAACCCTAAGAACGTCGGCTGCAAAACCCTAGAAATTGTCGACTGCAAAACCCTAAAATCTGTCGACTGTAACCCTAAGAACGTCGACTGCAAAACCCTAGAAATTGTCGGCTACAGAACCCTAAAATCTATCGACCCAGATTCAACTTTGTCGGCCTTAACTGCTACTGCCACCTTTGTCACCTTTCTGTAACTATTGCCATGAAATAATAACATGTCGCGATATCGCGACACTTTTTGTAGCCGTACGCCTTCTTGTCCTTGCTGTCGCGAAATCGTGACCCTTTTGGCCTTTGAAAGCTTTGCCACCGTTCTTGTCATGAAATCGTGACACTTCGAACTTTTGCTGACGTCATCCTCATTCTTGTCGCGAAATCGCGACGCTTTCGGCTTCCAGAGGCTTTTCTTGCAACCTGTCATGAAATCGTGACACTTTCAGCTTTCGCTGACGTCATCCTCATTCTTGTCATGAAATCGCGACGCTTTCGGCTTCCAGAGGCTTTTCTTGCAACCTGTCATGAAATCGTGACACTTTCAGCTTTCGCTGACGTCATCCTCATTCTTGTCGCGAAATCGCGACGCTTTCGGCTTCCGTACATTTCTCGCTTCATGCACTAGCGAAATCAAGACATGTAGCGAAATCGCTACAACTTTGTGCCTTATGCTTCCAACTTTGCTTCGACCCGCGAAACTTTGACTTGTAGCAAAATCGCTACACCTTTGTGCCTTGCACTTTCGACTTGTAGCATAATCGCTACACCTTTGTGTTCCACTTTTGACTTGTAGCGAAATCGCTACACTTTTGTGTCTTGCAGTTTCGACTTGTAGCGAAAATCGCTACAACTTTTCCACTTAACACTTTCTCCTTGCTTCGGCCAACGAAATTTCAACACGTAGCGAAATCGCTACAACTTTTCCACTTAACGCTTTCTCCTTGCTTCGGCCAGCGAAAATCCAACATGTAGCGAAATCGCTACAGTTTCTCGACTTAGCTTCTTGGCCTCCAACATGTCATGAAATCGTGACAGTTTGCCTTGCGCCTTCTCTCTCCTCATTTTTGTCATGAAATCATGACATTTTGGTGTGCCTTCTCTCTCCTCATTTTTGTCGTGAAATCATGACATTTTTGGTTGCCCTTCTCTCTCCTCATTTTTGTCATGAAATCATGACATTTTCGACTGCGCCTTCTCTCTCCTCCGACTTGTCGTGAAATCGCGATAGAAAACATGTCGCGATATCGCGACAGTTTTCTAACTTGTCTTTTTCTTCGAATTTTTGAAACGGGTCACTTCTTTTTCCTGGAATTGCACTTTACATAAGTCGACTATCCTTTGAACTTCTGTCCTCTCGCATCTGAATGACTCTCGAACTGTCTCGTCCACCGCATCATTAGATCTAACTCGCTTGTGTTGACAACAATGACAAACCTCTTGCAACACCTTACTCAACAATCTCCCCCTTTGGAATTGTTGGCAACACTCGTGTACATTCCTCGTAACTCTTCTCCCCCTTTGTCAATAATACCAAAGGGCTGCTGCAGACTCCCCCGAGTCCATCCTCACAATTCTCAGGCACAATTTGTTGCATCTAGCACAAATTATGATCATGAGCAAAAGAGTAGTCAAATACTCAAATGCTCCCCCTGAGAAAGTGATCCCTATAGCTAGTCACTTCTTGGGAAATGTGACTACTCCCAATTTGTCTCGAAGGTACTCAAACACTTCCTTGGGCAATGGTTTTGTAAAAATATCTGCTACTTGTTCTGTGGTTGGGACAAAATCCAACTTGACTTCTCCTTCAAGAAATGATACCTTATAGCAATGTGTTTTGTCCGTGAGTGCATAACTGGATTCTTGGAGATGTTAATTGCACTGGTGTTATCACACTTAACTGATATTGGTTCACTAAAATTAATTCCAAGATCTTTCAAAGTTTGTTTCATCCATAAAACTTGAGTACAGCAAGTTGTTTCTGCAATATATTCAGCCTCAACTGTTGATAAAGAAACTGACTCTTGTTTCTTGTTGTGCCAAGCAACCAACCTGTCACCGAGATAAAAAGCACCTCCACTTGTGCTCTTTCTGTCATCAACACATCCAGCCCAATCTGCATCTAAATATGATATAAGAGTGAAGTCTTTGCCTTTTGGATACCACAACCCATACTCCATGGTCCCCTTGAGATACCGAAAAATCCTTTTAACTGTTGTCACATGAGTCTCTTTGGGACTGGCCTGAAATCTAGCTACCATGCAAACTGCCTGCAGAATATCAGGTCTGGTAGCTGTTAAATATAGTAAACTTCCAATCATAGATCTGTACATGGTTTGGTCTACAGGTGGAGATTTGTCTTCTTTACTTAATTTGCAGCCTGTTGTCATGGGAGTGCTAACTGGCTTACAATCCTCCATAGTGAACCTCTTTAGCATTTCTTTCACATATTTGATTTGGGAAATGAATATGCCTTTCTCATTTTGATTAACTTGTAGCCCAAGAAAGTAAGACAGTTCACCAATCATAGACATTTCAAATTCATTCTGCATCTTATTTGCTAAGTCTTTACAAGATTCATCTTTGTTGTTGCCAAATATGATATCATCTACATAGACAACAAGAACAATGAGATGCCCACCTTCTGTTTTCACATATAGATTACTGTCCACTAAACCTTTCTTGAATCCTTGTTGAGAGAGATAGTTGTCTAGCCTTGCATACCATGCCCGTGGTGCTTGTTTTAATCCATATAATGCTTTCTTTAATTTGCAGACAAGGTTAGGATCTTCACTAATTTGAAAGCCATCTCGGTTGTTCAATATAGACCTCTTCTTCAAGTTTCCCATTTAAAAAGGCAGATTTTACATCCATCTCGATAAACTCTGAAGTTCTTGTGGATCGCTAAGGCCAAAAACATTCTAATTGCTTCTAATCTGGCCACTGGTGCAAAAGTCTCTTCAAAATCAATGCCTTCGACCTGTGCATATCCTTTACAAACCAGTCTTGCTTTGTTCCTAATGACCTATCCGTCTTCATTTAATTTGTTTCGAAATATCCATTTGGTGCCGATTACATTCTTATTCGCAGGTCTAGGTACTAATTCCCAAGTTCTGTTCTTTTCAATCTGATCTAACTCTTCATTTATTGCCTTCATCCAGCTATCATCTTTGCTTGCTTCATCTATGTTTTTGGGCTCAATGCTGGATAAAAGAGAGTAATTACTTATTACTTTCCTTCTTGTCTGAATACCAGCTGTGGGATCTCCAATTATTTGGTCTCTTGGATGATTTTTCTGCCAGCTGCCTGTTTTGAATTTCTTGTTTTCTTGCACCTCTGAGTCATCGATTAATTCATCTGAATCAAACGTAGATTTATTTTCTGTTTCATTCACCTCATCTCCTTCGAAGACTTCTTCATAGATTGGGTAGTTTTCCTCAAAGTCAGCTAGTCGTTTCCCACCTTCATCGAATTTAACATCTGCATTGTCCACAATTTTCTTGAGTCTCTTGTTATAGCATTTGTAAGCTTTGCTTTTTGGTGAATACCCAACAAAAACACCTTCATCTGCTCTATTTTCAAACTTCCCAAGATTGTCATCAGTTTTTTTGATGTAACACTTACAGCCAAACACTTTGAGATGTTTTGTTGTTGCTTTTCTACCAAACCACAACTCATAAGGTGTTTTGCTTTCATGAGTTCTTAACATATATCTGTTTTGGATGTATACTGTTGTGTGAACTGCTTCTTTCCGGAATCTATCTGCTATTTTGTTTTCTGCCAGCATAGTGCGTGCCATTTCCTGTACAGTTCTGTTCTTTCTTTCTACTACACCATTCTGCTGGGGAGTTCTAGCTGCTGAATATTGTCTCCTGATTCCATGTTTTTCATAGTATTCTAAAAATTCATTCGAAATGAATTCTCCTCCTCTATCTGATCGTAAACATTTTATCCTTTTTCCTGTTTCATTCTCAACTAGTTGTTTGAAAGATCTGAACATTTCAAAAGCTTCTGTTTTATCTTTTAAGAAAAATATCCATGTCATTCTGGAATAATCATCAATACACAACATAAAGTATTTGTCTCCATTTATGCTTTGTGTTCTCATGGGTCCACATAAGTCTGTATGTATAAGTTCCAAAGGCTTGCTAGTGTGGTACTCTTTTGTTTTGAATGAGACTCTGGTTTGCTTTCCCTTCTGACATGAAGCACATATATTATTTGAAGGTTTTCTAATGGTTGGAATATCTCTCACTGCTTGTTTCGAGCTGATTTTCACCAAGTTATCGAAACTTATGTGTCCAAGCCTCTTGTGCCACAGCCAGTTCTCTTCTTCTTGTCCAATAAAACACATACCTTCTGAAGATTCTGAGAGTGTGTACAGGTTGCCAGACGTCCTTGAGCCAGTTGCTATTAATTTCCCACTGTTTATCTTTCTGACTTCACAACCCTGCTTCTTGAAGACCACTTCATGTCCTTTATCACAGATTTGACTGACACTCAACAGGTTGTGTTTCAGACCATCCACAAACAGAACTTCTTCTGACTTGATTTTCCCATCACTAATTTTGACAGATCCTTTTTCGATTATCTTGGCTCCATCATTATTTTCGAACTTTACAGAGCCACCCTCATATTTTTGTAGTTTTTCAAACTTCTGTTTATCACCTGTCATGTGACTTGAGCAGCCACTGTCAAGAATCCATGGAACACATTTATTCTGAGCCTTGAAAGTTGTCTGTACTATTAGAGATTCCTTTTCTTCCCTGAGCTGTTCTTTCTGTTTCCACTCTGTTTTGACTATGGTATTGGGCTCTAGCTTGGATTTCCCCTTTTCAGTATCTTGCACATATCTTTCAGAAAGATTTCTATTTTGTTTTGCCCTATATGGTTGAACTCTTCTTTTCTCAAATTGATTTGAAACAGAGGTACTACGACAATTTCTAGCAATATGCCCAAAGTTGTGACAATTAAAGCATTCTACTGCATAACTTGTTAGAGGAGCAAAAGTATTTCTGCTGGTGAAACTTCGTGGTCCTACATTATACTTGCAGTCAGCAATTTTATGTCCATAACCATTACATTTGAAACAGAAACCATAAAAGTAATGATTGAACCTGAAAGATGGTCTTTGCCAGGTTGTTGCAGGAGCCATAGACCTTCTTTTCTTTTGATGTGTGACCTTGGTAAAGCCATCATTGTCAGTTCTTCTTTCAGGCCCGGTATTACTGCTTTCTTTTGCATGCTTTGTTTTTCTTTCATCAGCCTGTTTCTCATCTTCACTCCTTATAGTTTCAATATTGCTGGCTTTTGGTCCGTTTGATGATTCTCCTTCAATGAAGCCCAGACCAAATTTAATGCCTGCAGGTCATTGATCACTTAAGATTTTATCCAGCTTCTTCGAACTTTCTTCACGTTTGTGATGGCAGCTAATTTTTTGATCCAGCTCTTGTATCTGCATTCGTAGGCCAAGATTTTCTTCTTCTAGTTTACAGCAGTAATCTATCTTCACGGTTATCTGAACTTCAAGATCTTCGGATATTTTCTTGTATTCTTCTGCCTGTATTTTTAAACTGGTTATAATGTCGTTTGCATCCTCGAGCTTTCTTGACAGTTTATAATTCTTTCTTTTCTCAGATTTCCATTCTTCAAGAGCAGAGACCAGTTCACCTTCTAGATCCACTTCTGCCTCAGGTTTTTCAACACATGCTTTAGAGTTCATTCCTTCTCTCTTCTCTGATTTTTCTACCTCTTCTGATTTTTCTACTTCAAAAGCCATGAATAGAGCTTCACCTGTTCCTTCTTCAGACTCCTCACTAGAGCTGTCCTCTGAAGAATTTGCATTTCTGGAGATGAAACTTTTCTTTTTGAAATTTCCCTTTCTGAAGTTTGTTTTCTTTCTCCATTCACTTCTTTCTTGATGAGATGCTTCCTCACCTTTGTTCTTATCATTGAGAGGACATTTGGTAGCAAAGTGTCCAATCCCCCCATAGTTGAAACATTTGAAAGGAAGCTTTCCTCTGTATTTTCCTTTTCCCTTTCTCAGCTTTCTAACAAAATTTGCTTCCATTTCATCCAAATTTTCTTCTTCTTCAGACTCTTGTTTTGTGTCTTTACCTTTTAGGGCTTTAAAGGCTGCTTCTCTGTCTGTGGGATCAGATCTTCCTATTCTCATTTCATAAGCAGTCAGGGAACCATGCATCTCATCCATACTGAAGTGATTTAGATCTTTAGCTTCTTCTATGGCTGAGACTTTAGAATTAAATCTTTGGGGAAGCGATCTTAATACCTTTTTCATGATAGTTGCATCATCCAAATCTTCGCCAAGACCTCTCATTGAGTTAGTGATTCCATTAACTCTCTGCATAAAGGCTTCTATGTTCTCATCGTTGGTCATATTTAATGATTCGAATTGAGCTCGATGTGTTTGAAGCTTGGCTTCCTTGATCTTGTCATCTCCCTCATAAATATTTTCTAGTTTGTCCCACACATCTTTTGCTGATTCGCAATTTATGATCTTGACCAACTCACTGTCAACCAATCCACACATGATGGCATTTTTTGCTTTAGAGTCATTTTCAAATGCCTTTTTCCCAGTGCTGTCGGTTGGAGCAGTGTCGGGAGCTGTGTAACCATTAACTACTGCACTCCAGATATCAAATCCCAAAGCATAGAGATATGTTTGCATTCTGATCTTCCAGAATGCATAATTCGTTTCGTCAAACAATGGTGCTTTGTTTGAGGAGAATCCTTCACCACCTGCCATTTCGTCACTTCCAAGATCACCCTAGCTGATTTAGCCTGTTCAGGAACCTTGCTCTGATACCAATTGTTGTAATCACAGTGACACTGAGAGGGGGGGTGAATCAGTGTGATCTTTTAAATTTCAAGTATACAGTTTAAAAACCAGCAGCAGATTAAAACTTATAAAAGATATATCAATTACAGCAAGAAAGCATCACACACAACACAACAATTTTAACGAGGTTCACCAATGTGGCTACTCCTCAAAAATGGCTGCTTGGACTACCATCCAAATCCAGCTCAAGCAAAGCAACAACTTTACAACTTATTTACCAGCACCAACTGGAAGGAGCACCAACCCCTCAATTTTTCTGCACCAACAGAATGGAGCACCAACTCCTAATTTACCAGCACCTACTGGAAAGAGGCACCAACCCCTTATGCCAAGCTACAACTTGGAAGTCAATCAAGATAATGAAAAATATAGAATAATACTTTCACCTTATTTCTCACAGTCTGTTGTTCCTAGGGTTTCTGCTGCTTCTGCACAAAACACTTCGCACTATCCGACTACTTCTATGAACTTCTTCGCACTCTCTGCTGCAACCTGATGATCGATCACTTCTACTGTCTATGCGCTATCACTTCGCACTTAGAACTCAACCTCTGCACCCCGCGCTCTTCATTCATGCAATCACGATACGCACTCTTCGCTTCAACTCGACCTACGACTTCGCACTCAGCTCGAATCGATATGACTCGCTCTCTGCTCGACGCGGACTTCACTTGCACAAACACGATACTTGCTACTTTTCAAACTCGAAATAGCCCTCCTTTTATAGATGAAATTTCATGATCAAATATTAAACAATAGTCGGCTGTAACCCTAAGAACGTCGACTGCAAAACCCTAGAAATTTTGGTGTAAAACCCTAAAATCCATCGATGTAACCCTAAGAACGTCGGCTGCAAAACCCTAGAAATTGTCGGCTATAGAACCCTAAAATCTATCGGCCCAGATTCAACTTTGTCGGCCTTAACTGCTACTGCCACCTTTGTCACCTTTCTGTAACTATTGCCATGAAATAATAACATGTCACGATATCGCGACACTTTTTGTAGCCGTACGCCTTCTTGTCCTTGCTGTCACGAAATCGTGACCCTTTTGGCCTTTGAAAGCTTTGCCACCGTTCTTGTCATGAAATCGTGACACTTCAAACTTTTGCTGACGTCATCCTCATTCTTGTCATGAAATCATGACGCTTTCGGCTTCTAGAGGCTTTTCTTGCAACCTGTCGTGAAATCATGACACTTTCAGCTTTCCCTGACGTCATCCTCATTCTTGTCATGAAATCACGACGCTTTCGGCTTCCAGAGGCTTTTCTTGCAACCTGTCATGAAATCGTGACACTTTCAGCTTTCGCTGACGTCATCCTCATTCTTGTCATGAAATCGCGACGCTTTCGGCTTCCGTACATTTCTCGCTTCATGCACTAGCGAAATCAAGACATGTAGCGAAATCACTACAACTTTGTGCCTTATGCTTCCAACTTTGCTTCGACCCGTGAAACTTTGACTTGTAGCGAAATCGCTACACCTTTGTGCCTTGCACTTTCGACTTGTAGCATAATCGCTACACCTTTGTGTTCTACACTTTTGACTTGTAGCGAAATCGCTACACTTTTGTGTCTTGCAGTTTCGACTTGTAGCGAAATCGCTACAACTTTTCCACTTAACACTTTCTCCTTGCTTCGGCCAGCGAAATTTCAACACGTAGCGAAATCGCTACAACTTTTCCACTTAACGCTTTCTCCTTGCTTCGGCCAGCGAAAATCCAACATGTAGCGAAATCGCTACAGTTTCTCGACTTAGCTTCTTGGCCTCCAACATGTCGCGAAATCGCGACAGTTTGCCTTGCGCCTTCTCTCTCCTCATTTTTGTCATGAAATCATGACATTTTTGGCTGCGCCTTCTCTCTCCTCATTTTTGTCGTGAAATCATGACATTTTCGGCTGTGCCTTCTCTCTCCTCATTTTTGTCACGAAATCGTGACATTTTTGGCTGTGCCTTCTCTCTCCTCCGACTTGTCGCGAAATCGCGACAGAAAACATGTCGCGATATCGCGACAGTTTTCTAACTTGTCTTTTTCTTCGAATTTTTGAAACTGGGTCACTTCTGTTTTCCTGGAATTGCACTTTACATAAGCTGACTATCCTTTGAACTTCTGTCCTCTGCATCTGAATGACTCCTAAACTGTCTGTCCACTGCATCAGGGGGGATTTATTTCATAGAAATCCCCCCTCATCCTTTTCCCCTATTTTCTCCTTTTTTTTTCAAAACAGGGAGTATGCTCTCCATTGTTTACAATGGATCAGAAACCAGAATTTTAAAAAATCATGGCTCCCAAATTTTTTTTAGTGATCAATTATCCCCTTATGTATCCATCCGCAGAAATAGGATATCATTAATGGCTACTCTTAAAGCTTCAAGCCAGATTGCAGGCAGATCTGACAATGGTGTTCCTCTTGTGCTTTGTCGACTACCATGCCTACGAATATGTCGAGAAATGATGTGCATCTTTTTGTTGTCACAGGCGGCGTTGCCAGCCAATTCCAAGACTTCGATGACGAGATATTCCAAGACGGAGGCCAAATACATGGAAGCGCCAGAGCCACCGCGCTTGGCATACCTGCCCTTCTTCAGATATCTATCGATTCAACCCATGGGGAACTGAAGTCCGGCCTTGACGAATTTCATGACAAATTTTTTTTTTTCGGGAGGCGGCCCCCTTCCTTCCGGTGTTTAACCCTAAAATGTGGTGATGTCCATGTTCGCACCATCTGGCCGATTGCTTTCTGCACAGAACGCAGAGGCATTGTTTGTGTTTGGAGTTCTTATGCGGACATAGGGAATCACATTCTGATAATGTCGTTGATGTGTTCTCACACCCTCTCACGCAGTGTTCGTCTCTGCATTTTTTTGGTGGTTCAATTGACACCCGATTCGTCCAGACCTACAAAATATTCTCAGTTCTTTTTCGTCATTAAATTTCAAGTTGGACAAGCTCCGTTTCGACGCTTTAGGGATTTTTAGGAGGTTTTGACTCAATGATGAAGTCCGGAGTGCCCAGCACTCGAAGCCGCGATGAGTCTTATCGAGAATCTAAGGAGAACATTACTTTTGGTCCGCCTCCAGAGAAGAAAAGGAAGTTGGCATCAAGAGATGACATTCCAAAACAAATACCTGCCATGAGAAGCAATGGCCGTGATGCACTGTCTGTTCTTTCTACAAAGCAGATGGCGGATGAATCAGTTCAAACTGGTAGTGTAAGTGTAAATGGGCCAGAAGAATGTGAAGAGAGTGCAATGAGTACAAGTGAATTGGAGGCTTTGCTGAACATGAAGATGGCAGAAAAAGCCAGGCATGATTCCAAGGGTAGAATGGAGCAAATGTTGGATTACATCAAGAAGCTTCGAAATTGTGGTCGGCAAATTCTGCAAAAAGAGTCTCAATACATTCTTCAGAAAGAGCAGCTTTTGTGTCAGATAGATGAATAGAAAAGAAAACATGAGGAAATTGAGTCTACTCTTAATTTTGATAAGCAAAAATTATAATAATCGTAATGCAAAAAAAAAAAAACGAGCTTCTGATGGAACATGACAAAGATGTAGAGGCATTGCGTATGGCTAGGGAAGAACGGACAAATCTTGTTAATGAAATTGGCAAACTTAAGAATGAATTTTCAGTATCAAATGATCAGATAAAGTCCTTAAATGACATCAACAAGCGGTTGACAGAGTATAACACAAGTCTACAGGTGTACAATAGCAAGTTGCAAACTGATGCTGCCACTGCTACAGAAGAGAATATGAAGACAAAGCAAGAAAAAGCTGCTATTGTAGAAACCCTTAGTTCTGTACGGGGCAATGCTGCTGCTCTGCAGACTCCACTAGACAGTTGCAAGGAAACTATACTTGAAGGAACAAAATAGAGAAATGTGTTAAATGAAGAACAGGAGAGCGGTCATTCAGATCCAGGCATGGAGAGGCTAAGAATCTTGATAACACTGCTGCATAATTTTAGTTTTTTGAAGACCACTATTAGAGTCTAGGAGCAATGTGTAAATATGATCCGCATGGATTTTTTTTGTGTTGTTTTAAATACAGCTCACTGGGTGATAGCACATCGTTCGAGGTGGGTAACAGTTAGTCAGCAATAGCATCTGCCATGTGGGCTTGTGCATCTCCCACCACCTCTCTGCCACAGCATGCCCAACAAGTGGTCGACGATCAGCTGATCCATTCACCCACCTCACTGTGGCTCCCACATGTGTCTCTGCCAATTGCCGGATCACTTCAAAATGAAGATGCGTTTGATATTTTCATGGTGGTGGTCTATTAAATTTTTATTTTCTCTTCAAAGTTCATGATTTTATATTTTAAAAGTGGAAGGGAGTTTACTATTCAAATTGTATAGGCTGACTTTTTGGCAGTATTTTTTTATAAAAACTCCCATATTAAGCATTGAGTACTAGAGTAGCACTCGGATGGGTGACTACTTGGGAATGTCCCGGAGCTGCACATATTTTTGAGGGTCATTATGTTTGATTTGTTGAAGCATCAATTTGTATACGTCTATAGGGGTATTTATAGTCGTTGGAAACGTTTTTCTGCGATGGACACAATGGTGGTGTCATATTGTAATTTTGAGGCTATTTCATTTGAGTTTTTTAGCCTCAAAGTTTTATACCTTGGAGTGCACTCTCGATTGTACCCGACACTCCCAAGGTAATTTTATATGTGATCCTTGTACCTAGTGATCTTTTCTATACACTTGGCGAATGCAACGGCTGGTTACCCATGCATTTCGGTGGGATGACATGGTCACCATAAGGACACTTATACTAGGGACTACAGAAAAAGACACCCTAGACTCTATCCGAGGTTTTTTCCGGATCTACTTCTGAAGACTACAGACAAAGACACTTCAGAATATTCTCTTCTTTTTTTCTTCTCTCCTCCTATTTGGATCTATGGATCATTTATTGTATTGAGTGCATTTTTGGTAGAGACCGACACTCTTATATGGCTCGTTTTTCCTTTGTATTAGGTGCATTTTTAGCAGAGACCGACACCTTCTAGATTGAGTTCACCATGAGGAGGGATTTCATACTCATGGTGGATCTAGTTAGTGACCTATGAGAGGCAACATCCTCTGAGGATGACCTGTAGAGGCAATAGACCCAGAAGTGGCTGACCTTGAGGCACCCATGATGACCCCGAGGCACTTAGACGGCTGACCCAATGGCAACAGACCCGTGGAAGTGGCTGACCCTGAGGCAACAGACCGAGATGTATACACAGTGAATCTAGCATTATTCACAGTTGGAGAGCCAAACGCAAAGAGCACGAGCCTAGAAAAAATCAACAATAAGAGAGGATGATAGGTTGTTTTAGAGAAGTCAACATTAAGGGGGAATGTTACCTAATGTTGACTTGTTTTTTTCTTCTTTAGTTAGGATAGTGCACTGTAAGGGGGAATGTTAGAGTTCAAGTGCACTATGCCTTCACCTTGACACTTGTCAGTTTCTCTTGACAAGTGTCATGTGTTGAATATAGGCTTATGCCTATATATTGTAACCATTTGTATCAATAAAATCAACCTCTTCAGTTTTAGTCCCATCAGATCTTTGAGGGTAGTAGGGGATCAGGATACTGATGGTTTAGGATAGGCATGCCTTCTAAATGCATCTATAAATAACCTTTACTTTTATTTTCACCTCTCAAGTTCCCTTAGAGATTCATCCAACATGTACCACTTAGATCAAGGTCTAACTTTAATCAAATTCATTCATATCTTAAAGCATTAAAATCTCATACCCTTAACCTTTAAAACAATTCCTTTATTTTCATTCCCTAAATCAAAGCCTCATAACTTCAATTTAAAGAATAAATCTACATCCTTTTTAATTCACAATTTCCAATCAATCAATTACCCTTTAAATCATTAAAGTCCCATCCCTTTAACGTTTAAAACAATCATTCATTCATTCCCTAAATTGAAGTCCCATAACTTCAATTCACGAATAAATCCACATCCCTTTTAATTTAAAACTCCTAAGATAATCAACATTAATCAAAAGGGTTCTATTTTAAATTAAATTAAAAACCTTCAATAAATTTCATAAAAATAAAATGTTCTTTCTAATTAAAATCCTTAAATAAATCTCATTTAAATCAAAGGTTCTCTTTAATTAAAAGCCTTCAATAATCCCATATAAAACAAATGTTCTTTTTAATTATAAGCCTTCATTATATTTTATATAAAACTAAGGTTATTTCTAATTAAAAGCCTTCAATAAATTTCATAAAAATCAAAGGTTCTTTCTAATTAAAAACCTTAAATAAATCTCATATAAATCAAAGGTTCTCTTTAATTAAAAGCCCTCAATAATCCCATATGAAACAAATGTTCTTTTTAATTATAAGCCTTCATTATATTTTATATAAAACTAAGGTTCTTTCTACTTAAAAGCCTTCAATAAATTTCATAAAAATCAAAGGTTCTTTATAATAAAAAACCTTAAATAAATATCATATAAATCAAAGGTTCTCTTTAATTAAAATCCCTCAGTAATCTCATATGAAACAAAGGTTCTTTTTAATTATAAGCCTATTGGACATTTTGAGTCCTAAAAGTTAAAGTTTTCATTGATGTCAAGAAATGAAGTCAACATTAATATCAAGGTTTTCATCAAGGAACAAAGTTGTCAAAGTTGTTATTTGATATCCAAGAAGAAGGCCAAAGGTCAAGAGAATCAGTGCAAAGTTAAAAAGGAGATATAATATTTTTTTATAAATTATTTAAATTCAATGAGAATTTAAATTTTATAAATAAATATTATTTACACCATGGTATGCAATGAGAATGAAGCAATAATATTATAATGGTTAAAAGGATATAATATTATAATGTTTGATATTATAATATTAAGTGATTTGGTTAAAATCCCAAAGTAAAATATTTAATATTTTACAATACCCAAATATGGGTTTGGAGTTTAAAATATTCAAAGTGCTTTATCAAGGTTCTAATATTCGTCGACGTCTCATGATAATGAAAGCTTCAAAATGTGCCGATATTTTATAAATCATGGAGGAATTTAATATAAATACCTATGCCCAAAGGGCATTAAAAATTATCCTTCCTCGATCGATTAATTTGCATACGAAATGTTTAAAGAGAAGAGCTCGTGAAAAGGGGCTACAAATTTCATGTTTGATTTTCCAGCGAACAGAAACAAAGTGGAAGGCATTGAATGATCGAAGGCCAACTAGGCAACTTGGCCTAGTGGCAAGTGGGTAGATGGTAAAATGTTTTTTGGCAAGGGAGCTAGCGTTCAAAATGTAGCGGTGTGCATTGGCAATCGTGTTGGTTGAAGGTGCCAAAGGTGCATATTTTTGCAAAGGGGCAAAAGAGTGATACGTTTTGAAGCACGTGGTGCTTCCTCTATCTCAAATGAGTGAGTAGCTCATGTGGCTATTGGAGCCGCGACAAGGCGTACGTCACAAGAATTATTGAGGATTCGAATCCCTCCAAAGGTAAGGTAAATATTTTACATTAAATTTTTATTATTTGCCTAAGTTTGGAGGTATAAGGGTTTTTAGTGGAATTGTTTAGAAAGTGTGTTTGTTGGATAGTGGTGGTAGTTGCAAATTATCACTTGGAGTAATAAGGAGGTTTTTGGTTTTAATTATTTTTGATAATGTCGTAAATTACTATATTGGCATATTGAAGGATTAAGACTTTTTGAGTATTGTTTAATTTTAATAAGGGGTTTTTGTGTTAAAGAAGATTATTGTGAAGGTATTGAATATTATTTAAGTTGGAGTGATAAGGTGTAAATTTGATATCATTTTGTATTGTGTTTTGTTGAGGAAATTATTATCTTCTAACCCTTATTGAGATTGGCAAAGAAGTAATTATGAGTGTGGCAGATTTGTGAGATCAACTCCTTGTAAAGAAAAAAGGTATGGGCAAATTCTTCCCTGGTTGAGTTGATTGATTGGCTTACTAGAAAATAAAGTTTAGAGTGAAAAGGATTTGATTTGGGTTTCATTTTCAAAAGTGCTTGAGTTAATGCTTCAAGGTTTTCTAGAATTAAGAGTTGTTATTAAAACCTTGTTTGATAAGCATAGTTTTTGAATCCATTGAATCCTTGTTTGAGTAAGGGTTTTACAAATATCATGAGTATCATTGTTATATGAAGATTGTTTTACAAGCATTGTTGTTGAAGTGAGTTATTGTGAAAAGAACTTGAACTAGGATTTTTGAAAAGAACATGAGTATCATTGTTATGTGATATTTGTTGTTGAGCATTATTGGAAATATTTTGAGTTGGTTGATATATGCTTGGACTAGGGTTTTTGAGAAAGTGGAGTTTCACTAAGCAATTGATTGAGTTGAGTTGGTTGAGCCTAGTCAAGTGGTTGTATGAAGTGATTTTTCAAGTTTCATAAAATAAACTATTCTACATTCTGATTTAAGTTGTGAAACTGATTGAGCGTTGAGTATAGAACATATTGAATATCTAACAATTCTCCTTATGCTTCTATGAGATTGATAAAATTCTAAAAGTTATTATGCATTGAGTATAGAACATATCGAGTCTCTAAAAATTCTCTTTATGCTTCTATGATATTGAAATTTTTTTTAAAGTGATTGTGCATTGAGTATAGAACACATTGAGTCTCTAACAATTATTTTTATGCTTCTATGAGATTGAGCAAATTCTGAAAGTGATTGTGCATTGAGAGTAGAACATATTGAGTCTCTAAAAATTCTCTTTATGCTTCTATGAGATTGGACAAGTTCTATGTGTGGACTTGTTAAGTAGATTTGAGGTAAGTCTTTGAGAAGACTTGTGAACTGATTTTGTTTGAGATTTTGTAGAAGCTTACAATATATATTTGGTTAAGTTCTAGAGAGGACTTATTGAGAAAATTGGGATAATTTTTGTGTGGACTTGTTGAGTAGATTTGTGCTAGACCGACTAGACTATGTTTAGTGCAGATTTGAGTGGACTTGTTGAGAAGATTTGTGCTGGATCGACCGGACTGTTTTTAGTGCATATTTGAGTGGACTTGTTGAGAAAATTAATGTTAGATCGACTAGACTATGTTTAGTACATATTTGAGATAGAGCTTTGGAGGTGACAGATCAAAGAGGATAGTAGTATCTAGTGGATAGAGATCCATCAGCCAGGGTAGTGAGGATAGGTCTTCTGAGTGGGGACAAGAGTCTTCAGTGGACAGAGATCCACAAGCCAATGCAGTGGAGGTAGTAGTATTCTAGAGGATCACCAGCCAAATCAGAGGAGGAGTTATCCTATGGATAGAGATCAACAAACCAGATTTATGAGATCAACATCTCCTTTGGACAGAGGTCCGTAAATATTGTAATTGGGAATGATTCCCAAGAGATTATTTGATAAATATTTAGAAGAAATATTTTCTCCGTGGAGGTAGCCTTCTTTGGGTGAACCACATTAAATATGTGTCTCTATTTTGTGTGGTGATTTGTGCATTACTTTGATTATTGTTGTTGATATTGCTATATATACATTGCATAATATTGATTTGGAAATAAAAGTAAAAAGTGCTCTTATATTGTTCACCCCCCTCTTAGTATAAGCTTGTGTTCTTCAATTGGTATCAGAGTGGGTGCGTAACAAGAATGCAATGGATACTAAGGAAGTGTCATCAAATAATTTAGTAGAAGTATCTGATGGAAGTGACTATATGTATTGGAGTATGATGATGAAGATCTACCTGATGGCTCTTGGCAATGAAATTTGGGAATCAGTGGAATTTAAATACGATCCCTTAATCAATCCTCCTACATATAAGGAAGGTAAGCTTCTACAACACTATAATTTAAAATCAATGAATGCACTTGTGAGAGGTTTGCATAGAACATAGTCTATGAAAATTATGCACTGTAACACTACAAAAGAAATGTGGGATAAATTGCAAAACATATATGAAGGAGATAAAAGTGTCAAGAAATCAAAGAGTCAAAATCTTAAAAGACAACTTGAAGAATTAAGAATGAACGAAGAGGAAAATATTAGTGCTTACCTAATTTTAATTGATGAGGTTGTTAATGATATGCGAGGACTTGGTATGAAGATTGATGAATCTGATGTTTGTGATAAAGTATTAAGATCTCTTCCAAAAATATTTAGTGAACATGTTTCTGCTATAGAAGTATCAATATATGGTGACACTTTGACAAGAGATAAGTTGCTTGGTATGCTCACAATATTTAAGATAATAACAAAAGATCCTATGTCCCAAAAGGAAGCAACATTCAAATCAACCAATAAGATAAAGGGTAAGAAGTCATAATCAAGCAATGAGTCATTCAGTGATGAAGAAGCAAATTATGGTAGAAGAAATAAAGGTTCCAGAATATCCATAGATCTAAAATATGTTAAGTGTTTCAATTGTGGAAAGTATGGAAATTTTTCAACAGATTTTTGAGAATCAAAGAACAACAATGGTGAAGAAAAAAATGATCACAGATACAGGGAATCATAAATATATAGGTAGGATAAGCATCAGAAGAAATGCAAGGATGGACAAAGAAAACAAGGAAATAAGTTCTTTCAAAGACAAAAGAGGAGCTACTATGCGGATAATGCAAGTAAGTACTCAAGTGATAGTGATGCTAGTTTTTCAGATAATGATAGAGATGAAGTTATGTTTATGATTGAAGAAAAAGAACCAGTTAAGAAAACTCCAGTTATTCTCAAGTGTTTTAGATGTGGTAACTTTGGACATCTTGAATATGATTGTACAAGGGATGGTTATAGCTTTAGTGATGATGAGTATGAGAATGCACTTGAAGGACCAGATGAAAATATTCTAATGGCATTAGAAGAAGAAGTAAGTGATCCTATAGAAGACAAGCCAAAAGAGAGTAAATATGTGGACAAAGGTAAAAAAATAGAGGATTATTCAAAATATAATGGTTATGATCTCAAGGGAGAACTTATCTATGCCCTTGACATCGTAAAGAAGGTAAGGAAGAAACACTCTAAAATTAAAATTCAGTTTCAAAAATGTTATGAAGAGAGAAGATTGCTTATAGAGGATTTAGAAAAATCAAAGTCTAAGGAAAAAAGGTTCAAAGATAAGTTAAAATCAAAGATCTTGGAATGTGAGAAGTTAGCACAAGAAGTGACACTACTAAAAGAATACTTAGACAACTCCAAGATCAATATGAAAGGATTTAAAAACAACTCAAATAACTTGGATAAGTTCACCAATACACAAAAGACTACATCAAGCAAAACATGTCTTGGATTTGAACAGGTTCAAATGAAATGGGAAGGAGAGCCAACTTCAAATTTTTGAGAAGAAGAAATTTCATATGAAGATACTTAAAAAGAAGACAGTGTAAAAGAAAGTGAGACATCAGAGGATGGGTTGGACAATAGATAATTCAATAAAAATAGGAATAGTGCACAAAGAAGATACATATGGAACAACAATAAGAATAGGAGACCAACAAGGTCAAGACAAGGAAGATTCAATGGAAGATGCTTTTCATGTCACAAGTTTGGGCACATGGCTTCATAATGCAGGACACATGAAAAATAGGAATATGGGAACATATAACTTTTTCATGGGTATTGTTACTCATGTAGTCAGTTTGGTCACAAGGCATTGAATTACAGGGTTCATGATAGAAGATATGGCTTCACTAGGAGAAATCCTAAGATATTTGCACCTCCAAGGAATAATAACATTAAGTGTTATAAGTGCAATAATGATGGTCATACAACAAAGTGGTGTAGAGCAGACATTCCAGAGACATGTATGAACAAGAACTTGAACATAAATAGGAACAGGAACAAGAAAAAAAATATGGATATGAACAGGAATAGGAATAGGAACAAGAATATGGACGTGAACAGGAATAGGAACATGAACATGAACATGAATGATGACGTTGATAGGAATATAGAAACAAATAGAAATAGTAAGAGGATTCAAAAAACTCAAAAAATAAGAGAAGAGGATAAAGGTAAAGAATAGTGCTTTCTGGGAGTATAAATACTCCCACCCCAGAATTAACCACCTTAACAGAAGTTGGGGGAGGGGCTAAGCTAAGAGGCTCATTCTTAGACCTGAGCCCCAAAGGTGACCCTTTGCCATTGATTTCAAAGGGGGAGAAATATTTGAGTATAGGGGAGAGATTTGATATTTGAGAGAGCATTGAGCTAGGGGAGCAGTGTACCAGGGGGATCAGTAGGGGGATCAGCATGGTTCTAATCTTCGTCGACGTCTCATGGTAATGAAAGCTTCAAAAGGCACTGATGTTTTACAAAGCATGAAGGAATTTAATATAAATACCTATGCCCAAAGGGCATTAAAATTTATCCTTGCTTGATCGATTAATTTGTATATGAATTGTTTAAAGAGAAGAGCTCATGAAAAGGGACTGCAAATTTCGTATTTGATTTGCCAGCGAACAAAAACAAAGTGGAATATGTCGAATGATCGAAGGCCAACTGGGAAGCTTGGCCTAGTGGAAAATTGGTAGGTGGTAAAATTTTTGTTGGCAAGGGAGCCAACATTTGAAACATGGTGGTGTGCATTGGCAATCGTGTTGGTTGAAGGTGCCAAAGGTGCACGTTTTTGCAAAGTGATAAAAGATTGATACATTTTGAAGCACGTGGTGCTCCCTCTATCTCAAATGAGCAAGTAGCTCATGCAGCTATTGGAGACATGGAAATCCGTACATCACACGCATTATTGAGGGTTCAAATCCCTCCGAAGGCAAGGTAAATATTTTGCATTAAATTTTTATTATTTGCCTAAGTTTGGAGGTATAAGGGTTGTTAATAGAATTTTTTAAAAAGGGTGTTTGTTGGATAGTGGTGGTAGTTGAAAATTATCACTTGGAGTAATAAAAAGGTTTTTGGTTTTAATTATTTTTGATAAAGTCTTAAATTACTATATTGGCATATTGAAGGATTAAGACTTTTTGAGTATTGTTTAATTTTAATAAGGGGTTTTTGTGTTAAAGAAGATTATTGTGAAGGTATTGAATATTATTTAAGTTGGAGTGATAAGGTGTAATTTTGATATCATTTTGTATTGTGTTTTTTTGAGGAAATTATTATCTTCTAACCCTTATTGAGATTGGCAAAGAAGTAATTATGAGTGTGGTAGATTTGTGAGATCAACTCCTTGTCAAGCAAAAAGGTATGGGTAAATTCTTCCCTAGTTGAGTTGATTGATTGGCTTACTAGAAAATAAAGTTTGGAGTGAAAAATATTTGATTAGGGTTTCCTTTTCAAAAGTGCTTGAGTTAATGCTTCAAGGTTTTATAGAATTAAGAGTTGTGATTAAAACCTTGTTTGATAAGCATAGTTGTTGAATCCATTGGTTGTGTGAAGAACTTGAGTTAGGGTTTTGCAAAGATCATGAGTATCATTGTTATATGAAGATTGTTTTATAAGCATTATTTTTGAAGTGAGTTATTTTGTAAAGAACTTGAACTAGGGTTTTTGAAAAGAAAATGAGTATCATTGTTATGTGAAATTTGTTGTTAAGAATTGTTGGAAACCTTTTGAGTTGGTTGATATATGATTGGAATAGGGTTTGTGAGAAGGAAAGTTTAATTAAGCAATTGATTGAGTTGAGTTCATTGAGCCTAGTAAAGTGGTTGTATGAAGTGATTGTTCAAGTTCCATAAAACAAACTATTCTACATTTTGATTTGAGTTATGAAAGTGATTGAGCATTGAGTATAGAACATATTGAGTCTCTAAAAATTATCTTTATGCTTCTATGAGATTGATAAAATTCTAAAAGTGATTATGCATTGAGTATATAACATATTGAGTCTCTAACAATTCTCTTTATGCTTCTATGAGATTGAGAAAATTCTAAAAGTGATTGTGCATTGAGTATAGAACATATTGAGTCTCTAACAATTCTCTTTATGCTTCTATGAGATTGAGAAAATTTTAAAAGTGATTGTGCATTGAGAGTAGAACATATTGAGTCTCTAACAATTCTCTTTATGCTTCTATGAGATTGGAAAAGTTCTATGTGTGGACTTGTTAAGCATATTTGAGGCAAGTCTTTGAGAAGACTTGTGGACTGATTTTGTGTGAGATTTTGTAGAAGCTTATAATATATATTTGGTTAAGTTCTAGAGAGGACTTATTGAGCAGATTGGGACAAGTTCTGTGTGGAATTATTGAGCATATTTGTGCTATATTGGCTAGACTGTATTTAGTGCATATTTGAGTGGACTTGTTGAGAGGATTTATGCTAGACCAACTAGACTGTGTTTTGTGCATATTTGAGTGGACTTGTTCAACAGATTTGTGCTAGACTGACTGGACTAGGTTTAGTAAATATTTGAGATAGAGCTTTGGAGGTGACATAGTAGAGAGGACAATAGTCTCCAGTGGATAGAGATCCATAAGCTAGGGCAGTGAGGACATGTCTTCTGAGTGGGGATAAAAGTATTCAGTGGAGAGAGATCCACAAGCCAGTGTAGTGGAAGTAGTAGTCTTATAGAGAATCACCAACCAGAGTAGAGGAGAAGGAGTTCTCCTATTGATAGAGATCCACAAACCAGATTTAGGGAATCAACATATTATTTGGACAAAGGTCCATAAATATTGTAATTGGGAAGGATTCCCAAGAGATTATTTGAGAAATATTTAGAAGAAATATTTTCTCCGTGGAGGTAATCATCTTTGGGTGAACCACATTAAATCTGTGTCTCTATTATGTGTGGTTATTTGTGCATTGCTTTGATTACTGTTGTTGATATTGCTATCTATACATTGCATAATATTTATTTGGTAAGAAAAGTAAAAATTGCTCTTATACTGTTCACCATATTAGTATAAGCTTGTGTTCTTCAAATCCTTCATTATATTTTATATAAAACTAAGGGTTTCTTCAATTAAAATCCTTCATTGTTTATCATAAAACTAAGGTTTCATTTTAATTAAAACAAGTTACGCAGTACCTTACCTAATGTAGGATATACAACTAGAGGCCAACGCCTTCCAAGGTGGATGCTAAGCAGCCACAGTAAAACCTAGTGTCTAAGCAACTAAAACTAGAAATTGCTCTCACTTTAGTCTTAACAGAGTTCCCACTCTTGGAACACGATGCTCACAATTACTCGATGCTTTCAACTCCATAATGCTCTTCGAACACATAGCCCTTGAACCCTCACAACACTCCCTTCAACATGACGTGGCCTTCGAACATGCACAATGCTCACTTTTAATGCTCAATGGCTTTCTCTAAAGCCTGCACTCACTAAAACGCTCACTAAAATACTCACTGGTTTCCTCTAAGGCACACTCACTAAAATGCTCACTGGTTTCCTCTAAAACTTGTGCTCACTAAAATTCTCATTGGTTTCCTCTAAAACCTGCGCTCACTAAAACGCTCACTGGTTTCCTCTAAAACCTACACTCACTAAAACACTCACTAGTTTCCTCTAAAACCTGCGCTCACTAAAATGCTCACTCTGGTTCATGGCGCACAATGCTTATCCAAACATGAGGTGGTTTTTCTTAAACATAGTGCACAATGCTCCACAAAGCATATGGTGGTTTCATTTAAAAACACAACGCTCAACAAGCATATGGTGGTTTCATTTAAAAACACAATGCTCAACAAGCATATGGTGGTTTCATTTAAAAACACAGTGCTCAACAAGCATATGGCGGTTTCATTTAAAAACACAACGCTCAACAAGAATATGGTGGTTTCATTTAAAACCATATTAAAGGTTTGAAGTAACCCAACCTTTAACTTATGCAAATATGGAAAGTTGACAGTGTCAAGCTACCTCTCCTCTTCGCTTTTGGTGTGTTCTTCCCTTTATCCATACCTCCCGTACGTCTACTCTGCTCTAGTCTTCCCTTATTTTCAGTCCCCTCTCTCTCTTTTCCTTACCTTCCTCATTACATGCCTATCCGCTCAAGTGGCCTGTTCATCATCTTCTCGAACCTCGGGCCCCCCATATTGAGCATCCTTTCTTTAATGCACCATCCCCTATCCTTTATGTGTTCTTCCTATAATTTCCACCTTTGGAAATTTAGTAGCCTCATAGGCTATTTCATAGGTTTCACTATATAGGAAAGGGATCATTACATTTTATTTTTTTGAAGAATGGCTCTTTTAATTAAAATATCATTCTCAAGATATTTATAAACCATAAAATATATATTTTTTTATTCACACAATTTCATTATTGCTTTTTAATAAAATATATCTATTATTATATATATACTTTTTTTAAAAATGAATTCTCTTTCATTTATTTCAATTAATTAAAGTATTTTAATGAATTCTCTATTATCATTAAAATGAACACTTTTAATTAATTTAAATGAAAACTCATTTATTATTATTGCAATGAAGTTTACTAATGAGCTCCAATGAGCCAAACATTATTTACATGAACTTCATTAATTAAGTTAAAAGAATCTTCATTCAGCATATAAATTTATTTTGCTTTCTTTCATAAGGATTATGCTCTACTTTCACTTCGACATGACAGTTTACCTTTTTCATCTATATACATTTTGCAGTTGTTCTCATATAGAAAACCCAACATTAAACTACTCAAGCCACGATGTAGTAGAGATCAAACACATTTATACAACAATAAATATGGAATATTTCCATCAACCCAATCACCTATCTTAGCCAGATATTTTACGATAGCTACTAGGTTATCAACTAAATCTCAAGGTGATCATCCATTGATGATTATCCCTTTCATCAATGCATGCATATATGAAGGTATCTATCCATGTTACATCCAAGTACCTTAATCATCATTTCCCATGATCTTTGGTACCCTCATTGCTGGTGGGTGACTCTACCGGTTCCACCTACGAGTGTACCTAATCTTGCACACTTGGAAATATGTTAGCGATAACACGCCCTCATAAATCAACTAAACATCATATGGTTGGTTCAATTGTTCAAACTAGGTATCACCACATCATAGGTCAATACATTGTTTTCTTGTGCCATAAATTCAGCTAGGGAGGGTCATGAAATCTAGGAAAGAAGAGCGCTCATTGCTCTACATCATCACCTAGCTCTCAATAAAGGTTTAGTAAATTCCAAACAACAAGGAATATTATGCCAAGTTTTTATTTTACTCTTTCATGAACATTGGCACCACCAAGAAGGAAGTCAAAGTGTCTTATAGCATCTACAACACATGACACTTAGTAAAATAAAGGAGAAGCACTCATATAGCCAAAGTGTAAGAGTGGAAGAACTTATATAGCAAATTATAGCACCATACATAGCAAATTCAAGGCAGAAGCATTAAAGAAAGGGTCAAAGAATCTTCCAATATCCATACGTAGTAGATTCCAAGAAAAGTTGACTAGAAGAGAAGCACCCAGTAGTCAAGAGAAGTGCCCAATAAGTAAAGGATGAGCACCTGAATTATTAAGGTAATATTTACCACCATATTAAATTTTATATGTTAGCAGGAGAAATAAGGATTAAAGGAATATATTCTAAGTTTAAAGATTTAAAGTTTTCTAGTAGAGTGATAAGCATTATAGAACCTTAGAAAAATTTAAATATTTCATATTTCAAGATTATTTGAAGTTGAAGAAAAATTATATTTGAGTTTTGTAAAATTGCTTATATAGATTTACAAAACAAAGTCAATATTTGCAAAATTACTAAGGTTGGAGAAATAAGCCATACAACATAGGATTACAAAATATTGCAAATATTATTTTTTTCTAAATTTCTAAAGTTGGAGGAATAAGGAATCCTACTTCAAATTAGTGTATGAAATTTAGAGTAAAATATGTTACTCATAAATTTAGGATATAGAAGGAGTTCTATATAAAGATATTGTATTTGATAAGATTAATCTCTAAGTTCAAAATTATTTGAGATTTGAAGATTTGTAAAAGATTGAAATTGCACACATTAATTAATAGAGTGTATATCAGAATTGCATTGCCTTTAAAACATTAGGGAAATAAAATTTATTCTACAAAAATATAGAATTGAAAGAACTATATTGAAACTAGGGATTCATAAGGAATTCTACCTCAAATTATTAAATTGTAACAATGGAAAGCTTTATTAAATTAATAGGGTTCAATAAATCAACTTGGATTAAATATATACTTGATTCGAATAATAGGAAAATGAAACATGTGGATAGAAGGAAAAACATTCTTGAAGAATCACAAATTAGTCCAATAATAAGAAATACTTTAGAGACATATTCGAACAATATGATAGAAGACATTCACAATGAACATTTTCAAAGTCCAAGAAAACATGTAGAACAATAAATTCTTCCACAAGTCTATGAAAGAAGCAAAACTAAAATTGCTTCAACCATCCATGCATGGTTGAATCAGTTGATCAAGAAAATAGATGAATTCAAGGTATTCAAAACAACACAAGAAAATTTTAAATGTATTAATTGTAACAAAGAAGGCCATGAAAAACTGATTGTTGGGACTTACATCCTTGCATATATTGTGGGAAATTATCTCACTCATATTTATTTTTTCATTACAGAAAGGATTATTACATGAGTTTTGAAAGAATTCTAACATTTAGGTTACAATGCTCGTTTCAAATAATTATTTTAAAGCTTTTGATAACAACAAGTACAAGCTTGAATAATAGGAAAGAAGACTACACAAAGATCAATAAAATCAAATATGGACTAAAGACTTAATTGAAGCTCTAGCTTAACAAGGATATATCATGATTGACTACATCAAGAAGCCCAAGCAGAACTCAAAGATAAAGACAAGGAACCAAGCAAAAATGAAGACTCATAATATGAAGAACATAAGAAAAAATAATGTCTCTACAAGGATAAAATAATAGCACAACATCATCCAAGATTCTACATTAAGAAGAAGTTGAACCTATACAAAATTAAGAGTACCTACAATATGAAGAACACAAGCTTGAGAAAGAATATGAAGACCATATTGAAGACTAGAGCCTTCAATAACCAAATAATGTAATATAGGGGGTGTTGGAATATATTACATTATTTGGTACATGCCAATGTACCATCATGGGTACATCTATAGTTTAGGAAAAGAGCATTAGATTAGAATTTACTTTATGTAATGTAATGCACAAGTGTGCAATGATATTTTTGTAAGTAAATGTACATAGTTATCCCTATGTACATGTGTCAATAGAGTAGGAAGATGAAGATTAATAGGAAGAGTGAGGCCCAAGAAACCTCCATATGAAGAGTCACATTCCATTCTATATATATGTATGTGTTGATGTAAAAGAGATATTGTGAAGGAGAAAGAGTCACCTATGTAAGCAATGGAAGGTGATGTAGTATGATGTATTTTGATCTCTTCATTCAATAAATATTTTTGAGTATTTGGCATTAGCATTCTTTGAGTTATTATCTAGTATATTCTAAATTTATATGCTTGATTGATCAACATTATTATATATTTCATATTGTAATTATATTATTGATCTTGAGGCAATATTATTTTAAGTATTTACTCATCAAAAGCTAACAATTGCATTCAAAATATACATCTCATTTATCATATCAAAGAAATTATGACAAAATGAGAACTTGAAAGCAATTGAGGACTTGATCACAATGAAAAATAAATAAAATAAGACATACACATATTTTATTCCATTGCATGCAAGAATAAAAGCAATGACAAATCAATTCAATGGTCAACATTGGATGCATGGTAGCACATAATTCACTTGAAGACATTTAATCCAAAACATAATTCATGTATTGAATTCAAGACTTATTAGAAATTATTCGATTATTGTGTGTAATAAAATTATTTTTGGAGTGTATGATCGATGTAACTCAACATTCCTAATTATCATAGTAGAAAGTCTACATTAAGGGGATTTATCTTCAAATTTATAGATTCTAGCATTATTCTAGACATTATTCTTTGGTCATAAGCTAAAAATAGATCTTTGACTATGATGTAATAAGTGGGGAAATTAGGAGTTATTACATCATAACCCATATGAGAAGGCAAGTGGTATAACCAACCCTCACAAGGTATATGCATGTAGTATAGGATAAATGTAGTTGAAAGTTTGGTTAAGAGGTTGTTATGCTTGAAATAGGTACTCTATATATTTAAGTACCTATAACTCACATAATACAATCATCAAAGCATTGAGTTTTAAAATAATTATGCATGGTTAATTTATATTTAATGTTGTATATATGTATTGTCATCTTATCAACTTAAAATCAAATATTATAGCATAATATTCGACTATATTTTGTTCTAGCTAGTTTTTTATATTATGTTAAATGCTAATATTTTCTAAAAATGTAGATGAATAGATCAATGACCATTTAATACATATCTTATAGTCATTGAATAGGGTCAAATTTACCACTCAATATTTTATTTTTCCGTAAAATTTCTAACCGTTGTATCAATTAAATATAAAAATAGGAAGTTGGCCTTCTCCATAGGCCGATTGAGCACAAACTCGAATTTTCAACCTTACTAAGGTTTAGGGTGTGAGACAAAATTAGGTAGATCAATAAATATGATGATTTACCAAGTAATAAATTTTCCTTCTTGGTAGGAAATAAAAATGAATATATCTTTTTTAAATATAAATGAAATTGGTGTATTATGTGCTCTATTTTCTTGTATTGCTTTGTTAGGGCATTTTGGTCATTTTTTGTCTATTTCATGTATCTAATCAATATTTGGCTATAATAACATATTTATAGATCATAGGTCATTTTTAAAATATGTCTTGTACATCTAAATAATGGAAAACATGTTTGCTTACTAAATATTATTTTCTTTCTATGTAGATTTGTGCAACAGAAAGAACTTTTCAAGTTCATTAAAGTGATATCTTATTCATTTATGAAATTTATGTAGAGTTACTCTAATATTGTAAAGCTCTTACAAATGCATAAAATCTTTAGGATCTATCCCTTTTGTTTTCCATGGAATGTAATTGAATATTGGATCTTATTGTAAAATAAATATTTATATGCTTGTCTTGAATTCTCTAAAAAATAAGTTTTTCTAGTTTACTATACAAAGGATATGTATGTGGGTAGAAACCTTGTTCATAAAATTCCAATTTTTGGAAAGTAGAAATTTAAAATGAAACTTGTTTAAATGTTGTTCTTGATACGGTATTAGTGAACAATATCTTATATCTACAAAAAAGTTATACAAAGACTTAAAAAAAATGAGTAAAGTTCCATTTAAGGAATATGAATAAAACATAGGTGAATTACTTGATTCTAAGTTGTTTGATTGAGATACTTAACTATAGGAAAAATGACCTTTAATGTGTTTTTTTCATAATCATGTTTTCCTCCATCCTAATTGACACTTTAAAGATCTAAAAAATCATGTTTAAACCTATTTTAGTTTAGGTGATTGGATTAGTAGGTAAATCCATGCCTAAAAGGATACAAATGAATTGTTTAATATAAATACCCCAATGAAAAAATAACATAAAATTTGAATAGGGACTATCGAAGTTGATGTAGAATATAATGTAGAGTTGAAATGAATCATATGATTCTTCTTATTTTCCTTTATCATGAAGTTAAATTTTTAAACAAACCTTTTACTATTTTTTCATTATTTGTAATCATGGAATATAGTAATAAGGTGTTAGCCATGGTTCAAATAAATTTTAATAATGCACCTTGTAGTTTCATGGTGTAGTCTACTGGTATAGTATATGAGCTATAACAACAACTATACGTCCTTGTGAATTATACTCACATACAACTTATATTTCAGATGAAAATGATTACAATATATAGAGCTTGATCCTAATAGATCATAGCTCAATATGGGTGAATTGAACAATCTACGCCAACAATATCCAAGATTAGAAGATACTAATCTTCACCCACTATTCTCTCTAACAATTCTAACATAACCCTAAAACATAGTTACGTAGGAAAAAATATTAATATCCAATATTAATATACAACATTCTCCCCCTTAAAGATGAGAGGGATGACAAGACAGTCTCTCAGCTTTATATATTGAGATTTAGCAACTCCTTTGGTGAAGATGTCTGCCATGTTGTCCAAAGTGCTACAATTATGTAGCTCAACCACCTGTTTCTCCACCATGTCTCGAATGAAGTGATACTTCATATCAAAGTTCTTTGACCTATTGTGGTGGATAGGATTATGTGCCAATTGAATGACACTCATATTATCACAATACAATCTGGTAGGACCACTTTATCTCTCTCCTATTTCTTCAAGTACTTTTATCAACCATAAATATTGGGTACTAGCATTTGTGATTGCTATGTACTCAGCTTCAGTAGATGATAATGCTACAACAGTCTGCTTTTTGTAACTCCTAGTAATTAGTCTTGACCCAAGACTAAAACAATTCCCTGATGTAGATTTTCTATCATATATATTGCTGCCCCAATCACTATCACTAAATCCAACTAATTTTATAGAATTACATTTGTGGTAATGGATCCCAAAATCCAACGTATCCTTTTCATATCTCAAAATTCTTTTAGTTTCTTGTAGATGAAGTTCAGATAGATCAATCATATACCTTGAATCAAGATAAACTGCATATTGAATACCTAGCTTTGTGTTGGTTAGGAACATTAGACTCCTAACCATGCTTCTGTAAGTGTTCATGTCAACTTTTGGTGCTCCATATTCTTTGCTTAATTGTACCCCATGACATGTTGGATTTGCAACAGAATTGCATTGCTCCATAGCAAATTTCTTTATCATATCTTGAGCATATTTGTGTTGACATATGAATATCCATTTTTCTATTTTATGTACTTCCATTCCTAGGAAATAATGCATCAAGCCTAGTTATTTTATTTCAAATTATTTCATCATGGATTTTTTGAACTCCTTATTCATTTTAGCGCTACTACCCATGAATATTAGATCATACACATAGAAACATACAATGAGAATATATTTACCTTGTTTCATGTAGTAGAGAGTAGGTTCACTTTTGCTCCTAGTGAATCCATACCTTTGAAAGTAGCCATCAATGCATGAGTACCATGCCCTTGGTGCTTGCTTGAGGCCATACAATGCTTTCTTCAGTTTGTAGACAAGGTTCTCCTTACCTTGTTCTTCAAATCCTTGAGGTTGTTGCACAAAAACCTCTTCATTCCAGTATCCATTAAGGAAGACACTTTTAACATCCATGTGTTGAATTTTCCACCATTTGTGGGCAGCCAAAGAAAGCACTAATCTAATGGTCTCCTGTATAGCAACAAGAGCAAATGTCTCCTCATAGTCAATCCTATACTTCTGATTAAAACCTTTTACTACTAGACTTACCTTGTGTATTTCAATGCTCCCATAAACATTGAACTTGGTATTGTAGATCCATTTACATCCAACACATTGCTTACCTTTAGGAAGGTCCACTAGCTCCTAAGTATCATTCTTTTTTATAGAGGTCATTTCCTCTTTCATGGTCTATTGCCATACATCATGAATGCATGCTTTTCATAACTATATGGCTCTAGCTCTATACTAGTCATTAAATCATAATTTACTACATCTCCCTTAGGCTTGTGGGAGTCATAATCACAATACATATGCATATTTTCAAGTATTTTCAAAACTAAATTCATTTCATTAGCTTGGCTTCTAGTGTATATTTTTTGGAAATTCTTATCCAACATTTGAAAATATGGATGGTGTTGAAGTGTTCTCTTACCTCTTGATTGAGAATAAATATCCATTGGTGAAGAAATTACTGATCTTTGTGGATAAGGACTTGGAGTAGCATCTATTGTACTTGAAGTAGTACTCATACTTGGGCTTGGAGGAGGACTTCCTTTGCTGTTTTTGGGCTGCACTTGCTGCACTTGAGAGGAACTTGCATCATGAGATCCATCATCAACAAAAAGTTTTTGATGATCCCATACTCCCCCTTCATCAAAAATTACATCTCTAGAAATTACAACTTTATGTTTTTTTTGGATTGTAGAGCCTATATACCTTTGAAGACTCACAATACCCAATGAAAATGTATGCTTGACTTTTGGAATCAAGTTTCTTTTTTGTTTCATTAGGAATGTGTGCATATGCAAGACAACCAAAAAATTTGAAGTGTTTTACATTTGGATTTTGTCCATACCATCCCTCATAAGGAGTCATCCCATCTAAACTAGAAGTAGGAATCCTATTCAAAATGTAAACACCTATTCTAACAACATCAATCCAATACATGTTACCGAGTTGCTTTGTTTGAAGCATTGATCTAGCCATTTCTACAATAGTGTAGTTCTTTCTTTCAGCCACACAATTTTGTTACGGGGTGTAGGAAGTAGTTAATTGTATTTTGATCCCACAATATTTACAAAATTTGAGAAATGCATTTGAAAAAAACTCCCCTCCTCTATCAGTCCTTAATCTCTTTAAAACATACTCACTTTGATTCTCTACATTATTTTTAAAATATTTGAAACATTCAAAAGATTCATCTTTAGTTTTCAAAAAATAAATCCAACACATTCTAGAGAAATCATCAATGAAAGTGAGAAAGTAAGAATTGTTACCCAAGATTTTGGTATTCATTGGACCACAAATGCCTTAATGTACCAATTATAGTGGATGGCTTGCTCTCCATGCTTGTCCTCTTGGGAACTTGGTTCTTGAGTGTTTTCCCAAAACACATACTTCACACACCTCCTTGTGCTCTTCAACTTTTGGCAATCCACATACCATAGCTTGTGAAGTCAACAACTTCAAGCTTGCAAAGTTAATATAACCATATCTCAAGTGCCAAAGCACACTTGGATTTTCTATGGCCACATTAGCAAGTTGGGCACCTCCTTGTTCCCCAAATTTAAGAGGAAACAACCTATTATTTGTTATAGGCACTTTTGTAACAACTCTATTATAATTATTTTTGTCAAAAATTACACATTTTCCATCTTAAAAAACAAGCTTGTAGTTATTTTCCATTATTTGTCCAACACTAAGCAAATTATGTTGAAGTTTGGGGGTGTAATAGATGTTGTTTACCTTATTTGTGCCTTATTTTTTTGGAACCTCCACGGCTCCCATGCCTTCAACTTGTAGGGTATTTTCATATTCCAATTTGATCTTTGACTTGTAGGTGGAATCCATTGTAGCAAATAGCTCTTCTTTACCACTCATATGATTTGAGCAACCAGTATCCAAAATCCAAGTTTCATTGAGATTTTGATCTGATTTTCCATAAGTAAGGAACATATTTGAAGAATTTCCTTCCTCTTCTCCATAGTTTCCATATTGACCTCTCCCTTCTTGAGAAGTCTTGGACCAACAATATTTAGCAAAGTGACCAAGCTTACCATAATTATAACAAGCTTTCTTTGATTTATCACATCCTCTTCCTCTGCCTTGGTTGCCACCTCTTGAGCTACCTCTTCCTTTACCTCTCCTTTGTCCTCTTTGTTGTCCTCTTTCTTGGCCTCTTCCTTGGCCTCTTCCTTGTGGCTCACCCTCCTTGGATGAGAATGCTTTGTCATCACCTCCATAGCTTGTTGATGTAGAACCATGTAGTATTTCTTCATGAGACATCAAAGAACCAATAAGAGCATCAAAATTTAGATTAGATAAATCTTTAGACTCTTCAATAATGATAACAATATGGTTCTATTTATGAAGAAGTGTTCTCAACACTTTCTTCACCACTAATTCAGTTTTGATGTCTTCTCCAAGGGTTTGTATTTTGTTTAAAATGGCGCTCATTCTAATACAATAATCACCTACCCTTTCATCATTTTGCATTTTGAGATTCTCAAAATCTTCTCCAAGGGTTTGTATTTTGTTTAAAATGGCTTTCACTCTAACACAATAATCACCTACACTTTCATCATTTTGCATTTTGAGATTCTCAAAATATCTTTTCAAGGTTTGAAGCCTCACTTGCTTCACTTGAATGCTCCCTTGATAGCTATCTTTCAAGGATATCCATGCATCTTGGGTTGTTAAACAAGAAGCAATCCTTGGAAATATGCTTTTCTCCAAGGCTGCTTGGAGATGGTAGAGGGCAAAAGAGTTTTTCTTTTGGGCATCCTTCATGCTGGTTTTATCTGTTGTACTTAAGATTATCCAATATGCAGGTTATGCATAACCTTCTTCGACTATATCCCATAGTCCTTTGCCAATGAGTAAGGTCCTCATATTGATGGACCAATACTCATAATCTAACCCATTAAATTTTGGAATGGAAAGATTATTATTGGCTGCCATTGCTCACAAATGAAACAAAAACAATGTCTCTATTTTCAACAAATTAGCAACAATACAAGGTATCCAATAAACAATACAGTCTTACTTGCAGTAAACAACAATGAAACAACAGTCTTCTCACAGTTTGTTGATAACATTCTTCTCACAGTTGCGGCACTTATATTTGCAATACACACCTCAACAACTTATTAAATATTTTCAACTTATCTTACACCAACTTCTATAGCATATACACCTTATGATATTACAAAGCTCCAAAATAATAGTTTATACCAGTATATGGATAACAGTAGGTATACTTTAAGTGAAACTATACCAATATTTTTAACAATAAAACTATGTTTTACAAATGTAGCGTAGATTTCCATAACATGGCTTACCCAAAAGAAGACGATGCTACTCAAATAGTTAGTTTTTCTCTCTTCTTCTTCTTACAACATGAATATCCAGATCAACACAATGAAAATTCATTTATTTTTCTCCTGCTCTATAAGCAAATTAGTCGCTCCTTTCCATGAATAGCTTTGACTGATCACGATTAAAGCTTTTTAATGCAATTTTGACTGATCTTGTTTGTGATCGTCATAGCTTATTTGAATGTTTTCAAACAACAAAATATCCAAAACTTCACAATTTTAATGTGGTGCTATGGATGGCGCTTCCACGATCTATGCAGCAACCAACAAATTTACAGTAAACTTACAGAGAAATTCACGCGTCGTTATTTCCAATGACATAATTTATTGATCGTCGTCTTCCCTTGGAGCTTGTATGAGAATCCGTCCTCACGCACATATCCTTCACGATAGTTCATCCTCATTAAGTCCATTCTCACACAGATCGAAGGACCTTGTTTTTTTTTTAACTTACGTCTCTTTACATAGCAGTTTTTCTTCTTCCTATGTTTGCGCCAGTCCTTAAAAAACAAACACAAGCAGATAAAATTCAAGACTTACACAACACCTTTATATTACATCAGATTGCACCAGATCTTCTTTATTCCGTGATGTTTGATAGTGATTTCTCAAAGGCCTATCTCTCCACAACAACGTGGCTTATCTCTCCATAGTGTAGCTCCAAAAATCGAAGCACCTTCAAGTTGTGATTACAGATAGACTAGAGCAATACATTACTCAAATATCTCTGTAATCTTCCACATCAGTTTCAAAAGGTGCAACTCCCGTAGATGATGCAACTCTCCAGCACACTGCTAACACTCTAGATCAGCAATGGTCTCCAGTGATGGTCTAACTTCTCACGTCATAGTAACACTATTTTTAGGCTTTTCAATGTTGCTTTCAACGCAGCTACTTTCTCCTTGGATTGAACTCACATATGATGGGCAATCCAAAAAGAAGTATTTCCCTCTTTCTTTGATACCAAAATGTGAATTATACTCGCATACAACTTATATTTTAGAAAAAAATGATTACAATATATAGAGCTTGATCCTAACAGATCATAGCTCAATATGGGTGAATTGAACAACCTACGCCAACAATATCCAAGATTAGAAGATACTAATATTCACCCACTATTCTCTCTAAAAATTCTAACATAACTCTAAAACATAGTTACGTAGGAAAAAACATTAATATCCAATATTAATATCCAACATTCTGAACCAAATAGCCTATGGATGAACACCCTTTTTCAAATTTGTACCCTCCTTTTATTTAGCCTTAGTTTAAGCAGATTTCTTATAAGGATTGCATTCTTGATGAGGAGCATAGATATTTACATTCATTTCTTCAACAATAACATATAGATATACTTTATTTAACTATTAGTTGCATAAAATATCTAAGTGGCCAAAGGATATGCATTGTCTCCTTGTAATTAAAATATATTTTTAAAATTGAAAATGGTTTCTATAAATATCCTCTTTCCTACTAAGAATTTTAGAGTGATGTTTGTATTAAGTGTATTTTTATAAATGATTAATTTTGCTACTTTATTTTCCCAAGGTGGAAATATGATAGTTTCCATTCAACATCAAACATATGAAAATTTCCATTTAGCTTGATTATTGTTTTATGTTTATTTGAATAGTCTTGGAGGTAGGCATTTTATCCAAATTTGGAAAAGAGTAGGAAAAAATTGCACCTCTGAGTATAAGAAACATTGGATCAAGTCTAAGTTAGGTAAAACCACCTAATAAGGGTAAAAATGAGGAAGGATTGGTTAAATAATAGTTACACAAATTCATTTCATATTTCATAATACTTTTGTAACTATTATTTAAATATCAATATTGGGGGAAGGAGAGAGTCAACCTAGGCTAATATTTAGGATCAAAATTCAATTTTAACTATAATTTACTAAATCCTTAATGAATGTGTAGTTAAGGCTAATTACATAAGTGGTTTAACTAATTCATCTAGGGGTATATACATCAATCGATTTTCCATAGGCTTACATTGAGAATGCTTGTAGGATTACATCAAGGTTGTATGTATGATTACATCAAACACTATTGGTTGTGGCCCAATAAGGTCATATTACCATAATTCAACACCCCCATAATCTAAAATTAGGCCAAGGAGATAATAAATTAGATACAATAACATCTTGTCATAATGGATGCTTGAATGAAATAAAGAGTATCTAAATGTTTGACCCTTTCAAAATATCTAAAATATTGTTAGGTCCCCTTAAGGGAAGTTCACTTTACTAAGATGCTACCATTATTACACAAGAAGATCCTCAGTCATGACCTTGGTCATGATAGCTACTATCAAATACTTATACACATATACAAAGGATATATTTACTCCAACTCTAATTTGTTTCAATACTTGAACAAAAATATCCTTAGCTATGACCTTGATCATGATAGTTGTTGGCTACACTAGTTGTTTTGATAAGAATACATGAAATGGATTAAAAATCCCATGATCATGAATCATAATTCCCTCTCTTTGATCAAATATATCATGAATCCCATGAAAATATACTTAACATATACTACAAAGTCAACAATCTATCCATCAGAATCAAAATTAGATGATTTTTGTATGTATATTATCCTTTGAGGAAGTACATATTGCACATATATTTGAAGAATATAAAATACAACAAGAGATAATAACACCTGAACAAAATCCATTCAACTAATAGGAATAAAAGTCTCTAGTCATTTAATCTCCTACATCTAAGTGAATCCCATAGAAACTAGGCATATCTTGTGTTGAGTGTTGAATGTATACTCCAAATATTCATTAAATTTCATGCTTTTTATTAGTATATCAAGCATATAACTACTAGAAATGCTCTTGCATGTGTCTAGAGGAGCAATCTGATAGCAACAATCAATATTATGACCCCTAGTCTAAGGAACAAGTTCATAATGACCATCATTTTTTATATCCATGAGTAGAGGAGCAACATTGTGATATCTATTAGTGTATAATTATATAGCTTGTTTTATTATGTTATGATATATAAATTTGATAAAATATTATAACTAGGCTTATTTTGTGTTATGTGGCATCAATCCCTATGTTAGCTCTATACCATCATACCTAGAGCTTTGATACCAAATCTAATGGAAATTGATCCCAATAGTGGATGAATGTTTTGATACATCAGTATGGGCTTTGGTATTAATGATACATCATAATATTGTAATTTTATCCTAGTTAGATTATAGATGCTTTGGAAAGAAGAAATCTGCATTGTGGCTTGAAAGTTGTAACCTAATAATTTTATTGGTTGGAACCAGGCCGATATGCCACCTAAGACCAGAAGAGAGAGGTCTACACCTAGGCAGACTCGACAAAGTAATGTTGAAGAATAAATCTAGAATGAGGATCCAGAAACTCCCAATAGTGGAATGGAATATCTCACTACTATAGTTTCTGCCATGCAATATCAAATGAGACGCGTGTTAGAAACCATTGCGAAACAAAATTTACAAGCTAGAGTTTCAAAAGTTAACCAAGCCGAGGGATTGACTGCAGAGAAGTTACAATCTAGAGCCCTCCTAGAAAAGTAAACGGTAAGAGACCTAAAGAATATATGTATCTCCAAGTTTGATGAAGGAGAAGGAGATGCAGCTAAGGCTTGGTTAAGGGAATTGAAATTTTACTTCATGGTAAAGGGATATTCTCTAGGGACCCAAACTATTTGGACTAAAAAATACCTTGAAGGGAACGCCCTAGATTGGTGGGAAACTTATTATGAGGAAGATAATATTGAACCAGTATACATTCCATGGAAGGAATATATAGTCATCAAAAAGAGGTTCCTTATGAAGCATTTCTTTGCCCTAAAATTCGAGGAGTTTACCAATTTAAGACAAGGAACCAATTTGATGGAGGTATACTACAAAACGTTGATAAGATTTATAAAGTATGTACATGACTATAATGAGAAAATGTGGGTTCATAAGTTTACTCATGGGTTGGAATCTAGGATAAAACATGATGTATATATGCATGAGACTGAGTCATTACAAAAGGCATATGACCTGGTGAATAAAGTAGAGATGCACTTTCGTTACAAATATGACTCCTTTTCTGAGCAAGATCGATAGGAACTAAAGAAGAGGAATAACAATGGGTTTGTAATATGGGAGGCTGAACAGGGTTGAAAGGCTAAAAACCTTCAAAATTATGAAAGGAAATCTAATGGAAACCAGAAGAAGTTTAAGAAATTTTATAAGAAAGGCAACAACCCCAATAATGCTAAGGCTCAACCATAGAAACTGTAAAATTTAGTTCCAACAATCAAAGGAGAGGAGAAAAATTTAAAAAAGTGGCAAGGGCCCAAGGATGGGTGTTACCATTGTAGAGACTTGCATTTTTCAAATCAGTGCCCATACCTACCAGGGTCGAGCACATGTAGTGCTATAGGAAAAGAACCTACACACCAAATCTATAGTGCAACTGGAAGTTAGAATATTGAGGGGCAAACCACCCCACTAATTATAAAAGGTATGATTTTTGATAAGCAAGTGAATATTTTAATTGATAGTGGGGCCACTGATAGCTTTATTTTTTATAAGTTATAAAAATATATGCCGAAGAGGCCAGGATATTTAGCTCATGGATGGAATATCGAGTATGGTTCTAGATAGACCTACTCCATAAACCAGTGTTTTCCTATGACAAAAATTTCTTTAGGTAGTGGAACCACAGAAGGTTGCTTATATTTAGCTCTACTTCATGCCTTCGATGTGATCCTAGGGATGGATTGGTTATAAGCACATAAAGTCATAATTTTTTTTTAGGATAGATGATTGTATATTCTGAAGGAGGCAAGAAAAGACTATGAACTCATAGTGAGTAGGGGACATTCAAATCCCATATGTTGTCAGCTATCCAATTAAAGAAAGCCCTTAGGAAAGGAGGGATAGTCTATATAATTAAGCTAAATGAATTTGGAGGAGACCAAAACAAAGAGGTGTTGGAAACACACCCAATTTTGTAGTATTTCAAGGATGTATTTCCTGAGGACTTACTAAGACTCCCTCCTATGCAGAAATTTGATTTCACTATTGATCTTATGCCAGGAGTGAAACCAATTCATAGATATTCGTATAGGATGACACCTATTGAGATGCAAGAATTTTAGAGTGATGTTTGCATTTTAAGTGTATTTTGATAAATGATTAATTTTGCTACTTGATTTTCCCAAGGTGGAAATATGAGAGTTTCCATTCAACATCAAACATATGAAAATTTCCATTTAGCTTGATTATTGTCTTATGTTTATTTGAATAGTCTTGGAGGTAGGCATTTTATCCAAATTTGGAAAAGAGTAGGAAAAAATTGCACCTATGAGTATAAGAAACATTGGATCAAGTCTAAGTTAAGTAAAACCACCTAATAAGGGTAAAAATGAGGAAGGATTGGTTAAATAATAGTTACGCAAATTCATTTCATATTTTATAATACTTTTTGTAAATGAAAAAAAGCATACATTCACTACAAGTGTTATAGAAATATTAATATTGGGGGAAGGAGAGAGTCAACCTAGGCTAATATTTAGGATCAAAATTCAAGTTTAAATAGAATTTACTAAATCCTTAATGAATGCGTAGTTAAGGCTAATTACATAAGTGGTTTAACTAATTTGTCTAGGGGTATATACATCAATCGATTTTCCATAGGATTACATTGAGAATGCTTGTAGGATTACATCAAGGTTGTATGTATGATTACATCAAAAACTATTGGTTGTGGCCCAATAAGGTCATATTACCATATTTCAACACCCCCATAATCTAAAATTAGGCCAAGGAGAGAAGAAATTAGATACAATAACATCTTGTCATAGTGGATGCTTGAATGAAATAAATAGTATCTAAATGTTTGACCCTTTCAAAATATCTAAAATATTGTTAGTTTCCCCTTAATGGAAGTTCACTATACTAAGATGCTATCATAATTTCACAAGAAGATCCTCAGTCATGAACTTGGTCATGATAGCTACTATCAAATACTTATACACATTTACAAAGGATATCTTTACTCCAACTCTAATTTGTTTCAATTCTTGAACAAAAATATCCTTAGCTATGACCTTGATCATGATAGTTGTTGGCTACTCTAGTTGTTTTGATAAGAATACATGAAATGGATTAAACATCCCATTATCATGAAGCCATAATTCCCTCTCTTTGATAAAATATATCATGAATCCAATGAAAATATCCTTAACATATACTACAAAGTCAACAATCTATCCATCAGAATCAAAATTAGATGATTTTTGTATGTATATTATCCTTTGAGGAAGTACATATTTCACATATATTTGAAGAATATAAAATACAACAATAGATAATAACACCTGAAAAAAATACATTCAACTAATAGGAATAAAAGTCTCTAGTCATTTAATCTCCTACATGTAAGTGAATCCCATAGAAACTTGGCATATCTTACGTTGAGTGTTGAATGTATACTCCAAATATTCATTAAATTTCATGCTCTTGATTAGAATATCAAGCATATAACTACTATAAATTCTCTTGCAGGTGGCTAGAGGAGAAATCTGATAGCAACAATCAATATCCCTACCCCTAGTCTAAGGAACAAGTTCATAACGACCATCAATTTTTATATCCATGAGTAGAGGAGCAACATTGTGATATCTATTAGTGTATAATTATATAGCTTGTTTTATTATGTTATGATATATAAATATGATGGAATATTATAACAAGGCTTATTTTTGTTATGTGGCATCAATCCCTATGTTAGCTCTATACCCTCATACCTAAAGCTCTGATACCAAATCTAATGGAAATTGATCCCAATAGTGGATGAATGTTTTGATACATCAGTATGGGCTTTGGTAATAATGATACATCATAATATTGTAATTTTATCCTAGTTAGATTATCGAAGCTTTGGCAAGAAGAAATTTGTGTTGTGGCTTGAAAGCTGTAACCTAATAATTTTATTGGTTGGAACCAGACCAAGATGCCACCTAATGCCAGAAGAGAGAGGTCTACACCTAGGAAAACTCGACAAAGTAATGTCGAAGAATGAATGTAGAATGAGGATCCAAAAAATCCCAATACGGGAATGGAAGATCTCACTACTATAGTTTCTGCCATGCAAGATCAAATGAGACACATGTTAGAAACCATTGCAAACCAAAATTTGAAAGCTAGAGGTTCAAAAGCTAACCAAGCTGAGGGACTGACTGCAAAGAAGTTACAATCTAGAGCCCTCCTAGAAAAGGAAATGGTAAGATACCTAAAGAATATATGTATCTCCAAGTTTGATGAAGAAGGAGAAGGAGATGTAGCTAAGGCTTGGTTAAGGGAATTGAAATTTTACTTCGTGGTAAAGGGATATTCTCTAGGGACCCAAACTATTTGGACTACAATTTAGCTTGAAGGGAACGCCCTAGATTGGTGGAAAATTTATTATGAGGAAGCTAATATTGAACCAGTATACATTCCATGGAAGGAATTTATAGTCATCAAAAAGAGGTTACTTATGAAGCATTTCTTTGCCTTGAAATTCGAGGAGATTGACAATTTAAGACAAGGAACCAACTTGATGGAGGTATACAACAAAACGTTGGTAAGATTTCTAAAGTATGTACATGACTATAATGAGAAAATGTGGGTTCATAAGTTTACTCATGGGTTGGAATCTAGGATAAAACATGATGTAGATATGCATGAGACTAAGTCATTACAAAAGGCGTATGACCTAGTGAAGAAAGAAAAGTCGCACTTCCATTACAAATATGACTCCTTTTCTGAGTAAGATCGATAGGAATTAAAGAAGAGGAATAACAATGGGTTTGTAATATGGGAGGCTGAACAGGGTTGAAAGGCTAAAAACCCTCAAAATTATGAAAAGAAATCTAATGGAAATCAGAAGAAGTTCAAGAACTTTTATAAGAAAGGCAACAACCCCAATAATGCTAAGGCTCAACCATAGAAACCGTAAACTTTAGTTCCAACAATCAAAGGAGAGGAGAAATTTTTTAAAAAGTGGCAAGGGCCCAAGGATGGGTGTTACCATTGTAGAGACCTACATTTTTCTAATCAGTACCCATACCGACCAGGGACGAGCACATATAGTGCTAAAGGAAAAGAACCTACACACTAGATCTATGCTGCAACTGGGAGTTAGAATCTTGAGGGGCAAACCACCCCATTAATTATAAAAGGTATGATTTTTGATAAGCAAGTGAATATTTTAATTGATAGTGGGCCCACTAATAGCTTTATTTTTTATAATTTATAAAAATATATGCCAAAAAGGCTAGGATATTTAACTCATGGATGGAATATCGAGTATGGTTCTAGATAGACTTACTCCGTAAACTAGTGTTTTCCTATGACAAAAATTACTTTAGCTAGTGGACCCATAGAAGGTTGTTTATATTTAGCTCTACTTCATGCCTTCGATGTGATCCTAGGGATGGATTGGTTATAATCCCATAAAGTCGTAATCAATTTTTAGGATAGATGGATTGTATATTATGGAGGCAAGGAAAGACTATGAATTCATAGTGAGTAGGGGACATTCAAATCCGGGATGTTGTCAGCTATCCAACTAAAGAAAGCCCTTAGGAAATGAGGGATAGTCTATATAATTAAGCTAAATGAAGTTGGAGGAGACCAAAAGAAATAGGTGTTGGAAACACACCCAATTTTGTAGTATTTCAAGGATGTATTTCCTGAGGACTTACCTAGACTCCCTCCTGTGCAGAAATTTGATTTCACTATTGATCTTATGCTAGGAGTGAAACCAATTCATAGATATTCATATAGGATGACACCTATTGAGATGAAATAATTAAAGGTAGAATTGCAAGGATTATTAGAAAAGGGGTTGATAAAACCAAGTGTGTCACCTTGGGGTGCACCTATTTTATTTGTGGGAAAGAAGACTCTTTAATATTGTGTATTGAATATAGGATGCTAAATAAAGCTACAATCAAGAACCGATATCCCTTACCTAGGATCAAATATTTATTCGATCAACAAAGAGATGCCATATTTTTTAATAAGATTTGAGATCAGGTTATCATCAGTTAAGAATATGTGAGAATAATACTCACAAGATGAAATTTAAGACTAGGTATGGACACTATGATTTTAAAGTCCCGCCCTTTGGATTGACTAATGCTCTAGACGCCTTCATGAATTCAATGAGTAGTATGTTCAAAAGGTATTTGGACCAGTTTGTCCTTGTATTTCTTGATGATATCCTAATATACTCTTGAAACAAGGAAGAGCATGATAAACATCTCAAGATCATGTTAAAGTTACTGAGGGAAAATCAACTCTACAAAACTTTGGAAAAAAACATTTTCTATGTTTTAGAGGTGCGATATTTAGGGCATATCATATTAGTAGAGGATGTTATTGTGGATCCAGAAAATATCAAAGCCATATTAAATTGGCCACCCCTTACTAATATTACTAAAGTAATAAGATTTATAGGGTTAACATGCTACTATAGATGTTATATAAAATATTTCTCAAAGATTGTTATGGCTAATTAACCTTCAAAATAAGGGGAAGGAATTTAAATGGATGAAAAAATGTGAAACTGCCTTTGTATTGCTGAAGTAGAAGCTCACTACCACACCAATATTGAAGATTCCAGACCCCAAGGAGATTTTTTAGTATCAACTGATGCATCGTTGGATGGGTTAGGAGGAGTAATCATGCAAGAAGAGTCAGTAGTAGTGTATAATTTGAGAAATATTAAAAAGCATGAAGTCAATTATGCTACTCATGATTTAGAGCTAGTCATTGTGGTGCACACCCTAAAGTTCTAGTGCCACTATCTGGTGGTGAGACCTTTCAAATTAAAATATGACCATCAAATTCTAAGGTACATATTTACCCAATTGATACTCAATGCAAGACAAAGAAGGTGGATTGAGTTTCTTGATGAGTATGCCTTTGAAATTGAGTACATAAAGGGAAAATAAAATAAGGTTGTTGATGCCTTGAGTAGAAGGAGACACATAAAAACCATAAGTAGAAGTTACATAAATCTTATGGATCAATTGAGATAGGATCACTATTGAGATGAATATTGACAAGAAGGTTAGATAGAATAGACAAATATCTTGAGGGTAATAAGGAGTTTGAAATGATAGATGACCTTTTGTGCTACAAAGGTATAATTATCATACATGCAAGAAGTCCATAGATCTCCTTATTCTACTCACCCTAGAGGGTTTAAATGAGGGAAAACCTTCTTCTAGGTAAGAATGAATAAGGATATCATCGATTTATCACTCAATGCCTTGAGTGTCAGAAGGTTAAGGTAGAACGTAAGCATCATGTAGGGTAGTTGTATCCACATAGTATACCTACGCATAAATGGTAGGTTATATATGTATTTTATAGTAGGTTTACCTAAGAACAGGTACCGACATGATGTAATCCTATTAGTAGTTGATAAATTGACTAAGACTGCATATTTATACTTGGGAGCACCAAGGATGATGCTCATGTGGTGGCTAATATATTTTCCAAGGAAGTCTTTTGATTGCATGGATTTACAAAGGTAATCATCTCAGATAGGGATTCCAAGTTCACTTTTGAATTTTGGAAAGTCCTTCATAATGTAATAGGCATGAAGATCAACATGAGTTCAACATACCACCCTGAGACATACATACAAATAGAATAGGTAAACCAAGTACTAGAATATATGCTCCATATGTACTACATGGATCACAAGTCTAATTAGGAAGACTATATACCTTTGGTAGATTTTGTCTACAATAATGGGCATCACTCATCTCTAGGAATGACAAGTTTTGATGCCTTCTATGGATGAAAGTGTAGGATGCCACTATCATGGGATAACCTAGAGGATAGAGTTGTGATTGGGCCAAAAATGGTTAGAGAAATGGAAGAACAATTGAAGGTAATCATACAAAGAATCAAGGAAGTTACTAATAGATAGAAGAGTTATGTTGATTTAAAGAGAACTCTAAGGGAGTACTCGATGGAAGACAAAGTGTTCCTAAGGGTCAAACAAATGAAAAGTGCAATAAAATCCATAAAATTGGATCCGCAGTTTGTAGGTCCCTTTGATATCACTAAAAGGATTATTCTGGTTGCATACCAACTTGCTTTACCTCCTAATTTATCAAAAATTCATGACACCTTCCACATATCTTTGCTTTAGGAAATATATTGCTGAACCTGAACATGTGTGGGATGTTTCTAATTTACAAATGGCAAATCCATAGGCAATTGAAGTAATACCAATAAATATTTTCGAAATCTACTCTAAAATTATACGAAATATGACTCTTAGCAATGTAAGGTCCAATGGGACCATTTCTCTAAAAGGAATGCCACTTGGGAAAGAGAGGAGGATATGCAAAAACATTTTCCCTTCTTGTTTGAAAATTTTTAAATGTAATAATTTGCTTTTATTTGTTGTTGTGGTTGTGTAAAACTAGAAACATTGGGGCAATGTTTAGTCCTAGTGGGGGAGGATGTCATGATTCTCCCTGAAGGACTTTTTGACATGGGAAAAAAATGTATTAATTAAGGAAGTTTTAATACTTGGTTTTGTGCAATTGATATGTTGTGTAATGTTATTTGATATTGAAGGACATGATATTGCTAACAAGTTGCTAATGTGTAGGATCAGGTGTGCTCGTAGGTGGAAGAGGTTGAGTTATCTACAAAATACGAGGTTACTTGAGGTTGGGGAAGTGATGATAAGGAAACTCAGGGGTAACATGTATGGATACCTTTATATAGGCATGCATAATCGATTAGGGATAATCATCAACAACTAGTCACTTTGAGTACCCTCATCTTTGGTGGATGACTCAACCTCTTCCACCTACGAGCAAAAAGTTTGAGAAACTTCACAGAGGAGCTTTGGTTCGTAGATCGAGCAAAAAGTTCACAACATAAAGGTTTATAGATGTTTGAGAAACTTCACAGAGGAGCTAGCGTGGATGGGATACATCTTGCTAAAAGTGGACAGGAGACATGATATGAGAAAAATATGTGCAAAAGAGTCTGTCATAAGGTGATGTGTTGTTCGAAGATCAAGGAAGATGATCTCATAAATACGTACCCATTTCTTGTGTGGAGGAGTATGCAAATTCAAGCGTTCTAATTTGGAGACTTCCATCCACATGTTAAAAAATTGCTAGTAGAAGAAGCATGTGTTTGCATCGTGGTGTGGCTGCTGGTAGAAGGAGCCTATGTTTGCATTAAAAGGAAGCTCGGCCAGGGAGGAATCTTAGCCAGAGATTCAACTACCTACTTGAGCCATTGATCTATGCCATCAAGGAGCACCGTCGCAGAGCGAAAGCGCCACTCAGGTGTACAAGAAGCAACGCTCTTTGGAAATCAAAATGGAGCCAGATAATTATTAAGTAGGAGTGAATCTCCTACATGTTCCACCGGCAAGCACATCCGAACTAGAAATTATCCAATCACCAAGGCAGTTTTGTTGGAGAGCTCGCGGGTTCAATACCCGATGCCAAAAAGGTTTTTTTTTTGTTTAATTTCTTTTAATTATATTTAAAATATTTTTTTAATTATAGTTTTTTTTAAAATCAATTTTTTTTTTCAAAAACAACTTTTATTAAATTATTTTTAATAAAATATTAATTGAAATTTAAAAAAGAGGGACTTGTAGCCAACTTAGAGTAAAGAGCAGAGTAAAAGAAAAATAATTTTTTTGATTATCTTTATGTAAATTTTTCCCAAAAGAGGGAAAACTTCCAAACTTGCCTAAGAGGCAACATTTGTAAAAGGAGGGATAATTTTGCATCAAAGGGGGATAATCATTAAGGTTACTTTTGAGCCATTGATCTATTATGATAAGGTCAAACCGATGTTATTTTGCTCTTCATTCTCTTTTAGGTAGAGAATTTCCTGAAGCATTTGATGAAATAATGTGAGTGTATGGTCTAAATACCATATTTAGTCGGCTCAAAAACTCTATAATAGCAAACCAAAGAGTATCTAACACTGGTTACGACGGTGATTCTGAAGATAAAAATTCTTTTGATAGTAGACCTGATGAGTCAGTATCTGTTGAGATTGTACTACAAGAATCTAAAATAATTTGTATTAGTGACAATGATTTTGTTGAGCAAGTGGAGCTAGAACCACATTCACCTAAAATCATAATGATTAGTGAAGACAATGATTCTATTGTTGACAATTTTGTAAATGAAGATATAGGTGAACCTATGGAAGTAGAACAAGATTGAAAAAGTGAGGTTCAATTTAAATCTATAATTTTATTTTGCAAAGCATCTTGCATTGGTTGTATTGAAGAATAAAAGAAGGGTATTTCTTGTTTATTTCCAAAGTATTGCTTAAACAATGGAAACAAATAATAATATGCCCATACCCGAGTTTAACAAGATAAATTATGAGTACTGGTCCATCAATATGAGGACCTTACTCATTGGCAAAGGACTATGGGATATAGTCGAATAAGGTTATGCAGAACCTTCATATTGGACCACATTGAGTGCAGTAGATAAAAAGAACAAGAAATATGCCCAAAAGAGCAATTATTCTACCCTCTACCATATCCAAAAAGCTTTGGAGAAGAGCATATTTCCAAGGATTGCTTCATGTTTATCAACCCAAGAAGCATGGAAATACTTTAAGGATAGTTATCAAGGTAGTGATCAGGTTAAGCAAGTGAGGCTTCAAACCTTGAAGAGGGATTTTGAAAACTTAAAGATGCAAAATGATGAAAATGTTGGTGATTATTGTATTAGAGTGAAATCCATTGAAAAAAAAATGTAAACCCTTGGAGATAACATCAAAATTGAAGTAGTGGTGAAGAAAGTGTTGAGGACACTTCTTCCTAAATGAAACCATATAGCTATCATTATTTAAGAATATAAAGATTTGTCTACTTTATATTTTAATGCTCTAATTGGTTCATTGATGTATCATGAAGAAAGATTACAGGGTTCTACATCAAAAAGCTATGGAGGTGATGAGAAAGCATTCTCATCCAAAGAAGGTGATAATGCACAATTAAGAGGACAAGAAAGAGGACAAGGACAAGGACAAGGAAGAGGACAAGGAAGAGGCCAAAGGAGAGGCAAAGGAAGAGGACGAGGTAGATCAAGAGATGGAAATCAAGGAAGAGGAAGAGGTGACAAAACAAATAAATCTTGTTACAATTGTGGCAAGGTTGGTCACTTTGCTAAATATTGTTGGTCCAAGACTTCTCAAGATGGGAGAGGTCAATATGGAAACTATGGAGAAGATGAAGGAACTTAAAATTTATTTCTTTCTTATGAAAAATCAGATTCCAATATCAATGAAACATGGATTTTGGATACTGGTTGTTCCAATCACATGAGTGGTAAAGAAGAGCTCTTTGCTATAATGTATTCCTCCTACAAATAAAAGATCAAATTGGGAGATAACAAAACACTACAAGTTGAATGCATGGGAGCCATGGATGTTCCAAAAAAATAAGGCACCAAGAAGGTAAATGACATCTATTACACCCCAAACTCCAACATAATTTTCTTAGTGTTGGACAAATAATGGAAAATAATTATAAGATTGTTTTTGAAGATGGAAAATGTATCATTTTTGACAAAAACAATTGTAATAGAGTTGTTACACAAGTACCTATGACAAAGAATATGTTGTTTCCTCTTAAGTTTGGTAACAAGGAGGTGCTCAACTTGCTAGTGTAGCTATTGCTAATCCAAATGTGCTTTGGCACTTGAAATTTGGTCATTTTAATTTTGCAAGCTTGAAGTTGTTGACTCCTCAAGCTATGGTGAGTGGACTTCCAAGAGTTGAAGAACACAAGGAGGTGTGTGAAGGATGTGCTTTGGGAAAGCACTCAAGATCAAAGTTTCCAAAGGGACAAGCATGGAGAGCAAGCCATCCACTACAATTGGTGCATTCGTACATTTGTGGTCCAATGCAAACCAAAAGCATTGGTAACAATTCTTACTTTCTCACTTTCATTGATGATTTATCTAGGATGTGTTGGATTAATTTTTTGAAAACTAAATATGAAGCTTTTGATTGTTTCACAGATTTCAAAAATATTGTAGAGAATAAAAGTGAGTTTTTTGTAAAAATTCTAGGGACTGATAGAGGAGGGGAGTATTCTTCAAATGCATTTCTAAAATATTATAAAAATTGTGGAATAAAATGGCAATTCACAACTGCCTATACCCAACAATAAAATGGTGTGGCTGAAAGAAAGAAACACACTATAGTAGAAATGGCTAGATCAATTCTTCAAACTAAGCATCTAAGTAACATGTATTGGATTGATGTTGTAAGAACTGGTGTTTACATTTTGAATAGGAGTCCTACTTCTAGTTTAGCTAGGATCAATCCTTATGAAGGATGATGGTATGGCAAAAAGCCAAATGTAAAACACTTTAAGGTTTTTGGTTGTCTTGCATATGCCCACATTCCTAATGAGAAAAGAAAGAAACTTGACCCCAAAATTCAAGCATATATTTTTGTTGGATATTGTGAGTTTTCCAAATCATATAGGTTCTACAATCCCAAAACACATAAAATTGTACTTTCCAGGGATGTAATTTTTGATGAAGGGGGAGAATGGGGTCATCAAAAACTTTTTTTTGATGATGGATATCATGATGCAAGTTCCTTTCAAGTGTAGCAAGTGCAGCTCAAAAATAGCAAAGGAAGTCCTCCAAGCCCAAGTATGAGTACTAATTCAAGTACAACAAATGCTACTCCAAGTCCTTATCCAAAAATATCATAATTTCTTCACCAATGGATATTGATACTCCATCAAGAGGTAAAATAACATTTCAGCACCATCCATGTTTTCAAATCTTGGATAAGGATTTCTAGAAAAGATACACTAGAAGTCAAGCTAGTGAAATGAATGCAGTTTTGAAAAGACTTGAAAATTTACATATGTATGGTGATGGTGACTCCCAATATCCTAAGGGAGATGTAGTCAATTATGCTTTAATGAATAGTGTAGAGCTAGATCCATCTAGCTATGAAAAATCAAGTGCTCATGATGTATGGTAATAAGCCATGAAAGAGGAAATGACCTCTATAAAAAAGAATGATACTTGGGAGCTAGTGGAGCTTCCTAAAGGCAAAAAATGTGTTGGATGTAAATGGGTCTACAAGACCAAAATAAATGCTGATGGAAGTATTGAAGGACACAAGGTGATACTATTAGCAAAAGGGTTCACTCATAAGTATGGGATTGAATATGAGGAGACCTTTGCTCATTGATAGACAATAGACAATTAGATCAGTACTTTCTTTGGCTGCCCAAAAAGGGTGGAAAATTTAGCACATGCATTTTAAAAGTGCCTTTCTCAATGGGTAATTGAATGAAGAGGTTTTTGTGCAACAACCTCAAGGTTTTTAAGAACAAGGTAAGGAGAACCTTTTCTACAAATTGAATAAAGCACTGTATGGCCTCAAGCAAGTACCAAGGGCATGGTACTCACGCATTGATGGCTACTTTCAAAAGTATGGATTCACTAGGAGAAAAAGTGAACCTACTCTCTACTACATGAAATAAGGTACAGACATTCTCATTGTATGCTTATATGTGGATGATCTAATATTTATGGGTAGTAGTGCTAAGATGAATGAGGAGTTCAAAATATCCATGATAAAAGAATTTGAAATGAAAGATCTAGGTTTAATGCACTACTTCCTAGGCATGGAGGTAGATAAAATAGGTAAAGGGATATTCATATGTCAACATAAATATGCTCAAGATATGATCAATAAATTTTCTATGGATCAATGCAAGCCTATTGCAACTCCAACAGGTCATGGGATCCAATTGAGAAAATATGATGGAGCTCCAACTGTTGACATGACCACTTACAGGAGCATGGTTGGGAGTCTAATGTTCCTCACCAACACAAGGCCAGATATTCAGTATGTTGTTTCTCTTGTTTCAAAGTATATGGCTGATCCATCTGAACTTAATTTACAATAAACTAAAAGGATTTTAAGATATGTAAACGGTACATTGGATTTTGGAATCCATTACCACAAATGTAATTCTATAAAATTAGTTGGCTTTAGTGACAGTGATTGGGGCAGAAATGTAGATGATAGAAAATCTACTTCAGGGAATTGTTTTAGTGTTGGGTTAGGACTAATTACATGGAGTTCCAAAAATTAGACTGTTGTAGCATTGTCATCTATTGAGGATGAGTATATATTTATCACAAATGATAGTACTCAAGCTTTATGGTTGAGAAAAGTCTTTGAAGAAATTGGAGAGCAACAAAGTGGTCCTACAATATTATACTATGACAATATGAGTGCCATCCAATTGGCACATAATCCCATCCACCATAGCAGGTCAAAATACTTTGATATGAAGTATCACTTCATTCGAGACATGGTGGAGAAACAGGTAGTTTAGCTACGTCATTACAACACTTTGGATAATATAACATATATATTCAACAAAGGAGTTGCTAAAGCTCAATATGTAAAGCTGAGAGACTATCTTGTCAACCCTCTCAACTTTAAGGGGGGGAATTTTGAACCCTAATTGTAACTATGTAGTGTGAATGCATTAGTGATATTACGTAGAATAGGTTAGCATATTTTCTTGTTAATATGAATTGTAGGAGGAAGTTAGACCTAGTCTAAGTTTAGAAGATATGCTAAGAGGAGATTTTTGATCACTCCATCCTATAAATTTATTCAGACTTCTAAGAAATAAATTAGTTAATGTGATTGTAAAACACACTTTAGTATCAACTAACATCACACAACAACTCAATTGCAAAAAACCAAGTATAAAACTTCCTTAATTGATACATTGTTTTCCTATGTCACAAAGTTCTTCAGGGAGGGTCATAACAGTTAGCATCAATGATCACTAGTTATTTAGTGGTCAATCCCATAAATGTCATTATCTCTATAAAAATTATACTGAACCATAAATAATATATTATGTATAGTTATGAATATTTGTATCCCTTCAATGAATTATGTAACATACATGGTATAGCCACATCAACTATTTTGTTTGATTGGATCAAGACCTTAGGTTAGAATTAAGTAAAACCTTGAGCATTACAATTAGGTTTAGTAGTTTATAATCCTATAAATAAGGTATAACATGATATAATTAATCATAAATCCATATATTCTTAGTCACCAATTGTATGTATCAAGAGACCTCATATCTCTAAGTAACATATGATACTTTGATCTCTCTAAAAGTTATGGAGTTGCATTTATGGTATAGATTTAGATATTAATTTCAACATAATATATTGGATTTTCCATCATTCATCTTTAGATATCTCTTATTATTATTCTCCTTGTGAATTATGTAATGTTGTTAATGAAGACATGTTAATGCTACAAGGTCATGTTTATTAGTTAGGTTTCTAATTAATTATTATGAGGCTTTAATAAAACCTCATTAGAATAGGTTATTTTAATGTGTAATGTCATTTCATGTTCATTTGAATTTCATGTAATATGGATTTGTGAACCCTAAACCTAATCTAACTTTTCTCAATATATAATTTCATAACACAAAGGAAGAGATGTGATTTTTTATTATCTCCATTGTTGAAAATATTCTCATTCTTTTTTTCTTATTTCATGTGGTTGAGATTGGGAACATAGCATTGATCCTTGCTACAAGTGGTATCAGAGCTTGGATGCTTGACCCTCCCACAACCAAGCTTGGAGAAGCATTGCATTCCCCTCTTCTCCTCCTCCACAAATTTATGTGTTGAGTTGAAGGAGAACAAGATAATGTTGCATGAGGTTTCATAAAACCTCCACATATTTTCTCTTTATTGTGTATATCATCTTATATATCTATTTATAGGTATCCAAAATCTAGATTTGATCGATTTCGATCACCTCTGTGTAAATTGACCATGTTCACTTTTTTACACAGCCATATAATATCCAAAATTCAGATCTAACTGAGTTTGGCGACCTCTGTGTAAATTGACCATGTTTATTTTTTTACACAACCATATAATATCTAAAATCCGGATATGATATAGTTTGACAACCTCTATGTAAATTGATCGTGTTTATTTTTACATAGCCATACAATCAAATCAACCTATGTAAACTAACCATATTTTTTTGACAACACAAAAAGCTTCTAGCCTCTCCATTGTACTTGTATACATGTCTTACAAAATTTTCCACATTGCTTTTGGCTAACTTATAGCCCTTATTTGTAAAAGTGATTCCGCTTGGATGATGAGCAAGGTCTAGTGGATCACACCTAACATACTTACTACCACATTAGCACTGTAGTATCACTCCATATATCCTTCGAGTCTATTTTTAATTTTCATTTGATTTCTTTCATTAAAAATCAATTCACATATTTGCATCATCCGTAAAAGGAACTCATTCGATGACTCATTCTGTACACTGGCCTCGTGATAGATTTCCACTTACTTGGTGGTGGTAAATCTACATTAAAAGCCCTATGAGTCAAATCTGGACTGGACTTAACAAGAATACACAATAAAGGGAGTTATCCATACCCATGAATCTTTAGAAAGGGATCATCCTTTCAACTATACTCAAAAAACTAAAAACTCTTAATCAAGATTAAAAGTAATTTGATCCAATATCTGTAATAGATATGTAATAGAACACACACTTCTCTTAAGAGAGTATATTGATGACCATAGTAAATTGGGTAAGGAATGGTAGGACTTGGGATCCATCATGGAGTGGATTTCATCATCGAGTACCTGTATGTGGGCATCCATATGAAGGCCTTAATTTGAGATAAGCTCATTATACCTCTCCAACTTTCAGCACCTCACCTACTTGCAATCATAATATTGAGGTTACTAGTTTTGCACAATCCATACTTTGATATTCAGTTGTGTAATGTAGTGTTGGAGATATTGGCCTACAATTCATCTTTTGGAGATATTAGCTTTTACATTCATATGCAATATTTTAATTTGGGATACACACATATTTTTAGTAATTCAGATTTAGCCACATTATCATCCTATTGCATTAGGACTCATAGCCACTTACTAGTACAACTCACCATTTGTAAAAGAAATTCCACTTGTACGGTGAGCAAGGTCTAGTGGATCACATTCATTAATTGTCATCACTTGGCTCATTATTTACTAATACATTTTGTCTCACTTAGTCATTTTTTCCTTGATCACACTCTGACACACATATTTTAGGTCTTTATAGTGTCACAAGTCACAATGAATTCCAACTTCAAACAATATGTTGGATGTACCCTTAGAGGTAAGGATAATTCAGATCAATGGTTCACAGGCATTAGGAGAGGTGCAAAATTTGAGAACATATGGTGTAACCATTTGGATGCAAATCCCACACCACCCATATATGTTACTACCCTAAAAAATGGTAGATATATGATGACAAAATTTGTTATGGCATCCTACTTGTCACATAATATCACCTTCATAATTTAATTGATGAAGCCAAGCATGATACAATATGGTCAGTTATCAAATTCTTCAAGAAAATATTTGACACCAAATATGACCTAGTATTTGTGCATCTTGTCCTCAATATGAATAAAATAAAGATGCAAAAAGGATACTCCAGCTACACCTTCAACCTCCTTTACTCTATTAAATAGTTTAATGATAAATACTTCAAAAATAAATGTATCACATGGGCTTTTCTCATTCAGTCATGTCTTCACATTTTATACTACAAGAACTTGATTGCCAATTTATCAACTAGTGGAACCTTAAAAACTCTCAACTTTGAATCCTTAAAAGAAAATTTTGTTGAACTTGACAAAACATTTAACAAAAACTTCACTAGTTCTGAACCTAATGACTGAGCATTTTAGGTGGATGAAGATACAAATTTTTCAAAAAGTTAAAGGTAACATAAGTTGTGGCTGAGGTTGTAGTCGAGGTAAAGGCAATGAACAAGGATAAGGTTCTAGAAATTATCAACATGAACACTCATGACATAAAACTAGTCAAGGACAACATAACCAAGGATAAATAAAACAACCTAGTACCTCTCCAAAAACTAGCAACTCAAATATCATGTGCAAACATTGTAATAGAAAATGACACTATGCCATTGATTTTCAAACTACCACACACAAGATCAAGTAGTTTCAAAAGCATAGTGTGCATAATGTAAATGAATATGATTATGATCCATACATATTATAAATTGCTCGATTTGTGCATGCCTAGATCATTAGAAAACAAGCCCCTATATCACCATATGTTGACCATACCAAAATATTCATTGAGGCACATTTAGGATATGTTGGTTATCACATTTCTCATCCCACATCGTAACCCATTGGAGTTTCCCACAGTGTAGCCTCCACTAGTACTTCATGGATCATGGATACTAGAGCCACTCAACACATGACTTTCAATAAGTACTTATTTAAAAATTCAACTCAAAAGTACTTGGTGTAGTTCACATGGCTAACAATTCCTCTCAACTAGTTGAAGGAGCTAGAACTATTTGATTGAAAATTTTTGGATTACCAAATTTTTGGCTATTTGATGTTCTCTGTATCCTTGATCTAAAGAAAAATTTATTGTCACTATCCACACTCGTCTATCATGGATTTGATATAAGTGTCACTGCCAAAGATAAAACTCTTCAAGTCATTCATCCACCCTCCAAAATAGTGGTTATGACCAATTCATTAGATGGAAAACTCATCAAACTTTATGGAAATCCTGCTTTTTAAGTTCACATTACCAAATCTAACATGTCACTTAATGCCATCTTGAATCCCAAGAAACTCTCTATTGATGTATTATAGCATGCTCGTATGGTTCATGTCAAACTTGAATGATTGAGATAAATGGAGTCCACCGTGAGGGGACTACCATACTTCTCTTCCAAACCTATCGAATTTGAATTATGCATCATTGCAAAATCCTATCGACATCATTTTCCAAAGAGTCAGTGGAAGTCCACACAAAAACTAGAGCTAGTTCACTCAAACATTTGTGATCTAATTTTTGTTCCCTCATTAAAAGACAAAAGGTATTACATTACCTTCATCGACGACTTCTCAAAGAAACTATGGATCACCTTTTTGGAGAAGTCTAAAGCTTTTGAATTATTCAAAGCATTTAAGGATCATATAGAATAAGAATTATGTTATAGAATCAAGACCTTTAGGAGTGACAAGGGTGATGAGTACACCTCAATTGAATTCACACATTACTTTTCCTCACATAGGACCAAAAACCAATTGACAATACTAGGAACACCTTAAAAAAATGATGTTGCCAAGTGCATGAATAGGACAATTATGAACATGGCCTGTGCCCTTCTTATCTACAAAAATGTGCTTCCATATATTTGGTTGAAGCTACTTGGATTTCTATGCATGTACTCAACACAGTGAGTCCCTTAAAATTTGTCCCATCACCTCATGAAAAATGAACTAAACACCCCTCACCATTAGCCACTTTATAATATTTAGCTCCATATGTTATGCTCATATTATTCCAGAGAAAAAAATAAACTTAAATATTGATCTATTAAAGACATATTTGTTGGGTACATTATGTATTATAAGGGACACAAGGTATTCATTCCTTCACACAAAAAAATGATTATGATACATGATGTTGTGTTTGCAAAAACTAAAGAAAAATTAGTTACATTGGATACCAAGGGACACAATCTTTAGCCTATATCAAAATATGCTAACATATATGATGTTCAAATTCTAGCCTTTGGGAGGATACATTGAAGAGTTACTCAAAAATCTGGAATATGCAAATCAACCCAACAGTTTGAAGGAACCAAATTGTGATATTGACCATATGTCTATATATTTTGCACCTCTACCCCTTCACAAAGTAATGTTGATCATGATAAAAGTATTGTTTCACATCCATATTCATCAACATCCTTTGTACCTAATGATTCATTCTAGGATCATGATAACAAAATTGAGATAGGTGAGACATCCACACTACTCCCTACTTGAGGATTTTATGAATCTCACCAGCTCTTAAAGGACATCAAACTAGATGAAGCAGACAAAATGGAAACAAGAGGTGTCCTTAGAGCAAGAGTGTACAAATCATTACTTGTTGAATTGAAACCTATAGAACTGCATCTTGCTCTAAATAATGAACCTCTTATTTACCATGAAGCTATCAAATATGTAACTTAGAGACATGCAATGAACCAGGAGTATGAATCTCTGATAAAAATGGTACTTGGAAGTTAGTCGATCTACCACTTGAAAGAAAGGTAGTTCAAAACAAATGGATGTACAAAAAAAAGTATAAATCAGATGGCACCCTTGAAAAACACAATATGATATTAGTGGCTAAAGGATTCAAATAAAAGCAAGGCATTGACTACATTGAGGTATTTGAAACTACCACAAAATGACCCACAATATTGTAGCCTTAGTTGCACAACAAGGTTGTAAGATTCATCAATTAGATGTAAATACTACTTTCTTGAATGTAAAATTGGAAAAAGAAATATACATGGCACAACCAAAAATTTTGAGATTGTAGGACAAGAGCACAAGGTATGCAAACTCAGAAATTGTTTATATGGATTGAATCAAGCCCCTCATGTTTGGTTCAACAAGCTATCATATCAGATGAAGCAACATGAATTTGAAGTGTGTGATTACCAAAACATTGATGCAACACTGTTCATCAAGCACAACAAATACAAAGTCACATACCTCATAGTATTTGTGGATGACATGCTTCCAACAAGTAATGGTGAACACGTCATCAACACAGTAAAAAAGGACCTTGCAAAGAATTTTGATATATCTAATCTAGGATTGATGAAATTCTATTTGGGCATAGAAGTAACTCAAGAAAATGGTAAAATATTCTTGACCCAAGAGAAATACATCAATGATATTTTGGATAAGTTTTAACTCAAATATGCACGACCTATGACAACACCAATGGAATCAAATTTAAAACTCACCATGGACGATGACACACTAGAGGTAGATGCAACACTCTATAGAAGGCTAGTTGGTAGTCTCATCTATATTACTAACACAAGACCTGACATCACTTATGTAGTGGGAATTATGGTAAGGTACATGACCAAGCAAAAGGAGAGTCACTTGCAAGCAATAACAAGAGTGTTGAGGTGCCTAAAGACAACCTACAATTATGGCATACTGTATGAAAATAATACAAATTTCAAACTCATTGCATACACAAACTTAAAAGTTTCAAGAGATAAAGACAATAGGAGATATACGTCTAGGTACTTGAAGTTTCTTGGATCAACACCAATTTCATGGATATTAAAGCAATAAAAGACTGTATTAGATTCTTTAATATAATTTGAATATATTATTGCAACTAAGACAAGCAAAGAAGTGGTATGGTTGGAAAAGTTGTTACACACTCTTGATATCACTCAAAAATGTCCTACAAGACTTCATGTGGATAATCAATCAGTAATACACATGGCAAATAATCCTATGATTCATTATAGAACCAAACACATCAATACAAAAGTCCATAGGATCTAAGAACTTGTTCAAGATGGTATAATACAAATACACTACTATCCAATAGAAGATTAGATTGCCAACATCTTCACCAAGATAGGCTTGAGAGCCTCCATCTCCCCTTGACAATGGAGATGCAATAAGACTAGCAAGGCTAATGCTTATTCATAAAACCACCTTTGTGTGGGAAAAAAGTATTGGTCGCTCTCTACTCTATCCCATTCATGAAAATCCCTTGTGGGCGTGAAAGGATAAGGATTGTAATAGTTTTAAAAAATTGGAACCTGTGAAAACCTGAAAGGGCATGGGGGATGACCAAATGGTATATGGAGACCCAACTAATTAGAGCCACATTTCATGGAAAATTGACTAATCATCTACACAAATAACCACCTGATCCACTCATATACTAAAATAAAATGACCTACCATTAATATGGGGATTGAAGATATGTTAATGCTACAAGTTTGTGTTGATTAGTTAGGTTCCTAATTAATTTTTATGAGGATTTAATAAGACATCATTAGAATAGGTTATTCTAATGTGTAATGTCATTTCATATTCATTTGAATTTCATGTAATATGTATTTGGGAACCCTAAGCTTAATCTAATTTTTCTCAATATATAATTACATAACACAAAGGGAGAAATGTGATTTTTAATTCTCTCCACTATTGAAAACTTTCTTCTTTTTTTATTATTTCATGTGGTTGAACTTAGGCACATAGCATTGATTCTTGCTATAGTTAAATGGAATTTCCTAAATTATTAGTTATTTTATTAAAATGATATCAAACCAACAAATTTTGTAAGCTATAAAAGGCAAAAAATAAGAACTTGAATGAGTACTTGCATCAATTTTTATCAAATTAGCATTTTTTCAATTGGTTATATGGTATTGAAATTAGATCCACCTATATTATAACATAGCCATGTAACATGATATTTTAACAAAAAAAAATGACACACATACACACACACACACATATTGTGTGATAATATTGTATTTGGGTATTTACATTAGGAACCACATTTTTAACCACTTGAGATCTTGTCATTTGATAAATTTCACCCATGGGATTGAAACCTTGGTATACAATGTGAAACTCCTTACTCCCCACTACTTTCTATAAATCTCATGGTATTTTAAATTTTAAGATTTATTTTCAGTCCCCATCATTTATCCCAATCTCTTTATGCTATAAAAACAATGTCTTCATACAAGTGAATTTTATTAAAATTTTATACTTTAGATTATCATGTAAGGTTCCCATTATGATAACTTTATAATCTAATATAATGTATACACCCATGATATTGGAGTTCAACTTAGAAAGGTAATCAAGTGAATCCCTAATCTATAGGTTAAAATATCAACTCTCAACTAAACTAATTAATATAAGTTCATCTAAATAATATTTTTGGAAAGGGATGCAAGAAGTAATGTCAATGTAAAAAAAAAAAAATGATCTTTTGACCATGGTAATGTGAGTGTTTATTTAATGAAATTCCTTAAAAGTCATTGAACAACTTCAGTGTGATCCAATCCATGAATAACCTCTAATAAAAAGTTGAGAATAATAGGATATTAGAAGGCTAAGCCACAAGCATCATATATTTATGAATAAAGAAGTCAAAGAACATAGTTGACCCACAAAATCCATGCATAGTTTCCTTATTAAATATAGTTAATCCTTTATCAAAAAAAGTAGCTCTAGTATTCTAAAAATAGCCAAACGATCCTTACAAATAAGCTTTTAGATTTTTATAGTAAAAATTTAACCTAAATTTTAATTGAGGTGAAATAACTCTATTCCTATTAAGTTCTAATCTAGCAACATATTATAGTAAAATTGATACCTAAACAACTAAAATTACCTTTAAATTGAATATACATGACTTTAGTAGCCCTAATTTCTCTATTAGTGCCACTTGAAGATAAAAGGTTGCTTTCTAAGTCATTACCTCTAATTATATGCACTTAAATACCTTGTTTCTAATTTCTTACCTTAGGGATTGATTCAATCTATGTGATTGCAATTATTCACTCTCTTAGGTAGTAATGATTTGCTCCTTAATCTATGAGTGTATCTATATTTTCTCGATTTATCTAATTCTACACTCAAGAAAAAAATATATTTTTTGAAAAAAATCATACTTTTCATGCCTTGGTCAAAATTTAAAGTTTTGTCTTTTCTCCTTTTTTTGTTTAAGTTGTATTTTGATCTTTATTTTTAGTAGAATAATTGTAGTTTTTTGGTCTACCTCTATTTACACAATTATTTTTACTATTGAAGTGCAATAATAGTAGTTGGACAACTACAATAATCACTCAAGGAAATATTGATCCATTTTTGGGCACTAATAGTCATGGTTGGTAGCAAATTTATGGTTCCACAAACAATAAAATGCTAGAAAAGGATTCAAGGAAGATTAGTGAGGATAACATAAAAAGATACATAGTATAAGAGTTGAAAGAACTGACCCATGATGAATCACAAGTGGCACAAAAATCCAAAATTAATTTACAGCTATGATCCCTATAATTTATAATGTTTAGTCACCTATTAACATCCCAATCAATGCATATAGGAGTGATCCCAAACTCATGATGTTATAACAATAAAATCAAATAGTTTGGAAAATAATTTGCTAAAATTACAATTGGTAAATAGAAAGTTACTAAATTATTAGAGATAACCAAAATTTTAATTGAGCTAGAACATGACAATGGATGTAAAAAAATGGAGTGCAAGGTCAATATAAAATTAAGAAATATATAGGATAAAAATTTAGGGGAATATAATATAAATAATCCTATGTTGATCCTCCAAGGAAATGTTATATGAACTACAAATAACATGACAACTACTGTGAGGGATATGATTCAAGTTATGAATATGATATGGATGTTGATATAGAAAACATATGTAAACACCTTTAGTGACCTCCTTATTTGAAATGGCTAAAACCTTAATCGTCCAACCCTATGGTTTGGATTTCCAAGATGGATTATTTATTAAGGTTATATAGGGTTATTGACAATGAGAAATCATACTTGGTAGTCTCTTTTCTTCATGATAAAGCATTAACCTAGATTAAGTGGAAGATAAAGTATGAAATTCATGTACCTTCATAAATATAATTTAATAGATTAAGTGGAAGATAAAGTATAAAAGTCATGTACCTTCATAATTTATAAGTAGTTTTAGCTTCACATGATATTTATATTTAGCCATGGTATTCTAATAAAATTAAGAAATGGAATTATGGATGTTATCAAAAATGACCTTGACATGCATGATCCTTACCCATTCCATACTGTGGAACAATTAGCAAAAAGAATAAAATAAACCTAACACTTTATGGTCTTTGACATAGACATACTTCAATACATGGAGATTGTATTTCAACCTAAGAGAGGAAGAAAGTACAAGAAGACTTATTTTTTAGAATGCATGGTCAACCATAATAAATATTAAGCATGATAAGAGAAGATATTTTTAACATAGGCATGCAAGAGAAAGAGCAAACCAATGGTTTATTCTAAAAGTAAATAGTAAAGATAAAAATGCACATCTAGATGAAAATATGTAGAAATAAGTAATTGTAGAATAAGGGTGTAGTATTCCTAGTGGGGAGGTGATTTATAATGCTCTATATGATCAATGTACTATCTCCAAATCGGATACCAAATCATACCACCGTATAGTCCCTAAAACTACCCTTTTATGCATAATGAACAACTTGTACGGAAGTCAGTTCGACACACTGACGATTATAGTCCAAAATCATATAGTGACATGGCTTGTACGATTATACACTCAACCAAGCTGTCAGATTCAGTTTTAGAGGCTGCCTTACACAGTTTTGTAATCAAGCAAGTCGATACCATAAAACTTCCAAATCGGGTAAACTTCTTTCTATCGCCTAAATTGTCAATTCGGGTAAGTTTTCCTTGTACAATTTGTACGAATGCTAGTGTATGATTTGTATGAATTGAATGTGCAACCAAGTGCAAAATGGGATTATCTACTAGGCCAATCTCTCTCAGATAGGTTTTGCAAGGGTTTAATGTGCCAATTAATCCTTTTCCTACATGCAAAACATATCAACGGGGCTAGAGAGATGCAATACCACTGACTATATCTAGAAATCGTACATCAGGGTTCAATACATCTTAATTAATGCTTTCATAATCATAGATTATTCTATGAAGCATTACCAGTACTAGATTTTTAAAATCTTTTGTAACAATACATAAAATAGCCAGAACATTCACCAGAAAGCACATGCAACATCATTAAGCCATAAATTGTCATCCATCCATGCTAGAATCATACACAATCTAGAAAAATGTAATTTAGCTCATTTTTATATTATTTTATCATCAAATCACTTAAAATATGGCTGATCTACAACATTATTGCTAGAACTCAGACCATAATAGTCTAACTCAACCATATTATATCTAGTAAAATCCCAGATCTATAAAATTGAAAATGGGGCCTTATATAACATTTCCCAGGCTGTTCCAAAGCATTTTATATGGTAATTAATTATTTTGCAACTACCCATGCATAACATCATGCATTAATTAAGGCTTTTACTAAGTCTAACACTTTAATTATCAAACCTAGTACCATTTCAACCTGAAATTACATTTCCCATGCAATCATTGCATTTTAGTGTGCATTGTATAGTTTTCCTTCATATTGTACGGTTTGTCTTCATCTTGTATAGTTTTCCTCCCTCATTGTACAATTTACAAAACTTGTACTAACTGTCAAAATTGTTAAAATTGAGCAAATCCAATTTATCACTTTCTCTTCTTCTGCGAGGTGGATTTGCTGCCTACATCTACCATCCTCTTTACTTTGGTCGGTGTCCTCACCAACTAACCTTTCTACTTCAATTGTATCTCGTAATCCACAACTAAATATTCCAAGTTAGTCACTTTGGTTTGAATAATTGCACATTTGTTCTTCAACTTGGTTGCATAGATTCCCATTTCTACTACTTTCACCCCATGGAAATTAGCCTTCTCTTTAGTAGTCTTTAGTAATTCCATAATTTGCTTTTCTTGATCAGTGGCACTCCTCTTCAACCTCTCCTATAAGTGAGCTTATTTTTGAGTCACCACCTGAAGCACTTCATTATTTTTAGTAATGGTCTATATGTGGTGACTAATAGCATCCTCCAAGGCATGAACAATATCTTCCCTGGCCTTCACTTGTGCTTGCTTCTCCAAGACCAACTCATTATATCTTTTGTTGTCATTTTGAATTTCTTATATCTTCTTGGCCTATGTTTCCACTTGCTCATTTTCATAGCCAACTGTGTTATCATTTGTTCATATTTTGCCTTAAGTTGTGCCTCCAACTCCTTAATCTTATCTTCTACTATCTGTGAGATCTGTCACTTCTCCTCTTCAAGCAAATTAAGTATGGTTTTAGAATCAACATTTATGCTTGTCATATCTTCTTCCAATTTCTTTATTTTCTCCTCTCCTGTAGTCTTACACATTTGCAATTCTCCCTCCATTGCAATCATTTCCATCTGAGTGGATTCTGTCTCCTCCTTTTGAGCTTCCTTGAGTTGATAAATCCGATCCAATATGATGCTCAACCACTTTATCCTCATACTATACCATTAACTACATCCTTCTTCATCCTTCATCTTGATGGGGTAGTTCCCTATGTTCTACCCAAGGATACATCATATTTATACTAACCTGGGTACTTCTTATTATCTTCCCCTATTTTTGGGTAACAATACTATCTCCTGGTGTCTTTTTTCATTTGGAGTAATTCAATCTTCATCTTCTTCCTCTATTCACTCGGTTCCATCTGCAAATCTGACATGCACTCACATTCTTCTTCTTTATATGCTTTGAGGTGTCAACTCTTGTTGTTATATGGTTGGTCGTGTCTCCTCCTCTTCTATTAATAAGCATGCAAGTCCCATGTTAGGCTCTTTGTGTGATGGACCTAGCTCATCTTGAGTCCTTCATTGAGCTTCTACTCATATTCATCGTTCAATATATTTTGAATAAATTAATAAACATTGTACCTTGTAAGGCTTCAACTTTGAGCCATTTATAGTGTCGAACACTTCCATCACATTCAATTTTTGTAACTTGACTACTCCATTATTCATTACTTCAACTACTTTGTAGGGACCAAGCCATAATGTCTTCAACTTACCTGGCTTGATTTATTGCTTCTCTTAAACTTTACAACCAAGTCACACATACTAAGTTCTAAATTTCTCAAGTGTTTGTCATGCCACACCTTCCTTATTTTATGATATACCTCAATATCCCATTGTTCCATGACTCTTATTTCATCTAATTTGATCAATGTTGTCAGTCACTCTTAAAAAATTTCTTGATCATCCAAGCGATGCTCTAATGTGACTCTCAAACTTGGTATCAAAAATTCAACTGGCACCACTGCTTCCTATCCATACATTAATTGGAAAGGTATATGTTCTATTGTAGGTTTAAAATTTGTTCTAAATACCCACAAAATAGATGGTAGCATTTCCTCTTAGTATGCTTCCTCTATTCCATAGGTTTTATATAGAGTAGATACCAGGGATTTATTTGCTACTTCCGCCTACCCCTTAGCTTTGGGATAATACGGACTAGACAATGAGTGTAAAATACTTAACTTTGTTGTCAACATTTTGATGATTTTATTAACAAAGTGTCCTCCTCGATCACTCGTTATATATAGTGGAATACTAAATCTTGTGATTATCTGCTCATACAAAAATCTTGTACTTTTAGCTAAATTATCAAGCAATGCTCTTGCTTAGGTATTCCGCTACTACTACAATTTATCTACAATTCCTTCTTCGATATGTCTTCAGTGGTCCTACGAAGTCCAATATCCATCGCTCAAATAATTCTTGGGGTTGTGATGTATGCAAGGGCATAAAGTACCTCTTTATCGACTTTCCTACCCTTTAGCAAGTATCGCATGCTTTCACATACTCTTTCGCATCTACAGTGTGGGTCGCCATAGTCCAGCTAGTAATATTTTCTAGTTGTCACATCTAGGCCCATGTGCCCTCCTACTAAGCCTTCATGAGATTATTTCAATGTGGCTTTGACTTCTTCTTCCATAACACATTTTCGTAGGATACCATCGCTTCCCATATTATATAGCAATCCTGTTATCAATTGGAAGAGTGTTGAATTCATGATTATTTTATTTTTCTTTGTTGTGATTATTTCTTGTGGCAACTCACCTATGGATAGGTACTGGACAATCAATTTGTACCATGATGGAACAACATTGATGGCAAACAATTGTGCATCTAGGAATTCATCCAAAACTCTTGTTCCTATAGGATATCCTAATCATATCTGAGACAACTAGTTTGCAATGACATGCTTCTTACCAGGTCTCACTACTACTCAAAATATGAACTCCTATAGGGTGAAGAGCCACTTGCTGACCCGTTCTTGTATCACTAACTTATTTATTAAGTACAATAGATCTTGGTGATCAACATAGAAGGCAAAGGGATTTTCCAGGTAATGCCTAAACTTTTGGACTGCATATACCATTCCCAAAGCTTCTCTTTTTGTTGTATTGTAGTTTCTCTCTGGCCTTGACAATAAGTGACCAACAAAGAAAATAGGTTGATCTAGCCTGAACTACTCTTCTTATGCCAAAGCACATTCGATTGCAAAATTTGAAGCATCAATATGGACATGGAATTCCTTATTCTAGTTTGGGAACACCAAAATTGGACTACTCACAAGCTTAGCCTTTAGCTTCTCAAAGGCTCCTTGGTGCTCCTATATCCATATGAAAGGAACATTCTTCTTTGTCAATGAATCCAATGGGTAGGATACATGCACATAATTCCTGATAAACCTTCGATAATATCCCATTTATCCCTAGAAGGTTTTAAGTGAACTCACATCATATGGTTCTTCCATATGCAATATCACACGAATTTTATCAGGATATGTTTTTAATCCTTCATTGCACACTATGTGTCCCAAAAATTTCCCATATGGTACCATCAGGTAGTATTTCCTAGGATTTAATGATATATGTGCATTTTTGCACCTACTCATACATTCATTGAGGGCAGGAAGATGTTCCTTGATCTTCTCGTAAATGGACCAATCATCCAAAAATGCTTTAAAATTCCCTATTGCCAACTGATCAAATATATACAGTATGATGTGCTAAAATGTAGCTAGGGCATTATAGAGCCTGAATAGCATTTTATTGTATGCATAAATGCAATTCTCCATAATAAATGTGGTCTTCAACTTATCCTCCTCGGCCATACTGATTTGATTGTACCCTGAAAACACATCCAAGAATGAATAGATCTCATGTCAGCGACTTCTTCCAGGATATAATATGTGAAGGGAATAGGGAAGGGATACTTAATATTTATTGTGTTTAGAATCCTAAATTCCATGCATATTATGATCTTTTCCACTTCCTTATTCAAGGTTATTACTATTGGTGACACCCATTCACTGGTTGTCACCCTGAATATGATTCTTACTTCCAACATCTTTTTTATCTCTGCATTCATTAATGTAGCATACTTTGGATTCATTATATATGGCCTTATCCCTATGGGTTGAGCTCCAGGAATTAATGTAATCTTGTGGACACATAACTCTGGTGGTACTACCTTTAGGTCCTTATATGTCCATGCAAATACATCTTTATATTCTAAGAATATCTTAAAAATTGCTGCTTTCAGTACACGGTTCCAATCATCATCATAGTGAATCATCCTAGGTTCCTCCTCCATTCCTAGATTGATGTCCACTATTCGAGGTCCTTCATATTTGATATTCTATGGCCCACTCACTAATTTATCTACATTATTTGGGTATGCTGGTCTCGTATCAATCTCTACATCTCCTATTGTATACTCTATAAAACTTTTTGGGAATGTCCATTTCTTTTCTACCTCCTTCTTAGGTTCTTGGCTGACTTTTGGTTCATATTGATTTTTATTAATATCCTTTGAATCAATATAGAGGCATTTGGGCTAAAAAAATTTGTACTCCTCCGTTTTCCAATGAAGAAGTTCACTATCAAATATGGCTTTGTCTTTACTACATTCATCCACATACAACATTCCTTCTCCATCAGGTTCATACCCTTCATCTCCTGAGGAATTATTTGATTCATCTATCATAGCTACATCCTCATTAACTTTTTTATTAGCTAGATTAATCATATATTTATGCTATCCTTTATTAAAAGTGATCTGATTCTTTCCCCAATTGTGATTAACTTTGGCTATCCTAAGAGAGCATTGTATGCAAGCTTCTGCATTGTAATCACAATGAAATCCAAGACAAAATCTTGGTCAGCTATAACCACTTATTGTGCTATCAAGGCTCCCTTTGTCTTGATACCATTTTGGTCAACACCATATAATCAGAAGCTCGATGCCCATAGATATGGAGCACCTAGTTCTAGACAAGTTCTTTCAGGTAGCACATTAACGATGGATCCTCGATCCACAATTATTTGTGTTAATTTGTGGCCTAGGATATCCATACAAAATAATGCAGGTTTCTTTCCCATATAAATCATCAGTGTAGTCGGATCCATGAATTGATATTTCCTTTCCTTCTCCTAAATTGCTTGGCTATGCACTTCCATCACCTTATGTGATTGTATTTCTTCCACCATTGCTTTTCGAAATGCTGGAATAGCTTCCAATAGGTTCAAAAATTTAATATCTACTATGGTATTCAAAACCTATGCTACCAGAATTTGCACAATCACCTTCTCTTCTGATGGATTTTTTTGTTCATTTCCTTTAGCTAACTTCACTTGTTTAGCTTTTTGTGCTTCATCTTGTAGTATTTTCTTTGCTACTTGCCAGCATTGCTTTTCCTTTGTTGGCTCTGGGTACTTGTCCTTTTTATCCTGATTGCTCATCATGACTAAAACTTCTTGGGTTTCCTCCTTAAGCTGAGGAACCTCAATGTCTAGATAACTGACATTTTATGGGTTACTTGAACTCACCTGCTTTGGGAAATTCACTTCTTTGTGGTTCCTCATGCCACACCATCTACACATATGTGTAGTGCTTGCTTGTGGTGTTTATTGCCTCTGAGGTGAAGGATAAATTTTCATAAAATACCCCTATTCCTGGAAATTGCAACAATGTATGATCAACCTCCTTTCCAAGTCATAATGAAAATGGCTTTATCCTCCTTTTTGATTGCCCTGGTTCGATCTTCCATCTCATATGCTATTTCTATAACCACCACTTGTTGCTTACTACCCGCTTCCTTGGGTCTTTGGTTTCTCTTCCTGCTCTTGGATTGATAGGACCTATGGACATACTCTTGCATTATACAGACATAGCATTACCTTGTGTCCCATCACATTATAAATGTAACAATAGTCATTGCTCAGACACTTCATATTTGTATGACTTTTCATCCTGCATTCTGTGCACCAAATGTCATTCCTATTGGGCTTGATCCTTTGTTATTTCATGGTCTTATCAAAATCATGGCGGAATTATGCTACTATATTTTATATAGTGTCATCTATCCACTTTCTAAATCATGATACTTTGGGTGAGATAAAATTCATGTATACGTATATTTCGACTCACTTTTGAAATTATTTACATGCTTTACAACTTCTTCATACATTTTTTATGGTATTGTATACATATTTTTCTTATACTTTGGAAGTAATCCATTTACAAACCATCACTTCACCAGAACATCTGCCAGAGGCATATGCATCTTATTGACTAATTGCTTTAGTTTGCAGTTGTATGATTTCACATCTTCATCAATTTTTTGCTTTGTCATGAAAAGTTCCATAAAAAAATCTCCATCATCCTTAAAAGGTCAAAATTCTTCAATGAACTCCTTTATCTGATTCCAATTTTAAAAATCTATGATATTTTCTCTCTTCAAATACCAATCAATTGCCAATCCTCTCAAAGTAGTAGGAAATAAAGTTACCCAGTCATCTGGTCTATCTACACAATTTTATATCCAAATGGTTATACAAGTTCTGATGTGTCTTGTGGGATATTTCTTACCCTCACCTGAAAATGATGGACATCTTTGTTTAGCTGCCTTATTGGCCATCTTTGGAGAATCATCACTATCACTTGAGGTCTCTTGTGGAATATCTGTCTAGTTCCTCCTTGGGGCTGTCTTGCTACCATAATCGTCAGAAGTCTCTATCCAAGGTATATTGTTCTATACCACCACCCATTAACCAAACTCTCATGCATCTTCACTCTATGACCTCCTTCGCTAATGTGAGGGAGATGGTCTTGGTCTTTCCTCTTGAGACCTCGCGCCCTGTTGCTTTGGTGCTTGACTCCTATCCTTTGCACTCTCTTGAAACCCTTCCATCACTTTCTCAGGTGTCACCATCCACTCTCCATCCTCCTACACTATCTCTATATAAAATATTACCTCTATACTAGGTGGTTATACTTCCTCATATTCTTTTTCTATCAACAACGCCTCAAAGTCTCCTTCTTCGGATGTCCAAACTTGCTCTATTTTTGGTTATTGAGTACTATAGTTTGAGTTACTTGTGTTATCTCTTTTATAAATCCTTGTGATACTTCTTACTATAATTTTCTATTACACTTATCATATCCTATGGCTTCATGTACTGGTGTCTATCATTCACCTCCAGTTTTGTAGTATTCACACTTTGTCAATTTGACCCGTTTTAACAAAAATGTCAGATTTGATAAGGTAACAATTCCAAATGTAGCATAGGGATGTAGTATTCCTAGTGGGAAGGATATTTATAATGCTCTAAATTATCAATGTACTATCTCCAACTCGATTACCAAATCATACCACCGTACAGTCCCTAAAACTACCCTTTTAAGCACAATGAACAACTTGTATAGAAGTTAGTTCGACACATTGTACGATCTAAAATAATACAGTGAAATGGATTGTATGATTATACACTTATCCAAGCTATAAAATTTGGTTTTTGAGGCTACCATACACAGTTTTTTAACCAAGCAAGTCCATCCCACAAAACTGGCAAATCGGGTAAACTTCTTTCTATCGCTTGAATTGTCAATTCGGGTAAGTTTTCCTTGTACAATTTGTATGAACTCTGGTGTAAAATTTATATGAACTAAATGCACATACAAGTGTTAAATGGGATACTCTACTAGGTAAATATCTCTTAGATAGGTTTTGTAAGAGTTTAATGTGCCAATTAATCCTTTTCCTACAACATGCAAAACATATCAACGAGGCTAGAGAGAGATGTAATCCCACTGGCTACATCCAAAAATTATACAAAAGGATTCAATACGTATTCATTAATACTTCCATAATCATGTATCATTCTACAAAGCATTACCAATACCATATTCTTACAATATTATGTAACAATGCATAAAATAGCCAAAAAAATTCACCAAAAAGCACATGCAACATCATTAAGCCATAAATTGCCATCCATATATGCTAGAATCGTACAAAATTTGGAAAATTTTACCTGGAATAATTTGTATATTATTATGTCATAAAATAACTTACAATATGGCTGATCTACAACACTATTTCTAGAACTCGGAATATAATAGCCTAACTCAACCATATTATATCTAGCAAAATCCTAGACCTACAAAATTGAAAATGGGGTCTTATATAACATTTCCCAGGCCATTTTAAAGTGGTTCCTAAGGTAATTAGTTATTTTGCAATCACCCATGCATAACATAATGCATTAATTAAGGTTTTTACTAAGTCTAGCACTTTAATTATCAAACCTATGCGCCATTTCAGCTTGAAATTACATTTCCCATGCATTTCATTGCATTTAAGTGCACCTTGTATGGTTTTACTTCACCTTGTACAGTTTTCCTTCACCTTGTACACTTTGCCTTCCTAGTTGTACGGTTTGCAAAACTTGTACTAACTGTCAAAATTTTCAAATTTGAGCAAATCCAATTTATCACTTTCTCTTCTTCTAGGAGGTGGATTTGTTGCCTACAATAATTGTACTTGTTAATATTTTCATTCATGGACATGCAAAACTACCAAGATATCAAGGCATAAGGTTTTATAAATAATAATTATCTTGATTGATGTTGATATCATTCATAATTTTTAGTATAGAAATTGCAAAAATAATTACAACATATATTCAAACATTGGGGATTTTAATATATTAATTTCTAATAGTGGTAAGGTCATATATAGGAAAAAAGTATTCAACATTAGAGTCACTCTTAAAATTTTTAAATGGTCTAGGAAATGTTATTTTTGATTTGGAAAGTGTAGATGCATTTCTCATTTCCAAATATAGGGAACAATTAGAATATATTACCATCAATTTCTAGGAGTTATATATAATAGGTAGATAAAGGTAAGCTAATTAAAGTATAATGGATACAACCACTACCTTCCAAAGTGATAAGTTTATATCAAGTGAAAAATATTTATGTTAGTATATCAATGATGTAGTAGAACAATATTTCTCTATGTCAAACTATATGGAACATCCAAAATCAGTATGAGGAATATTTTAACAAAAATAAGGTAGAATTCATTATCATGCTATGCATGTAGATCTCAGTCACCATCCACCAAATTTTAGGACTTATATATCCATAGCTATAACATCAAAAAATATAATTTAGTACATGGCACACTATAGTAAGGTACGATTTGAGCCAACACTATACCTTATTAATTATCAGTAATAATGGTAAAAGAGGAAGGATAATCCATAGATGATGTACCTATATTGTGTATTCTCAATAATATAATTATTAAATATATATTTTATATCTCTATAATTAATTAATTGCATGGGATACTTTTTTACTACATTAGATTTGAGACTAATATTTCATTAAATAAAGGTTAAAGAGAGAAATACATTTTAGATAACTTTTCAAACTCATGAAGGTCACTATGAGTTTATTATTGTGTCATTCATATTGTTAATAAACCATTCACATTTTAAAACCTCATAAATTTAGTATTTAGGCCACTTATTAGAAAAATTGTATTGATATTTTTATAACATATTTATTTACAACACCTAGAAACAATATTTATATCATGTAGAACTCATGTTTAGTATATCGGAAAAGGAGCATTTATTTGTCAAGAAATATAAATGCCCCTTTAGAGGTTCTAAATTAGAATTATTGGTCAAGTTATGACAAGATAAGGCATGAAAATGGATCCCAATAAAACTTAGACAATGAAAGATCGACCATTTAAATTAAAAAAAAGTCTTTTAGTACTTTTGGTCTCAAATGATACTATCATCAGTTTGTAAAAAATATCAAAAAATTATAGCACATGATAATATTTACCAAAAAAATCATTTGCTTGGACCAAAAGTAGCCATGTGGAACAAGGGTAGTGATGAATTTTCAAATCATGAATTTTTTGGAAGACAAAATTTGTTAGTTGGGGTAAGAATATCAGTTGCAATTTAATTTTTTTGGAAGAAAAATTGCAAATCTAGTTGTCTATGTATAAATTTAGCTTCAAATAAGTGGTAAGATATATATTTTCATAAAACCCTACTTTGCATTAGGGCATGATATATATTGTCAAAAAATCCTAGTTTGCATTAGGGAATCAACTATGGCACTTCAAAAGTTTTTTGGAACAAATGATATGGATGTGAGAGAGTGGTTGAAAATAGTAAAATCTCAATATGATGAAAGCATGCAGTTACGATTTTTCTTTCAAAATCTCTTTGGGGTGAAGCTTTAAAATGGGTAGAAAGCTTTATTAGTAACAATCCGAGGTGCACTTGGAAAGAAATGGAACTAGTATTCTTGAGAAAATGGGTACCTTTTCAATTACAAAGAAAGTAAGATATTTGTAAGAGAGATCTATAAGGAAGGGATATAAAGATAGCCTAATGGATGTCATCAAATATCTTGAAAAGAAACTAGAGGGGATTCAAAATGAGCAGAAAGAAATAAAAGGAGATTAGAAAATTTTCAAGAAACAGAATGAATATTATGAAAAATAAATAAAATCACTCAAGAAGGAGAAAGAGGAAACTTTTAAGGAATATAATGAGAATAATGAAGCCACATAATTGGATTTTCAAAAGCAAGAGAAGGATCAAAAGGGTTTAAATTCATCTAAAAGTTCTATTTTGCAGCTTCATGGAAGCATTCAAAAGGAGCAGGTTATTATTTCCATTGGCCCTAGTAGCAGATATAATTCTATTAATATTTCTTTTTCTAAGAGGTTGTAGGTTCAAGAAACAAAAATTAAGGAAATCCAGTTGGAGGGTGAGAATGTTTAGATTTTTGAAAATTTGAATATCACCATGGATAAATATATTTTACATTCAAATTTTCATGCTATTGAGATGGATGATGAAGATATTGTTCTTGGTTATCCTTGGTTAGAATATTTGGGTATTGTTAACATTAATGTGCAAAAGAAGTTTATAAAGTTATGGTATAGGAAAAAGAAGATAACATTACAGGATATTTCTTAGCTTAAGGAGCAAGGATCCAAGGAAAAACAAGAAGTGGTTGCAGATAAACAAATTGAAGAACAAATAGAAGAACCTAAAATAAAATCCAAGAAGGTAGTAGTAGCAATAGAGTCCATGGAAGAAGCAACAACAATTGATTCCATGGAAATAACAGTAGCAAAGTCCATGGAAATAGGTTCATTTTTTCCTCATTGGCACTTAATCTTGATATGCTAATTTTTTGACCAGATGAATGCCCTAATTTCAAGATTGAGTTTTTTGAGGATTTTTCAAAATCTTATTTTTATTTCAAGGATCTTTCAAAAAATCTATTTTGTTTTCACTTACAATTTTTCATGACCAATAGTATCATTGATAAGAGGAGATACTGCTCGATTATAATGAAAAGAGAAAAGAATAGGTAAAATTTTCTAGATAGACCCATGGTGCTAGAGAAGTCATGAGAAGACTTTTACGCTTAGCAAAAACCTCTAGCCCATTATATAAAGTTGCAAAAAATTATCCAACAATTTTTTTTCTACATAAGAGTGAGAGGAGGGCCTAATTGGTTATGTTTGATAAAATGGTTGTGTAGGAAAAATGTAATATATATAGATAAACCATCAATAATATTGGATTCTTTACAAAATTTTAGGGGGTTCCTAGTTTAGCATTTTTTCCATTTCACCTCTAGGTACCTCAAAATTAAATTTTGAAATTTCATGCATTTCCCTCCAAAATATGAATTTTTAAAATTTTAATTTGGACTATTTAGAAAAATATACCATGAAATATATAGGAAAACATATTATTGGTTACACAAGCATCATGCTGATGTAGATGCACATAATAGGCAGTAAAAAGGAAGGGGTATATATATTTTAGTTTAGAATATTTTTGTTGATACTTTCCCTTTCCCTCACAAGTTGAGAGCTCGAAAAGGTGGCTTGTAGGAGGCTAGCTAAGGTCTCACCCATGGGAGATCGTCAATTCAAACCTCCCTCTCCATTTTGATGATGAAATCAATGACACTCAAATATCTACCCATGGTGTTAGCATGATAGGTGACATAACACTTCTTTATGATGTGGAGCCCTTTTTAGCATGGAGCAATGATATGGAAGGGTTGTAAGATGCCATGTGTAATCCATATAGCCAAGTTGACAAGTGCACACATCCCAAGTTGACATATGGAAACTGATGTGGTAGCCCATATAGGTACTTGGAAAGTGGTACATGAATCCTAATGTGACACATGGTTGCTAAGATTGTAGTCCAAAATGGTGATACAAGTTGATACATAGAAATTGAACGTGGCATGCACTTTGAGGCAACATGTAGCACTTTTTTTTTGGACTAATATGGTTGTCTATACAATGGATAATGTAGAAGCCTAGACACCACTTAGAATATATAAAAATGGCATCAAACAATCACATTTTTCCATATCATAAATGTTTGTCTATACAATGGATAATGTAGAAGCCTAGAAACCACTTAGAATATATTAAAATTGCATCAACCAATCACATTTTGCCATCTCATCAAACTTGAAAATCAACTCATATAGTTAGCAATAGACTTAGAAACACATGCATTTTAGAGGGAATTAGATAGGGACAAGTCGTGCAACATGGTTTGCTGGTAATTTGCATAGTTAGTACATAATAAGAATTATCTGAAGCACTCATATTATGAAATGTGGCAACCTCTAAGTCATTGAAGGTATTAATTTTTAAAAAAAGGTTTTGGGGTGATTTGTTGCTTTTTAGGGCTAAACTATTGGGGGCCATAACTTTAGTATATAGAAGCATTTTGAGCCTATGCCTTTCAAATTATATGGTTTTTTAAGCTCTCTTCATTGGTAGTGTTGGTTATAGTCTTATAGATTTTTTATTTTTCGTATAAAAATTATGAATCACCATTTCCCCTATTGAGTGGCCCAATCTATGCTACATGGAAAATTAAGATTGAATCTTTGCTACAAATTAAGGATTTGGTCAAGTATATGAATAAGCATCCTAAGGATGATGATTTTGAATAAATAATGTAGTTGTATAGGGATAATAAGGATGAATCCTATTATAAAAATACTACTATTCTCACAAGATTAACAATCTCTAGGATCAAACAATAACTCAATGATATGCATAAATCAATCCTCAACAATTGGGAATAAACACACTGGAATCTTCATTGAAAAATATATTAAAGCAATGCATAATTTCAATGGTTATTCAAATATATTTTATAAATCCTTCTATTCAATATATACATACATGATACTTTTCTTATGCACATGGCTCTTGACCTTTGCACTTACATAAAATTTTCATCTCCTCATACTCATGGGACATCCAACTCTTCATATTTCTCTCTTACATAATAATAAATCTCACATATTTACATAAAGACAAAGTCTTTGATGATTGCTTATAACTCATCACTTCTAAACATGAAACTTCACTCACATAACTCACACTTAATAACATGACACCTCACACACAACTCCACACTTATTTACATGACACATACTCTAGACTCAATTATTAAACACACCCTAATCTAAAATATTTACAAGGTCCTAGAATTAATATTTAAGGTAGTATATAATGTAATACCTCCAAAACCCCCCTATATTACATTATCTGGTGTGAATGCCCTTGGCCTTATGCTTATTTTTCTTGGTCTTGGTCATTTTTCTCTGAATCAAGTATTTCTTGAGGTTTTGAATATCTCCATTTGAGCTATTACCTATTTCTGTCATATTTCTTAATAATTCATCACAATAAGATAATTTTTGGCTTACATAATTATTGTCTTTGTTATTGTTAATATTGCTATCACGTGTAGAATATAGCAATTCATTATTGTTACATCTTGTTTAATCATATTAAATTTTCTAATTTTGTCCATATTTCGAGTTTATCATGATTCTTGTTACTTTTTGAATACTTTAAATCTTTGCTAACATGCTCTGATGCTATGTATCAATGCCTTTTGTGTACGTTTTCTCAAATTTTGAGTACTTTTTGCCATATGTTCTATCTATTTGGTGCATAACATTTATTTGTTATATCATTTGTGTTGTAATTGATAATTTTCATCAATTATTTAACTTTAAGAACTTAGAGAGAGTAATTACATATACATTATTTTTTATATATCAATAGATACTATAATAGTACCTCTAGAGTCTTCACTTGCTTTAGTAAATTTTGAGCTTAGATAGTAACCAAATATTACAAAATTTTCATCTTTAGCTTCTCTAAAAATTAATTGTAGTACCATAGAATTAATTTTTAGATAAGCTAAAGATGAAAATTGTATAAAATTTGGTAACTATCTAAGCTCATAGTATCCCTATTTTTTCTATCTCTATTCAAATCCCCTTCGTCCATTTGCCACAAAATTGAACAAATACAAAAAAACTTCCTATGGTCTAGTTTTGAGGCTCATAGAAGATTTTTGTTGGTCGCCTGGGACAAGGTCCATTCCAAAAAAGAGTCGAGAGGGTTGGGATTTAGAAAGGTCAAATATATGAACTTGGCTCTCATAGCCAAGCAAGGATGGAGACTCCTCACCAATGAGAAAGCAGGATGGATTGATATCATCAAGGGAAAATACCTTTGGTAGAACAAAAAGCTCCTGGATGAGGCCACTATTCTCAAAGGATCTACCTTTTACAACTTCATTCTAAATTCCAAGCACCTTATCCAAAAAGAGGTCAGATGGAATCTAGGCAATAGTAGAAGCATCAATTTTTGGAAGGACCCATGGATTATGGATTCTTCCCTTATAGAACACCCAAATATGATCATCTTAAAGCCTATTATTGACCACCTATTTGGAAGTAAAGTTTACAACTTTATGGATAAAAACCACAAGAGAAAAGCCTAGAAAAGCATTCATCATAGCAACTTAAATGAAATGTAGGTGAGATTTGTGAAGGACCTTTCTAATCTTCTAAGAAACTATGTAATACCTAATTCTAATTCTAAATATTCTACAATCTAGAAAGCAAATGAATATGGATATTTTTTATTCAAGTTTTCCTACTATATATTTGAGGACAATGGGGGTAATTGGTTTCCTACCAGTCTCATTTGGCTCAAGCATCTCATAAACAATATTGCTTTCTTATTTTGGCTTGTGGTTCAAAATAAATTTCTCACCATCGACAACCTTCAATCTTAAGGAATGACCATCTCCAATAGATGCTACCTTTGCAATTCCAACATCAAGTCCACCCACAACCTTTTTATTTCTTGCCTCTTTTCTTTTAGTTTACTTCATTCCATTCTCGTTGCCTTTGGGATAGCTTGGGCCCACCCTAACTCCATCATTGACCTTTGCCTTCAATGTGCTTCTCTCTTCTTCGATAATTCCTCAAATGTCTTTGGTCCTTTTGCCTCCCTCATTATTTTTGGAAATTTTGGAGAGAAATTTTAGAGCCTTTCACAACATCTCTAAGGATTCTATTTCTATTGGGATCCAAGTGATTTATATAGCTAAATAAACTTCTTATTTTTTCCCCTCTTCTAGCTCTCAAGAATCCACTATGAAGTCTAGACTAGTTATTTCCTTAAGTCTCTCCCCCTCCCCTCTTGCTCCTTCCATTGTTCCTTCTTTTGATAGATCCAGAATCAAGTGGTCTCCTCCTCTAGTGGGTTGAATCAAGTTAAATTTTGATAGATTTTACAAAGGTAATCTTGGGTGTGCTAGTGTTGGTGATGTCTTCAGAGATAACAAAGGCCAAATTCTCCTTGCCTATGCTAAAAATATTGGAATTCAAACCAATCAGTTTGTTAAGGCTAGGGCACTCTACCAAGGGTTAACTCTTCTTGATGGTCTCCCCTCATCTAGTCTCATCATAGAGGGTGATTCAATGAACATAATAAATTACCTCAAAGGATCCCAACCTCCCTCCTAGAGTGTCCAAAATCTCATTGAATAATCCAAGAGATCTTTACAAAAACTTAGCAACTATGTTATTCAACATGTTTATCATGAAGGCAATCAAGTTACAAATGTCATGGCCAATTTGGGTTTGTCCCAAGAAAATATCTTCATCTGGCACAATAAATTTCCCCAATATTTGATTGGAGACAATCCTACTAGGAGTCATTCTTTGCTTTAATCCCTCCATGTTCAATCATTTCATCACTCTCTTTGGTTTATGGATTGGTATTTCACTTTTAGGTTGACTCTCATTGCACCTTTTGTGTGGATACTTTATATGGATTTTATGCTTTGGTTCATATTTTATTCCCTTGATATTTGGATCATTACTTTCCCACTCCACATCACCTTATCAAAACCTTGGTTCTTAAAAGTATCTGTCAACCCCTGGTTTTTGTTCAACACTCTTTTTATCATGTGTCTCACATTACTTGCCTCCTTATCTCACTTTCTTACTCTTGCTCCAAGATTTCCATGTGACCATATATGCTCTCCTAATTTCACCTTGTCCTCTCCTCAAGGTTTTTCTTAGAGAGTTAATCCTTATCATTGGTCCACCAATCATATCTGCATTGGCCTTGTCCTTGTCATCATTGTTTGGTCCTTTGGAACTCATTCCCACATTTTTGGTAATCATTCCCAAATGTGGATCAATTTTTTCAATCACCTCCCTTGATATTTCTCATTATCTTTCCATATCACTTGCTCATGTTGGTATGTGCCATATAAGGACACACACTACGAGTGTCACTTCCCTCATTGGTTACCACTAGGCCAATTCCTTCTCATCCTTTTTCACAATGTAGGTACTAAAGTTGGAGAGGAATTTTTGGCATGAGGACAAGCATAAAAAACTATGGCAGTGCATCATTTCTAGGAGCATCAACATGCATAATGGTGGTTTCTCAATTCTTCTAGTTAACCAAATATCTAGTCTTTTAATATTAGTTTAGACCCTCATTAACACCTATTGCAATATATTTTACCTTGTCATTTCCTCAAATATTGGCTATCTATACCTTCCTCCTTGTTGGTTCTTGAAGAAATGTGTTGCTAGCTATGGTTGCCATCCATACCTTCCCTGTCACCAACCCCTGCATGATCCCATTCATTTTCTCTTTTTTTCTTTGCTTCCCCCATATTTGATTATGGCTAACAATGACTATAGTTTTAAACATGAGGTTCTTTAGTTGGACACAATTATTGAGGAGATTTTCAAGGACCAAGGGCTCCTCCCTTTCCTTCAAAATTTTAAAGGCAATGACATGGAGCTATCTTAGGAACTAGCTCATTCATGAGAGGATGACATATTTTTGGAAAGAGGGCTCAAGTTCGCCATTAATATAAATCTATTGGTGGAAGTTACAGGGATCCCTAATTATGGGGAGATTGTTCAGCATGAGAAACACTCCTTGGTCATCGAATTATCATTTTCACTAACAAAGGGAACAAGATTAAAAAGGACAAAGGTGGTATAATCAGAGAGTCCTTTCCCAAGTTTTGGTACTAGGTAATTTTGTCCATCATCCAATATTTCATTATGGATGGTCCAAATTCCATACTCAAAAGTTTCCATATCTGATTTTTGAACAATATTCGAGGCAACAAGTTTTAAACATCCCAAAATATATTTTTAGGTCCATTAAGTGGTCTATCAATAGTTTTTAGAAAGGATATTCCTCCTTTCCTATCCACGAAGACCTCCATATTATCATTTATAATCATGTTCTTCAAAGGAAGTCCCAAAAGGCAATTATTTCTTGTGTTAGAAGCCCATTGACTGTTCCTCCAATTCTTGAGTCTAGCCATTGTGAAAGCTTTCTCCCTGGTGCAATTGATGAAACTTCCTAAAAGCATATATTTTCTAAAACTAGTTGAATGCTATAGTTTTAATCTAAAGCTAAAGACACTCCTCCCATCATGAAATTGAATGCCTGACATCGCTCAACCCATAACAAGTCCTATATTGAGAAACAAAAATCCCCCATTATCATTGAGTAAGATCCTGATAATTTAGAGGATTCTCCCACTACACTTAACATAGTCAAACGTGAGGACGTCTTGATATGGTCCTCATCTCAAAAGGGATATCCCCATAGTGGCTCCTCCAAGTCATCCAACCACACTCAATAGAGAACGTGCATCTCGTTCGTCACCAAGAAAGACTATGTTTAGGAGCTTTATGACCTAATGAGCACTATGTCCAAAGCAACCAAAATAAATGTCTCTCTCTTGTAGTAGGCCATAGTCATATAGGATGACTTAAAGAACTAGTTCAAGGATAATGAACAAGTGGATCATGTGTATACCCCTACCCCTAGTGATGGTGAATAATAATCATCCTTCCTTTATTGGTTCTTCTCCCTATTTTTTAGGTAGTCTCCACTATTTTGAAGATCTCTTATTTTCTATTTTAGTTGCTACTTGTTCTCTTGACCCTATATCAAGGAGACAATCTCCATTGATCTCGATGTTGGTTCTTCTCCTTTTGTCTTTGGAAGACAGTCTCTCTTTATGGTCTTTTGATGTAAAAGGTTTAGAGAACCTTTCAAAACCCCTTCCTCTAACCAATAAAAAACAAATTAATTGTAGTAACCTCTTTAATTTTATTGATATATATTTTTGTTCAAAATTATCTATCATGTGTTGTGTAAAGTTTTAGTTTTTTCAACATTTCCTCACTATCCTCTAGTGATGCATTCTCAATATTTGTTTCTTTTTTTGTTTGTTTTATTTCCACGGTAATATCTTCTTTAGTTTTAATTACTTTCCTTTGTTGTGGAATCCCTTATTACTCCCAAATTAAAATTCTTCTTTCTTTAATTAATTCTTTTAATTATTTGTAGAAAAAATTTCATCTCAAAATCTAATGTTTCTTCAATTCAATTCTTTTCTTAAATCATTAACTCTTTTCTCAAAAAAATTCACTTCGATTTATTTTTTCAAATTTTCAATCTTCAATTCAATTTCAATCAAATTTTCAATATTCTTTTCTTATTTCAATTTCAAATTTTCATTCAAATAATTTTTCACTTTTTTTTTTTTTTTGATTGGTAGAAAGGGTGTTGAAAGGTCCCTGAACCTTGTACAAGAGAGATTACAAGAAATCCATAACGACCGAGGTGGTCCAAGAAGAAAGTAATAGAGAGTTGGCAAACCTTCGCACTAGGGAAGGTGTCGCGAAATCGCGACCAAAATGGTGATGTCGCGATATCGCGACATGTTGAAAGGTGTCGCGATATCGCGACAAGTTGCTAGGTTGGAGCCGGACGAGAAGAAGAGTCACGAAATCATGACAAGAATGAAGACCGCAGCCGAAATGGAAAATGAGTCACGAAATCGCGACGAAAGTGGAAGCCTGCTGCCGAGAAGAGAAAGTGTCACGAAATCGCGACAAGAATGAAGACCACTGCCGAAGAGGAAAATTGTCGCGATATCGCGACAAATTAGGAGACCGCTGCCAAGACGAAAAAGTGTCACGAAATCGCGACAATCTGGAGGACCGCAGCCGAGGACAAAAAGTGCAACGAAATCGCGACAATCTGAAGATCCGCAGCCTAGGAGGAAAAGTGTCACGAAATCGCGACAAGAAGGAAGACCGCCGTTGGAGAGAAAAGATGTCGCGATATCGCGACAAAAAAGGAAGACCGCCGTTGGAGAGAAAAAATGTCGCGATATCGCGACAAAAAGGAAGGCCGCCGTTGGAGGGAAAAAAGGTCGCGATATCGCGACAAAAATGGAAGACCGCCGTTGGAGAGAAAAAAGGTCGCGATATCGCGACAGAATGGGAGGCCGCCATTGGAGAGAGAAAAAGTGTCGCGATATCGCGACAAAAATGGAAGACCGCCGTTGGAGAGAAAAAAGGTCGCGATATCGCTACATAATGGAAGGCCGCCGTTGGAGAAAGAAAAGGTGTCGCGATATCGCGACAAAAATGGAAAACCGCCGATGGAGAGAAAAAAGGTCGCGATATCGCGACAGAATGGAAGACCGCCGTTGAAGAGAGAAAAAGTGTCGCGATATCGCGACAAAAATGGAAGACCGCCGTTGGAGAGAAAAAAGGTCGCGATATCGCTACAGAATGGAAGGCCGCCGTTGGAGAGAGAAAAGGTGTCGCGATATCGCGACAAAAATGGAAGACCGCCGTTGGAGAGAAAAAAGGTCGCGATATCGCGACAAAAGGAAGACCGCCGTTGGAGAGAGAAAAAATGTCGCGATATCGCGACAAAAAGGAAGACCGCCGTTGGAGAGAGAAAAAGTGTCGCGATATCGCGACAAGAAGCAAGGGAGCGTCTGAAGGCCAAAAAGTGTCGCGATATCGCGACAAGTTTGCAAAAAAGCACCCGGAGAGAAAAAAGGTCGCGATATCGCGACAGAATGGAAGACCGCCGTTGAAGATAGATAAAAGTCTTGATAACGCGGCAAGCTGAAATTTTGCAACCAACTGTGAAAAGTGACGCGAAAATGCTCCAAGATGCCAAGACGCAGCCACAGGGGGAAAACCCGAAGCCCAAAAACCCACTCACATTGTGCAAACATTGGAACTTGAAGAAGCGTCCCTTAGGCCGATTGGGAAGGAATCTCTCCAAACCTGAATGTCTGTTGCGTCAACTCCCTTGTTAGCAAGCCAGTCCGTAGCTTTGTTTCCTTCCCGGTATTGATGTTGAATGATTAATTCTGGGTAAAGGCCAATTAGTGTCTTGCATTCTTCGAAGATGGAAACAAGGGCCCAGGGAGGCACAGAGGTTCCTTTGAGCCAGTTGATGCAATGCAATGAGTCTCCTTCTATGATGAGTTTATTGATAGTCAAGCCTTCCAAGAGAATCAAGCTTTGGAGCAAGGCCCGAGCCTCGGCCATATTATTAGACTGAATTCCTAAGTTCTGAGCAAAGGCCAAAATTATTTCTCCTCTATGATTTCTGAGAATTCCACCTCCGCCAGCCGCTCCAGGGTTGCCTTTGGCCGCGCCATCGAAGTTAAGCTTGTGCCACCCAGAAGGAGGTAAGGCCCACTTGATTACAGACCTGTCGACAGAAGTACGAGGAGTTGCAGAAAAATTGAAAAGATTGAAATGATTTGTTAAATCCAATTCAAGGCCCGGAGGGGGGGTTTGGACGATGAGACAAGAGAGGCATTCTCCACAGCAAGGGCCAAGATTTTGGCAACAACAATCTTCTCATTCGTGGCAAGGTTTTTGAAAATTCTGGCATTTCTCTCAAGCCAAATCTGCCACAGAAAAATGTGAAGGCAAGCTTGCCACATGAATTTGAGTTGGCTGCTCTTGAAAGGCCTGGGCCATTGTTGAAAAAGGAGGGGAATGGAATGAGGGAGGGCTACGGAGATGGCGAAAGTGTTGAAAACCTGGTTGAGCACTGCAAGGGAGAAGGGACATTCCAGAAAAACATGCGCAGTAGACTCACAGGCATTTTTACACAGGATGCACCAATTGGGGATGAGAAGCCCTCTGGTTATCAAATTGTCAGTGGTGAGGATTCTATTTTGGATGGCCAACCAGCAGAAGAATTTGACCTTGGGAATGATCTTGGGAACCCAGACCAGATTAGATAAGTCACGGCCATCACTGGGAACTTCTTGGCTGTAGTAGGCAGATTTAACAGTGAAATGCCCTGAATCTTCAAGGTTCCAAACCATGGAGTCATCTTTGTGAGAGCTGGGGATTATGCAGCTCCTCAGTAAGTTTTGTAACCGCCTAAGCGCCTCGGTGATATGTCTAGGCCCATTCAGATCCAGGTGTTTCCATTCGGGTCTTGTAATGCCTGGGTTAATGAAATGACACACCTTATCTCCAAAGGTGGCTTCGGTCACCGTCTTGAGCACAACAAGATGAGGATCTTGGCTGAGAGGTTTGTCACGGATCCACGGGTCATCCCAGAAATGAATGGTCAATCCATTTCCAAGACACCACCTTAAGCCTTCCATGATGATCTTCCTTGTTTTAGTGACACCATTCCAGAAATGAGATCCGCTAGGAAGGTTGTGCTCTCCAAGAAAGGGAACCTGATGAAGGTATTTAGCTTTGATGATGTCAATCCAGGTGGCTTTTTCGTTGATGGTAAGTCTCCAGGACTGCTTGGCAATGAGAGCCATGTTCATTCGCTTGATGTCCCTGAAGCCGAGACCTCCATCCATTTTCTTGGAACAAACCTTGTCCCAGGCAACGAGGGGAAATTTGTTCTTGTTTTCGTTTCCCGCCCAAAGGAATCTGCGTTGAATTTGCTCAATTCTTTGGCAGATGGAAGCAGGAGCTTTGAATATGGATAAGAAAAAAATAGGAATACTTTGCAAGCAAGCCTGGACCAGAGTGGCTTTGGCTACCTGACTGAGCAATGAACTTTTCCAGCCTACAAGCTTCTTGTTGAGACGATCTAGAACAGGGTTCCACATAGCCGAGACCGATTTGCCATGAAAAAGCGGTAATCCGAGATAAGTAGTTGGAAGGCTCCCAATGATACACCCAAGGATCTCAGCAATCCTGTTTTGCCTGTGGATGGGAGTATTGAGGAAGTATAGCTTGCTTTTGCGGTAATTGACTTTCTGGCCAGTCGCCTCTTCATAAGAGTCAAGGATGCTCTTAATAATTTTTGCTTCGGGGACAGAAGCATGAGAGGAAAGAATAGTATCATCCACAAACTGTTGATGGGAAATGGCATTGGTTGTTGAGGCTGGTTTGATCCCAGAGACGAGTCCACTGATGCAGGCAGCAGTAAGGGTCCTTCCAAGGGTTTCGGCCAAAATGATGAAGAGGAAGGGTGACAGAGGGTCCCCTTGGCGAATGCCTTTAAAACTTGGAAAAAAGCCAGCAGGTGAACCATTGATAAGAACAGAGAACCAAGCAGTAGAGATACATTCTCGAACCATCTGAACCCAATCTTTGTGAAACCCAAACTTCTCAAGGACCTCGAACAGGAATTTCCATGAAACCCGATCAAAAGCCTTGTTCATGTCAAGCTTAAGGAACATACTGGGTTTTTTGTTTTTAGATGCCGAATGAGCCAACTCGTGGACGGTTATCACTCCATCAGCAATGAATCTGCCTTTGACCGAGCTGCCTTGGCATTGGTCAATGATGGAGGGAAGGATGTCTTTCAGCCTGTTTGCCATAACTTTGGTGATAAGTTTGTAGATGACACTACAGAGACTTATAGGTCTGAAGTCGGAGAGGGAAGCACGATCATTAGACTTGGGAATTAAAACAATGAAGGTGGAATTGGCTTCTCTCAGCATATTTTTGGCTCTCTGGAAGAATTTAACCGCAGCAACAACATCAGGGCCCACAATATCCCAAAAGTGTTGAAAAAACCGGGGTGGAAAGCCATCGGGTCCAGGGGCCTTGTCGGGTTCCATTGCAAACAGGGCATCTTTGATCTCCTCTTCAGTGTAGGATTGGAGCAATTTCTCATTATCATCGTTAGACACCATCATTGGAATGTTCTGAAGCAGAGAACTTGCTATGTGGGGGTGGCAGTCAACACTTGGACCTAAGATTTCCTGGAAGTGGTGCACAACTTCCTGTCTGATGGCATGGATATCAGAGACAATGGTACCATCAGCCTTGGTCAACTCAGAGATTTTATTTGAACCTCTATGGCGCAAGGTGGAAGCGTGGAAAAACTTCGTGTTGGTGTCTCCTTCTTTGAGCCAGAGGCTTCTGGATTTTTGCCTCCAGAAGGACTCTTCCTTAGCCAAAACATTGTGAAGGTTTGAAAGGAGGCATTTTTCTTCCATGAACGTTTCAACCCTCTGATCCCCTCCCTGAATCAGATTTTCCACCCTTATGAGCTCATCCAGCAGAAGCTTTTTTTCACTAAAGAGGTTGCCGAAAACCTCCCTGTTCCAAAATTTCAGCTTGAGTTTGACTGCTTTGAGTTTGAGGAAAATATTCGAGATAGGGTTTGGACAAAGGTTTTGCTGCCACCATTGTCGAATGCACCGACCTAAATCTGGATGAGTGAGCCACATCTTCTCAAACCTGAAAGGGGTTTTAAAGGTTTTCTGGGGTCGAGAACAATCCATAATTATAGGGTTGTGATCAGATCCAATTTTTGGGTGACTATGAAGCCTGGCATCGCCAAAAATAGGAATGAGTTCTTTGGACAAGAGAAATATGTCAAGCCGAATTTGGATGTGATGAATGCCCGCCCATCTGTTGCTCCATGTATAGTTGGATCCTTGGAGCGGTAAGTCCATAAGCTCGTTGAGGTGGACAAATTCGCTGAAATCTTCAATGCAGCGGCTAGTGATCGGATTGCCTCCTTGCTTGTCAAGCAGGTGAAGGGGAGTATTGAAGTCGCCACAGAGCATCCAAGGAAAGTCAGGAAAGTTATTGCGCATTGCGGTAATGTTATCCCACAACAATCTTCTGTTGACAGGACTGTTTGGTCCATAAACATTGGTGGCAATCCATTGAAGGTTGGTGACTTTATTAGTGAACAAAATGTTGATGGTTCTGTCAGAGACTGAAAGAACTCTCCCCTCGATAGTTGACGGATCCCACAAGCAAAGGAGACCCCCGGATGCCCCTGAGGAGGGGCAAAAGGCGAAATTGCTATTTTCCCAGATTAGCTTGCAAACTTGATTGCTGCTATTCTCATCCAGTTTAGATTCTTGAAGAAACATGATATTTGGTTTTAGGTTTTTTCTCACCGACTTGACAGTCCTCTGTTTGGCAGTTTCGTTGAGGCCTCTGACATTCCAGGAGACAAACTTCATCGATTTGACTTGGGATTTGCTTTGCGACCTCTGCCTCTCCCTTGAGACGGAGTAAGTTTAGGTCTAACCTCATCCAAATCTTGATGGGTGGGTTGTTCGGAAGTAGGGCCCAAGGAGGTAGGCACAGATCCATCAGCCGCTTCAATCTCAGCTGCTTTGGCAAGCTTTTCAGCATTGGACGGTCTTCCCCTTCTCTGCTCTTTGTTGACATCAGCTTTGGGGGTGGGAATGGGAGATTTCAGAGGGCTGGATGACTGAAGAATGATGGTGGTGTTGGTCCCAGGAACAGGCCTATGGGGGGATGGAGAACGGGGAGACTGGCACAGGGCAACAGACTCAGGGGAGAGGGTAAGAGGACGGTTCTGAGTCAGGGGAAGGGGTGGGAAGGGAAGAGGAAGGTGAGAGGGACCAAAATCTGAGGGTGAGTTTGGGGAGGTCATTGCCGCCTTACCCTTGGACAAGGGAGACTGAATCGCAGAGGGTGTGGATGAGATGTTTGGATCTATGGGAAGGTCATCGGAGATGTCCTCACTAGTTTGAAGATTATTTAAAGGAGCGAAATGATTGGAACGAGAAGGCGGAGCACTTACATTGTTAGGAGCAGATGTTTTAGGGGGCCTGTAGAACGGCCACGGCCCCTTCCAAGAGCCTTTTTTTGAACGTTGGGGATCTGGGAATCCTTCTTCCTGCCTGAATCGCTGGGGATATCTTTTTTTTGGGAAGGGCATTGAGAAGCCAAGTGACCCTGAGTGTTGCACTCCAAACAAAAAGCGGGCTTGTTCTCGTACTCAACCCCTTGACGTCTTCTGAAGCTCCCGACGTTGATGCCAATGCAGGTCGACAGAGCCGAATCCAGATTAGCCATGACACAGACACGAGCATAAGTCATTCTGGATCTTGCTCTGGTAGCAGGGTCGATGGCAACTAAATCTCCAATCGGTTGAGTAATGCCTTTGAGAGCATCATTATAGAAGAACTATGGGGGAAGCCCATGGAGTTTGATCCAAATCGGAGCAATGTTGATAGACTGAGTTTTAGGGTCGAAATCTTCCCCCCATCTCCGTAGAAATAGGCTTCGACGACCGAAAAACCAGGGTCCACCAGTGAGAATGCGTTGGGTGTCGAGGGCATTGTTTAGCCTTATCATAAAGAACCCCCTAGGAAAGGCCACGAGCTCCATGCTTCCAGACAGACGCCATTTAGAAAGGGCCCATTCACGGATAGTTTCCATATCAGGTCGGGCACCGACAAATTTCCCAACCAGAGAGAGGGACTCTTGAAAGATTAGTGGCTCCATAGCCTCGCTTGGAAATGAAACTTCAGTGCCCAAAATAGAGAAGGGCAAAGGAGTTTGAAAAGAGAACGCTCCAGTCGAGGTCCTGACTTTATCCGCAAAGGACAAAGACCAAGGTCGCGTTTTGGAAAGAGAGGAAGGTGAAACCCTACCGTTAACAGACGTCGGCTTCACCGCACCGTTTGGGTCTTCACCGTGACAAATGCTGAGTGGGCCTGCAGTAGGCCCAACACCAACTGCAGGGCCCGAGGACAAAGCTGCCAGACCAGCACTATCCATCGACCCACCATTCCCGCCATCGCCATCGCCATCGTCCACAGACGCACCTGGTCCCGCTCCCGATCCCGTTCCCGCTCCTGTTCCCGCTCCCATTTTTCAAAAATAATTTTTCATTTTTTCATTCAATAATATTTTTCTTCTTTATCAGAGTTATCAGACAAGAAAGTTTCTAAGGATCAAGGGAAAATACCCAAACCCCCCATCCTCAAGCCAAAGTGGGGAAAAATCATCATCCAAACTTTATAAATGAAGATTCTCTAATGGAACGTGAGAGGTCTCAATGGATAAATGAAAGAACATGTTGTTTTATCATTGATAAAAGACCTTAATCCAAGTATAATTATTCTCCAAGAAACTAAGATTGACATTTCTAATTCTGAGAAAATTGTTAAAACCATCTATAATCCTTATCAATATTTTCTAGTCCAGCTCAAGGATTGTTTGGTGGACTCCTCTATATTTGGGACCCTTCCAATATGGATGGTTGAGTGCTATCCTCCATGGACCAAGTAATCAATATACTCTTTTGATGTAAATATTCCAAAATTAGTTGGTTCCTATCCAACCTTTATGCCCCTAACATTCCTGTTGTGTGGGAAACCCTTTGGGATTCCCTAATCCAAATGAGAAATTCCTTTCCTTGTGATAATTGGATGCTATCTGGAGATTTTAAAAAACCCCTATATCCCATTGATAAAATTGGAGGGACTCTAATCACCCCTCGATGTTATGAGGAGTTTACAAACTTTATTGATTCTAATGAAATCATGGACATTGAGCTAAAGGAACTAAGTTCATGTGGAGCAATCAAAGAGAAGGATACCACCTCATCCAACTTAGACTTGATAGATTTTTCATTTCTAGGGAATCCATCCGTTCTTTTGGGGATGCCTCTCTCTTCTACCTCCCTAAAATTACCTTGAACCATAATCCTCTGGTGTTTGAAGGACTTAGACCTACCTCTTTCTTCAAACCACCTTTTAGGTTTGATTCCATGTGGATCCAACACCTAGATCTCAAATCCAAAATTTTTGAATGGTGGAATCAAGACTTCAATGGTCCCAATATCTCTCAGCTAGCATAGAAGCTTTGATTCATTAAAAGGAATCTCAAAGTCTATAATAAAGAGGTCTTTGGCAAAAATTTTTAATCCAAAAAACTCATCATCAACCAACTCAACAACGTTGAAGAAAAAATCCAATTCCAAAGTGTTGAAGATGATATTAGATTCAGAGAGAAGTGAGTATTTTCTGATTTCTATAGCATTTTAGCCAAAGAGGAAACATTTTAAAGACAACAATCTAGAGCCCTGTGGCTCAAGGAGGGAGATGCCAACACTAAGTACTTCCATGCTACTACTATCAAGCATAGAAGTGATAAAATAATTATAGATCTTATTAAAATGGATGGGACTCTCATAACTGATGTTATTGACATTAAATATGAAGTAGTGGGCCATTTCTAGGACATTCTTGGACTTTCCCAACCATTCCATGAGGTATTTTCCAGCTCTCTTCTTCAACATATCTTCCAGATCATTCATCAAGATTTCAAAAATATGTTTCTTCATCCCTTTACTCAAGATGAAATCAAATGCGCTCTCTTTTCTATGTTTGCTGATAAGGCTGAAGGTCTAGATGAATTTTTTCCCAAATGCTTCCAAATATTTTGGGATATTTTCGATAATTATTTCATTGCAACCATTCAAGAAGTCCAAAGAACAAAGTATTCATCCCTTTACTCAAGATGAAATCAAATGCGCTCTCTTTTCTATGTTTGCTGATAAGGCTGAAGGTCCAAATGACTTTTTTCCCAAATGCTTCCAAATATTTTGGGATATTGTTGGTAATGATGTCATTGCAACCATTCAAGAAGTCCAAAGAACAAAGTATTTATCATGGGGTATAACTTCAACTTTTTTGTATCTGATCCCCAAATCCCATTATTGCTTGTATTTATCTGACTACCTTCCTACCAATTTATGCAATGTCAATTATAAAATCCTAATGAAAACCATAACCAATAGATTGAAAGGCATCCTTCCCACTATCATTGATCCCTACCAGGGGATTTCTATCTAGGGAAGACTTATCATTTATGGTATTATTACTATTCATGAGGTCATCCATTCGATGTCCAAGAGTGGCAAAACATACCTCTTTCTTAAGGTTGATATGAACAAAGCCTTTGATAGTCTTGTGGGAATTTCTCCTTGATATGCTTTCCAGGTTTGGTTTTCACAATGATTGCATTGACCTCATAAAATTTTATCTTTTGTTTGCTTGGTTTTTTGTTCTCATCAATGTATCATTAGTAGGGTACTTCAAAAATTTTATGAGGTTAAGGCGAGGGGACCCATTATCTCCCTTTCTCTTTATCATTTTGGTGGAGTCTTTGGATAAATATCTCAAGGTAGCATGTTCTTCTGGATCCATATTGGGCATCAAATATTCTTCTAGCCTTAATCCTATATCTCATAAGAAATTATTGGATGAAACCATTCTTACTACTTGATCGTTAGTTCTGAAATCCAGAACCATCAAGAATACCCTAAATTCTTATGAAGAATTTGCTGGAAAAATGTCAACTTCATCAAGAGAAAACTATACTTCATTAACAACGCCAAGGAAAGATAGCTAAAAATTACCAAAATCCTTGGGTTTTCCATTGCCAACCTCCCTTCCACTTACCTTGGTCTACCTCTTTTCCATGGAAATCCATCTGAAAGCATGTGGAACACTATTATCCAAAGGATCATAAAGAAGCTTACTAGATGGAAGGGAGTTTTTCTTAGTCAAGCGACCAAATCCACTCTTGTCTAGGCATGCCTCCAAAGTATCCCAATTTTATTTTTATCTATACTCAAGGTTCCTATGGTGGTGTCTCAAAATATAGAGCAAATTCAAAAGTGTTTCCTGTGGTGTGGATATGAAAACAAATATAGGTTTCCCTTATTAGCTTGGGATAAATTTTGCTCCAAGAAAGCTTAAGGTGGATTAGGCTTCATGAGAATCAACAAGATGAGCATGGCAATGATAAGTAAACAAGGTTGACTGATCATCACTAATACCATGGTCACCTAGGTTAACATCAACAATAACAAGTATCTCCAGGGAAGCTCCTTTCTTAATGACAACATCCTCCCTGAAGAATCAACTTTTTGGAACTCAATATCTAAATATAGGTACATTCTCAAAAAGGGCCTCAGATGGTGTCTTAGATATGGTTACCACATCCAATTTTAGGAATATCCATTGCTATTAGATGAACCATTGATAAATGATGCCAATATATGCACTCTCAAACCTATTATGAACCACCTATTTGGCAATCTAGTATACCACTTCATTTCATGCGAGCCTTCCTTTGAATGGTACCAAGTTTGAGCAATGTGCATTGATCCATGTTCTATCAAATTTTCTCAAAACTTGAATCATACCTGGTTGCCCTTATTAAGATTCTTCCCTCTAGAAATGTAGTAATTCTGATATCTTTTCAATAAAATCTACTTACTACCTCTAGTATGAGCCTAGATAGTGTTGGTTTCCAGTGAACCATGTTTGGTTGAGAAATATTGTCCCCAAGATCACTTGCTTCTTATGGATTGTTGTTTAAAATAGAATACTCACCATTGATAACCTTATTTCTTAAAGTATGAACATCCTAAACTAGTGTTATATTTGCCAGTCAACCTAGGAGTCAGTTAACCACATTTTTATCAAGTGCTCTTTCTCTTACAAAGTATTGGTTTTCCTATTTTATGTGTTTAGTATTTTTTGGTTTCTCCAAATTTTGTGCAAGATATTTGTGTCCAATGGCCAAACCCTTTTAGATTATCCCACATTAATAACTTGTGGTCCTTCATGCGATCCCATTTATGTTTGCAGGTTTGGATTGAAAGCAACAATAGATATTTTTGTGGATCATCCATAGATAGTTGTTTAATGCTCTCCAGGGTCCTTTCGGCTACTATGGAGAATGCTAACATCATCCCTAATTTCGAGTACCCTTGTTATGGATTTGAAGTAAGGCCTACCTCCTCATTAAATATTTTAGATGAACCTTCCTTTCAAGCTTCTCCTAGGATGGACAAATCCTTAATTACTTGGACCCCACCTCCTTAAGGGTGGTTCAAATTGAATTTTTATGGGGTATCCAAAAGAAATCCCAGCAAGGCTATCTATGGAGGCCTAATCAGATATGATAAAGCTAGAATTATCCTTGCTTATAATGAGAACATTGGTATTCAATAAAATAATGATATTGAGGGCAGAGCCCTATATTAAGGTCTTTCTGCTGCTAATAGCCTCCAAATTTAGAACCTCATTGTTGAATGTGATTCTCTCAATACCATTAACTATAATAAGGGATCCTAGGCTTCTACTTGGTGTGTTCTCAACTTTTTATAGAAGTCCCAGCTCATCCTCGATATATTTAATAATATCATTATCCAACATGTCCTTTGTGAAGGTAATAGATCTACGGATATCATGGAAAACATTAGAGTTTGAAGGAATCCTTATACACTTGGGTTGACAACTTCCCCGAGAGATTTCTAGACACATGTGCTTACAATGGCACTTCATATTATACCTAAGTTGGTTAGTTTCATGGTAGTCCATGTCCCACATAATTTTGTTGTCTAAAAATTTGACCTTCCTTTTCCAACCTAGGTGGATATTCATGTACTTGAATGGACTTCCCAGTCACTTGGTCTTCCATAGAAATGCAACACATGTTTTTTTTAGGTTCTAGTTTCTTAAGGTGTACTTTGGAAATTGGTAGATTTCCATAATCTTGCACTCTTGAATAAACCATCATGTTATCACAAGTGGAATATTTTTTCTCAAGGTATTTTTTAACACTTCAATGCATTATTTCAATATATCACTTTTCAAAATAATGTATGGAAGGTTAATTACACCAATATCAGTCCACCTTTGAGTTTCTATAATTCAGGTGGCAGGTCATGGAGTCCCAAGAACCTAAGTGTTTTGCTTCAACCTCCTTTGTGTACTTCACTCATTAGTAAAACCATCCTTTATATTATCTTCGCATGAGAAACTAGGTGTTTTTGGGTTGAGGCATGCCACCAACAATCCATATTCAATGATTCCTCTAGAAGTGTCGACATGTCTATCAACAACTACTTCTGTAAATCTCTTTTAATTTCTAAGGATATGCAAATTCTTCCTCATTTTCTCGTGTATTTACCTATATTTTAGAAGGGTCTTGTTTGGTTTGAGGCTCAAGAAATTATTGTGAGTGCACCTGACTATTGGTAGCTTTTGGAGATGGTTTTGTTGGAGCTTGTTTCTCTTTAGATTGATCCCATGATGGAAGAAATTTTGAGTTCCCATGGCTTTATCCCTTTCCTAAATATTTTTAGGGGAATGATCCCAAGATTTCTATGGAGTTATTTAAATCATGGTATAATGGTATTGTGACCCTCCATGGTTACACGTTCAACATTACCATTAGTTTACTTGCTGAAATTACAAGCTTAATTAACGATGGTGACTTATTCATCAATACAAGCATTATATGGCTATGGATCTGCTGCACTTCAAGGATAAGAGGAAATTTCTATCTAGGAAAGATAATTGTATTGTTAGGGAGGACCTCTTGTCCCATTAGAACAAGGTTCTCATCCCTGTTATGTAGTATTTTATACTCATTTATCCTTCTTCACCTATGTATAGCTTTCATATAGTTTTCCTTAATCATTTGAGGGACATCAAAGTCATAAAAATCTTAAAGTACCTATTCCACTCTATGGAGATTTATGTTGAAAGTGTAGGAAAGGTAAATATTCTAACCTAGAGCACTAGGGATTGCACCTAATAATTTACAATTATGCTATTCAAAATAAAATTTAGAGGTCTACCTTATCCATTATGGATAGCCTCGACAATTGACACTCAACTTCTACCGTTAGCGAAAGATCCCCCCAAGCCTCTTTGGAGGATGTGCCAAGCGATTATGAAGCAGAAGTGAGTATCACTACTTCTAGAAAAGGTGACAAGAATAAGCTTATTTTTTATTCATCCAAGGCTTCAACCTCTCCATTTTGATGCTCATCCAGGGCTAAATATTCTAGAGGGAAAGGAAAATTTGTGGTTGTGATTCACCTAAGAAGGTTTCCCTTGATCCTTCTTCCCTGACCCTCAAGAAGCAAAGACTCTTAAAATTTCTAGAAAGATCCTAAGTATCAAGGATGACCTCTCCCCTGGTGTAGGATCATCCTAGTCCATTGGGGATTTTTATCCATTGATTGATTTGGATGACATCATTTCCCTGGAAACCTTTATGATTCTTCACATTGGTAATGTCTTCAACGAGCTAAAAAATTGAAAGGTGACAACCTTGTCTATAGAAGCCCCGATGAAGAAAAGTGAGGACTAGGATATTCCTCCTATTTTTGGTTATTTCTTGTTTGGGATGGTCCCACAATTTTATGGTGCTTTCGATTTTTCCTTTGTTCTCTGGTGTTTTTTTGAACCTTCTGCTTGTTTGTTGCATTTTTGTTTAGTTTTGGGATAATCTCTTCTCTCTGTATTTTTGTTTTTTTGATATCCTAGTTAGTTTAGGTCTTCCTATATTGAAGTACCTCCCTTATTTTCTTTCTTTGTAAAAGGTTTGGGAACCCTTTCTAAACCCCCTTCTATCAATTAAAAAATAAGCTTCTTCTTCTTTAACTTCTTATAACTACCTTCAATTTAATTCAATATTTCTTTCAACTTATTATTCAATTATAATTTCTGCTTATAACTCCCTTTAATTCTGTTAATTTATTCTTCAAACTATTTATCTTCTCATTTATTTTTTTATCTTCTTATATATCTTGAAATTGTTCACTTTATTTCAAATAAATCAACCCTTCTCAATTTTAATGAATCAAATATGCACCCGACTATTCAAGTTACTTAAAGGAAAAAATTTACCTTTAATAAATGGGGATTATCCTTTGCGTTAGGGTGTCTCATTAAAATGATTTACCTTCCAAATATATATTTCTTCCCAAACCATTACTACACTCAAAGACATTTTCATGCATTGACCAATCATGGTATATGTTTTGACTAACATATTCTATCATTTTGAAGGATCCTTTAATTGCTTCTTAGTCTACAATATGTACTCATGCATGTATTTTCTCTCTCATGATTCATTCTATGGTAGTGTTCAGATCATGATTTCTTCACAATCATAATATTATTCTGCTGGCTACTTAGAATTTATCAACTTCAAACAACATGATTTCTCCATTCTTGCCTATTTTTGACACCAAATATGCATTATATAATTTATCTCAACCTTTTTCTCTCATTTTGGACATCACATCATTGGACAATATATGCTTTATTGCTTCTTCTTATGCTTATTTTATCATCCATAATGTTGCCTATTTCATTCTTCTTTTATATCATTCTAGTGTAGGTGCCTGGTATCTTTGAAATTGCTCACATGTTCTCTTGTCACCTCAGTTATCTTCAACTTAAAAATGTATTTTCTCCAACTCTCTCACTCCTATATTTCTCCAACACTATCTCCTCAAAACTTTCTTTCTTCAACACTCTCACTTATTCTAATATTTCTCGTTCTCCTTCAACTATTTCTCTCACATATTCTTCCCTATTGCTATATCACTCAGCATGGCTCTTCCTAAGCACACACAAGGTGGCTCTAATACCACTTCTAGAAAAATACTACTGTGGTCATAGTATTAACAATATGTAAGATTAAACAATAATCCAATAACATGTATAAATCACTCCAATAATGGATAATAAATAGATTTAAATATTTATTGAAAATCTAGCAAAGCAATGCATAAATGCAATGCTTATTCGAATACATTTTACAAATCTTTCTCTTCAATACATACATGCATGAGAATATTCATATGCACATGACTTTTGACCTATGCACTTAAAATCTTCATCTTCTCATTCTCATGAGATATCCAACTCTTTGTATTTCTCTCTTACATAATAATAAATCTCACATATTTACATAAATATAGAGTCTCTCTTGATTACTCCATACTTCTAAACATGACACTTCACTCACATAATTCACACTTAATAACATAAAACCTCACACACATAACTCCATACTTATTAAATGACACATACACTAGACTCAAATATTAAACACACCCTAGTATAAAATATTGACAAGGTTCTTGCATGAATATTATAAGGTACCAAATAATGTAATACCTCCAACAAAACCCATGGTGTGCTTTCTATTCATGTAGACAATATCTTCGAAACCCATGTAAGTACCAACACTAATATCAAGGTATTTTTTGAGAAATTTTAGGGACTATATGATTGTATTTATTCCACTTATATCAGAAAATTGGAGGTAGATCTTGCAACCTTGTCAATGGATTCATTTGAAAATATTGATGAATACATTGACTGGTTCAAGAAATTATAAAATAATATCCAAACTATGAGGTGTTTCCCAAGGAAATAAGGTAAGGGTAAGAGGCATTGGATAAAGAGAGGAACATAGAGTTTCTCAATATTGTATTCAATAATATATTATAAATACAATACAATTGTTGTCATCTTTGAAATGCTAAATGTGTACTTCATTGACTCTCTTGCATTGCCTATTGATGAGGTATTTAAATATTTCTTGAATCATCAAACTAGGAGAAATATACATAAGGTAATTTTTATTTTCAATCAAGTACATCCAAGATAAGCTATTATAAAAAAATTGGAATGATAAAAAGTCTAAATAAAATGAATGAAACAATATAGAATCCCTTCAAGAAAACTACCTATGATTTTTGCAAGAAAGAGGGGCACAAGGTAGATTTTTGTAGACTTTGAACAAAGAAATAATAAGAAGTGACAAGAAAGGGAGGTGTTAATGCTAATATCTTCTATTATCATGGAGAGGAAGGCCTTGAAGAAGAAACATCATAGGATAATGTTGTAGTTTATTCTACATATTGGACATCCACCTCCTCAAATGAGTGAATAGCTAATTTAGGGGAAACTAGAGATATGAAAAAATATAAGCACCTTCTTCAAGGCTATAATAAGACTCATACAAGAGAAAATGTTGTGATTGAGGATGAATATTCATTACAAGTGGCTAGAAGTAGAGACATCAACATTCTATCTTCAAAATTTTATGAGCTACTTCATATTTCCAATATTGGTCTTAACCTTTGGTATATTTATTGCATTACTCACATAAACAAAAAAGTAGAAATTTATCCTAATAGATGGGTTATTAAGGATATATACATTAGTTTTAGGTATATTTATTTTAGATATTATGATGAATCTAATCATATGTATAATTTGGGTGAAATACCCACTCCTTCTTCCCCCTCTAGCAAGAAGAATTTTGTTGTAATGATAGATCATTCCAATGATGAGATTCATAAGTGGAATCATGGGCTTGGATATCTAAGTTATAGTTCCTTGAGGTGCATGATATAGCAATATGGCTATTGGGATTTCACACATATCTCCTCCAAATGGTGTTTGTAAGGGATGCATTTTAGGAAATCATCATAGGGAGACCTTTTAAGAGGATTTTTAAGGAGGGCATCTAACCCTTTCAAAATCATTCATAGTGACATATGTGGACCTATGGGTACACCTATTTTAGAAAATGTGTGCTTATTATTTATTGATAAATTATATATATATGTATGGATATATACCATTCATACTAAAAATTAAGTATTTAAGATGTTCAAATCTTTCAAAGTTTTTGTTAAAAAATAATTCTACAGATGGATCAAGTGTCTAACTATAGATGGGGTGGTGAACATGTTAATAATGGTTTTTATAATTTCTTGGAAACTCATGGAATGACATATTAGAAAGTTTTTCACTACACTCCTAAATAGAATAATGCAACTAAAATAAATAATAATGTGATCGTGGATATTCCTTGTATGATTCATGCCATGGGACTAGATCACACATATTAGGGTAAAGTAGTCACTTGTATAGGGTATATCATCAACAAGGACCCTACCAAGGTTGTTTAAATAATGACACCCATTGAGAAATTGAAAATGGATAAACCAAATGTGTCTATATTCTAAATATTTGGGTCTTCAATATGGGCTCACATATCCGAGGATATTTGGAAAAAGGAGTCACCTATGAGCCATACGTGTATATTTATGGGATATTTCAATATATCAAAGGTATATCATATATATTATCCTTAGAGGTATGAAGTTTTTGTTATGAGAGATGTCATATTTGATGAGGTGCTTCCAGGTACTCCTTCCACTCCCCTCATAAGATGTTAGCTTCTAGTTCCTTTTATTATTTCCTATTCCATAACTAATAGGTTATTTAGATATCTTGGTTGGTTCTATTCCTATTAGAGCATATTTCTCTTGTATATTTTTCACTTCTCATCTATTTGACTCCATTAGATATTGTTTCTTAGGTAATATACTCTTTCCCTAGAGTAGGGTAGGATGAGCAAGATGGTTTAATTTGGAATACTCTAGTTGTACATGATGAGGTAAGTGGCGATGATATGGATTTTTACATTTTAATTTTTTATGTTAATATGGTCTAGGATATTCATTCTTATCCCAATCATACTCCCCTAAGTAGGTTAATACACTTTTGAAGCATGCACAACCTATTATATCTCTTAAGTGGCATTGGAAGTCTTTTTTTCATGATTTGAAGTTAACCCATTCATAAGACCCTATCACCTACTTTAAGGCTAAGGGGAAGACTAAATGGGAATATTCCATGGTAGTAGAATATGAGACATTAATGAAAAACTAAATAAGAAAGTTTGTACTTATAGTAAAGAATAATATTGTGGGGTGTAAGTGGACATACAAGACCAAGTACACATTTGATGGTCAAATTAAAATGCATAAGGTATGCCTTGTTTCCAAAGGTTTCTCTCATCAAGAGGAAGTATACCTCTCTAATATATTTGCACTTGTATCTAGGATGGATTTCATCAACATTATTATTTCCATTACAAATTCCTATGAATGGAAGGTGCATCAGATGAATGTGAAGAGTGCCTTTCTCCATGGAGAACTTCAAGAGGAGATTTACATGTAGCATCCATTGAGATTTGAGCTAGAGGACCCAAATTTATTAGTATATCACTTGGCTTGATATTCGTATGGTCTTAAGCATGCTCCTTGGTCTTAATTTGAGAATTATTTCTTCATCAGTTATGGATTTCAATGATGTAAGGTTGAGCATAATGTTTACTTTAAACATCATGATGAGGATATTATGGTGATTTTTTTATACATTAATAATATTCTTATCATCGGTATCTTTAGGAGATGAAGTTACAACTTTGTTCCACCTTTGTGATTATATATTTGGGGCTCTTGCACTATTTTTTGGGAATCTAGATTGATCAATCAATTTTTGGCATTACCATTTCTCAACCCAAATATGCTTTGGATCTTCTTTAGTAGTTTAGCATGGAGAAGTACAAGCCTACTAGGACTTCCTTTGCCTTGGGTTTGATGTTATGGGATAATTGTACTACACCTTTGGTTAGTAATATGTTATATTGGTGTCTTGTAGGAGGTCTTTATCTCAATCACACTAGACTAGATATAGTCTTTGTTGTTAGCTACTATTCTAGGTACATGTAGGTTTCTCAAGAGAGTCACTAGATATCATCCAAGTAGATTCTTAGATATGTTAGAAGGGCATATAAAATGAGCATTCAATACTCTATTGGTTCTCTAATTTTGATAGGTTTTTTAAATTTTAATTGGGAAAGGGATCTAGATGAGTAGTGGTCCACAACATGCTTTGTTTACCTAGGATTTAACCTTGTTTCATTGTGTTTCAAACACCAATTCACCATTTCTCAATCTTCTATATAGAATTAATATTGTGTTATCAATGAGAACCAAGCATTATAGGTATGGATGTTGATTATTTTTGAGGAGATTGAAATTCCTTAAAGTTCTCTAGTCCTCCTTCATTGTAAAAATTAGAGTACTATTTAGCTTACCCACAATCCTATATTTCATGAATAAATGAAGCATATTTATAATTGGATGCACTTTGTGCAATGGCTTCATGCTTACAAGATGTTAGATCTAGTTTTTGCTCCTTCATTAGATCAAGCAACATATATTTGACCAATATCATTCTTGAGATCACATTTGTGTGCATGTAGAAGCTTCTTGGAGTGGGAGAATGTACCTTAAGAGGGATCCAATGTAAGAGCCTCTATCTATGCCTACAATTTAGTTTAAGAGGGTTACTAAAATATGTGGTGGTTAAGCTTCTCTTGAGGCCATGAATGAATTTTGTTATGTTTACCCTTTGGGCCCATGTAAACCTTGAATTTTTTTTTTTTATAACTTTTTAATATTTTATTTTTAAAGGCCAGCCTCACAACCTTGAACTAAAGGCAACATGTAATTGGGTATAAAAACCCATACTGACTGATCATTTTGTTATGAGTTTGTGTAGTTTAAATTTTCTTTAAGTGAAGATATTTTGGTGTCTATAAACACTGCATCATATATTATGTTTACTCATATGTGGTGTATTTATTTTGTCATGCAATATTGGGTAATGTTTGATTTCATTCATTTTTGTAAACTATTGTGAAATATAATAGCCTACACATTTTTTCTACTATAGCATCCATCCATAACAATAAATGTGTATAATGTATTTATAGCTCAAGAATTTAAACCATATGTGATGCCTAAGACCATTATCTATAATATAGATTCAATATTCACTACCAACATTTGAAATGATATTTTCACATTGAATGGTACCCAATTTATCATTAATTGTTCTTATCATCGTCAAACAAATGGAAATATGTAGATTATGAGCAAGTGCTTAAGGGCCTATTTGAAGTGTTTTATACATGAAAAACAATGTTATTGGGTTAAGTGGATTCCTCTAACTAAATGGTGTTATGATGATTCATATCACTTCTTTACTATCATAATTTGAGGTGTTATTAAGTTAAAGACCTCCATTTTGGCTTGTTATCTTCCAATTATTTTAAAGCCACAAAAGTGGATAGTATTATATAGTAAATATAGACAGTACTAAGGATACACATGGACAATATATATCAATCCTAGTAGTAAATGAAATAATAATATGATTAGCATTAAATAAAGAGATATTTTGAGTGAGGATACATTTTTGTTTAGAATTCATATATACAATAAAGCATCTCTCAAGGAAAATACCAAATAAAAATGGACCTAAAATTTTATGGACATACAAGTGGTTTTGAGGATTGACTATATGGCCTAAAAAATAAAACGTCCACCTACATATTATTTTATTTATTTTTTATTTAAATAGATGATAGGGGATAAGGTGTAATCCCATATAAATTATTAAATTTTATGAAATAAAAAGCAATCTAGATATAAAAAAAAGTGATACAAACATGAGATAAATCTATAGAAGATAGGAACATAAGATTCTAAATGGCAATATATTCCAAAGGAGGTTATGCTATGTGAACTAGTAAACATTCTCCAAAAATATTAGCTTGAAGAATGGAGTTTTATAGAGGGATAAGGGATTAAAATACATTAGCATAGCCACATTTTATATGTTTTGTTTCATTTTCTAAGGCTCATAGGTTATAATTAAATTATACCTTTAGTATTAGGGTTATGGTTAGTAGTTTAGAATTCTCTAAATAGGTTGTATTGTAATATAGTCGCTTTTAAAATCATATATCATTTGTTAGCCACCAACTATATGTATGAATATGATCTACCATATCTAAGCGACCTAAGAGACTTTTTCCTTTCTAAATGGTATAGACTTGCATTTATGATTTAAATCTAAATACTAATTTCTTCATCATAGGTAGTTTTTCATTATTCATATTATGGATATATCTTGCTTTCCTTATTAACTAGGGAATTATATAGATTGGTTTTGAGTAATATTATAAATTTATTTATTAAAAATCACTATGTATATGTAATTATAATTATAGTGGTTTACACCACTTCCATGAGCAATCAATCATAGATCCATTGCATGAACTATTGCAGAATTTTATTTCTCATAAACATAAATAATACATATCAAATAATTTATCCACAAATAACAATATACAATGCAATAGTCCACACAATGAGACAAATATAGATAATACCCTTAGGATAGGTCAACACTAATAATATTCCTTAAAAAAGGAATAACTCCATAAAATATATTAATATGAGAACACCATTTAGAGAAGGAAAAGTATTATAATCCACTTTATGGGTAAATTTGAGTAAATATGATCCATATTTGATGATGATGGAATATATTACATTATTTGGTACATGCTAATGTACCACTTTGGATACATTTTTAGATTAGAAGTGTGTCTTAGATATGAAGAACACAAGATTATACTGGGGGGGTGAATAGTATAAGACCAATTTTTACTTTTCTTTCCCAAACAATATTATGCAATATATCAATAACAATATCAACATAAGTAATAAAATAAATGTACAAATAACCACACATAATGGATACACCAATTTAACATGGTTCACCTAATGTGGTCTACTCCACAAAGAAAATATTTCACTAAAATTTTCTCAACAAATATCTTGGGAATCCTTTCCTTATTACAATGCTTATGGACCTATGTACAAAGGAGACACCAATCTCCTAATCAAGTTTATGGATACCTATCCATAGGAGACACCAATCCCCTTAGCTGGTTTGTATATCTCTATCCATAGAATAACTCCTTGTCCTCTACTCTAGCTGGTGATCCTTGTAGAAGACTTACTACCTCCAATGCTTTGGCTTGAGGATCTCTCTCCATAGAATAATTTATCCTCACTCAAAATACCTTTGTCCTCACTACCCTAGCTAATGTATCTCTATCCACTGGAGACTACTGTCCTCTAGTTTTTCACCTCCAAAGCTTGCTCTTATCTCTACTCAATATCTATCTCAAATATGCAATAAACACTGTACTTTGATATAGCACAAATATGCTCAATATCTATCTCAAATATGCACTAAACACTATCCTTAGATCTAGCATAAAACTCCTCAATATCTATCTTAAATATACACTAAAAATTGTCCTTCTGTCTAGCACAAATTTACTGAATATCTATCTCAAATATATCCTCAAGCCTGAACACAAAGCTTGGCTCAATCACAAAAAAACTCTGCTATATCTGCTCCAAGCCTTAACTCAAAGCTTGAAAAAATTAATCAATCAACTCTACTCTCAAGTCTTCTCAAAGACTTGCATAAAATCTATCCATAATTTATCTCAACAACTTATCCAATATGCTCAATAAGTCTCCACCAAGACTTGTATTAAATCTGTTCAACAAGTCCTCTCTATAACTTTTCCAATATAATTGTAAGATTCCACAAAAGCTCACACAAATTTGTCTTTAAGCTTTCACAAAAGCTTACTCAATTTTGTCTTTAAGTCCACTCTAGGACTTACTCAAATATACTCACAAGATTTCATAAAATCTTGCTTAAGTCTATTCTTAAGTCCTCTCTAGGAATTACTCAAATCTATCCACTAGCTTTCATAAAATCTTACTCAAATCAAATTCAAACTTGCATACAAAACTCAACTCAATATCTCACATAAAAACCTCTTCACACACAAACAAGTTTCACTCAAAATCTTGTTGAACTTCTAGAAACATATAGAGAATGGTTAGAGACTCAATATGTTTCACACTCACAAAACACTCAATCACTTTCAAAATCTCTTTCAAATCAATTCAGAAATAAAGAATAATTGGTTTCACAAATCTTGAACTAACAATCCAATGCTCTCAATTAATAATACTCAATCAACTTCACTCAACCATCCACTCAATGAAACACAACTTGCTTTCAAATCCTAAACAAGTGTTTCACTATAATTCCAACAACTCACACTATGGATCTCAACCCTTTACTCAAGATGGTTCCAAATCACATAACAATGATACTCATGATATTTTGACAAATCCTAGCTCAAGATAGTTCTCAACTTCACATAAAAATGATACTCGTGATATTTTGACAAATCCTAGCTCAAGATAGTTCTCAACTTCACATAAAAATGATACTAATGACCTTTTTACAAACCCTAATCATGCACATGAAAGCTTAATCAAATATTTCCAACAATGCTTATCAAACAATCTCACATAACAATGATATTGATGTTCTTTCACAAACCCTAATCATGCACATGAAGTCTTACTCAAACATTTTCAACAATGTTTATAAAAAAATCCTTTTCACTCTAAATTTACATTTCACAACACTCAATCCAACAATATTTCACTCATAAGGAAGATGTGCCCATACCTTTTGTTTTTATGGAGATATGTATTCAAAACCTGTCTTAATAACAATCAACACCTCTTTGCCAATTCCAAGTTTTGGTAACAAAAATCTATCTCAAAATCTCCACTAAAAATTCTCCTCAATATTTATTTCACCATAAAAAAATAACAAGTCTCAAGTACACCTTATAATCTCTAAAATTTTCAAAATACAACTAGCAAAGGTTCAATTACTTCACTTTCACAATAATTCACTTCAGAAATTTAATGCATAAAATAATCAAAATAACTCCCTTATATCTCCCTACTCAAAAATGCATTATCAAATAATCAACACACCTTTCAAAAAATAATTCAATTCACTTTTAATCCAAAATTAAATCCTCCTCAATATTCAACTAAGACAAAATACAATATATCTTAATCATCCTATATCTCCTAACTTAAAATTTACATTTCAAAATAATTAATATCACTTACCTAGAACTAATGCAATTCACTTTTAAACCATAATCAAATAATTCAAAAAATAAAATTTTCTTTAATCACCTTATATCTCCCAAGGTGCTCACAATACAACCTTATACCACATGCACATTACAACAAAAATTAAAGTACCTTTGCACACTTCTCAGTGGGATTCGATCCCAGGTCAAGTTGCCACCTGGGCCCTAGTCGTGGCCACACTTTCGTGTAAGGTAGGTGCTCACATGGTAGGTAAAAGTGCTTTGTTTCTTAAACCAACACCAAAGCCAAAAAAAGGCTATCCCTTCATAGACATCGAGACTTGAACACGAAACCTCTGCGTACCCTACACCTTAAACACCAACAACTTGCCACTAGCCCAATCGATTGGTTGGTGACAAAGCTTTATGCCTTGGTCACTTTGTCCTTCACATTTTTTGGCTGCAATAAAAAATTATATCCTCGTCTTATTTTCTCATAAACTTATGCATTCACTTTCAATAAGTGCATGTGTGTTAATATTTAGATACTTGCATTTATGAGGCAAGTCTTATGGTATTTATACCATATGTTATTTTCCTTTGAACGTCAACGGGGGAATAAAAATTAAATCAAATTTTCACCCAAACCTTCTTTGGATTTTAAATAATATTATTTTATAAATTAATTTATAATATAAATATTATAAATAATCTATAAATTACCTTATGCTTTAATTTTAACATTTAATATTATAATAAAAATATTATAATATTATTTCCTTTGGGCCTAGCCATTTTTCTCTTTCACCCTTAGACCTTTTTAGACCTCCTTTAATATTATAATAATAAATATTATAATGTTATTTCCTTTAGGCCTCTCCTTCAGGGTATTTAACCATCCTTTTGACAAATCATGTGAAGCCCTTAAACCAAATATCTTGGGCTTAAAATATAAATCTTTTAACCCTTATTTTGCCAAGTCATGCACTGATCATTGAAACTTACTCTTGACATCAATGATAAGACAACTAACTCAAAATTTCCAATAATCTCCCCCTTTGTCATTTATGGTAACCCTTTTATGTAACCATTCATTTTTTATTTTTCCAAAACTGCTCCCCCTAACTAAATGCTCTCCCCCTAATTCAAATCTCTCCCTCTTTGTCATCAATGGCAAAGGGCCACCTATGGGGCTTGGGGCTAAATATAAGAATCTTAGCTCAGTCCCTCTCCCACCTCCTTTTTGAGCTGGTTAATTTTCGGGTGGGAGTATCTCTACTCCCAACATACACTACTTTTTACCTTTTTCCACCTTCTTCCTCAATTGATCCTACTGATTCCGCTGAATGTTCCTGTTCCTACATGTATCTGGAATTTCTGTTCTACACCACTTAGCCATATGCCCAACATTATTGTACTTACAAAACTTAATGTTGTGATTCCTTAAAGGTGTAAATATCTTGTAGTTCTTCCTGGTGAGCCATATCCTTTCCTGTCATGAATCTTGCAATTAACTGCCTTATGACCAAACTAATTACAAGAGTAGCAATACCCTTGAAATAGATGCCTATTTTTGAAATTCCTTTTAGTGAAACCATATCCCTATATTTCATGTGTCCTACACTGCGTAGCCTTGTGTCCAAACCTGTGACATGAGAAGCAATGTCCATTGAATAATCCTTACCTTAACCCCATTGGTCTATTAGTTTCTTCTTCCCTGCGATGTTTCCTATTCCATTTGTTCCTCATTTCTGCATTGTTCCTTTCTTTGTTGAACTTTATATTTTCCAACTTATCCTCAGAAGTCTCACTTTCTCTTTCACTCTCTTATTTTGATTCTTCTTCTCTCCTCTCCTCGCCCTCTATATTCTTCTTCAAAAGCAAGTCTTGTCTTGTTGGATGAAGATCTTTGTACATTGATAATCTTATCCAAGTTCTTTGAGCTTCTCCCAAACCTGTGTAGCTTATATTTAGAATATTTTACTTCCTTTCGTAGTGAAGCTACCTCATGCTCTAAACTTTCACATTTCAAGACCTTTACCTCTAACCTCTCTTTAAATCTCCTTGTCTTAGCTATTAATTTGGTTAGATATTCTATGAGATTTCCTTTCTCTTCATCATATTCTTGAAATTGAATCTTGAGTTTTGAGTTCTCCTTTCTTACCTTCCTTAATGCATAAAAGGCAAAGATAAGCTCACCCTCAAGATAAAATTCTCCTTTCTGTGATTCTACCTCTTTAATATCATCTTCATTCCTTTCTGAATTATTTTCAATAGGATCATCTCCTTCGTATTCTATTACCATAAGAGGATTTTCTTCTTCTAGATATTCAAGAGCATCCTCATATTCATATTCACTAAAACTGAACCCATTCATTGTACAATGATATTCAAGATGATCAAACTTACCACACCTAAAACACTTGAGAATTATTGGTGCCCTTTTTCTAACATCTTATTTTTCTACTATCAAAAATAGAATTTATTTTTCTTCATTATCCGAGGACCTGTCATCACTGTCACTTGAAATATTTATTGTCTTATCTGTATAAAAACTCTTCTTATGACTTTGGAAAAACTTCTTTCCTTGATTTATTTGTCCATCCCTACTTTTTTTGTGATACTTGTGTTTACCTGTTTTCCTGTTATTATGATCCTATTTCTCTTCATCATAGCTACTTCCAACCTCTGGATAATCAGATGCATAGTGACCATATTTACCACAATTAAAAAACCTAACTGATATCATACCTTTATACTTTCTTGTGTCCTTGTTCCTTCTACCATAGTTTACTTCTTCATCACTAGATAACTCATTACTTGAATCTGACTTCTTATCCTTTGTCTTCTTTGTGACTTTGAAGGCTACTTATTTCTGGGGAATAACCTCCTCTTTTATTCTCATATCAAAAGTTGTGATAATTCCATGTAACTCATCCCTTGTCAACAATTCAATATCTTTTGACTCTTCTATGGCTAAAATATTTTCACTATAAATCTTAGGTAGTGACCTTAAAATCTTGTGACAAACATCTATTTCTTCAACTTTACACCTAAGTCCTTACATGGAGTTAACAATCTCATCGACACGAAGTAAGTATGAAGAAATGTCTTCCTCATCCTTCATATTTATGTCTTCAAATGTTTTCTTGTGATTTAGCAATTTTGCCATCTTAAACTTTTTATCTCCCTAATATATACCTTTCAACTTATCCCAAATATATTTTTATGATGTGCAATGCATAACTTTTAAAAACTCTATTCCATAAACCATTTAAAATTCCATTCATTTCCTTTGAATTATTTAGTTGTAGGAGCTTACCATATTTATATATAGGTGGAGTATTGGTGGGGGACCAGAAAATCACATGCAATCACACTCACGTAATTCTAGAAAAATATCTTGCATTAATCTAAAAAATACATACAAACAACTCACAGGCTTTACAATGACTAGCGCTCGGCTTGGTCTTCTCCTTTCCACGCCCTGCATACCATCTTCGATCCACCCCCCCCGATCTAATACATTAAACTGGGTTTTTATAGAGGCCCCGACCCTCTGAAAACATCCGTCACGAAAACCAGGGCACCAACCCCATTTATTACAAAGACTAGGTTTTTATAGAGGTCCCGACCCTCTAGAACATCAACACAAAAATTGGGACACCAACCCGATTTAATACCTCACTCTGCACGGTCTCTATCACTTTCGATTTTGTCAGAATACTCTGTGCACCCATCCTTTTTGTTTTGCATGTTTCTAGGTAATCGCCCACATTAACTGCACCTTGGTGCCATGTGTCATTCTGGAATGGTCCTTAAAAATATCGCCTGTCGTGGTTTCCCGCCATCTCTTTCTTCTTCTTTGTCTTCTTCTCTTCCTGTCACGATATCGCAACAGGTCGCGATATCGCGACCAACCCGCATTCGAGCCCTTTGGTTTTGGTTTGTTTCGCGATATCACGATCGTTCTGTCACTCAGTCCTTCGCTTTGTTTTATGTCATGACATCACGATGTCGCGATATCATGACGTCATGATATCACAACTATTCTATCGCTCAGTCCTCTGCTTTGTTTTACATCGCAATATCACGACGTCACGATATCGCGACCGTTCTGCCGCTCAGTCCTCTGCTTTGTTTTACGTCACGATATCACGATGTCATGATATCATGACCATTCTGCCACTCAGTCCTTTGCTTTGTTATTTGCCACGATATCATGACCACTCTGCTCTTTTGTCTTGAATTCAATAAAATGTCGTGATATCACGACGTTGCGATATCACGTGATGCAGGAGCATCCGGAGGCAGTAGGACAATCTTGCATCTTTGTAATATTCTTCAGTTCTTTTAAGTTCTTTGTACTTTGATCTATTTAAAATTCAGTATTGGGGAAGGTTTGTGGAGCAAATTTTGGCTTGGAAGGTTGTGTATGGCAAGGGGAGAATGGGTCACGAAATCGTGACCCGAAAAGTCTGCAGTTGGCCTAGCAAGTTTTTGTCACGATATCGCGACTGTTTGTTAGAGCGGAGAAGAAGAGCTTTGAACGTCGCGATATCGCGATGTCGCGATATCGTGACGGTTTGGTAAGGCATAAGGGAAAAGCTTTGAACATCGCGATATCACGACCGTTCTACTTTGCAAAGGTGGGGAGCCTCAGTTGTTGCGATATCGCGACGTCGCGATATCACGACGTCACGGTATCGCGGCTCTTTTCAAAGTTTGGCAAGAGAGGAAGGTCCTGTCACGATATCGCGATAGGTCACGATTTCGTGACCTGTCGCGATATCGCGGCCAGTAAACAGCCGACACGTGGCAAGCGAAAGGCATGGCAAGGTATCATTAAAGTGAAGGCACAGAAAAGAAAGGAGGGGGAGAAGTATGAAGCAGCCGAAGGTAAACAAAGGGACAGCGTGGCGAGACCAAATCGACACGTGGACAGTGTGGGAGACACGTGCATCAAATGAGTTGCAACAAGGAAGAGACACGGCCAGATGGAAAGAAAACAAAGATATCAATCAAGGAAGGTGTAGGCCACGTATTTTACGGTATTATTTTTGGCAAACGCAGCATCTGCAGGAACGGAGTTATGGAGAAGACGTCAGTACGAAGGACGGTCAGAACAAAGCGGCCGGTGCAGGGAAGCCATTAATGGGAGCTTCCTGGTAGATCGGGCAGATGGCCCATTTATGACCAAAAATTTGAAAACCCAGGAAGAGGGGGAAAATCTGAATTTGAAACTTTTGTTAGGCGGGCATTGAAGGCTGTGAGGATCGGGGCCTCGATAAAAACCTAAAAATCTGTAATAGGAGGGATGGTGAGTTCGAGATTTGGGAGGAGGAAGTGTGCTAAGAAAAAGCTAAAGAGACCATATTAATGAAATTTACTGCAATTTGTGAGACTGGTGTGTTCTGAATCTTGACCTCGCCATCAAGTGGTATCAGAGCGGGAGCTCCTGAGCATGTAACAGATCGCCGGAGAGAGGCAGTTGCACCAGGATCTGTGGAAGAATTCTAAAAAAAAAAATTTAATATAGAGAAAATATCATGCCTCCACGAAGGAACCGTGGCGGAGCAGGAAATGTAGTGCCGGCCGAAGACTTCCGGGCCTTGCAAAGGCAAGTTCAAGCCCTACAAGCAGAGTTACGCAGAAGACGCGAACCCGGAGGGGATGAGGAAAGTGAAGACGAAGTTGAGGAAGAAGACCAGTTTGAGGAAGAAGAAGAAGTTGTGGATCCTGCTCAAGCCCGGTTGTATAGGGCCATCTCTCAGATTGGAAAATAGCCAAAAATGGAGGTATCTACCTACTCGGGAAATCTGAATCCAGAAGAAGTGATTGACTGGATAAATGATTTAGAGGAATATTTCGAGTATGAGGAGATTGAAGACCCTAACCGGGTCAGATTTGCTAAGACCAAGTTAAAGGGTCATGCCAGCATTTGGTGGAGGGGAATACAGTTGGAGAGAAACAAAAGAGGGAAAGAGAGAATAACAAGATGGGATAGAATGGTGGAGAAGCTTAAAAGATAGTTCATCCCGACAGATTACGAGTTGGATCTGCTAAGAAAAATGTAGAGCTTGAGACAGACAAACAAAACTGTCCAAGAGTACACTGAAGAATTTTACAAAATTTCTATTAGAACAGGGCATTTAGAGGCAAATAAAGAGAAAGTAGCCCGCTACATTAATGGGTTGAGGCTTGGTATCCAGGAAGAACTGAGCCTGGTTCGAGTAAACACCATTGAGGATGCTTATCAATTTGCCTTGAAGGTAGAAGAAAAGCTAAACAGGCGATTTGAAGGCAAGCAAAGAGGAAGAGGCCGAGGTGGAAGGACTGGTGGGAGGACCAGTGGAGAAAAGTACAAGGATCCAAAGAAGACTGGTGAAGCCAGTAGTAACCAGGACCAAAAAGAGGAAGATGTTTATCAGCCCCGAGATCAGAACCGCTACCCAAGAGGACGGGGTGGATCTGGACGAGGGTTTGGAAGGGGAGTATTTCGTGGAACATGTTTCCACTGTGGTGAAGAAGGACACCGGGCATTTGAATGTCCACAACATCGAGAAAGAACAAACAAGAGGCCTGAGGGCCCAGCCAGAGCTGTTGTGGCAGAGGAGGATGTTGAATCTGAGCATTCCGAAGAAGCGGAGAGAGGAGAAACAATGGTTGTAAGAAGAGTCCTGTTGAACGAGGAGAAGGACACAGACCAGAGGAAAAGTTTATTCCGCACTAGATGTAAATGTGCGGGCAAGGTTTGAAATATCATTATTGATAATGGTAGCACGGATAACCTGGTTTCTGAGGAAATGGTTACAAAGTTACGGTTAGAAAGGAAGAAACACCCACACCCATACCGGGTCGCATGGTTACAAAAGGACCACAGAGCTTTGGTCAATGAGCAGTGTTCTGTTAAATTTAACATTGGGAATTATTGTGATGAGGTCCTATGTGACATCTTACCCATGGATGCTTGCCACATGTTGCTGGAGAGACCCTGGCAATTTGACCGGAGTGCAGTACATGATGGCCGTGCCAACACCTACTCATTGACAAAGAATGGTGTACGCCATAAACTAAAGCCCTTGAAGGATGCGAGATGAAAAGGTATGTAATATTTCCAGAGTCTGTTTAGTTGGGGGGAGAGAGTTTACGAACGGGTTAAAGCATGAACATTTATGTTATGCAATAATCCCTAGAGTTAGGGGGAAGGAATGCCGGGATACCCCAACAGAAGTTCTAAATCTGCTGGAGGAATTTCCAGACATTGTGTCTGACAATGTGCCTGAGGGCTTACCCCCTATGAGAAAAATTAGCCATCATATAGATTTAGTACCAGGATCAAGCCTGCCAAATAAAGCTGCACACAGGATGACACCTGTAGAGACTGAGGAGTTAAATAGACAGGTCCAAGAATTATTAGAAAAGGGATTGATTCGGGAAAGTTTGAGTCCATGCGCAGTACCTGCAGTGCTGGCACCAAAGAAGGATGGAGAATGGAGGATGTGTACGGATTCACGGGCCATCAACAAAATTACTATTAAGTACAGATTCCCGTTACCAAGAATGGATGATATCATGGACTGTTTAAGTGGAGTTGAGTACTTCACAAAGATTGACCTAAAAAGTGGTTATCATCAGATCCGTATCCGAGAGGGGGATGAATGGAAGACAGCCTTCAAGACAAGAGAAGGCCTGTTTGAGTGGTTGGTCATGCCCTTTGGACTGTCCAATGCACCAAGTACCTTCATGCGGTTGATGAATGAAGTACTGAAAGAATTTCTAGGAAAGTTTGTTATTGTTTATTTAGATGATATATTGATATTTAGCCGGACCCTGGAGGAACACCTGATGCATATCAGGAGAGTCTTTGAAAAACTGCGAGAAGAACAGTTATTAATAAATTTGAAAAAGTGTAATTTTGTCAAGAAGGAATTGGTATACTTGGGGTTTGTAATCTCAGCAGAAGGTCTGAAGATGGACCCCGAAAAGGTGAGAGCTATCATTGAATGGCCTACTCCAAGAAGCACAACAGAAGTGAGGTCATTCCATGGTCTAGCCAGTTTTTATAGGAAGTTCATAAAGAACTTCAGCAGTATTTGTGCACCTCTCACAGAGACAATGAGGGGAGATAAAAAGGAGTTCAAATGGACATCAGGAGCTGAAAGGAGCTTTGATACATTAAAAAGAAAAGTTATCGAGCAGCCTATTTTGGCACTTCCAGACTTCAACAAGGTATTTCAGGTGGACTGTGATGCCAGTGGCAGTGCAATAGGGGTTGTATCCTGAGTCAAGGAGGCAAGCCAGTTGCTTATTTCAGTGAGAAGTTAAATGATGCGTGGAAAAAGTATTCAGTCTATGATCAAGAATTTTATGCTATAGTTCAGGCCCTAAAAAAGTGGAGACATTATTTATTACCAAAGGAGTTTGTACTGTTTATCGACCATCAGGCTTTGCAATACATTAACAGTCAGAAAAAACTCGAACCAAAGGCACATGAAATGGGTGGAGTTCCTCCAAAGTTATACCTTTGTGCTGAAACACAGAAGTGGGAAGTCAAACATAGTTGCAGATGCCTTAAGCAGAAGGCAGACTCTGCTGACTAGATTGACAGTAGAAGTAATGGGATTTGAAGAACTGAAGGGTCTGTACTCTGCAGATCCGGATTTTGCAGAAGCCTGGAAGGCTTGCTCGAGACCTATTACTATGGATAGAACAAAATGGTTGGATTTCTTAATCCAAGACGGAATGTTGTTCAAGGGTAGTAAGTTGTGCATTCCCAGAAGTTCTATGCGGGAGAATTTAATCAAAGAAAAGCACAGCAGAGGATTGGTCGGGCATTTTGGTCGGGATAAGACCATTGCCTTGGTTGAGGAAAATTACTACTGGCCACAACTTCAGCAAGATGTGCGGAAGTTTGTGCAAGGTTGCAGAATATGCCAGATGGCAAAGGGTGTAAAACAAAATACCGGTCTGTACCAGCCATTACCTGTGCCTGAGAGACCGTGGGAGGACATAAGCATGGATTTTGTTCTTGGATTGCCAAGAACACAAGAGAGGAAATGACTCAATATTTGTGGTGGTGGACCGGTTCTCCAAAATGGCACATTTTATTCCCCGCCAAAAGACAAGTGATGCAGTTCACATTCTTTGGGTTGTTCTTCAAGGAAGTGGTACGACTTCACGGTCTACCAAGGAGCATAGTTTCAGACAGAGATACAAAGTTTGTTGGGTATTTCTGGAGAACTCTATGGAAGAAATTGAAGACAGACTTGAAATTCAGTTCAGCATACCATCCACAGACAGATGGGCAAACAGAGGTGGTCAATAGAAGCCTGGGCAATTTACTGAGATGTTTGATAGTGGATCAACCCAAGGGATGGGATTTGGTCTTACCACAAGCAGAGTTTGCATATAACAGTTCAGTTAATAAAAGCACAAATAAATCTCCGTTCCAGATAGTATATGGAAATAGCCCGAGGAATGTTTCTGAACTAAGAAAGTTGGACAGAAGAGAAAAATGTAGTGCCGAGGCAGAGGAATTTGCAGAGCATATGAAAAGTCTGCATGAGGAAGTAAGAAGACAAATTACCAAAAGGAACAGTCAATATAAGACAAGGGCAGACCAGAAGCGGCGGTTCAAGGAATTCAAGATTGGGGATGAGGTTATGGTGCATCTCAGGAAGGAGAGATTTCCTGCCAAGACTTACAATAAATTGAAGATGAAAAATTTTGGGCCATGCAAGATACTGGGAAAGCGGGAGTCAGGAAATGCATACGAAGTAGAATTGCCGAGTTGGCTCGATATTTCACCAATTTTTAATATTTTAGATTTAGTGGAATATCATAAGGGAGAAGGTACAGAGGTGCAAGGTTCAGAATTATGGCAATTTCCAGCATCTGCTCCAAGCACAGATAAGGCCGAAGAAGTATTAGATACCCGTGAAGGCAGAAAAACCAGGAATAAACAGTATACTGAGTATTTGATCAAGTGGAAGGGCAGGCCTGTTGAAGATGCAACTTGGGTGTCTAAGACGGAGGTTGACCGCCTGGGTCTTCCTCTAACAACCTAAAAGTGAGGATCACTTTTCTTTATTTACCTCGGGTGTCTGATGCAGGAGCATCCGGAGGCAGTAGGACAATCTTGCATCTTTGTAATATTCTTCAGTTCTTTTAAGTTCTTTGTACTTTGATCTATTTAAAATTTAGTATTGGGGAAGGTTTGTGGAGCAAATTTTGGCTTGGAAGGTTGTGTATGGCAAGGGGAGAATGGGTCATGAAATCGCGACCCAAAAAGTCTGCAGTTGGCCTAGCGAGTTTTTGTCGCGATATCACGACCATTTGTTAGAGCGGAGAAGAAGAGCTTCGAACGTCGCGATATCGCGACGGTTTGGTAAGGCGTAAGGGAAAAGCTTCGAACGTCGCGATATCATGACGTCGTGATATTGCGATCATTCTACTTTGCAAAGGTGGGGAGCCTCAGTTGTCGCGATATCGCGACGTCGCGATATCGTGGCTCTTTTCAAAGTTTGGCAAGAGAGGAAGGTCCTGTCGCGATATCGCGATAGGTCACGATTTTGTGACCTGTCGCGATATCGCGACCAGTAAATAGCCGACACGTGGAAAGCGAAAGGCATGGCAAGGTATCATTAAAGTGAAGGCACAGAAAAGAAAGGAGGGGGAGAAGTATGAAGCAGTAGAAGGTAAACAAAGGGACAGCTTGGTGAGATCAACTCGACACGTGGACAATGTGGGAGACACGTGCATCAACTGAGTTGCAACAAGGAAGAGACATGGCCAGATGGAAAGAAAACAAAGATATCAATCAAGGAAGGTGTAGGCCACGTATTTTACGGTATTATTTTTGGCAAATGCAGCATCTGCAAGAATGGAGTTATGGAGAAGACGTCAGTACGAAGGACGGTCAGAACAAAGCGGCCGGTGCAGGGAAGCCATTAATGGGAGCTTCCTGGTAGATCGGGCAGATGGCCCATTTATGACCAAAAATTTGAAAACCCAGGAAGAGGGGGAAAATCCGAATTTGAAACTTTTGTTAGGCGGGCATTGAAGGCTGTGAGGATCGGGGCCTCGATAAAAACCCGAAAATATGTAATAGGAGGGGGGGTGAGTTCAGGATTTGGGAGGAGGAAGTGTGCTGAGAAAAACTGTAACAAATACCATATTAATGAAATTTACTAAAATTTGTGAGACTGGTGTGTCCTGAATCTTGACCTCGCCACCATCACGACATCATGAAATCGTGACCTCCCTACTCACCTGCCTTCTCTTCAACATCATGTCATGATTTCGTGATGTTGCGATATCGTGACGTCATGATTTCACGACCAACTTCGGCCTTGCCCAAGACCAAAAACTTAGAAAAATTTTGGTCGATGCCAGATTGCCCTGTTGTTGCTGGATGCTCCTACATCAAACACCCAGGGTAAGTGAAGAAGTGATCTTCACTTCTGCATGGTCTGGTTGCTGCCTCTTGCAACACCTCCAAACATTTCTCTGCCTCTTTAGCCTACTCCAACTCAGTCTCCTGGCTAGAATAACTTCTGTCTTCTACCGGACAGATTCTGCCACTGCTGCACACTTCCTTTTTTGCAGCCTGCTTACACTCCTTCTCTTGCCCAAAAAAATCTCTGTCTTCTTCCAGGCAGATCTTGGTACTGCTGCACTCTTCTTTGCATGCAGCCTTCTTCGGATTCAACTTTTGATGCACTCCAGCATCTCTCTTTTTTTGTCTTTCTTCATGCCTTCTGTGTCGCTCCTCTTGCTCCCATAATTTTATACTGAGCCACTCCTCTTGTAGGGCTTTAAATTATCGTTGTAATGCCAAGAACTCTTCCTCCCCGCCACAACTTCTTCGTGGAGGCATCTTTCCTTACTTTTCTTACAAAGCTTGACCGATCCTAGTGTAGCTGCCTCACTGTCAACGATCTGCTAACACGCTTTGGGATCTTAACTCTTTCTCTCTCTCAGAACCCTACCACAGATCTTGGTGTAACTGTCTCACGTCTGACGATCTGTTATACACTCAGGAATATTAGCTCTGATAACATTGGTGGGGGATCAGAAAATCACATGCAGTCACACTCATGCAATTCCAAAAAAATCTCTTGCATTAATCTAAAAAATACATACAAACAGCCCGTAGGCTTTACAATGACCAGCGCTCGGCTTGGTCTTCTCCTTTCCATGCCCTGTGTGCCATCTTCGATCCACCACCCAATCTAATACATTAAACTAGGTTTTTATAGAGGCCCCGACCCTCTGAAAACATCCATCATGAAAATCGGGGCACCAACCTGATTTATTACAAAGACTGGGTTTTTATAGAGGTCTCGACCCTCTAGAACATCAACACAAAAATTGGGACACCAACCCGATTTAATACCCCACTCTGCATGGTCTTTGTCACTACCGATTCTGTTAGAATACTCTACGCGCCCATCCTTTTTGTTTTTCGTGTTTCTAGGTAATCGCCCACATTAACTGCACCTTGGTGCCACGTGTCATTCTGGAACGATCCCTAAAAATACCGCCTATCGTAGTTTACTGCCATCTCTTTCTTCTTCTTCGTCTTCTTCTCTTCCTGTCATGATATCACAATAGGTCGCGATATCACGACCAACCTACCTTCGAGCCCTTTGGTTTTGGTTTGTGTCGCGATATCGCGACCGTTCCATCGCTCAGTCCTCCATTTTGTTTTATGTCGTGACATCGCTATGTCGCAATATCACGACGTCGCGATATCATGACCGTTTTGTCGCTCAGTCCTCTGCTTTATTTTACGTCGTGATATCATGATGTCATGATATCACGACATCGCGATATCACGACATCACAATATTACGACCATTTTGTCACTCAGTCCTCTGCTTTATTTTACATCACAATATCATGACCGTTCTACCACTCAGTCCTTCACTTTGTTTTACATCACGATATCGTGACTTCGCAATATCACGACATCGTAATATCGTGACCGTTCTACCATTCAGTACTCTACTTTGTTATTTGTCACGATATCGCGACATCGCGATATCGCGACCACTCTGCTCTTCTATCCTGACTTCAATAAAATGCCATGATATTGCGACATCATGATATCACGATGTTGCAAAATCGTGACCTCCTTGCTCACCTGCCTTCTCTTCAGCATCATGTCACAATTTTGCGACGTCGCAATATCACGATGTCGCAATTTCGTGACCAACTTCGGCCTTGCCTAAGACCAAAAACTTAAAAAAATTCTGGTCAATGCCAGATTGCCCTGTTGCTTCTGGATGCTCCTGCATCAAGTATATTGCGGTATGTACCCATCCTCAACTACTTCCCATATATTATTTCCTAGTACCATTAGAAAAATCTTCATTATCACACTCCAAAATGCATAATTGTTCCCATTGAACAATGGTGCATTATTTCCTAAATATCCACTTTGAGAATCCATTTGTGTTCCTGTGAGCTTTTCATTCAAGTTGTTAAACTCTTCCAAAGGAACCCACTCTGATAACAATTGAATAACACAAGCTTATACTAAGAGGGGGTGAATAGTATAAGACCACTTTTTACTTTTCTTTCCCAAATAATATTATGCAATATATAAATGGAAATATCAATAGAATTAATTAAAGCAATGCAAAAATCACCACACACAATAGAGACACCAATTTAATGTGGTTTACCCAATGTAGGCTACTACATGAAGAAAATATTTCACTAAAATTTTCTAAACAAATCTCTTGGGAATCCTTTCCCTATTATAATGTTTATGGACCTCTGTCCAAAGGAGACACCAATATCCTAATCAAGTGCATAAATACCTATCCATAGGAGACACCAATCCCCTCAACTGGTTTATGGATCTATATCCACAAGATAATCTCCTCTACTTTTGCTGGTAATCCTCTTAGAAGACTTACTTCCTCCACTACTCTGTCTTATGGATATATCTCCATAGAATACTCTATCCTCACTCAGAAGACCTCTATCTTCACTAGCCTGGCTAATAGATCTCTATCCACTAGATACTACTATCCTCTGCTCTATCACCTCCAAATATTTCTCTTAGCTTTGCTCAATATCTATCTCAAATCTGCACTAAACACTATCCTTCAGTCTAGCACAAATATGCTCAATCTTTATGTTAAATTTATACTAAACACTATCCTTTTATCTAACACAAATATACTCAATATTTATATCAAATATACATTAAACATTGTCCTTCAGTCTAGCACAAATATGCTCAATATCTATCTCAAATCTATCCTAAATCCTTAACACAAAGCTTGACTCAATCACAAACCAACTCTACTAGATCTGCTCCAAGCCTTAAATCAAACCTTGAACAAATATATCAATCATCTCTGCTATTAGTCTTCTCAAATATTTACCTCAAATATATCCACAAATTCTCTCAAGAACATGTACAATCTGCTCAACAAGCCTCCACCAAGACTTGTCTCAAATATTCTCAACAAGTCCTCTCTAGAACTTGTCCAATCTGATTGTAAGCTTCCACAAAATCTCACACAAATCTATCTTTAAGCTTTCACAAAATCTTCCTTAATTATATACTTAAGTCCACTCTAGGAATTACTCAAATCTGCTCACAAGCTTTCACAAAATCTTGCTTAAATTTGTTCTTAAGTCCTATCTAGGACTTACTCAAATTTGTCCACTAGCTTTCACAAAAGCTTACTCAAATCAAATTCAAACTTGCATACAAAACTCAACTCAATATCTCACAGAAAACCTCTTCAATCACACAAACAAGTTTCACTCAAAATATTGTTGAACTTATAGAAACATATAGAGAATGGTTATAGACTCAATATGTTTCACACTCACAAAAGACTCAATCACTTTCAACCTCTCTTTCAAATCAATTCAAAAATAAAGAATAATTTGTTTCACAAATATTGAACTAACACTCCAATGCTCTCAATCAATAATGCTCAACCAACTTCAGTCAACCTTCCACTCAATGAAACACAACTCATTTTCAAATCCTAACCAAGTGTTTCACTATACTTCCAACAACTCACACTATGAATCTCAACCCTTGACTCAAGATGATTTCAAATTCACATAACAATGATACTCATGATATTTTCACAAACCCTAGTTCAAGATAGTTCTCAACTTCACATAACAATGATACTCATGATTTTTTACAAACCCTAATCATGCACATGAAATCTTACTCAAATATTTCCAACAATGCTTATCAAACAATCTCACATAACAATGATACTCATGTTCTTTTACAAACCCTAATCATGCACATGAAGGCTTACTCAAATATTTCCAACAATGCTTATCAAACAATCCTTTTTACTCCAACTTTGCATTTCACAACACTCAATCCAACAATATTTCACTCATAAGGAAGATGTGCCCATACATTTTGTTTTGATGGATATATGTCTTCAAAACATATCTTAATCACAATCAACACCTCTTTGCCAATTGCAAGGTTAGGTAACAACAATCTATCTCAAAATCTCCACTAAAAATTCTCCTCAATATTTATTTCACCATACAAAAATAATAAAGTCTCAAGTACACCTTATAATCTCTAAACTTTTCAAAATACAACTAGCAAAGGTTCAATTTCCTCACTTTCACAATAATTCACTTCAGAAATTTAATGCATAAAATAATCAAAATAACTCCCTTATATCTCCCTACTCAAAAATGCATTATCAAATAATCAACACCAATTTTCAGAAATAATCGAATTCACTTTTAAGATAAAATTAAATCCTCCTCACTATTCAACTAAGACAAAATAAAATATGTCTTAATCATCTTATATCTCCTAACTTAAAAATTACATTTCAAAATAATTAATATCACTTACCTAGAAATAATGCAATTCACTTTTAAACCACAATCAAATCCTTCACAAAATAAAATTTTCTTTAATCACCTTATATATCCCAAGGCGCTCACAATACAACCTTAGACCACATGCACATTACAGTAAAAATTAAAGAAACTTTGTACACTCCTTGGTGGGATTCGATCCCAGGTCAAGCTGTCGCCTGCGCCCTAGCCATGACCACACTATCGCATGAGCTAGGCATTCACGTGGGAGGTAAAAGCACTTTGAGTGCTTTGTTTCTTTGACCAACGTAAAATCCAACAAAAGGTTGTCCCTTCGTAGCCATCGAGACTCAAATGCGAAACCTCCACGTATCCTGTGCCTTACACACCAACAAATTACCACTAGCCCAACCGATTGGTTGGTGATAAGGATTTATGCCTTGGTCACTTTGTCCTTCACATTTTTATATTGCAGTAAAAAAAATTTATCTCATCTTATTTTCTCACAAAATTTTGCCTTCACTTTCAATAATCTCATGTGCATTAACATTCAAAGACTTGTATTTGTGAGGCAAGTCTTATGGTATTTATACTATATGCTATTTTCCTTTGAACGTCGACAGAGAAATAAAAATTAAATTGAATTTGCGCCCAACCCTACTTTGGGTTTTAAATAATATTATTTTATAAATTAATTTATAATATAAATATTATAAATAATTTATAAATTACCTTAGGCTTTAATTTTAACCTTTAATATTATAATAAAAATATTATAATATTATTTTATTTGGGCCTAGGTATTTTTCTCTTTCACCCTTAGACCTTTTATGACCTTATTTAATATTATAATAATAAATATTATAATATTATTTCCTTTAGGCCTTTCATTTAGGGTATTTAACCATCCTTTTGACCAATCATGTGAAGCTCTTAAACCAAATCTCTTGGGCTTAAAATATAAATATTTTAACCCTTCTTTTTCCTAGTCCTGCACTGATCACTGACACTTACTCTTGACATCAATGACAACACAACTAAATCAAAATTTCTAACAAGATAAGGGTTTTTGTATTTACTTTATGCAATGTATTAAATGCACAAGTATTTTTAAAATATGTAAAGTATTTAGTTATGTAAATGTACATGCTATCCATGTGCACGTGAGTCCATAGAATAGGAAGGTGAAGTGTGATAGGAATATGAAAGGCCAAGAATCACATATCATTATATATAGGCCTTTGTGTGATCATATGAGTGGCACAATGTAGAGGTGTAGTAGAGAACAAGGTAGATACAATGTAGAGCATGTATGAAGTATGGAGAGTTAGAGATATCCATTTTATATCAATATACTATTTTCATGAGCTTTCATTAATGACACTTTTATGAGTAGTTGTAGAAGTTTCTTATGATTTTTACATGCTTAGTATATTACCATTATCTTATATTTAATATTGCATGCTCATTTTAGACCTTGTGGTTGTTTTTCATTAAGTATTTAGCATTCAAAAGGTAATAGTGGTATCATATCCACAAGGGATATTGATAGGATATAGGGAGAGCCACAAGAGAGATTGAAAAGAGATAGGGAGATCTCATTTTCAGAAATTGTAAAGTTATTTTTTGGCTATAGTATTTCCATAGGGTTCCAAGAAAACTCTTGAAGACTAGGACTCAACATATATCTCTTTCCACTAGATTTAAGGATAACTAGTGAATTTTATTGATTTTTAGAGACCTAGACATTTATATGAATTTGTTTGTTGTTATCTAAGTTTTTGTTGTAGAAAATTAGTTCTCAAAAGTTGAGAAGCTTCCTACAACGAATAGAGAAGAATTTCATCTTTGATTACCTGAAAGTCTATGTGCTTTCCTCATGTAGATATTAGTTCTTTGATGTAGCAAAAGAGTAGATGTTGACGATTTAGGAGACCCAAGAAAGAGGTTCCCATAGAAGATTAAATATTGAAAAATAAGAAACACAAGAGAATAAGTCATCTTTAAATATTGAAGATTCCAAATTGAATATTGATAAGAGAGAAATATGCTAAAGGATTCCTATTGAATATTAAATAAAGAGGAGAACCGAGAGAAGAGGTCCCCATTATAGATTTTCAAAAAATAGATAGGAGTTTTTAGAAAGAAGATACAAGAGGACTAAGAAAAGGTAGAATTGAAGAGTTCCAAAATTTGAAGACCCAAGAGAAAAGGTCTCAAGAAAACTTGGAAGGAGAAAGAAGAAGAGAGCTAGAGAAACCCTATTGAAAATTTGAGAAAGTGGCCATTGGAGAATATTTGAAGAAAGCTCAAGGCAAAATATTTTAAGGAAGAAGAAGCTTCTAATAAGAAGAATTTGGGATAATTTTTGCCATCCGACAACAAGCCCAGAAGGAAGAAATATTTGGCAAGAAGTTTATCAAATTTTGAATAGGGTTTTTGAAGATCTCAAGATATTTATATTCTTGATATAGAGGTCAACGAAAGAGCTATATTTGAAGTCAGAATTCAACAAAAATATTGAAGGAGAAAGAATATAGAAGAGACCACCATATTTGAAAGTTTTGAAGACATCCATAAAGGATTTGAAGGCTGATTTTCAAAGGAGAATATTCCTGATTTTGCAGCAAAAGTTACAGAGTCACAGGATAGCAAGTTGAACGTGTCATAGAGCTACGAATTGAAGAAGAATTGGACAGATTTAGAAGTGCCCTTGGACAAAAAATTAAAGGAGGAATTGACAGCAAAATAAGGAAAAAATTTTGAGGAATTGAATGCTGTTTTTGGACAGCAAGATAAAGGAGAAGAAATCAGTTTTTGGAGTAGTGAATTAAAGAGTTTTTGGCTGCAAAAAAAATAGAAAAGAGAGTTGTGATTTGGAGAAATTTAGGGCAGTTTTGAGAGACCTTTGGATAGAAAATAAAAGAATGATTTGGCAGCATTTGGAAAAGTATAATTTCTGCAAATTATATATATATATATATATATATATATATATATATATATATATATATATATATATATATATATATATATTTGAAAAAAATTGAAAGCTGCACATTAAAGAATTTTTGAATAGCAAGATAAAGGCTTTATGGCAGAGAGTTTTGGGCAGCAATTAGAGCAGCAAAATTGATAAGTTTGAGGCACCAATTGAGTAGAAAGGATAGCTATGAATTTTACAAATTCGGGGCAGAAAATAGGTGAATCAAATTACCAATAATACTAGCTACAAAAGTAATCCAAAATGTGTGTAATAGTGGTGTTATGAAAGTTCATTATTTAAGAATTAAAAATTGTCCAGTTTATGGTTTTTGAAAGCACTATATTAGATTTTTTTAAGGAGAAAAATCTAGTTTAAGTTAAGTATCTCCAAGCCAAGGAAGGAGACATCATTATCATATTGAAATATACAAAAACAAAACATCAAATATTGAAATTAAAACTTGCTTGAAAGGGAGTGATAAGAAGAAGTAGCATATTCTATTTTTATAATTTATGTGCACATTTTTTTAAAGTCCTATTGAGTAAAATAAAGAGATTTAATATGAAGAACACAAGCTTATACTGATAGGGGGGGTGAACGGTATAAGACCACTTTTTACTTTTTCTTTCCCAATCAGTATTATGCAATGTATCAATAGCAATATCAATAGCAGTAATCAAATTAATGCACAAATAACCACACACAATAGAGACATCAATTTTACGTGGTTCATCCGATGTGGGCTACTCCACAAAGAAAATATTTCACTAATATTTTCTCAACAAATATTTTTGGGAATCCTTACCTATTACAATGTTTATGGACCTCTGTACAAAGGAGATACCAATCCCCTAATCAAGTTCATGGATCTCTATCCATAGGATAAATCCTTCTCCTTTGCTCTGGTTGGTGATCTTCTAGAAGAACTTATGCCTCCACTACACTGGCTTATGTATCTCTATCCATTGAAGACTCATGTACTCACTCAGAAGACCTATCCTCACTACCCTAGCTAATGGATCTCTATCCACTAGAGATTGTCATCCTCTATACTTTGTCACCTCCAAAGCTTGCTCTCAGCTCTGTCTCAAATCTACACTAAACATAGTCCTTCGGTCTAGCACAAATATGCTCAATATCTATCCTCAAATTGACATAAAACACATTCCTTTGGTCTAGCACAAATATTTTCAAACTCTATCCTCAAATATGCACTAAATAGAGTCCTTTGTTCTAGCACAAATCTTCTCAATCTCTATCTCTTGTCTGGCACAAACCTATCCTCAAATTTGCACCAAAATCTATCCTCAAATTTGTCCTCAAGCCTTAACACAAAGCTTGAATCAATAAAAAATTAACTCTGCTAGATCTGGCCCAAACCTTAGCTCAAGGTTTTAACAAATTAATCAATCAATTATGCTCTCAAGTCTTCTCAAAGACTTACCTCAAATCTACCTTGTAAGCTTCCACAAAAGCTCACACTAATCTATCCACAAGTCTTCTCAAAGACTTATCTCAAATCTGCTCAAAAAATCCTCACTAGAACTTATCCAATATCATAGAAACATATAGATAATTTTTAGAGACTCAATATGCTTCACACTCACAATGATTCTCAATCACTTTATCTCTCTGTATTTTTACCACATAAACATATAGATAATTTTTAGAGACTCGATATGTTTCACACTCAATCACTCTTAATCTCTTTCTCAAATTAATTTACAATATAGAACAATTTGTTTCACAGAACTTGAACTATCACTTAAACACTTGCACTTGAATAGGCTTAATCAAATCCACTCAATTAATCACTCAAATAAACACTCCTTTCTTACAAATCCTAGTCCAAGCATATGAACAACTCACTCAAATATTTCCAACGATGCTTATCAAACAATCTCACATAACAATGATATTCATGATCTTTGTGTAAATCTTAGTTCAATATAGTTCACAAGTTATTACTCAAGCAATCTCAAATATCTTGATCAACAATACTTTCAAATAAGGTTTTTATCCTCAACCTTTATTCCAAAAAAACCCTCATCAATCAATATTGGATATCTCAAAAACACACTCAACAATGCTCATCAAAACAATCCTTTTCACTCCACCTTGTTTCAGAAAACCTCAATCAATCAAATACCTCAGCCAAAGAAGAATGTTCCCATACCTTTTTCACTTTATGAAGAGTAGATCTCAAAACCTATCTCAGTCACACTCAATCTCTTTGTGTAATGACCCAAAAATACACAAACAAAAAAATACAAAAATAAGAAAAAGTTTTTTTTTACTAAGGAGAGAGATTCATGAACCATCCATGAACCCCTAACCCACACTAATATTTACCTAAAGTTTAAATCCCCTAAGTTTTCCTGAAAGCTACATCTCACGAGGTACCCTAACACAAGTCCCATCTGTGTAGGTGTATCATGTGTTACTACAAATAAGCCTATCTATCCCATCACTCTTGATGAGCTAGACTTATCACCCTCAGTCAATCGAAGGTATACACGCATCACCATACCATACACAAGCCATTATGTGTAGGTATGCTATGAGTATTATGAGTTAAGCTATCCATATCATCTACACGATGAGCTATCTTAACTCATATGTAGTCTCTCCACAACTTAGTCCTTTATCTCCCTAAGGGGGTCTCAATTCCCTTAGGTCTCCTATGTTCACCCTAAGGGGTTCTTAATTCCCTTAGGTCACCTCTGAGTTCACCCTAGAACTCTACTCTTTAGTTTTATTATTAAGCAAACAAACAAGTATACATCTAGATACCAAACAAGCAAAACATAGTTACTAAGCATCCAGAAAATAAAGGAAGAAATAGCACTAAAAGAGAATATCCTCAACGGAAAGAGAATCAATTACATAATATAACCAACGTGGAAATAAAGTAAAAGTGCCTTCTCTAAACCAATAAATAGTTATTACATATAATCTTGTATGGTAAATCCTTCATACTACAAAGAATATTACATTAACTGCATCAGGGATATCTCCCCACAATTCTAGTCTATTTGAGCATAAGTAAATCAACATTAACACAATTACCTATACTTTGATCCCATTGAACTCCTTGCTCCTCCTTGCTTCCCATGGATTCTTTTTTAGGATAGTAGGGGATCAGGGTACTCATGGTTCAGGATAGGCATGCCTCTAAATGCATATAACATTTACTTTTCCAAATTGCAACTATACAAAATTCAATTAAGTTTCCAACCATCTAATGCATAGTGAATGTCATAAAAGAACCCTTACTTTTACTTTCACCTCTCAAGTACCTTTAGAGAGTTTATTCAACAAGCACAACTTAGATCAGGGTTTAACTTTAATCAAATCAATCATGTCTTAAAGCATTAAAGTCCCATACCTTTAACCTTTAAAACAATCCTCTATTCATTCACTAAATTCAAGCCCCATAACTTCAATTTAAAGAATAAATATAACATCCTTTATTTCATAATTCCAATCAAATCAAATCATATCTTAAAGCATTAAAGTCCCATACCTTTAACCTTTAAAACAATTATAATTTCATTAATCACAAGTTCCCAACTTTAATTACATGAAACATTATAATTTCCTCCAACTTGAATTTAATAAATAATTATAACTTAATCCCTTTATTAAATCCACTTTCATTTTATAAAGTCAAAGTCCCAAACCTTCAACCTTTAAAACAAACTTCATGTATTTACTAAATTAAAGCTTTACTCCCTTAATCTAGAAATATATCCTTTCTCTTGCATTTTATAAATTAAAAGCCCCCAACCCCTAATTTATAAACCATTCTTTCATTTTTTTAATAAATCAAAGCCTAACAACTTTAATTTATATCCCTATATTATTTAATGAAATAATAATCAAGGAGATAACTCATTAAACCTTCCTTCAATTATTTAATAAATCAAAGCCTAACAACTTTAATTTATATCCCTATATTATTTAATGAAATAATAATCAAGGAGATAACTCATTAAATATTATAATCAGAGGGTTAATATCTTAAATTGGCCATAGGCCTAGGCTAACTTATAAGACCTGAGAACCAATCCCACCCTACAGCCAAGAGTAGGTTCACAAGCAACTACCACAGTTGACATTTAGGCTTGGTCGAACGTGTCGGTTAATACAACCCACGTCTACTTGGTTTGCATTCTAGCCTCCATGGCTAGGGCTCACATCCAATGCTAACATGACCACCACAATGTGGTCACACAACCAAGCAAGATTTCCTTCCTTAAAACTATCACATGCTCCGAAGAGCCTATGAAACCACAACTATCTTCACATTACAAGGTGGTTTTACACAACACATACCGAGAATAGGTAGTTCCTCCCCTAAACCCTCCAATTGGAGATAACACTACCACACACAGGCTTACATCAAATATGGTCCAATGAGATAAAGCTTTAGGTGAGCCTGATCATAGGCTTCACTATGCCTTACTCATACCAGGTTCCTTCATACCATAATAATGCAGGTGGGATAGTAGGTTTAAGAAATAGGAAAAACATATCACTACTGGCTATGAGAGTGCATAGGATTCTAGGTGGCTTTAGATAGCTCAAAACCCCTCCCCAAATACCTGTGGATGACCTATGTTGGGTTCACTTGGCATTAATACTTAGAGATGGACTATCACAGAATAGAGTCGATGCCCTTGAAGCTAAACAAGGAAAATTTGATCTAAATGATGCACCAATGTGAATACTAGAAGATAAGAGGGACATTCTATTTACAACATCAAATAGAATGGCTTAAACCCATAACAACCTCTGGTTCTAACTGAGAGACAAGGCATTAACTCACTGCACTAGCACAATTATCAAAATTGAAACTAAACTCCATTAAAATTTGTAACGATGCTCTCCCAAATGGACAAGGTTGTTGGGAATGATTTCACCAAGTTCTCAAAGGTATTTAAGATGTTTTCCAAGGTAGAATCAAATTTATAAGGTATGGTTTCTAGGAGTTTAACATAGGCTAGAGAGACATCCAAAGCTGCCATTCAAGTCTTACAAGCTCAATGTGATGGCATTTGTAAAAGTAACATACGAGGTTGATTCCAGTTCTTTTCTTGGTTTATTACAGCCCCAAAGCCATAGGCTAATAATATTTTAATTTAATCTCCTCCAACATTTAACCTAGATAGTAATACTAACCATTTTTATTGGGTGTTGGACTCCCCAAGATGTTGGAACTTCCTCACTTTCTCCTTGCTCTTCCTCTCATGCGCCTCTCTTCGTTCCTCCCAAACACACAACAACCTCCACTCATCTCTCCCCAATGTAGCAACCTCTGTTCATTTCTCCCAAACATAGCAACCTCTTTCATTTCTCACAAACGTAGTAACCTCTATTCATTTCTCACAAACATAGTAACCTCTATTCATTTCTCACAAACATAGGTAACCTCTATTCATTTCTCACAAACATAGCCTTTCCTTCCTTCCTCCCATGCATAGCCACCTCTCTCTTACGTGCCCCCTCATCCTAGGTAGCCCGTTCATCACCTTCTCCATCCTCTTCAAAAATCGTGTAACCTCGAGCCTCCCTTTTCTTTATGTTTTTATCTCATTCTTATCCTCCCTTGGGCGGCAAGCGATTTTCATGATTGCTATTTCCATATTTGGATACAATAGTTCCCCTATGCTTCATAGAGTAGCCTGCACTAAATAGAGGTAAGCAATTTTATATTTATTATTTCCATATTTGGATATAATAGTTCCCCTATGCTTCATAGAGTAGCCTGCACTAAATAGAGGTAAGCAATTTTATATTTATTATTTCAATTTTTTAATTTATTATTTAAATATAAATAATATATTTCTCTAAAATATCCCCTAAATGATATTTTATTATCATTTAAAATGTACTACTTTTATTTAACAACAAAACTCCATTATTGTTTTCAAATAGTAATACCTATTTAATTTTAAATGAATTTTCATTCTTCATTTAGATTAGGGTTTATTAATGAATTTAAATGAATCTACATTATCACTAAATTCAAACTTCATTAATTAATTTAAATGACTTTTCATCCACCATTTAAATTAAATCAACCTTTCATCAAGAAGAAATGCTCTAACATTATTTCAAAATAACAATTTGCTTTACGCATCCACATTCATATTGCAAAATGTTCTCCTATTGAATTCCAACATCATGTTACTTAATCCATAATGCAGTAGAGAGCAATCAAGTTTACAAAACAACAAAGAGGGAGTCTTTCCATCAACCCAATCACCTATCTCAACCAAAGGTTTTACGATAGCTACTAGGCTATCAACTAAGGCTCAAGGTGATCAATTATTGATGATTATCCCTTCTGATAATGCATGCCTATATGAAGGTATCTATCCATGTTACCTCCGAGTACCTTAATCATCATTTCCCCTGATCTTAAGTACCCTCATTTTTGGTGGATGCTTCTACCTTCTCCACCTATGAGCGTACCTGATCCTGCACACTTGGCAATATGTTAGCGATAACATACCCTTCTAAATCAACTAAACATCATATAGTTGGTTCAATTGTTCAAACTAGGTATTACCACATCATAGGTAAATACATTGTTTCTTTGTGCCAAATAGTCCACTAGGGAGGGTCATGACATCCTCCCCCACTAGAATTAAACATCATCCTCGGTGTTTCCAGCTTCTTTTGGTTTTGATAAAAAATAAAAATTATTACATTATATAGCTTCAAACAAAAAGGGAAAATATTTTTGCATAACCTCCACTTTCTCCCAAGTGGCATTTTTCTCAAAAAATTGGTCCCACTAGACCTTACATTGCTCAAGAGTCTGATTCCGCATAGACTTAGAATGAAACTCAAGGATATTCACTGGTAGTACTTCAATGGTCTCCAGATTTTCCATCTGCAAATTAGAAACATCCCACACATGTTTAGGGTCAGCAACATATTTCCTAAGCAAGGATATGTGGAAGGTGTCATGGATTTTGGATAGATTAGGTGGTAATGCAAGTCGGTATGCAACCAGACTGATATTTTCTATGATCTCAAAGGGCCCCACAAAATGTGGATCCAACTTCATGGATTTGATAGCACTTTTCTTTGGCTTAACCCTTAAGAACACCTTATCTCCAATAGAATACTCTCTTGGAGTCCTTTTTAGATCTGCATAACTTTTCTACCTATCCACAACTTCTTTAAGCCTTTGCCTAATTTCCTTTAGCTGATCTTCCATCACCCTGACCATTTCTGGCCCAATCACAACTCGGTCTTCTAGGTTATCCCAAGACAATGGTGTTCTACACCTTCACCCATACAAGGCATCGAAAGGTGCCATTCCTAGTGAGGAGTGATGTCCATTATTGTAGGTAAACTCTACCAAGGGTAGACAATCTTCCCAATGAGACTTATGATCCATGCAGTACATGCGAAGCATGTCTTCTAGAACTTGGTTTACCCACTCCATTTGGCCATCTATCTTGGGGTGGTATGCTGAACTCATATTCAGTTTCGTACCAACTGCACTATGAAGGGATTTCCAAAATTCAGAAGTGAATTTGGAGTCTCTATCTGAGATAATTACCTCAAGAAATCCATGCAATCGGAATACCTCTTTGAAAAATCTGCTAGCCACCACCTGAGCATCATCCTTGGTATTCCCTAGTATGAAATGGGTAACTTTAGTCAATTTTTTGACCACTACAAAGATGGCATCATGTTGGTACCGAGTTTTGGGTAAACCTACTATAAAATCCATGGATATAACCTACCATTTTTGCGTAGGTATATCATGCAGATATAGTTTTCCTACAGGATGCTGGCATTCTACCTTAACTTTCTAACATTCGAGGCATCGAGCAACAAAATCCATGATGTCCTTCTTCATTCCTACCCAAAAGAAGGTTCTTTTCATGTTTTCTCACATTTTGGCTCCTCCCGGATGAGCAGAATAAGGAGATCTATGGGCTTCTTGCATTATCAAGTTCCTCAAATCACCCATTTTTGGTATGATGACCCTTCCCTTATAACACATAAAGTCATATTTCATACTAAATTCCTTATTTCCTTCAGGATATCTATTCATCTTAACTCGAATTTCTTGGCAATACTCATCCTGAGATTGCTCCTGTCTCACTCGATCCATCAGGTCCATGTGAATTTTAGTTATGGTTGTTATATATTTTCTTCTACTCAAAGCATCAACCACTTTATTCTCCTTTCCTTTTATGTACTCGATCTCGAAATCATACTCAACGAGGAATTCCACCCATCTCCTCTATCTCGCATTGAGTATTGGTTGGGTGAATATGTACCATAGACTTTGATGGTTAGTATTTAATTCAAAGGGTCTTCCCACTAAGTAGTGGTGCCAAACCTTTAAAGCATGCACCATTGCAGCTAGCTCTAAATCATGCATAGCATAATTAACTTCATGCTTTTTGAGCTTCCTTGAAGTATATGCCACTACTGACTCCTCTTGTGAGAGTACCCCTCCTAACCCATCTATTGATGCATCAATGCACATTGAAAAGTCCCCTTGTGGATCGGGAACCTTTAGTATTGGTGCGGTAGTAAGCTTATGCTTTAGTAATGCAAAGGCAGCCTCACATTTTTTTGACCACTTGAATTCCTTTCCCTTCTTCTGAAGGTTAGTTATTGGTCCCATAATCTTGGATTAATCCTTTATATAACGTCTATAGTAGCCCATTAACCCCATGAAGCTTTGCACTTCAATCACATTAGTAGGGGGTGGCCAATTTAATATAGCCTCTATCTTCTCTAGATCCACAACAATTCCTTCTACTGATATGATGTGTCCAAGATATCGTACCTCTGGAACATAGAATTCACTCTTAGCCAGATTTCCATAAATTTGATTCTTCCTTAGCAATTCTAACATGATCCTGAGATGTTTATCATGCTCTTCTCTATCTCGAGAGTATATAAGGATATCATCTAGGAATACCATGACAAACTGGTCCAAGTGTCTTCTGAACACATTATTCATTAAGTTCATGAAAGTAGCTAGGGCATTAGTCAGTCCAAAGGGTAGGACCGTAAACTCATAATGCCCATACCTAGTCTTAAATGTCATCTTGTGAGTGTCTTCCTCATGAATTCTTAACTAGTGGTACCCTGATCTTAGATCGATCTTAGTAAACACCTTGGCATATTTTAGTTGATCAAACAAATCTTCAATCCTAGGTAGAGGATATCGATTCTTGATTGTAGCTTTATTTAACATCCTATAATCAATGCACAATCTTAAAGAACCATCCTTCTTTTTCATGAACAAAACCAGTGCACCCCATGGTGACACACTTGGTTTTATCAAACCTTTCTCTAATAATCCTTGCAATTGAACCTTCAGTTCTTGCATTTCAATAGGATTCATCCTATACGAGGATCTATGAATAGGTTCATCTCCTATCATAAGATCAATTGTAAAGTCAAATTCCTGTACAGGAGGTAGTCCAGGTAAATCCTTTGGAAATACATCCTTAAAATCCTATAAAATTGGATGTTGCCTTAGTATTTCTCTTTCCTCATCATCTTCCACTTCATTAAGTTTTACTACATACACTATTCCTCCTTTCTTTAGGGTCTTTTTCAATTGCATAGCTGACAACATCTGAGGTTCAAACACCCCTTGTTTGCTATGAATTCTTAGTCTCCTCCCACCTTCTTCTGAATATTCAACCCATCGATCTTGAAAATTGACTAAGGCTTTATGAGCCTGTAGCCAATCCATCCCTAGGATCACATCAAAGGCATGTAGGGGAGCTACATATAAACAACATCCCATGGTCCCATTAGATAGAGTGATTTCTACCATAGGATAACACTGGTTTACTGAGTAGGTCTACCTAGAACCATACTCAACCTTCCACCCTTGAGCCAAATATCTTGGCCTTTTTGACATAGTCCTTGCTATATTAGAAGAAATAAAGCTATCAGTGGCCCCACTATCTATCAAAATGTTTACTTGTTTATTGAAAACCTTACCTTTCACAAGTAATGGGGTGGCTTGCCCCTCTAGCTTCTACTTTTCGATTGTGGCATAGATCCGATGTTCTGGTTCCTTTCCTTTTGTAGTAGTTGTGCTAGTCCTTGCTCGATATGGACATTGATTATAGTAATGAGGTCCCCAACAATTGTAGCATCCCTCCTTGGGTCCTTGCTATTTTTTAGGTTTCTGATACCCTGTCTTAACTGTTGGAGCTGGAGCTTGTGACTTCTATGGTTGAGGTTTTGTATTATTGGGTTTGTTATCCTTCTTATGAAAGTTCCTTTTGAACTTCTTCTGATTTCCATTAGGTTTCTTTTCAGGATTTTGGGGGTTCTTAGCCTTTCGATCTTGATCAGCCTCCCATTTTACAAACCCATCACTATTCCTCTTCTTTAGTTCCTATCGAGCTTGCTCGGGTAAGGTGCCATATTTATAATAGAAGTGTGACTCTACTTTCTTTGCTAGGTCATACACCTTTTGCAATGATTTAGGCTCTTGCATGTCTACATCATGCTTTATCCTAGACTCCAATCCAAGAGTGAACTTGTGAACCCATATTTTCTCATTATAAATAGGTACATACTTAAACAATCTTACCAACTTTTTATAGTACACCTCCACTATGTTGGTTCCTTGTTTTAGACTAGCAAACTCCTCAAACTTTAGGGCATAGAAATGCTCTATTAGGAACCTCTTCTTAAATATGCTTATAAATTATTCCCATGGGGTATCAATAGGTTCAATATTAGTTTCCTCATAGTGGGTTTCCCACCATTCTAGAGCAGCCCCTTCCAAGTTGATTGTAGCCCAAAGTGTTTGGGTTCTTGATGAGTAGCCTTTTACCATAAAGTGAACCTCTGCTTCTCTCAGCCATGCTTCCATTGCATCTCCTTCACCCTCCCCATAAAACTTGGAGATACTAATATTTTTCATGTCCCTAGTTATTTCCTTTTCTTCTAAGGCTCTGGCTTGCACTTGTTCCATAGTTAGTCCACTATCTAGACCAATCTCTGAGCCTCGAGCTTGCAAATTCTAGTTTGTAGCTATTTCCAACAATTGTCTTATCTGATCCTGCATAGCAACGACCGTAGCGGTGAGGTCTTCTACCTCCCTATTGGGGCTTATTGGTCCCCCATCCTAGTTTTCTTCTTCGAAATTACTTTGTCAAGTTTTTCTAGGTGTAGGCCTCCCTCTTCTAGTCTTAGGTGGCATCTTAACCTGGTTCCATCCAAGAAAGAAGATTATATTACAGTTTCATCTTAAGTTGTATCTCTAATTCAAGCCATAATACAGAGTTCTCTTGCTAGATGCATTAACAATATAACTAGGGTAATATCCTAGGTTAGGATGTGTCATCAATACCGAAGCCCATACTAAGGTATCCTAACATCCACTCACCCTTGGGGTTAATTCCCATTAGATTTTAGCAATTAGGGTATTTTAGGTCATCCCAAATTTAGCCTATACCTTAAGCAAGCCTTCATTGGAGACATCTAATTCCCTTTAGCACACATAGAAGCTCTATACCCTCGTACCTAGAGCTCTAATACCAAATGTAATGACCCAAAAATACACAAATAAAAAAATACAAAAATAAGAAAAGTTTTTTTTTTACTAAGGAGAGAGATTCATGAACCATCCATGAACCCCTAACCCACACTAATATTTACCTAAAGTTTAAATCCCCTAAGTTTTCTTGAAAGCTACATCTCATGAGGTACCCTAACACAAGTCCCATCTGTGTAGGCGTATCATGTGTTACTACAAATAAGCCTATCTATCCCATCACTCTTGATGAGCTAGACTTATCACCCTTAATCAATCGAAGGTATACACACATCACCATACCATACACAAGCCATTATGTGTAGGTATGCTATGAGTATTATGAGTTAAGCTATCCATATCATCTACACGATGAGCTATCTTAACTCAGATGTAGTCTCTCCACAACTTAGTCCTTTATCTCCCTAAGGGGGTCTCAATTCCCTTAGGTCTCCTATGTTCACCCTAAGGGGTTCTTAATTCCCTTAGGTCACCTCTGAGTTCACCCTAGAACTCTACTCTTTAGTTTTATTATTAAGCAAACAAACAAGTATACATCTAGATACCAAACAAGCAAAACATAGTTACTAAGCATCCAAAAAATAAAGGAAGAAATAACACTAAAAGAGAATATCCTCAATGGAAAGAGAATCAATTACATAATATAACCAACATGGAAATAAAGTAAAAGTGCCTTCTCTAAACCAATAAATAGTTATTACATATAATATTGTATGGTAAATCCTTCATACTACAAAGAATATTACATTAACTACATCAGGGATATCTCCCCATAATTCTAGTCTATTTGAGCATAAGTAAATCAACATTAACACAATTACCTATACTTTGATCCCATCGAACTCCTTGCTCCTCCTTGCTTCCCATGGATTATTTTTTAGGATAGTAGGGGATCAGGGTACTCATGGTTCAGGATAGGCATACCTCTAAATGCATATAATATTTACTTTACCAAATTGCAACTATACAAAATTCAATTAAGTTTCCAACCATCTAATGCATAGTGAATGTCATAAAAGAACCCTTACTTTTACTTTCACCTCTCAAGTACCTTTAGAGAGTTTATTCAACAAGCACAACTTAGATCAGGGTTTAACTTTAATCAAATCAATCATGTCTTAAAGCATTAAAGTCCCATACCTTTAACCTTTAAAATAATCCTCTATTCATTCACTAAATTCAAGCCCCATAACTTCAATTTAAAGAATAAATATAACATCCTTTATTTCATAATTCCAATCAAATCAAATCATATCTTAAAGCATTAAAGTCCCATACCTTTAACCTTTAAAACAATTATAATTTCATTAATCACAAGTTCCCAACTTTAATTACATGAAACATTATAATTTCCTCCAACTTGAATTTAATAAATAATTATAACTTAATCCCTTTATTAAATCCACTTTCATTTTATAAATTCAAAGTCCCAAACCTTCAACCTTTAAAACAAACTTCATGTATTTACTAAATTAAATCTTTACTCCCTTAATCTAGAAATATATCCTTTCTCTTGCATTTTATAAATTAAAAGGCCCCCAACCCCTAATTTATAAACCATTCTTTCATTTGTTTAATAAATCAAAGCCTAACAACTTTAATTTATATCCCTATATTATTTAATGAAATAATAATCAAGGAGATAACTCATTAAACCTTCCTTCAATTATTTAATAAATCAAAGCCTAACAACTTTAATTTATTACCCCATAATATTTAATGAAATAACAATCAAGGAGATAACTCATTAAATATATAATCAGAGGGTTAATATCTTAAATTGGCCATAGGCCTAGGCTAACTTATAAGACCTGAGAACCAATCCCACCCTACAACCAAGAGTAGGTTCACAAGCAACTACCATAGTTGACATTTAGGCTTGGTCGAACGTGTCGGTTAATACAACCCATGTCTACTTGGTTTGCATTCTAGCCTCCATGGCTAGGGCTCACATCCAATGCTAATATGACCACCACAATATGGTCATGTAGCCAAGCAAGGTTTCCTTCCTTAAAACTATCACATGCTCTAAAGAGCCTATGAAACCACAACTATCTTCATATTACAAGGTGGTTTTACACATCACAGATCGAGAATAGGTAGTTCCTCCCCTAAACCCTCCAACTGGAGATAACACTGCCACACATAGGCTTACATCGAATATGGTCCAATGAGATAAAGCTTTAGGTGAGCCCGACCATAGGCTTCACTGTGCCTTACTCATACCAGGTTCCTTCGTACCATAATAATGCAGGTGGGATAGTAGGTTTAAGAAATAGGAAAGACATCTCACTACTAGCTGTGAGAGCGCATAGGATTCTAGGTGGCTTCAGATAGCTCAAAACCCCTCCCCAAACACCTGTGGATGACCTATGCTGGGTTCACTTAGCAATAATGCTTAGAGATGGACTGTCACAGAACAGAGTCGATGCCCTTGAAGCTAAACAAGGAAAATTTGATCTAAATGATGCACCAATGCGAATACTAGAAGATAAGAGGGACATTCTATTTACAACATCAAACATAATGGCTTAAACCCATAACAACCTCTGGTTCTAAATGAGAGACTAGGCATTAACTCGTTGCACTAGCACAATTATCAAAATTGAAACTAAACTCCATTAAAATTCGTAATGATGCTCTCCCAAATGGACAAGGTTGTTGGGAATGATTTCACCAGGTTCCCAAAGGTATTTAAGATGTTGTCCAAGGTAGAATCAAATTCAGAAGGTATGGTTTCCAGGAGTTTAACACAGGCTAGAGAGACGTCCAAAGCTGCCATTCAAGTCTTACAAGCTCAACGTGATGGTATTTTCGAAAGTAACATACGAGGTTGATTCCAGTTCTTTTCTTGGTTTATTACAGCCCCAAAGCCATAGGCTAATAATATTTTAATTTAATCTCCTCCAAAATTTAACCCAGATAGTAATACTAACCATTTTTATTGGGCGTTGGACTCCCCAAGATGTTGGAACTTCCTCGCTTTCTCCTTGCTCTTCCTCTCACGTGCCTCTCTTCATTCCTCACAAACACACAAAACCTCATCTCCCACGTAGCAACCTCTGTTCGTTTCTCCCAAATGTAGCAACCTCTATTCATTTCTCACAAATGTAGTAACCTCTGTTCATTTCTCACAAATGTAGTAACCTCTATTCATTTCTCACAAATATGGTAACCTCTATTCATTTCTCACAAACATAGCCTTTCCTTCCTTCCTCCCATGCATAGCCACCTCTCTCTTATGTGCCCCCTCATCCTAGGTAGCCCATTCACCACCTTCTCCATCCTCTTCAAAAACCGTGCAGCCTCGAGCCTCCCTTTTCTTTATGTTTTCATCTCATTCTTATCCTCCCTTGGGCGGCAAGCGATTTTCATGATTGCTATTTCCATATTTGGATATAATAGTTCCCCTATGCTTCATAGAGTAGCCTACACTAAATAGAGGTAAGCAATTTTATATTTATTATTTCCATATTTGGATATAATAGTTCCCCTATGCTTCATAGAGTAGCCTGCACTAAATAGAGGTAAGCAATTTTATATTTATTATTTAAATATAAATAATATCTTTCTCTAAAATATCCCCTAAATGATATTTTATTATCATTTAAAATGTACTACTTTTATTTAACAACAAAACTCCATTATTGTTTTCAAATAGTAATACCTATTTAATTTTAAATGAATTTTCATTCTTCATTTAGATTAGGGTTTATTAATGAATTTAAATGAATCTACATTATCACTAAATTCAAACTTCATTAATTAATTTAAATGACTTTTCATCCACCATTTAAATTAAATCAACCTTTCATCAAGAAGAAATGCTCTAACATTATTTCAAAATAACAATTTGCTTTACGCATCCACATTCATATTGCAAAATGTTCTCCTATTGAATTCCAACATCATGTTACTTAATCCATAATGCAGTAGAGAGCAATCAAGTTTACAAAACAACAAAGAGGGAGTCTTTCCATCAACCCAATCACCTATCTCAGCTGAAGGTTTTACGATAGCTACTAGGCTATCAACTAAGGCTCAAGGTGATCAGTTATTGATGATTATCCCTTCCGACAATGCATGCCTATATGAAGGTATCTATCCATGTTACCTCCGAGTACCTTAATCATCATTTCCCCTGATCTTAAGTACCCTCATTTCTGGTGGATGCTTCTGCCTTCTCCACCTACGAGCGTACCTGATCCTGCACACTTGGAAATATGTTAGCGATAACATACCCTTCTAAATCAACTAAACATCATATAGTTGGTTCAATTGTTCAAACTAGGTATTACCACATCATAGGTAAATACATTGTTTCTTTGTGCCAAATAGTCCGCTAGGGAGGGTCATGACATCCTCCCCCGCTAGAATTAAACATCGTCCTCGGTGTTTCTAGCTTCTTTTGGTTTTGATAGAAAATAAAAATTATTACATTATATAGCTTCAAACAAAAAGGGAAAATGTTTTTGCATAACCTCCACTTTCTCCCAAGTGGCATTTTTCTCAGAAAATTGGTCCCACTGGACCTTACATTGCTCAAGAGTCTGATTCCGCATAGACTTAGAATGAAACTCAAGGATCTTCACTGGTAGTACTTCAATGGTCTCTGGATTTGCCATCTACAAATTAGAAACATCCCACACATGTTCAAGGTCAGCAACATATTTCCTAAGCAAGGATATGTGGAAGGTGTCATGGATTTTGGACAGATTAGGTGGTAATGCAAGTCGGTATGCAACCAGACTGATATTTTCTGTGATCTCAAAGGGCCCCACAAAACGTGGATCCAACTTCATGGATTTGATAGCACTTTTCTTTGGCTTAACCCTTAAGAACACCTTATCTCCAATAGAATACTCTCTTGGAGTCCTTTTTAGATCTGCATAACTTTTCTACCTATCCACAACTTCTTTAAGCCTTTGCCTAATTTCCTTTAGCTGATATTCCATCACCCTGACCATTTTTGGCCCAATCACAACTCGGTCTTCTAGGTTGTCCCAAGATAATGGTGTTCTACACCTTCACCCATACAAGGCATCGAAAGGTGCCATTCCTAGTGAGGAGTGATGTCCATTATTGTAGGTAAACTCTACCAAGGGTAGACAATATTCCCAATGAGACTTATGATCCATGCAGTACATGCGAAGCATGTCTTCTAGAACTTGGTTTACCCACTCCGTTTGGCCATTTGTCTTAGGGTGGTATGTTGAACTCATATTTAGTTTCGTACCAACTACACTATGAAGGGATTTCCAAAATTTAGAAGTGAATTTGGAGTCTCTATCTGAGATAATTACCTCAAGAAATCCATGCAATCGGAATACCTCTTTGAAAAATCTTCTAGCCACCACCTGAGCATCATCCTTGGTATTCCCTGATATGAAATGGGCAACTTTGGTCGTAGTTTCGCCATTTTGGGTAAACCTACTATAAAATCCATGGATATAACCTACCATTTTTGCGTAGGTATATCATGAAGATATAGTTTTCCTATAGGATGTTGGCATTCTGCCTTAACTTTCTAACATTTGAGGCATCGAGCAACAAAATCCGTGATGTCCTTCTTCATTCCTACCCAAAAGAAGGTTATTTTCATGTTTTCTCGCATTTTGGCTCCTCCCAGATGAGTAGAATAAGGAGATCTATGGGCTTCTTGCATTATCAAGTTCCTCAAATCACCCATTTTTGGTATGATGACCCTTCCTTTATAACACAAAAAGTCATATTTCATACTAAATTCCTTATTTCCTTTAGGATCTCTGTTCATCTTAACTCGAATTTCTTGGCAATACTCATCCTGAGATTGCTCCTGTCTCACTCGATCCATCAGGTCCATGTGAATTTTAGTTATGGTTGTTATATATTTTCTTCTACTCAAAGCATCAACCACTTTATTCTCCTTTCCTTTTATGTACTCGATCTCAAAATCATACTCAGCGAGGAATTCCACCCATCTCCTCTGTCTCACATTGAGTATTGGTTGGGTGAATATGTATCGCAGACTTTGATGGTCAGTATTTAATTCAAAGGGTCTTCCCACTAAGTAGTGGTACCAAACCTTTAAAGCATGCACCACTATAGCTAGCTCTAAATCATGCATAGCATAATTAACTTCATGCTTTTTGAGCTTCCTTGAAGTATATGCCACTACTGACTCCTCTTGTGAGAGTACCCCTCCTAACCCATCTATTGATGCATCAGTGCACACTAAAAAGTCCCCTTGTGGATCGAGAACCTTTAGTATTGGTGTGGTAGTAAGCTTATGCTTTAGTAATGCAAAGGCAGCCTCACATTTTTCTGACCACTTGAATTCCTTTTCCTTCTTCTGAAGGTTAGTTATTGGTCCCACAATCTTGGAGTAATCCTTTATATAACATCTATAGTAGCCCGTTAACCCCATGAAGCTTCGCACTTCAATCACATTAGTAGGGGGTGGCCAATTTAAGATAGCCTCTATCTTCTCTGGATCCATAGCAATTCCTTCTACTGATATGATGTGTCCAAGATATCGTACCTCTGGAACGTAGAATTCACTCTTAGCCAAATTTCCATAAAGTTGATTCTTCCTTAGCAATTCTAACATGATCCTGAGATGTTTATCATGCTCTTCTCTATCTCGAGAGTATATAAGGATATCATCTAGGAATACCAGGACAAACTGGTCCAAGTGTCTTCTTAAACACACTGTTCATTAAGTTCATGAAAGTAGTTGGGGTATTAGTCAGTCCAAAGGGTAGGACCGTAAACTCATAATGCCCATACCTAGTCTTAAATATCATCTTGTGAGTGTCTTCCTCATGAATTCTTAATTGGTGGTACCCTAATATTAGATCAATCTTAGTAAACACCTTGGCATATTTTAGATGATCAAACAAATATTCAATCCTAGGTAGAGGATATTGATTCTTGATTGTAGCTTTATTTAACATCCTGTAATCAATGCACAATCTTAAAGAACCATCCTTATTTTTCATGAACAAAACCGGTGCACCCCATGGTGACACACTTGGTTTTATCAAATATTTCTCTAATAATCCTTGCAATTGAACCTTCAGTTCTTGCATTTCAATAGGATTCATCCTATACGGGGATCTATGAATAGGTTTAGCTCCTATCATAAGATCAATTATAAATTCAAATTCTCATATAGGAGGCAGTCCAAGTAAATCCTTTGGAAATACATCCTTAAAATCCTATAAAATTAGATGTTGCCTTAGTATTTCTCTTTCCTCATCATCTTCCACTTCATTAAGTTTTACTACATACACTATTCCTCCTTTATTTAGGGTCTTTTTCAATTGCATAGCTAACAACATCTGAGGTTCAAACACCCCTTGTTTGCTATGAATTCTTAGTCTCCTCCTACCTTCTTCTAAATATTCAACCCATCGATCTTGAAAATTGACTAAGGCTTTATGAGCCTATAGCCAATCCATCCCTAGGATCACATAAAAGGCATGTAGGGGAGCTACATATAAACAACATCTCGTGGTCCCATTAGATAGAGTGATTTCTGCCATAGGATAACATTGGTTTACCGAGTAGGTCTACCTAGAACCATACTCAACCTTCCACCCTTGAGCCAAATATCTTGGCCTTTTCGACATAGTCCTTTCTATATTAGAAGAAATAAATTTGTCAGTGGCCCCACTATCTATCAAAATATTTACTTGTTTATTGAAAACCTTACCTTTCACAAGTAATGGGGTGGCTTGCCCCTCTAGCTTTTGCTTTTCGATTGCGGCATAGATCCAATGTTTTGGTTCCTTTCCTTTTGTAGTAGTTATGCTAGTCCCTGCTCGATATGGACATTGATTATAGTAATGAGGTCCCCAACAATTGTAGCATCCCTCCTTGGGTCCTTGCTATTTTTTAGGTTTTTGATACCCTGTATTAACTGCTGGAGCTAGAGCTTGTGACTTCTGTGGTTGAGGTTTTGTATTATTGGGTTTGTTATCCTTCTTATGAAAGTTCCTTTTGAACTTCTTCTGATTTCCATTAGGTTTCTTTTCAGGATTTTTGGGGTTCTTAGCCTTTCGATCTTGATCAGCCTCCCATTTTACAAACCCATCACTATTCCTCTTCTTTAGTTCCTATCGAGCTTGCTCGGGTAAGGTGCCATATTTATAACATAAGTGTGACTCTACTTTCTTTGCTAGGTCATACGCCTTTTGCAGTTATTTAGGCTCCTGCATGTCTACATCATGCTTTATCCTAGACTCCAATCCAAGAGTGAACTTGTGAACCCACATTTTCTCATTATAAATAGGTACATACTTAAACAATCTTACCAAATTTTTATAGTACACCTCCACTATGTTGGTTCCTTGTTTCAGATTGGCAAACTCCTCAAAATTTAGGGCATAGAAATGCTCTGTTAGGAACCTCTTCTTAAATATGCTTATAAATTATTCCCATGGGGTATCAATAGGTTCAATATTAGTTTCCTCATAGTGGGTTTCCCACCATTCTAGAGCAGCCCCTTCCAGGTTTATTGTAGCCCAAAGTGTTTAGGTTCTTGATGAGTAGCCTTTTATCATAAAGTGAACCTCTACTTCTCTCAGCCATGCTTTTGCTACATCTCCTTCGCCCTCCCCATAAAACTTGGAGATACTAATGTTTTTCATGTCCCTAGCTATTTCCTTTTCTACTAAGGCTCTGGCTTGCACTTGTTCCATAGTTAGTCCACTATCTAGACCAATATTTGAGCCTCGAGCTTGCAAATTCTGGTTCGTAGCTATTTCCAGCAATTGTCTTATCTGATCCTGCATAGCAGTGACCATAGCGGTGAGGTCTTCTACCTCCCTATTGGGGCTTATTGGTCCCCCATCCTAGTTTTCTTCTTTGACATTACTTTTTCGAGTTTGTCTAGGCATAGGCCTCCCTCTTATGGTCTTAGGTGGCATCTTAACCTTGTTCCATCCAAGAAAGAATATTATATTACAATTTTATCTTAAGTTGTATCTCTAATTCAAGCCATAATATAGAGTTATCTTTCTAGATGCATTAACGATATAACTAGGGTAATATCCCAGGTTAGGATGTGTCATCAATATCGAAGCCCATGCTAAGGAATCCTAACATCCACTCACCCTTGGGGTTAATTCTATTTAGATTTTAGCAATTAGGGTATTTTAGGTCATCCCAGATTTAGCCTATAACTTAAGAAATCCTTCATTGGAGACATATAATTCCCTTTAGCACACATAGAAGCTCTATACCCTCGTACCTAGAGCTCTGATACCAAATGTAATGACCCAAAAATACACAAACAGAAAAATACAAAAATAAGAAAAGTTTTTTTTTTTTAACTAAGGAGAGAGATTCATGAACCATCCATGAACCCCTAACCCACACTAATATTTGCCTAAATTTTAAATCCCCTAAGTTTTCCTAAAAGCTACATCTCACGAGGTACCCTAACACAAGTCCCATCTGTGTAGGCGTATCATGTGTTACTACAAATAAGCCTATCTATCCCATCACTCTTGATGAGCTAGACTTATCACCCTCAGTCAATCGAAGGTATACACGCATCACCATACCATACACAAGCCATTATGTGTAGGTATGCTATGAGTATTGCAAGTTAATCTATCCATATCATCTTCACAATGAGCTATCTTAAATCAGATGTAGTCTCTCCACAACTTAGTCCTTTATATCTCCCTAATGGGGTCTCAATTCCCTTAGGTCTCCTATGTTCACCCTAAGGGGTTCTTAATTCCATTAGGTCACCTTTGGATTCACCCTATAACTCTATTGTTTAGTTTTATTACTAATAAAACAAACAAGTATACATCTAGATACCAAACAAGCAAAACATAACTACTAAGCATCCAGAAAATAAAGGAAGAAATAGCACTAAAAGAGAATATCCTCAATGGAAAGAGAATCCATTGTTGGACATTTTGAGTCCTAAAATTTAAAGTTGTCATTGATGTCAAGAAATGAATTCAACATTAATATCAAGGTTTTCATTAAGGAAAAAAGTTTTCAAAGTTGTTATTTGATATCCAGGAAGAAGGCCAAAGGTCAAGAGAATCAATGCAAAGTTAAAAAGGAGATATAATATTTTTTATAAATTATTTAAATTCAATGAGAATTTAAATTTTATAAATAAATATTATTTACACCATGGTATGCAATGAGAAGGAAGCAATAATATTATAATGGTTAAAAGGATATAATATTATAATGTTTGATATTATAATATTAAGTGATTTGGTTAAAATCCCAAAGTAAAATATTTAATATTTCACAATACCCAAAGATGGGTTTGGAGTTTAAAATATCAGTGATTTATCAAGGTTCTAATATTCACTGACGTCTCATGGTAATGAAAGATTTAAAGGCGCCAATGTTTTACAAAGCATGGAGGAATTTAATATAAATACCTATGCCCAAAGCGCATTAAACTTTATCCTTGCTCGAACGATTAATTTACGTAAAAATTGTTTAAAGAGAAGATCTTGTGAAAAAGGGATTGCGAATTTCATGTTTGATTTATCAGCGAACATAAACAAAGTTGAAGGCATCAAATGATCGAAGGAAAACTAGGTAGCTTGGCCTAGTGGTAAGTGGGAAGGTGGTAAAACATTTGTTGGCAAGGGAGCCAACATTCAAAACGCAACAGTGTGCATTGGAAGTTCTGTTGGTTGAAGGTGCCAAAGACGCACGTTTTTGAAAATGGGCAAAAGAGTGATATGTTTTGAAGCACGTGGTGCTTCCTCTATCTCAAATAAGTGCGTAACTTATGTGGCTATTGGAGCTACGACAAGGTGTACGTTGTGGGCATTATTAGGGGTTCGAATCCCTCCGAAGGTAAGGTAAATATTTTGCATTAAATTTTTATTATTTGCCAAAGTGTGGAGGTATAAGGGTTGTTAGTGGAATTGTTTAGAAAGGATGTTTGTTGGATAGTGGTGTGAAAATTATCACTTGGATTAATAAGAAGGTTTTTGGTTTTAATTATTTTTTATAAAGTCTTAAATTACTATATTTGCATATTGAAGGATTAAGACTTTTTGAGTATTGTTTAATTTTAAAGGGGTTTTTGTGTTAAAGAATAATATTGTGAAAATATTGAATATTATTTAAGTTGGAGTGATAAGGCGTAATTTTGATATTATTTTATATTGTGTTTTGTTGAGGAAATTATTATCTTCTAACCCTTATTGAGATTGGCAAAGAAGCAATTGTGAGTGTGGCAGATTTGTGAGATCAACGCCTTGTCAAGCAAAAAGGTATGGACAAATTCTTACTTGGTTGAGTTGATTGATTGGCTTACTAGAAAATAAATTTTGGAGTGAAAAAGATTTTATTAGGGTTTCCTTTTCAAAATTTCTTGAGTTAATGCTTCAAGGTTTTCTAGAATTAAGAGTTGTGATTAAAACCTTGTTTGATAAGCATAGTTGTTGAAGCCATTGGTTGTGTGAAGAACTTGAGCTAGGTTTTTTGAAAAGAACATGAGTATCATTGTTATGTGAGATTTATTGTTGAGCATTGTTGGAAATATTTTGAGTTTGTTAATATATGCTTGGACTAGGGTTTGTGAGAAAGGAGTGTTTCATTAAGCAATTGGTTGAGTTGAGTTGGTTGAGCCTAGTCAAGTGGTTGTATGAAGTGATTGTTCAAGTTCCATAAAACAAACTATTTTACATTCTGATTTGAGTTGTGAAAGTGATTGAGCATTGAGTATAGAACATATTGAGTCTCTAACAATTCTCTTTATGCTTCTATGATATTGAGAAAATTGTAAAAGTGATTGTGCATTGAGAGTAGAACATATTGAGTCTCTAACAATTCTCTTTATGCTTCTATGAGATTAGACAAGTTCTATGTGTGGACTTGTTAAGCAGATTTGAGGTAAGTCTTTGAGAAGACTTGTGGATTGATTTTGTGTGAGATTTTGTAGAAGCTTACAATATAGTTTTGGTTAAGTTCTAGACAGGACTTATTGAGTAGATTGGGACAAGTTCTATGTGAGCTTGTTGAGTAGATTTGTACAAGTTCTATGTGATCTTGTTGAGAAGATTTAGATAGGTTTTGAGTGGACCTATTAAGCATATTTGAGTAGTTTCTAAGTGGACCTATTGAGCAAATTTGGATAGGTTCTGAGTGGACCTGTTGAGAATATTTGGATAGGTTCTGAATGGACTTGTTGAGTAGATTTGGATAGGTTTTGAGTGGACCTATTGAGCAGATTTGGATAGATTATGAGTGGACTTGTTGAGCATATTTGGATAGGTTCTGAGTGGACTTGTTGAGCATATTTGAGCAGGTTCTGAGTGGACCTGTGGAGAATATTTGAGCAAGTTCTGAGTGAACTTTTTGAGTAGATTTGAGCAAGTTCTGAGTGAAATTGTTGAGCAAATTTGAGGAATTTCTATATGGACTTATTGAGCATATTTGTGCTAGACTGATTGGACTATGTTTAGTGTAGATTTTAGTGGACTTGTTGAGCATATTTGTGCTAGACCAACTGGACTGTGTTTAGTACGGATTTGAGATAGATATTTGGATGTGACAGAGTAGAGAGGATAGTAGTCTTCAGTGGATAGAGATCCATCATCCAGGGTAGTGAGGACAGGTATTCTGAGTGGGTACAAGAGTATTCAGTGGAGAGAGATCTATAGTGGAGGCATTAGTCTTCTAGAGGATCACCAACCAGAGCAGATGAGAAGGACTTCTCCTGTGGATAGAGATCCACAAACCAGATTTAGGGGATCAACATATCCTTTGGACAAAGGTCCATAAATATTGTAATCAAGAAATATTCCCAAGATATTATTTGAGAAATATTTAGAAGAAATATTTTCTCCGTGGAGGTATCCATATTTGGGTAGACCACATTAAAATTGTGTCTCTATTATGTGTGGTGATTTGTGCATTGCTTTAATTACTATTGTTGATATTGCTATCTATACATTGCATAATATTGATTTGTAAAGAAAAGTAAAAAGTGTTCTTATACTGTTCACCCTCGTCTTAGTATAAGCTTGTGTTTTTCATCCATTACATAATATAACCAATATGGAAATAAAGTAAAAGTACCTTCTCTAAACCAATAAACAGTTATTACATATAATATTGTGTGGTAAATCCTTCATACTACAAAATAATATTACATTAACTGCATCAAGAATATCTTCCCACAATTCTAGTCTATTTGAGCATAAGTAAATCAACATTAACATAGTTACCTATACTTTGATCCCATCAAAATCCTTGATCCTCCTTGCTTCAAGGATTATTTTTTAGGATAGTAGAGGATCAGGGTACTCATGGTTCAGGATATACATGCCTCTAAATGCATATAATATTTACTTTTCCAAATTGCAACTATACAAAATTCAATTAAGTTTCCAACCATATAATGCATAGTGAATGTCATAAAAGAACCCTTACTTTTACTTTCACCTCTCAAGTACCTTTAGAGATTTTATTGAACAAGCACAACTTAGATTGGGGTTTAAATTTAATCAAATCAATCATGTCTTAAAGCATTGAAGTCCCATACCTTTAACCTTTAAAACAATCCTCTATTCATTCACTAAATTCAATCCCCATAACTTCAATGTCAATAACAAATATAACATCCTTTATTTCATAATTCAAATCAAATCAAATCATATCTTAAATCCTTAAAGTCCCATACCTTTAACCTTTAAAACAATTATAATTTTATTAATCACAAGTTCCCAAATTTAATTACATGAAACATTATAATTTCCTCCAACTTGAATTTAATAAATAATTATAACATAATCACTTTATTAAATCCACTTTCATTTTTTAAAGTCAAAGTCCTAAACCTTCAACCTTTAAAACAAAGTTCATGTATTTACTAGATTAAATATTTACTCCCTTAATCTATAAATATATCCTTTCTCTTGCATTTTATAAATTAAAATGCCCCCAACTCCTAATTTATAAACCATTCTTTCAATTTTTTTAATAAATCAAAGCCTAACAACTTTAATTTATAACCCCATAATATTTAATGAAATAATAATCAAGGATATAACTCATTAAACCTTTCTTAAATTATTTAATAAATCAAATCCTACCAACTTTAATTTATTACCCCATAATATTTAAGAAAATAACAATCAAGGAGGTAATTCATTAAATATATAATAAGAGGGTTAATATCTTAAGTTGGCCATAGGCCTAGGCTAACTTATAAGACCTGAGAACCAATCCCACACTACAACCAAGAGTAGGTTCACAAGAAAATACCACAATTGACATTTAGGCTTGGTATAACGTGTCGATTAATACAACCCACATCTACTTGGTTTGCATTCTAGCCTCCATGGATAGGGTTAACATCCAATGCTAACGTGACTACCACAGCTTGGTCATGTAACCAAGCAAGGTTTCCTTCCTTAAAAGTATCACATGCTCCAAAGAGCCTATGAAACCATAGCTATCTTCACATTACAAGGTGGTTTTACATAGGATAGACTGAGAACAGGTAGTTCCTCCCCTAAACCTTCCAACTGGATATAACACTACCACGCATAGACTTACATTGAATATGGTCCAATGAGATAAAGCATTAGGTGAGCCCGACCGTAGGCTTCACTATGCCTTACTCATACTAGGTTCCTTCATACCATAATAATGCAAGTGGGACAGTAGGTTTAAGAAATAGTAAAGATGTCTCACTACTGGCTGTGAGAGCACATAGGATTCTAGGTGGCTTCAGATAGCTCAAAACCCCTCCCCAAACACCTGTGGATGACCTATACTGGGTTCACATAGAAATAATGCTTAGAGATGGACTGTTATAGAATAGAGTTGATACCCTTGAAGCTAAACAAGGAAAATTTGATCTAAATAATGCACCAATATGAATACTGGAATATAAGAGGGACATTCTATTTAAAACATCAAATAGAATGGCTTAAACCCATAACAACATCTAGTTATAACTGAGAGATAAGGCATTAACTCACTGCACTAGCACAATTATCAAAATTGAAACTAAACTCCATTAAAATTTGTAATGATACTCTCCCAAATGGACAAGGTTGTTGGTAATGATTTCACCAGGTTCCCAGAGGTATTTAAGACACTGTCAAAGGTAGAATAGAATTTATAAGGTATGGTTTCTAGTATTTTAACATAGGCTAGAGAGACGTCCAAAGCTGCCATTTAAGTCTTACAAGGTCAACGTGATGGCATTTACAAAAGTAACATACAAGGTTTATTCCATTTATTTTCTTGGTTTATTACAGCCCCAAAGCCATAGGCTAATAATATTTTAATTTAATCTACTCCAAAATTTAACCTGGACAGTAATACTAACCATTTTACCAGGCGTTGGACTCCCCAAGATGCTGGAACTTCCTCGATTTCTCCTTAATCTTCCTCTCACATGCCTCTCTTCATTCCTCTTCCTCTCATGCATCTCTGTTTGTTCCTCCTAAACACACAACAACCTCTGCTCATCTCCCCATGATGTAGCAACCTCTATTCATTTCTTTGAAATGTAGCAACCTCTGTTCATTTCTCACAAACGTGGTAACCTCTGTTTGTTTCTCACAAATGTGGTAACCTCTGTTCATTTCTCAAAAATGTGGTAACCTCTATTTATTTCTCACAAACGTAGCCTTTCCTTCCTTCCTCCCATGCATAGCCGCCTCTCTCTTACGTGCCCCCTCATCTTAGGTAACCCATTCACCGCCTTCTCTGCCCTCTTCAAAAATCGTGTAGCCTCGAGCCTCTCTTTTCTTTATGTTTTCATCTCATTCTTATCCTCCCTTGGGCAACAAGCAATTTTCATGATTGCTATTTCCATATTTGGATACCATGGTTCCCCTATGCTTCATAGAGTAGCTTGCATTAAATTGAGATAAACAATTTTATATTTATTATTTCCATATTTGGATATAATAGTTCCCTTATGCTTCATAGAGTAGCCTGCACTATATAGAGGTAAGCAATTTTATATTTATTGTTCCCATATTTGGATATAATAGTTCCCCTATGCTTCATAGAGTAGCCTGCACTAATAAAGATGAGCAATTTTATATTTATTATCTAAATATAAATAATATCTTTCTCTAAAATATCCCCTAAATGATATTTTATTATAATTTAAAATGTACTACTTTTATTTAACAATAAAACTCCATTATTGTTTTCAATAGTAAAACCTATTTACTTTTAAATGAATTTTCATTCTTCATTTAGATTAGGGTTTATTTATGAGTTTAAATGAATCTACATTATCACTAAATTCAAAATTCATTAATTAATTTAAATGACTTTTCATCCACCATTTAAATTAAATCATCCCTTCATCAAGAAGATATGCTCTAACATTATTTTAAAATAACAATTTTCTTTACGCATCCACATTCATATTGTAAAATGTTCTCCTATTGAATTCCAAAATCATGTTAATTAATCCATAATGTAGTAAAGAGAAATCCAGTTTACAAAACAAAAAATATGGAGTCTTTACATAACCCCAATCACCTATCTCAGCTGAAGGTTTTACGATAGCTACTAGGCTATCAACTAAGGCTCAAGGTGGTCAATTATTGATGATTATCCCTTCCGACAATGCATGCCTATATGAAGGTATCTATCCATGTTACCTTCAATTAACTTAATCATCATTTCCCCTAATCTTAAGTACCCTCATTTTTGGTGGATGCTTCTGCCTTCTCCACCTTCGAGCATACCTGATCATGCACACTTGAAAATATGTTAGCGATAACATACCCTTCTAAATCAACTAAACATTATATAGTTGGTTCAATTGTTCAAACTAGGTATTACCACATCATAGGTAAATACATTGTTTCTTTGTGCCAAATAGACTGCTAGGGAGGGTCATGATACTTTGACAAATTCAATGGTTAGATGACAAAAATACTTCTCCAAAATATTTCTCAATACAAAAATAATAGCACTCAAATACACCTTATTACTCCTTTGAAATTAGCAATCATCAAAACATACATAAAAATAATTAGACAATTTCACCTTATAATCTCCAATATTTAATTAACAACCTCAAAAACTCAAACCCTCAAAAATAATATTGTCTACCCTTTTATCTCCCTCAAATAATCAATATCAAATTTTAAAACAAACTTTATAAACCTCAAAAAATATTTATTTTTCAACCACACTTAAGCAAATCTGACATACCTCATGCAACCTTGGAAAAAATTAATGCATACCTTTCATCTCAAGCAAAAGGCCTCAACGGGTTTCGAATGCGAGACCACTCACAATCGAGTGCCTTATCGGGGTTCTAGCCCACCATGTGGGCTACAAGCATCCACATGAAGGGTAAGACTCATGCCTTCCTCTTATCCATTTTTTATCAGAACAACACAAAATAAAACGACCTCTTCTCTTGCAAAAAAAACTCAGTGGGTTTCGAACCTTGCTCTCCTTGCTTGTCGAACGTCTTAGTGCCACCCGTTGTTGCCAACTATGCTACACAACACTGTGCGAATACAAAGGATCCCCACTCCTATTTGTCTTGTCCTCTGCCATCGAAAGCTTTTCAAAACACGTAAAAACTTGTCTCTTCCTTGTGCACGAATCTCTTGGAGCTTTTAATCGATTATTGTATTAGAGGTTTATACTAAGGTTCTTGCCCTCTTTTTATACACGAAGGTCAATGCCTTAGGAATGTCGATGCCTTATTCGAATTTCGAATTTGAATTAATAATTAACCTTTATAACCCAACCTTAGGGTTATTTAATTAATATAAATTAATTTTATAATTAAATTATAATTAATTTATAATTAACTAAATAAATTTAGAAGTTAATTAAATTAATTAATAAATTAATTTATAATGAAATTATTTAAATTATTTTATAATTAATACAAATCTCCCCTTTTAATATTATAATAAAATATTATAATATTATTTTTCTTGGGCCTCTTCGTTGCTCTTTGAACCTCATCTGACCACGTGGAACCAGATCTGACCAACTGGAACTGGGCATTCCTTTTGCAATGATTTCCGAACTACTTCTTGTACTGCTTACTAAAACCGACTCTTGACATCAATGACAACTCAATTACTCAAAATATCCAACATAATAGCGATCAAAGACAAGGCATATTTTAGGTGTCTAAAGACACCAAAAGGTGTGCTAAGAATTACAAAATTTTGGTGAAGACAAATCACCAAAGGTGTATAATTACCACCATAGTGAATAAGTGCCACCACATTGAATGAGGAGCCACCATCATAGTGAAGAAGAGCCATCGTACTACAAGAAGGAGCCACCATAGTGAAGTTGAGTCACCATTGAAGAAAAACTACATCGTTAGACAAAGGAAGTAATGCAAAAGAAGAAGATAAAACATCATTGGATAGATATTCCAAGTGTTATAGGAGGAAATATTACTTGAGGAAGATGATACATCAAATATCTTGAGCACCAAAAACTGAAGAGCCACCAAATCTGAGAGCATGTGTGTTTATGAAGGAATCTTGGAGAGCATCAAAACTATGGAAGCCATTGGACATTGAAATAACAACCAAAGCGATGAGAAAAATCACCAAGGTTTAACTACCATAGGAGGAGAGAGTTGGAGAAAAGACATCCAAAAGAGCATTGGGTGGACGTTGGAAAGTTGAACATAAGAAAATTTTGAAATTTTAAGAACCAAGAAAGAAAAAAGTCAAATTAGGGTGAATTAGGAGTATAATAAGGAAGTTAAAGCATTGAAGAATCCATATGTCATGTGGAGGATGTTAAATTTTACATTGGAAGAGAGCAACATTTCACTTACAACATTCAAGAAGTCATAATACCTTGAAAATATTTGAGCCTAAAAAATATAACGTTTTTACCAAGTATTAAGCGAATAACAGTTGGGTGAAGTGCCATAAGAAATGACCATTGTAGTGCAAAAGCCATTTGGTGCCACTTGGCACTCGAAATTTAGAACGCCAATCACAATTGGAGGAAGGTGCACCATATAGGACTGTATATATGCATGGGCTGAAAATAGTTAGAGTACAACAAAGTGAACACATTGGAATTGGAGCACCTTGGAAAAGCATGATATGATGTAGAGGAGAGTCAAACTCCTAAAGTCCAAATTTAATAAGCAAGGAGAAGCATTAATTGTAGAGAAGGAATATGTTTTAGAGCGCAGGTTGCATAGTTGAGAAGACTCACGAGAAGCAAGTCAAAGTTTAACATGCCATATACAAGGAGGTATGAAATATTTGATTTAATTTAAAACATTTGTGAATATTAAAGGAGGTATAAGGCATATTTTTTAGGTTAATATTAATTAATATTTTATACTTGAGGTTATTTGAATAAAAAGAAAAATAAGTTAATGCATTATAACCTTAGAATAATTGTTGAATGCCTAAGATCTTTGAAGTAAGAAGTATATTTTTGAAAGGTTTTTGAAATTATTTTTCTGAAATTCAAATTGCATAGAAATATTTGCAAATAGTTTAAATTGGAAGAATACGGATTTCTACATTGAAATGGGAATATTAAAATTACAAATTCCTTTGTTTTTTTTTTTTATTTCTAATTTATTTATAACGAGTTCAACAACAACATAGTTTTTTGAAATTTAGAAACCATACTATTGAAAAATTGACAAGTTGGAAGATTACATTGATATTAGTCTCTTGCTCAAATTAATGATATTTAAGGAATCCAACTTAAAGTTCTCTAAATTAGAGAATCCTATCAAAATTTGAAATTGCATCAAAATTATCTTTAGCTTTCTACTCATAAATAGGGAGACAAAAGGGATTCAACTCAAAGGAAACTTAGAAAGCTAAGTATCATATCAAAGCCATATTATATTAAAACACTAGAGAGATATAAGGTAGTCTACAAGTGTTATCATGGCAACAAATAAATTCTTTCTTTTAGAATCTCAACTTCTTAAAGGACCTAATTACACTTCATGGAAAAACAAAGTGAGGTCAATATTAGTTGAAAATATTTGGTATATTGTTAAAGAAGCAAAGAATAAATCTACTTCAGATGCTAGAGATATTGAAAAGTATGAATAAGATGAATCAAAAGACTCATGATAATAATATTTACAATTATAGATGAAATACAACCATACATTAGTTCAGCAACAACTTCTATAGAAGCTTGGAAAATTTTAGTCAAGATATTTAAAGGAAGGAATAAAGCCACTATCTTGAATCTTCAAATCCAATTGCATTTTCTAAAAGTTAATAGTGGTGAAAGTATATAACTATTTCTATGAAAAGTAATAGATATACAAGGAAATTTTTTAACCTTAGGAGAAAAGGTAGAAGACAAGTTTATTGTCTACGTGATCCTAAGAGAACTTCGAGAAAGCTACAAGCATCTAGTCACATATTTACAAATTCTAAGTAAAAATACATTATTTGATGATTTAGTCAATATACTATAATAATATGAGGTAAAAAAATTAGTGAAAGATGAAATGACTAAAAATTCATTATTCTCAAAAGATAATCCACAAGGAAATTTTACTTCATTCTCAAGAGGTAGATCTAAATGGAATAATAGATATTGTCATGTATGTATAAAGAGAGGACAATACAAATTTTTGTATATTCAATCCAATAAATCAGTATCAAGAGATCCAAACAAATTTTGGAAGCCAATCAAATAGGCCATTCCAACAAAGACACTATAAGAATAAATATAATTATCATCAGTAATAATTTTAGCATCCATATACTTCTCAAAATCAATACAAACATCCTCAACTACAATATAGAGAAGGAAAACAAAAAGGACACTTAGTTCAAGAGATTCAAGAATATTAGGAACTGGAAGGACTTACAAATGAACATGAAGTTAAAGATCTTTCAACAAAAATATTATTGTATGAAGATACTAATTATTTACTTGATCAGAATATAGACAAGAAGCAAGATGAATAAAGCATAAAATAAGAGCTCAAGTTCTAGAACCAAGATGAAGACCATATCGAAGAATAAAGTCTTCAATAACCAAATAATGTAATATAGGGTGGTTTTGGAATATATTACATTATTTCGTACATGCTAATGTACCACAATGGATACATATTTAGATTAGGAGTGTCTTAGATTAGGGTTTGAGTATTTACTTTATGCAATGTAATAAATGCACAAGTATTGTTAGAATGTGTAAAGTATTTAATGATGTAAATGTGCATGTTGTCCATGTGCACATGAGTCCATATAATAGGAAGGTGAAGAGTGATAGGAATATGGAAGGCCAAGAGTCACATATCATTATATATAGGTCTTTGTGTGAGCATATGCATGGCACAATGTAGAGGTGTAGTAGAGAACAAGGTAGATACAATGTAGAAAATGTACAAAGTATGGAGAGTTAGAGATTTTCATTTTATATCAATATACTATTTTTGTGAGCTTTCATTAATGGTAGTTTTTTGAGTAGTTGCAGAAGTTTCTTTAATAGGGTTATGCATAAGGGGTTGGACTCAAAATGTACTTGTAAAAAAATGGTGAATCCTAATCAAAATCAAGGTGAATCATGGTGAATCCAAAGAAAATCAAATCAATCTTCACACCAAAATTTGAGGTATTTGAAGTCCTAAACATTAAGGTCATATTTGGGATACATTTTGACCTATTAAATCACCTTATAAATTCATAAAAATACCACCATTAGATCAGGCTTGAAAAGAGCTTTCCAACGAGTACAAATATGCCTATGTTTGGATATATATTGTAGCAAATTGACCCTAAGAAAAAAATTGGTCCTAAAAATTTTAGGCGAATGGGCCAATGTCGAGGGTCCTCATATTCTTCAATTTTTAATTTTACAAATCCTAATTTTCACCGAATTGGTGAATATTCGCCACTATGCATAACCCTTGTTTATTATGAGTTTTACATGCTTAGTATATTACCATTATCTTATATTTATTATTGCATGTTCATTTTAGACCTTGAGGTTGTTTTTCATTATATATTTAACATTCAAAAGCTATCAGATAATTCTTATAGTGAAAATATCCTTCTTTAAATACCATCATCTAATCCTACTTTCATGGAGAGTATAACCCTAACCCTATCCAACTCCTAAAATCTTATCCAACTAATTATTGCAATTTAATATTACAATACAATAAGAGATGCTATTGCACCAACTCCCCACCCTGGTTTTATATGATATGAATGAATACTTTTGTACTTCCTTTTAGGATGATAAAATTAGAGCTACTATCTTCTCTATAGGTGATCTAAAAGATATGAGGTCGGATGAATTTCCCCCTATTTTATGTTAGAGTTTCTAGCACATTGTTGGTGGTGAAATCTATTTAGCTATGAGGGAAATTCAAGGGTCTAATTTAATTTTGGCTGATGTAAACGCAACATTTATCGTTCTTATCTTGAAGTCAGTAGGTGCTAAAGATTACTCTAGTTTCAGGCCCATTAGCCTTTGTAATACACTTTAAAAATTCTAACTAAAACTATGTCTAACATGCTAAAAGTATACCTTTCAATAATTATTGATATTCAAAGTGGATTTGTAGCAAGCAGACAAATTTTAGATGGTGTTATTGTAGTGCATGAGTTGATTCATTATGTAGACAAAATTAGAAGGCCAAGAACTTTCCTCAAACTTCATATGAATAAAGCATACAACAGGGTCTCATGGAGATTTATTCTTAGAGTTCTAGGGAAATTTGGTTTCAAGCCTTGCTATATTAGATTGGTCATATATTGCATATCATCAATAAAATTCTCAATCTTAGTTAATGGATTACTGGTTGGTTACTTTAGCATTTGTAGAGGCATTCATCAAGGGAATATTATGTCTTTGTATCTATTTATTTTATTGGTTAAGTCTTTAGGAAGAGCTCTGAAGGTGAATCCCACAATGTTGGGAATCAAACATGTAGCTACCATTGATCTCATCTCACACCATAAATTTATTAATGACAAGTTATTATCATTTTTAGCTTCAATTCCTCAGGCCAAAGCTATCAAAGAGATCCTCCAAGACTATGAAAGAGCGGCTAGGAAAAAATGATTATACCGAAAAGTAAGGTGTTCTTCCTGAATACTCCTCTTGGTAAGTAGAGGAAAATTACTGATATCTTGGGATGTGAGATTGACTCCCTTCCTTTAGTTTATTTGGGATTGCCAATATTCAAATGGGGGATTAAGACTTCTCTATGGGAACCGGTTGTAGAAGGAGTTCAAATAAAATTGACGAGATGGAAAAATGCACTTTTTATCCAAGCAAGTAAAATTATGCTACTTAAGTCTACTTTGTTGAGAATACGAGTGTACTTCCTTTCTCTCTATCATATTTTGGGAAAGATTATTCAAAAAATTAAACAATTTTAGTGATCCTTTCTTTGGTTTGGTTATGAGGAGAAGAAGAAATTCTGGCTTGTGGTGTAGGATAAGGTGTACAACAGGAAATATTTGGGAGGTCTGGGCTTAAGAAGAATGAAAATGTTAAATAGATCACTAATAGCTAAAAAAGTTTGGATATTGGTTCAAAAATATAATGTTAATTTGTTTAAAATATTGTCAGTTATATATTTAGGTAACACTTATAATTTTCTCATAGAACCAATCCTACCCTTTGATCAGCATTTTGGCATAGCATTGTTAACAACCGCTCTGATATCATAAAGTGGGGAAGATGGTTGTTAGGTAATGGAAAAAGCATTGATTTTTGGAAATACACTTGGGTAATTGATAGACCATTAGAATCATATCCTCACTTGATTTTAGAACCAATAACAAGCCAATATTTCAGACCTAAGGTACGTGACTTCATTATTTTTTTTAATGATACAAAATATTGGAAACCTTTTGTTCTTTTGGGGATTTCACAGGAAGAATAAATTGTGTTAAAATATCTAATGGACATCCTAAAGTGGATGGTTATTCCTAACCAGGATAAGTTAGATAATTTGGTGTGGGGGGATAATAAGGATGATTATTTTTCTATTAAGTCAGCCTACTTGCTGTTAGATGTTCCCTTTGATCCCTAGTTTCCTATTAGTAATATCTGGTTGAAGGGTATTATCCCAACAATTAATATTCTATTTTGGTTGGTGGCTTAAGGAAAGTGCCTTACATTGCATAATTTGTAGAAAAGGGGATTATTTATCCTAAATAGATGCTACCTATTTGGTAGTGTTGAAGAATCACCTGTGCACCTGTTGTTTGATTGTTCCTTTTCTCAATTTATCTCCTATCAGTTACTGAGGACTGTTGATGTCGTTTAGATTTTTTCAATGTTGTTGTTTAACTTAATCATTCAATGGAGGTCTCTCTTTCTATCTTCACATATTTGGGCTTTTTGGTCCTTTGGTTTACCTCATGTTTGGTGGCGTATTTGGAAGAAGAGGAATTCTAGAGCTTTTAAAGATATCTCCCATACAACTAAGTTCATGGTACTTCAAGCTATTATTTCCATTTTTGAAAATATGGATTCAATTCCTTTAGATAAGTTCATTTCTATTGGGAATTTCATAGTAGAGTAGGTTCTTGGATTTAAATATTATTCTTCCAATCATTGTCCTGGAGCTCCTTCTAGATAGACTACTATTTGGAAACCTCCTCCTGGTTGGTTGACGTAAAATTTTGATGGATATTATAAAGGGAATCCAAGACCATCCAGTGTGGGGGATTGGTTAGAGACTATTAAAGGAGTATTTTTTTGGTTTTTGATCATTATACTAGTTACTTTGCAGAGGCATGATCTCTCTTTCAAAGGGTTTGTCAACTAGAAATTTTGAATGATAGGAAGGTGATTATTGAAGGGGATTTCCTCAATATCATTAATATTATAAAAGGTGTCTAGGTCCCTTCTTGTATGATTGTGAATGAATTTATAAAACCCAAATATGGATTTTAACCCTCGAAGTGTTTGAGATTAAGCATATTTATAGGGAGGAAAATAGATCAGTGGATTTTTTAGAAAACTTGGGACTTCTATAGGAAAGATTATAATATGGCAAGAGGATTTCCTAGATGGATTAAATCAAATAGATAGTTAAAAGGAAATTCAAGGAATTAATATGTGTTTTCAAATGGCTCTAATGTGTGGCAGTAGGGATCCTCTAGGAAAATTTTTTGAACACAAGAGTCTGTACCTAAACAGTGACTGAATTTCAAATTTTAATAATAGAATAATCCATGCCACAAATATTTGTTATTTTTGGATGTCCTTTTTTGGGGTTTCTGCTTGAATATGTTTTCTTCGATATGTATAGTCTCCTACGTGAGACATGATGTCTTCTTTTTTGTTCTAGTTGTTGATAGTAAAAGCTCTAGTGTATTGATAGTTTTAGTTTGGGTTTGTCTTGCTCGACTAGTATGTAGCTTTATTGTTTGTATGTTTCATGGATCCTTTTTTGTTTGCTATGATGATCTCTATATTCCTTGTATTCAATTGGTTGGTTGATCCACCTTTTTAAAAGTTTTGGGGCACCTTTCAAAAACCCTTAATCCATCTTATCAAAAACAAATATTACAATAAAATAAACCTTTAGTTATGTGTGGTCCGTGTCAAATATCCATAACCCATATACAATATAATATCATAGTTTAATATAATCCTTGGGTACCATAGCATTTCATCTAAAGAAATTTTCATCCTCAAAATATAAGAAGAAATTGAATGAAATAAAGCATTGTTGATAGATAGTACCAATCTTGATCACCCATCCATCCAAGTAAAATTTTGATTGGTGATGGTGGTTGCTAATGGTAAGTTGTTGTTATGCTACTCTAATATACATTAGTCCTCATTTGGCTCTTTTTTTTTTTATTGCTTGAGTCTAATATCTAAAATGACTACTCATGTGGTTCCATGTTGTCTCTATACCATTTTTGCATCCATAATTATTGCTCTCTTTTTGCTATGTACTACTATATTTGATGTATATCTAACTCCATGTAGGTCCATAATGATATTAATGCCCTATGCCATGCCTCCATGATTGTTTTTGCTTATGGTGGTATGGATGGTAACATGTTGCAACCTTAACCTAATATTTTTCTTCTTTTAATTCTTCAAATTTTTCTCCCTGTGTTTTAATATCTTCCTCATGTTTTTTGCTCTTGTGTTTTTTTGTGTGCATCCTTTTGATATTCTAATTATGATTCCTTTAATTTTATTGTTGCTTATTCCTTAGACTATGTTGTTACCTCTTTCTTAGACTTTGGTTTGGATTCCTCTATTGGTTATTAAATTGGTTCTCTTGCAAAAGCTTTTTGTTTTGCCTAGGATCCTTACTCCCTAAGCTAAGAAATATCTTCAAATATTACCTTATGAACCTTTTTGTACATTAGTTTTAACCATACTCAATGAGTCCAACCAAGGATAACTAAAAAAATATCCACATCATCCATAGATATACCATACAAATATAATTGTAAAGTACATTTATTCATGATTATTTTCAAATATTAAGAAAAATAAACATTTTCATCCTCTAGTTGTATGTCCTTAATATTATTTGCTTGAACCTGTAACCTCTTAGCCAAAAAATTATTAATAAAATTATACCTACTACTAGAGTTCTGAAAATAATGATATTTCATTATAAATACATCCATGAACATACAAAATAAAAATTTTAAATAGAAATAAACCCCCTATGATCATTTTGTTACTTATTTGATGCCAAAATTTTTTGTCCTTTTGCTTTTACACTGTCATCTATTTTCATTCATTTTTTTTGTTCCTTAAGATATTTTAAATCCATTTTTATTTCTTTGTTCCTTCTAAAACCCATTTATTTCTTCTTCATAGCTCTTTCAAGTACCCATTTGATCAAGGATGATTTATTTATTTATTCCTATGGGTGTTTGTAATGATAGGTCCTAATAAAAGTTGTATAACAATACCGAGTTTCCCATATTGAAGAACACGAAAGATTATCCTTCCATTGAAACTTTTTGAAACTTAAGGATTTAAAATTTTCAACCATTCTCTAATATCAATATCATTCTCTCCAAAAAACTTTAGTAACTCCATGATCTCAACTCCCAAAAATTCACAATGCAACTAGGGATGGATGAAGATAGGATTTTCTAAAAAATAAACTTATTTTCACTAATTTAAATCTAAAATCCCATATTAATAAGTAGATCCTGATTTTTTTTTCTTGCAAAACATAATAAATGATAGTTGATTTGCTTACCTGAATTAAAATATATTTAAATTTTTTATTTTTAAAATGTGATTTAAAAAATATTATTATCCTTATTCTAGACAACTCACTTCATAGAATTGTATCTCCCTCAATATTGCTCATGTTCCTTGATATAAAAATCACTCTAAATATTTTCAAATTTTAAACAAGATGGCATAATGATTGACTAAATTAGACCAGATGAGCCATTTTTTGAAAAAAAATTGCCCAAACTCTACAATCTAAAAAAACTATCCCTAGTGTGTCAAAATCAATGCTTTGATATTACTTGTTACAAAATATTAGTTTTTTTGCAGGACTGCCCAAACTTTCGAACTCGTTTCGGCCATATCTCACTCATCCAAACTCGGATTGAGCTAAAATTTTGAGGGTAGATGCCTGAAAAACCCTAGAACGTCTCCACCAATTTTCATATCATTTGGAGCAACACAGATCCTAGCGCATCCCTATGTGTGAACGATATATTTGGCAAGTGGCTATGCGAGGGTTTCATCTGGGTTGAGTGCAAGCAGCTCCAGAGGTTGGTTTTTAGGGCCTTCGGGCCCTAGAGGCCAATATTTTTGTGGTTTATGCTCAATATTTTAGCAAGAAATGTTGCAAGGGATACAATATGGGTTAGAAATTTGTCTTTCAATAGATCATACTGTGAACTTGAGTGACAACGACTTCCAATTTGTTGCACAAAAGAAAAGTGAAAACCATACCTTTCCACGGTGTCTAGGGCAAGGATTAAAGAGACCACGAAATAAGTTTCAAGCAGTTGATCAAAAAATGGCTCATATCTCAAGTGAATCTGGTGCTAAGGTGCACCCACAAAATAATTCTACTATGAAAACCCCTATCAAGGGTAAGAATTTTGAAGACTCCAGTCCCAAAAATGAATTTTAGGGATGCCCTTCGTGGTGGACAGCCTCAGCCCAATGCTAATATCAATACTAGGGCTTCTCATAAACCTCTAAGAATGCCTAAGATTGATCCCAGGAAAACGGAGTCAGGATGTCTTAAAGCAGCTGATGGAACTCCTATTGTTAAGCTTGATATGGGTAACATTCAGACTGGCATTGAAGATTTGGAAAAAAGAGGACTAATTTGTCGGTTCGTGGGTTTTCGTCCGAGTCTATCTGCTTTCAAAGTCTGGGCTACAAAAAGCTGGAAAACTAAAGGTGAGTTACAAATCTCTATTTATCCAAATGGTTATTTTCTTGTTTTATTTGCTAATAATGAAGATAGAGAGAAAACTTTTCAAGGGGGTCCTTGGTTTTTTGGAAGGGCGGGGCTTTTCATGAAGCCCTGGCATACTAAATTTAAAGCCGAAGAAGAGATGCCTTCTATAGCTCCCGTGTGGGTTAGACTCTTTGGCCTCCCTATTGAATTTTGGAATCCTACTATTTTTTCTTCAATTGGAAACTCTTTAGGAACTTTTATGATGATTGCTGATTGTACTCAAAATTTTGAACATATTATTTATGCTCGAATTTGTGTTTTAATGGATTTTGACAAACCCCTACCTAAAAATATCACATTACAATTTGGGGAAGACACTTGGGAGCAAGTAGTGGACTATGAGAACATTCCTTTTCGTTGTAGAATTTGCCATGAATATGGTCATTTGGCCAATGCTTGCCCAAATAAAATTCCTGATCAAAAGAAAGAAGATATAAACTCAGCAGGTTTCCAAATACCTAAGAAGAAGAACACTCAGAAAAAACCAGTAATGAAGGATCAATCAAAGTCATTTGCTAATATGTTTGAAATCCTTTCCACAAATGATGTCCCAAGTGAGGAAGAGGAAATAATGGAAACTGAAATCTTAGAAACACAATTTAAATATGAAGGAAAGAACTCAGAGACAAACCAACAAATCAAAGGTTTTCAACAAGAAAAAAAAGGAGAAAATTTACACAAGAAAAACAATATTTCAAATGTCAAAACTTCAAATAATGCAGGTCCCAATATAGACTCCATTGAACCATCTAGTAAAATTTTGGCTATGTATGAGCATTCTTCAAGGTTAGAAGCCATCTCAGATTCAATTGGAATAAGTCAAGAAATAGGGAAAAAAAAATTGAAGATGGATTCTAATCAAAAAGTAGGTCACAAGACCAATCAATATCATATGGTAAAAAAAGGTGAAAAGCTTGTAGAGGAAGGTAAGATTAATGCCCTTCCCAACATTTTTAGCCCTGGTATTAATGAAGATCATCACTTGGAATATTAGAGGACTCAAAGGGAGTCTTTCAAAACAAAATGAAATTAGAAGAATGATTCGGATAAATCATCCACATCTTGTTTTCCTTCAAGAAACAAAAATGTCAATGGAGGATATGGACTTAATTGCCAATAAAATTTGGCCAGTTGGAAAAGTGGTTTCCCTCAGTTCCCAAGGGACTTCGGGTGGCATTGCTTGTCTTTGGGACCCAAAAGAGGTAGTTATTCACCATATGGTTGGCAGTTGGGGTTTGTTGGCTATAGCTATTCAAAGTAGACATTCCAACCAGATTATGCTCTACATTATTGTTTATGCCTCGACTTCTTTGGAGGAAAAAAAGAAGACAGTGGAAGGATATTACTCATATTATCTCTCATTTTCCTAAAGCTTGGATCTTGATCGGAGGAGATTTCAATACCATCCTCTCTCTGGATGAGAAAATGGGGGGAAATAGAAATTTGGACAAAAGTACTGACCTCATGAGCGAATATATTGCAAACCTCCATCTTGTGGATATCCAACCAGATAATGGCCTTATGACTTGGTCTAACAGAAGGCAAGGCTTAGCTTGTATAATGGAGAGATTGGATAGGTTTTTGCTCTCTGAAAATTTCTTAATCCATGGTCACATTCCTAAAGTGAAGACTCTTAATAATGTTGGTTCGGATCATTGGCCGATCATGGTGGAAATGTGGAAAACCAATGTGAGTTTCTCTCCTTTTCATTTTCAATTAATGTGGCTTAGAGACATTTCCTTCAGACCTCATGTGCAACAATGGTGGAAGGAAGGTAAACCTAGGCATGGGACTAAGATGTTCTGTTTTGCCAAAAGACTACAATACATTAAATCCAAAATCAAGACTTGGAACTGGAAAGAGTTTGGGGATGTTCATAAAAAAAAACATGAAGTTATTGCTCATATTGAAAATTTGAATAAGAAAATCCGTTTAGATGGCCTCACAGAGAAGAGAAGTGCAGATGAAATTAAACTCACAACTCGGTTAGAGGAATGGGAAAAAAGAGAAGAAATCTTATGGAAGCAAAAATCTAGAATTCAATGGCTCAAAGAAGGAGATCGAAACACAAATTTCTTCCACAAATATCTTCTAGCTCGAAGATCTCACAACTTTATTTCTTCCTTAAAATCAGATTCTGGAGATGTTGTTTATACTTGGGATGGCATGAACTCTATTGTTGTTGATTACTTTTCCAATCTTTTTGTTGCTACTCCTCTTGACTCAACTTCTCAACAAAATGTTCTTCAAGCAATCCCTTCTCTTATCACTTCGAGGAGAACTCTATTTTGCTTGCTCCTGTTACTATCAATGAGCTTCAACAAGTAGTTTTTAAAATGCAAAAAGGGAAAACCCCAGGTCTTGATGGTTTTCCTATTGAGTTCTACCAAGAGTTTCGGGATATCCTTCATGTTGATTTATTAGAGGTGGTGGAAGAAGCCAGGAAATCCAAAGAAATTTTGAAGGTTATCAATAAAACTTATATTACTCTTGTTCCAAAAGCTCAAGAGGTTGATCATATCTCAGCTTTTAGACCTATTGCTTTATGTAATGTTCTTCTCAAAATTATTACTAAAATCATGGCTAGAAAGGTTGAAGCCTCTTTTACATAAGATTATTTCCCCAGAGCAAGGGGGATATGTGGAAGGACGTCAAATAGTAGATGAGATAGTTCTTGCTCAGGAAGCCATCCATTCCATGGATATGCAAAATTCTCCTTCTATGTTCATCCGGTTAGACTTATCCAAAGCTTATGACAGAGTGGATTGGCACTTCCTTATCAAAGTTTTGAGGCAATTTGGTTTCTCTAAGGATTGGATGGATTGGATTATGGGATGTATCTCTTCGAGTTTCCTACTTAGTTCTTATCAATGGCAGGCCTTCTCGGTCTTTCCCAGCTTCCAGAGGTATTGAGGCAAGGTGACCCGCTATCCCCTTATTTATTCATCATTCTTGTTGAATGCTTGGGTAGGACTATAACCAAAAAGAGGGAAAACAAAACCCTTGAGGGAGTTACCATTGCTCATGGAGCTAGACCTATCTCTCATCTTCAATTTGTGGATGACTCTACCCTTTTAGGTAAAGCTACAGTTAAGGAAGCTTCTAATATTAAGCAAATCATTAGCTGTTTTTCTAAGGCTACTTGGGCAGTTGATCAATGAAGACAAATCTAAAGTTATTTTCTTTCACTGCTTTGCTAGACAGGAAGCCATGGTCTTGGATAAATTAAGATATAAGAAGACCTCTCTTCCAATCACTTATTTAGGTATTCCCATAAATATTCAAAGGCAGAAAAATAAAGATTGGAATTGGTTGTTGGACAAAGTCAAGAAGAAAATTGGAAAGTGGACCAACAAGTGGCTTTCTTCAGGGGTAGAATCACCTTGGTAAAATCAGTCCTTCAAGCTATTCCTATTTATGTTTCTTCCATTTTGAATATCCCAAAGGTTGTTCTTCGAGAATTGGATCAAATCAGTCATCGTTTCCTTTGGAGTGGTACTAAGGAGAAAATAAAATGGGCCTTGGTGAAATGGGATACTTTATGTCTTCCTAAGAGTGAAGGGGGGTTAGGATTCCGGTCTTCAATTAATAACAACAAAGCTTTAGCTGCTAAATTATATTGGAGGATGTTGCATAACCCCAATGCTCTTTGGGCCAATAATCTCCATGCTAAATATGTTGAGAACAAAAGTCTTGAAGACCTTGTTCGCTATCAACTTCCTACCAAAGGTTCTCCCATTTTAGCAGTTCTTAAGATCTGGTGAGGATTTGATAAAGAAAAAATTATTTTGGATCATTCATAATGGTCAACATGCAAATTTTTGGATAGATTCTTGGGATGGTCACAAGCCTTTGATAACTCGGTTTCCCGATTGGAGGCCTTGGATGGAGGAGCTTCACCGAGCTAATTGGATAAAGGTGGCTAATTACTGTCGGTACCATCTTGGTAATTCAAAGGTTGGTAGATATTGGATCCCTATTGAGGACTGGCCTATTCAAATCCCAGAAAGGCAAAGACAAGATATCCAAGGCATCCTTCATATGAGATCCCTCTCTTGGTCCCATGAAAAAGATTGTTTTGGATGGAACGACACTACTAAGGGTGAGTATTCAGTTGCTCAAGGTTATTTGACCTTATGCCATAATAATCCCAACCATTCTTCTGACATATTTTCTCAATTGTGGGCTCAAAAGCTCTGGCCTAAGGTGAGGTTCTTTAATTGGCTTTTATTGCATCGTAGGGTGCTTACTGGTGAGCAACTTATGAAGCGTGGTTTTCATGGCCCTTTTAGATGTGAAATGTGTGAAGAGAATGTAGAAAATATCAACCATATTTTTATTGAGTGTACTTTAGCCTCCGAGCTATGGAGGAGAATGGCAACTTTACTTGGCTTACAGTGGTCCAATTTTTTCACTTTTGAACAACTTTGGAGGGATTGGCCTAATCAAGAGGGTGTTGATCATTTTATTAGGCGGTTAGTTTGGATGGGTTCTACCATTCTTCTTTGGAATATTTGGAATGAAAGGAACAACCAAATTTTTAATCAAGATAGGAAGGATATTCACTATATTTGGCAAAAGACCATAGCCAACTTAGTTGAATCAGTCCATCATACTCCTTAATCACCCCCAAAACTCCCACCAAAGATGGGATCAAGTGATGCAAAGATTGAAGATTAAACCTTCTAAGGGCAACCAACTTAAAGGGAATGTGAGTATTAGTAAGATGGATAGGACTAGAAATTGGCAACCTCCTCCTAAGGATTTTGGAAAAGTCAATACTGATGGAGCCTCTAGAGGGAACCCTGGAAAAGCCGAGTGTGGGAGGAATTGGTAGACTTTCGGATGGCTCCCTGGTTTTTACTTTTGCTTGAGAATTTGGGTATTCTTTCCAATAACCTTGCTTGAGGGGTATGGTATCCTTAGAGGCCTTCGAGGAGGCTACTAAGGTTGGATGGGAAAAGGTGTTAGTTGAGTCGACTCTCAACTTATGATTAATCTCTTGAAGACTCCTTCTAAGAATCATAAGGTGGATTGGAGAATAAAAAGAATTATTGAGAAGATTCGGTTAATCCAGGATGGGATTTTTGAAAGTTGATTACAATCATGTGGTCGAGAGATCAAAACAAGAGTGCTTGATGCTTTAGCTAATTGGGCTTTGGACAAAGGTGATCTTACTTGTTATGGCCACCCTCCTATATGGTGGGCTTCTCAAATTAGGGAAGCTCTTCTTTCTATCATTTCTTTGGATGGCTCCAGTTCTGAAGGTACCTAGTTTCTTCTTGTTTTTTTTTGTTTCTCTTTGGTTCATTCAGTTTTTTTAGTTCCCTAGCTCATTCTATTCTTTATTTTGTTTCCTCTGTTGATTCTTGCATTAATAGTCTTCTGGTCTAGATAGGTCATTGTTTTGTTCATTTTTTTTCTTTTGTCTTTTTTTTTTTGTTTAGTTTTTTAAGGTGGGTGGGTTCTTTTGTTTTGTTTTGTTTTTGTGTTCTTTGTGTTGTTTTTTGTTGTTCTTGTGTTTTTGTTGTTTTGTTTTTTTTTTTTTATGTTTATTGTTATTGTTCTTGTGTTTTTTTCGTTCTTGTTCTTGGGTTTCTCTTTGTTTGTGTTATTTCATTTTTTTATGTGTGAGTGTTTTCTATGTTTTTTGTTTTTGTTTATTGTCTTTTGTTGGTTGTTTTTATTTTTATTTTATTTATTTTATTTTTTAGGTTTTGGTTGTGTTTATTTTTCATGTTTTTTTTGGGTTATGTCTTTGTAGTGTTCTGTTGTTTTTGTCTTGTTTGTGTTTTGTTATGTGGTTCTTGTGTTTTTCTATGTGGTTTGTGTTGTGGTTTCTTTTATCTTATTGTGCGTGTTTGGTTGTGCTTTTGGTTTTGACACACTCAAGGAGTTTGTTTTTTATTTTATTTTATTATTTTTGTTGTTATTTTATTTTTTTAATTTGGTTTTGTGTGTTTGTTTGCTCCTTGAGTATGTCAAAGGTGGTAGGCCAGGTCCGAGTCCTGGGCATTTTTTGCGGAATGGATACCCCTGCCTCCTTGGGTCTTACCCGAAAGTGGCATCCCTTTTGGGATGTTTTCCACAAAAAAAAAAAAAACAAAATATTATTATAACAATAAATCATCCATAATGTATTAATCCACACAATGATAAAAATATAGATAATATTTTTAAGGTTGGCAAATACCAATAATACTCCTTAAGGAAGAAAATTTCTATAATATTTCTAAATATGGGAATGCCACTTAGACAAGGCAAAGTCTCATAGCCACTTAGAGAGGGTAAAATCTGTTGCACACACCAAAGGTGAAAGAATATTATAAGTATGAATGATATGATCCATAATTGATGATTCTTAAAATGCCAATATCCATTCTTTATATACACATCATTTAATGCTACATTGAGGAGGGTTTACCCCTAACCCTAGTCAACTCCTAAACCTCTATCCAAATATTTATTATAATATAGTATTACAATATAATAAACTTTGGGCTACTTGTGGTCCATTCCATGTTGGAAATTTGAGCATGTTGTGTTGTCATTGATGTCAAAAGGTTTAATGTCCTAAGTTGATGGAAATATTTATGAGAATATTTTTCAAGAGGCACATGAGGCATGAGGTAGCAAGAGGAGAGAAAAGCCTTTTCCATGATGGCATTGAAAAATAAAAGGGTCAAGTTGATATATCATGGTGGCATTTGAAAAAGGAAAAATAAAAAGGTCTATTTGATTTACCTTGGTGGTAATTTTGCAAAAGAAAAAGGTTAACATTGATTAACTATGGTGGCAAAATTTTTAACCTAAGAAAAGGCCCTAAGAGCAATTATAATATTTAAATCCATTATAATTAAAATATGATATTTATTGGTGCCAAAAAGGTTTGAAAATTTGAGCGTTGATGTCAAAGTTAATGCAACCATTGCATAAAAATATTTCACGCTAAAGTGGACGATAAGGAGTGTTCGTGTGTTGAAATTCATGCACCCATTAGATCGTTGTTCAATTCACGGTGGAGAGGAAGAATATGCCAGTTTTTGGAAGACAAGGAAGATGAAAGAACAAGGAGAAGGGACTCCAAAATTCTATTCCATCTAGGCATGTAGTCCAGATGGCAACATTTGTGATTCTAGGTTGTGGTAGCAGATAGGTCTCAGGTTCGAGATGCGATAGAGGTAGGTGAAAAGGTTTTGCTTGATGTTTTGTGTTTTGCACCAGTGGTAAAGGATAAAATAGAGTACGTGCTCCTTGGATTTGTGTGGGTGGCTATCCCATGTGGTGTTTTACCTTGTTCTATGATGTAGAGGCCAACAAGATCACAGGTTCGAGTAGCGATGGTAGCGCTTGAGGAAAAAATTAATTTTTGATAAAGGTATGCATGTTGTGTTTGGTTAAGAAGTTATAAATATTAATAATTTTATAATTGTGATATGGTATGGTTAGGGATATATAATGTTAGTAGAGTGATTTGATTTTTTTTTTAGAAAGGGATGAAAGGTGAAATTTCAAATTATTAGTACTTGGTTGATGCATGAGATAAAGTAAAAATTTCTTTGATCTTATTGAAATTTAAAGTGCATTATTTTCGGTTTCATAAGAAGGAGGTATAAGGTGTATAAGAAAAATTCATGTGTGTAATTTCTAGTTGTTTTATTGAGCATTATTTCACATGAAAGAATAGGAGAAATAAGGTGTAAAAGTGGTTTGATATTTTATTGTAATTTTTTTATGGTGAAATATATTTTGAGAAGAAAATTCATATGGATGTATTGAGAGAGTATTTTGATATCTAACTCTTGAAGTGGAACTAGAAAGATTAATTGTTTGTGAGACAAATTTTGAAGACATATCTCCACAAGAGCAATTAAGAGGTATGGGCACATCATCCTTTGTTTAAAGTTTTTGTTGGAATGAATGTTTTGGAACATAAGGTGGCATGAAAAGGATTGTTTGATAAGATTTGTTGGAAATATTTGAGTGATATTTTATGCTTCATTGTTGAATGTTTTGGAAAATTTTTGGATAGAATTTGAGAACAATCTATTCTTCTAATTTTTGAAAGGGTTTGAGAAATTTGAGCTAGAGATTGTGAACTACTTGTGCTAGGGTTGAAGACAAGTTAGTGTATCATTGTGAAATATTTTGAACATTGATTTGAGAGTTATGGATAGAAATTGTGAAGGTGTTTGAGATAAATATTATAAGGGAAATTGAGCATTGGTGTGATTGATATTTGAGAGTATTTACAAAATGATTAAACCAATTTTGTTATACATTGTTTTGATTTGATTTTAAATGAATCTTGCAAGAGATAGAGAGTGATTAATTGAGTACAAGATTTGTGAGTGTGAAACATATTGAGTTATTGATAGAGCATATATCTATATGTTCTAGAGGTTAAAATAATTCTAAGTAGAAGTTGTTTGTGTGAGGAAAGCTTTTTGATAAATATTTAAGCTTGGTTTGTGTGAAAAGTTTAGAAATATTTGAGTAGGTTAAGTCAGAAGCATTAAGGTAGATTTGAGCAAGTTTTTAAGAAGGCTTGAGGACATATTTGAGCAAGTATTTGAGAAGTCTTGAGGATATATTTGAGAAAGTCTTTTGAGAAGACCTGAAGGTAAATTTGAGCAAGTTTTGTGAAGACTTGAAACAAAATTGAGAGCAGGTTTGATTGCAGATTTGTTTAAGCTTTGTATTAAGGCTTGAGGGTATATTTGAGATAGAATTAAGAGCAGATTTATTCAAGATTTATGTTAAGTATTGGGGTAGATTTGAGATAGAATTAAAATCAGATTTGTGAGTAGAGTTAAAGCAAATTTGTGCTATATTTGAGACAAAGTTTGGTGTATATTTGAGATAAAGTTTGGTGTAAATTTGAGACAGATTTGAGACCAATATTTAGAGGTGACAGAGCAAAGAGGACAAAAAACTCCAGTGGATAAAGATCCATCAGCTAGTGTAGTGGGGACAAAGGTCTCTTGTAGAGAGAGATCCATAAGCCTGAGTAGTGGGGGAATAAGTCTTCTAGAGGATCACCAGCTAGAACAGAGGAGATAGAGTTCTCCTATGGATTGAGATCTGTGAACCAGCTGGGAATATAGATTTATTATGTGAAGAGATATCCACAAAATAATTAAGGATATAGAGTTCTCCTGGATCAAGTTCCATGAACCATAGCAAGAGGATAGAGTTCTCTTGTGGAGAGAGATCCACGAACCAAAGCAAGGGAAAAAAGTTCTCCTGTGGAGAGAGATCCACAAATTAGAGTAGAGGGGATTGGTGTCTCCTTTGGATAGAGGTCCATAAGCATTGTAATAGGGAATTGATTCCCAAGATATTTGTTGAGAAATTTTAATAGAAACATTTTCTTCGTGGGGTAGCCCACATTGGGTGAACCATGTTAAATTTGTGTCTCACTTGTGTGTGATGACTTGTGCATTTATTTTATTACTACCATTGCTATTGCCATTGATAATATTGTATAATATTGTTTGAAAAAGAAAATTAAAAGTTGGTCTTATACTGTTCAACCCCCTCTTAGTATAATCATGTGTTCTTCAATTGGTAAGAGAGTGGATTCCTTCGGAAAAGTCTAAAAACTTGAAGGAAGAGGTTATAGAAAAACATATGGTATCTTAGAATGGATCTTCATCAAATAAGACACCATTTTTCAAAGGAAACAATTATGATTTCTAGAGCATAAGAATGAGGACTTACTTTATGGCACAAGGATATGAGACATGGCAAGGAGTTGAAGATGGGTTCACACCTACAACTAATCCTCCCACATATAAAGATGGTAAGATCTTACATGTGACTATGAATACAATCTTAAGTGGATTACGTGAAGTAAAATTTGTGAAATGTATGCATTGCAAATCATAAAAAGAGATTTTGAAAAAATTGAAGCAAACCTATGAGGGAAATAAAAATGTCAAGATGGCAAAACTACAAAACCACAAGAAAATATTTGAATATTTGAATATGGAAGATGAGGAAGATATTGATACATACTTACTTCGTGTGGATGATATTGTTAATACCATGCATGGACTTGGATTTGAAATTGAAGAATCCAATGTTTTTAAGGTCATTTCCTACAAGGTATGATGGAAAAGTTTTAGATATAGAAGATATGAAAGATATTGACCAGTTGACTATGGATGAGTACATGGAATTATCACAACTTATGAGATAATAATAGTAAAGGATCCCAACTCCAATAAAAAGGTATATTTCAAAGCATAAAAGAAGATAAAATATAAGAAACCGTAATCAAGTGGTGAGTCAATCAATGATGAAGAAGTTAACTATGGTAGAAGAAACAAGGACTCAATAAAGCACAAAGGTATGAAAACAGTGAAATTTTTCAATTGTGGAAATTTTTGTCACTATGCATCTAATTTTCTAGAAGTTGGAAGTAGTAGCAGTGAAGAGAAAAAAGATAATAAGAATAAGGAAGGAGGAAAATCCAGGTATGAAAAAAAAAACAAGTATGGTAAAAAAAAAGCATGAAAATAAGTTCTTTCAAATACACAAGAAGAGTTTCTATGTTGATAAGGGAAGCAAGGCTTCAAGTGGCAGTGATGAAAGACCCTCAGATAGTGAAGAAGAAAAGATTATATTGTTGGCAATAGGATAGAAATAAAATGCTTCTATTAAATATCAAGTTAAAGAAGATGTTGGAAAAGAAGCTAAGAAGGAACCAAGAATACTCAAATGTTTTATTTGTGGTAACTTTGGTCACCTTGAAGATCACTGTACAAAGAATGGGTTTAGTAGCAGTGAAGAAGAATATGAAGATGCTCTTGAAAACCTAGAAGAAGATTCAAAAATAGAAGAAGAAGCCACAGTCAATCTAGAAGAGGAACTTATTGTTGCTCTTAAAGAATTGAAAAGAGTTAGAAAGTAGAACTCAAGATTGAAGGATCAAGTTCAAGAGAATGAGAAAATAAAATCAAGATTTATACAAGATCTCAATGACTTCAAATTTAAATTTGAAAAGGCAAAATTAATTAAAGAGGTTATGAGTGAAAATCTAGAATCAAAAGAGTTAGAATGTGAAAGATTAGAACATGAGGTAATTTCACTAAGGAAGGAAGTGAAAGAATCTAAGGATAAGCTACACATGTTTGGGAAAAGTTTAAAAACTTTGGATAAGATTATCAATGCACAAAGACCTTCATCTATCAAAACATGACTAGGTTTTGAAGAAGGACAAGGAAAACAAGAAGAAGGATCAATCTCAAGCTTAAAATATGAAGAAGTTTTAGAGGAATAGAGTGAAGGAGAAATTGATACTTATGAGGATAAGTTGAAGAATAGAAGCTTCACTAAAAAATAAAATAATGCATAAAAAAATAACAGAGATCATCACAAAGAAGTAAGGACCAAGAGACCAATGGGCTCAAGACAATATTTCTTCAAAGGATGATGTTTTTGATGTAATCGATTTGGCCACAAGGCTATGCATTGCAGGGTTCATGAAAATAAGGAATTTGGTTTTACTAATAGGAAATTCAAATATGGACATCTCTTTCAAGGGTATTGCTACTCTTGTAATCGATTTTATCATAAAGAAATCCACTATAGGGTTTATGATAGAAATGAGTATGGCTTCACTAGGAGGAAATTCAAGACATTGCACCTTTTAAGAACTACAACATTAAGTGTTAAAAGTGTAATAATCTAGGGAATAAGGCCAAGTGGTGCAGAACAGTGTTTCTAGAGCTTCTGTAGACAAGAAATAATAGGGACACTCAAAAGGATCAAAATGGTATGTTGAGGAAGAAATTTGACAAAGAATATGAGCATTGTATGCTGGAAGTAGTTTTACTCCCACCCTAAAATCAATCACCTCAAGAAGAGGAGGTGGGAATGGGGCTGATCTAAGAGTATTATCTTTAGCCCCAAAGAAGTAACTTTTCCATTGATGAAAAAGAGGGAGATATTTAAGTAATGTAAATAGAATTCAGTCAAGGGGAGCATATTTGGAATCAAATGGTTTGGAAAAAGAAATTTTAAAAAAGGGTTGTCATCAATGACAAAGGGGGAGATTGTTGGAAATTTGAGCATGTTGTGTTTTCACTAATTTCAAAAGGTTTAATGTTCTAAGTTTATGGAAATATTTTTGATAATATTCTTCAAAGGGTACATGAGGCATGAGGCAACAAGAGGAGATAAAAGCCTTCTCCATGATGGCATTGAAAAATAAAAGAGTCAAGTTGATTTACCATGGTGGTAATTGAAAAAGAAAAATAAAAGGGTCAAGTTAATTTATCATGATGGCATTTGAAAAAAAAATATAAAAAGGTCTATTTGATTTACCTTGGTGGTAATTTTGTAAAAGAAAAGGTTAAAATTGATTAACTATGGTGGCAAAAGTTTTAACTTAAAAAAAGACCCTAAGAGCAATTATAATATTTAAATCCCTTGGATTTAAATTATTATAATTAAAATATAATATTTTATTGGCACCAAAAATATTTGAAAATTTCAGCACCAACGTCAAAGTTAATGCAATCATTGCATATAAATATTGCACGCTAAATTGGATGATAAGGAGTAATTGTGTGTTGAAATCCGTGCGCCCATTCGATTGTTGTTAAATTTACGATGAAGAGGAAGAAGAAGTCAATTTTTAAAATATGAGGTAGAGGAAATGACAAGGAGTAGGGGCTCTAAAATTCTATTCCATCTAGGTAGGTAGCCTAGATAACATCATTCACGATGCTAGGTTGTAGCAGTAGATAGGTCTCAGGTTCAAGATGCAACGAATGTAGGTGACAAGGTTTTGCTTGATGTTTTGTGATTTGCATTGATGGTAGAGGAAAAAAGGGAGCACGTCCTCCTTGGATTTGTGTGGGTGGCTATCCCACATGATGTTTGCTCTTGTGCTAGGTCACAAAGGCTAGCAAGGTCAAAGGTTCGAGTAGCGACGACAACGCTTGAGGGTAGAATTAATTTTAGATAAAGGTATGCATGTTGTGTTGGGTTAAGGAGGTTTAAGTATTAATAAATTTTATCATTGTGATATGGTACGGTTAGGGAGCTATAAGGTTAGTAAAGTGATTTGATTTTTATTTTAGAAAGGGAAGAAAGGTGAAATTTTATATTATTAATACTTGGTTGATGCATGAGATAAAGTGAAAATTTCTTTGGTCTTAATGAAATTTGAAGTGGATTATTTTTGGTTTCATAAGGAGGTATAATGTGTATAAGCGAAATTCATGTGTGCAATTTGTTGGAATATGTAATGCAACATTGTGTAAATTATTCTTAGACTAAAATATAAAGTCTAAAGAATAATATTTGAATTAGAAAATAATTCTATTTTATGTAAAAATATTCCCACCCAATTAATAAATAAAATAAGGGTGCTAGGAATATTTAATTTGTGGAAAAAGTTATTTCCCCTTTTCTAGCAAATATTAAAAAGTAACCAATCACTTTTTAATATTTGATAGATGTCACTTGTAACACATCTCAAGATAATTGTGATAATATTTGTCACACATCTCAAGATAATATTGTGATAATATTAGGGTAATTTTAGGGTTGTAGTAGAAAAGCTTCTCTTTAAATAGGGGTGTTGTCTACTACATCTTTTCATATCATGTTGATGCATATTGTTGCATAACATTGAATCATTCTTGTATTGTTGAATTATTGAGTAATATAGTGAGCTTCATAGTGGATGTTTTCCTTCTTCATTTGAAGTAGGGTTTTACCACTTAATATTGGTGTTGTGGATTTTTCTCTTTTGTGTGTGATTGATCTTATGGAGCATTCTTCGATCTTAGGGAGACTTTTCTTGTCTCACATTTGGTATCAGAGCGGTTGGTATCTCCATCAAGTGTCTTCAATCCTTTGAGGTGAAAAACCCATTAAGGTATATTTTTTTTTTGTTTTAATGCATGCATTTGATATTTGGGTATTTTATGCATTTGATATTTGGGTAAACTTATTTTGTAAATCTGCCATTAGTGTTTATAGATTTATTATTATTTTTTATCTAGTTGTTAGATCTTTTGCAAATTGTGTTTTCATTTTAAATCTATAAATTTTTGACATTGAGCTTTTGTTGGAAGGTTTTTGGAGCCAAATGGATCTCATGGTTGCGTACGGAAGGCCCAAAAACCCTATTTCCATATATTATTTGCCCTATTTTTGTGAAAAATAAATCTGAGGCAATTTTTTTTTTATTTGGGGGCCAAATGGCCACCCACCCATTTTACTATACAGTCTGAATTTTTTTTTTATTATTCTTTTTAAAAAAAATAGTCATTTAATAAAAAAAAAAGTCATTTTTTTATTATTCTGTTTTTTAATAAAAAAAAGTCATTTAATAAAAAAACAGTTATTTTTTGTTATTTTGTTTTTTAATAAAAAAATAGTCATTTAATAAAAAATAATAATTATTTATTATTCTATTTTTTAATAAAAAAACAGTCATTTATTTTATTTTAAGACCTAATAGTCATTTTTTTGCATAGATTGAAATGCATTTTTATTATTGTATAATGCAACTAGAATCCTTTTATGCATTTTTTGGCAAATTTTTAGTCAAATTGTCAAATAATTTAGACCTTATAGTAATTTTTTTTCTCATACTAACAATGGTTGTTTGTGAGTTTGCTTGTTTTGCAAGGTTATCCAAGTATGTTTTGGAGTATACAAGGCAATTTCGGATCAACTTTTTCACTCTCTTCCCCCTATTTTTATTATTTTTTTCTAATCTCTCTCAAGCATTTGCTTGAAGCATAATGTAAATTAATGTAACTTGTATCTCTCATAATGAAAGTAAAAGAGAATGAAAGTGAGAGAGAGAGAGAGAGAGAGAGAGAGAGAGAGAGAGAGAGAGAGAGAGTATTTGTGTTTTGCCTATTTTGCATCTCAACTAATCTAACTACTAACTTACTAACTTGCTACTAAACAATCTACTAACCAACTAACTTGCAATTTACTACTTTACATATTAATCAAGAAGGTTAAAAATTAATCAACTTACTAACCACAACTTTAGTATTTGATTAAAATTTACCTAATATTGCAACACAATTTATATTTGCTAAACACCTATTGAATCCAAAAGAATCCGCTCTATCGGTAGCAAGTCCTTTTTGGGTCCTTGTACCCGTACCCTTTTGGGTAGCTTGGTTTACCTTGGGTGAGATGAATTGGCAATTCATTAGGCTATATCAAAACTTTAAAATGAACACTAAATTACTAACTTATTAACTATCTAACATTTAACAAATATTTTACGGTTCGATTCAAGTTAGTTTATTTTGTTGCAAGATGATTGTTATGGTTAGTTACCTTCTTATTGCAAGTTAATATATTGCAAGTTGATCTTGATTTATTTTATTTATTCAATTGCAATATGGTTATAGTTGTTTATTGCAAGATGGTTATAGTAGTTCATGATGATGTTGATTATCTTTCATGATGATGATTATCTCTCTTGATGATGCTTAATTTTGATTATATTTCATGATTGAAAAGTAGATTACTTGAAAGTTATATTTTTTTTATATATGCAAGTATGTTTATCTACTTTTTTATTGTATCATTTATTTCCTTTGTCAATGCATCTTATATTTTGATTATGTTCACTTTCTAGAATGGCTGATCATGGAATCTCCTTCACACCTAAGCACATCCTTGATGGATAAAATTTTGGAATATGGGAACCAAGGATGAGGGTTGAATTTCAAGCAAGAAAGTTATGGCCCATTGTGAATGGAGATGAAGAAATCCCAACTCAGGCAAGGGCACTTGAGACATACAACAACAAGAGCCACCTTGCATTTTCCATGATTATCAATAGTGTGATGGATGAGCTATTTCTCACTATAAGCCATTGTGAGCATGCTAAAGATGCATGGGATTTTCTAAAACAAGTCCATCTAGGGTCCAACACATCAAGGAAATTCACTTTATTGTCCAAAATTCTTAGCACTATTCAAGGTGAAGAAGAAAGTGCCTTGATCTTCCTCTCAAAGATGAAAGACATGAGAACTCAACTATTGTCTTGTAATTGTGATTGTATAAGTGAGAATATCTTAAGATTTATCATTTTAAGGAACTTGTCAAGCAAGTTCTTGAATTTTATCACCATTATTGAGACTAGGATAGAGCAAGAAGAGGATGGCATTCTTCTCAACACTCTTTCACAATTATTGATTCAACATGAAGAGTATCTTAATAGAGACAAAGTGAATGGTCAAGTTGTCAAGGAGAAGAATGTTGCCTTAAGTACCACTAAGGCTTCCTTCAAGAAGAAATACAAGGGAAGGAAAAATCAAAATTTCCAACCCACCAAGCCTAGAGTTGATTTCACTTGCAACTTATGTGGCAAGAAAGGCCACAAGGAATAAAATTGTTTCAATAAGAAGAAGATTGCAAAAAAGGAAGAGCAAGAAAAGGCTAAGGGACAAGGACCTAAGAAATGGTTTGTCAATGAAAAGAAAAATAACAACAATGTAAAGCAAAATTCTAATAAAAATGCCTTTGTTTGTGCCTTCTACTCCATTGACTCATCTACTTATAATGAATGGGTGTTAGATTTTGGATGCACTAACCATATGTGTATTGAAAAGGATAAGTTTATGGACTTTCATAAGCACTCTTCATATTCAGTTGTCATTGGTGATAATACTAGACTTAAAGTAGAAGGTGTTGGCAATGTTGTAATTGAAGGGAAATTACTTGATAATGTCCTATATGTGCCTAACCTTAGGAGAAATTTAATTTTAGTTTTGCAAGTTGCTAGAAGTGGTCACACTATTGAGTTCAATGCAACTTCATGGAGCATTAGGAAAGGTATGCTACCAATAATTATAGGTTATGTGAAGAATAATATTTATGTGTTAGGTGATGCTCCTCCTAAAGTGTGTTTAACAACTAATGTTTCTCCTAGTAGAAAGCTTTGGAACTTAAGGTTAGGACATACAAACTATCGAAATATTCAAATGATGAAGTCAAAAAATTTGGTTGAAGGCTTGCCTAAAATTTCACCTATTCATGGTTTGTGTGAAACATGCATCTTAGGCAAGATGAGCAAACAAAAGTTTGCAAAGGACAAGTCAACAAGGGCCACACAAATTATTCAAATAATTCATACAGATATTATGGGTCCATTACATGTTAGATCACTTGGTGGTGCATCCTATATTCTCACCTTTATAGATGATTATTCAAGAATGATATTTGGGTATCTACTTAAGAATAAATCAGATTGTTTTGAGACATTCAAGGAGTTCAAATATTTGGTAGAAAATTAAAAGGAAGAAAAGATCAAAATGATTAGAAGTGACAATGGAGGGGAGTACAATAGCAATTATTTCAATGAGTTATGTTCTTCTCATGGGATCAAAAGGTAGTTAACTGGTCCATACACTCATCAACAAAATGGTGTTGCAAAGAGGGAAAATAGGACAATCATGGAGATGGTAAGATGCATGATTGGTGACCACTTACCTCAATTTATTTGGGGTGAAGTAGCTAGTACAACAATCTACATTCTTAATAGGTGTCCTTCAAAATAAGTTGAGGGGAAGGATCCTTATGAGGTTTGGAATGGTAAGAAGCCAAATTTTTCACACTTAAGAGTGTTTGGATGTGATGAATTTTCATATATTCCTTCAAAAAAGAGGAATAAATTGGACAAAAAGTCTCAAAAATGCATCTTTGTTGGCTATGATGCAGAACATAGGGGGCTATAGGTTATATTCACCTTCACGCATTGTATTTGTTTCAAGAGATGTCAAATTCAATGAAGACCTTCTTGAGTTAGAAAAGGGTGGGCCTTGTGTCAAAAGGACCAAGTGGTTGGATCATTCTAGGGGTCCTAAAGAGCAGAATTTAAAGAATAAAACTTGGGATCTAGTACCTTATCCTAATAAGAGAAATTTTATTGGAAACAAGTGGGTCTATAGAATCAAGTACAATTCTAATGGAGAGATAGAAAAGTATAAGGCTATATTGGTTGCTAAGGGTTATGCTCAAAAATGTGGCATTGACTATGATGAAACCTTTGCATCAGTTGACAAAATTCCCACCATTCGGCTTCTCATTACTATTGTTGCTGCTCAAGGTTGGCAGATTTTTTAGCTTGATGTGAAAAGTGCCTTTATAAATGGTGATTTGGATGTGGATATCTACATGAGTCAACCACAAGTATTTGTTGTACAAGGTAAGGAAACACTTGTGTGTAAACTAAAGAAAACCTTGTATGATATGAAGCAAGCACCTAGAGTATGGTACATGAAGATTTCAGGTTACTTCTTGTCTCTTGGTTTTGATAAATACTATTCAGATACAGATCTCTATGTTCTTAGGAAGGATAACTTGGTCATTTTAATTGCTCTATCTATTGATGACCTTGTTATGAATGGAAATGAGAATGAGGTCATTTTTTATTTCATCTCCAAATTAAAGTTAGAGTATGAAATGACTAACCTTGGTCTTCTACACTACTATCTTGGCATGTAATTTTATCAGCATGAGGATTGTACCTTTTTGATTCAATCCAAGTATATTTCAGATCTTCTTAAGAGGTTTGATTTGGACGATGGCAATCCTACTTCCATTCCTATTTCTACAGGGGTTAAGTTGGAAGTAAGTACAAAATCTCAGTTGGCTGATGCTACATTGTATAGGCAGCTCATTGGTAGTCTTATTTATGTTATCATAACAAGGCCAGATATTGCTTTTGCAGTTGGTATGATGGCTAGGTTCATGTAAAAACCTTATATTGAGTACTTACAAGCTACCAAGAAGATTTTGAAGTACCTTTCAGGTACTAGAGATTTGGCACTCAAGTATTCTAGGCTTCCTTCCTTTGATATTTTTGGCTATGCTGATTATGATTTTGGAGGGGATAGAATAGACAGAAAGTCTACCACAACATATATTTTTAGTATTGGGTCTGCAACTATCTCTTGGTATTCCAAGAAGAAAGATACAATTGCTCTTTCTACAACGAAAGCAGAGTATAAGGCTATGACAACAGTTGCACATGAAGCGGTTTGGTTTTGTACCCTCATGAAGGAAATTGGCATTGAGTAATTTGGTCCTCACGTTTGATATTCGATAATCAATCGGCTATTGTCTTGGCTAAAAATCCTATAATGCATCAAAGGACAAAGCATGTTGAAATCCAAGCCCACTTTATTAGAGAGAAGGTATTGGATGGGACTATTCAGTTGGAGTATTGCCCATCATCTTCTAATTTTGTTGATTTGTTCACCAAACCTCTTCCCAAGGAGTAGTTTTGTAAGCTGAGGGACTCACTTGGTTTGGTGAAGTTGTCCTCAATGGGGAATGAAGTGTAGTTACACTTGTGTGATGACAAATTCATCCTTATGAGGTGTTTTGTGCTATATATATGAGTTGATATTTGGTGGTATAATTGTTTTTTGCATCTCTTTTGAACATGGTACTTTCTTGTTTTCCTTGTGCAATTTTTGTACAAGTTACTTTGTAGATGGTATTATGCAATTATGGTATATGATGCAATTGCTTTATATGACTCCTTTACATGGTACTTTTGTGTTGCCTTCTGCAACTTTGTGCATGTTTTTATGTAGTTGTAATTATGCAATTGGTTTATCATGGTACTTTCTTGTTAGCATTTATGCTACTTTTGTACATGATATTTTATGGTTGGCTTTATGCAATCAGTGTGCACACTTTATTATTTTTATATACCTTATGCAACTCTTGTACACGATACTTTTTTGTTAGCCTTGTGCTACTTTTGTACATGGTACTTTAGAGTATGCTTTATCATGGTACTCCTTGTTTGCTTTATCCAACTTTGTATATGATATTTTTTTATCAACTATATAGCACGTGACTATAAGTATGGCTTGGCATCTTTTTGTGATGACTTATAGTTCACTATTTGTTAGATCAGTTTTGTTATCATCTTTGGATATTCATATATGCTATGGTGAATATATTTATGATGATGTATCTGATTGATATTATGTTGAGCTACTTGTAGCTTGCAAGTACTTCCATTTGGGGTTTTGCAGGCTTACTGAAGACACCCTTGTGATGTTTTCTTCTTGTCATTTGCAATCACTTGTGGTTGATAGATGGCTTTGTAAGCTTCTTGTATCTGAATCTACTTCATTAGAGGCTTGCAGTCTCATTTTGGCTCATTTTGTATTGGTGCCTTATTGTAGATCATTCTTGGTCATAGAAGCTCATTGTAACTATATTACTCATTTGATTCTCATCCCCGTTTGTATCTTTAAGGGGAGAATGTTTCTTTGTTTCATAATTCCTTTTCCCAATATTGCATTAAGGAGGAGTGTTGGAATATGTAATGCAACATTGTGTCAATTATTCTTAGACTAAAATATAAAGTCTAAAAAATAATATTTGAATTAGAAAATAATTCTATTTTATGTAAAAATATTCCCACCCAATTAATAAATAAAATAAGGGTGCTAGGAATATTTAATTTGTGGAAAAAGTTATTTCCCCTTTTCTAGCAAATATTAAAAAGTAACCAATCACTTTTTAATATTTGATAGATGCCACTTGTCACACATCTCAAGATAATATTGTGATAAGATTAGGGTAATTTTAGGGTTGTAGTAGAAAAGCTTCTCTTTAAATAGGGGTGTTGTCTACTACATCTTGTCATATCATGTTGATGTATATTGTTGCATAACATTGAAGCATTAATTTATTGTTGAATCATTGAGTAATATAGTGAGCTTCATAGTGGATGTTCCCCTTCTTCATTTGAAGTAGGGTTTTACCACTTAATATTGGTGTTGTGGGTTTTCCTATTTTGTGTGTGATTGATTTTGTGGAGCATTCTTCGATATTAGGGAGACTTTTCTTGTCTCACACAATTTCTAGTTGTTTTATTGAGCATTATTCTGCATGAAATAATAGGATAAATAAGGTGTAAAAGTGGTTTGATATTTTATTTTAATTTATGTATGGTGAAATATCTTTTGAGAAGAGCATTCATATGGATGTATTGAGAGAGTATTTTGATATCTAACTCTTGAAGTGGAACTATAAAGATTAATTATTTGTGAGATAGATTTTGAAGATATATCTCCACAAGAGCAATTAAGAGGTATGGGCACATCATCCTTTATTTAAAGTGTTTATTGAAACAAATTTTTTGGAACATAACATGGAGTGAAAAGGATTGTTTGATAAGCATTATTGGAAATATTTGAGTGAGATTTTATGCTTCATTGTTGAATGTTTTGGAAACATTTTGTATAGAATTTGAGAACAAACTATGCTTCTAATTGTTGAAAGGGTTTGAGACATTTGACCTAGATATTGTGAACTAATTGTGCTAGGGTTGAAGACAAGTTAGTGTATCATTGTGAAATATTTTGAACATTGATTTGGGAGATATTTATAGCAATTGTGAAGGTGTTTGAGATCAATATTATATGAGAAATTGTGCATTGGTGTGATTGATATTTGAGAGAATATTTGTAAAATGAATAAACCAGATTTTTTATACATTGTTTTGATTTGATTTGAAAGGAATATTGCAAGAGATAGAGAGTGGTTAATTGAGTACAAGATTTATGAGTGTGAAACACATTGAGTTCTTGATAGAGCATATCATTCTCTATATGTTCTAGAGGTTAAATGAATTCTAAGTAGAATTTGTTTGTGTGAAGAAATATTTTTGAAAAATATTTAAGCTTGGTTTGTGTGAAAAGTTTAGAAATATTTTAAGTGAGCAACATTAAGGTAAATTTGAGCAAGTTTTTGAGAAGCCTTGAAGATAGAATTGAGAAAGTCTTTGAGAAGTCTTGAGGATATATTTGAGCAAGTATTTTGAGAAGACTTGAAGGCATATTTGAGCAAGTCTTGTGAAGACTTGAAACATTATTGAGAGTAGGTTTGAATGCATATTTGTTCAATATTTGTGTTAAAGGCTTGAGGGCAAATTTGAGATAGAATTAAGAGCATGTTTGTTAAAGCTTTGTGTTAAGGCTTGGGGCAGATTTGAGATATAATTAAGGGTATATTTGTGAGAATATTTAAAGTAGATTTGTGCTATATTTGAGATAGATTTTTGTGTAGATTTTATACATATTTTGGTGTAGATTTAAAATAGAGTTGAGACCAAGATTTTGAGGTGATAGAGCAAAGAGGACATCATACTCTAGTGGATAGATATCCATCAGCCAGTGTAGTGGGGATAGAGGTCTCTTATGGAGAGAGATCCACAAGATAGAGTAGTGGGAGTAGAAGTATTCTAGAGGATCACTAGCCAAAGTAGAGGAGATACAATTATTCTATGGAGTGAGATCTGTGAACCAATTGAGAAGATAAAGTTCTTCTGTGGAGAGAGATCCATGAAATAATTGATGAGATAGAGTTCTCCTGGATCAAGTTCCATGAACCATAATAAGGGGATAGAGTTCTCCTGTGGAGAGAGATCCAAAAACCAAAGCAAAGGGAAAGAGTTCTCCTATGGAGAGAGATCCACAGATCAAAGCATAGGGGATTGGTGTCTCCTTTGGATAAAGGTCCATAAACATTGTAATAGGGAATTGATTCCCAATAGATTTGTTGAGAAAATTAGTAGAAATATTTTCTTCATGGAGTAGCCTACATTGGGTGAACCACGCTAAATGTGTGTCTCTCTTGTGTGTGATTATTTTTGCATTACTTTGATTACTGCCATTGATATTACCATTGATAATATTGGATAATATTTTTTGAGAAAGAAAAGTAAAATTTGGTCTTATATTTTTCATCCCCTATCAGTATAAGCCTATGTTCTTCATTCGAACTATCTATAACACCCATATACAATATCATATACGATAAACCTACCCCTAGGTACCATTATATAAACCATAATATTGCATGTGTTGACACAATAACAATATAAAATTAGATATATTTGGAGAAGCAAAATATATATTGTATCCAAGGATAAAAATATGCTAAAAAATTGATGACCCTGATTTGCTACCTATCAATAAATTATAGTATAGCAAAAATGACTAATTGATACAAGTTGACCGACTCATTAGCCAAGATACATCAAGAGACCAAACAGGTATCCCAATGTTAAAGGAAAGCATCCTACTCATAATGATATTATGATGATAAGATATTGGATAATTAGAATATCTAATAAGCATAAAGAGGAAAGAAATACCTACAACTAGTTGAACACTAATACACCCTCAAAATGATATCACTCTTACATTCTTGATAATGCCAACTCACTAGAGGTAGGAGATAGATGACCAAGAATCAATAGTAATATGGAAAAGGTTAATGATCAAATACTTAATTATTATGTTGAGGGATTCCATGTTACCAAATAAGGTTCTCAATATTAATATTATCAAGTGTTAGATAAAGAAGTGTTTATTCACTAATATGACACCAATATATTTTTAGGAGGGACATACCATTAGCTAATTAGTTGATAAGCATTATGTCACTAAAAGTCCAACTCATTTCCAACCATTGATTAAATAACATAAATTCACTACACATTATTACCTAAGGTATTGATTTGCTAAGAATACAAGTAAGATAACAATGATTCATTCATATAAAAGCTATAAATTCATGAACATGATCAATCAAAGTATTAAAATGATATAGGTTTGATCCTAACTTTTTAGTTAATTTAAAATGTCTACTAAAATAACTTATAATAAGAAGAATACTATACAGGTGCATAAAGAAGAGCTTTAATTCCAAATTTGTCTAGATGAACAATCATTTTGCTATCTAAATTTCAAAATTTGTTATTCCCATTTAATATTAACTAGAGGTAAACTTTCTTTAGCATATTTAGGGTTTGAGTTATATTTTTATTATTATGAATATGAGATAAGGATTTTAAGGATCATTTTGTCAAACTTGGAAAAGTACTCTTCTCTTTGAATCAAACTTATGCTTGATATCACTACTACATTTAATATATGAAATGTACATATCATTTGCTATTAATATTTGTATACTATTTCATTCCATATTTAATGGTGAATGAATGATATTTATGGTGTTGCATTTATATATTCAAGTAGTACTTTTTATATATTTTCTTTCAAATCTATTGGTTAATATTGATGCATTAAAGTTAGTTTTTCTTTCTAAGAATTTTGATTGGGTCAAATTCAATTTGTTATAGTTGTATGGTTATATTTAATTTTATGGACTTGTCTTTCATTTTTATAATCCTTTTCCTTGAATATTTAGACTAGGTTATTAGAGTAGAAAGTATTCAACCCTCTTAAAAGGCTGAAAAGTATAACAATTATTTCTTCCAATGTTGGTTTTGTTTTAGGGTATGATCTTAATCAGACATAACAATAGGTTAAATAGTTTTAATATTCTTGTAATAAACTAGGATTCTACTACCATAAATCCATTCAAGGGTTTAAATTAAAACTCCAAATCTAGTGGCATCCATGAAGCATTTGCTATCTAATGAGTTTTTTAACACAAAATAGCAAAACAATTCTATATTTGACTAGGCCTAGAATTTTTGCATAGATATTTAAGTTTTTTACTATATTTCTGTCCAAATTTGCTAATATCTATTAATTTTTTTTGCATGAAAACCCTTTTTTAAATTAAGCATCTTATTTCTGTATAGAAGTAAGTGTTTTATCTGTATTTTACTAGCAATTTTGTATTTTTTAGTATATCTCATTAAGTTTATATGGAATTTGAGCTAATCTTGTAGATTTGAAAAATGAATGTTTAATGTTATGCATAAATTAGCTATTTGAGGTACCAAAATTATAATCATGAACTTTATATTCTAGTAAAATAATAGCCATGTCAACTATCATTGTTTTTATTATCTTGGGACATAGATTTAGTTAGTTGGTCCTTGAGAATTAGGGTTAGGTTATTATTGATTTTATTTATAAATAAGAATAATCTTTTATTAATTGGGATCATCAAAGAATTTAGATTTAGGTCACCTTGGTGCACATATGAGACTTTACCCTATCTAAGTGGATTTTGTATTTGATTTCTTTGAGTTGGATTGATTATTAAATATTTGATTTGGATCCAATCTATTATAATGATTATTTTTTAAAATAAAAAAATTATATATTGATATTCAAATTTACAAAGAACAATTATCCAACAATTAGCTTGGAGGTCACAAGATTGTTGTATAAAAGGAGGAACAAATAACAAAAAAAAAAATTAAAGATTCCAAAAAGTGTAATAGTATACCAAGGGTGCAAAATATGCAAAGGGTGCCATCATCACCAATAAAAATTGAAGAACCAAAAGCTCCAAAATCATTCAATGTTCCAAGGTTGACCAAAAGCTTGAAAATCTCTAGAGATTTCAAAATCTTGAAAGGCTCTAAAATCTCCAAAGGCTCCAAAATTTCCATATGCTTCCTATCATCTGTGCAACTCATGTTGTTTACTTTTAGTTTTTCTTATTACTCTCATATGCAAATAGACTATGTTTATGGCCTCATTTGTAAGGTGATCAACCACCATATTATGCCTCCTTCCAATATGGAAGTATTGTATATATTCAAAAATTTACTCCAATTATTTTAGTCTTCTTTGAACTATTTGTAGTTGGATTGATGAGAAATCCTTCCCCTTAGATAGGGCAGATATCACAAGTATCGTATGACCATACACATGGAGTTATTTAATGCCTTGTTCCTAAACCAATTTTTATCTCATTTCACAACCTATCAATTTTGTAACATTATTGGTTGTTTTCCCTAGATTGGTTTTAAATTGAGGTATTTTTAGAGTGTGGTGTCACTAGTATCACATCACTAGCCACTGCATGACATCGGTTTAATTTAGAGGCTCTATAAAAGAAAAGTGTAAGGAACTTTATCTTTGGATGTTTGATTTTTCTAAGTTGTGGCCCATTATTTAGGAAATTTTGGATATCGATTTTTTGTAACATTTGTATATCTTTTTTTCTTAATATCCTAATATATTTTTGTTTATGATATATAGATTTTGTGTTTAAGACTATTTACATTAACACTTTATCAGTTAACACTTGAAAATTGCTTTCTTTGTCATCAAATATTATATTGATTCTAACCTTCCATATGTACCAAATGATGAATATTTGAATTGAATGTCATATATCACTGATAAGGTGCTTGTCCTTCAATCCCCATTTATACATTCGATCCCAATTGGTTAGGTTATTTTTTGAGTTCAAGGTTCATGATAGTGTTGATCCTAGTTGTTGTGTTATTTCAATCTAGATTTCAACTACTTCTATACACTGAAAGAATATATGTGGTGTTTTTTCATTGTTCTTAAGACACCTATGGAAAATATGAGATCTCATTATATTCTTCTTAATGAGGTTGTCTATAGTAATAATCTTATTTTAGATCACCACCCAAAGAAAGGCTTGAATCTTGGAGGGAAACTTTTAATTCCATACCTTATTTATGGTTGAGTTTTTTTTTTACCCTGTTGCTATAATAATACCCTTTGTTTGATTGTGTAAACAACTAACCCACTAATAGAGACCCATATAAGTTGATATATAATTTGGGTAGAAAATTTAATCCCTTTATTTTGGATGTGTAGTTCTCTTCATGAGTCTTGTTCAATATGTGGTAGATATTGTTGGCATATGATGTTGACCATGTGCCTTATGTAATAATTATCATCCATACATTTCAATAGTTGTAATTGTTTTCGTTGCTTTACCTTTGTAGTCAAATATTTTCATAAGGTATTCAATTATAGTTGCAAATACAAGAAAGAAAGAAGGAGATTCTTTTGTGATAGGGCATTGGATGCACTTTTTGGTTGCACTTTGGCTGCATTTTGGTTTTACATTGGTTGCACGTTTCTTGCACTTTTCCTATAGTTTTTCATTGGATTTTGGCTGCAGTTTTACAATAGGTTGGTTGTTTTTCTTTGTATGGTGTATTGGTTGCATTTTGAATATTGAAGAAGAAACTTTTATGATTGCATTCTCTCATTTTCTACATTTGGTATTAGAGCATTGGTAGATCACAATATGGGTTGAAGCTTTTTTGTTGGTGTTCTTTCTAACAATTGAACATGGCCAACACTAATTCACTTCCAATACCAGAATTTAATGGTGTTGATTATGAATATTGGAGTATTAAAATGAGAACCTTGTTGATAGAAAAATATTTATGGGAAATTATAGAGACTGGTTATGAAGAACCAAATGATTGGGCCTTTCTACCCCATAATGATAGATAGGCCAAAAGAGAAGCCAAGAAGAAAAACTCATTGGCACTATATCACATACAATCAACCCTTGATAAGAGTTTTTTCCAAGAATAGCAGATGCCAAAATAGAAAAGATGCATGGAAGGCCCTGTAAGAGGGATATGAAGGTAGTGACTAGGTGAAGGTTGTTAAATTGCAAACCCTAAAAAGAGAATTTGAGAATCTTAGAATGCAAGCAGCAAAAGGAGTTAGTGACTATTGTGTGAGAGTTAAGGATGTGGTAAATAAAATGGCCACATTAGGAGAATGCATGGATAGAGAGACTATAGTAAATAAGGTCTTAAGAACATTGACACCAAGGTGGAACAATGTTGCAATCATCATAGAAGAAAGCAAGGATTTGAAAACCCTTGAGTTTGATAGCTTGGTTGGTTCTCTTATGTCTCATGAGGAGAGACTTAGAGATGCCTTTGAATATGAAGAAAAATCATTTGCTTCCAAGTTGAATATTTCTGGGAATGAAGGAGCAAGCACCACCAATCAAAGTAATTGGCAAGACCAAGGAAGAGGCCAAAGTTCAAATTCACCAAGAGGAAGAGGAGGAAGAAGAGGAGCTTCAACAACAAGAGGAAGAGGCAGATTTAACAAGAGAAATGTACAATGCTACCATTGTAAGAGGTATGGTCATTATGAAAAGTATTGTAGAATTAAGGCAACTAATGAAGGAAGAAGAGCAAATTTTGTTAATGAAGAAGAACATGAATCACCAAGTCATTTGTTCATGTCATGTGACAAAGAAGAAACCAGTCCACAAAAAGTTTGGTATTTGTATTCAGGCTGTTCCAACCACGTCTGGCAACAACAATGTGTTTTCTACCATGGATGAGAGCTTCAAGAGCAAAATCAAACTTGGAGACAACAAACCTCTTGATGTTGCTGCTAAAGGAGTAATGGACGTCAACACAAGTGAGGGTAGGAAATACATAAATGATATCTATTATACACCAGATTTGAAACATAATTTGCTAAGTGTTGGGAAGCTTTGTGAAAAAATTATAGGGTGGTTTTTGACAATAAACAATGCATTATTTATGATAAGAATCAAGGCAATAGAGTTGTCACTACTGTTCCAATGTCTAGGAATAGGATGTTTCCTATGCAATTTGGAAAAGATAGCAATAGTCTTGCAAATGTTGCATATGAAGATAAAAGTTGGTTGTGGCATCTGAGATATGGCCACTTGAATTTTTAGAGTTTGAAGTTTCTTACTTCATAGGATTTAGTTCATGGTTTGCCTAACATTCAAGAGCACAAGGAAGTGTGTGATGGTTGTGCTAGGGGCAAACACACAAGAGAAAAGTTTTAGAAAGGAAAAGCATGGAGAGCATATCATCCACTTTAGCTGATACATTTTGACATATGTGGCCCAATGCAAACAAAGAGTATGGGTAAGTCATCATACTTTATTACTTTCATTGATGATTACTCAAGGAAGTGTTGGGTATATTTTTTGAAACATAAAGATGAAGCACTTAATGCTTTTATGAAGTTTAAAGCACTTGTAGAGAATGAAAGTGGATGTAAAATAAAATGTTTAAGGATTGATCGAGGTGGAGAATTTTGTTCTAATTAGTTTATGAGTTTTTGTGACAAGTTTGGGATAAAAAGGCAGCTAACTACAACTTATACTCCACAACAAAATGGAGTAGCAAAGAGGAAGAACCACACCATTGTTGAAATGGAAAGAAGTATGTTGCAAACAAAATATTTGAGTAATATTTTTTGGGGTGAGGTAGTTGCTACAACTATATATATCCTCAATAGGAGCCCTACAAAAGCACTCCACAAAATGACCTCGTATGAAATATGGTATGGTTTGAAGCCTAATGTCTCTCATTTCAAAGTTTTTGGATGTTTGGCTTATGTTCATGTTGCTGATCATCTTAGGAGAAATCTTGATGCTAAGAGTGAAGCATGCATATTTGTTGGATATAGTGAAGAAAGTAAATGGTATAGACTCTATAATCCCATCACTCATAAACTTGTTGTTTCAAGAGATGTTATTTTTGATGAAGGGGGAGTTTTTGGTCAGCAAAAGGATCATGTGAGTAAATCCCAAAGTGTTGATAATGGTGATATAGTTGATATTCATCCCATTAGTGAACCAATTTCTCAAGAAGATCAACCAACCAACCCTTCATCAAGTTCTACAAGCAATAAAGGCAAGAGGATTTTAACATCTCATCCTCCTAGCCAAATGCTAGATACAAACTTTGAAAAAAGACTCACAAGGAGCCATGCTCATGAAGTTGATCATGAAGAAGACCCAATAGGTGAGGTTTTCAATTGTATTGTTATCACAATCATATTTTGAACCTTCTTGTTTTGAAGAAGCTTGTACTAACAATGTTTGGATGCAATCCATGAAGGAGGAAATGGATTCAATCCATAAAAATGATACATGGGAACTTGTAGAGTTTCCAAAGGGAAAGAAATGTATTGGTACAAAGCGGATCTACAAAACTAAATTTAAAAGTGATGGTAGTCTTGACAAGCACAAGGTAAGGCTAGTGGAAAAAGGCTATACTCAAAAGTATGACATTGACTATGAGGAGACATTTGCTCCTATAGCTAGACAAGAGACCATTAGGATGTTGATCTCTTTGGTAACCCAAAAAAAGTGGAGTATTTATTAGTTAGATGTGAAGAGTGCTTTCTTGAATGGATACTTAGAGGAGGAGGTTTATGTTCAACAACCTCAAGGTTTTGAAGTTCAAGGTAAAGAGGGCTATGTCTACAAATTGAAGAAGGCCTTGTATGGCCTTAAACAAGCTCCAAGGGTATGGTATGCCCATATTGATGGCTACTTTCAAGAAAGAGGATTCATGAGAAGTAAGAGTGAGCCCACTCTTTACTTCAAAAAGGAAGGTAATAACATTCTTCTTGTTTACCTATATGTTGATGATTTGATCTACATGAGTAGTTTTTCTAACATGAAGGATGAGTTTAAAAGTGCCATGATGAAAGAGTTTGAAATGATAGACTTAGGGTTGATGCAATACTTCCTTGGAATGGAAGTGCATCAGAGTAAAGATCAGATTTTTGTATGTCAAGCAAAGTATGCTAGGGACATGATGAAAAAATTTAAATTGAAATATTGCAAACTTGTTCCTACTCCAATTGCTCATGGAGTAGTTTTATGTAGAGAATATGGAGCCAATAAAGTAAATTCTACAACCTATAGAAAAATAGTTGGGAGCTTAATGTTTCTAACTCATACAAGACCAGATATTGCATATGTCATGTCACTCATTTCTAGATACATGAGTGAACCTTTTGAATTGCACATGAAGGCATCCAAAAGGATTCTAAGGTATGTAAAAGGTACAATAGATTTTGGAATTCATTATTATGCTTCTAAAAAATTTAAGTTGGCTGGTTATAGTCAAATAGATTGGGGTGGAAGCTTGGATGATTGAAATTCAACATCCAATAATTTCTTCACACTAGGTTCATGGATGATTACATGGAGTTCCAAGAGGAAAAGTTTTGTTGCACTCTCCTCAATAGAATCTAAATATATTAAAGCTACATCAACAAGTGATCAAGCTCTTTGGCTTCAAAACATCTTAGAAGAAATTGGAGAAAAACAAACTCAACCAACAATAATATTTTGTGATAACATGAGTACCATAAAGTTAGCCAAGAATCCGATTCACCATAGAAAATCAAAGCACTTTGATTTGAAATATCATTTCATAAGAGACATGGTACAAAAGAAAGAAGTTGAATTGAAGTATTTGAATACTTATGAAAAACTTGTTGATATTTTCACCAAAGGAGTAGCAAAGACTCAATTTATAAAGCTTCATGATCAACTTGTTTCTCCACTTAGCATCAAGGGGAATAATATTGGCATATGATGCTGACCATGTGCCTTCTATAATAATTGTCATCCACACATTTCAATGGTTGTAACTATTTTTGTTGCTTTATATTTGTAGTTATTTATTTTTATAACGTATTTGATTGTAGTTGCAAACACAAAAAACGAAGAAGGAGATCCTATTGTGATAGTTATTTGGCTGTATTTTTTGTTGCACTTTAGCTGCATTTTGTCTGTACATTGGCTACACTTTTCCTGCACTTTCTATTATTATTTATTGGATTTTGGCTATCGTTTTACAACAAATTGGTTGTTTTTATTTGTATGGTGTATTGGTTGCATTTTGAATATTTAAGAAGAAATTTTTATGATTGCATTCTCTCATTTTCTATAGGGATGGATCTCTCACCCATTCAATTAAGCTTTCAAGAGATTTAATACCACAATATTACAGGTCTCCTTTTATTTCTAAGAAACAATTCTTAATGACTAGAGGTCCTCCCAATATTGGACCATCCCATACATTGATTTGTTTACCATCCTCTAGAATCCAAGAGGTGTGATTTAATATAATATATTTAGCTTCCATAATATATTTCCAAATTAAGGAGAAGCCTGCTATACTTTTCATACTTTTTATGAGTTGGAAACCATCAGAGTTGTTCAAATATTTGCATTTTAAGATTTGATCCCATGGAGTGTCTAGTGGAGTGAGTAGATTCAAAATTATATTACCACTTTGTGCCTTTATAACTGAAAGCACAAGGATACGGAAGCAAAATAGAAGGGAAAATGTAACGCTAAGTCCTACGAACGAGAATGCATGAAAAGAAGGAAAACCAACAAACTGAAATGAGATTAAAAGCAAGTGTAAAAGTGTGGCCCTTTATTTTATTAATTTGCTCCAAATCGGGTTACAATACGTCTCCTCCATTTTTAGGGGCTAGGAGCGTCGGACATATTTTGATTACACCATGAATGATATATTCCCCTTTGAGATCTTTCGCATGCCCACATTGAAAATGGGCGGACCAAATGTCACAGTCGCTTGCGTGAATATGTCTATGGTTCCTTGCTGCCCATCTGGTGTCAAGATCCTACATTCATAGAAACAGTAAACGGTTAGTAGCACCTGCGGATGGATAGAAACATGCGATCCCCAAGGCCTACGATCTGCATGCATAAAATGATTAAAACGATAACTGAAACATATTAGAATGAGCTAAAAATTTGACATAAGCAATAAAACATTACTAGGAACCCACTGCAAAAGGAACAGTCCAAAAATCTACCATAGATTTCTAATCACTTTGGGGTGGGACGATTAGGACTTGTTGAGCAAGGTGCAATGACAGTATTGTCATTATTGTCAACACAGTCAGATAGATCTATTGATGCAGTGGACAGGAACTTCAAAAGCTAGTCAGATGCAGAAGACAGGAGTTCAAAGGTTACTCAGAGTATGTACAGTGATTCTCCAAGAAGACTGAAGTAGACCACTTGCAAAAGATCAAAGAAAAAGATAAGAAAAGTGTCACGATATCGCGACATATACAGCAGGAAAGAAAAAATGTCATGATTTCATGACATGTTAGAAGAGAGAGAAGAAGAAAGAAAAACTGTCATGATTTCATGACATGTTAGAAGACAGAGAAAAAGAAAGAAAAATTGTCACGATTTCGCGACATGTTGGAGGAGAGAGAAGAAGAAAGAAAAAGTGTCGCGATTTTGTGACATATTGCAAGAGAGATTGTACGGACGAAAAAGTGTCGCAATTTTGTGACATATTGCAAGGAAGGTTGTACGGATGAAAAAGTGTCACGATTTTGTGACATATTGCAAGGAAGGTTGTACAGACGAAAAAGTGTCACGATTTCGTGACATATTGCAAGGAAGGTTGTACGGACGAAAAAGTGTCATGATTTCGTGACATATTGCAAGGAAGGTTGTACGGACGAAAAAGTGTCACGATTTCATGACATGTTGTAGGAGAGAGAGTTCAAAAGAAAAAGTGTCATGATTTCGTGACATGTTGCAAGAGAGAGAGTCCGAGAGAAAAAGTGTCATGATTTTGCGACATGTTGTAGGAGAGAGAGTCCGAGAGAAAAAGTTTCGCGATATCGCGACATGTCAGGTTTTCGTGACCCAAATGCAAGATAAAGCGCTAAGGAGAAAAAGTGTCAAGATATCGTGACATGTCGGGTTTTTGTGACTCAAAATCAAGAAAAAGCGCTAAAGATAAAAAGTGTCGCGATATCGCGACATGTCGCATTTTCGCGACCCAAAGGTAAGTAAAAGTGCTAAGGAGAAAAAGTGTCACGATATCACGACATGTCACGTTTTCATGACCCAAAGGCAAGATAAAGTGCTAAGCAGAAAAAGTGTCATGATATCGCGACATGTTGCATTTTCGTGACTAAAAGAGGAGAGAGAAAGTAAGAAGGCAAAAGTGTCGCGATATCACGACATGTTATGTTCTCGCAGGCCAAAGCTAAGAGAAAGCGTAAGGAGGCAAAAGTGTCGTGATATCACGACATGTGTTTTCGTGGCAAAAACAATAGAAGAGTACAGGGGCAGTTGAAGCCAACGAAGACCGATGTTAGCCGATGAAGATTAGGGTTTAAAGCCGACAAAGATTAGGGTTTGTAGCCGACTATGATTAGGGTTACAGCCGACTAAGATTAGAGTTTTTGATCTTGAAAATTTTGTTATAAAAAGAAGGTTGTTTGAAGAGTTGAAAAATTTGAGAAGTGCGAATTTCAGAGTGAGTGTCTAAAGTGCAAAGTTTGGTCGTAGAGTGTAGTGTGCAAGTCGTCGAATCATTCTAAGTGTGAAGATCGCAAAGGAAGCAGAGTGCACAGAGTGTGAAGTTCGGTCGTAGTGTGTAGTGTGCAAGTTGTCGAATCATTCTAAGTGCAAAGATCACAAAGGAAGCAGAGTACACAACGGGGAGAAGACAATCATTCGATAGTTAAGCAACAAATTGTGCAAAGTGATAGCGCAAAAGAGCAGAGTGCATAGAGGACAAAAAAGTGAAGCAAACCAGTCAGGGTCTTATAAAAGCAAAGGTATCTTACTATCATTCTTCTAGTTTCAAAATTGAAGTCCAAGTTGGTGCTTGGCATAAGAGGTGGTGCTCCTTCCAGTTGGTGTTGGAAAATTAGGGGTTGGTGCTCCTTTCTGTTGGTACAGATAAATCAGGGCTTGGTGCTCCTTCCAGTGGGTGCTGGTAAACTGTTTGTAAAATTTGTTGCTTTGCAAAGGCTAGATTTGGATGGTAGTCCAAGCAGTCATTTTTGAGGAGTAGCCACATTGGTGAACCTCATTAAATCTTGTGTTGTGTGATGTTCTCTTGTTGTAATTTTTGTATCTGTTTATAAGTTTTAACTGCTACTATTTTAAGAGTTGTTAATTCATGATTAAATAGCTACATTGATTCACCCCCCCCTCTCAGTACCATTGTAAGTCTAATAATTGGTATCAGAGCCAAGTTTATGTACAAGCCTAATCAGCTAGGATGATCTTAGATCTAACACAATGGCAGGTGGTGAAGGCTTCTCATCAAATAAATCACCATTGTTTCACAGATCCAATTACGCGTTCTAGAGAATCAGGATACAGGCATATCTATGTGCTTTGGGATACTACATCTGGGATTCAGTGGTCAGTAGATACACAATACCCAACACTCCTCCAAAAGAGGCTGACGAAAAGAAACTATTTGATAATGACTCAAAAGCAACGAATGCTCTCATGAACGGAATAGTAGACAGATCCAATCAAGATTCTGAAGAGGAAACAGGTGAAGCTCTTTTCATGGATTTTGAAGAAATAAAATCATAAAAGGATGAAGGAGTGACTTCTAAAGATTGTGGAGAAAATCTTGAGGCTGAAATAGATCTAGAAGGTGAGTTGATCTCTGCACTTGAAGAGTGGAAAATAGAGAAGAAAAAGAATAAGAAACTTTCAAAAAGGCTTGAGGATGCAAATGAAATCATATCCTGTTTGAAAGTACAAATGGAAGAATCCAAAAAAATCTTCGAAGATCTGGAAATGCAAATAACCATGAAAATAGATCATTGCAGTAAGCTAGAAGAAGAGATTGTTGGGTTAAGAATGCAGCTAGAAGAGATGAATAAGAAAATCAGTTGCTATCACAAACGTGAAGAAAGTTCTATGAAGCTGGATAAGATCATAAATGTCCAAAGGCCTACAGACATCAAATTTGGTCTGGGTTTCGTCGAAGGAGAATCATCTAATGGATCAAAGGCTAGAAATGTAGAATCCATAAAGAATAAATATAAGAAATAGGTTGATCAAGAAAAAATATCTCATGCAACAGAAAGCAATAATGTTAGGCATGAAAGGAAAATTGATAATGATGGATTCACCAATGTCACTCATCAAAGAAGAAGACCTAGGGCTCCTACGGCAACATGGCAAAGACCATCACCCAGGTTCAATTATCCCTTTTCTGGTTTCTATTTTAAATGCAATGGCTATGGACATAAAATCTCAGACTGTAAATATAATGTAAGACCAAGGAATTTCACCAGTAGAAATTCTTTCTCTCCTTTGATGAATTATACAGTAGAATGTTATAACTATCACAATTTTGGGCACATTGCAAGAAACTGTAGAAGTACATTTACATCAAATCAGTTTCAGGGAATAAAATTTCAACCATACAGGATGAGTCAAAATAGTAAGCTTTTCGAAAAACATGCTCAAACTGCTGATAAAGGAAAGGCAAAACAAGAGCCCAAAAATACTATCAAAACAATGTGGAAAGGAAAATAATGACTGAAAGAAGAAAATAAATCCTTAATCGTTCAAACTACATTCAAAGCACAAAATAAATATGTACCATGGATACTAGATAGTGGATGCTCTAGTCATATGATAGGTGACAAACAGAAATTTGAAAAGTTACAAAAATATAAAGGAGGACCAGTAAAATTTGAAAATAATGATGGAGCCAAGATAGTCAGCAAAGGCTTAGTCAAAATTAGTGATGGAAGGATTAAATCAGAAGAAGTATTATTTGTGGATGGTTTTAAACATAATTTATTGAGTGTAAGTTAGATTTGTGATAAAGGTCATGAAGTAGTATTTATGAAGCAGGGTTGTGAAGTTAGAAAAACAAACAGTGGAAAATTAATAGCAACAGGGTCAAGAACATCTGGTAACCTGTACAGCTCTCAAATACTTCAAAAGGATCTTGATTTATTGGATAGGAAGAAGAAAATTGGTTGTGGCACAAGAGACTTGGTCATATTGGTTTTGATAATCTAGTAAAAATCACCTCAAAAAGGGCAGTGAGAGATATTCCCACCATCAAAAAACCTGCAAACAACATTTGTGCATCATGCCAAAAGGGGAAAAAAACTAGAGTCACATTCAAAACAAAATAATACTACACAAGCAAACCTTTGGAACTAATACACACCGATTTATGTGGACCCATGAGAACACAAAGCATAAATGGTGACAAATATTTTATGTTGTGCATTGATGACTATTCCAGAATGACATGGATATTCTTCTTGAAGCATAAATCATAAGCTTTTGATATGTTCAAGATTTTCAAAAACCATGTTGAGAATGAAATAGGAAAGAGGATAAAATGTTTAATATCAGATAGAGGAGGAGAATTCATTTCAGAGGAGTTTGCAGAATACTATGAAAAATACGGTATCGGGAGACGAGTTCTCGACGACCGGGACACCTCAGCAAAATGGAGTGGTAGAAAGAAATAACAAGACTGTGTAAGAAATGGCACGATCTATGTTGGCTGAAAGCAGAGTAGCAGACAGATTTTGGAAAGAAGCAGTCCATATGTGGTGTATATCCAAAATAGGTATATGCTGAGAACACATTAAAGCAAAACTCCTTATGAACTGTGGTTCGGTAAAAGGGCAACAACAAAATACCTCAGAGTGTTTGGCAGCAAGTGCTATATCAAAAGAACTAAAGATAATCTTGGTAAGTTTGAATATAGAGCAGATGAAGGTATTTATGTTGGTTATTCGCCTAGAAGCAAAGCTTACAAATGCTACAACAAAAGGCTAAAGAAAATTGTGGACAGTGCTGATGTTAATTTTGATGAAGGTAAAGAATGAGTAATTAGTTATGAAACAAACTACCCAATCTATGAAGAGGTTATTGAAGGAGATGAGGAAAACAAAATTGAAAAGATACAAAAAATTGACTTAGATGATGATGCGAAAATGGAAGAAAATAAGAAATTCAAAACAGTGTAGTGGCGAGAGAAATCATCCTAGAGAGCAAATCATCGGAGATCCCAAAGTTGGAGTTCATACAAGAAGAAGAGCAGTAAGTAACTACTCTCTACTATCCAGAATTGAGCCTAAAAATATTGATGATGCAAGCAAAGATGAAAGCTGGATGAAGGCAATAAATGAAGAATTAGATCAGATAGATAAAAACAACACTTGGGAACTAGTACCTAGACCTACAAATAAAAATATCATCGGAACTAAATGGATTTTTTGAAACAAATTGAATGAAGACGGATAGGTAGTCAAAAATAAAGCACGATTAGTTTGCAAGGGTTATGCACAAGTTGAAGGCATTTATTTTGAGGAAAATTTTGCACTAATAGCGAGACTAGATGCAATTAGAATGTTTTTGGCTTTAGCAGTCTACAAGAATTTCAAAGTTTATCAAATGGATGTGAAATCAGCGTTTTTGAATGGGAAACTTGAAGAAGAAGTTTACATCGAGCAACCAGATGGTTTCCAACTTGGTGATGATCCCAACCTTGTTTGCAGGTTGAAGAAAGGTTTATATGGCTTAAAACAGGCACCCCGAGCATGGTATGCAAGGCTAGACAACTATCTCACTCAACAAAGGTTCAAGAAAGGTATGGTGGATAGTAATCTGTATGTCAAAACAGAAAATGGGCATCTTATTGTTCTTGTTGTCTATGTAGATGATATCATATTTGGAAGTAGCAAAGATGAGTCGTGCAAGGACTTAGCAGATAAGATGCAGAAAGAATTTGAAATATCAATGATTGGAGAACTGTCATATTTCCTCGGATTGCAAGTTAATCAAATTAAGAAGGGCATATTTATTTCTCAAGTTAAATATGTAAAAGAGATGCTAAAAAGGTTCACAATGGAGGACTGTAAGCCAGTTGGCACTCCCATGACAACAGGCTGTAAGTTGATCAAGGATGACAAATCTCCACCTGTTGATCAAACCATGTACAGGTCCATGATTGGAAGTTTACTATACCTGACAGCTACCAGACCAAATATTTTATAGGAAATATGTATGGTAGCACGATTTCAAGCTAATCCTAAGGAGACTCATGTAACAGTGGTGAAAAGGATTCTTCGGTATCTCAAGGGTACTATGGAATATGGATTATGGTATCCGAAAGGTAAAGACTTCACCCTTATTTTGTATTCAGATGCCGATTGGGCAGGATGTGTAGATAACATAAAGAGAACCAGTGGAGGTGCATTCTATCTTGGAGACAGATTAGTCGCATGGCACAGTAAGAAACAAGAGTCAGTTTCTTTATCGACAACAGAGGCAGAATACATTGCAACGACAACATGTTGTACATAGGTATTATGGATGAAACAAACCTTAAAAGATCTTGGTATTAGCTTCAGTGAGCCAATATCGGTTAAGTGTGATAACACCAGTGCCATTAACATCTCCAAGAATCCGGTTATGCATTCACGCACAAAGCACATTGCCATCAGGTATCACTTTTTGAAGGAGAAATTTGTAGAAGGTGAGGTTAAATTAGACTTTGTTCCAACCACAGAACAAGTAGCAGATATCTTCACAAAACCATTGCCCAAGGAAGTTTTTGAGTACCTTCAAAACAAATTGGGAGTGGTCACACTTCCCAAGAATTGACTAGCTACAGGGATCACATTCTCAGGGAGAGCATTTAAGTATTTGATTATTTTTTTGCTCATGTTTATAATTTGTGCTAAGTGTAACAAATTGTGCCTGAGAATGTTGTGCATGGACTCAGGGGGAGTCTGCAGTATCCCTTTGGTATTATTGACAAAGGGGGAGAAGAGTTACAAAAAATTGCATGTGTTGCCAACAATTCCAAAGGGGGAGATTGTTGAGCAAGGTGCAACGATAGTATTGTCATTGTTGTCAACACAGTAAGATAGATCTGTTGATGCAGTGGATAGGAAGTTCAAAAGCTAGTCATATGCAAAAGACAGGAGTTCAAAGGTTACTCAGAGTATGTACAGTGATTCTCCAAGAATACCGAAGTAGACCACTTGCAAAAGATCAAAGAAAAAGACAAGTAAGAAAAGTGTCGCGATATCACGACATATACAATAGGCAAGAAAAATTGTCATGATTTCACGACATGTTAGAAGAGAGAAGAAGAAAGAAAAACTATCGCGATTTCACGACATGTTAGAAGAGATAGAAGAAGAAAGAAAAACTATCGCGATTTCGTGACATGTTGGAGGAGAGAGAAGAAGAAAGAAAAAGTGTCACGATTTTGTGACATATTGCAAGAGAGATTGTACGGATGAAAAAGTGTCGCGATTTCGTGACATATTGCAAGGAAGGTTGTACGGACGAAAAAGTGTCATGATTTTGCGACATATTGCAAGGAAGGTTGTACGGACAAAAAAAGTTGCGATTTCGCGACATATTACAAGGAAGGTTGTACAGACGAAAAAGTGTCACGATTTCGCAACATATTGCAAGGAAGGTTGTACGGATGAAAAAGTGTTGCGATTTCATGACATATTGCAAGGAAGGTTGCATAGATGAAAAAGTGTCACGATTTCGCGACATGTTGCAGGAGAGAGAGTCCGAAAGAAAAAGTGTCACGATTTCACGACATGTTGTAGGAGAGAGAGTTCGAGAGAAAAAGTGTCGTGATTTTGCGACATGTTGCAGGAGAGAGAGTCCGAGAGAAAAAGTGTCATGATATCGCAACATGTCAGGTTTTCGTGACCCAAAGGCAAGATAAAGCGCTAAGGAGAAAAAGTGTCGCGATATCGCGACATGTCGAGTTTTCGTGACCCGAAAGCAAGAAAAAGCGCTAAGGAGAAAAAGTGTCGCGATATCGCGACATGTCGCATTTTCGTGACCCAAAGGCAAGTAAAAGCGCTAAGGAGAAAAAGTGTCGCGATATCGCGACATGTCACGTTTTCGCGACCCAAAGGCAAGATAAAGCGCTAAGGAGAAAAAGTGTCACGATATCACGACATGTCGCATTTTTGCGACTAAAGAGGAGAGAGAAAGTAAGAAGGAAAAAGTGTCACGATATCATGACATGTTATGTTCTCGTGGGCAAAAGCTAAGAGAAAGCGTACAGAGGCGAAAGTGTCACGATATCGTGATATCACGTGAAGTTCGATCGTAGAGTGCAGTGTGCAAGTCATCAAATCATTCTATGTGTGAAGATCACAAAGGAAGCAGAGTGCGCAGAGTGCAAAGTTTAGTCGTAGTGTGCAGTGTGCAAGTTGTCGAATCATTATAAGTGAAAAGATCACAAAGGAAGCAGAGTGTGCAATGGGGAGAAGACAATTGTTCGACAGTTAAGCAACAGATTATGCGAAGTGATAGCGCAGAAAGAGCAGAGTGCATAGAGGATGAAAAAGTGAAGCAGACCAGTCAGGGTCTTGTAAAAGCAAAGGTATCTTACTATCATTCTTCTAGTATCAAAATTGAAGTCCAAGTTGGTGCTTGGCATAAGGGGTTGGTGCTCCTTCTATTTGGTGCTAGCAAATCAGGGGTTGGTGCTCCTTTCTGTTGGTACAGATAAATCAGGGGTTGGTGCTCCTTCCAGTGGGTGCTGGAAAACTGTTTGTAAAATTTGTTGCTTTGCAAAGGCTGGATTTGGATGGTAGTCCAAGCAATCATTTTTTAGGAGTAGCCACATTGGTGAACCTCATTAAATCTTGTGTTGTGTGATGTTCTCTTGCTGTACTTGTTGTATCTATTTATAAGTTTTAATTGTTGTTGTTTTAAGAGCTATTAATTCATGATTAAAGAGCTACACTGATTCACCCCCCCTCTTAGTGCCATTGTAAGTCTAACAATTGGTATGAAACGATAACTGAAACATATTAGAATGAGCTAAAAATTTGACAGAAGCAATAAAACATTACCAGGAACCCACTGCAAAAGGAACAGTCCAAAAATCTGCCACAGATTTCTAATCGCTTTGGGGTGGGACGATTAGGACTATCATAAGCCATCAAAAATCCACCTCCTAAATGTCTAGTCCAGAAGCCTCAAAAATACCTGCAAAGTTGGGGTTAGATAAAACGGACCCATAGGTTTAGATTTTATGAATTTGGCCTCGATTGCTTTGTATGCGATGATGCTCCCACGAAAGCGAGAAATGATAAAATCATAGCCAAAACTTGTCAGAATCATATGAAACTTGAATAGCAGCATAAGTAAGTAACCTAGAATCAAATGCAAAAGAAAAATTAGGGAAATATGCAACAGATTTTCTAATCGCTCTGGGGTGTGTCGATTAGAACTGCAGTAGTGCAGGGGGCACCTAGGGGAAGGATGCCCATCGTTTGGGACTTGGTTTTAGTACCAATCCACTTGGGATGGGTCCAAAACCTCTTATGGGGTTGTGTCAGCAAATTTGGTGGGGTATTGTGGTAAAATTTTTGGGTTTGGGTCCAGATTACGCTTCCAATAACCCAATAACCTCCCTTCCAAAAGAGAGATCAAGGATGTAAAAGCACAAACGATGGGTGAGGATGTAATTCGACAGCACTTCGTTGCTCCAAATGCTCCTCTCTGTTCTCTTTTTGGGGTGAGAAGACTCACCAATTTATAGACCTAGGGTATCTCTCTTTGAATGCGCATGCGAGGGCGCCACTTGACTTGTTTGCTCTATTTTGGGAGAAAAGATTATTCCCTGATTTAGAGTCTCTTTGCATAGGCCTCCATGATCAAGGCATGCTTGACTGAAGTCCCTCTCCTTGATTTTAAGTTGTTCCTTGCAATTGCATGCCCTGAAGGTGCAGTTAAGTGGCGGACCTGTCGAGGTTTGAATTTTTTCTAGTCAAACCTGTTATTCACCCCACCCTGGGACGAATGCTGATAATCGTCTTGGGGTGGGACGAATACCAGTTTGTAATCATCCCTGGGTGGGATGAGTAGAGAGCAAAGTGCTAAAAAGGTGCCAAATTGACCTCTGACCTTCCAAACTACCGTGGGAGTGGTTAGGACCACTGTTTAACCTCTGGGGGCTACCCTAGGGGCTATGCATGTCAATTTGATCAGTGCTTGTCATCACATAATCAGATTGGTGTTGTTTTGGTGTCTACAGATACCCCTTTTTGGGATGCATTGTGCATGGCACAGTGCTAAGAAAAAATAGATAACCAAAGCACTAAATATTAGGGTTTCTCGGTAACCTAACCAACTCTTGATGCCCCAAGTATGGAAAGGGCATGCATTCTAGAATCCTTGCTTCTGACAAGCTAAGGAGCTTAATTCAAGTGTTAACCTTTTTCAGTGAGGTGTTACTTGATCTTGGATATTGTTTAGTCATTAATAGGCAAAGGGCACAAACTTTTGTCTGTGGGAACCTTGAGTTCATGATTCTAGAATACCAAGTGTTTGATTAGCTTGTGATTATTGCTTGTTTGATTATTGAGTTCAGGGGCGTGATTGTATTTGTCAATGATCCTTTGAATGCATGACATTTCTTTGATTGAGTGTGTTTTTGTTGATTGGTGACTAAGTGTGACTACCCCCTCAAGCGACAAATCGATGAGGGAATGATCGACATGAGAAAAGCAACGAGTTGATTGACCCAAGATGACTTAGTTAAGGGTGCCTTCAATTGTTTTGCATTGAATGCCTATGCAATTTTTGAACATTTAGACATATTTTTGGTGGGTTTGAACCCTTTTTGTGATGTATTTTGGAGCTGAAATTGTCAAAAATCCGTCCTCCCGGGGAGCGGTCCAGCTATGGTAGCCTTCTTAGGGAGTAGGATAGTGACAATTTGTGACCCCAATGTCTGTTTTGGATGCCAAGAATGTCAGGCACAAAGGTGCCTTTGTTCAAAAATGTTATTGCTATTTTTGGGTGGGTTGTGACCCTTTTTGTGACGTCGTTTGGGGATGAAATTCTTGAAAATCTGTCCTCCCATGGAGCGGTACGACTATGGTACCCTTTTTAGGGAGTGGGATAATGAGGATTTGTGACCCCAACATTGATTTTGCATGCCAAGAATCGTAGGCGTAAAGGCCCCTTTGTTCGGCAAGTTTATTGCTTTTTTTTTGTGCATTTGGGTGCAGTTTTTGCTGTTTTTGAAATTTTTGCTCTGTAATCATCCTTGGGTGGGATGAATACCAGTTTAGTAATCGTCCTAGGGTGGGATAAGCACTAACTAGAGTGCTCATCCCAGGGTGGAACGATTACAGGCCTAAAAGCCTATTTAAGGGCCAAAACTAGGTTTTGGTCTCATTTGCATTTGTTTTTCCTGACATTTGGGAGCTGTGAGGAGGAGGTCGAGTTTGTGTAGCGGAGCGCTGTCGAATTTCTCGGACACCATGAGTTCATAGACCGGATCATCAAGTGGCGGAGCCGAAGCAAGACCGGTAAGTGATCTTCCTCTTTATTTTGTTTGGTTTGTGTTACAGTTTAAAACCGTAATTTGTTTTTTCTTTTGTATTTGTTTTTCGATTTAAAAATGAAAATCCTAGTTAAGTGTTTGTTGTGTGTGTGAATTTGTGTTTGTGTCACTTTGTAGAAACTAAGAGCGAAACCCTAGTTGAAACTGATGTATTTTGCTTAAAAACCCTAGATGTTTTTTTTTTTAAATTGTGTTGATTTGGTTGTTTTTCTGTTTACACTAGAATGAAAATCCTAGGTTAAACTGTTTTGTGTTGTTTTCTGTTATTTATTAGTTTTAGACGAGTGTTAAACCCTAGGAACTAAAAACTTTTATTGTGTGTTGTATTTGTTAGTTTGACAGTAAAATGAAAACCGTAGGTTAAATTTTTATTTTTTTTTAACTAGAGTTAGAAACCCTAGTTGTTATTTTGTTCGATGTTGTTCATCAGTTTAGACTAAGGTCAAGCCCTAGGTTAACTATTTTTTGTAGTTTGTTTTTTTTGTCAGTTTAGACTAGGATGAAAACCCTAGGTTAACTATTTTTTGTAGTTTGTTTTTTTTGTCAGTTTAGACTAGGATGAAAACCCTAGGTTAACTGTTTTTTGTAGTTTGTTTTTTTTGTCAGTTTAGACTAGGATGAAAACCCTAGGTTAACTGTTTGTTGTATTTTATTTTTTTTTGTCAGTTTAGACTAGGATGAAAACCCTAGGTTAACTATTTTTTGTAGTTTGTTTTTTGTTTTGTTTTTGTAGTTATTTATCAGTTTGATTTTTAGAGTTAAAAAAACCTAGGAACTGACAAATGTGTTTGTGAATTTTTTTGGTTTGTCAGTTATTTATCAGTTTGAACTTAGAGTTAAAAACCCTAGGAACTAACAAAGTGTTATTTGAATGTTTTGTCATTTTTTTTGTTATTTATCAGTTTGATTTTAGAGTTAAAAACCCTAGGAACTGACAAAGTGTTATTTGAATTTTTTTGTTTTTCAGTTATTTATCAGTTTGAACTAGAGTTAAAAACCCTAGGTACTGACAAATTTGTTTTTGAATTTTTGTGTTTTTTGTTTATTTATCAGTTTGAACTAGAGTTAAAAAACCCTAGGAACTGACAAATTTGTTTTTGAATGTTTGTGTTTTTTGTTTATTTATCAGTTTGAACTAGAGTTAAAAACCCTAGGAACTGACAAATTTGTTTTTGAATTTTTGTGTTTTTTGTTTATTTATCAGTTTGAACTAGAGTTAAAAACCCTAGGAACTGACAAATTTGTTTTTGAATTTTTGTGTTTTTTGTTTATTTATCAGTTTGAACTAGAGTTAAAAACCCTAGGAACTGACAAATTTGTTTTAGAATGTTTTGTTTTTTTGTTTTTGTACTGTACATTTATTAAATGTTTTTGTATTTAGAGAGTGTGTATGTTTGTTGTAGTGTTGTACAATTTTGTTGTTTGTTTTTTGTCATGTTTTAATGTTTTTGTTTTGTTTTCTTGTGCAGGTTGTGAAGAGTAGGTACTGTGTACCTACGATTTTTTCTAAAGCACGGGAGGCGCTGACTGTGGTTTACTGGGAGTGGCTTGATGCCCTTGGGCTTAAGCAGGTGACTCAGCTAGAGCCTATGGAGGGGGATCGGGCCTATCTGACGGCTCTGATCAACTTGTGGGATCCCTGGACCAATACATTTCATCTCCCAATAGGGGAGATGATAGTGACTCTTGAGGATGTCTATCAGATTCTATGGATTCTAATAGATGAGTTTTCGATTCGGACTACTCCACGAGATCAGCGGATGGTTGTACTGACACGGTGCTTCGGGCATGGGGTGGATATGGGGATGGATAGTTTGGTGGAGCAAGCAGAGGGGGATTGCCTGATTGGTGGTATATTGGTGCGATGGTGGCTAGAGAGGGACGTGTTGGGGGTGAGGCATGCATTATTGATGATCCTCATCTCCAACATGCTCATGCCCGACTCCTTAGGCATGAGGTTCCCTTGGAACCTGCTAGAGGTAGTGTTTAGATTGGTTGAGTGTCCGATGGAGGCACCCATGATTATGAGGTGGGGACAGATGCTTCTAGCATAACTTTATGATGAGTTGTATGAGGTCCTTGCTGGAGGCGAAAGGGGATTGGGTGTAGCTACCTATTGTAGTGTTGGGGGTGGCAGCACATAGCTATGGAGTGACCATAGGGCAGAGATGGTGGATAGAGAGATAGGATATGCGGCTCTATGGAAGAAGTCTAAGGAGCAAGGGCAGAGTCAGTTGTGGGCAGTTTTCGTAGGGAACTATGCCAATGCCTTCGCTTGGCTTGTTCTAGGGGATGTGTTCTAGCACCCATATCAGGACTGTCCAGCCTATCCTGAGGCTAGAGAGTGGCTTCGACAGGTGCACAGGGGGATATGGTTGATCGAGCGACACAGGATCGAGTAGGAGTACTTCTCATACATCCAAGTTATGCAATAGTTTGGGGTGTGACAGGGGTTTCTCGTTGAGTACGACCAGTGGTGGATGTTACGATGGTGGTGAGGTGAGGGGCCTCTAGGGGGTCTAGAGGTGGCAGCAGTCGGTGGTGAGGGTGCAGAGGCATCGAGAGAGGGTTGGGGGGCTTTGCTCGAGGATGCGGACATGGTGGAGGTTGATAGCTTTTGGGGAGGATGATTTTGGGGTTCTGGAGAAATAAGATACGCAAGATGTCCCAGATAAACGGGAGTCGGAGTAGCCTACCATCTTGGATATTCTTATGCCTCAGGCAGTCCCAGAGGATGTGGAGGTGAGGCATCACATTGAGATAGCATGATTAGAGGATCTACTTCAGAGACGAGATGAGGAGCTTGGGGATTCTTTGCAGGATAGGGATCTCCTATGAACTCAGTTGGTAGAGTGGGAGAACACATTGGCTGCATACCGCCAGTGGGATGGGGACACAGATGTTGCATGGGAGAGGGATCTCCTATAAACTCAGTTGGCATAGCACGATGACGTAGTGGCTGTGTACCGTTGGTGAGAGATGGATTTGTTTCGACATTAGATGGAGCTGGAGGCAAAGATCATCCACCTCGATGGGTGGTTACCTAAGCTCCCTGGAGGTGGGTCTTCATGTCAGACGAGAGATAATGATACTGAGTAGTTAGCATCCTCTTGTTGCATGTTGCTGGATGAGGGGGGAACTAGTGGGCATGATGCAGGGGCTAGCAGCAGCCACCCTGAGAGGTCCCATAGGACCCCACCATGGGGGGTAGTTCCCGTCGCACCGATCCTACATGATCATGGTGGCTGACACCCTAGGCTTGGGGTTTTTTGAGTTTTTGCTTTGTTTTGTGAGGTCAGAGGACCAATTTATTGTAGCCTACGGGCATGTTGACGATATATATATACATGACTTTTCTTTTTGGTTATACACTTTTCATGATTTATTTTTTCTATTTATGCACATTTATTTATGATGATGTATGCATGTGGTATTATGAATGCAATGTTTCTAATTATATGATGTATGCATATGGAATGAATGAAATTAGTTGTTGATAATTTTCGATGGCACCATAGACTGTACAATATTTATTGGCTTTCTGTACTTATGTGATGGCTTTGTGGAATGACTTTGCATTTGTGAATTTTTTTTTGGTATTTTTCGTATTGTTTGATGTTGATGAAATGTACCGGTTGTTTTAAAATGTAGTTAAGGTTTTCTGAGATTTAGATGTTTTAACTAACTAGCCAAGACTGTATATTTATCTCACAAGATTTTTTGAACAAGGTATGAATCATACTTGAGTTTGACCAAGTTATTTCACATCCCTATGTGTGCAATTGAATTCATTTATGTGGTATTTGTTAGGATACCACCAGTGCCAGATAGGCTATCAACCAAACCTGTACTGAAGATCACCTAATTAGCTCCACTAAATCCATTGTATTTAGTAAGATTAATCCACGGGACAATCTAAGGTACCATAAGCTATCTCATCCACATGCAAACATTGGTCTGCTCACATGCAAAGCTAATGTGATAGACATATCGTCATGCGTTTAGGATACCACCATTGCTAGGTAGGCTGTCCACCAAACCCGTAATGAGGATCACCTAGATGGTTTTTTGAATGCTGAGAATTCTAGGGATTCAAGCTCAGGCGTCTTTCGGTTGCTCAACTTATTGGGATACTTGCTCGCATATATAGTGATGAAAATCACTGTTTATTTTGTGCTTTTGTTTTTCTTTTTGAGCAAGGACTTTGAATAGTGGTGATAACCACTGTTATTTGATTTTGCATTATAGGTTGCAAAGTTGAGCTTGTAGGTTTTTGGTTTGTGAATGGCATGGATCCTTTTGGTCTTGGGGATGACTACCCATCCTGTTCAGGGACATGTAGTACAAATCCTTACGACTTTGGGAACCACAGGTGAGTGGGGATGTGATTATGTAAGTGCATTGACCCCTTTAGGTCTTGGGGATGACTACCCATCCTTGTCAGGGGTGTGTAGTATGAATCCTTACGACTTTGGGGACCAAAGTGGTTTGGGGATATGATTATGTAATGGCATTGATCTCTTAGGCCTTGGGGACGACTACCCATCCTTGTCATGGGCGTGTAGTATGAATCCTTACAAATTTGGGGACCAACGGTGATTGGTATATTTGCGAGTGGTTAAAACCACTGTTTATTACGGGGAATTGATGGGGAAGAGCTTGTCCTTTTGTCAATTCTCATCATTATTGAACCATTCACACAGGGGAATGAACAGGCTAACCTTTCACCTATGGTACCTTAGACTACTTTGTAGGTTTCTCTTGCATTCACACAACTAGGGAATTTTTTTTTATGTGTTTTAACTTGTGTAGGGATGTTACGTAATGAAGTGTTATCCAAGTAAAACTCTCCCTTTGTAAAATATGTCTGACTTTGTATAGTTTTTGGCTAGAAATTTAAAGACAACTGAATGACGAAAACCCTAAATACATTAGGAGACAATTGACTATGCTAAAAATGTGGACGGTGTTATTCTGGATGGATGTGTTTATAAAATGGAAAAATGTGGAAACTGATGGAATTGCCTAGCAATTACAGTCTATGGTGCTTGTGACATGTATGACCAGAAAAAATGCAATGTATAGATGCGATGCCTAATGCAGTTTATTATATTTTTGTATTTTGAGTATGCATGGATTTGAGATGCAATTTTTTGTTATTTTTTATTTATCTTGTGATATTGTTTGTTTTTGAATATTTGTTTTTGACCAAGCGATTGTGGGAACCCTTGGAGCTTTTGATTTGACCAAAGGATTTATGGATACCTTTGGGGCGTTTTAGGTGGACCAAGCGATTGCGAGAATCCTTGGAGATTTTGGTTTGACCAAAGGGATTATTGGTACCTTTGGGGCGTTTTGGGGTTGACCAAGCGATTTTGGGAATCCTTGGAGATTTTGGCTTGACCAAAGGGTTTATGGATACCTTTGGGGCATTTTAAGTTGACCAAATGATTACGGGAATCCTTGGAGCTTTTGGTTTGACCAAAGGGATTATGGATACCTTTGAGGCATTTTGGGGTTGACCAAGCAATTATGGGAATCCTTGGAGCTTTTGGTTTGACCAAGTGATTGTAGGAATCCTTTGGAGCTTTTGGAGTGGGCTATGGCTATCTAAATGTGGAATGGCCTCAAATGACTGATGTTCAAGGGTTCTGGTTCCTTGATTCCTTCAAGAGAGGTGAGCCAATATGTTCCAGGTCCTATTTTATCGTTAATTACATAGGGACCTAACCAATTTGCCACAAATTTATCCCTGAGATGGGTCAACAAGTTAGAGTTTTGTTGGTTCTCTTTTAAGACCAAGTCACCAACTTGAAAGTCCCTCAGGTGACCTTTCATGTTGTATCCTCTCCTAAGTTGCTCTTGATAGATACGTAAATGTTCGAGAGCATTGACATATCGTTCATCAAGCAATGTAAGTTGGTCTAACCGTGCCTACCGTTTAGTGTCATCATCGATGAACTCTTGCATTGAGATGCGTAGGGAAGGTATTTCCAACTTGAGAGGCATGACTGCATCAAAGCCATACACTAGCGAAAATGGAGTTGCCGTAGTGGGTGTCCGAATGCTAGTGCGATAAGCCCACAAGGCAAGCAATATATTTGAATGTGCCAATCCTTATGACTATCTATGATTGTATTTTTGAGGATAGCAACTACCATTTTTTTTGACGCATCTGCTTGCCCATTTGCCTGCGGATAATAAGGTGTTGAAAAATTGTGCTGAATTTTGTACTTTGTTGTTAAAGCACGCACATCTTTGTTCTTGAATGACGTCCCATTATCCGAGATGATCTTGGATGGAATACCAAAATGACATATGATGTTATGCAAAATAAATGCCATAATGCGGGGCCCAGTTGTAGAGGTTAGCAGAATTGCTTCCACCCACTTGGTGAAGTACTCTATGTCCGTTTTGATGAATGTGTGATGATGAACGTGTGACGACCCGACGACGCAGGGGAGATATTTCTGATTAGATCTAAACCCCATTGTAAAAATAGCCAAGCTGATTTGATCGGTTGTAAGGCCTGAGAAGGTACGTGTGTCAAATTGGCATGGTGTTGACACTTCACACACTTCTTTACATACACGTAACAATCTTGCTCCAAATATGGCCAATAATAACCCATGCAAAGAATGCACTTTACGATGGCCATACCACTGAAGTGGCCACCGCATGTACCATCATGCGCTTAGGTGATCGCCCAAGAAGACTCTTGATGGTCCAAGAAACGAAGGAGGATCCCTTCGTAGCTTTGATGGTACAAAATGTCTCCTAACAAGACATGTTTTGTCGCTTTCTATTTAAATGATCTTTTCGTGGCAAGCATCAATCCAAGTGGGAGGCTACGTAACTTGAGATAGTCTCTTATGGGTGTGTACCAATCCTGCTAATCAGAAACCTCGATGGTATGAACGACCAATCCCTCTTGAAGTTCATCCCTAGTAAAAGTTGAGCAAGAAATAACTTGTAAGAATAGCGTTGTGTTGCTATTAAGAGGGGTCAAGGAGAACAAGGACCCCCATTTGGCATGATTTAGACTATCATGGATTCGAGAGAACTTATCCTGAGATGGTTCAATCTAGATCAGGTGGATCCCTGACGTTAAGTTAGAGCTTGCATGATCTATCGTAGATTGCAATAATGTTTTAACTTGAATGGTTATCATTTCACCAGAAGGGTCTTGCGAGATTAGTGACCCCAAGGAGGCCATAGTATCCGCAAAATGATTCGATGATCGAGGGAGTGCCTCGATGTTGTACCATTCAAGCTTTGCCAAGAATTTGTCCACAAGGGCTTTGTAGTCCTGTAGAACTGGGCATTTACATTGGAATACCCCTTTTACTTGGTTAACAATTAACAGTGAATCACCAAAGATGTTCAAGCATTTGATGTTCATGGTGATTGTTGTTTGAAGACCTATGAGCAAGGCTTCATATTTAGCATTGTTGTTGGTGCACAGGAAATCTAATTTAAATTATAGAGACATTGGATCCCCTTGCGGTGTGAAGAATACAATTCCCATGCCACCCCCTTGATCACATTTAGAACCATCGAAGAATAGGGTCATGTCGACCTGTGACTCAGGCTTATTAGAATTTGGCGATTATGAAACATGGAAGACCCCATCATCAGGTAGCTCTACGGTCAGAGGCTGATCGTCTTCAATAGGATCCTATGTTAGTTGATCGACGATGACTTGACCTTTGATGGACTTCTATCCAATGAATTTGATGTCAAATTCCGTCAACAACATGATCCATTTTTCCGTGCGGCTACTATGATAAGTATGACTCATCATGTATCGCAATGGATTCTCCTTAGACACAACATACATTGTATTGCTCATCATGTAGTGGTGCAACATTTTGGTAGCAAACACCACTACCAAGCTAGCTTATCGACGTATGCATAGTTAAGTTCATAACTGACTAGGGTGCGGCTAAGATAGTAATTAGAATATTCTCTATGTAGTTCATTTTTTTGGGCTAGCATGGCGCCCAGTGCCACCTCAGTAGCTGAGATGTATAAGTAGAACGACACTCCTGGTCTAGGTGGTGCCAATACTAGTAGTGAAGCCAAGTATTGTTTGATGTGATCAAAGGTTGACTGGCACTCGTCATCCCAATGAAATGCTACCCCCTTGTGCAATAATTTATTCATGGGTTGGCACTTTTCAGATAGCTATGCTATGAAGCACTTGATTGACGCAACCTTTCCTTGTAGGCTTCTGAGCTACTTGATGGTAGTTGGAGGGAGCATCTCAAGGATTGCCTTGAATTTGTTTGGATCTGCCTAAATGCCTCTCTTTGAGAATATGAAACCCAATAGTTTTCTAGATGTGATGCCAAATATGCACTTCTTGGGGTTTAATCTAACTTTATGTTCAATGAGGCGATCGAGGATCTTGCTTAAGTCATCGAGATGATCTGGGTGCAAAAGAGATTTGGCCAACAAATTATCCATGTAATATTCCAAATTTTTATGCATGTGATCATGGAAGATGTATGTCATGGCACATTGGTAGGTGGCGCCAGCATTTTTAAGGCCAAAGGGCATGACCTTATAACAAAATGTCCCCCAAGGCGTTGTGAAAGCCATTTTTAGTTGGTCCTTGAGATTGATATGAATCTGATTGTATCTCGAGAAACCATCCATGAGGGAAAGCATTTCATGACCTATTGTGGCATCTACAAATGCGTCGATGCTAGGCAAGGGGAAATCATCCTTAGGAATCGCTTTGTTTAGATCTCAAAAATCAGTGCATATGCGAATCCTCCCGTCGAGATTTTTGATGGGCACCATGTTGGACAACCATGGTGGGTAATCCACACAGATGACAAACTGTGCATCCAATAGCTTTTACAATTCATATTTGACCATTAAGGCCACTATTGGGTGCATATTACATAGTTTTTGTTTAACTAGCTTGACTATTGGATCAAGCGTTAGATTATGCGTGACTAGCTACGGATCTAGCCCCGACATGTCTTTGTAGGACCATGCAAAAAACTCCTTCTATTTGATAAGGGCAATGTAGTCGGCTTGATCTTTGAGGGATAGACTTACCCCCAGCTTTATTATCTGTGGATTCATTGGATTAGAGCTGATGTCTACGTCAGTCGTCTCCTCAACTTATATGTGGGATACATCCTCCAGCTAATGTGGAGTTGGGATCAAGTGGATATCAGTCGCTGAATTTAGATCTGCATTAGGAACTTTGGGTCCCTCTTCAGCATGGAAGATATCCTGAGTTGGTTCTGGGGTGAAATAAAAAATCCCACCACAATTCCAGTACTTCGATGGGGATGGTGGTGTGTCAGCACGATCCCAGTCTATAGCATCTAAGTCCAGATACAATGACCATGTTGGGTCGGTTGGGTTATGGATGGGGGCGGTTAAGTCAATGGAGATCATGTTAATGAAATGATTTTGGTCTCCATTATCGTAGGTGTGGTGACTCGGACATCCTAGGTGATCTTTGTGCTCCAGATATGGCTCTATGGGTACTGGCATAAATGTATCGACCCTATGTGCGGATAAAAGGATAGGATATGCCATTGGCACTGATGGATCTATAGGGTATCTGGGAAGAAGGCGCTCTCTGTATGCCTAAAGTGGTGGGTGCAGTAATTGGTCCAATTGCGCCTGGTTGAGGTGCCACCTATGCCTTGGCCCCATGTGTAGCTGCTTAAACATGTCATCTATGTCCATGGGCTATTGTTGTTGTCACATATGATTGAGATATGCCATCTCAATCTCATCTTCATAATTGCTATCAGAGATCCAAAGGCCTTCATTGGCTCCGATAGCTATTTGTGACATGTGAGGCTCATCCTGTTCGAGCAAATTAATGTGGTCCCATTAGGGTTGTTTCGCTCTCTATGGGGGGACCTGATTCTCTTGAGGTGGCACTTGTTTGATTGGAGCATCCAAAGGGAAAATTGTCATGAAGCTCTCCTAATAATCATCTATAGGGGTCACTTGTGAATGATTGCTATCAGATTTGAAAGGGTCCCAAGGCGCTACCTCATACTCTGACTCATATTCTGAAGACCCTTCTTGGCCTTGTCTATATCCCTCTTGTAGGTGAGTCCTCAAACTTTCTCCTTTCTCGATCAAAGGGAAAGGGTTGTTAAGGTCAACAAGGTTGGTTGTTAGCAATGGGAGGTAATCTCTCAATGTATATGTTGTGTTAGGATTGACATATGGATCTAATGCCAACCCATCCTTGTTGCCTATCCCTAGGCCTTGCATGTTCTCTACCAAGATGTCAAGGGGTAGGGGGTGGTTGAACCCTACTCCTGACTTTTCGTATGGCATTTGATATCTTGGTTGGCAAAGAACCTACACTCCTTGCTCATACCTACCAAACCCATATCCATGCCAATTACATTGGCCAGGATATCTCAATGCAAATTTTGGGTTGGACAAATAGTTGACGTCCTCAACAAAGGGCTCTTCATCTTCTTCTTCTTGCATGTAAGGTTCAATACCATTATCGAGGCCACCATAAACAAATTTTGTCTAATTTTGTGGGTAGCCTAGAGGAACCATAGTGTCAATGGGGAGGTGAGGTCTCCCCATGTCCTGCATGGACTCAAGTGCAGGTGTTGCTACAATATTTTGCACTAGATACTCCCCCAGGCCCATGTTGGCCATCTCAACGTTGATCGTTGGTGGTGGAGGGGGAGGGAATGGGAGTTCTTCCTGGGTCCACTCCATGTAGGGTGAACTAGGCATCTCGACTTCCATTCAGCTAGGAATATCTTCGGTAGATATGGTTGAGACTGATGGTGGTGCCTCTTCTAGGGGTTTCTTCCCCTTGTCCTTTGGTGTGGCCATCGTAGGTGGCATTGTTGGTGAAGGACCAAATGATGAAGATGGACCTAGCTGGTGATTTGATGGACTTAACAATGGGGATGCATGCAGAATTAGACCCTTTTTAGATGGATTCAACTAAAAATCCAAATGTGTCGATGGAAGGGTTGATTGCGGAATTAGTTGCACCATATTGCAATACTTGAAGGGCTCTAAGTCTGTCGGGACTACATGCACCTGCCTTTAAATGTGTACTTTATGCACTGATGAGCTATTGAAGGGACACACTTCATGTCCCTGATCCAAGGTCGACCCAACAAGATATTATAGGCCATCTCACCTTCCAAGATGTGGCACAACATAGGAATAGTCTTTTGTCCCACTTGGATGGGCAGGACAATTGTGCCAACCGTCGAGCATATTGCATCATTGAATGCTCGAAGAGTATAGGTGGAGGCCACGATGTGAGATGCTAGAAACTTAAGGTGTTTCAATGTTGTTGTTGTAATTATATTACTGGATGAGCCAGTGTCCACAAATACTCTCTTAAATGGAATCCTGTTGACCCATGCAATGACATGTAGGGGTGGATCTACCATATCACCAGTCATCGATTTCAGTTTGTCTTCTCTAAAGGTGATGACTGGTTCTGTACATTGTTTTACATGTCCCACAAAGTTGTTGAAAGAGTTTACTTCATGGGGTTGCAGCTCGATGGCTTTTAATATCTCCATTAGATCCTCCTGATGTGGCGATGATTGTTGAATGAGCTCGTAAATGGAGAGCCTAGCCGACGTGGTCCTTAGAATTTTGGTGAGTCTAGTCCAAATCATGGCCACTGGTCTAGGTGGGGGAGGTTGTGTAGGGTGTTGTTGAGGTTGTGACATTGATGGAACCTCTCTTATGGCCACTGCGGGGGCATCTCCTGGGTACATCTTGTTCCTAGTCACTATGCTTATCATCCCTACATACCCCTGCATGGTACAATTATGTGTCACTTCATTGACTTGAAGGGTTTTTGCCTATGCATCATGGGCAAGCAGGGGGTATTTGAAGACTCCCATCTATTGGTTGTTTGGTGCTACGGGATTGTCCACCGCCAGCGTCTTATTTTCTATTAGGTCTTGCACGAAGATCTTGAACTTCCAACATACATAAAGGTCATGTAATTTCTGCCTATGGAATCTACAGTACAAGTCTTCCCTATAGACCTTAGGTTTTGGTGCGTTGGGGTCTATGGGTTGACTTTATAGCAGGTGTATCAAGTTTGCCATGGGCAAATGGTAAAATAAGGAGTCTTTGGACTCTATGAAGGGTGTGAACTATTGCCTAGGGTGAGGCTACTAATTTTTCTCTTGTCGATGATTCTCCTTCTCATAACTGTCAAGAGGAACCGCCTGATAGTTAGTATATGAGGGCTATGTTGCTTGTGCATGCTTCGACATGTTTATAGAAACTTGATTGACCATAGTGGGTTTCGGTTGTGTGGTCCCTGTTTTGACATTTTTAGGACACTTTCTTCTTTGGCTTGGCAATCTCGCCATCCTATATCTTGATCTCCTCAATGATTCTAGCTTGCGCCAGGGCTTCCTCAAGAGTGGCATATTGCTACAGCTACAATAGCATGAATATCAATCTCAAAAAACTTTTTGAGAACATTTGGGTCAGGTCGGCCATAGGAGGGAGGTAGGGCAGCTTTGAAAGCAATGTCCTCCACCGATTTCCATAGGCTGCCATGGTTTCTTCCTCATACTACCTGAGGCTAGCTAGGTCACTTAATGATGCCTTCTTGGTGTTGAAGGTGAAGCGTTCGAGGAACACGTCCACTAGCTGATCCAAGTTACTGATGCTATGCTTTGGCAACTGGGTGAACCAATCCGAGGTAGGGCCTGTGAACGTGGTTATAAATTTTCTTAGAAGCAAAGCATCATTGTCCTAAATGCCAAAGCATTGGCTCAAGAATCTAGTCACGTGCTCTTGGGCATCCTCCTCCCCTCTAAAGATTGCCAATTGGGGCAGTTTAAAGTGTTTAGGGTATGGGGGTGCTGGCACTAATGGATGCATAGGGTGACTATGGAGCTGGAGTAAAGTGGGCTTTTGGGGCCCAGAATTCTTGGTCTCCATAGACTCTAAGTGCTCTAGCAGTGCTTTGTATGCATCGAAAGATTTAATTTCTTCCTCCTTGGTTTGTTCCCGTTGGGGGTTGCGGGGAACTTGAGGCCTATGGAGGGGTAGCCGAAAAACATCCCCCTGCCTTGGTAGGGCATTTTAGCCCACTCTTCTTCTTGATCATACTCCTCATAGGCTTCTTGAGGAGTTCCTATACGATACCTATAAACATGGGTGGGTTCCCGTAGAGGGTGCCCATCATTGTTTCTAGGAGTGGCCTCTCGCTCAGGTCTAGGAGGTCTTGGAGGCAATATTTGATAAGGTCATGGAGACCTGTCTCATACCAAGGGGTTGTGCCTCTCATACAACTCTATCTTATGCGTGCAAGGGGTTGGGACCCTCTCAGGCATAGTGTTCTGGAGCAATTCATCTATCTGATGCTGAATGCGCTCTTTGCTAAGGCGATACAGGTGCTCTAACTATTGTTGGTCTTGCTTGAGCTACATGATTTGCGCTTGGCAGACAGTATGTTTGGCAAAGGCCAAGTCAATTTGCTCTATTTTATTGTGTTTAGGAAGCCTAGATGCTTCTCCTATATGTCTATCTTGGTCATGATTATCCAAGATCCCTATGGGTTGCTTTCTTCTATCGAGGTTAGCGAAATTCACCCTAGGCTCTGGCCTCAGTGGGTGATCCTGATACACAGCAGGCATGGAGGTGCATTGCTTCCATGCTATGTATTGCTCTTGAGGAATGTAGTGGTATTCCTTGTGCCCCATTTCGTATGTGTGAAAGGGGCGGGAAGAATTGGCTTGCCCTGTCTAAAGAGCCTTGTGCTCTAGATTTGGCCTATTGTTTTTGATAGTAATAAGGGGTAGAGGAGGGATTATGTAATCATGTGGCCCCTCCTTATGGACCCTATGTTGTTCTATCGCTTCATCGCATGGTGGCCACTCATAACGAGCATCTAAGGGAGCCCTCCCGTATATGTTGAGTGCCACATGTATGGCATCCTCCTAAAAGGGTCTATGCTAAGTGGGAGTGCCCCTCAAAGGGGTGCTTCTATAGTCCTATTCTATGATGGCATGATGTGGACTATCTTGTGGGTCAGGCCACCAAGGTGGTATGACCAAGTCCTCGGGACTATATCAGAGGCGACTTGTGCCCCTTTGTGCACTTTTTGTAGCTTTTGCCCGTGATTGGGCTCGGCTACGGGTGTACACCATTGTGATGTTTATCTAAATATGTGTACGTTTTTATCTTCTTTATGATTTTTTATGCTACACTAAACAAAAGGGAAACACATAATCAAAGCAATGATTATCTTGTTTACGGATTAAAAGTGTGCCCTAAATCTGGTTCAGTGTGTTTTGATATTTGTTTTGAAAATCTTGTAAAGAAATTTTTGTTGTATATGCAATATGAGGGCTCTTATATCTCCCAAAATGGTCGCCCCTTCAATATACCACTGCCAAGCCATTATACCAAACCTCTCTATATACCCACCCTTACGTGAGGGAGACTATTGGTATGTGAGAGCAGGACAGTACATGGAACATAGGCAGTATGAAAGGGGAATCACCTTGTTTTGACACCAACCATAGAATACTTATCCTCATGCACTGGGAATCACCCCCGCTACACTTGGTTAGCTTTCGTCAAGATTTACGTCTAGAAATAGTAGCGATCAGGGTTATGTATGCAAGTTTCAAGCCAAGGTGGTGATGAAATCCACCGTTGGTCTTGATCAAGGGTTGGGGTTTTATGACCAATGCCTTGATGTTCATATTATCTCATGATGTGTGGGGTTCTTTTTACTTGTGAAAAGAAAGAAAAACATGTAGTAAACTCTCCTATGCAAGCAAAGAAATACGAAATGACAGAGACAGAAAACAAAAAATGACAGAGGATGCTCAGAACCCTACCTCTTCTCTGCCCAAAATAGATGCCTTTGATTTTTTGCTTTGAAACTACACAGAGAGGTAATCATTCTGAGGTGAAACAAATAACAGATCTGTATTCGTCACATGGTGAGACAAATTCCTATTCATCCCAGGGTGGCACGAATTGCAGCTTTGTATTCGTTACAGGATGGAACGAGCAGCAGTCCAATGCTTGAAATATTGATACCTGCAACCAAAAACACACAAATTTTGATCAAAAATTTGATCTCAAAATCAAGGGACAGTGGGCCCACCGTGATCGCCACTGAAAGTACGAGGATACGAAAGAAAAATAGAAGGGAAAAAGTAGCGCTAAGTCCTTTGAACGAGAATGCATGAAAAGAAGGAAAACCAACAAAATGAAATGAGATTAAAAGCAAGTGTAAAAGTGTGGCCCTTTATTTTATTAATTTTCTCCAAATTGGGTTACAATACGTCTCCTCCCTTTTCAGGGGCTAGGAGCATCGGACATATTTTGATTACACCATGAATGATATATTCCCCTTTGATATCTTCCACGTGCCCACATTGAAAATGGGTGGACCAAACGTCACTACCACTTGTATGAATATGTCTATGATTCCTTGCTTCCCCTCTAGTGTTGAGATCCTACATTCAGAGAAATAGTAAACGGTTAGTAGCACCTACAGATGGAGAGAAACATGCGATCCCCAAGGCCTGCGGTCAGTGCATGCATAAAATGATTAAAATGATAACTAAAACATATTAGAATGAGCTAAAAATTTGACAAAAGCAATAAAAAATTACTAGGAACCCACTACAAAAGGAACAGTCCAAAAATCTGCCACATATTTCTAATCACTCCGGGGTGGGACGATTAGGACTGTCATAAGCTATCAAAAAGCCACCTCCTAAATGTCTAGTCCAAAAGCCTCCAAAACACTTGCAAAGTTAGGGTTAGACAAAAAGGGGCATTTTGGGAAGACCTAGAAGGTTATATTTTATGAATTCATCCTCAATTGCCCTGTATCTGATGACGCTCCCTATATGTTAGCGAAAACGAGAAATGATAAAATCATAGTAAAAATTTGTCAAAATCACAAGAAACTTGAATAGTAGCATAATTAAGTAACATAGAATCAAATTCAAAAGAAAAATCAAGGAAATCTTCCATAGATTTCTAATTGCTCTGGGGTGGGACGATTAGAACTATAGCAGTGCGGGGGGTGCCCAGGGGCAGGATGCCCATCGTTTGGGACTTGGTTTCAGCACCAATCCACTTGGGATGGGTCCAAAACCTCTTATGGGGTTGTTTCAAAAAATTTGGTTGGGTATTGTGGCCAAATTTTCAGGTTTGGGTCCGGATTGCGCTTTCGATAATCACCCAATAACCTCCATTCCAAAAGAGAGATCAAGGATGTAAAAGCACAAATGATGGGTGAGGATGTAATTCTATAGCACTTAATTGCTCCAAATGCTCCTCTCTGTTCTCTTTTTTGGGGTGAGAAGACTCACCAATTTATAGACCTAGGGTCTCTCTCTTTGAATGCGCATGCAAGGGCGCCACTTGACTTGTTTGCCCTATTTTGGGAGAAAATATTATTCCCTGATTTAGAGTCTCTTTGCATGAGGCCTCCATGATCAAGGTATGCTTGACTGAAGTCCCTCTCCTTGATTTGAAGCCGTTCCTTGCAATTGCATGCCTTGAAGGTGCAGTTAAGTGGCAAACCTATCGAGGTTTGACTTTTTGCCAGTCAAACCTGCTATTCGCCCCACCTTGGGATGAATGCTGATAATCATCCTAGGGTGGGACAAATACCAGTTTGTAATCATCCCGGGGTGGGATGAGTAGAGAGCAAAGTGCTAAAAAGGTGCCAAATTGACCTCTGACCTTCCAAACTGCTATGGGAGTGGTTAGGACCACTGTTTAACCTCTGGGGGCTGCCCTAGGGGCTATGCATGTCAATTCAATCAGTGCTTGTCATCACATAATTGGATTGGTGTTATTTTGGTGTCTACAATAACAATTGTTGTTTTTCTAATTCCTAGGCCTCCTTGCTTCTTTGGCTTGGTAACAGTCTCCTAATTGACCATATGAGATATTTTCCTATCTGATTGTGTTCCCCCTTGCCATAGAAAAGTTCTTAACATTGTATATAAATTTTGAAAGATATATAATGGTGCATAATATACCAACATTTGATATATGGAAAGCTAATATTGATTTTATTAAAAGAACTTTTCTAGTCAAACTCAACCAACCATTGATGTACTATTGTATTCTCCTTGACATATTTTCTAGAATTACGTTCTATATTTCCATATTTTTTATGGAAGCTGTAGCACCCTAAAATTGGCGCAGTAAAACCTTAAATAATTACAATTACTCTAGTAAATATTCAAATTCAAATTTTAACCCCCAAAACCGCTCCCAAACCGCCGTTTAACCCGTTTCCTCCTTTCTCGTGCCATTTTTAGAGTTTGTTTTGACCGTTTGATGATATCGTCGCCGATCAGACGATATCGCCTCAGATCGGACGATTTCGTCTGGACTAGGACGTCCAGACGATCTTGTCCCAAAACTAATTTTTCTCAATTAGCCTTTGTTCCAACGGCGTCTCTAATCCGGGTAAAAGCGTGTCTGCGCCGTTAGAGACCCTCCCCGTTGGAGATCTCCCAAATTGGGATGATCTCCAACCTCCTAACCTCCCTCCTAAGCCTATTTAAACTTAGGCCCTCCCCTTAACCTACCCTGGCTGATATTTCCTGTAACTTGACTTTACACGCATTAAAACATCCTGAATTACCATCTGCACTTGTCCTATCCAAATTTTGTTGCAGGAACCTTAGTATTTTTTAGCCGGAGCAAGCTCAGTTCGTCATGGACGATCCTGTTCAATTCGAGATGATTTCGTACCAATTCGAGACGATTTCGACTGCAGTCTGCATTGGGGGCAATCACTGCCCAGAGTTTGCATTTTTCTCTTTTCATCTCCTGTTCTATTTTGCATCTAGTTAGTTTATTTATTATTTTTTGCTATTCTGCATCTTGGAGTTCACCCATGTAGTTTAATTGCATAATGAAATCATGATTAATTATTAAAACATTGTAATTTGCTTGCATTCCTATTTAGGATTATCTGTTAACATCTTTATTGTCATTTTACATCTTTATCCTCTATTAGCATTGTTGTATTTTGTGTCTATTTCTCTGTTTGCAGGTCTCTGACGAATTCGTCAGATCTCAGATGATCCTGCAGGTCGGAGACGATCCTGTCAAATTCCAGACGATCCTGTCTGCTTCAAGAATCGAAACCTCCATCAGACATCCGGATCAGGTATGGCTCTGTAATTTAGCTTTTTCCCTCTTTTTTTTGTTTAAAATCTATTTTTTGTATTTCATTTAGCTTGCATTTTCATAATAGAACAACTTAGATTCATTTGGCCAAACCTAGGACTCGAATGTTTAAAGATAAAACTGAACACATTAAACACATTCCCAACCTAGGCGTGGAAACTGCCATTCAAACGTTTCCTGGTGAACCCACCATCCGTCAAAAAATCACCATAATACACCTCCCCGAGAGGCGGGACCTTCGCAAGGCCTCTCAGTCCGAGGTACCGTGCCATCCTTTTCCCATCCTCCTTTCGGGCATGGATCCTATAGCCTGAAGGTAAGGATGCAAAAAATTTGGAGCGATACATTTTGGTGAACCCGACGTGAATGCATTTAAAACCTTTTGAAAACAAAAACAAAAAAAAACATAGATGCATTTAAAATCATTTAAAACTAATAAGTTGCATATCATGTTTAGATGGTAGCTCCTAAGAAAATATTAGCGAGTTACTATAAATGTTGAAAACCAATTAGCAGCCATAGAAATCAATTATGTGCTTAGTGTGCCTGAAACAGATAGAAATCAACTTTTGTGGGACGAACTTGATAGAAGACTAGGTGTCATTTCATCTAGGTCAACAAAACTTAAACAAATCAAGAGGCTTGTCCTAGATAGAATCCTGGATCCTCATCAACTCGTCTTTTATCATGAACTTCAGAGAGCCTGCCATAGATGGTTAGCTTATAGGAGAGCTCTTGTGTCTTCAAAATTGTTCACCTTCGAGGAATACCTCGAGAACGCAGCCATGGTATGCCAATTTCTAGTTCATATAGAATCCCAAGAGATCGATCTTATGATTAGGAAAATATGGAATAGAGTTCCTAGAGCTATGTTATATCATGAGTATTGCCACGAGCTTTACTACTATCAACCGAATCTGAGATACATAATATCACTATAGCCCTTTTCATTAAATTCTTGAAAGAAAATTTTCAATTTGAAGAAGAACACTTCATGACTCCTGAAGAACTTGAGCCCATTAATGACATTTATAAATTATTTATAGAAAACTAGATCATTGCTTTCATTATTATTATTTCTTGCATTTATTGTGTTGTTTGTTATCTTTACAATATTATTACAAAAACAAGAAAAACTAAAAAACATAACAAAAACCAAAACATTTCATTTTAAATATTGTAGTAGGTATATAATTAAAATATATACCTCTTAAGCTTATAGCATATATATATATATATATATATTTTATTTGCTGAAATCTAAGTTAAGCACAATGCCTAAACTTAGGAATGGTAAACAAACTGAAGGAGAAGAAGAAGATTGGTTAGAAGATAAAACTAGAAACCCAAATGTCCTTCCTGAGGATCCAATTCCGGAAGGAGAAACTCTAGATCAACCAGAAGATGACCTAGGTGAAGACAATGAACAAGAAGAAAATGTTAAAGAGGATGGATCCTCATCCCCTAGAGTAGCTCGAGATGGAACTATTGCTTTTGATAACTTAGATCATTTCTGGAAATTTTTCAATAATAACATTGGCGCTCTTAATATGGGTTCAGTATTGATAAAGGGAAAATTAGTGACACTCAAGCAGCCATGGAACATATGTTTGATGTGCACACTAATCCCTTGTCTTTTATTGATCAAGAAAGTGATAAGGCTGGACCATCCAATAGAGATATGGTCACTATGATTCAAAACATGCCAAAACAACAGGTTACCCAACCTCCTAAGGAACTTGTTATTGAGCCTAAAATCATTCCCACACAAAAGAAAACTTCCTTCACTGCTTTACTTCGCCAAACTATTGATCAATATGCTTCAAGTAAACAAAAACCTAAAATGAAGCCAAACACCAATTTTCAACAATCTGGGATACAACATAATACAACTTCAAAATTTCTTCATAACACCTTTCCTACCAACAATTTACACAATAGCAACATAGCATCTAATCTTCATGTCCCTCCATCATATGCTCACAAATCCCATATTAATGCCCTACCGAACCAATATGGTGGGCAAACTAGTAATCTGGAAGCCATGGTGAAGCAGTTAGCTTCCCGTATGGACCGAGATAGATCCCTACCGTCCCTCGTACAATTATCGAGAGATATGTAGTCAACCTTTGGATCCCATAGTTGTAGCACAACCGTACCCTAAGCATTTTCCCATGCCCATCCTGCCTATATATAAAGGAACCGAAGATCCCATAGAGCATCTTCGCATGTTTAGGATAGCATGTCATGATATATCACATGATGACTTGCTATTACTAAAAATGTTCCCAAAAAGTTTAGGTGGAATGGCATTAGAGTGGTACTATCAACTGCCCACTCATTCTTTGAGAAATTTTGAAGAAACAACTGAATATTTTGTCCATCAATTTAGTGCCTACATCGAGAGGCATGTAACCATTAAAGATTTATACAACTTAAAACAAGACAAAGATGAATGTTTTGCTGATTTCTTAGCTAGATGGAGGCGGTTGATGAGAAAACGCACTTTGTGCTACCTTATAGGGAAATGTTGGACATTTTTATCAATAATTTGCAAGACCAAATATCTTATGAGTTATCAATCTGCTACTTTAACTACCTTCGATCAAGCTATAGATTTAGCTCGAAGAGTAGAAGATGCCCTCATTAGGAGAGGCCAACTTAGGAAGAAAGATGATGAGAAAACATCCAAAAATCAATATAAAAACAAACAAGTCGTAGGTGACGGAGTCACTGACAGCATAAATGTTGCTAATATCAATGCAACGAAGACAACAGAAAAATTTATATTGAAACCTCCTGATAAACCTCCTCGAGAATTTACTAGATTGAATCAACCATTATCAACTATTTTACCTCAATTACTCGAAAGAGGTTTGATTCAATTACCGACTATCCAGGAACCTGATCCAACTATACCCGGATACAGAGCTGACTTACACTGTGATTTCCATAGAGGACCTGGACACTCTACCAATGCTTGTAAAAGGTTGAAACATAAAATACAAGATCTGATTGATAATAATGAAATGGAGGTGCAAGCCTTCCAACCTAAACAAAATGCTCCTAATAATCCTCAAAAGAACATTCCCCAAAATCAAAATCAAAATGCTAATCAATCATTAGACATATTTCAACATCCTTTACCAAGACATGGTAAAGAGGTGGCCAATCAAATTGAGCATCATAATGTTCCTCCTCCTACCCGATATGTAGGAACTATTAGCGGACAATTACCTATTCAGGATCCTCAAATATTTGACACAACCTTATCCCTGGTCACAACCAGGCCCCTACATAATTTTCAAACTCCAGATCCTAGTGATGTAGAATCAGATACTGAAAGTGAAATAGACATCACCTCAAACCAATCGAATAGTTCTGAAAATGAATCGGATCCTATTCAACCCATCACAGATGCTATGGTTCCAGAAGAACCATTTCCTAGAAGAGTTACTACTCGACCCTCTTCTAATCAATTCCTCCCTAATGAACAAGCCATAAACGCTCAACCGAGACCAGTTCAACGTCTTCAATATAACATTGTAGGTACCATTGGAGTCGTTACCCGACAACAAGGCTCAAAATTCTCAACAAGAACCAAACCAGAATGATGGATCAGCTCCATTTGTTTTGAAAAATCCCAATAAAGGGAATCATGCTCCCAATGTTCAACCTAAACCCCCTTACAATATTAATGAGCAATTATCTAATACTACAACCAGAATTTCCCTTTTGGATTTATTAAGATCTTCTCCTACCCATAGGGATGAGTTGATGCTTACATTAAGCCAAATGATGGTACCTAAAAATATTCAACATGAAGCCATGGCCAATACTATCATCACTAGAGAAGTCGATTGTATTGACTTTCGGGATAAAGATATCCCACAACACAGTTTACATAAGGATAATCCCTTATATATTACTGCTCTAATTGGAGATGTAGCTGTTAAAAGAGTCTTGATTGATAATGGTTCATCTCTAAACATTTGCACTTTTGACTTCTACCAACGATTTGGCTTTAGAAGTGATGAAATGAAGAAAACTGACATGATCATAAAAGCTTTCAATGACGAAACACAAGAAACGTGTGGAGTTATTACCATCCCATTGCAAGTTGGTCCTAGAACCTTAGATACGACCGTGTTTATTGTACATTGCCCCGCATCGTACAATATACTCTTGGGTCATCCTTGGATCAATGCAATGCGGGCTGTCCCATCAACTTTACACCAATGTGTTAAATTCGAATTTAAAAATCAGTTGGTCACTATCCATGGTGATCCTAGACCCTTTGATATGTGTGCTTTGGCAGAACTCTGTTGGAGTGCAATTTTGCCCTGCTCTGTCATCCACACATCCTAATTCTTATTTTTCATCTAAAACTATGAAACACACACCCATAGCTTCACCTATTTCTCCTCCATTAATTTCACCCTCATATATAGATCAACAATCTTCTAAACAAACCACTCTAGAACCTCAAAAAGATCTTCAATCCACAACCAATCCTTCATGTTCTATCCCTATAATTTCAAAACCTATAGACCCATCCATTAACACTTCCACATTATCAACATCTATCATACCTTCCACATCTAAAGATATAGGGAATGATCCTTCTACATCTTATGCTCTTTCCGATGAACTTTTACCACATTTATCCACAATCTTAATATCAGAAAAAACAAATGCTTTCATGCAAGATTCAATTCTTTTAAATAACTTGCCACCATCTCCTCGTACCTTGGGCCTCCCACAACCTATGGGAAGTACTTACCAAGTCGGGAGTTGTGCCTTCATTTATAAAGGATATGACTGGGGAAGAATACCTCGAAATATCAAAACTCATCATGATGGATATGCTCGATGTTATTTTACTAATGAGTATATTAAAGCTAAACCCATAATGCTTAAAATGGGATATAAAGGGAAAGGCTTGGGACCTTTCCAAAATGGCATGAAAGAACCTTTCGAGGTAGAACCGTGGCCTGCCCGCTGTGGTGTGGGCCTATTTCCTAGTAAGGGTCAACCCTTTCCTTTTGAAGATGATGATCAACTCATATGTTATCAAGATTATTTGGATAGGCGTGATGATTTGCCTCTAAAAAATCAGCCATTTACATGTAACATGCTATCCATAGCTTACCCTGAAATGATTGTTGAATCCGATGATGAGTTGGAAGGAGATATCTTCCACGATGTCTCCGTTGAAGAGATGTTACACAATGGATTTTATTTTGATGGTTCTATACCAACTATAGCCCAACTTGAGGCCACTAATCCTCAAGATGAATTATCCAACTTAACCTTAAAATAATTACAAGAATTGGGCGTCTCACCCGCCCCACCTAATTTTGAAAGAGATCTACACATGGAGGTCGAAAACGTCATTAAAGTTAACATTGGAACTGAGGATAATCCTCACATAATCAATATTGGGTCAGAATTAAGTCAAGAAAAACAAGAGCAATACATTGCATTCCTTAAAGAATATGAAGATGTCTTCGCTTGGACATACGAAGATATGCCGGTCTGGACCCTCATCTTTTGGACCCTTCTGTAGTCATGCATCATCTAGTAGTCCATCCGGATGCTAAACCTATTAAACAAAAACTTAGAAAAATGCATCCCAAAGTGGCCTTGCTAGTCAAAGGGGAGTTAGAAAAACTCCTGAATGTTGTTTTTATACAAGCTATTGATTATGCTTGAATGGATCTCAAATGTAGTTCCAGTCACCAAGAAAGAAGCCACCAAAGTTAGGGTTTGCACAGATTTTAGAGATATTAACGTTGCATGCCCTAAAGATGATTTTCCTCTTCCAAACATGGATCAAATCATTGAATTTACTATCGAGAGTGGGATGATGTCCTTAATGGATGGATTCTCCGGTTATAATCAGATCAGGATAGCTCCTGAAGATCAGGCTAAAACAACCTTTATTACCCCTTGGGGTACCTTTTGTTGGAAAGTGATGCCATTCGGCTTAAAGAACGCAAGTGCAACCTATCAACGAGCTATGACTTATATTTTTCATGATATGATGCATGATATCCTACATGATTATGTAGATGATATTATAGCTCGCTCTATTAATGAAGATAATCATTTAGATGATTTGAGAAAAGTTTTTAATCGATTAAGAGAATATCTTATTCGATTAAATCCAGCCAAATGCATATTTGGAGTTAAGTCCGATAAACTATTAGGGGTTATAGTTTCTTTACGTGGTATCAAAATTGACCCTCTCAAGATTGCGGCTATCACTGATATGCCCGCACCTACCAATATATCTGAGTTACGAAGTTTACAAGGTAAACTTCAAGCTATCCGTCGCTTCATCGATAAGTTGGCAGACAAAACCGGTCCCTTTCTTAAGCTCCTTAAGAAGGATGTCCCTTTTAATTGGGACGACGAATGTAAAGAATCTTTTGAACTTCTCAAACAATACCTCCTTAACCCACCTGTGCTTTCACCACCTAGACCTGATCGCCCATTTCTCCTTATATTTTAGCTTCGATTCTGCCTTAGGAGCTATGTTAGCTCAGCTTGATGATGCAAGAGAGAACGTGCTAATTATTATATTAGCCGAACCTTCATCGTTATGAAACCCGCTACACACTTGGAAAAACTATGTCTAGCTCTTTTTCTACGCAAAAATTATGCCATTATATGCTTAGTCAAAACCTATGTCATTGCTAAATATGATCCCTTGGGTATCTCATGAGTCGACCTTATTTATCGGTCGCACAACCAAGTGGGTTCTCGCTCTAGGATTTTGACCTCACATTCATAGGACAAATCCGTTAAGGGTCAAATCATAGCATCAACTAGCTGTGCACCCTTGAGTCTACCCATCCCCTCATCATTGAGTTTCCCGATGAATGCCTTCAATTAGAGGCGACCATATTGAACAATGGTCCTTATACTTTGATGGAGCCCATGCATGAGTTTGGTATTATTTTAATATCCCCCAAAAACATCTTATTCCTCTGTCCTTCAAATTAACATTTGCTTGCACCAACAATACTTGAATATGAAGCTCTAATCCTTGGATTACGAGCTCCTTGGGCTAAAAATTAAACATCTATTAGTTTTTGGTGATTCTCAACTTGTCATAAACCAAATTAATGAAGTTTATCAGACCAAAGATGATAAACTGTGCCCATATAAAGCCTATGTTTTACAATTAATGTCTCTATTTGATCAAGTTACCTTGGAAGCTATTCCTCGAACTTGCAACCGTGCAGCTGATGCTATGGCCGTAGCTGCATCTCTCCTGCCCTTGGAGTTAGATGACGAATATGCCACTATCATTATTCGTCGACTCCAGGAACCCGCTTCAAATAAGTCATGCTTAGAACCTTTGGATGTGTTTCTAATCAATGAAACTACTCCTGAACCTTGGTATACAGATATATTTGATTTTCTTCAAAATGGGACTTTCCCTGCCAATTCTAATAGAAACCAGCGTCGGTTATTACGTAGACGAGCAAGTCAATTTGTAATAATTGGCAATACTTTGTATAGGAGATCTTTTGAAGGTATCCTATTAAGATGTTTGAATTTAGAAGAATCCAAATCAGCCTTGAGTGAAGCCCACGATGGATCTTGTGGAGGACACTTCAGTGGTAGTGTCATTGCTAAAAAGCTCCTTAGGATAGGATACTTTTGGCCTACCATGGAGAATGATGCACATGAGTATGTGCACCATTGCGACAAGTGCCAGAAACATGCTGACCTTGTCCATGCACCTGCACAAGAACTACAGGCTATTTCATCTCCTTGGCCCTTTTCAAAATGGGGCTTAGACATTATTGGCAAAATCAATCTTGTGTCATCTGATGGACACAAATTCATCATAACCGCCACTGAGTATTTCATGAAGTGGGTTGAAGCTATGCCTTTAGCTTCTTGCACTGGCACACAAGTTTCTAAATTTATTTTTAATCAAATCATTTGTAGGTTCGAAATTCCTGCAAATCTCATCTCTGATAATGGAACTTGTTTCAAAAATAAAGATGTTAAGAAATTATGCCAAAAATATAAGATTCAACATCGTTGGTCCACTCCCTATTATCCTCAGGGTAATGGTCAAGCAGAAGCATCTAACAAAACCTTAATCAAAATTCTCAAAATATTGGTCAATAAAACTGGCCGCGACTGGCACATTCAATTATATCCAACCTTGTGGGCCTATCGAACTAGTGTTCGAACTCCCATTGGAACTTCACCTTTTGTTTTGGTTTATGGTGCTGAAGTCGTTTTTCCCTTTGAATTAGAAGTTCCTTCTTTGGCTCTACTACTTCAAGATACCGAAGTAGGAGATGAATATCGAGCTGGCAGACTTAGTCAGCTGGAACTCCTAGATGAAAAATGCATCAATGCTTTGGAGCATCTCCATGCCTACCAAAACAAGCTTAAAAGATCATATGCTAAGAAAGTTCGTCATCGATCCTTTGAGATCGATGACCTTGTTTTAAAAGAAAATCAAAAAAATACTAATGCAACTAAAGACCTTAAAGGTAAATTTGAGCCCAACTGGCTTGGACCATACATTATCACTGCTAAATTTGAATCAGGAGCATACAAATTATCTACCTTAGATGGTAAAGAACTTAAAGAACCCATGAACATTTTGCATCTTAAACGTTACTATGCGTAACAAAAATTAGTCATTTCATCATTTGTACATATTTTGCATGTTCTCTTATTTTAAAAATATATCAAATTGTTTACACAAAAACAAAAACAAACAAAAATAATAAAAATAAAAACAGCAATACTCTTGACTCTTTCGAAAAAAAAAAAAAAAGTTTTTTTTTTTTTTTTTAAAAAATAAAGGGTTTTATGGGGGGGGTGGGGGGGGGGGCGCCCCCCCCCCCCGGGGGGGGGGGGATTTGTGGGGGGGGGGGGGGGGGGGGGCCCCCCCCCCCGGTAAAAAAAACCTGCCTCAATAATCGAGAAAGTATCCCTAGAATAGGAAGCAAAAAGAAAAAGCAAAGTTCACGGAAAAAGAGAAAAAGAAAAAGGTATATTTTCCAAGTTCAAGCATTATCTCAAATATCAAGCAAAAATACAAAAGAAAAGGAAAAGAAAGAAGAAAGCAAAAGAAAGCAAAAGCAAAAGCAATAAAATCCCTCTCCCTACCCTTTGAAAAGAAAAGAAGGGTTGATGAGCTTGAATCCCTGGAATTCTCAATTATTCGAAAACTGAGGTAAGCCCCATAACAGGTGGTTTGTGCCCAACCCGCTTGGCCTTGGGTAACTCCTAGCGTGGCGATATGTCTGTCACATTAGCGACCTTATTTTGTATAGACCTATGTCTGCTTATGGATTAGCTAGCTCTTGATAATCCGACTTACATAGTAGTCTGGTATGGTTATATGCATCTAAATCATGGTTAATGAACACTTATTTGGTTCATTCAAATCACTTGTATCATATTATCTTGCTCAAAACTGGTAAATGAACATAGCAATTGCACACACATTTTGTATTTGAGAGATTTTGTGTATCATTATGATAAATCAAGATTGGAAATGAACTCACATATGCACATGGGATTCCTTATAAATCTAACTTTTGTCTTTAAGATACTTTGAAATATTTTTGCAAATTGTTTGGAATAAATTCATTTTCTTCTTTAAAGTACAGTTGTTTAGTATAAAGACAACTACATGCATAATCAAAAATCAAAATTTCTTTCAAACCATACAATAAAAACACATATTTATATATTGTCGACTTTCGCGATGATGGTATAGTTCCAGAACTTAAATAGGAGTCTTATGCCTAGCGCAAGTCCTCCTCTTCATATTTTCTATTTATTTTCAAAAATTAAAAATCAACCATGCAATAAAACAATCTATTTTCTTCTTTGATTTTCGCGATGATGGTATAAGTCTATACCTACATATTCTATGCCTAGCGCAAACCATTGTATCAATTTTATTCCCCATTTATTTAAAATCATAAAAACCATATGACTTAAATCATTCTGTTATACAATTATGTTTTTAAAAAAAACATGCACATTATCACTATTTCATGTCATTATGTCAACCTTCAATTTTGCAATGATGGTATAATTCCTAGGGAATTATCCAAAAATTTTATCACACTTAGGAATTTATGCCTAGCAAAAATCATTTTAAAATATTTCATGCATAATATTTTCATGAAAAGTCTGAAAACAAAATCATCATCATCATCATTTGCATCATCACACCAAAGTCTTAAGACAGTCTCTTAAGCACTCTTTTACTTTTAAACAATATTTCTATACTGGGATTAGCTTGACGACCGAGTGAGCGGCGACTCCATGAAATGGTCTATAATAGCGACAATGTCCTTTGAAATTATTGTTAAAAGTCCCTTTTATTTTTATCAAATTATCACATCACCAACAACCAATTTGTTACATCAGATTATTTCATTTAAATTTTTAAAGCATGACATTTCAACCATAATATTTCCAATGACATAATTACATGAATCATTAAATCAATCACACTTCAAACATTAAAGCACCATAAAAACATATACACAAGTATCATCATAAGACAAGTCATATGATCAAAAAATATCTCATCTATATATATATCAAATATATGTACATCATCTCAAAAATAGATTGGTATGCCACAATCTACATCTTGGCATACTCAATCCTCTCAAATCATATAATCAGTCTGTACAGTGTAGTAGCCTAGCCTCGAGAACCCCTCGAGCTCTCAACCTCATCTCCTCCCCCACCCTGAGGTGGACGAGGTGGCCCCATCGCAGTATGTGTGGTACTACGAGTCCTAGTCGTCGATCGAGATGAAGTCCTCGATGACCCAATCTTGATCGGGTCAGCAATGCCGACTGGCAGCTGTACCCTCTGACCCTCTGGCACCATCTAGAAGTAGATACCCTGGTAGAACGTGGTCTGAGCAATCGACCGCACCAGCTCCTGAGTGCTCGCTCCTCCGCTCCGTGCTCTGAGGCATGCAACCTCATCTCTGAGCTGTGTAGCCTCCGCTCGGTGTCGTGCAGCCTCCTCCTGCAAAGTCTGCACCTATGCCTGGAGATGGACAGTCTCCCCGCAGAGTAGCCATCTCACTACTCTCTCTTGTGTCCACACCCTTGCCCTTATCGGGTGATGGTGGCCTCTCTCTCTGTGGAGAAGGGGGTCTCTCCTCCCTCCTCTCCCGCTGTCGCGGCCTCTACTGAGCTTGTGGCCTCCTCTGCTCTCTCCTGCCATGACCCTGTGCTGCCTCAATGGCTGCCTGGCATCGCCTCCCCATCCGATGCACAACTACATGAATCGAACCCTGAGCCCTCGTCATCCGAGGAGGGCGGATGCCTGTGTACCAGGCATCATAGCCGTCGGCTACCCCAACGTCATCCCCATCCACTGGCTGAATGGGGGCATCATCTGTGTCCTGACTCTAGAATCGTTGCATATCTGGAGCCCCGCTAACTATAGTGTTATCCCGGATAGTCCAAGAAAACTCGTAGTCTCTCAGAGATGGGATCCCCTATTGTAGACCGAACCGCCTCAAAACTTGGTCATACCGGTGGAGCTCCACCTCTCCCCTCTCCATCCTTAGCCAGAAGACTCGCTTGATGCGAGCCAGCTCCTGTCCATCCTCGGCCCACCCTGGATGATCTCTCCAAGGCCTCTAGGTGATCTGGTCGGAGACAAGGTCATCTAGTAGTCTCCGGGACACTGGTAGATCTATCCATCGCTATGCCCCTCTTCGGAGCCACCAGTAGAAAACTCGGGGCCTCTCCCCATCAATCCCTGTCAGTGGGAGCCCTACCGGCCTCCGCACCACAATGTGCTCCCAGCACCAAACCTATAGTAGTGATGTCATAACCAGACATCGACCGCCCTTGTATACGACCCCATGAAGGATCCTATACAATCGACAGAGTACAAAGCTCCCCCAAGCAAACTTGTATCCGTGGTCTCTCATGTCACAGACCACATCTGTCAGTACCCATGGTACCCTGCATCCGCTCTGGTGGCACAGCAGAAGTCCACCTACCACCCCAGCCAAAACCCATGTGAGTCTAGATGCCCCAGGCATCTAGCATAGCGACTCGATGTTCACTCCGCCCTTCTCCAGGGTGAAGCTCGGATCGCCACATAGTCGCATCATCGCGTGGCCCTGATTGGCCATGGGAGTGATCAACCGTCCTTGTATGGGGATCCTCAAAATCCTCCATACATCCTCCAGTGTGGGAGTCATCTCCCCTGTCGATAACCAAAAATAGGAAGAACCCGGATACCACCTCTCTGCTAGGGTTGTCAATAGCCCCATATCTGTAGAAACTTGTGGCATCTCTGCCACATGCTACAAGCCGACCTGAGCCACTGATCTCGCTCTGCCTGAGACAGGGTGGCCAAGTCATCCCTTAGCCCGCCGTATTTCCATTCTCTGCTCTTTAGTAATCCTCTCTGCAACATAAACAAAATCAACAATAAAAATCATTAATAAATCATTAATTAAAAATGCAAGTCAAAATAAGTTCAATTTCATAAATGATGATATCATCCACAATTGGACGATATCGTCCCCAATTTGAGCAAATTCGTCTCCGATTTCGCATGAGGGAATCATCCCCCTATCGCCGATTTCGCCCTTGGACGAAATCGACGATATCGAGACGATTTCGGCAAAATCGAGACGATTTCATCTCGACGACGTCGACGGCCCAAAAATGGCCGTGATGCTCAAAAATCAATCAAATCTAATCTAAAAAGCATGAAATTCTAAGTAAAGCATTCTAAATTAAGTTTAGACCCTTACCCGTAGCCCGCGCCGGACCTCTGTTGATCTGTGCGTTGTCTCGACCATCTTGTCTCTAGAGCTCTAAAAACTAGGAAAATGAACAATAACAATGAATTAGGGTTTTACCCTATTTTTCTTAATTTTATTCAAAAACAATTAAAAACATTTTAAAATTTTTTTGCTTTTCCGCGTTTTTACCTCAAACGTTCGATTTGGGTAAAAACACGGAGGGGGCACCATAGTAAGTTGTCGTACGATTCGACCTAGAATCGTCGCCTAAAAATGGGAATAATTTTTGCTTTCTCGTAGATCGAGAAGAACTCATCTTTAACGCATTTTCTTCAAAAAATTTGCTAAAGAGGGGGCAAAATGTAGCACCCTAAAATTGGCGCAGTAAAACCTTAAATAATTACAATTACTCTAGTAAATATTCAAATTCAAATTTTAACCCCCAAAACCGCTCCCAAACCGTCGTTTAACCCGTTTCCTCCTTTCCCGTGCCATTTTTAGAGTTTGTTTTGACCGTTTGATGATATCGTCGTCGATCAGACGATATCGCCTCAGATCGGACGATTTCGTCTGGACTAGGACGTCCAGACGATCTTGTCCCAAAACTATTTTTTCTCAATTAGCCTCTGTTCCAACGGCGTCTCTAATCCGGGCAAAAGTGTGTCTGCGTCGTTAGAGACCCTCCCCGTTGGAGATCTCCCAAATTGGGATGATCTCCAACCTCCTAACCTCCCTCCTAAGCCTATTTAAACTTAGGCCCTCCCCTTAACCTACCCCTGGCTGATATTTCCTGTAACTTGACTTTACACGCATTAAAACATCCTGAATTACCATCTGCACTTGTCCTATCCAAATTTTGTTGCAGGAACCTTAGTATTTTTCAGTCGGAGCAAGCTCAGTTCGTCGTGGACGATCCTGTTCAATTCGAGACGATTTCATACCAATCCGAGATGATTTCGACTACAGTCTACATTGGGGGCAATCACTGCCCAGAGTTTGCATTTTTCTCTTTTCATCTCCTATTCTATTTTGCATCTAGTTAGTTTATTTATTATTTTTTGCTATTCTGCATCTTGGAGTTCACCCATGTAGTTTAATTGCATAATGAAATCATGATTAACTATTAAAACATTGTAATTTGCTTGCATTCCTATTTAGGATTATCTGTTAACATCTTTATTGTCATTTTACATCTTTATCCTCTATTAGCATTGCTGTATTTTTTGTATTTTGTGTCTATTTCTCTGTTTGCAGGTCTCTGACGAATTCGTCTGACGAATTCGTCAGATCTCAGACGATCCTGCAGGTCGAAGACGATCCTGTCAAATTCTAGACGATCCTGTCTGCTTCAAGAATCAGAACCTCCATCAGACATCCGGATCAGGTATGGCTCTGTAATTTAGCTTTTTCCCTCTGTTTTCTGTTTAAAATTTGTTTTCTGTATTTCATTTAGCCTGCATTTTCATAATAGAACAACTTAGATTCATTTGGCCAAACCTAGGACTCGAATGTTTAAAGATAAAACTGAACACATTAAACACATTCCCAACCTAGGCGTGGAAACTGCCATTCAAACGTTTCCTGTGAACCCACCATCCATCGAAAAATCATCATAATACACCTCCCCTGAGAGGCAGGACCTTCGCAAGGCCTCTCGGTCCGAGGTACCGCGCCATCCTTTTCCCATCCTCCTTCCGGGCACGGATCCTATAGCCTCGAAGGTAAGGATGCAAAAAATTTGGAGCGATACGTAAGCCTATAGAAACACCTAGGTATTTATAGGTATCACTACCTTTGTGAAATCCTAAATTTGAGAGAATCCTCTATATTATATTGTTAAAGTATTTATAGTGTAAAATATGTTCATTTGGATGTTTATCTCTACCCTTGTGGTTGAAGAGAAACAATCTAAAATTTTTTTCTTTAACTTGACATTTAGTATTGTGGCTTACCCCAGTAAAATAGTTTCATCTACAAATTGAGCATGAATTATTGTTCTATATCCTATAGCTTATCTAATTAGCAATATTTCTTTCCTTATTAATTTGGTCAGGGTTCTCCCTAAAGTTTTAGCTAGAAGTATATAAAGGTAATGCGGGAGAGGAAACCCTTGCCTTAATCCTATAATGGATTTAAGGAAGTTATCAGGTTTCCCATTGATTATAGGGGCTATCCAAGGTCCCTCTATGCAAGCTCTTATTCAGTTTATCAATTGTGTTGAAAACCCAAATTTGGCTAACACCTGTGTTAAAAAACCAATGTCTACTTTGTCAAAGGCATTAGCCATATCAAGTTTAATTGTTATTCTTTTATTTTTGGACTTGTAATTAGAGTGTAGGGATTCATTAATTATTAAAATATTGTCATATATTTGTTTCCCTGGAATAAAATCCCATTTTTCTAGTTCTATCAAATCATTAATCTTCCTTTTAATTCTATTTAATATTATTTTAGTCTTTATCATATAAGAACAATTGCACAAAGACATAGGTTTGAATATATCAAACGTAACTATATTTTTTATTTTAGAATTAAATCTAAGAAAGTGGAGTTGATTGCCTGATGCCAGGAGCATCCGGTGGTCAAGGAGCAATCTTGCATCCTCCAAATCATTTAATTGTTCGCTTTTATTTTCTAAGTATTTGTGTTGGGTTTGTTTCAAATCTTGGCCCAAGAGGGAGTTTTCGTAAGAAAAAAAAAGAAGGAGAAGTTTTAGAGTAAAGGGCTCAAGTTGCGTTGGGGTCACGAAATCGCGACATGTCGCGATTTCACGACATGTCGCGAAATCGCGACCCCAAGGCTTCGGAAGGGCAATGGCCGGTTTGAGTCGCGATATCGCGGCTTCTTTTTGCCTTGGTGAAGGCAAAGGGGCAGTGGGTCGCGATATCGTGACATGTCGCGATATCGCGACATGTTCTCGCCAAGGTGAAGGCAAAGGGACAGTGGGTCGCGATATCGCGACATGTCGTGATATCGCGACTTTTTCGCCAAGGTGAAGGCGAAGGGACAGTGGGTCGCGATATCGTGACAAGTTTGAAGACAAGCTTGTGACACGCGTCAAAGCGTAAAAGGAAGTTAATTAAACACGGACACGCATCCTCCATGTGTATTAAAGTGACACGCGTCAAAGCAGAAAAGGAAATTAATTAAACACGCGGGCTGCCACGAAGATTGAAATTAAATTTCGTGACCGCGTGTATTAAAGATGGGGATGGTCTTCACAACAGTACAGAGCATGGACGTTATGGGTGAAACAGAGGTGCGAATATGTCTTCGCTTGGACATACGAATATATGCCAGGTATGGACCCTTCTGTAGTCATGCATCATCTAGTAGTCCATCCAGATGCAAACCCATCCGGACCCTAATTTTGAAAGAGATCTACACATGGAAGTAGAAAACGTCATTAAAGTTAACATTGGAACTAAGGATAATCCTCACATAATCAATATTGGATCAAAATTAAGTCAAGAAAAACAAAATGAATACATTGCATTTCTTAAATAATATGAAGATGTCTTCGCTTGGACATATGAAGATATGCCAGGTTTGGACCCTTCTGTAGTCATGCATCATCTAGTAGTCCATCTGGATGCTAAAACTATTAAATAGAAACTTAGAAAAATGCATCCCAAAGTGGCCTTGCTAGTCAAAGGGGAGTTAGAAAAACTCCTGAATGTTGTTTTTATACAAGCTATTGATTATGCTGAATGGATCTCAAATGTAGTTCTAGTCACCAAGAAAGAAGCCACCAAAGTTAGGGTTTGCACAGACTTTAGATATATTAACGTTGCATGCCCTAAAGATGATTTTCCTCTTCCAATCATGGATCAAATCATTGAATTTACTACTGGGAGTGGGATGATGTCCTTAATGGATGGATTCTTTGGTTATAATTAGATTAGGATAGCTCCTAAAGATCAGGCTAAAATATCCTTTATTACCCCTTGGGGTACCTTTTGTTGGAAAGTGATGCCATTCGGCTTAAAGAACACAGGTGCAACCTATCAATGAGCTATGACTTATATTTTTCATGATATGATGCATGATATCCTACATGATTATGTAGATGATATTATAGCTCACTCTATTAATGAAGATAATCATTTAGATGATTTGAGAAAATTTTTTAATCAATTAAGAGAATATCTTATTCGATTAAATCCAGCCAAATGCATATTTGGAGTTAAGTCCGATAAACTATTAGGGGTTATAGTTTCTTTACGTGGTATCGAAATTGACCCTCTCAAGATTGTGGCTATCACTGATATGCCCGCACCTACCAATATATCTGAGTTAAAAAGTTTACAAGGTAAACTTCAAGCTATCCATCGCTTCATCAATAAGTTGGCACACAAAACCGGTCCCTTTCTTAAGCTCCTTAAGAAGGATGTCCCTTTTAATTGGGACGACGAATGTAAAGAAGCTTTTGAACTTCTCAAAAAATACCTCCTTAACCCACTTGTGCTTTCACCACCTAGACCTGATCGCCCCTTTCTCCTGTATATTTTAGCTTCAGATTCTGCCTTAGGAGCTATGTTAGCTTAGCTTGATGATGCAAAGAGAGAACATGCTAATTATTATATTAGCCGAACCTTCATCAATTATGAAACCCGCTACACAAAGATTGGAAAAACTATCTAGAAATCGTTTTTGCTACGCAAAAATTATGCCATTATATGCTTAGTCAGAAAACTTATGTCATTTCTAAATATGATTCTTTGCGGTATCTCATGAGTTGACCTTATTTATCGGGTCGCACAACAAAGTGGGTTCTCGCTCTAAGCAATTTTGACCTCACATTCATAGGACAAAAGTCTGTTAAGGGTCAAATCATAGCAGATCAATTAGCTGCTGCACCCTTAGAGTCTACCCATCCCCTCATCATTGAGTTTCCTGATGAATGCATTCAATTAGAGGCCGACCATATTGAACAATGGTCCTTATAATTTGATGGAGGCCGATGCATGAGTGGGGCTGGTTCGGGTATTATTTTAATATCCTCACAAAAACATCTTATTCCTCTGTCCTTCAAATTAACATTTGCTTGCACCAACAATACTGCTGAATATGAATCTCTAATCCTTGGATTACGAGCTACCTTGGCACTAAAAATTAAACATCTACTAGTTTTTGGTGATTCTCAACTTGTCATAAACCAAATTAATGAAGTTTATTAGACCAGAGATGATAAACTGTGCCCATATAAAGCCTATGTTTTACAATTAATGTCTCTATTTGATCAAGTTTCCTTGGAAGCCATTCCTCGAACTTGTAACCGTGCAGCTGATGCTATGGCCGTAGCTGCATCTCTCCTGCCATTGGAGTTAGATGATGAATATGCCACTATCATTATTTGTCAACTCCAGGAACCTGCTTCAAATAATTCATGCTTAGAACCTTTGGATGTGTTTCTAATCAATGAAACTACTCCTGCACCTTGGTATACAAATATATTTGATTTTCTTCAAAATGGGACTTTCCCTGCCAATTCTAATAGAAACCAGCGTCGATTATTACATAGATGAGCAAGTCAATTTGTAATAATTGACAATACTTTGTATAGGAGATCTTTTGAAGGTATCCTATTGAGATGTTTGAATTTAGAAGAATCCAAATCAGCCTTGAGTGAAGTCCACGATGGATCTCGTGGAGGACGCTTTAGTGGTAGTGTCATTGCTAAAAAGCTCCTTACGATAGGATACTTTTGGCCTACCATGGAAAATGATGCACATGAGTATGTGCGCCATTGCAACAAGTGCCAGAAACATGCTGACCTTGTCCATGCACCTGCACAAGAACTATAGGCTATTTCATCTCCTTGGCCCTTTTCAAAATGGGGCTTAGACATTATTGGCAAAATCAATCTTGTGTCATCTAATGGACACAAATTCATCATAACCGCCATCGAGTATTTCATGAAGTGGGTTGAAGCTATGCCTTTAGCTTCTTGCACTGGCACACAAGTCTCTAAATTTATTTTTAATCAAATCATTTGTAGGTTCGAAATTCCTGCAAATCTCATCTCTGATAATGGAACTTGTTTCAAAAATAAAGATGTCAAGAAATTATGCCAAAAATATAATATTCAACATCGTTGGTCCACTCCCTATTATCCTTAGGGTAATGGTCAAGCATAAGCATCTAACAAAACCTTAATCAAAATTCTCAAAATATTGGTCAATAAAACTGGCCGCGACTGGCACATTCAGTTATATCCAGCCTTGTGGGCCTATTGAACTAGTGTTCGAACTCCCACTGGAACTTCACCTTTTATTTTGGTTTATGGTGCTGAAGTTGTTTTTCCCTTTGAATTAGAAGTTCCTTCTTTGGCTCTACTACTTCAAGATACCGAAGTAGGAGATGAATATTGAGCTGGCAGACTTAGTTAGCTGGAACTTCTAGATGAAAAATGCATCAATGCTTTGGAGCATCTCCATGCCTACCAAAACAAGCTTAAAATATCATATGCTAAAAAAGTTCGTCATCGATCCTTTGAGATCGATGACCTTGTTTTAAAAGAAAATCAAAAAAATACTAATGCAACTAAAGACCTTAAAGGTAAATTTGAGCCCAACTGGCTTGGACCATACATTATCACTGCTAAATTTGAATTAGGAGCATATAAATTATCTACCTTAGATGGTAAAGAACTTAAAGAACCCATGAACATTTTGCATCTTAAACGTTACTATGCGTAACAAAAATTAGTCATTTCATCATTTGTCTATATTTTGCATGTTCTCTTATTTTAAAAATATATCAAATTGTTTACACAAAAACAAAAACAAACAAAAATAATAAAAATAAAAACAGCAATACTCTTGACTCTTTCGAAAAAAAAATATCCCTAGCATAGGAAGAAAAACAAAGTTCACAAAAAAAAGAGAAAAAGAAAAAGGTTTTTTCAGCATTATCTCAAATATCAAGCAAAAATACAAAAAAAAAAAAGGAAAAGAAAGCAAGAAAGCAAAAAAAGCAAAAGCAAATGCAATAAAATCCCTTTCCCTACCCATTGAAAAGAAAAGAAGGGTTGATGAGCTTGAATCCCTGGAATTCTCAATTATTCGAAAACTGTGAGGTAAGCCCCATAACAGGTGGTTTGTGCCCAACCTGCTTGGCCTTGGGTAACTCCTAGCGTGGCGATATGTCTGTCACATTAGCAGCCTTCTTTTGTATAGACCTATGTCTGCTTATGGATTAGCTAGCTCTTGATAATATGACTTACATAGTAGTCTGGTATGGTTATATGCATCTAAATCATGGTTAATGAACACTTATTTGGTTCATTCAAATCACTTGTATCATATTATCTTGCTCAAAACTGGTAAACGAACATAGCAATTGCACACACATTTTGTATTTGAGAGATTTTGTGTATCATTATGATAAATCAAGATTGGAAATGAACTCACATATGCACATGGGATTCCTTATAAATCTAACTTTTGTCTTTAAAATACTTTGAAATATTTTTGCAAATTGTTTGGAATAAATTCATTTTTTCTTTAAAGTACAGTTGTTTAGTATAAAGACAACTACATGCATTATCAAAATTCAAAATTTCTTTCAAACCATACAATAAAAACACATATTTATATATTGTTGACTTTCGCGATGATGGTATACTTCCAGAACTTAAATAGGAGTCTTATGCCTAGCGCAAGTCCTCCTCTTCATATTTTCTATTTATTTTCAAAAATTAAAAATCAACCATGCAATAAAACAATCTATTTTCTTCTTTGATTTTCGAGATGATGGTATAAGTCTATACCTACATATTCTATGCCTAGCGCAAACCATTATACCAATTTTATTACCCATTCATTTAAAAATCATAAAAACCATATGACTTAAATCATTCTGTTATACAATTATATTTTTTAAAAAAACATGCACATTATCACTATTTCATGTCATTATGTCAACCTCCAATTTTGCAATGATGGTATAATTCCTAGGGAATTATCTAAAAATTTTATCACACTTAGGAATTTATGCCTAGCAAAAATCATTTTACAATATTTCATGCATAATATTTTCATGAAAAGTCTAAAAACAAATCATCATCATCATCATCATTTGCATCATCACACCAAAGTCTTAAGACAGTCTCTTAAGCACTCTTTACTTTTTAAACAATATTTCTATACTGGGATTAGCTTGACGACCGAGTGAGCGGCGACTCCATGAAATGGTCTATAATAGCGACAATGTCCTTTGAAATTATTGTTAAAATTCCCTTTTATTTTTATCAAATTATCACATCACCAACAACCAATTTGTTACATCAGATTATTTCATTTAAATTTTTTAAAGCATGACATTTCAACCATAATATTTCCAATGACATAATTACATGAATTATTAAATCAATCACACTTCAAACATTAAAGCATTATACAAACGCATAAGACAAGTCATATGATCAAAAAATATCTCATCTATATATATATCCAATATATGTACATCATCTCAAAAATAGATTGGTATGCCACAATCTACATCTTGGCATACTCAATCCTCTCAAATCATATAATCAGTCTATACAGTGTAGTAGCCTAGCCTCGAGAACCCCTTGAGCTCTCAGCCTCATATCCTCCCCCACCATGATGTGGATGAGGTGGCCCCATCGCAGTATGTGTGGTACTGCGAGTCCTAGTTGTCGATCGAGATGAAGTCCTCGACGATCCAATCCTGATCAAGTCAGCAATGCTGACTGGAAGCTATACCCTCTGACCCTCTGGCACCATCTGAAAGTAGATACCCTGGTAGAACGCGGTCTGAGCAATCGACTGCACTAATTCCTAAGTGCTCACTCCTCCGCTCCGTGATCTAAGGCATGCAACCTCATCTCTAAGCTGTATAGCCTTTGCTTAGTGTCGTGCAGCCTCCTCCTGCAAATTTTGCACCTGTGCCTGGATATGGACAGTCTCTGCCCAGAGAGTAGCCATCTCACTACTCTCTCTTGTGTCCACACCCTTGCCCTTATCAGGTGATGGTGGTCTCTCTCTCTGAGGAGAAGGGGGTCTCTCCTCCCTCCTCTCTCGTTGTCGCGGCCTCTACTGAGCTTGTGGTCTCCTTTGCTCTCTCCTGCCACGACCCTGTGTTGCCTCAATGGCATCCTGGCATTGCCTCCCCATCCGATGCACAATTGCCTAAATCGAACCCTGAGCCCTCGTCATCCGAGGAGGGTGGATGCCTGTGTAGTAGGAATCATAGCCGTCAGCTACCCCAACGTCATCCCCATCCACTGGCTAAATGGGGGCATCATCTGCGTCCTGACTCTAGAATCGTTGCATATCTGGAGCCTCGATAACTATAGTGTTATCCCTGATAGTCCAAGAAAACACGTAGTCTCTTAGAGATGGAATCCCTTACTGTAGACCAAACTGCCTCAAAAATTGGTCATACCAGTGGAGCTCCACCTCTCCCCTCTCCATCCTCAGCCAGAAGACTCGCCTGATGCGAGCCAACTCCTGTCCATCCTTGGCCCACCCTGGATGATATCTCCAAGGCCTCTAGGTGATTTGGTCAGAGACAAGGTCATCTAGTAGTCTTCGGGACACTGGTAGATCTATCCATCGCTATGCCCCTCTTCAGAGCCACCAGTAGAAAACTCGGGGCCTCTCCCTGTCAATCCCTGTCAGTGGGAGCCCTATCGACCTCCGCACTACAATGTGCTCCCAGCACCAAACCTATAGTAGTGATGTCATAACCAGACATCGGCCGCCCTTGTATACGACCCCATGAAGGATCCTATACAATCGACAGAGTACAAAGCTCCCCCAAACAAACTTGTATCCGTGGTCTCTCATGTCGCAGACCACATTTGTCAGTACCCATGGTACCCTGCATCCGCTCTGGTGGCACAGCAGAAGTCCACCTACCACCCCAACAAAAACCTATGTGAGTCTAGATGCCCTAGGCATCTAGCATAGCGACTCGATGTTCACTCCGCCCTTCTCCAGGGTGAAGCTCGGATCGCCACATAGTCGCATCATCGCGTGGCCCTAATTGGCTACGAGAGTGATCAGCCGTCCTTGTATGGGGATCCTCAAAATCCTCCATACATCCTCTAGTGTGGGAGTCATCTCCCCTATCAGTAACTGGAAATAGGAAGAACCCGGATACCACCTCTCTTCTAGGGTTGTCAATAGCCCCATGTCTGTAGAAAATTGTGGCATCTCTGCAACATGCTACAAGCCGACCTGAGCCAGCTGATCTCGCTCTGCCTGAGACAGGGTGGCCAAGTCATCCCTTAGTCTGTCGTATTTCCATTCTCTACTCTTTAGTAATCCTCTCTGCAACATAAACAAAATCAACAATAAAAATCATTAATAAATCATTAATTAAAAATGCAAGTCAAAATAAGTTCAATTTCATAAATGATGATATCATCCACAATTGGACGATATCGTCCCCAATTTGAGCAAATTCATCTCCGATTTCGCATGAGGGAATCATCCCCCTATTGCCGATTTCGCCCTTGGACGAAATCGACAATCTTGAGATGATTTCGGCAAAATTGAGACGATTTCATCTCAACGACGTCGACGGCCCAAAAATGGTTGTGATGCTCAAAAATCAATCAAATCTAATCTAAAAAGCATGAAATTCTAAGTAAAGCATTCTAAATTCAGTTTAGACCCTTACCCGTAGCCCACGCCGGACCTCTTTTGATCTGTGCGCTGTCTCGACCATCTTGTCTCCAGAGCTCTAAAAACTAGGAAAATAAACAGTAACAAATGAATTAGGGTTTTACCCTATTTTTCTTAATTTTATTCAAAAACACTTAACAACTTTATTTTTAATTTTTTTTTGCTTTTTTGCGTTTTTACCTCAAACGTTCGATTTGGGTAAAAACATGGAGGGGGCACCATAGTAAGCTGTCGTACGATTCGACCTAGAATCGTTGCCTAAAATTGGGAATATTTTTTGCTTTCTTGTAGATCGAGAAGAACTCATCTTTAACGCATTTTCTTCAAAAAATTTGCTAAAGAGGGGGCAAAATGTAGCACCCTAAAATTGGCGTAGTAAAACCTTAAATAATTACAATTACTCTAGTAAATATTCAAATTCAAATTTTAACCCCTAAAACCGCTCCCAAACCGTCGTTTAACCCGTTTCCTCCTTTCTCGTGCCATTTTTAGAGTTTGTTTTGACCGTTTGATGATATCGTCGTCGATCAGATGATATCGCCTCAGATCGGATGATTTCGTCTGGACTAGGACGTCCAGACGATCTTGTACCAAAACTATTTTTTCTCAATTAGCCTATGTTCCAACGGCATCTCTAATCCGGGCAAAAGTGTGTCTGCGTCGTTAGAGACCCTCCTTGTTGGAGATCTCCCAAATTGGGATGATCTCCAACCTCCTAACCTCCCTCCTAAGCCTATTTAAACTTAGGCCCTCCCCTTAACCTACCCCTGGTTGATATTTCCTGTAACTTGACTTTACACGCATTAAAACATCCTGAATTACCATCTGCACTTGTTCTATCCAAATTTTGTCGCAGGAACCTTAGTATTTTTCAGCCGGAGCAAGCTCAGTTCGTCATGGACGATCCTGTTCAATTCGAGACGATTTCGTATCAATCCGAGATGATTTCGACTACAGTCTACATTGGGGGCAATCACTGCCCAGAGTTTGCATTTTTCTCTTTTCATCTCCTATTCTATTTTGCATCTAGTTAGTTTATTTATTATTTTTTGCTATTCTGCATCTTGGAGTTCACCCATGTAGTTTAATTGCATAATGAAATCATGATTAATTATTAAAACATTGTAATTTGCTTGCATTCATATTTAGTATTATCTGTTAACATCTTTATTGTCATTTTACATATTTATCCTCTATTAGCATTGCTGTATTTTTTGTATTTTGTGTCTATTTCTCTCGTTTGCGGGTCTTTGACTGAATTCGTCGACGAATTCGTCGGATCTCGAACGATCCTGCAGTGTCGAAGACGATACTGTCAAATTCTAGATGATCCTGTCTGCTTCAAGAATCAGAACCTCCATCAGACATTCGGATCAGGTATGGCTCTATAATTTAGCTTTTTTCCTCTATTTTCTGTTTAAAATTTGTTTTCTGTATTTCATTTAGCCTACATTTTCATAATAGTACAACTTAGATTCATTTGGCCAAACCTAGGACTCGAATGTTTAAAGATAAAACTGAACACATTAAACACATTCCCAACCTAGGCGTGGAAACTACCATTCAAACGTTTTCTGGTGAACCCGCCATCCATCGAAAAATCACCATAATACACCTCCCCCGAGAGGCGGGACCTTTGCAAGGCCTCTCAGTCTGAGGTACCGCGCCATCCTCTTCCCATCCTCCTTTCGGGCACGGATCCTATAGCCTGAAGGTAAGGATGCGAAAAATTTGGAGTGATACAGAAGCCTATAGAAACACCTAGGTATTTATAGGTATCACTACCTTTGTGAAATCCTAAATTTGAGAGAATCCTCTATATTATATTGTTAAAGTATTTATAGTGTAAAATATGTTCATTTGGATGTTTATCTCTACCCTTGTGGTTGAAGAGAAACAATCTAAAAATTATTTGATTAACTTGAAATTTAGTATTGTGCCTTACCCCAGTAAAATAGTTTCATCTACAAATTGAGCATGAATTATTGTTCTATATCCTATAGCTTATCTAATTAGCAATATTTCTTTCCTTATTAATTTGGTCAGGGTTCTCCCTAAAGTTTTAGCTAGAAGTATATAAAGGTAATGCGGGAGAGGAAACCCTTGCCTTAATCCTATAATGGATTTAAGGAAGTTATCAGGTTTCCCATTGATTATAGGGGCTATCCAAGGTCCCTCTATGCAAGCTCTTATTCAGTTTATCAATTGTGTTGAAAACCCAAATTTGGCTAACACCTGTGTTAAAAAACCAATGTCTACTTTGTCAAAGGCATTAGCCATATCAAGTTTAATTGTTATTCTTTTATTTTTGGACTTGTAATTAGAGTGTAGGGATTCATTAATTATTAAAATATTGTCATATATTTGTTTCCCTGGAATAAAATCCCATTTTTCTAGTTCTATCAAATCATTAATCTTCCTTTTAATTCTATTTAATATTATTTTAGTCTTTATCATATAAGAACAATTGCACAAAGACATAGGTTTGAATATATCAAACGTAACTATATTTTTTTATTTTAGAATTAAATCTAAGAAAGTGGAGTTGATTGCCTGATGCCAGGAGCATCCGGTGGTCAAGGAGCAATCTTGCATCCTCCAAATCATTTAATTGTTCGCTTTTATTTTCTAAGTATTTGTGTTGGGTTTGTTTCAAATCTTGGCCCAAGAGGGAGTTTTCGTAAGAAGGAGAAGTTTTAGAGTAAAGGGCTCAAGTTGCGTTGGGGTCACGAAATCGCGACATGTCGCGATTTCACGACATGTCGCGAAATCGCGACCCCAAGGCTTCGGAAGGGCAATGGCCGGTTTGAGTCGCGATATCGCGGCTTCTTTTTGCCTTGGTGAAGGCAAAGGGGCAGTGGGTCGCGATATCGTGACATGTCGCGATATCGCGACATGTTCTGCCAAGGTGAAGGCAAAGGGACAGTGGGTCGCGATATCGCGACATGTCGCGATATCGCGACTTTTTTCGCCAAGGTGAAGGCGAAGGGACCGTGGGTCGCGATATCGTGACAAGTTTGAAGACAAGCTTGTGACACACGTCAAAGCAGAAAAGGAAGTTAATTAAACACAGACACGCATCCTCCATGTGTATTAAAGTGACACGCGTCAAAGCAGAAAAGGAAATTAATTAAACACGCGGGCTGCCACGAAGATTGAAATTAAATTTCGTGACCGCGTGTATTAAAGATGGGGATGGTCTTCACAACAGTACAGAGCATGGACGTTATGGGTGAAACAGAGGTGCGAAAGGACGATCTGACCAAGGCGGCGTTTGCAGGTCAGAGAAGAGCTTTAATGAGGGTTTCATGGTGGGTAAGGCAGGGGCATTTATTGTGAGAAAATTTGAGGAGTTCGACCGAGGGAGGGAAAAAAAATTAGAATTTGAATTTTTTAGGCAGGGCATTGATGGCCTAGAGGATCGGGGGCCTCGTTAAAAACCCGAAATTTCTGTAAGGATGGGGGATGGTGAAGTTCGGGATTGGGGGAGAAGTGGTATACTGGAGAGAATACTGTAACCCGTATCATGCTATTTTCTTTTTTTTAATGAAATTACCATGAAATTACTGTGAATGTGTTTGTGTGAATCCCGGCTTGCCATCAAGTGGTATCAGAGTGGGAGCTCCTGAGCGTGTAACAGATCACCGGAGAGAGGCAGTTGCACCAGGATCTGTGGAAGAATTCTTGAAAAAAAAAAAAATAATAATAATAAATAATACAGAGAAAAAAATATATATATATCATGCCTCCACGAAGGAACCGTGGCGGAGCAGGAAATGTGGTATCGGCCGAAGACTTCCGGGCCTTGCAAATACAAGTTCAAGCCTTGCAAGCAGAGTTACGTCGAAGGCACGAACCCGGAGGGGAAGAGGAAAGCGAAGATGAAGTTGAAGAGGAAGAACAGTCTGAGGAAGAAGCAGAAGCTGTGGATCCTACTCAGGCCCGGTTGTATAAGGCCATTTCTCAGATTGGAAAATAGCCAAAAATGGAGGTGTCTACCTACTCGGGAAATCTGAATCCAGAAGAAGTGATTGACTGGATAAATTATTTAGAGGAATATTTCGAGTATGAGGAGATTGAAGACCCTAATCGGGTCTGATTTGCTAAGACCAAGTTAAAGGGTCATTCCAGCATTTGGTGGAGGGGAATGTAGTTGGAGAGAAATAGAAGGGGGAAAGAAAGAATAACAAGATGGGATAGAATTGTGGAGAAGCTTAAAAGAAAGTTCATCCTAGCAGATTACGAGTTGGATCTGCTAAGAAAAATGCAGAGCTTGAGACAGACAAACAAAACTGTCCAAGAGTACACTGAAGAATTTTACAAAATTTCTATTAGAACAGGGCATTTAGAGGCAAATAAAGAGAAAGTAGCCCGTTACATTAATGGGTTGAGGCTTGGTATCCAAGAAGAACTGAGCCTGGTTCGAGTAAACACCATTGAGGATGCCTATCAATTTTCCTTGAAGGTAGAAGAAAAGTTAAACAGGCAGTTTGAAGGCAAGCAAAGAGGAAGAGGCCGAGGTGGAAGGACTGGTGGGAGGACCAGTGGAGAAAAGTACAAGGATCCAAAGAAGACTGGGGAAGCCAGTAGTAACCAGGACAAAAAAGGTGAAGATGTTTATCAGCCCCGAGATCATAACAGCTACCCAAGAGGACGGGGTGGATCTGGACGAGGGTTTGGAAGAGGAGTATTTTGTGGAACATGTTTCCACTGTGGTGAAGAAGGACACAGGGCATTTGAATGTCCACAACACCGAGAAAGAACAAACAAGAGGCCTGAGGGCCCAGCCAGAGCTTTTGTGGCACAGGAGGATGCTGAATCTGAGCATTCCGAAGAAGCGGAGAGAGGAGAAATAATGGTTGTAAGAAGAGTCCTGTTGAACGAGGAGAAGGACACAGACCAGAGGAAAAGTTTATTCCGCACTAGATGTAAATGTGCGGGCAAGGTTTGCAATATCATTATTGATAATGGTAGCACGGATAACCTGGTTTCAGAGGAAATGGTTACGAAGTTACAGTTAGAGAGGAAGAAACACCCACACCCATACCGGGTCGCATGGTTACAAAAGGACCACGAAGCCTTGGTCAATGAGTAGTGTTCTGTTAAATTTAACGTTGGGAAGTATTGTGATGAGGTCCTGTGTGACATCTTACCCATGGATGTTTGCCACATGTTGCTGGGGAGACCCTGGCAGTTTGACCGAAGTGCAGTACATGATGGCCGTGCCAACACCTACTCATTGACAAAGAATGGTGTACGCCATAAGCTAAAGCCCTTGAAGGATACAGATGAAAAGGTGTGTAATATTTCCAAAGTCTGTTTAGTTGAGTGGAGAGAGTTTCTGAATGGGTTAAAGCATGAACATTTATGTTATGTAATAATTCCAAGAGTTAGGGGGAAGGAATGCCGGGATACCCCAACATAAGTTCTAAATCTACTGGAGGAATTTCCAGACATTGTGTCTGACAATGTGCCTGAGGGCTTACCCCCTGTGATAAAAATTAGCCACCATATAGACTTAGTACCAGGATCAAGCCTGCCAAATAAAGCTGCACACAGGATGACACTTGTAGAGACTAAGGAGTTAAATAGACAGGTCCAAGAATTATTAGAAAAGGGATTAATTCAGGAAATTTTGAGTCCATGCGCAGTACCTGTAGTGCTGGTGCCAAAGAAGGATGGAGAATGGAGGATGTGTACAGATTCACGGGCCATCAACAAAATTACTATTAAGTACAGATTCCCGTTACCAAGAATGGATGATATCATGGATTGTTTAAGTGGAGCTGAGTACTTCACAAAGATTGACCTGAAAAGTGGGTATCATCAGATCCATATCCGAGAGGGGGATGAATGGAAGATAGCCTTCAAGACAAGAGAAGGCCTGTTTGAGTGGTTAGTCATGCCATTTGGACTGTCCAATGCACCAAGTACCTTCATGCGGCTGATGAATGAAGTATTGAAAGAATTTCTGGGAAAGTTTGTTATTGTTTATTTAGATGATATATTGATATTTAGCCGGACCCTGGAGGAACACCTGATGCATATCAGGAGAGTCTTTGAAAAATTGCAAGAAGAACAGTTATTAATAAATTTGAAAAAGTGTAATTTTGTCAAGAAGGAATTGGTATACTTGGGGTTTGTAATCTCAGCAGAAGGCCTAAAGATGGACCTCGAAAAGGTGAGAGCCATCATTGAATGGCCTACTCCAAGGAGCACAACAGAAGTGAGGTCATTCCATGGTCTGGCCAGTTTTTATAGGAAGTTCATAAAGAACTTCAGCAGTATTTGTGCACCTCTCATCGAGACAATGAGGGGAGATAAAAATGAGGTCAAATGGACATCAGGGGCTGAAAGGAGCTTTGACACATTGAAGATAAAAGTTACAGAACAACCTGTTTTGGCACTTCCAGACTTCAACAAGGTATTTCAGGTGGACTATGATGCCAGTGGCAGTGCAATAGGGGCGGTACTGAGTCAAGGAGGTAAGCCAGTTGCTTATTTCAGTGAAAAGTTAAATGATGCTCGGAAGAAGTATTCTGTCTATGATCAAGAATTTTATGCTATAGTTCAGGCCCTGAAAAAGTGGAGAAATTATTTATTACCAAAGGAGTTTGTGTTGTTTACTGACCATCAAGCTTTGCAATACATTAACAGTCAGACAAAACTGAACCAAAGGCACATGAAATGGGTGGAGTTCCTCCAAAGTTATACCTTTGTACTAAAGCACAGAAGTGGGAAGTCAAACAGGGTTGTAGATGCCTTAAGCAGAAGGCAGACTCTACTGACCAGATTGACAGTGGAAGTAGTGGGGTTTGAAGAACTGAAGGATCTATACCCTACAGATCCAGATTTTACAGAAGCCTGGAAGGCTTGCTCAATACCTCTTACCATAGATAGAACAAAATGGTTGGATTTCTTAATCCAAGATGGGATGCTGTTCAAGGGCAGTAAGTTGTGCATTCCCAGAAGTTCCATGCGGGAGAATTTAATCAAAGAAAAGCACAGCGGAGGATTGGCTGGGCATTTTGGTAGGGATAAGACCATTGCCTTGGTTGAGGAAAATTACTACTGGCCACAACTTCGGCAAGATGTACGGAAGTTTGTGCAAAGTTGCAGAATATGCCAGATGGCAAAGGGTGTGAAACAAAATACAGGACTGTAACAGCCATTACCTGTGCCTGAGAGACCATGGGAGGACATAAGCATGGATTTTGTTCTTGGATTTCCGAGAACACAAAGAGGAAATGATTCAATATTTGTGGTGGTGGACCAGTTCTCCAAAATGGCACATTTTATTCCCTGCCAAAAGACAAGTGATGCAGTTCACATTGCTGGGTTGTTCTTCAAAGAAGTGGTACGACTTCACGGTTTGCCGAGAAGTATAGTTTCAGACAGAGATACAAAGTTTTTTGGGTATTTCTGGAGAACTCTGTGGAAGAAATTGAAGACAGACTTGAAATTCAGTTCAGCATACCATCCACAGACAGATGGACAGATGGAGGTGGTCAATATAAGCCTGGGCAATTTACTGCGGTGTTTGATAGTGGATCAACCCAAGGGATGGGATTTAGTCTTACCACAGGCAAAGTTTGCATATAACAGTTCAGTTAATAAAAGCATAAATAAATCACCGTTCCAGATAATATATGGAAACAGCCCGAGGAATGTGTCTGAGCTAAGAAAGTTGGACAGAAGAGAAAAATGTAGTGCCGAGGCAGAAGAATTTGTAGAGCATATAAAAAGTCTGCATGAGGAAGTAAAAAGATAGATTACAAAAATGAACAGTCAATATAAGACAAGGGCAAACCAGAAGCGGCGGTTCAAGGAGTTCGAGATTGGATATGAGGTTATGGTGTATCTCAGGAAGGAGAGATTTCCTGCCAAGACTTACAATAAATTGAAGATGAAAAAGTTTGGGCCATGCAAAATACTGGGAAAGCGAGAGTCAGGAAATGCGTATGAAGTGAAATTGCCGAGTTGGCTTGATATTTCACCTATTTTTAATATTTCAGATCTCGTGGAATATCATGAGGGAGAAAGTACAGACATGCAAAGTCCAGAACCATGGCAATTTCCAGCCTCTACTCCAAGCACGAGATGAGGCCGAGGAAATATTAGATACCCGTGAAGGCCGGAGCACCCAAAATAGGCAGTATACTGAGTACTTGATCAAGTGGAGGGGCAGACCAACTGAAGATGCGACTTGGTTGTCGAAGGCGGAGGTTGACCGCTTGGGTCTCCCCTTAGCCGAACAAAAGTGAGGGTCACTTTTTTTTATCTACCCCGGGTTTCTGATGCAGGAGCATCCGGTGGTCAAGGAGCAATCTTGCATCCTCCAAATCATTTAATTGTTCGCTTTTATTTTCTAAGTATTTGTGGTGGGTTTGTTTCAAATCTTGGCCCAAGAGGGAGTTTTCATAAGAAAAGAAAAAGAAGGAGAAGTTTTAGAGTAAAGGGCTCAAGTTGCGTTGGGGTCACGAAATCGCGACATGTCGCGATTTCGCGACATGTCACAAAATCGTGGCCCCAAGGCTTCGAAAGGGCAATGGCCGGTTTGAGTTGCGATATCGCGACATGTCACGATATCGCGGCTTCTTTTTGCCTTGGTGAAGGCAAAGGGGCGGTGGGTCGTGATATCGCGACATGTCGCGATATCGCGACTTGTTCTGCCAAGGTGAAGGCAAAGGGACAGTGGGTCGCGATATCGTGACTTTTTTTGCCAAGGTGAAGGCGAAGGGACCGTGGGTCGCGATATCGCGACAAGTTTGAAGACAAGCTTGTGACACGCGTCAAAGCAGAAAAGGAAGTTAATTAAACACAGACACGCGTCCTCCACGTGTATTAAAGTGACACGCGTCAAAGCAGAAAAGGAAATTAATTAAACACGCGGGCTGCCACGAAGATTGAAATTGAATTTCGTGACCGCGTGTATTAAAGATGGGGATGGTCTTCACAACAGTACAGAGCATGGACATTATGGGTGAAACAGAGGTGCGGAAGGACGATCTGACCAAGGCGGCGTTTGCAGGTCAGAGAAGAGCTTTAATGAGGGTTTCATGGTGGGTAAGGCAGGGGCATTTATTGTGAGAAAATTTGAGGAGTTCGACCGAGGGAGGGAAAAAAATTAGAATTTGAATTTGTTAGGCAGGGCATTGATGGCCGAGAGGATCGGGGGCCTCGTTAAAAACCTGAAATGCTGTAAGGATGGGGGATGGTGAAGTTCGGGATTGGGGGAGAAGTGGTATACTGGAGAGAATACTGTAACCCGTATCATGCTATTTTCTTTTTTTTAATGAAATTACCATGAAATTACTGTGAATGTGTTTGTGTGAATCCCGGCTTGCCATCATTGCCCTAGATAGCTTACCTCTTATCCTTGTCTCTTATATCATTGCCAACAAGTCATCTCCTATAATTTCATAAAACTATTGATAAAAATTATTGGTGAAGCCATATGGTCCTAGATCTTTATCCTTGGGTAGCGAACATATAACTTTTTCCAATTCTCCTTTGGTTACTACTAAAGAGATATTATTTATCTCTATTTTTTAACAAAGGAGGAATGTTATTTAGGAAAGTTGCCTAATCCTATTGATTCATTGTTCTCTTTGTGATAAAGGTTGAGTAATGATCTCTTGCTAGTTCCTTTATGATTGTCTGATCAAACTAAGTTTCTTTATTTTTAGGAATCTCTCTAATTGTATTTTTATGGTAGTGCTACATTGTTTCTAGATGAAATTAATTTATGTTTTTGTCTTCTTTCTTGAGCCAAATCATTCTTGATCGAAGTCTCCAATGTGCCTCTTCTTCTTTGAAATCTTTATGCATTTCTTTATTTAATCAAAATATTCTCTCTTCCTATTGAGGGGTTGGAGGCTGATCATTTATCTCTTGCTCTTCTTCCTCCTTTTGTTTTAGCAATATGCTTGACCTATTTTGAACTTTAGTCTTATTGGACATCCAATACCTATTGAGATTTAAAATTTTCATTTCCCTTACCTCTTGGGAACTATTTGCACAAACATGCTACTTCTAGATACTTTATACTAAAGGTGCAAACTCCTCATGCTACATCCATTCTATATTGCATTTGAAGGAATATTCATTTTTACAAGATCATTATCATATGTATCCAAATATATAGGCTTATGATTTGAGACTGAACTTTGAATTATACCACTTGATACAAGCAGATACCTAAATAATATATCTTCTTGTATCAAGAATCTATCCAATATTTCTATAATGAATTTAATGCCAATTCTTCTTTTTGTCCATGGACATTTTCTATTTTGGGGATTATGTCTTGAAGTTTTTGCTCAATTATAATTTGCATAACCATGTCCTTAGAAGGGTATTTTAAGGGAATGCCTCATTTTTTACATCATTGGGATAAAGTCACATTTAAGTCCCTTGATATAATTAAATTTGTGAGTCTTTCTTATCCAGTGTTGAAGACTTTTCTAAGCCTCTTGTTTTAAGATACGTTATTTGGTCCATAAAAATTGACTATGGTCCAAATCTCTTCCTGTGGAGAGGAGAAAGAAGCTACTATTTAAATTGTGTGTCTTGTTTTATTAATACATATCAAGGCTTGTGGATCCCATGCAAGGAGAAGTCCCTCGAGTCACCTAATAAATATATTGCTTCTAGGTTTGAGGATATCCATATATTTTTCCATTCTGTTATTTTTAACTACTCTATCAATTTGGTTTCTTGAATGCACATAACCATTGGCTTCTACTAGGATATTAATTGACTTAGGTAGTTTTTTTCAAAGGACTACCCAATCTCCGTCCATTCCATGATAGAAACTTCATTTCTTAAGTGGCTACTTAGCCTTTTTGAAGCCTAAGGTTGTATATGATTTCTTTTGAATGTCTATATTTTATTATTATGGTCTTACCTCTTAGTTATATTTCCTCCATCTAGTAGAATATTTTTTGGATGGGGTACCTCCTAGAATTATTGTTGTTTCTAATTGAGTCTCTTCTATTTCTTTGATCTTCTCTTCTTGAAGTTTTTCTTTGGTGTCCTAAGTTTCCTCTACTCTGTCTTCTATTTTAGGACCTAATGGATCTTCCTCTTTTTTAGATGTTCTTAGATGTTTCTCTTTCTCATTTTGTGATAAAATATAGAACTTATTATTACTTTGTATTTTTGGTTGTGGTTGAGGCCTCCTTCTAGTTCTATATCTTATTTGTTATTTTCTTCTTACTATTTAGAATTGTTGATATTTCTCCTTTGTCTCTTTTTGTACCTTAGTGGGGTAGCTCCTTGATAAATGACCATATTGATGATAGCTAATACATTTAAATGGAATGTGCTCATAATATAGTGGATGGCGATGGACCCAATCCAACACTTTGATACCTATATTTTTAGGAAACCCTTTTTTCAAAGTAACTTAAACACACAACCTAGCACACGTTGCATTATTAGCCTTCGAAGGAGCCTAGTCTACAAGTGTGTCAATTGAGTTACCTATCATCTCAATAGTTGTTTTATAACATAAATATAGGGTGAAATGGTAGTATTACCCAAATTGAGACTTTTGGTTCTTCCACTTATGGTTTGAAAGTGACTAACTATGGTGTCATGCAAAGAAGGCTTGATCTAAGTTATTGGGGACCTCCTTGAAATATTGCATCTCTTTACTCTATGGAGGAGAAAATAACTATGAAATACCCTCTCTCTACCATCATGTATTTATAGCTATATATTTTAGATCCTCAAGAAGAGGTGATCCATATATTAATGGTTGTTGGGCATAGGCAAAATACCCATAAATTTGCAAGCAAGAGCTTTCTAAGTTAGGGTGAGTATCAAGTTTTAAATATACTTTGAATGATTCTCCACCACTAGAGTATCATTAAAATTAGGAGTAAAGGATAATTTATTACTTGGTTAAGACTATTGTGGCCTCATTGCCTTCAAATATTTGGTCACATTTTCTAGTTTTGACTGGTCAAACAAAGGAGGTAGCGAGAACAACAAAAATGAGCCATGGTCAACATTATTGAGTTGACATCATGCTAACATATTAGGAGGGTTTGGGTAAGGAAGGAACATCCCTCATCAAAATTTATATGACAAGGCTTCAAAGGTTACCAAACACTAATATGAGCCAAAGGAGAAAACCCTTGCCAAAATCTTAGAGATTTTATTTCTTGGATCATTTTTATTTATTAAATTTATGGATAGACCATGGAAGCAAAAGCAAAATTAGAGGAAACCAACAAAGGAAGAAGCAAAATATCATAATATAAATAAATACAAATGGTCACAATGCCTACCATATATGGATATACAAAGAATAGTGTGTTAGGTGGTATGAACCCTTATCCAAAAACTAGGTCCAAGCATCAACAATAGACAACAGAATCAAAATCAACACTATTATACCTCCTTTTCTTCCTAGTATGGATCAAGATTCTTGATTGAATTCAACTGTTTCCACCCTTGAATGGGTGCCATTGGTAAGTCCTCACATATTTATCTTGAAATGCATCTCAATATGATATATTATTATTGGCAATCATTGTTTGTGAATTATTAGAATTGTTGTTGCTATTTGAAGTTGTTCCATAACAAGTGGTATTATAGTTGTAACGTTGGCAATTATTTTTGGGCACCCAACTACTGGTTAAATTTGGGTCCATGAAGAAAAAATAGAAGATATAATTTTTTTTTCTCAACTGTTACTTGTGTTCAAAAAAGTGATATTGGATTTCATGAACATGTATTTTATTTTATTGCATTCAAAATCATTGTTTCATTGTTGTACATTTAATGCTACGAGAAAACCTCATTTTTCTGCTATGATAAAACCAAAAATTAAAAAAAAAATGTTGTGTCCAACTTTCTATTCCTCCTGCTCATTTGTTTTTTTCATAATGGGTGCACTTCATAATATATTATTTTTTTGTAAATAGTTTTGAATGTAGATTATTATTTAATCATTTCCATAGTTTTCACATAGTCCCATTCATATTTAAATAATATATTAATTAAAAAAAAAAACCATGTGCCCCCACATCGCCCTTTTCCACGTATTTCCCTTTTCCCACTTAATTAAATAATAATATATTATTAAAAAAATAACTCATAGCATCTTCCTCACTCTCCATGCATATCCTTAACTCCCCCTTGCATTCCTTCCTCTCCCTTCCTCCCCCTCCCTATTGCACCCATGCATCTCATTCCCTCCATCCCAACCCCTTCCCAGTCAACAAGTGTCTCCTCCCTACTCCCACACATCCCCACCTTCCATGTTGCTTCCCTCCCTTCACTCACTTCACATTCCCTCATTTATTTTATTAAATATTTACCTTCCCAACCTTTCCTTTTTAAAGGATAAAGGAAATAATTAAAAATAAATATATCATTTAAAAATTAAGAACAATAAAAATAATTAAATAATTAAAAAATAATATTTTTTTAAAGAAAGCAACAAATTTTAAAAAATAATTTAAAAAGTAGAGAAAGAGAGGATAATAATAAAAAAAATTAATTTATTAGGATAAAAGTATCAAGTATGATCAGATCCTTGCAAGAGTTATAATTCTTGTTCATTTCTTCAAGCGATGATTGGATGAATGAACATGCTACTAAAATTGGTTGGGAATGAGTCAACGATCAATTACAACGTACTATTTCATAGGATGCATATATGAGAAAAAAGAAGTGCCAACCCAAAATTTTTGGTAAGCATCACCACATTCCCCTTAATATTAATAGTTTTGACCAACTTCTTCTTTCTTTATTTTACGTCATGGCTTCACCTCCACCCAACACCTCAAGTTATTCGTATGCATCCCCCAATAACCCTCCTAATCACCTTAGTGCTCCTTCCACTATCTTTCCAAGTAATATTATACTCCCCAATACTATAAATTCTAATATGCATTTATACTTATCATGTCAAGAAGAAACAATTTCCTCCATTTGCAAATCCTTGAATGACCAAGCACATATGATGGCTTACATTGTCAAGACTTTGGGTATATCCCAAAAAATCCTACAAATACCCACTACTATCATTTCCCTTGACCAAGGGTTACAAAAAACCATTGGGTAACAATTCCTTAATAGTTATATGTCTAATATAAGTATTCATCCACTACCTCCACCTAGTCATAATCCTCCAAATCTTTATGACCTATGTTTTGCTTTTTGGGGACCAAAAATGGACCCTACACCTTGCATGTCATGACCCTTGTGATGTCTGGTGCCTTGTGCCTCTCTTGGGGCACTAGTATTGGGAAGTCTGGAAAGAGTGGGATGTGACTTGTTTAGATGACTTTGGGATATTTTACCAAGATCAACTCCTTTCTTAGATGCAATATTTTATTCTTTTCATCCTATGCTAGTCTATCCTACTAGGTTCTTGCCAAGGAAAATGGAAAAGACAGAAAAACAATAAAATTAAATCTAGCTAGCCTTACTAGTCTAAGCTATGAGTGGAAATGCACCAAAGATTATAGTTTCCATTCACATTAGTGGGAGGAATGAACATGATTGAAACATGACAATGAAGTTGAACATTACCCCAATCATACATGAATGGAAATAAAAATACCTCATATAAAAGTTAGGATAAATACAATTCATAGCTCCCCATAGAAAGGTACGTGATTACCCAGACCAGGATAAAAGTACTAGAATAGACATAGCTCATTGTATTTATTTTAAAAACACATTATATTCATGCATTATTAAAAGATACTTGATGGCTTGTACATGTGATTGACCCAAGGTTTGAGTCTAGATTGATATATAAAATGAAAAGAGGAAAAATTTCTCAAGGTCAATTACTAGACATGACAAAAATTCAACCTCCTCCTTTTGACCTTGAAGATGGCTATCTATAATATTTACCTTAGAAATTAAAATTTAAAATTCCCTCTTGAAAGGGATATTTTAAGTAGGAAAATTTGGTCCACTTTGGATTGTTGCATCTAAGGTATCATACTACAATTATTTAGCCTCAAGATATAATCATCATAAATATTGTTTTGAGTGAATGATGTCCTTTTGGAGGTGTCATCAACTATCATCCTTTCTACCTTTTGTGGGGATTTGAGCTTGATCAACATTATTACTAGACTCTCTACCTAGATATTTTCCTAATGTCAATTAATTGTTTTGCTAGCTTTCAACTAGATCTAGTTATTTCTCTCGTAAATTTATCTCCATATTTAGATTTTAGTGCCCAATGTTTTTTGGTGTAGTGCATTTCCTAATATTTTATTTACATTCTAGTTTTTCCTTATTTTGTACCCACCGTTTTTGGCTCATTAGACTATTGGGGTGTCTTCTGACTTCAAATTAACCTTGGGAACCTAGTTTTTGCCTTATAAGTGATTCTTTTATCTAGTTAGTTATGATCATATAATTATTTGTTCTCTTGATTGATTGTTGATGCCTTGGGGTTGCTCATCAAATTTACTAGATTTTTCATATGCTTTGTGGTATGGTTTGGCTCCTTTGTGCCCCCTTTTGCCTTTTGGTATGGATTTTAGGGAGATTCTTTGGATGTTTAGGCAATTCTTGGAAAGTTTACCCAACTTTATATTATAGGCATTGTCACCTTTATATCCCTCCTCTTTGTTTCTTGGGTTGTGCTCCCTAGGTTTGTTATTAATGTCATATTTCAATAATCCTAGGATGCATGCCCTTTTGGATCACAATTTCCTATTGAGGTTGCTTTAATTTATGGGACCATTTTTTATGTTCAAAGGATGGTCCTAGGGATGTAGATAAGGTAGAATCCTTGTCTATAGTTAAGTCCCATCAATTATCATCAAAATAATTCTAGCATCTTTGTATGTATTAAGGCTTGGATCAATTATCACCAAAAAGGCTAAGAGTTTTTGTTTGTGTCACCTTAGTGATTAACTTTATCTCATGGCATGGGGAACTTCAAGTTTGTCTAATTTACTGTAGGCTCCTTCTTGTTGGCATCTTTATTTTCTTGGTATTATCTATGAAATAAGTAAGGATAAATTTGAGCCTCTCATTTTTCTTAGTGTTGGGTAGGGACCTTGGGCCAAATACTTTTTTTTGGTAGGATCTATTGAATGTAGTAAGAATTCACTATAGTTTGTTGTCTTAAAGTGAATATCTTGTTTATAGGAGGCAAGGAGCCCAATAATTGAAGCCTTGTCTATTGGGCACAAATTCCAAGGGGTAACTCAAGGGAACTTTTAGCTTGAAAAAAAGGGGCATATCCTAAAGGATGGCTAAGAAGTAGGGACTTGTGGAGTGATTTGGATGAGGCTTTACCCTTTTATTGACTTATCCTACATGAATTTATTTATTTTATGGGGTTCCTAGTTCATTGGTGAGGCTTGGTTATCCTACCCTTGTTGAACTAATAGAAGCATGATTTTTTGCTACTTTACCTAATTTTTACTTATAAAAGCTATTTTTATCAGATTATGTTATTACCTCCAAGTATTTTAGTCTATGAAACTTTTATCAAATGTGCATATGATGACACACTTTTAAAAATTTACTTATTGGGAGCCTTTACCCAACTTTCCCCTCCATAAATGTTGCTTGCTCAACTACTGGTTTTGTGTCACTTGGTTGCCACACATATTATTTTAAATGATGCATATTTATGCTATAATACATGATTTTGACATGTTATGTGTGCCAAGTATTTCATATGATATCTCTTCATTGGAACTTACAATATGTAGACCATATTTCCCTAAATTTCAACTGCTCCTACTTATTAGCCATTTTGAATATGTGACATTGTATTCTGGAGTTGATGATCTTATATATTTTGGAAATGATGAGTTCTTATGCTTATGAAAGTGTTTGTACTATAGCTAAGCACGTGTAACCCACCGATTTGTGGTAATTCACTTATCATATTTTCTCAACATCCTAACTGATGCTTGATTATCACAAGAGGAATCCTATGAGCATTGTTCATTGGGTTGACATTGAGTCCATTTACTTCTATCATGTGGTTTGTCTAGGTCTCCTCTTCTCTTTTTACAATAATGGATTGCTCTATAGGAAGGATAGAAACAAATGTGATTTAAAAGCAAAGGTGTATCCAAGATGGTCTTTTACATCACCTATAGGGGTTTTGGAAATCCATGTGGTTCTACCTAAAAGTATTCATATTTATCTACAATATGATCCTAAAAATTATCCTCGTAGGCCTCATTTGGACCTATTATAGGACTTGAATAAGGCATTGGGGCTTATATAGAAGTTATCCTATGATAATTTTGACTAATCCTACAATATTTCTTGCTTTTGAATTGATTTCTTGGTGACCTCTTGACACTACTAAACTCCTTTGGTCAGTGACTCAGTATTTTGGTGGGTTGTGTAGACACCTAAAAAGTGTAACATTTGCAATGGTTAATATTAATATTTACTAATGTGTGCAATTATTTTAATTAATGTATTGCAACCTTATATATTATTAATATTGACTATTCTAGACCATCTAGTCCCTTTGACCCATTCTAACCACTTTGAATCACTCTAGATCCTTCTTACGCTTAACCATGATCATCATGATACCACCATGCTATTTTTAACTTTGGTTGACATTAACTCTAGTTAGCAATTATTTCCCACCTTTCCTCCATATTCCAAGTGATTTCAAAGCATTTGGGGTGAGTATTTCCTCCACCTAGGCACATTTATGAAAAATTCTAATTTGGTGGGCAAGGATTCTCTCCACAAAGAGGGTATTAGTGAAGCATTTCATAATGCATAATGGCATGTCATATTGCATCATGGTACAACATAAAAGCATCATAGGGCATCATAGCCCAAACAAGGAAATTTGCACATTTATCCACCTAAATGGGGAATCCCAAATATTCCTCTCTTATGCACCCATGCCACCTATCAATCCTCTTCAATTCTCATAAATCTCCTCCACCCATGGGAGACTTTACAAATAGGTTCCCATTTTTAATTTCATTGGTGCACGAAAAGATAATGAAACTCTGCTCAAATTTAATTTAATTTTATTGTATGTGTTTGATATTGTGGTTGTAAGTTTACCATTCAGAGAGCTTGAAATCATCAACCATGGATGATCTTGGAGTTTTTCACTAATGTTTGTTTTTGCAGCCACACCCACACTTGATATCCAATAGTGCACTAGATTTTCAACAAAGACAACAAAACAAATTGAGGAAGGCCAAATTTAGGACTAAAACCTTTTGATAAATAATAGTCTCAACCACCTAGGGTGGTTAACTAGGAGCACAATCACATAGGTTATTTAACCAAAATTACAACTGCATAGGGTGGTTACCTAGAAGCATAACCACAGGGCTACCCAGAGATCCAACCACCTCGAGCAATTGATCTTCAAGGCAAAAAACAACTCTAGACCAACCATAGACTGCATAGAAAGGTAAATCATATCTTTTTTTAAGGTTTTTTAGGCATTTCATATAGTTTTGTAACTTCTACACTTGATTTTGTAAAGTTTTGTAATGTTCTATTTGCTTTTGTAACCCTCTTTCATGGTTTTGGGCCTCATCTTGAAAGACCCCACATATGCTATTGATGCTGCCATTGTGAGAGCTTATATGCAGGTATTGGATACACATGGAAGCTTAGGATGTTAGGAAAAATTCCTTCTAAAACCTCCCACAACCTGTTGTGCACTTGAGGAGATAACTTGCAACACCATAGGTCTTACTTGTAAAATAAAATCCTCCATTTTGGGAGGTCGATTGTAATCGAAAAGGGCAATTTGTAAAATATAAAGCTTATCAATAGCAAATCTATTGCAAATCTATTTTTTCTATTTTAAATTTTTATGGTGTATTTCATCTTTCACACAAATGGTGATCATAGTTGGTCCCTTTACCCACAAAAAAATTGATGCTTGTCATTTTGCATGAGCTTTGGTACTTGCATCAGGCATAATATGTCTTATGTGTTTTGCTTTGGGTTATTTGTGCTTGCATGCTCTTTTAGATTACTTTCCTAACCTCCTACCTTCTATCTCTATTACATATACCCAATGGTAGGAAATACATAGTAACACCTCTTAGATCAGGGCTGGATCTTGCAATATCTACCCTCATAGGCTCATGCACAACTGGTCAGTGTAGTTCACATGCTTAGAAAACTACATAGGGTGATTCACAAGCTTAGTCACAAATTCCTAGGGTAGTTCATAGGCTCAGAATCAACCATATAGGGTAGTTATTAGGCTCAAACACAATTGCATAGGGCGGTTCCTAGGCTCAAGCACAACCACCCCGGGTAGTTCTCAAGATTAGAAACCATTACATAGGCTCAAATTTAAAGACACAATATGCTCAGTTCCATTTCCTTCCAACATAGGATCATAGGTTAGTTGCTCATATCCTTTAATCTTGTGCAAAAAGTCATATCATAGTTCCTTTCATTTGTTTGTTTGAAATTTTCTTTTTCTTTTTAGCTTTCAAATTTCCAAAAAAAAGCACTACCATAGTTTTTTCATGGTTTCTTCTTAAAAATTTGAAAGGCACAATAGCTTAGTTGTTTCTTTCTATTCTTTCTAAACACTCAACACACATTATATTGGCATTTATTTATCTTTCAAAAACTCAAAGACTCCTTAGATTAGTCATCATTTGCTTTTCAAAACTCAGTAGCTTAAGTTGTTATTTCCTTTCCAAGCTTAGTAGATCAATTTGTGCATGCTTCCATAAGCTCATTTAGATCAATATTTCTTTTAATAACACATTAGATCATTATTTTTATTGCATATTTAGGGTTATTTTTAAACTTGCATGGTAAATAGACATCAAAAAGAAAAAAAATAAAATCAAAATCAAAAGCACATCAAATCACACATATTTACATGTTACATTATACAAATATTTTATGAGGAAAACCTCCTAGTGACTTTGGATTTCACCACAAACCATTAGTTGAGCCCTCTATGCTAATGAGACATAATACCCTGATAAAACAGAATCTAGAAAAACAGTAATTTTAGAATCAAAGAAAAAATAGATAAGAAGAACACATTACACGAGTCTATCTTGGTAAACCTTTTCAAGAAAAAACCCAACAAGAATATATTCTTATTGTATAAACTTGATCATCGCCAATAAAATAATATCCTTTAGTTTATTTCTTGCTTGCTCTACCACTTGCAATTAAATTTCATGCATATTGCATTCCCCCCTTGGGGGGTGTCCAGACATTCACCATTCCCAAACCCTCATGCAAGTGTTGTTTTATATACCAACAACACAAGAAGGGGTTTTACAATACCATGGCCATAAAACTCGGGTTCAAATATATTAACCCAAATATATTAAAACATGGGTTCAAATATATTAACCCAAATATATTAATCCATGGGTTCAAATATATTAACACAAAACCTGGCCAAAATAATCTGAAAAATATTCAACATATTTCCAGCATTTTCCCACTCGTTGAATACTTTCCATAAGGGCCAAAAACTACCATTATCAACTATCAAGGGCAACCATGCCCATAGCATAATTTGTAGTTCTATGCAAGTATCTGAAGATCCTCTTCATAGTAGTCTAATGTTTCCTCCTTAGATTGGACATATATATTCTAACTACATCCACTACATGTGTAATATCTAAATATATTACTTCACCTGTTACCCTTAGCCATATACTGACAAGGTAAAAAATAGTCCAAGAAATCACTTTAAAAACATTACAAATATTACTAGATCTAACTCTAAGAATATTACACTAGGAAACCACCACTAGCATCCACACCAATCTCTTTTGGACACAACTACACCAGTTATAGTAGCTTATTCAAGTATAAGCTACACCAATTATAATAGTTAATACTTGCCCAAAAACTTGTGGTACAACCAATAAACCATCTCAAACATTTTTTAGCAACTTTGTAATAAAACCACTAGAACAAGCATTTCCAACCTTAAACTCTAGATCTACCACTATCAAAGCTCACCAGCTCTATCGCTATTGAAGCTCACTAGGTCTATTGCTACCAAAGCTCACTAGCTCTACTACTACCAAATATCACTAGCTCTACCATTGTCAAAGATCACTAGATCTACTACTATTGAAGCTCAGAAGCTCTACCACTATCGAAGCTCACTAGCTCTACCACTACTGAAGCTCACTAGATCTACCACTACCATAACTCACTAGCCCTATCACTATCGAATCTTACCAATTCTACCACTACCGAAGCTCACTATCTCTACCGTTATCGAATCTCACCAAATATACCACTACAAAAGCTTACTAGATCTAATACTATAGAAGATCATCATATCTATTATTGCCAAAGCTCACCTACTATCTCTACCACTATCAAATTTCACTAGCTCTACCACTTTTGAAGCTCACTAGCTCTACCACTACCGAAGATCACTAGATCTATCATTATTGAAGCTCATCAGATCTCTACCCATGTGCTTCCTATCATTTTTCTTTACCCAGATTCTTCCATTTACTGCATCCACTCAAGAATCAATTTATCCTAGGTTTGAAATCCTTTCTCCTCAAACCAAGCTACAACCTAGCTCTAATACCAAATGAAGAGAAATAATACCCTGATAAAATAAAATCTAGAAAAGTAGTAATTTTAGAATCAAAGGAAAAATAGAGAAGAAGAACACATTACACAAAATTTTATCCTAGGAAACCCTTTTGGGAAAAAACCCAACAAAAATATTTTCTTATTCTATAAACTTGACCATATTCAATATAATAATATCCTTTAGTTTCTTTCTCGCTTGCTCTACCACTTACAATTAAATTTCTTGCATATTATGTTCCCCCCCTTGGAGGGTATCTATATATTCACCATTTCCAAAATATCATGCAAGTATTGTTTATATACCAACAAGATAAAGAGGGGTTTTACAACACCATGGCAATAAAACCCAAGTTCAAATATATTAACCCAAATATACTAAAACATGGGTTCAAATATATTAACCCAAATATATTAAAACATGGGCTCAACTTCAAATATATTAATCCATGGGTTCAAATATATTAAACCAAAACACGACAAGAATAATATGGAAAATATTCAACATATTTTCAACATACACTATAGCTAAATCACATAGTTTTTTGGATTTCATCACCAGGAAGTTGGTTACCCTTGAGACTAGATCGGGGTAATCTTGATGTTAGACGCCCTTTTTTTCATAGGGCTTAATACTTTTTGGATTCAACTATCCTTTATATCGAAGCCCTATCGAGGGTGAAGTGAAAGCCCGACTAGGCAAGTAGTAGGGCATAGACAACGCTACCTCTCAAGAGGTTTTTTTTATCCCCTTAGGATATCTTAAGACAATCCATCATCCTAGGAATCCCTTATAGCCATTTGTGTCTCATTCTTCATCAATGGAGTGGGCATAAAAATACCTTTCTATATTTAATTTAATCACCCATTCATAGTTCCTACGTCTAGGGAACATTAAACACGTAAAAAACCCCAAAAAAAGAAGCATTACAAAAATAAAATAACAACATTAAAAAAATTAAAACTTCAAAAATGAAAACATCAAAAAATTCATCGTTTGCTTGCTTTTATGTTTGCATATATAGTATTTTCTTCCTTAAAAGAAAATAAAAAAATAAAGAGAGAAAATAGAGCATCCACCAACACTTTTTTGTTTTGGATAGCCTATGGTAATGACCCACAGTCAAGCCATGGCTCACTACCAAACCAAAGTATCCATTGACCATTTAGGTCAGTCCACTCATTCTTTAACCATTCCACTAAATTATCAGGGGGATGCATCCCAAATCCATCAGGGTAGCATGTCTGGTGAAGCCCATCATTACATCTCTCCCCATACAAGACTCATCACATTGGGTTTGATCAAGGTGTCAATCACCATATCACTCACACCACCCCTTTTGGGTCCCCTCATCCTGAGACTCCCCTCTCTCCACCTAATCCAAACATCATGCCCATTGATCTCAAAACCATCCACCTTTTTTAACCAATCCACTATACCATATCCAATCACCTCCTACTCCCCAAGACCCTTCTTCATCACATACCCTTAGCTCATTCCCCCCATATTTATCCTCATAACACATTCCTATCCACAATAGCCCCACAAATTTTTAGGTGCAGGCTAATAATCCCTATCATCCTTCATAATATCTTTCATATTCCTCTAGTTTTTACCAAACATTGAGTGTGACAACTTTTGGAATACCGCTATTATCATCACCACTTGGGGGAACTAGTGCCACCCCTACACAACACATCACAGGTCAAATGTATGTGGCCATTGACCTTAACCACCTATCTTCATTCCATCATGTTCACTCATCATAATTCCTGCACATTTTTACATCATCCTCCTACATCATGCACACTTCTCAACCACATCATTCAGCCCAAGTTTATGCTACTTCCCATCTACACTCATCTAGTCCATCTTATTATTTCCAATTTTCTAACCCACATCCCCAATCCATGGCTCTCCATGTTGCTCCTTCCACCACTTGGCCTTCATTCCCCTCCATTCATATCATGGGTGTACATAATGTGCATTATTCCACTGCATGTTCTGCTTGTCCCCTGCCATTCTACAATCCTAGGGAATCTTATCATCAATTTTATTCCCATTATGCACCTCATAGTTATTATCCATCATGTCACATCCATTCTTTACACACCATCCATATTCCCAATTAACCACCTCAAATACCCCATACTTCATCTCATTCATTGGCCTAGAGATCATTCTTTCCCGAATCACCATCATGGGCCTCCTATCTACCCATGATACCTGCAATCTATTATCATCTTCATGAATCTCATCAATGGCCTACGATATAGTCACATAATCAACACCCTTATAAACCACCACCTCATCAATACCATTCCACTCTTGATCCATACCAATTTACCTCCCAATCATACATATCACACCCCATACAACATGAGCATCATCCAACTTATACACAACCCCTCCATTATTACCCATCATTGTATCCCTAACCTTAATCGCCTACCTATCAAAAACACCACACTAAACAACTAATATCACACCCCCTACACACCCATAATCATTATCGTCAACACCATCAATGTATGCTCTTAGGATTCCAATTCCCACAAGTACCATATTTTGATCCTAACCACCACCATTAGCATCACCTCTATTTGTACCAATCATATCCCCTTGTCGAGCCATTCCATATGACTCATCATGGAACACACTGCTTAGCCCCCCAAGCCGCTCCATATGCATTCCAAAAATTAGCAAACAAGGTCAATAGTTTAGAATCTCAAGTTACAGGTATGGGGTGTCAAAAGCTAAACTTGAGTTAACTTCAAAATTACCCCATCAACCCCTTGTTACCAATAATACCCTATCCTCATCTATTTGAAATATCCAAATTCAAAAATTTCAATGATAAATAGGATCCTCATGATCACTTGAGCACATTCATAAATACTTGTCATATCATCAATAATATAGATTCCCTCATGCTTTGTACCTTTTTGCTATCCCTTATAGAAAAAATTTGTATTGGTACAACCATCTTCCTAGAAACAACTAATATAATTTTGAACAACTGGCCAATCTCTTCCTAGAGTGTTTTTCTCTAAATGTTAAGAAGAAGACTACCCTGATGGATCTCACCAACCTTAATAAATTTGATGATGATTCTATCCTTGATTATGGAAATCGATGAAGAGATAACTGACTGAGTTACCCTTCTCTATCCGTATCACTGAGCTAACTCAAATGTTCACTCAAAGTTATTCCAAATTAATATCACTCCTTATTCAACTCCAACAATACCAAACTCTTGAATAAGCCCTAACTCAAGCCCAAAATATTGAGGATTCTAAAATTCAAGAAGAAATAAATCTCTAAAAGAAATAATTTCTAGGTAAAAATGCTAAGGGCAACAATAAAAACAATCAATATAAGCCTACCCAAGTCAACCAGGTAGTGTTGAGTAGCAAAACAACTCAACCTCCCCAAAAATAACCTCAACCTCCACCACAATAACCTTAGTATCTACCACAATAGTTAGCATACAATACCATTCCACCTCTGACACAAATTCAAATTCCCATTCATTCCACATATTAGGTTGCATACCCTCAATAGCCCCAATATATTTTCGCACCTCTATTAGAGCCCTTTACCAACATCTTTCAAAAAAATTATGGATGCAGAATTGATCTCCTTACCTAAGGTGATACTTGAAGATCCAAACAAACCTAGATAAATAGGGTATAGATAAGATTGGTATTGCATATACCATCGATAAAATGGTCATGACATTGATAGGTGCACCCAACTTAAACACAGAGTGTAGGATTTTATTGATAGGGAAACTATCAAAGTTGACAAACCTCTTGCCCCCTAATCAAAATCTTGGTATCTATCAAAATCCATTACCATAACATGGAAAAACACAACAAGATATTGGAGACACCATAGCTACCCCTCAATCAAATTAGGTTAATCATGTTAACAATACCCAAGATTATCATGGTTTTATTGGTATGATTCATGTGGTCACTAGAAATTGATGATATGTATATCCACATGCACAAACAACTGATACTTCAAATGCGTCATCCTCATCAACTTTTTTGCCTTTGCTAGTGTAAGTCACCATGATGCCTCAACCCTGACCAGTTATTCATCTCAAAAGTAGGATTAAACATAGCCTCAAAATAGACTTATCTAAGCTCTAAATTTATGAGTTAATCTAGTAATTGGCTTCCCATCAAGAGGTATTAATGAATATTATTAAAACCATAAAGTTGCAAACCCATGATCCTAATGCTTTCACTAATTTTATGGGTAAAATTCAAACTCAAGCCCAAACTATTGAGGATTTTAAAATTCAAGGAGAAATCAAGTTCTAAAAGAAAAAATGGCTAGGTAAAAATGCTAAGGGCAACAATACAAACAATCAATCTAAGCCTACCCAAGTCAACCAGGTAGTGTTGAGTAGCCCGACAACTCAACCTCCCCAACACCAACCTTAAACTCCACCATAATAACCTTCTTATCTACCACAATAGTTAGCATACAATACCATTCCACCTCTGACACAAATTCAAATTCCCATTTAATCCACCTATCAAGTTGCATGCCCTCAATAGCCCCAATACATTTTCACACCTCTCTTAGAGCCCTTTACCAATATCTTTTAAAAAGTTATGGATGTATAATTGATATCCTTACCTAAGGTGATACTTGAATATCTAAAAAAAACTACATAAAGATGATATAGAGAATATTGGTATTGCATCTACCATCGATAAAATGGTCATGAAATTGATAGGTGCATCCAACTTAAACACAAAGTGTAGGATTTGGTTGATAGGGAATCTATCAAAGTTGACAAACCTCTTGCATCCTAATAAAAATATTGGTATCTATCAAATTCCATTACCACAATATGACAAAACACAACCATATATTGGAGACACCATAGATACCCCTCAATAAAATTAGGTTAATCATATTAACAATATCCAAGATTATTAGGGTTTTATTGGAATGTTTCATGTGGTCACTAGAAATTGATGATACGTAGATCCACATACACAAACAACTGACCCTTCAAATGTGTCATCCTCATCAACTCTTTTGCCTTTCCCAATGCAAGTCATCATGATGCCTCAATCTTGACCAGTTATTCATATCAAAAGTGGGATTACCCATAGCCTCAAAATAGCCTTAGCTAAGCTCTCAATTTATAATTTAATCTAGTAATTACCTCCCCATTGAGAGGTATTAATGGATATCCTCAAAGCCATAGAGCTAAAAACCCATGATCCTAATTATTTCATTAATTTTATGGGTAACATTAAAACTTGCATTGTGCCGACCATTAGATTTTATGACATTGATATTAAGACTATCTTGGTGGAAGGACCAGATCCACCCTTGCACATAATGACATCTATTAAAAATATTTTTTTCAAAAATACCTTTATTGACATGGGTTATTCCATTAACATCATCACATCATCTACCCTCAAACATCCCAATCTTTCACCCACTCATATCGTCGATTCTACCTTCACTCTAAAGGCATTCAATAATACCATGTTCTCAATGTTAGGAATAGTTGTGCTCCCTATCCAAGTAGGGGTCTAGACTATCCAAACTCTATGTCATGTCTTGGATGGATAAATGAAATACAATGTACTCCTTGGTAGACCATAGATATGAGATATGCATTGTATACCCTCAACCTTGCATCATTGCCTCAAATACACACATGAGGGTCTCATTCCCTACATTTTGATGGATGACAAACCATTCAAGTATTTCCACATGGTCACACACCCACACGAGTCTCCCCTATATTCAACATATTTATCCCTCACTCATCACCCACTCAACTCATCTTATGATCCAACTATATCTCCCATTACCTCCCTATCCTACATATTTCTAATCCACAACCCACACACTCGATCTCACCCAATCCAACTCCCCCTTCTTCATCCTTGAGTACCAAATACACCCCTCATATTTCCCTAAACCAAAATCATCCATCTTCTTCATGTTCTTCACATCTTCCTCCTCAACATTATCCATCCTCCTCATATCCTTCTTCTAATGCTCAACCATTCCACCATTCTTCTAGAATGCAAACCATTCAATCTCATATCCAACCTCTTAATCCTTTGTATTATCCTTATTCCCCTCCATCCTTAATGGCTAGGCCTCTATCATAAATCACATCCATTACAATCATACCACATCACCATACTCCTCTGACCAACTCCATCTAGATTGAACTCTTCTACTTCTTCCACTAATATCAAACACCATCTTAGAGCTCCTCCTTCTACTCCTATCATATCTCCCATGAAATAGGCTACTACCACTCTCACTTGTACCACCATCACCCCTCCTATAACCTCCATACCTACACCCACACATGCATCCCAAACCATGTCTTCTTCCTTGATACCTGATCCACCCCTACCTCCAAATCCATCTGAGATGCATCCATCTATCCTAGACACTATTTAAGGGATACACGCTCCTACTTTGCCATCTTATGCATCCCAATACACTTCCATAGAAATTGTAGAGTCATCATCTTCATCTCTCTCTTCAATGCTCTTATCTTGTACCCCTAGTGTTATTATACATATGACCACTCCTAGCATAGGAGAGTACCTTGTACATAATATAGCATTTTTACCTCCAGTCATAGAATCGGTTAGGGATTTTGGGTGCCCTAGACACACCCCTTTAACCATTGATTCTATCATCATCGTGGGTTTTTACACTAATAACACAAACTCTATTTATGGGGCAATCAATTCAACATTAGATAAACCTCATGATAAATAGCTCAAAGTCCTATTTTTTGGCAATATTGACTTTTTATATAATCCTTAATTTTTTTTTGGTAGATAAGATACTATAAAATTAATACCAGGTTTTACAGGTTGACCCAAAATGTTTTACAAAAATTAGTCCAGGGTTGTTGATGAACATGTCCTTACTAAGGATCCTATATATGTAAAATCTACATTCCGCAAAAGCCATTACATCCGGTAAGACACATAGCTTGTTATCAAAAAGAAACTTCCCATACAACATTTTGGATATACCTCGAGAAAACACACCTACATCATAATTACAAAAAAAGAAACAAACACAGATCCCTTCCTTGAAATAGTGGAGAAACAAAAAGCTATAGACAAACATAGCAAAGTACTGAAAAAAATCCCACAAGCTCTGTATTGACAGTTACTCTTAATAATTCTTTGATAATTGCTTTCTTTCGTATATGACATGCTTTGGGACCACATATCGTCTTTGCCAATCAACATTGGAGAAGTGAACCTGCTGGCTAGATTTATGGTGGTGGCTATCTAGTGGTCCACGTGGCTCTGGTTCAAAGTCTTATATTATTTTTTCTTTGCTCCCCTATGATTATAAACCAACCTCAAATTACTAAGATGACTAGGAGCTATGTTATCTGACATGTGACTATCCCCATTAGTATTTTTGGTATTTCAAAGCAGCATCCACCAAGACTGACATCTCGGATAATTTTTATTGTGAGTCCATTTAAAAAAAAAAACAAGAATACTCATAGCCTTAGAACTTATAGTGCCTTCCCTATTGGTAAATTCGACTATCATTCTTGGAATTCTTATTGAATAAACTCCTCTACTTCACTTGGGACACCATGTTCCTATTTGAAAATTTTGTCACCATCGACACCAAAATTGGCCAGCTTATCTACAACTTTGTTAGTTTCCCGAAAGACATGATGGGCTTTTTTGTCCTGTCCTCCCTAGAAAAGGATCCTAGCTTCTTCAATAATTGTTTTAATCCTCCAAGGAGGTGTTTTCTAATGAGGTAGGATATTGCCTCATTTAAATACTTCTTTTATAAACTTTTAAGACTCATATGGAACTATTTGTGATGTGATTTTATGTTAATTATAGGATATTATGCTTTGTGTGATGATATTTGCATGTTAAGATAGGAAAAGTACATATTCTCTATTTTTACTGATTTATCCATATTTTCTTCAATTTTTTGGCTATTTATTCTTGTAATTATGCATTAATTTAAGTGTTATCATATGTAAGCAATCTATGTATAAGTTTTACCATCCATCCATAAATATATGCCACTGTTTACCCACTTTTAAATTAACTTTTAGGCACCAAAAAGCTGTCAAGTTGTTGACTGTGCAGGAAAATTGGACTTTGTCATACAAATTCTAGCCAGTTGTACATCTACAACATGGCATGGAATTTTTCCATCCCATCCCAAGTCAAGGATGGAACTAGTCCTCTGGATGCCTAAGGAGACCATACCTACTGCCACAACCGATTGCATAAACTTCTGCTGATGAAATAACAGTCTTCATGTTCTATTGCCTGATATTTTAGAGCAATTTTAGAATGAGCATGGACAGTTTGGAACTTCTTAAAGGTATTTTTGAAAAGGGGTAAACGGTTACTAAAGTCATATCAGAAGACACCTTATCCAAACTCACACTTGTTCCTCACTTTGGATGCCATCACTTAGAGTAGATAGGGACAGAAGAGTCAAAACTTTGCATTTGTGGAAGACCTAGACTGAAACTGCTGTAATAGTCCCAGATAATACCAATAAACCTTATCTGTAATGCATTTTGTTTTGTATAAATAAAACTCTCCCATATGGTTGAGCATATAGTAGAATAGGTAGCTGAATATAGTTATAACATGTTTAGGTGTTCTGAATCTGTATTTACTGCAACAATATAGTATTATGTAGGTCTCTTCCTACATTGTTGTGATGTTGCTAATATGAAATAAAATGGTGTAATATTATAATTCATGTTTCATTTTGAATTAAGTGTGAGAACTTCTTAGTTTAGAGCAAGCTCACTCACCTCCTTTGGTTCAGGAAGCAAGGGCCACTTTTAGGCCTAGAGGAGGGTTTTTCCCCTGACAAAATTCTACTTATTCTAGCTGCAGCAGGGCAGTAGAAGACTGAAAGTTTTTGTAAAGTTTTTGGTTGATGCATAGGTCCATACTTCTTGATTAGTAGTTGCAATATAGTGGTTAATTTCAATTTCACATTTCCAGAATTTAGCACAGTATTTTCAGCTTTCTATTTTTGGCATTATTTCCAGAATTTGTATTAGAATAAAGTTGTTACAAATTTTGCACATTCAGTTGTCAGTTTTTGATATTTCAATTTTTTTCATTTTTTTCAAAGTATAGTGTGATGTTTTCCTTTTAGAAGTTTCATTTTCTGCAACAATTCATTATCAGTTTGCTACAACTTATTTCTTGTCAATTGAATTTTGCCACGGTTTACTTTTTTGAATAGTGTGGATTTGATTCATGCAATTTCCATTTTTCAATAGTTTAGTTTCATTTTCTTTGTCAAAGGAAGTATTTTAGCATTTCTAGGATGTTAGAAGGAGTACCAAACACCCCAAGACACTAACTGCCTCATCAATAAAGCCCTGAGTTAAAATGAACTAAACCTATAATCTACTACACCCTGCTCTCGTATATAGCCTTGGACACTGCCCTAGACTAACTTATATTGATTAAATGGTGAAGGATAAATGACACTCATCATTTTTGGCACCATTTTTGGGGAACCTTAGGTGTTTTTAGGAGAGGTATAACAGTCTTGAAACTATACTGTCTTTGGAAACAGTTTTTGGAGACCTGAGGTTTAGTTCATTTTAGTAAATAGGCATGAATGCAAAGGCCAAGAGATGATAGAGGAAGGTTTATTAGAATCGGTTCCTTCCCAGAAAGGCGTTCTTCCTATGCAGGAGAAGATATACCTATTTATGATTATCCTGATAGAGTAAAAATAGAATCATCTTCTTCATCAGTTGAACCATCTGTAGAACCTTTTGAGGAAGAACTTCTTGAAGCACTTGCTACTAGACATTCTTCTGTTCCTGATCCATTATTAAAACAAATAGAAAAATCTGAATTAGTTAAATCGGAGAAGGAAAACATGGCACAATCACCACCTCCTGCTAGAACTTTTGAGTACCCTATACAATTAACTATTGGACAACAAGCTCCTATGAAAACTATTTCTCCCCCAATATTTAGGGGAACAATTTTTGAAGATCTTGACCAGTTTCTGTTTGAGTTTAAGATCTTGTGTCAAACATATGATTATGTTTTTTTTTTTTATTGGTAGAAAGGGTGTTGAAAGGTCCTTGAACCTTGTACAATAGTTTTACATGATTTCCAGATCAACCGAGGTGGTCCAAGAACTAAAGATCAAAGAACGAGCAAAACACCACACTAGGAAAGGTGTCATGAAATTGCGACCATTTTGGAAATGATGTCGCAAAATCGTGACATGTTGCACCATTGCATCCAAGAGAGGAAAAGAAGTCATGAAATCGTGACAAGTGGCATCGGAGCCGAAGGAGAGAAAGTGTCACGAAATCGTGACATGTTGCAAGGTTGCTGCCAGAAGAAAAGAAATGTCACGATATCGCGACATGTTGCAAGGTTGGTTCCAGAAGAGAAGAAAATTCATGAAATAGTGACAAGCAGTGTTATCACAACCAAAGAAGAAAAAGTGTCATGAAATCGTGACATGTTGCAAAATCACGGCCGAAGAGAAAAAGTGTTGCGATATCGCGACATGATGCAAAACTGTGGCCGAACAGAAAAGGTGTCGCGATATCACGACAAGAAGAAACATCACGGTTGAAGAAAAAAGGTGTCGCAAAATCGCGACATGATGGAAGACCACTGTCGAAGAGAAAAAGTGTCGTGATATCACGACATGATGGAAGACCGCAGCCGAAGAGAAAAAGTGTCATGAAATCATGACAAGATGGAAGACCCCTGCCAAAGAGAAAAAGTGTCGTGATATCGTGACATGATGGAAGACCGTAGCCGAAGATAAAAAGTGTCGCGATATCGCGACAAGATGAAAGACCGCTACCAAAGAAAAAGGGTGTCGCAAAATCACGACATGATGGAAGACCGCTACCGAAGAGAAAAAGTGTCGCAATATTGCGACATGATGGAAGACCACAACCAAAGAGAAAAAGTGTTGCGATATCGCGACATGATGGAAGACCACTACAAAAGAGAAAAAGTGTCGCAATATCATGACATGATGGAAGACTGCAGCCGAAGAGAAAAATTGTCGTGATATCGTGACAAGATGGAAGACCGCTGTCGAAGAGAAAAATTGTCATGATATTGCGACATGATGGAAGACCACTGCCGAAGAGAAAGTGTCACGATATCATGACATGATGGAAGACTGCAGCCGAAGAGAAAAAGTGTCATGATATCATGACAAGATGGAAGACTGCTACCAAAGAGAAAAAGTGTCATGATATCACGACATGATGGAAGACCGCAGTCGAAGGGAAAAAGTGTCGCGATATCGTGATATGTTGCAAGACTGCGTCGGAAGAGAAAAAGTGTCACGATATCGTGACATGTTGCAAGAACGCGCTTAAAGAGAAAAAGTGTCACGATATTGCGACAAGTTGCAAAAGTGTGGCCAAAGTAGAAAAGTGTTGCGATATCGCGACATGTTGCAAAAATGCAGCCAAGGAGAAAAAGTTTCGCGATATCGTGACATGTTGCAAAAATGTGGTTGAAGAGAAAAAGTGTCATGATATCGTGACATGATGCAAGACCGCATCGCGATATCACAACATGTTGCTAAAACATGGCCGAAGGAGGAGAATAAGGAAGAAAGGATGCGAAAACTTGACTAGTTCCATGAGCAAACTAAACCGGTCCCCTGCCCACCACTCACATTGTGCAAACATTGACACTTATAGAATCGTTCCTTAGGCCAATGGGGAAGGAGTCTCTCCAAACATGAATGTCAGGTTCACCTACACCCTTGTTAGCAAGCCAGTCTGCAGCTTTGTTTCCTACCTGGTACTGATGCTTAATGACTAATTTTGGGTACTTGCCAATAAGAGCCTTGTAGTCTTGGAAAATCAAAGCAAGGGGCCAAGGAGGCACAGAAGTCCCATTGAGCCAGTTGATACAGTGCAGTGAGTCTCCTTCTATGATAAGTTTGTTGATGGTCAAACCCTCCAAGAGGATCAAGCTTTCATGCAGAGCCCGAGCCTCTGCCATATTGTTAGATTGAATTCCTAGGTTCTGGGCAAAGGCCAAAATTATTTCTCCTCTATGATTTCTAAGAATTCCTCCTCTGTCAGCCGCTCCTGGGTTGCCTTTGGCCACACCATCGAAATTGAGCTTGTGCCACCCAGGAGGGTGGTAAGACCCACTTGATGACAGACCTGTCGACAGAAGTGCGGGGCATGGCAGAGAAATTAGAAAGATTGAAAAGTTTTGTTAGGTCCGATTCAAGGCCAGGAGGGGGGGTTTGGAAGACGAAACAAGAGAGGCATTCTCCACAGCAAGGGCCAAGATTTTGGCAACAATAATCTTCTTATTAGTGGCTTGGTTTTTGAAAATTCTGGCATTTCTCTCGAGCCATATCTGCCACAGGAAAAGGTGGAGGCAAGCTTGCCACATGAATTTAAGTTGATTGCTCTTGAAAGGTCGGGGCCATTGTTGAAAAATGAGGGGAATGGAATGAGGGATGGCTACGGAGATGTTGAAGGTGTTAAGAACCTGGTTGAGAACTGCTAGAGAGAAGGGACATTCCAAAAAAACATGCGAAGTTGACTCACAGGCGTTTTTGCATAGGATGCACCAATTGGGAATGAGTAACCCTCTGGTTATCAAGTTGTTAGTGGTGAGGATTCTATTTTGGATGGCCAACCAGCAAAAGAATTTGACCTTGGGAATGATCTTGGGAACCCAGACCTGATTAGATAAGTCCCGACCATCATTGGGAGTTTCTTGACTATAGTAAGCTGATTTAACAGTGAAATTCCCTGAATCTTCAAGGTTCCAGACCATGGAATCATCTTTGTGTGAGCTGGGGATGATGCAATTCCTTAGCAAGTTTTGTAACTGCCTGAGTGCCTCGGTGATATGCCTAGGCCCGTTGAGAGCCAAGTTTTTCCATTCAGGTCTTGTGATACCTGGGTTAATGAAATGGCACACCTTATCACCAAAGGTGGCTTCGATAACCGTCTTAAGCACTACAAGATGCGGATCTTGGTTGAGAGGTTTATCACAAATCCAAGGGTCATCCCAAAAATGAATGTTCATTCCAGTTCCAAGACACCACCTTAAGCCTTCCATGATGATCTTCCTTGTTTTGGTGATGCCATTCTAGAAATGAGACCCGCTAGGAAGGTTGTGCTCTCCAAGAAAGGAAACCTGATGGAGGTACTTAGCTTTGATGATGTCAATCCAAGTGGATTTTTCATTGATGGTAAGTCTCCAGGACTACTTGGCAATGAGGGCCATGTTCATCCACTTGATGTCTCTGAATCCTAGTCCTCCATCCTTTTTCTTGGAACAGACCCTATCCCAGGCAACAAGTGAAAATTTATTCTTGTTTTCGTTTCCCGCCCAAAGGAATCTGCGTTGAATTTGCTCAATTCTTTGGCAGATGGAAGCAGGAGATTTGAATATGGATAAGAAAAAAATGGGAATACTTTGCGGGCAAGCCTGGACCAGAGTGGCTTTGGTCGCTCGATCGAGCATTGAGCTTTTCCAACCTGCAAGTTTCTTGTTGAGGCGATCTAAAACAGGATTCCATATAGCCGAGATAGATCTACCATGGAAAAGTGGTAATCCAAGATAAGTAGTTGGAAGGATCCCAATGATGCACCCAAGGATCTCAGCAATCCTATTTTGCCTGTGAATGGGAGTATTGAGAAAGTATAGCTTGCTTTTGCGGTAATTGAATTTCTGGCTAGCCGCCTCTTCATAAGAATCAAGAATGTTCTTAATGATTTTTGCTTTAGGAACGAAAGCATGAAAGGATAGAATAGTATCATCTACTAACTGTTGGTGGGATATGGCATTGGTTGTTGAGGCTGGTTTGACCCCAGAGACAAGACCACTATTGCAGGCAGCTGTAAGGGTTCTTCCAAGGGTTTCGGCCAAAATGATGAAGAGAAAGGGGGATAGAGGGTCCCCTTGACGGATGCCTTTAAAACTTTGGAAGAAACCTGCGGGTGAACCATTGATAAGAATAGAGAACCATGCAGTCAAGATACATTCACGAACCATCTTGATCCATTATTTGTGAAACCCAAACTTATCTAGGACCTCGAATAGGAATTTCCAGGAAACCCGATCAAAAGCCTTGTTCATGTCAAGCTTAAGGAACATGCTGGGTTTTTTATTTTTATATGCCGAGTGGGCCAATTCGTGGATGGTTATCACTCCATCAGCAATGAATCTGCCTTTGACCGAGCTTCCTTGGCACTGGTCGATGATGGAGGGAAGGATGTTTTTCAGCCTATTTGCCATAACTTTGGTGATAAAAAAACTTATAAAAATATGATTATAAACATATTAGTCTTTCAACCTGACTTCAGACCTATTAGTCTCTGTCGTGTCATCTACAAACTTATAAACATATGATTATGTGACTGATAATAAAAAGTTGAAATTATTCCCTTCCACACTTAAAGATGTAGCTTTACGTTGGTTCATGAGTCTTGACTCAGATTCCATTCATACCTAGGATGAAATGGAAACCACCTTTTTAGAAAAATATCAGGAGTATTGCAGGGTATGTAATAGAAAGGATGAGTTATTTCGAATTAAAAAATAAGAAGATGAAAATTTGGAAGATTATGTTGATAGATTTTCTTTTATCCAGAAAAGAGTTGGTCCTGTAGAAGGAGAATTGTTAAAATCTATCTTTCTAAGGGGATTACAAGATGAATCCAAGGAAGTACTGGATATAATGGGAAAAGGAGATGTACACCAACTTGAGATTGCTAACATTATAGAGTTGTGCACAAATTATTCTAGAACTAGGGACAGAAGGAAGAAGAAAAGTCCTAATAATGTAGACATCAAATAATTGATGGAAGAAATGGCTAATATGAAAATTGATATACTTTTTCAACTAAACATTGGTTTAGGATAAAGGAATACAAGAGCCAATTCTTCACCACTCCTGTCTATCTATTGTCCTAGGTGTAAAAATAAGCATGCCCTACAAGATTTTCCTTTGGAAAAGACCTCAATCTTAGCAATCTGTGGCATTTTCTCAAAGGAGCATAAAATTGATAAATGTCACCTTTTGCCCCATATTAGGAGTGCTATAGAAAACCAAGTTGAAGAACTTCATGCTATTGGGAAAAGGCCAGGAGGAAAATTCATACAAAACCAAAATGTCCCTCACTTTTCTTCAAATTGGGGACAAAATCCTTGGAATATGCCATGGGGGTACACAGAACCTCCTCCTCAACCTTGGAATCAAACTTGGGTAGCTCCTCAAGATTGGTCACATTCTGGTTGGAATCAGCCATGGCATCCAGTTAATCCATCTTGGGTACCAAATCAGTCAAGGAAAATATGGGGGCAATAATACCCATCCTATCAAGGGTAGCAGAGGTATCAACCACCAAACCAACACTTGTTTCCAGACCCTAATAAAAAATTTCAGGGAAGAGTTCAACCACAACAAACACAATAAGTTAAGCAGCCTCCACTTCCAGCTCAGCCTATGGCTAACCCCAATAACAACAGACAAGCAACTCCTATTTATGGAGCTAAGTCTAAAGAAACTACTACAGTCCATGTCCTTGACTGTAGTAACATCCAGTTGCACTCAGGGAAGGTTTTACCTAACCCTACACCACCTACTATTGAAGAACTTGATGGACAAAAAGAACTACCATGTCCAAAAAAACCACAAACAGGGAAAAAATAAGGAAAAAAAAAAATGTACAAGGGAAAACTGAACCTATCATAATAGACCTACCCTATCCTAAAAGGTTTGACCACACTATAACAGCCCATTAGAATTAATCACATAATTGAGGAAAATGTCTATATCAATTCCTCTATTCCAAGCAATAAAGGAAGTACCTCTGATTAGGAAAACTATTCAGGATATGTGCATTAGAAAGGCTGGTAGGAAGAAGAAATCCTTTCCAAAAATTGTGTAGGTAGAAGGTAAGTTGGCTGACCTACTCTCAGGAAAACTAGTACCTCCTAAGTATAGTGATCTAGGGAGTCCAGTAGTGACAATTACTGTTGGGTTGGTTCAAATTCCCAATGTGCTTATTTATTTAGGTGTTGCAATCAATTTAATGACTAAAAGAACCATGAACAAATTGTAGCTCCATAATCTTAGTCCCACTACAACAGTTTTGGAGATGGAAAATAGGTCAGATGCTAAACCAGAGGAAATTCTAGAGGATGTTGCCATTGAAGTCTCTTCTTGGGAATATCCCGTAGATTTCTTAGTACTGTAGCCTAGAAATTTAGCTAATGGCTATCCTATTATTCTAGGATGACCTTGGATTGCCACTGCAACTACATTTATAGACTATAGGTCAGGTGAGATGACCATTTCAAATGGTGTAGACCTAAAAAATATTTCCTTGTATCCACCAGCCCAAACTTCAGCCAAATGTTTTGGACAAATATGGTACCCTAAGTTTGATGAAGAACAGGAAGCCATTGTCACCTTGGCCATAGTCATAGTAAAGGAACATGTTGAAGAACTTAATGCATCGACAAGAGAAATATTTGAACATGAAATAGTCTTGGTGAAAATATTACATGAAGAAGGCCTTAGGGATGATCAAATTCGTGTCCATCGTTTGTTATGGAAATATGAAGAACAAATTGATGAACATTTGTCATCAAATCAACTACAAGAAAGCTCCTTCACACTACCACATGGTTGGCATCATCATCTTCTAACTTATTTCACCTGTCCTATGCAAATGATCCCATAAGGTATCACATTTACACCAGAATCAAGAGTATTTCATACTCTGCAACCACATCATTATCCCTTAAATTCTTTAATAAAAAAATATGAGGCTGTCAATTCTGTTTATCCAGGGATTAAGTAGATTGAAATACAGCCAGGGAAACTTGTGAACATTAATAGTTGGCTGACTAATGAGCAAGAAGCCAAATTATTTGTTGTTTTACAGAGACATGTTCAGTATTTTTCTTGGATTTATAAGGACATGACTGGTATTCACCCTAATGTGTGTACACAGTAAATACACAGAAGATGTCAAACCAGTAAGACAACCACAAAAGCATCTGAATCCCGCTCTGAAGGATATTATTAAGGAAGAAATCAAAAAACTATTGGATGTAGGATTCATTTATCCAATTTTAGACAATAGGTGGGTTTCACCATTGGTTATTGTTCCAAATATAAATGGAAATATGAGAGTATGTGTGGACTACAGGGAATTGAATAAGGCCACACATAAAGATCACTTTCTATTACCATTTATAGACCAAGTATTGGACATCCTTTCTAGTAAGAAATTTTTCTGTTTCCTAGATGGTTTTAGTTGTTATAATCATATTCAAGTCGCGTCAGAAGACCAGGAAAAGAAAACTTTCACATGTCCTTGGGGCACATTTTCTTACAGAATATTACCCTTCGGTTTGTGTAATGCACCAAAAACATTTCAAAGAGCTATTTTGGCTATTTTTTTTTATCTAACGAATGAAAGTGTAGATATTTATATGGATGACTTCACAGTGTCCGAAGATACATTTGAATATACTTTAGAAAAACTTGAAAAATTTTAATACATTGTGAAACATATCATTTGTCTCTAAATCCTGAGAAATGTTTCTTGATGATGGAGGAAGGAATTGTTCTTGGACATCATATTTTTGCTTGTGGAATTAAAGTTGATCCTAAGAAGGTAGAGGTTATCAAAACCCTTCCTCCCCCAAAAACTCAAACTGATGTGCGTAGTTTCTTAGGACATATTGGCTTTTATCATAGATTTATTGCCAATTTTAGTACTATTGCTAATCCAATGTTTGCATTGTTAACAAAGGATTTTGAATTTGTTTGGTCTGTTAGGTGTCAACAGTACTTTGAAGCTTTAAAGGGAAAATTAGCAACTCCACCTGTATTGAGAGGTCCTAATTGGGAGTTACCCTTCCACATTCAAACTGATGCTTCCAATACTGCTATTGGAGCTGCATTAGGACAAATTGAAGATGGAAAACATTATGCCATATAATACATTAGTAAAAATTTGACTGGAGCTGAAAATAATTATACCACAACTGAAAAGGAATTTTTAGCTATGGTGTATGCTATTAACAAATGTTGACACTATATCACAGGATATCCTGTATTCATCCACACAAACCATGCTGCTATAAATTATTTGATGAATAAACCTTTGGTTAGTGCATGAATTATTCGTTGGTTAATACTACTACAGGAATTTGATATTACTATAGTTAATAAACTAGGGAAGTCTAATGTAGTGGCAGATGTTTTGTCAAGATTACAAAATGTAGATACGAAAGAATTGGTTGAGGATGTGTTTCTCGATGATAAATTATTTGCTGTTTCTATACAATATCCATGGTTTGCAGATATAGCTAATTAATTAGCTACAGGGAAGATTCCTCTTCACTTTACTCCTAAACAAAAGAAACATTTGATCAAGCAAAGTTCTTCTTTTAAATGGATAGGAGGTTTATTGTTTAAATGCAGTCCTGACCATGTTTTGCATAGGTGTATTCGTAAGGACAAGGTATATGACATCCTGTGAGCATGTCATGATGAACCATCAGGAGGGCATTATTCAGTGAAGAATACCATTCAGAAGATTTTAGGTACTGGTTACTACTGGCCATCCTTTCACAAATATGTCAAAAGGTATGTCAGAAATTGTGATGCATGCCAAAGGATGGGTAAGCCCACTTTTACTAGTGAAATGCATTTACAACCTCAATTAGGTACAAAACCATTTGATATGTGGGGACTAGATTTTTTAGGACCCATTGATCCACCTTCCCAAGAGAAAGTGCATATCTTAGTATGTACTGATTATGTAATCAAGTGGGTAGAAGACCATGATTTTAAGCATGCTCGGGAGGAAAAAGTTACTGATTTTATGTATTCACAAATATTTCTATGATTTGGAGCCCCATAATCTATCACCACTGATGAGGGACCTCATTTTACCTTAAAATTTGTTGAAGCCTTCACCAAGATGTATGAAATCAAACACCAAAAATCCTCACCTTACCATCCACAAGCCAATGGACAAGTGGAAGTGATAAATAATGAGTTAGAGAGGATCTTGACCAAAACCATATCAGCCCATAGAATGAATTGGGTGGAGAAGTTACCTGAAGCAATTTGGGCCTATAACACCACCTAGAAGTGCACTACTGGATTTACCCCTTATGAATTGGTTTATGGAAAAAAGCCCCTTTTACCTGTTGAATTTGAATTGCTAACTCTTCGGACTACTTTGGAAGTTGGTATTGATTTGTCATAGGCTCAAATGAACCAGATCCCACAACTCAATGCATTGGATGAGCTACAGAGAGATGCATTGCACCATACTAAGGTGATCCAAGCACAACACAAACTGTGGCATGATAGTCATGTTCAACAACAAAAATTTCAACAAGGCGATTGGGCTTTGTTGTTTGACTCCCGATATGAAGACTTTCTTGGCAAGTTGTAGACTCGGTGGCTCAAGCCTTATGATATTGAGGAGGTGTTTGCCAATGGATTTGTGCGTCTTTCACAAATTGATGATTCAAGAAGAAAGTTTGTGGTTAATGGTCATCATCTCCGTGTATATCATAAGCCGTTAACCAAGGAGGAGTTTCTCAACAAAGTGAGAAACATGGATGTAATGGTGTTGGAAGTAACCATTTATTACAAGACCAACTCAATCAAGTAATGTCCCCAAAGAAAAAAATGAAAAAAAATAAAAATAAATAAATAAGTAAAATAATAATAAAAATTTAGATCGTAAAAACCTCAGCAAGGCACATCTGAATTTGGCTTACAATAAAACCGGTTTGCCTGACATGTTTGTCTCATTTCCATCATAATATTATCCATTCTATGTCATCATTTCATCATAATTACATTCACTATTCCTCATTCCATTAGGTCAAACTCACATCTTGTTAATTCAGATCATTCCATCACATCTATTTTCTTGTTGCACCTTGTAAAAGTTAATGCAAAAACAACTGGAATCAGCATTGGTACAAAATATGGATAGAATTTTTTTTTCAGGTATGTGTATTTTTCCATTTTAATATTGTAAATATGTATTATATGATGCATAAAATCTTTAATTAGCATAAAAAATGCATTTAATTCCAGAGAAGTTGTCAAAAGAATAAATGAAGCTTGCTCTAGAAACAGAGTTGGTTAATCATTCTACTCAAAACGTAGGCCCTGCACAAGAATGTTATTTAAAGACAACTTTGGAAACTATTCTACTCTGGAATGGAATAGATATAAGAGTTAAGAATGAATTAACAAATGGTTAATTCATTTTAACTCTGGATCCACGTGGCATAGGCTTGAAATCAACGTAATCTCCGTGCACACATGGAAATCATGCTAATCAAATTTGGAAGTTATGCCACTCTATAAAGTTTTAATAGGTATGGACCTTCTAAATTAATTCACTACGTGTGATTGGTTGGAACACATTTCATGTAAGAAAAGTAATTTTAACGAGGCAATTTTCGTAAATTCCAGGAGTCATGTCACCACAAAATTCGTAACATTAAACTACATGCGAGGAAAAAGGGCTCCAGATTAATTGAATGCTGCCACCTCTCAAGTATGCATGCATATTCATCATTCCAGTACTGTGCATGTGTTTACTATCCCTAAAAAACTTTGTTCTTTCCATTCTAGAATGAGTAAACATGACATTGGTAGCAAATTCTCATAGAACTAAGAATTGAACAAAATCGATGGAAAAAAAAACTTGAGGAACTCAAATTGAACCATGGGAGGACAGAAAAATAGAATTGAACCAGAGAATATTGAGTATTTGCAAAGGGATTCAGAGTGTTTGTGGATTTTCATCAAAGGCAGTTTCCTACCTTTCTTGTGAAATTTTGAAGGGCATTCAGAAGGGCTAGCAACGGAATTTGTATGAACTTTCTGAGGGAACAAGGTGTAGATTAGTGGAATTACCATCCAAGTAAGTCCACAAATCCTCAATGAAATTACAGAATTACCTTTACAAGGAATTCATATAGGAAATTCTGGAAAGAACACCTTAAAAGAGTTGGTTAATCAATTTAGGGGTGAAAATAATAGACCAATTGAGTATATAATGAGTAATAATATTTGTAAGGGTGTTAAGTGGAATAGTTTACATACACCATGGGATGAAGTTGTTGTGTGGGTAATTAGGTTTCTTACCTGCGATGGTCAATTATTTGTTCTCTCTGGCCACCATATGAGAATTTTGACTCACCTTCGTTATGGCCATGAAAACCCTGAACTAAGAGTTAATGTACCTTTGTACTTGCACCAATAATTGGCCAACATGTCCAAAAAGTACCAAGTAGGAAAATGTTATCCTAAGCATCATGGATTAATTAAGGTTATTTGTAGACATCATTTGAGGGGCAATTCCAGGAATTTTACCTGTTTCTTCCAAACATGGGATGAATTTACATAGGAAATTAACCCTAATCCTACACCTACACTTATGACTTATGTTGGACAAACTCCTTCATTTCCTGAAGGGCATCCTTCATCAAAAATGAGAACACAACAACATGCTGGTTCTAAACAAAAATGAAAAGTTACCTTTCCAACAAAACCACAACCCCCTCACATTTCTGAGATAGGGGAACCATCTACCCTACCAATTGGAATATTTGAGGCTAGAACTAAAAGGCACAGAGGGCCATATGTTTTAGAACTAAGGAGGTCTTCAAGACTGAAGAGGGTGGTTGATGAAGGGAATGTGCAAACATAGGAAAGAATGGATTAAAATTTTGATATTGGTGGACAAGATGAAGAGGTTGAAGGATTTGAAAATGTTACCAATGAGGAAGTCAATGTTGATGATCATCATGAAGATGTTTTAAAGAAATCAGTACCTTCCTTTTCTATTAATTATTCCTCTGATTCTAATGAGTGGAATAAAAGAAGAGAAGCACAAAAAGATACAATTGCTACCAGTCATCCGGAGTCCCTTGTTGATTATCCTGACTCTAATGAAGCAGGAACAAAAGAAACAGATAATTCAAGTTCAGGGGAGGAGGAAGAAATTGATGTTGAAACTCAAATCCATGCAACCAAAAGTGTAATTAAAACCCAGACCAGTTGGATTGAAAATAAGGAAACCACTTTAAAGGAAAAAGATGACATTATTGCCAAATTGTGGCAAGAGATCGAAACTGTGAAAAATAGGCTTACACTTTTGGAGCAACAACCCTCTTAGAAAGATTCAGGAGATGAATTAGCAAATTTGCTAATAAATTTAGTAGGGAATACAGAAAGAGGTTCTGTTGACTGAGCTGCACTAGAAGAAGCAGAGATACCACAACAAAAACAATAGGATTAATAGGATGGATAGGTAGGGGCACTCATGCAAGTGTCTAAGGAACCTGAGCAAGAAACTGATGCAACAAATCCACCAGCAGAGGAAAGCATGGTACTTCTAGAACAGGTAATTGTTCAATCACCCCAAAATATTGTCATTCCTAAAATTGAAGTGATTGAGGCTAAAGTGCAAACAGAAAATTTTGTAGTAGAGACAGTAGATGTTGGTGTCTAGGTGGAAATAGTTCCTCAAATGCAGCCTATTATTAGACCACTTGATACAGTTTCACTTGTGAAATATAATGAGGATGTAACCTTTTGGGTAGCTAGATGCCAACAGTTGGACAAGGTTTCATCACAACATAACTTAAAGGAGGAGATAAAAAGGAAAGATTCTAAAATTAAAGACTTAAAGGAGAACATTCAAAATGTATGTCAAATTTTTGAGTGTATGGTTCAATGCAGGAGGTCCGCTAGGTTTTATAGCCTAATTCTAAAGGAAAAATACCCCCGGTGGTAGACCATGATGATTGCCTCTAGTTTTACCCATACTTTTGAGACACCAGGGAAATTTTTAGAGGCTTTCTGGCAGAGCTCTATGGAAGATCAAAATATGTTGTGTGAATTATTCCTTCATAACTTCTTTTTACCAATTGAAGTTCTATTTCTTCCTCACATATTTACTGGTGACATTTAGCTCAGAGCCTTTCAGTCAATGTTGTAGAACCAACTCTATTGGGAATAGCAAAATAGAACTAGTAAGTCTTTAGAGACTCAATTTATTTTATTGATCAGGCCTGTGCACCTGAATCATAGGACCTCTACAAATCAACATTATGCTCTCATCAAGAATGAAAAGTAAGGAGAATGTACCTAGGAAATATTCAAGTATGTATAGATGGATTCCAAACATTTTGTGTAGCATCCTTTGCTGATGCATTGTCAGCCTATAGAAATAGATGGGGTAAAATACCCATATCATTATAGAAAAGAGAACCTATCTCACCTAATAACTTGATATGGTCTCAAGGAAGGGCTATGGGTGTAATTCAAACTATACTTGAGGCCAAATAACGATGTATTGGACTTAGGTACAGGATGCCTACTATCATAACTCTTGTTCCACACTTATTTGATGCCGATGCTCAACCAGAAGACCAATTCCAGGAGTGTCTCAAAGAAATTTAGATGCATAAGGGATATTACCAGATTGGAAGTAGACTATGGAAGTATGATGAATGATATCTGGAGCAAGACCTTTGTGCCATTTTTGCAGAGCATAATGCATGAGGACATGCATTATAATAGGTTGGGGGGAAAATGATGAGGCAGGAGATTGCCTCATTTAAATACTTCTTTTATAAACTTTTAATACTCATATGAAACTTTTTGTGATGTGATTTTATGTTTATTATAGGATATTATGCATTGTGTGATGATATTTGTATGTTAATATAGGAAAAGTACATATGCTCTATTTTTACTGATTTATCCATAATTTCTTTAGTTTTTTGGCTATTTATTCCTGTAATTCTGCATTAATTTAAGTGTTATCATATGTAATAAATATATGTATAAGGTTTAAAATCCATCCACAAATATATGCCACCATTTTATCACTTTTAAATTAACTTATAGGCACCAAAAAGCTGTCAAGTTGTTGACTGTGTAGGAAAATTGGACTTTGTCATACAAATTCTAGCCAGTTGTACATCTACAACATGGTGTGGAATTTTTCCGTCCCATCCCAATTCAAGGGTGTAAATAGTCCTCTGGATGCCTAAGGAGACCATACCTGCTACCACAACCGATTGCATAAACTTCTGCTGATGAAATAGCAGTCTTCCTATTCTGCTGCCTGATATTTCGAAGCAATTCTGGAATGAGCGTAGACAATTTGGAACTACTTAAAGGTATTTTTGAAAAGGAGTAAACGGTGACTAAAGTCATCTCAGAAGAAACCTTATCCAAACTCACACTTTTTACTCAGTTTGGATGCCAACACTTAGAGTGGATAGGGACGGAAGAGTCAAAACTCTATATTTTTGGAAGACCTGGACTGAAACTGTTATAACAGTCCCAGATAATAACAGTAAACCTTATCTGTAATGCATTCTATTTTGTATAAATAAAAAACTCCCATATGTTTGAGCATATAGGATAATAGGTAGATGAAGATAGTTATAGCATGTATTAGGTGTTCTGAATATGTATTTACTACAACAATACAATATTCTGTAGGTATCTTCTTGCATTGTTGTGATGTTGCTAATATGAAATAAAAGGGTGCAATATTATGATTCATGTTTCATTTTGAATTAAGAGTGAGAACTTCTTAGTTTATAGCAAGCTCACTCACCTCCTTTGGTTCAGGAAGCAAGGGCCACTTCCAAGCCTAGAGGAGGGTTTTTCCCCTGATAGAATTTTGCTTATTCTGGCTGCAACAGGGCAGCAGAAGACTGACAATTTTTGTAGAGTTTTTGGTTGATGCATAGGTCCATACTTCTTGATTAGTAGTTAGAAGATAGTGGTTAATTTCAGTTTCACATTTCCAGAATTTAGCATAGTATTTTTAGCTTTCTATTTTTGGCAGTATTTCTAGAATTTGTATTAGAATAAAGTTGTTACAGATTTTGCACATTCAGTTGTCAATTTTTGATGTTTCAATTTTTGACATTTCTTGCAAAGTATGGTGTGATTTTTTCCTTTCAGAAGTTTCATTTTCTAAAACAGTTCATTATCAGTTTGGTACAACTTATTTCTTGTCAATTGAATTCTACCACAATTTTACTTTTTTGAATAGTGTGGATTTGATTCATGCAATTTCTAGTTTTCAATAGTTTAATTTCATTTTCTTTGTCAAAGGAAGTATTTTAGCATTTCTAGGATGTTAGAAGGAGTACCAAACACCCCAAGACACTAACTGCCTCACCAATAAAGCCCCGAGTTAAATGAACTAAACCTACAATCTGCTACACCCTACTCTTGTATATAGCCTTGGACACCGCCCTAGACTAACATATATTTATTAAATGGTGAAGGATAAACGACACTCATCATTTTCCAATTATTGAGGAGGTTTATAACATGCATAGAGTCTCCTACGATAAAATTTCCTTCTAAGTCTTGAGTCATTTGAATGCCTATCCACATAGCTCTAGCTTTAGATTTGTTGTTTGTCCTTGTTCCCAAATATTTAGAAAATGCAAGAATCATATTCCCATTATGATCTCGCACAATACGGCCAGTGCTTGCTCTGCTAGGATTGTCCTTATACACTCCATCAAAATTAAACTTAAACTAGCCTGTAAGAGCCTCTTAATATTGGCTTTGGGATTGACTACCTTAGGCACAGACTCATCTAACAAGGTTAAGCTTAAATATTGAGCAATCGTGGTCTCCTGTAGATGAGGTTTATGGCTATAAAAAAGGATAAGGTTCACATTCTCATTGGTAAAGGATAGGATCCTAGAAATGATAGTTTTATGATCATGGATAGACTCATTAAAGACTTCCTTTCTAACCACACCTCCCAAAGATAGTGATTGAGAAAATTTTTCCCCATGTATCTAATTCTTTGGCTTGAAAATGGGTAAGGACACTAGACAAACAAATCAATTATGGTGGCTGGTTTAACCCAGGAAATATTGAAGGCCTAAAAACTCCACTTAAGACAGTCAAGGAAAAGGGCACTCAAGGAAAATGTGATAAATGGTCTCCCAATTAGCCCTACACAAATAACAATGATTAGTGATACAAATACCTTTACATATCATATTATCAATGGTTAGAATTATTCCTTGGATAACCAGCCACGAAAAGACTACAATTTTTGGAATTCATTTTTTTATTCAAACTAAGTCCTTTTGGAGGACAAAATCCTCGTCATCAAGCATAAGCGTGTAAGCTGATTTAACAGTGAACTACCCATTTTCTATAGGAGCCCAGGTCACTTGATCTTCCTTGGGTCTCATGGGGATAAACTGTTGCCCGATAATGTTACAAATATCATTTGATTCCGCTTGAAATCCCTGAATCCTTATTTGTTTCCACTTCATTTTGCCTCAGTCCTCAACCATATAATCAGAGAATTTTCTGCCAATGAGTTCTTTCGTGATATCTCTGATTCGGGATAAGTTAGGATATTGCATCAGTGGTTAGTCCTTAGCCCACCTGTAATTCTAGAAATTTATCCTCACCATTGCCTAAAACCCATCTTAAACATTTTTTGATGATTTTTTTACAATTGAGAATTGCTTTCCAAAAAGCAAAACCTCTTATTGGAACTGAGTCACTTAGAAATTCCATATTTTGAAGATACTTTCGTTTGATGATAGTTGTCCATTCATTTTCTTCACAAAAAATGAGGTGCCATGCTTGCTTAACTAGTAAAGCTAAATTCATATGAGCAATTCTCATCAAACCTAAGCCCCCATTTTCCTTGGGTCCACACACTTTGGTCCATCCTACAAGGTGTATCCTTTTTTCTCATATGATCCAGTCCATAAAAATATTTTTGGAGTTTCTCAATTTTTTGGAAAACCTTCACAGGGGATTTGAAAACGAAGAGGAAATAGACTGGAATTCTATGAAGAGAGGCCTTAGTGAGGGCTATATTTCCTACTTGAGATAGAAGATGACCTTTCCATCCAACAAGTTTTTTTTGAATTCTTTCAATAACCCTATCCCACATTGACTCTCTCGGAGAACCAATGAAAAGAGGGAGACCAAGATACGAAGTGGGGAGGTTTTCTATATCGCACCCTAAAATTATTGCAATCCCTCCTTACCTCTGAATGGGGGTGTTCAAGAAATATAACTTTATTTTATTGAAATTAACTTTTTGACTAGCATCATCCTCGTAAAGTTGCAAGATGTATTTAATTATTTTGGCATCAACCTCCGACGCCTTAGTCAATAGAAGGGTATCATCGATGAATTGTTGGTGATAAAAAATCCTAGTGAGAGATGTTGCCTTGATTCCTAATATTCGCCTTGAACTACAAGTATTTTTTATGGTTCTGCCTAAAGCTTCCTCCACAATGATAAATAACATGGGGCTGATAGGGTCCCCATACCGAATTCCTCTATGAATTTGAAAGTAACCAACAGTTGTTCCATTAACCAGAATTGAGAACCACGCTTTAGAAATGCATTATTTGATAAAATTAACCCATTGGTGGTGAAAACCAAACTTAAGGAGGACAACAATTAGCAAGTCCCAATTTATCCTATCAAATGCTTTGTTTATATCAAGCTTGAGGACAAAAATAGACCTGTTAGTCTTATGAGCAGAGTGCAGAGCTTCATGAACTGTGATAACTCCATCCAAGATTAACCTGCCTTGGATAGACCTTCCCTAGCATGGATTTATGATGCATGGCAGAACATCTCTCATTCTATTTGCAATGGCTTTAGTTAGGATCTTGTAAGAAACATTGCATATAATTATTAGTCTGAAGTCAGCCATAGATTCAGGGGTTTGCTTCTTAGAAATTAGAGAAATAAAAGTAGATTTGAGACCTTTTGGGATATTATTTCTTGCTTGGAATTATTTGATAGCATAAATTACATCCTCACTTATGATGTCCCAAAAATCTTGATAGAAATGAGGGGGAAAGCCATCGGGTCCCGGGGCTTTTTCTGGCTCCATGCTAAACAAGGCTTCCTTAATTTACTCATCAGAAAATGGAGCTAGAAGCTTAAGGTTTATATCCTCATTTATTATGCTAGGAATGGATTGCAAGAGAATATCTTTGGCCTCATCATTGCACTACGATTCCTGACCAAGGATAGAATTGAAATAAGTTATTGCCTCCTTTCTGACTTCCATTAAGTCCTGAGTAATAGAACCTTCTACTTTTTTTAAAATTTTTATCTTGTTATTACTTCTATTTCTAAGCGCGATGATGTAAAAAAACTTGGAATTTGAATCTTCATCTTTCAACCAAAGAACCCTTGATTTTTGCCTCCAATAGATTTCCTCACAGGATAAAAGTTATGAAACTCTACTAGTTTTATCCGTTCCTCATGCCTAGTAGTTTCATCAACATCACCATGTTGACTCCTATTATCAATTATCTTCAAACTTTAAATAACCTATTTTTTATTTTCAAAGATGTTTCCAAAGACCTCTTTGTTCCAAGTTTGAAGCTTTTCATTAACAAACTTCAATTTGCAAGCAAGTTTAAAAGCTGCACTAACCTTGCAGGTTGCTGCCACCACTGAATTAAGTTATCTTTGAAACTGGAATGTTTGATCCACATAGATTGAAATCTAAAAGGTTTCTTGAAGGACAAAAAGTTAGGGATCTCCAAAAAAATGGGATTATGATCAGAGGCAATTTTAGGAAGGTCTTACAGGGTAGAATCACTGAACATAGTTGTAGCCTCCTTTTATAGAAAAAACCTGTCAAGCCTTTCTTGAATGAGATGACACCCTATCCACCGATTGCTCCAGGTATAATTTGGTCCTCTAATTTTTACATCCATAAACATGTTGGAGTTCACAAAGTCATTGAAATCATCCATGCTCCTGATAGGTGGTCCATTTCCACCCATTTTTTTTGAAGGGTAAAGAGGAGTGTTAAAATCCCCAACCAGAATCCAGGGGACATTATGGAAGATTTCACTTAGATTACCTAAGTACTCCCATAGTAGAGCTCTCCCTTGAATTGAAGTCGGGACATAAATATTTGAATGGATCCACGACTTGTTGTTGTTTATTTCATTAAATAAAACACTAAGAACCCTATCATCTTTCTGAATAATAGTACCTTCTACTATCCGGGGATCCCACAAAGTCATAAGGCCTCCAGAAGATCCTCTGGCTAATTTGCAAACCATCTCCCCTTGATTCCAATTTTTTTTTGCTACTTTTTTTTTACTAAATCTCATCATTTTTTTTTTCTTGCAACATGATAATAGTTGGATTCACTTGATTTCTTATTGCACTAACTTCCCTGTGTTTGAGCAGGCCATTGAGGCCTCTCACGTTCCATGAGAGGAAGTTTATTTATATTGTTTGGGATTTCTTCCTCTCCCCCTCCCTTAAGGGGGTTTTCCTAATTTTTTGTCTTCAAAACCTAGAATAACCTGTTGAAACAAGGTTCTCTATTTTCCATTGGCAATGTCATTATCAATTTTAATTTTTTGATGCTCAACATTTGATATTATCCCTATTCTTTTTTCACTACCAAAATCTATATGAGACTTCATAGTGCTCCTATTTTTTTTAGGACTAAATAGGGGGGAGGTAATTTGTTGCAGAATCGGATTGCCATATTCCTCAGTCTGAAGAGTTTCACATATATCCACCCCTACATCCAAATATTCTCCTTTTTTCTTGTATTCCCCTGGTATGTGGGATGGCCCCTCAGTAGGATTCACCTGGCTCCTAGTGATGATGTTAGGGAGATGATATTTTTTATTTTCCAATGCCTCAACTTTCTTCCTAAGTTCTTCAGTATTAGGGTTTGGCTTTGGGATGCCCATTGGGCTTGAAGTATTTTCAGCATTGGGTTTTAAGGATCCCGAATTGGATAGGAATTCTAGAGATCGAGCATTAGGGTTTGGTTTTCTGATGTCCATGGGGCTTACAGTACTTTCAGCATTAGGGTTTGAGGATCCTGACTTGGATGGGGATTCTAGAGAGTCAGAAAGGTTAGCTTTAAGGTTTTGGGCTTCCATATCTTTAGATAATCCTTCTACTCCCATATTGGATAGAATTGAAAATTTATTTGAAACTAGAGAATTGGAACTTACCTGAGTATTTTGGTTGCCAACAATATATTGTTTTCATTTGTCTTATTGGGACCCTCACCCTCTCTTTTCTTTTTTTGGTAGACATAGTTTGCCTGATTGAAATCGCCTATGCCAGGGAAACTCATCAAATTTCATTTTTCTACCATTATCTGCTTCTGATTTTCTCTATTCATTGTTAGGTTAGGGCACTAATTGCATAGATGTCCTTGATTTTTGCATTCTACATAGAATTTCGATCTATTCTCGTATTCTACCAGCTATTTTTGATAGTATTCTCCATACTCTAGCTCCACAAACCTTGGAAATTCATTATCCAAATTAGCATTTACGTAGATTCATGCATGAGTCATCCTTGTCCTGGTCAAGGTCACATGGTCAATAGAGATCAGGTCCCCTATAGTTCTGGCTATGCCCTACAACCAATAATCATTGAATAATTGGGCAGGTAGACTCAGGAGACGAACCCAAATAGGGGCAATGTTAATATTTTTCTTTTTAGTGTCAAAATATTCACCTTCCTCTAGATACTTGTTTTATCCATGCTCGAGGTTCCCACCCACCCCTTCTATACCTGCTCTACCTCTGCCACCTTGGTTGAGATCCATGCTCGAGGTTCCCACCTACCCCTTCTGTACCTACTCTACCTCTATCGCCTTGGATGAGATTCCTGCCCAGAAAATTCAAACCCTCACTCCCCGCACCCGCTAAACCTCAGCTCACTCATTCCTGATGATAAAACTTATATGGTTTCCATCATAATTATAAAATTTTGATTCCATTGAATTCATATAATTTTGGTTGTACAACCTATATAATCCTCAATTCACCATGAAGTACTTCCATCATTTCAATTGGTGAGGATGCAGTCTTAGCCACTATGAGCAAGGAATGGAGACCATTTTGAAGCCTCATTCCTAGCCTTCTTAGGACAAATATGGTCTAGGATATGGTAAATATTCTCCAATATATTCCCTTGAAGATGATATTCAATGCATTACCCTTGGCCTTGAAGAGAAAAGTGTGGATGAATACCCTGATCTTAAGCATGCTCTCACATCACCAATGAATATTTTTTCAATCTGCCACTTGTAGACACCTAAAATTTGCACATGCTCACTTCTAGATACTTGTACATCTACATACACACTTGTAGACTTACATAGGCTATCATAGGCCATAATAGACTACCATAGTCATCCATAGGCTATTGTAGTCTTTCGTATGTTTATAAACCTATAAAACTAGGTAAAACATCTCCAAAATGCCTCCTGCCCACTAGGAGACCACATATTAGCTTTGTAAGGCAACTTAAGCCAATAAACTAGGAGATCACAAAACCAGAAAACTACTGGTAACATGCATACACAAAATTTTGCCTTCATTGAGGAGTCTCAAAATAAGCCATCAGGATATTTGATATTCATAAAAATAATTGGGAGAATTATCTTTGTAACCCATGGATATATTGAATGAATAAAAAGTAGTATTATGAGCATTACATGTATTTATGTATTATGTTTGATCAAATGGCATATTCTGCTTGCTTCATTCTGTAACGCCCAATGGAACCCCATAATGAGTTGTGCTAGACTAGTATTTTTACAAATCTAACACAAAATAGAGACCCACAAAACCTTGACAAGCCTCTCAGGTCATCGGAATAGGAGTTTCAGGCTTCTAAACTTGATTCACCCCCAACATGTGAATTCAGATCCAAATCATCCTTTACCCTATGAATTCAACATAACTGCTTCAAAAACCCTCAAAAGTGCAAAGGTCCACAACAGATACACATAACAGTCCATCTAGAGAAAAAGTTTCATTAAAACATGCATCGTGTCATTGTATAAAATTTATTTTCATTGCATCTATAATTTTTAGATCATTTAGCTCAGTTTGATTCATATTTCTCCTTACTAACTTGAATCCAAGATACATTTATTTTTGTTCAAATAATTAGAATATTTTTCCATTTTGTATCATTCTTTTTGTGAATTGTCAATTTGCAAAGTCATATTTCTTGAATTAGATGGGTTTTTCAAATTCTTCAGAAGAACCTACATGTAGATCAAAAATTTTATTTTTCTTTATTTCGAGAATATTCTAATTTTCCTTTACAAATTGCATGTCAAAAAGATTTTCCATTTCTCTTTTGTGTTATCCCATCAATTTTCTTTCAAAGAGCATTTCAAATTTCTGATTTCTTTCATGCATTTAGTATTAGGGTTTTCAAATCTCTTTTCGCATTATTCATCAAAGTAATTTCAAATTCCTTTTCGTAAAATAAAATTTCAGATTTCTAATATGTCTTTAGATTAGGATGTCAAAATTATTGCAAATCATTTAGATTATAAATTTCCCATTTCTTTCACAAATACCCTAGGTAGCTTACAAATTTCATATTTCTTTCATGTCTTTAGATTAGGATGTCAAATTTTTTTGCAAATAATTTAGATTAAAAATTTCCCATATCTTTCACAAATCCCCTAGGTAACTTGCACATTTCTTTTCATGTCACTAGATTAGGGTTTTCAATTTTGTTTTGCACAATATCTCTCAAACATATTTTATGTTTTAATATTAGGGTTCCAAAATCCCTCTTATCACATGCTTTACATTACTTGTTTACATGCTTCATTGCATAGATCCTAGTATATTTTATTTAAAAAGGCACATAGGACTAGATTTTCTTTCAAAATGCATCTTAATCTAGGTTTACTTCCAAAAACACATCTAGGGCTAGATTTCCATTTCAAAAAGACATCTAGTTAGCTTTATTTATTTCATATCATCGTTAGACAACATAAACCCACACACTTATGTGGTATACATAAGTGGTGATATTGGACTTCATCCCCAGTCCATCACTCAATATTTGTGAGGTAGGAGTTTTACCTTCCACCATCTCACCTGCCCTAGACACCTAGTAGCCCCAGAAGAGCGGTTTTATGGACTTAATAACAAAAAAATCCACCACTTTTGAGATTGGTTTTTTGGAATTCATCATCGTAAGGGACCTTCGAAGTGGAATAGGATTAGACACCATCCACAAGGCTTACATAATTAGTGAAAACGATAACTATATTCATTGAATAAGCTCACCCGAGAGTGAATAAAAATCCTGACTAGGCAAGTAGCAAGTATTAGACATTACCACCTCTTCTCGTGAGAGGTTATTAGACTCATTAGCACATCTTGACTCCCCCATATAGACTATCATTTTACTACACCTTCCATATAGGTCACCATTCACCTGTTTTGACATTGTTCTATTATGTGTATCTTTGGGTGTTGCAGGAGGTTTCGTGCCGATGACACTCCTGATATTTCTAGAGTACTCACCCCAATACTTGTGATATTTTCCAGGAAGCATATTTTCAACATAAAAACACATAAAAATACACAAATATTTTCTTTTCATCATTTAGAACTGCTTCTAATTTCATATTTTTTGCACAAACTAGTTTCAACATATTTCATGGTTCAACACTCTATTTATTGGTTATCTACAACCTATCACTTCTTAGTTTTTGTTACATTTAAATTTCGAGTCCAATTCATAGGTCAACCAATTATTCAGATCCCAATTCACCCATTTGACCTAAAAATTCTACTTCTAGGTTCAAAAATCCTTCAAATTTCATAGGGTTGATTTAAAACCCCTTATAGGTCACACCCAGAACCTCAGATTTTAGTTTATGTGTAGTTTTGAACCTTCAAGTCACAATATGTGATATCATGCCTATTTTTACCTTCAGTCGAGTGTGAGAAAGTGCACTCCATAGAGGAGGCCCCTAGAACCATTTCTAGTCAGTTTACCCCTCACCCATCACTCATGAAGGGTAAATCCACATTTACCCCAGATCTACTCATAGGGTCGGATCCACTCTATACACACATTATATCTCATGGTGAGACATCCAAATCAAGTGAAGCCCTTGCCACTTCATTTGGTGAAGACCACCCATTCACTTCCCATTAATCTTCACTTAATCCACCTTATATGTTCTGTGATCATGTTATCTATACAGCTCTAGGACATCCCTCTCATTTCTTCACCATTTATGAGGAAACCCCACCCACTTCACCTACCTTCACACACCCTTTATTCTAGAGTATATATAAATCCCTTTTGGAGAATGACTCCTCTCTATTAAACTGCACTCATATTGAGGTTGCATCATTCACCCCTACTATAGGGATGATTTCAAACCCCTCGTCTTCCAAACCCAACAATCAGGTGCCATCATTGCAAACCCCATCACAACAACCTTTATTGTAGTAAAAACAAGTGCCACCTCCACCATCATACGCATATTATTCCTAATAGTTACAACCATCATATTCCCCACAATTATTTTTCCCATATTTTGAGTACATATCACAACTGCCTCTTCAAATGCAACCTATTCAACACCAACAACATCAACCAATCACCTACACTCAATATGGATTGAACACATTCACCACTACACCTTATAAAATGCCTACCTTAGAAATCTATCCTCCTTCCTCTTCATCACTCCCACCTGCATCTCATCCTTTTAGAATGTATGCTAACCAATATTCCATTCCACATTCATCCACTTCTACTTTTAGATTACCTCCTCCTCCTCCATTTTGAGTCTCAAATGTAGATCCCATTCCCACCTATGGTCCATGAACTTTAGCCTATACCCCTACTATCCCCGGTTGTTATATGTAGTTTATCTTTCCCACCTCTCATCCTTCAGGTCAGGTGCAGGTACCATCCTTCGACACCTCATCTCGTCCATTTCTTACACCATCGGTCCAAAAACCATTACCATTATCTATTGGAAATACATTATTTATGACTCCACCTTCTTGGTCATTGTCTCCTATGTCCCAACCATTACAACAAGCTCCTCTCTAGAAAATACCCATGCAACAACCGCACACCTCACAACAACAATACTACTACCATTAATAGATGCCTACACTATCGTAGGGTATCCCCTTAGCTTCCACCTCCTATGATAGCTAGTAGCTACACCTACAAGAACCATTGTAGTATGTTCCTCTACCACACTGGGAGGAACAATAACTCCAGTATCCACCACACTCTTAGGCTCCACTTACCCCTGCACAATCCTCTACATCCTTGACACTCGAACTTCAAATTCTTCAAGATGAAGTTAAAATGCTTAAAATATGTATAACCTATTATGGGCCACAAAAGCCCACATACGATGAGCTCTACAATGATCCAATCCACCTATCAGTTCCTATTCCTCCCTACTTATATCACTTCGATATCCTAAAGTTTTACAATTACAAAGGCAAAGAGGATCCATGCGAACATGTTAGTAACTATCGATTAGCTTGCTACCAACGTCATAGTAGTAACCCCCTTATGTTATGTAATTTTTCTGTCTCACTTGGGGGACAAGACCTAGATTGGTAAAACATGCTCATATGCCATAACTTGTACACCTTCGAGCAATTGGCCAACTCATTATGGGAACACTTTTCTATTAACATCAAGAAGAATACTAACTTCTCAAATGTCTATGACCTGCACTAGGTAAACGATAAACCTATTACTAAGTTTATCTCTATATTGATATTGGTTAAACATGACCTTACTCATAGCCTCCCATATACTGAGTTAGTTACACTCTTCTCAAATATTTATCACAAGCATATTTCTACCTCCTTATAGCTTCATCAAAGCTACACCTTTGAAGAAGCTATCACTCAAGCTAAGGTCATTGAGGATATCAAAGTCCAATATGGTAAGATCAAACTTAGAAAAAACACTCTTATAACTTCAACTTTCAATTCAACCAAAACACACCAAATCAACCCTTCTCTAGACCACCACAAACCAATCAAGTGGTAGTGGTTTCTCTATATTCTTCATCAATCTCACAACCTCCTCCCTCACAACAATAAATATTCCAGACTAATACACCCCCTCCATCTAAAATGTAATGAACTCATGGTTCTCATCATCCACATTGACATCTTAATAAGACTCCACTTTCTAAGCCTCTACGTACCTTATTTTAGAGGTTGTTTGATGCTGGTCATGTTACGTTACTAGAGATTTAACCCATAGATCCAAATCAACCCAACTCTTGTGGGCACACCGAACATACCTTTTGTGTCTACCATCACCAATTTTTCCATGACATCCATTATTGTCACAAATTTTATGACTTAGTCAAGGATTTTGTCTATCATGGTACTATTCAAGTTTCAAACCCCATCACACCACAAAATCCAAATTTGGGTAATTATCAGAACCCATTACCTGAATACGGGGGGACTATTCCACACAAGATTCAACCCACTCAACAAGCCCAATAAAGGTAAGTCAATAATATCCATCGTAACCCTCCTTCCCATGAAGTGGTTGATATGATTAGCATCACTACTCATAATCAACATTATCTGCTACATCAGGATATGCCCATTACCCCACTTCCACCATCATCCATTTCCACTTTTCACCCTCCTCCACCTACATAGCATTAATTTTTGTTATGTTGCATTCACCATTCTTCATCCCCTTAAATATTCTACTCCTTTCTAAATTGTTCACTTTCCCTTTCTTCTTCACCATCATCACCCATTCACCATTTCACTAATCATGTCAATTTTCCATTTCCAAAGGCTTGAAATCGCACATTCATCACTTACAAAAGAAGGGTAGTTTTTGATCCAAAATTTCCCCCATAATATTATCTCCAAATTTACAAAAAATTTAACCATTGGATTAGGCTTAAAAAGATTTTTCCAACGGTATAAGTTTTATCCAATTATAACATTGTTTGGTCCCCTAAGCTGCCAAAACACTACACAGGGGTCAAGCAGTCCAATTCGCAAGTCAACCTCTGAACTTAGGTCCAATTCGTAGGTCACCATACGAACTCAAGTTTAGTTCGTAGGCCACCCTGTGAACCCAAATTTTTTCATTTCATTGTTCATGTTATGCATAGCTATGGCCCTATACAACACCCTTTTGCCTTTTCTACCATTCATCACATCTCATTGTTTATCATTTTTTAATCACATATTCATCATTCCACCATTCATTTTACTAACCATCTATAATGGTTTTGTCCATTTGTTCTAAATATTCCATAACTAAGGAAGTTTTTCACTTCCTCTCAATCCATTATTCATAAATTGGGTGAATTTATTTATTTCCACCACACTCCCCACATCTAGGAGAGTTTCACTTCCTCCCAATCATTCATTCAAAACTGGGTTAACTTCATCTTCTCCCAAATCATCATTCAAATCGGGGGTAACTTTACCATCTCCCAAACCATCATTCAATATTGGGGCAACTTCATATTCTCCCCAATCATCATTCAAATCGGGGGTAACTTTACCCTCTCCCAAACCATCATCCAAAATTGGGGGTAATTTCAACTTCCTCCCAATCCATCATTCAAAACTGGGGCAACTTCATCTTCTCCCAAATAATAATTCAATACTAGTGCAACTTTATATTCTCCCCAATCACCATTCAAACCGGGAGTAACTTTACCCTCTCCCAAACCATCATCCAAAATTGGGGGTAATTTCAACTTCCTCCCAATCCATCATTCAAAATTGGGGGTAATTTCAACTTCCTCCAAATCCATCATTAAAAACTAGGGAAACTTCATGTCCTCTCCATACATCATTCAAAAGTGGGGCAACTTCATCTTCTTCCCACATATCATTCAACACAGGGGTAACTTCACCCTCTTCCCATCCATCATTCAAAAATGGGGGTAATTTCATCTTCTTCTAGGTTATCATTCACAATTGGGATTTTATCTCCTTCCACTTCATCATTCAAAACTGATATAATTCATCTCATTTCCACAAAATATTTATGACTGGGGGATTTTTCTCCTCTTTCCTTCTAAATAATTTTGCAATTCAGGAATTGTATTCCTTTTTTAGACCACTTATACCCTTGGGAGAGGATTTTACCTCTTTCCAACCAAAGGTCCCTTTCACAAAGTTAATCCTCCTTACACACTCACACTTCACCGCTACATCTACTCATGATGGTACCACCCACCATTGCACTCATAAATAAATCACCATCACTCACATATCAATCGCCAGGTTCAAAAGGTTGCACCCTTTGACTTGCCTTCATCACGATGTTTTTTCCAATAAATATGTTTCTCCAAAATCCTTAGCAAAAATTTTGGAACATTCTTTTTAGAATATCTTAACAAGCCAGGTTTCTCCAAAATCCTCAATAAAAATTTTGGAACATTCTTTTTAAAATCCTCTAGTACCCAGGTTTCTCCAAAATCCTCAACAAAAATTTCAGAACATTCTTTTTAGAATCCCTTAACAAAATTTTTGGAACATTCTTTTTAGAATACTTTAGCACCCAGGTTTCTCCAAAATCCTAAAAAAAATTTTGGAACATTCTTTTTAGAATACCTTAGCAACCTAGGTTTCTCCAAAATCCTCAACAAAAATTTTGGAACATTATTTTTAGAATCCCTTAGCAACCTAGGTTTCTCCAAAATCCTCAACAAAATTTTTGGAACATTCTTTTTAGAATCCCTTAGCAACCAAGTTTCTCCAAAATCCTCAGCAAAAATTTTGGAACATTATTTTTAGAATCCCTTAGCACCCAGGTTTCTCCAAAATCCTTAGTAAAAATTTGGATAGGTTTTTCCAAAAACCTCAGTAAAAATTTGGACAGGTTTGTCCAAAAATCTCAGCAAAAATTTGGATAGGTTTGTCCAAAATCCTTAGCAAAAAATTGGATAGGTTTCTCCAAAAACCTTAGCAAAAATTTGGATAGGTTTTTCCAAAAACCTTAGCAAATGTATCCTAGCCTAACCTAGAATAGCCTAGCATATCATAGCCTAGCATAGCATAGCATAGCATAGCATAATTATAGCCTAGCATAGGAATAGCATACACACAATCTAGCGTAGTCTAGCCTAACAATTTTTCACTTCTTGGTCCTCACACAGATTTTGCTTCAAGGGGTAACTTTCCTTGCTTGTACATTCTTATACATTTGACATCAAACACAACAAACATCCAAAACAAAAATGAAAACAAAAATGCAAACAAATCAAAACCGTCCATTGGCAATGTATCTTACATTTCATTTTCCTCTTCCATCATAATCATCTACATCCATCAATCATGTTGATGACCACGAAATATTGGCATCCAGTTTTACTATTTCATACATCCATCCACACCTTTTGGAATTGGTTTTGTACATGAAAACCCACATTTTGGGTACACCTTCTTGCATCTATCTGTCTCACTCACTTTGCATTGTCAAAACATATTAGTTACATCCTCCTATACATTTTTAGGTATTTTGTCGCATCATGTTGACATCACCCCTAGTCATGTTCTTTTCCATCCTTGTACATAAGCATTCAATTGCTTGTATACATCACATCATATAATCTATTCTTAGCTTCATGTTTATGAGAAGTCTTTTTGTTGCTCAACCATTCATGGTTAGTTAATAAACATATATTGAACATCATAAAAATATACAAGATTTCAAGACTTTCACTAGTTGAATTGAGTCCGTTCATGGACCACTCACACACTACATCTTAAGCAAATTTTGAGTCTAGGGAGGACAACACCTTGCGTAAGCCTCACCATGTAGTGAAAAATTTACCCTACTCATCCTATAATTTGTATGATCAAAATACGTCCAGGGAATAAACAAAGGGAAAATAATAAGCAAAAAAAAAAAGGGCATAAAAAAAAGCCGAAACCCACACAAACAAAATAAAAAACAAAAAAAAAGAAAAAAAGAAGAAGAAAAGAGCATCACAAAAAAAATAAAATAAAAAGGAAGAGGGGTAGAAAACAAAAGGAAAAGCCTCCAAGAGTACTACCACTATGCTTGACTCCCTTTGGTCCTTCGGTTTAACATAACATCACGGGATGATTTCCATTGCTAAAAATAGGCTCCAAGAGCCTACCTACCAGTGGAATAGTCTTACAAGTGGCAACACATATTTCACATTAGTGACATTCTCTTGTATAGATCATTGTGCACTTGTGGATGGGCTAGCTACTTTGGCTAAGTTTACAACGAGTTAGTCCAATGTCCCTCAAAATAGATAAATGAACATCATGTGCACACATAGTTCCATGAAAAATTCAACCTAAGTTATGATAGTTAAGATATATTTTGGCTATTAGATCAGTTTGATTCTTCATACTATGTCATTTGAGCTCTCATAAACTCTTTTAAACATTCACTATGCTTGAGAATTAGGGTCGTGCAACATCATCATTGACTCGGTTTTTCACATACATCTTCTCAATCACACTTGCATTTATTATTCATTACATCAGCTCAAGATTTGTTATATTTCTTTCATGTGCATATTGTACACCTCAGTCAGTTTGTACACCCCATGTTTTTCTTATTTCATGTTCTAGTCATTGGTTAGTGTACTTCTTCCTTTGTTTTTGATTACCCATGATAAGTAATATGGTATCCATGCAAGGTGGAGTGCCCTCCATTTTTCTACATTCTTATATCCTGCATATACACAGGTTATTACATATAACCTCTACACATCATCATTTATACATACTCATGTTTAGTTAGGTTCATCGTACCTAGCACACATCATTTATATCAAACATATTTTACTACATGTATAAATAACATATACACAAAATCACACACATTTTATGTAGACACAATACAAAATCATCATGTGCACCCTTCACAAGGCTTGAAATTGTGCATTCATCACTTCTAAAATTAGGGTCATATTTGGCCTACCTTTTCACCTAATAAATCATCTCCAAATTCTCCAAAACTTTCACCTTTAGATTAGGCTTGAAAATATATTTCCAAAGGGATAATATTTGTCTAATTATGATAATGTTTGGTCTCCCAAACTACTAAAACATTACACATGGGTTAAAAAATCCAATTTAGAGGTCACACTACAAATTCAAATCCAATTCATAGGTCACCTTACAAATTCAAGTCCAATTCATAGGTCACCCTGTGAATTCATGTTCAATTCACCCCCCACCATGCGAATTGAAGCTCCTAACTCCAAAATCACCAAATTTTCACTCCAACACCTAGGTCACCTTTCCCTCTTCCTATCCATCTAATTTTTCATCCCTATTATCATCCATTTTCTTCTATCAATCACCTCATCATCACTTCATCACATTTCATTCACCTTATTGTTGATTCCTCATTTGAGGGGGTATTAATATCTAAAATATGCTTTGCATACAACCAAATAATAAAATATCCAAATCATGGATATCTCATCTATCTACAATTTGTTTTTCTAAATATTATATCAAGATAAACTCCATCCCAAATCAGACATTTTTTAAGTCATGAGAGCCATGCACAATATCAAATATGTCACTCTAGAATTCATGTATGTGGGCCCTAAACACATATTGAATGGTATGTTTTAATAATCTAATATCAGATATATCACTCTGTAATTCATGTATGTTGGCCCTGACCACATACTGAATGGTACATTTGAATAATCCATGCCACCCAGCTCAAATAGTTTGACAAGTGTCACCATGCACTCATCAACCAACCAGAAGCAAATTTTAAATAGACATGTGTTCTATTCTTATTTGGACCATATTGCATTGGTCACAAAAGCAAAGCAGTCATAAGATGCCCTCACAAGAAACTAGTACGACATTGTAAAATTTTGTACAAAATTAGTAAATCATTGCACTGCATCCACAGTCATCCACATGCACCCATTCACCTACATCTCATCATTTGTGTTCACCCATTCTTCTCTTCTTCTCGTACTCTCTATTCCTCTAGGTTATTAATCAATGTTGTATGGTCACACCTCAAGCGACTGCATACCTTTTATTAAATTACATTCTTCCCTCTTCTTCTTTTCCCTTCTTTTCTTGGCTATCGATCAATGTTGTATGGTCACTCTTCAAGTGGCTACATACCTTTTATTAGATACCATTATTTTCCATTCTTATTCTTTTCCTTTATTTTCTTGGCTATCGATCAATATTGTATGGTCACACTTTGAGTGGTTACATACCTTTGGTTAGATCCCCTTATTTTTCCTTCTTATTTTCCCTTATTTTATAGGCCATCGATCAAGGTTGTATGGTCATGCTTTGAGCAGATACATACATTTTATTAGATCTCATTATTTTCCCTTATAATTTTCTATTTTTCTTCTTTTCCCTCTATTCTCCTTCGGTTCACATACATTCCACTTCCTTCTCACATCATATTTTTACACTAAACTGTGTTCCACATAACATAGTACAAAAAGGGGTAAATGTAGACACCTAAAAATTTCACATGATCACTTATAGATACTTGTACATCTACATACACACTTGTAGACTAACATAGGCTATCATAGGCCATCGTAGACCACTATAGTTATCTATAGGCTATTGTAGTCTTCTGTAGGTTCCTAAACCTACAAAACTAGGTAAAATACCTCCAAAATATCTCCTGCCCACTAGGAGACCACCTATTAGCCCCATAAGACAACTTAAGCCCTCAACTACACCTAATTAGCCCTCATGGGACCTTATCCCTATCTAAAAGACTAATTAGGTTGATCAGTGATCTAATTCATCATTGAATTTCACTTAAATACACTTTTTCACTTAAGTGAGTTTAATTAGGGTCCTAAGCCAAATTAATCCCTAAGCACATGAGATTAGTTAGGATATTTCCAAATTCCCTAAGTAAACCCTAACCTAACCTAGGATCTAACTGACCTTAGTTAATCCTAACTCTTCCTCACACATGTGTGAGGAAGAGATATTTCCCTAAGGCATGTGGGTTTGACACCTATCCAAACCCTAACTTAACCTCATCAGGATCTGACCCTAAGGTTGGTTTACCTAACCACCCCCATGACCTTAGAATTTCCTATAAATAAGGGATCCCTCCCCTTATTCTACCTCTCTCTCCCTTTTAGATACCATACAAAAAATTTGCCAAAATTAGTCTTGAATCACATCTAAGAAATCTACATCATACAAACAACAAAGGACAACTTCAGACATCCATCCGAACAAAAAGTTTGGTCCCATAGTGATGCAGGAGCATCCAACGAAAAACAAAAATACCGCAAAGAAGAAAAAGTGTCACGATATCATGACATGTTGGCAAAGAAGAAAAAGTGTCACGATATCGTGACATGTCGGCAAAGAAGAAAAAGTGTCGCGATATCGCGACATGTCGCATTTTCGTGACCAAAATACGAGAGAAGGCGCAAGAGAGAAAAAGTGTCACGATATCGCGACATGTCGCATTTTCACGACCAAAAGACGAGAGAAGGCGCAAGAGAGAAAAAGTGTCACGATATCGCGACATGTCGCATTTTCGCGACCAAAAGACGAGAGAAGGCGCAAGAGAGAAAAAGTGTCACGATATCGCGACATGTCGCATTTTCATGACCAAAAGACGAGAGAAGGCGCAAGAGAGAAAAAGTGTCGCGATATCGTGACATGTCGCATTTTCGTGACCAAAAGACGAGAGAAGGTGCAAGAGAGAAAAAGTGTCGCGATATCGCGACATGTCGCATTTTCGCGACCAAAAGACGAGAGAAGGCGCAAGAGAGAAAAAGTGTCACGATATCGCGACATGTCGCATTTTCACGACCAAAAGACAAGAGAAGGTGCAAGAGAGAAAAAGTGTCGCGATATCGCGACATGTCGCATTTTCGCGACCAAAAGAGAAGAGAAAGAGCAAGAGGGAAAAAGTGTCGCGATATCGCGACATGTCGCATTTTCGTGACTAAAAGAGAAGAGAAAGAGTAAGAAGGAAAAAGTGTCACGATTTCGCGACATGTTGTTTTTCATGACTCAAAAAAAAAAAATGCAGGCGATTACAGGGGCCGTTATAGAGGAAATTATCGAGCGGTGGGTATACCGAACGTCATCATTGGTTGACAAGCAGACAGAGTCTACAGTGGCAGCACTGAACAACACGTGGCACCAAGGTGCAATGAAAGCAGACGAAGACCAAGAGTCGAAAAGAAAAATGTTTCGAAAGCCAAAACAACGAAGAGGCACGGGAAATGAAACGAAGGGCCACAAAAGGGAAACAGAGAGTCACGCCAAAAATTTTAAAAGGGGAAGCAAAGGCATGCACAAGGGGTCGAAACTACTGAGACAGAGTTGCATATTTGAAGGCAAGAGGGCCATTCTGGACCTATTTGGGCTATTTTTCTTCCAGGGCGGGAAATGTTGTAAGAAAAAAAAAAAACTATCTTTCGAAATAAAGGAGTTTATTTGGCAGATTGCTGCCATTTCTGTAAATCTTTCCAAGTTTTTGAATGAGAATTGGGTTTGATTAGAAATCTTGGCTCTCCATCAAGTGGTATCAGAGCTTAGGGTTCCTGAGTGTGTGAGCAGATCATCGAAAGTGAGGCAGTTTGCACCAGGATCTATGGAAGGGTTGTGAGAAGAGAGCGAGGAAGAATGCCTCCATGAAGAAACCGTGGTGGTGGGAGAAATGTGGTACCGAAAGGAGATTTCAGAGCTTTACAGAGGCAAGTGCAAGCCCTGCAAGAGGAGTTGCGAAGAGGGGTTGAGCCAAGGAGAGAAGACCGTAGTGAAGATGAAGCTTGGGAGGTTGATGATCCATCAGATGAAGAAGAAGCAATGGATCCTACAGAAGCTAGATTATTTAGGGCCATATCTCGGATCGGGAAGAAGCCAAAGTTTGATGTCTCCACGTATTCTGGGAATCTCAATCTAGAGGAGTTGATTGATTGGATCAATGATATGGAGGAGTATTTTGAGTATGAGGAGGTTGTAGATCCAGATCGGATCAAGTTTGCAAAAATGAAGTTGAAAGGCCATGCTAGCATATGGTGGAAAGAAGTGCAGCTAGAAATAAATAGAAGAGAAAAGGAAAAGATAACCAGATGGGATCGAATGGTAGAGAAGTTGAAGAGGCAATTTATTCCTACAGATTACGAATTGGATCTGTTGAGGAAAATGTAGAGTTTGAGACAGTCAAGCAAATCTGTCAAAGAATATACAGAGGAGTTTTACAAGATCTCAATCAGAACTGGCCATTCTGAGGCTAACAAGGAGAAGGTAGCCCGTTACATCAATGGATTGAGAACCAGTATTCAAGAAGAGTTGAGTCTGGTTAGGATGAGCACCATTGAGGATGCTTACCAGTTTGCTCTAAAAGTTGAAGAGAAGCTGAACAGAAGGTTTGAGGGTAAGCAGAAAGGAAGAGGTCATGGAGAAAGAACTGGTGGAAGAATAGATGGAGGACGAGATGAGAAGAAAGAAGAAGCTAGCAACAGTCAGGATCAGAAGGGAGATAATGATTACAGATCCCGTGGTCAGAACAACTACCCAAGAGGGAGAGGTAGATATAGTCAAGAAAATGGAGAAAGAGGGTTTCGTGGAACCTGCTTCAACTGTGGAGAAGGAGGACATCGAGCATATGAGTGTCCACATCACCAAGAGAAGCCAAATAGGAGGCCAACGGGTAATGCCAGAGCTGCTATTGTAGATGAAAGAGCTGAATCAGAGTACTCTGAGGAGGCAGAGAGAGGAGAAGTTATGGTCACAAGGAGAACCTTGTTGAATGAGGAGAAAGAACCAGACCAGAGGAGGAGCCTGTTCCGCACAAGGTGCAAATGTTCAGGTAAGGTCTGTAATGTTATTATAGATAATGGTAGTACTGATAACTTGGTCTCTGAAGAAATGGTTACTAAGTTACAGCTAGAGAGGAGGAGACACCCGCATCCATACCGGATTGCGTGGTTGCGGAAGGACCATAGGGCATTGGTCAGTGAATAGTCCTTAGTCAAGTTTAATATTGGGAGATACCAGGATGAGGTCCTGTGTGATATCCTGCCTATGGATGCTTGCCATATGCTGTTAGGAAGACCATGGCAGTTTGATCACCGTGTAGTCCATGATGGACATGCCAACACTTACTCCCTAACAAACGAAGGAGTGCGCCATAAACTAAAGCCACTGAAGGAGATGGATGAAAAGAGTTTGCTGACAACAATGAGAGTGGAAGTTGTGGGGTTTGAAGAACTTAAGGGTTTGTACCCTGAAGACCCAGATTTTGCTAAAGCTTGGAGAGCTTGTACAGCCCCAGTTACTCTGGATAGGACTGTCAATAGGAGTACTGGTAAATCACCATTCCAGATTGTATGTGGGAGTAGTCCAAGGAATGCTTCTGAGTTGAGAACGATGGATAAAGGAGAAAAGAGCAGTGCTGAGGCTGAAGATTTTGCAGAGCACATAAAGAGTTTACATGAAGAGGTACAACAGCATATCAGTAAGATGAATACTCAGTACAAGGCCAAAATAGATCAGAAGAGGCATTTCAAGGAGTTTAAGTGGACTGCAAAGGCAGGTGCAAGTTTTGAGATGTTGAAAAAGAAGGTGACAGAACAGTACAGAAGTGAAGGTCACTTCTCAATCCACTCTGGGTGTCTGATGCAGGAGCATCCAACGAAAAGCAAAATACCGCAAAGAAGAAAAAGTGTCACGATATCGCGACATGTTGGCAAAGAAGAAAAAGTGTCACGATATCGCGACATGTCGGCAAAGAAGAAAAAGTGTCACGATATCGCGACATGTCGCATTTTCATGACCAAAAGACGAGAGAAGGCGCAAGAGAGAAAAAGTGTCGCGATATCGCGACATGTCGCATTTTCGCGACCAAAAGATGAGAGAAGGCGCAAGAGAGAAAAAGTGTCGCGATATCGCGACATGTCGCATTTTCGCGACCAAAAGACGAGAGAAGGCGCAAGAGAGAAAAAGTGTCACGATATCGCGACATGTCGCATTATCGTGACCAAAAGACGAGAGAAGGCGCAAGAGAGAAAAAGTGTCGCGATATCGCGACATGTCGCATTTTCACCAAAAGAAGAATCAAGAAATTCCTTATCACGACCAAAAGACAAGAGAAGGCGCAAGAGAGAAAAAGTGTCGCGATATCGCGACATGTCACATTTTCACGACCAAAAGACGAGAGAAGGCGCAAGAGAGAAAAAGTGTCGCGATATCGCGACATGTCGCATTTTCGCAACCAAAAGACAAGAGAAGGCGCAAGAGAGAAAAAGTGTCACGATATCGCGACATGTCGCATTTTCGCGACCAAAAGAGAAGAGAAAGAGCAAGAGGGAAAAAGTGTCGCGATATCGCGACATGTCGCATTTTCGCGACTAAAAGAGAAGAGAAAGAGTAAGAAGGAAAAAGTGTCACGATTTCGTGACATGTTTTTTCGTGACTCAAAAAAAAAAAAGGTAGGCGGTTACAGGGGCCGTTACAGAGGAAATTATCGAGCGGTGGGTATACCGAACGTCATCATTGGTTGACAGGCGAACAGAGTCTACAGTGGCAGCACTGAACAACACGTGGCACCAAGGTGCAATGAAAGCAGACGAAGACCAAGAGTCGGAAAGAAAAATGTTTCGAAAGCCAAAACAACGAAGAGGCACGGGAAATGAAACGAAGGGCCACAAAAGGGAAACGGAGAGTCACGCCAAAAAATTTTAAAAGGGGAAGCAAAGGCATGCACAAGGGGTCGAAACTGCTGAGACAGAGTAGCAGATTTGAAGGCAAGAGGGCCATTCTGGACCTGTTTGGGCTATTTTTCTTCCAGGGCGGGAAATGCTGTAAAAAAAAAAATAAAAACTATCTTTCGGAATAAAGGAGTTTATTTGGCAGACTGCTGCCATTTTTGTAAATCTTTCCAAGTTTTTGAATGAGAATTGGGTTTGATTAGAAAGCTTGGCTCTCCATCACATAGTTAGCAAAATTCCAATTCACCCCCTGGCCTACAAATATGGGTTCCAATTCACCCCCTACCATGCAAATTGATCGTGTAATAGGTCTACCTCAGCAAACTTGGAAGGTAACATTTATTTCATGTTTTTACATGTTTTATGCAGTTTTTATCATGTTTTAGCACAATTTTATTTCATATCATTTTTTCTTTTATCAATATGGGGATTGACTAAGGTAGGCCCCCAAACCATCTAACTATATTTTATATACCTCCAAAAATAGGTGCAATAGATCACAAAACTAGTAAACTACCAGTGGCACACATACATATAAGCTCACCTTCATTGAGGAGTCTCAAAAGAATCCATTAGGATATTTGATATTCATGAAAATAATTGGGAGAATTACCTTTGTAACCCATGGACATTTTGAATGAATAAAAAACATTATTATGAGAATTACATGTGTTTATGTATTATGTTTGATAAAATGGCATCTTTTACTTGCTTCACCACCATCCATGCCATCTCATACGACACTTTAGATTATGAATTGGATGAGTCATTTGAGGCAGTTTCAATTTCCTCTGATAGATATAAATATGAATCATCTCCTATTGTCCCCATTATAGATGTGGATGACTTTTATCTACATATGTTCCCTATTCCACTATCCATCCTTCCCCTACTCCTTTCGTTGGAGCACCTTGATGCATCCATCAATCTCCCACCTCCACCATAGCCACCTCCACCTAATCCTTAATCATCTATTCTAAATCAACTCATTCCTTGCGAGCATATGAAAGGGAACCCAAAATATAATTTACAAGACCCTTAATTTCCTTAAGTTAACACAATTTCTATTAACTTATGCATGCCCCTCCATAATCCATATGATCCTTCACATCCCATCCTCATTGATACCAGTCTCAATGAATTTGAGTGGATTTTATCCCCTCCAACTATTTATTATTTCTATCCCTAAGCTCAATTGCTTAGAGACTCAAACATTTATTTTCCTTCTTCACCCTCTTTCTTACCTTCTTTTATTTATAATTTCAAATTTAGTGAGGTTGCACTGCCTCTCCTAGATAATGTCATAAATGACATCTATATCATCCCCACCCTTCATCATCTTGAGGAGGGTTCCCACATGCTCATCAAGGAGACCATTGACATCAACATTAGCACAAATCTAGATAAACCCAAAATAATCAAGCTTGGAAAAATTATCTCAGTTTAAGAGCAACAAAGTTTTCTTGCACTCCTAACTGAATACCAATAGGTCTTCACATGGTCCTATAAAGACATGCCTAGGATTGACTCAAAACTTGTCATCCACAACCTCATGTTGAACCATAGAACTAAACCATTAAAAAAAAAGTTCATCCTACCATAAATTTCATGGCTAAATAATATTTGTATAAGCTCTTAGATATGGGCTTTATTCAACCAATTGACTATCAAGAGTGGATCTCAAACATGGTGCCCATTGGAAAAACTAACAAGGAGATACATATCTGTACTAATTTTTGTGACCTCAACAAAGCATGTTCTAAGGATGATTTTCCTCTCCCTAACATAGATACACTCATGAATTCCACCACGGGCCATGAAATGGTCTCCCTAATGGATGATTTTTAGGATATAACCAAATTTGAGTTAATCTTGATGACCAACACAAAATAGCTTTTACATATCCTTGGGTACATTTTGCTCCAAAGTCATGCCATTCTGTCTCAAGAACATAGGACACATGTAAAAATGAGCCATGACTTACATATTTCATGATTACATGCACAAAATCATCAAATATTATATTTATGATCTCTTGGCAAAATCCACAACTTGCCATAAGCATACCGATGTTTTGTGTAAAGTTTTTGACTGCCTTCTCAAGCATAACCTATGACTTAAGCTCAAAAAGTGCATCTTTAGCTTCACTTTAGGAAAAATATTAGGGTTCATCATCTCAAAAAGGGATATAGAAATGGATCCTAATAAGGTTAAGTCCATAAAAATTCAACCCCCTACCACCCTGAAATAACTTCGTAGCTTGCAAGTTAAGATTCAAGCAATATTTTACTTTTTCACTCAGTTGTCAGATAAATATAAGCCATTCAATCATTTGTTATAAAAGGGGTCACATTTCAATGGACCATAGAGTGTTAGGAGGATTTTTATGCCATCAAGCATTACATTACTTGCCCTCTAGTTTTATCCCTGCCTAGACCAGGCATCCCATTCCATATGTACATATCCACCACTAACTTTGATTTAGGGATTATGTTGTCTCAAAAGAATGATGCCAATCAAGAGTAGGCTATCTATTACATTATCCATAACTTGTGACTTAATCTCAAAAAGTGCATCTTTAGCTTCACTTTAGGGAAAATATTAGTGTTCATCATCTCAAAAAGGGATATAGAAGTGAATCATAATAAGGTTAAGGCCATAAAAATTCAACCCCCTACCACCCTTAAATAACTTCGTAGCTTGCAAGTTAAGATTCAAGCAATATGTTACCTTTTCACTCAGTTGTCAGATAAATATAAGCCATTCAATCATTTATTATAAAAGGGGTCACATTTCAATGGACCATAGAGTGTTAGGAGGATTTTGATGCCATCAAGCATTACATTGCTTGCCCTCTAGTTTTATCCCCGCCTAGACCAGGCATCCCATTCCATCTATACATATCCACCACTAACTTTGATTTAGGGATTATGTTGGCTCAAAATAATGATGTCAATCAAGATTAGGCTATCTATTACATTATCCATACCTTGGTTATTTATGAGATAATATATGCATATGTGGAGAAGGTATACCTTGTGGTTTTTCCCACAAAAAAGCTTTGTTGTTATATGCTCAATCATACAAAGTATGCCATTTCCAGAGAGAATCCTCCATGATATATGATGAGTTGCACTTAAACAAAAACTTGCATGGCAAAATTGATAATTATATTAACAAAATTTGATCTATAATTCATAAGCCAAAAATCTATAAAGGGTCAAGTCATCACCGACCAACTCATTGAAGCTCATATTTAAGATGATAAACCTCTTATCATAGAGCTTCCAAATGAATTTATATTTAGTATTATTGAGTTCAAAGAGCATATCAAACCTGAAGAAAAAGTTGATATCACCCTTTTATTTTACAGGTCTAAGTACAAACAAGGGGGAGGTGCAGGATTTGTTTTCTTCACACCTCAAGGGGTTCCCATCCCTTCATTATTAAGCTTGGATTCCCTTGTGCCAACAATAATGTAGAGTATGAGGTATTAATTCTAGGTCTTCAAACTATTGTGGCCATGTGCATTAAATTTATCCACATCATAGGTGATTTCCTACTCATTGTTAATTAAGTCAAGGGGGTATACTAGTGTAAATAATTGATCTTAAAATCCTATAAGCAAATCATCGATAAGTTACTCATCAATTTCAACTGGTATGACATAAAAGCTTTTCCACGATCATCCAATCATTTTGTAGACACTATGGCCTGTCTTAGGTCTCTTATCCCATAGAACCCCATTGATAATGTTACTCACATTCAATTCAACACACTTTCCAAGTTGACTATCTCTTGGGAGACATCTCATGATGAACATGATGTCCATTTAATTCAAGATGAAATTTACCATGTTATTTTTGTGCAAATAAATAATTTTCTAAACTTGATACCCTTCCCTTCAACTTATCGCTAGCTACTAAACACATGTTCAAGCAAAAAATGACTCGATATACTCTCTTGGGAGATGTAATTTATCATCATGGCTATGATGGTGTCCTCCATTATATTAAACCACAGGAAGCCAACTAGGCAGTGTCTCAAGCACATGATGGTACATGTGATGGTCATTTTAGTGGGATGGCTATTGTGAAGTGAATTTTGTGCATGGGTTATTATTTTCCCACCATGGAACATGATTGTTGCACATATGTCAATAAATGTTACAAATGACAACATCATGTCAATCTATCCCATATTCCATCACAAGCCTTGCAACACATTCAAGCCTTGTTACTGTTCTTGCAATGGGGATTGTATCTGGTTCAAAAACTATCTCCTCCATATTTGTCCAATTACATTTTCATCATCACCACCACCAAGTACTTCACCAAGTGGGTTGAGGCTATTTATCTCACTAGTATTATGGGACTTTGAATAACTAAGTTCATATTACAACATATCATATATCATTTTGGTATCCCTTAAAAAAATATTTTTTATAATAGGATCCCATTTAAAAATAAGTATGTTCAACTGTTATGCAACAAATACCATATTCAACATAGTTTCTCAACACCTTCTTACCCTCAGAGCAATGGAGAAGCTGAGGCAACCAATAAAACTATTTATGCAATTCTCAAGAAAATGATACAAGAGAATCACAAAGTTTGGCATCTCCAACTCCCTTTGGTGCTTTGGGCCTATCGAACTAGCATCCACATGCCAATAGGAGTAATGTTATTTTATTTAGTTTATACTATCAAATCCATCATGTATGTTGAGCTCAAGATCCCAACTCTACATATATTTTTACAATAATTTATGGATGAAGACACAAATCGTAAAGATAGATTTGATAAACTCACTCTTCTTGATGAAATTTGAATCGATGCTCTTGAGCATATTTGCATTTACCAAGATCGAATCAAACAAGCTTATGACCATAAAATTCATCCACGATAATTCCAAGTTGGTGACCTTGTGCTTAAAGAGAATCAATAAAACTTGAATCTTCCACCCCATGTATACGATAAGTTTGTTGCTAATTGGCTTAGTCCATTCATTGTTAAATAATCATTTGGTTCTAGGGCCTATAAATTTGTGACCCTCAAGGAATTTGAATAACCTGAGCCCATTATTATTCTTTATTTGTGCACATTCAACACCTACCTATTGTTACACTCTATCACAAAATCAATTTCACAAAAAAAATCAAATAATAATAATACAACAAAAAACCCACATGTTGTAGGTGAGTTGGAGAGGGTAGGGTAATCCTCCAAGGGAGGTTCTTGGTTTGAATATTCACCCTATAAAACACACATTGGGTATACAAAATCCAATTTATAATGTTGGTGTGATGAGGATTGGGCATGACTCTCGGGTGATTTTGATGATGTAGAACCCTTTGATCATGGTTTATCAGACCAAGGTAGCTCTGTAAGGGATTTTTCACTAAATTAAAAAAACAATAATACAACAAAAAGGGAATTTTTCTCTATCATCCTTCATTTTTATCCAATATTTTTCCAATTTATTAATGGGAGAGAATCGTGAACTTATCACCAGCACATGATGCCATGCTTATAATGGAGACACTAAAAGTTGTTGCAGAATGGTTGGATGAAAATGAAGCATGCCCATCATCGCAAATTCAAAATAAAAAATAATAAAAAATAAATAAAAATAAACAAACAACACACTCATGTCACAACCAGTTTTTTAAAATTTTCAATCAACCACTTACCACCTGTATCCTCATGCTTTTCATCATTTTCATCTTTTCTTGCACATCACTCCTCATTGTATGGTCATGTTTCGAGCAACTACGTATCATGGACTAGTGTGTTCCCTCCATCCTTCTTCTTTCCCATAATTCTTTGTTATTCACATTTTTCTCTATTTTACTTCTCATTAATTCTCTCTTATTTATCACGCCACCACCAACTCATTATTTTTTATTTTACACTTTCATTTTTGTCCTAATGCTATTTTGATCATTGTTTAGTTAAGTTTGACACCTATTGTCACATAAGATTTTTCTATCTTAGACCATGCACTTTTCACATACTAATAATATTTAGAGTCTAGGAAAGATGAAACCATGCATATCTTTAAGCCATAAAGTAAAAAATTTCCCTTGATCATTAGATCATGCCATAATTTGATCCAAAGGATCTATCTTGAAAAAAAAATCCACAACACCCTTGACCACCCTTTGAGTGCTACATACCTCCTTCTCAACCAATCCCATATCTACCTACTACTGTAGCTTATATCACTCGACCACTAGTACCAATATATCCTCCTAAAGCTATACCAGTATCCACACCAACATATCCCACTTGCCCATCTCCTCCTCTCTCTTTTTCCCACTCCTCTCTTTTGACCACTAGAAGAGCTTGTTGTCACTCCACCTCTACAAAACTTGCTCCCATTTGATATAGCTTTTCTCATAGGATGTCTTACTCTACCTAAATCTTAACTACCTCCTCCTCCAACACTCTAGGTGTGTCTCCCATGTTTTTTATCCATTTTAATCATACTAGTAGCTTCTATGCCTCCCACACCTCCTCTACCACACTCGTAAAATCCATTCTTCCATCACCCCCTATGACATCCTTGTCATCCACTCTCTCTATAAACCCTTTGGACTCACCTTATTGGGTTATCCTCTTGGGCTCCAATACTGTGTTGCCCACCATGCATCACACTTTGGGGTCATCCTAATGTCATATACATTCATCACATCACTATCCTCATATGCCTCCTCCTCAACGATATTGTGTTGCCCACCATGCATCACACTTTGGGGTCATCCTAATGTCATCTACATTCATCACCTCACTATCCTCATATGCCTCCTCCTCAACTACCTCTACCTATGATAGTGTTAAGGTGACCCCATCATACCATATCCTATATATGAAAAGTGGCTTTGGAACCTCTTATCATAAACTAAACTATCACAATATCGTGGAAAACTAAAACAAATCATGCTTTACCCCATGTCGACCAGTCAACCATATCATCTAATACACCCAACTCAAGTGCACCCCATCCGCTATCCATGTGGGCCCTAACCTCCATGGCCTCCTTATCACTGCCTCAAGTCTCAACTCTAACCATGTCTACTGATAGTAATCCCCACCCTTATTTTGTGGTCACCCACATGATCCTTTCCTATCATATAACCATATCAACATGTAGGGTTGCTCGACCACCGCCACTCCCTCCAACTCACATGGTAACCCTGTTGGTTAGCATATCATAAAATTCTCCTACCCAAAAACTGGTAGTAATACACTATAACCCAAGTCCATCCTCTATCATTGTACCTTGTACAAATCAATGTATAATTGGATCAATAACGATGGTTTCCATGTGTATACTATTAGTGTGTCGATTATATATACCATAAATCTCAATATATTTTATCATGACTCTTCTCTAGAAGTCTTATTTTGTAGTGTTCTTCTCTTGCACAAGGAAATAATCCCTGCACTATGAGGGCACGCCGATCTTCAATCAATAAAGTTGGAGTCTCCTAGCTTTCTATTGTAGGAGTATCATTCCTTTGAGAATTAATTATCTGTAACAAAAGAAACTTTGGGTAAAGGTTAGCAAGTTACAGATATCCTGAATATTCACTAGATGATCTGTTAGTCTAGTGGATTGAATGTTGAGTCCTGGTCTTACCAATTTTTTCCTATAACTATGTAACTCAAGTTGACAAAACACTTAGGCTCAATGATAATGGTGGTTTCTCTATTGATCTACTTAGACTATATCTACCATGGATTTGATACCACTGTTATATTTTGATGTAATGGTCACAAGAAGATAACAATCACAATATGCATAATAATATGAAAGAAAGTAAATATGCTAGATGAATGAGATATACAATAAATATAAATGATATAAATGAATATAATGTAGCTATGGAGTTAATTAACTCTCCATTAATAAATCTATTGAACTAATTGCACCCATCACCACTAGATGGTGATCCACACAAAATTGTACTAACCTATAAGCTACTATGTCCTTGAATATCTCTATGTCTATATATGTATTACAATGAGGTATTTATTATATACGTAAAATAGGTTCCTTGGCCAACACTGTACCTAACTGTGCAAGGGACAACTTGCACATATACAAACTATACATTGACACTTGTGCATTTATTACATTGCACGAAGTAACAAGATAACTTCCCCCTAAAGTAATCTAATGTCCTACGTATGTACCTTGGAAGATACATTTACATGACCCAAATTATGTAATATACTCTATTTATAACAAGCATCAAGATTTTTAGGTTCATTTTTAAAAAAAGAAAAAAAGTTTTCCCTTTTTCAATATTTTTTAATCAAGCATTAATTTCCTTTATTAAAACTTTGGCCCGATACTCCCATTGTTTCATTTCTTGTACATATGTAAGCAATGAATTTGTGATGGTTGCTTGACAATTATCCAATACTATTAAGACTTTAAAAAAAAATTACTTTGTCATCCTCAGTTAGAGGATGACGGGTGTCATTTTCCCTATTAGGAGATGAGGTCTCAGGAGATTCATTTGAATATATTACTTCTACTTATCGAAGCACATCTGTTGCTTGAAATAAATTGGGCATGTTGCCTTGTAAAAAGTAATCCTGATCAAGTGGAGGATTAGGTAACCCCACAAATGAAACTTCTTGTACATTTTTAAAGTTACCAAAATAAATATTTCCAAATCCTAAAAATTCCTTGTTTTCTCCTCCCTTAGGTGGAAAAAATAATTTTCCATCCATACCTATCTGAACTCACATTTGTTGTTGGCGTGGTGGAGGATGGGATGACATCCTTTGTTGTCTTGCATGAGTATATTGTTGTTAAGCTTCTAAAAAAATCACAATAAAATTTTGTGAAGGTAGACTATAAAATTATATGTAAATCTATTAGAATTACCGGCAAAATATGATATATCTTGTGTAGCTACAACTACTAATGACATATTGGTGTATTGTAAATGTGAAAAAATATTAAAAAAATTCATTAAAATGATAGATTATAATTTTAAATAAATGAATACATGAACCCAATATTGAAACCAAAAGCTTATGTGTAGTGGGTGTGGTCTCACTGATATCAACAACACTAGATGACAATTAATGAACAGGTGGAGGTTAACAAAGACTAGGATATTTAGAAGACCTAAATCATTTTGAATATATTCTATGTAGTGGCATCGACTCCGAAGGTGTTTTGGAATCTCCTATTTCTTTTGGATTATGACCTTTGACAGTAGCATGTCAGTTTGAGGAGGATGCCCTTCTCTGCATTTATGTATAAATTATAAAAATAATAAAATTGAAAACTATAATTGAATATAAAAATTGTAAGTTTCATATAAAGTAAAATTTACTTGCACCTATTGTACTGTCATCACAGTAGAGGCTAGTTGTGGATGCAACGAGGTCGGTACTTCAGAATTATACAAATTATGATAAGATTCATAAAAAAATTAAATAAGGTAATTGCATGTGCTAAGAGTTGTGGAAGTGTTGGTTTTCACATCGTGGAGATCAGTTTTGATCCAATGCAAAACATAAGTGCACTAGTCAAATTTTTGATGCGCAAGCTAACAAAGAAAATATGCCAATGCCAAAAATTGAATGTTTGTTGGTCTTCCTTGTAGAATGATTCTAGCTTGGAATAATTGGGTACATCCTCAAAGAAACTTGTTAGAAATAGTTTCTAAAATCAAGCCCCTTCTAGACTTGGTAGCGAAAACTGCAAAAAAATAGTATTTGTAAAACCCTAAATTTCAACTTCAAATAAATATAAAAATATGCAGAGTTATACTTGCCAAATATTTTGAAGGAACATTGAATTTGGTCTCCAAGTAGACTTTATCTTCATCAAATAACAAAAACTTTGATGTGAAAAAATCACAACCAATGTGAGGCAATGTTGTCAATCTGGAGATATCTGAGGGTGTGATAGATAATATCATGTTCTTGTTGTCAATATTAATATTAACAATTGTTGCATCATTGTCATAACACGCAACAATATTTTATAGTAGTTTTATGTTTATATCGTATTGTGACATCGATACTAACACACAAAGACCAGAGTCGATGATCAATGACATATCATAATCTAGTGTTGTTAAAATATTGAAAATAAGGAGGAAAACAAGGTTTTTGAAATTAATTTTGGATGAAACAGGTGTGGAAGGGGATGCCATTGATTTAATTCATAGGGTAATCTATGAGAGACTTGGGATAAGGGCATAGGGTGGAAGGTAATATGCTCATAAAATTTTCTAGGTATGGAGAGAAAATATTAAAAAATGACTTTACATGAGAGAAAGGTAAAAATTTTAGCTTACTATGATGTGCTTTATGTTAGAAAAAGGGTAAAATATCACTGTGTATGCCATAGAAGTTTTGCATGTAAAATTTTAATGCATGGTGGACATGTGGCATCTGAATATTTGATATTTAATGCATGTGGACACATGGAATTTGTAACCTATTGGTATACATAGACTTTGCTGCAATCAATCGATCTTTCCTCATTTGCTACAACCTACTAGTAATTTACCTATTTGTTGCAACCTATTGGTATATGCCCCTTTGTTGCAATCGATTACCCTTTTCTTCATTTGCTAAAACCAATCGACCTTTCCTCATTTGCTACAAAATCTTAGTATATACCACTTTTCTACAATCGATTGACCTTTCCTCATTTACTGCAACCTATTGGAAATTTCTCCCTTTGCTGCAACCTATCAGTATATACCTTTTTCTGTAATAGATCGGCCTTTCCTCATTTACTACAACCTATTGATAATTTACCCATTTTTTGGAACCTATAAACATATGCCCTTTTATGCAATTGATAAACATTCATTTCTTTGCTATAACTGATCAGCATTTGGCCTATTTGTTGCAACCTATTGGCATTCCTTGAACATATCATCATTCCTACAATCGATCGACACGGTAGCTAATTTTTGCAACGTATCGATATTTTCTCAATTGTTGCAACCTATCGACATCTATTGGCATCCTTGTAATTGATTGATATTGTTGTAATCTATCAATATTGATGCAACCAATTGGTATATTTGTAACCTATTGATATCCCTGCAACTAATTGATATTATTGAAAACTATCAGTATTCTTATAACCAATCGATTATGGTTTTGTAACGACCTATAGATATTCCTACATCTGATGCTACAATCGATGGGCATTTACCCATATTGTAAATATATATAGGCATCCCTACAACTGATTTGTATTATTGTAACCTATTGATATTGCTAAAACCAATGGGTATTTTTGCAACCTATCGACATCCTCACAACTAATCGACATTGTTACAACCTATTGATATTTCTGCAACCTATCGACATTCCTACAACCGATAGCTATTTCTATTGTCATTCCTATCAACATTGCTACAACCTATGGGTATTATTGCAACCTATTGGCATTTTTGCAAACAATTAGTATTCCTACAACTTATCAATATTTTTACAACCTATTGACATTATTGCAACCTATCAGTATTACTGTAACCTATCGATATTGCTTTATTAACAATATGTTGCTATTGAAAATTTTGAGTATATTGTTGTCATTGATGTCAGAAGTTTATGACATTGGTTTTCATATATGTCAAGGAAAATAAAGATTTCATGGTTTTACCATAGTGGTACTTGCAAAAGAAAAATGAAGATGTTTTATGGTGGCAAATACTTTATCCAAAGAAAAGGCCCAAAGAAGAAAACAAATTATAATATTTAAATCTATGAATATTTAAAATATTATAATAATTTAAACAATTTAAATGAGAAAAGACCCAAATAAGAAAAAGAAACATAAGAAAATGCCCAAAGAAGAAAAATAAATTGTAATATGTAAATCTATAAAGTTTAAAATATTATAATAATTAAAAATGAAAAATGGGTGCCAAAGGTTAAGGTTGGAAATCGAATATTTCCATGCGTTGACATCAAGGACTAAATATACATTTGTGTATTTAATGTACAAAGCTAAGGAGAAAATATTCAATGATCGAAAGTTTATGTGCTTAGAGAATTTTTCGTTCATGCTAGAAGAGAAGGAGAAGACGAAGGTCAAATTTAGATTTTGAGGTAGAGTACGTGGATAAAGAGAAGGGGTAGTTGACTTTGATTCCATATGGGCAGCCATACTGTACAATTGATATCTCGACGCTAAGACGTGGCAGTAGGGAGATCTCAAGTTTGAGACACAACAGAGGCAAGGAGTTAAAGTTTTTGAAAAGCTTTTTTGAGCCAAAATTGAGAATATAGAAGAGCATGTGCAAGTTTGGTTTCATGTGGGTGGTTAGCCCACATGGTGGACTAACCAAAGCTATGGCATGGGCCAGCAAGCAGCACAACTTCAAATCATGGCGATGACACAAAGGGGGATAGTATTTTTTGTAAAATAAATATTTATTAAGGCTAAGGTATGCACTTGCTTAGGGAGTCATAAGGTGATTATTTTATTTTTTTATTTTTGGATTAAAAGGACAACGTGGAGTTATTAATTTTGTTTAAATTAAAAGGGAATAGTGTGGAGTTTTTCTAAGTGCTATGTGTGGTGCATAAAATAAATAATGTTATGGTCATGTTAAATATTTGAGGTGCATTGAAATATTTTATTTCAAGTAGGAGGTATAAGGTGTATAAGAAAATTCATGTGTGTAATTTGTGGTTTTGTTGAGTTGAAAATTATTTTTCAAGATTAGGAGTAATAAGGTGTGATAAGTTGCTTGACATTTTATTATAAGTCTTTCATGGTGAAAGGAAGATATGAAAGGTTTTGTTGAGTATGAATGCTTTATTTTTTAGAACAAAATAAGATTTATTGAACATCAATTTCAGATTTCATTGAGCATATCTTTTTGAGAATAAAGTTCATGTGGATGTTTTGAGAAAGTATCTTGCAAATCTAACCCTTGAAGTGGTACTAGAAAAATCAGTTGTTTGTGAGACAAGTTTTTGAAGACATATCTCCATAAGAGCAAATTAAGAGGTATGGGCACATCATTCCTTGTTTAAAGTTTTTTTCTTGAGTAAATATTTCTGAACATAAGGTGGAGATAAAAGGGTTGTTTGGTATGCATTGTTGGAAATATTTGAGTTAGGATTTGTGCTTCATTGTTGAATAATTTTGGAAATATTTGGGATAGATTTTGAGAACAAGATTGTGCTTCCATTGTTGAAAGAGATTGAGACACTTGTGCTAGAGATTGTGAACTACTTGTGCTAGATTTGAAGACAAGTTTTTGCATCATTGTGAAACCTTTTGAAAATTGGTTTAAGAGATATTAAAAGTAATTGTAAAAGTGTTTGAGATAAATTTTATGAAGAAAATATGTGCATTAGTGTGACTAATCTTTGAGATAAAATTTTCAAGAAACATAGACTAATTTTATGAAACAAGTTATACACTGTTTTGATTTGATTTGAAAGGGATTTTGAAAGAGATACATATTGAATTAGTTGAGTACAATATTTGTGAGTGTGAAGAACATATTAGGTTTTTTATAGAGCATATCATTATCTATATGTTCTAGAGGTTAAATAAATTCTAAGTAGAATTTATCTATTTTAAGAAAGCTTTTCTGAAAGAGATTTAAGCTATGTTTGTATACAATATTTGGAAATATTTCAGCAGGTTTAGTAAGCAAATTTGAGGTAGATTTGAGCAAGTCTTTTGAGAAGGCTTAAGGCAGATTTGAGAAAGTCTTGTGAGAAGACTTGGACTAACTTTGAGGTATATTTGAGCAAGTCTTGTGAGAAGACATGGAGAAAATTTGAGGTAGATTTGATCAAGTCTTTTGAGAATACTTGAAGGTAGGTTTTAGCAAGTCTTGAGAGAATACTTGGCATAGTTTTGAAATATATTTGTGAGTAGAGTTAGACTAGATTTGTGCTAGAATTGTGATAGGTTTTGGTGTATATTTGAGATAGAATTGAGAACTAAATTTGGAGGTTACAAGAGTGGAGGGGATAGAGGTATCCAATGGATAGAGGTTCATCAGCCAATGCAATGGGGACAACGGTCTCATATGGAGAGAGATCCACAAGCTAGAGAAGTGGGTATAGAAGTCTTCTAGAAGTTAACTAGCCAAAGCAGAGGGGATAGAGTTCTCCTATGGATAGATATCCATAAATTATATTAAAGGGCAAAGAGTTCTCCTGTGGAGAGATATCCATGAATCAGAGCAAAGGAAAAATAGTTATCCTATGGAGAGATATCCATGAACCATAGCAAAGGGAAAATAGTTCTTCTGTGGAGAGAGATCCATGAAATAGTGGATAGAGTTCTCCTATGGAGAGAGATCCACAAATAAGAGCATAGGGGATTGGTATATCCTTTGGACAAAGGTCCATAAACATTGTAATAGGGAATTTATTCCCAAGAGATTTGTTGAGAAAATTTAGATGAAATATTTTCTTCACGGACATAACCTACATTGGGTGAACCACGTTAAATTTGTGTCTCTCATGTGTGTGATGATTTGTGCATTTCTTTGATTATTGCTATTGATATTGCCATTGATAATATTGAATAATATTTTTTGGGAAATAAAAGTAAAATTTGATCATATATTGTTTACTTCCCCTTAGTATAAGCATGTGTTATTCAATTGGTATCAGAGCGGGTTCCTTCAAAAGAGTCTAACAACTTGAAGGAAGATATTATAGGAACATAGATGGCATCTCAAAATGGATCTTCATCAAATAAGATCCCATTGTTCGATGGAAAAAATTATGCCTTCTGGAATATAAGAATGAAGACTTACATTATGGCACAAGGATATGAGACATGGCAATACATTTAGGATGGGTTCACACCTACGACTACTCCTCCCATAGATAAATACTACCATATTTATCTGTAAATCAACAAAATATATATGAAAAAAATTGAAGTAAACATATGAGGGAGATAAAATGGTCAATATGGCAAAAATACAAAACCACAAGAAAATGTTTAAATATTTAAATATGGAATATGAGGAATATATCGCTACATACTTATTCATGTGGATGAGGTTTTTAATACCATGCATGAACTTGGATTCGAAATTGAAGACTCCAATTTTTCTCAGAAAGTATTAAGGTCACTTCCTATGAGGTATGATGGAAAGTTTTCATCTATAGAAGAGATGAGAGATATTGATAAGTTGACTATGGATGAGTTACATGGAATTCTAACAACTTATGCGATGAGAATAGTAAAGGATTCCAAATCTAAGAAAGAGGTGGACACCATATGTCCATATAGGCCACTTTATTAAAAAAAATGGTAAATTATTAACTATATAACAATATCTTGTTATTGGAGACAATTACGAAACTCAATCATGCCTTATAAAATAACTTTACTATGCATTTCATTTTGTAACCTAAGGGGGTGAAAATTTTGGCTAATATCCTCTTCATTGCAAGTTGCTTCTTCTTGTTTGGATGAGCTTCATTCTTTGGAAATCCTTAACTTTTATTTGCGACTCAGAATTGAGTGTTGTTTGGTCCAAGTCTAGGTTCCACTTTTTCCTTGTTGGTTGATAGTCCATATTTTGGAGCAGAATTGAGTTATGGCTTGCCAAATTTGTGATGATGAATTAATTGCAGCACATAGCAAGTTGTATCTCTATTTTCTAAAGAGAACATATTAAGAAAAAATATTATGATCATTTTCAAAGGGACTATTATCCCATGGGAGTTTACCTTTTACCTTGCATATTCAAATTGTTTTTATTTTGAATTTTATGTCTGGAACCTGGCTTCATAGGGTGGGGCTCAAGGCCCACATATAGTCATCATGAACATAGACTTGTTGGGAAGCTCTAGGATTCATATTAGAAATGTTGTAAACCTTATGTAAATATGATTCTAGAATTTTACTTTAATTATTAAGAGACTTATGGTCCATCTTAGTGTTTTTTAGTTGATTGATTTTTGCCTTGAATATTATATTGTTGGATCTTAATTTGTGAAGTGTACTATGGTCACTCTTTCTAGTAAAGTGCATATGCAGATCTAGAATTTTCTATGGCCTCATAGGAAATAGTTACATGGAAACAATTCTATTGAAACATATGGGTTATTATGTACTTATTTATGTTTAGAAGGCTTCTATAATAATTTTGGATTTTTTTTCATGAAACCTGTACCCATTGTACTTTAAGTGTGTTTTTATAAATAAGCCATTTATTGAAGAAATTCACCAATTTTTGGAGTCTCGACTACTTAGGCAATGGGTTCATGTCTTCAGTGAATTCCTCTTGGACCACAATGAAAAGAACATGGAAAAGCATCTCTTCAATTCAACTTAATGGACCCCAAAATTTATGTCAATAAAAGTCCTGTATATCACATATTTATTTTCAAATTATGTAGATGGTGCTATGTTATGTGCTTTGTATAGTTATATTTTATTTATTTTTTAATTAATAAATGAGAGGTTAATTTAGGTAAGAGACCTATGACTAGTGTTTGCTTGTACTTGAAAGGGAAGAAATGCAATCAATTGGAAATCCATCTTCAACGTCTCTCTAATTTACCAAAAAAATTACAATTGCTTGATGATGATGAAGGGTAACCTGAGGAATCTAATCGTAAATACTATGATCCAGTGTGGTGGAAAGTTTTTTCCCATGTTTGTACTACTCTTGTTGAGTGTAGTGGAACATTAATAAATGATCCAACATCAATTGTGACTAGAGCACAACTTGAAGTGCATGTTGAGAAAATGAAAAAGGTCCTATTTTTGAAGCTTCACTTTTCAAGGGTACTTGGAGCAAGCATTCAAAGATCTGAGCGGGATGATTATCCTAACATAAGCAAGAATTTAGGTATTATCTCAACATAAGCCAGAAGGGGCAACACCCTCTTATGTCAAACTAACCTCTTAGGTGCCTAAGATGGTGGTTTTAAACCGCCCTAATAGACCCTAAGAGGGTGTTTATAAACCACCCTTTTAGGGTCTATTAAGGTGGTTTTTGAGGCACTTTTTAACTCTAGTAATAGACCCTAAGAGTGTGGTTTTTTGAGGTAGTTTTTAACTATCATAATATGATGCAGATATTTTATGACAGCCTCAAATATTAAAATTGAATAACTACCCTTAGAGGTCTTTAAGGGTATTTAAGAACCACCCTTAGAGACCATTTTTGGTGTAGTTCTTGTATGATAGGAGATGTAGAAATCCCTTATATTAGAATAACCTAGAGGATCGGGTTGTTATTAGGTCAAATATGGCCAGAGAGATGGATAAGTAGCTTAGGATGATTAGGCAAAGGCTTAAAGAAGCCATCAATCGTCAAAAGAGGTACACTGATTTGAGGAGTTGACATAGAGAATTATCTATGGGGGATAAAGTTTTCCTAAGCTTCAAACCCATGGAGAGTACCACCAAGTATTCTAATTTGGATCCTCATTTTGTTAAGCCTTTTGATTTCATTGAAAATATTAGTCTGGTGGCTTACAAACTTGCCTTACCACCCAACCTGTCAAATACCTGTGACTCTTTCCACATATCTCTACTTAGAAAATACATTGTTGATATTAATCATGTGTAGGATGTCTCAAAACTGTAGGTGATAGATTCATCAGTAATTGAAGTGAGCCCAGTAAATATTCTAGATTTTCATTCCAAAGTAATGAGGAATGAACTTTGGAATAGTGCAAGGCCCAATGGGACCAATATTCAGAGAAAAATTCCACTTGAGATAAAGTGGATGAGATGAAAACACATTTTCTTATTTGTTTGAATGATGATAAATATAATATTTTTCAATTAAATCACAATGGACTATGTTTAGTAAAAGGGATATATTACGTCATGACCCACATTGGTAGGAATTTCTACTTAAGTTGAACTATGTATTATCAAATGATGATTAATGCTTAGCTTTATTGTTTTATGGATATATGCTTCTAATATTGTATCTATTTTATGTAAGAATATGATGTTGTTGATATACTTCTTGGGTGGAGGATCAGGTTCTCTCGTGGGTGGACAGGAGAATTGACCACAAGGAACAAGAGACCATATTGAAGGAGAAATGATGATAATTTCTCATTCATCAAGCAACTCAAGGTAATATGAATGAGCACCCTTTTATGTAGATGCATTATGGTTTGCTTATGCTCATGTTTGTACCATTGGATGAGGAAAGTTGCTTGCAATGAGTCTCCTTAATATGAGGTGGTTATAGATTATGAATATCTTAAATAAGAAGCCACTTATTTAGGGATAAAATAATGGTATGAAACATTAAGAGAGTGCATTTTTTCTTGGACTTGATATTTAGATCTTCTCTTGCACATGTGACTAAATGGTCTCTTTGATAGATTAGATGGATTTAATCTAGTGTTGCTTCTTAGGGTTGGAGTAAAATATTATTTGGTTTGATTTGCTTGAATGGGTAAGACTTAATCCTAGAAAAATGTTAGATTTAATATTAATCAAAGGAATAATTAATGTTGGCTTAATCTAATGTTAGTATTAACCAATAAAACAATCAATGATATTAGATTTAATATTAATCAAATGAATGAATAATGTTAATCTAATATTAAATTATTTTAATATATTGGTTTATTAATGGCTTTGACTTTGTTTTGCACTTGCTCATTGTGGTTGTTCCTCCTTTATGTTTGTTATTACCTTGTTAACATGGTGGAGTTACCTCATATTTTCTTAGTCACCTCACTATAGTTTGGTCTTTATGTGTATTGTTGGCCATCAGGGATAACATTCTTAGCTTTCCTCTAGAGTGGAGGTGAGTGGAGGTGCTTTACCTCCTTCTTGTTCCCTTTTCCTCTTGCCTTTAAAGGGAAGTTGTAGTCTTGATTTTTGGGCAATGCACAAGGATAAGAAGAAAATAGGCTAGGGTGAATGTATGGAAGCAGTGTCGAGCAATGCAAATTAGGGGCGTGATCTGAGTGGTAGCTTTGAGCATCCATTTGGAATGAGAAAATTAGGTAACATCTTGTTGTTTGTTGACCTTTGGGTGTTGAATTCTTGGCCTACATTTCTATGTTGCTTTTGTTTATCACCTTCTTCTTGTGCTGGTTTTTATGGCATATTCCTATGATAGAGCTTTGGATTGTGTGTTAGAGTTGCACACTCATCCCTACCAAATAGGAACTTTTTATCCTTACATAGTAAGAATGGTGCATAGTAAACTGATGTGTTGGATTAAAAGCAACCTATGGTTGGCCTTCACTGAGGAGCCTATGCTAATCCTTTGCTTGGAGAGATTAAATGATTCATCCTTTTGCTATGTGTCTCACTATGTCTTTGGATGTATGAGCTCTTGCACATTGATGCATTTGTATATATCCATTTTCTTGGATGTTTGCAATGTCAGATACACACTATCCTTACAAATTGTGTATGTCTATGTAATATTATTTTAGAGTAAGCTAAAATTGTTTTTCTTTGGGGATGCATTGAGATGGGAGAATATTAAGATTGCTAATTTTTTATATGCATAGATTAGTACGTTGGTTTTAAATCTAGGCTTATGCTCTGTACTAATTAGGTTAGTTCATTTCTTTTTAATTTGGATAATTAATTAGAATAAGGTTAACTTATTGGATTTCATTGAAGTTCCTTTAGATGATTCTTTAATCTAAGGTCTTTTTTAATGTATTTTGTTATTGATCTAATAATTAATTCCATTTTAAAATTTTAGATCATTATTAACTAATCAAATGATAGATTAGTTTGCATGGAATCTAATTTTGGAATGAATACATTACAATTTTATATTATTATTAACTAATCTAATGATATATTAGTTTGGCAAATGAATCCAACATTTAATGCATGTTAATATTTAGATTATTAACTAATCTATTGATAGATTAGTTTAGCATATGAATTCAAAATTTAATGCATATTAATATTTAGATTTATAACTAACCAAATGATGGATTACTTTGGTAATTAAACTAATGTTTATTGTATTATAATATTTAGATTAATAAATTGATAGATTAGTTTGGCAATTAATCTAATGAAGGAATTAACTCGTTATAATATTTGGTTTACTTAATAAATTGATAGCTTAATATTAAATCTTTAAAAAGAATGTTAAGACTTTCAAATGACAAATTGATTACTTAGATATGTAAGTTTATTGCTTAACCAAAGGATGAGTCAATTTAGTTGTTAATCTAAGGAAGGGTTAATGTAGCTTTGTAATTTGATATTTGTGGAAAATAATTATGGGATTATTTTGTGTTTTGTTATATTAAATTGGATATGTATAGCTTTGGATTCTCATATTTGTAAAAAATATCTTGGAAAAGAAGTATGGGTTTCTTTTGCTTGTGTTTGCTATATTGAATTAAATTATAGAAATGTAAGAGCTTGGTATTTAAAATATTTGTACAAAATATTTAGGAAATAATTATGGGATTCTTTGTGTGTGCATTGAATTATATAGAAATGCATTCATACTTGTAAATTAGTTGTTATGATAACCACCTTCCTATCATCTACCATGAAGGCAAAAGGAAGAAGATGTTCATATCATGTTAAGTTTAATATTCAAACATTATTTTTATACTCTTGGTGGAATAGGAGTTATTGTAATAGAAATAAAGACTATTATTTTATAATCTAGACCTTTAGTTGGATGAATATATGGTGCCATGTTGATGAATGGTTTTATGGTTCTTATCCATGCTATTTCTTGAACTAAAGGTTATGTTTATATTGCAAGCTAAAGTTTATTAGATTTTCTTTCTTCCTAGAAGATGATTTTATTTTAGTGTTTGGAGAGATAGAGAGAGAGAAAGAGAGACAAAGTTATTATTGGGATCTGGTGTTTCTTTTGGAATGGATCTAAAGTTTACTTTATCTAAAACTCTCCTTTTCAAATTGGGCTATTGTGGGATAGCAACACTTTTTTTTTTGTGTCCATGAGAGGTCAATCATCCAAAGTGGTTGGTGCTTATGAGCCCATTTCTAATATGGGAAATACAAGTATGAAGTTTAAATTATGACCACAAAGGTGTATTTAAACTAGACTAATACACTACACCTAATGGACCTAGAATAGATTGAATTATGGTTGGAAGGAGAAATTGGAATCCTCTTCTCTAAATACTAAGGAGGGATAATCCTAGTGCAAAGGTTAAAAAGTCTACATTGGAGAATGCCAAAAAGGTGGGTAGACCTTTTACAAGGCATCCTCTATACCATGTAGGTATATGAGATAAATCCTAGTTACCTACAAGAGCTTGGACTCACCTATCTACTCGAGTGATGTCTACACCCTCTTAGACTTGAAATATGGTTATGTCTAGTCAATGTATGTATTCCATGGATAATATGTGAACTTTGTTAAAAAAAAAAGAAATAAATATCTCTTGGGTTGGTTAGATTTTGGGGTTGTTATAGGGATCTAAGAAGTAGAATATTTGAGACATATAGTAACTCATGAAGGAGTCAAGGTAGATCCTAAAAAAATCAAAGCTATGAAATATTGGCCCTTGCCTAAATTAATTCAACAACTCTATGGATTTTAAGGACATATAGGTTATTATAGATAAATTATCCACAACTATGGAAATATTATCACACATCTCACTACTCTCACAAAAAATGATGTGTTTTGTTTGGACTGAAGTCATTTTCTAGACCTTACAATCCCTCAAAGAAGCTATGTGTTCCACTCCAATTTTAGCCACTCCTAATTTTAGTAAGCCTTTTTAAATTGAGTGTGATGCTTCTAACACAGGTATTGGAGTTATTTTAATGTAAGATTCTCACCCATTGAACTTTGAAAGTAAAAAAAGTTTAGGCAAGAATCTAGGATGATCTACTTATAAGAAGGAAATGCTAGCTATTTTGCATTCCATAAAGAAATGATGTGTTTTGTTTATAAGAAGGAAATGCTAGCTATAAGTAGTAATTTCATCATTAAGACTAACCATAACAACCTTAAGCATTTCTTAAAGTAGCATCTCTTATTCATTGAATAAAATAAATTGATGAGAAAACTCTTGGGTTATGATTTTATCATTGAATCTAATAAAGGAAATTTTAATGTGGTGGTTGATGCACTATTTTTCAAATACAAGGATGATTTGGGTATCAATGCCATCTTTGGTACTTGTACATAATGGCTTTCTCAACTTCAAGAATATTGTATTTCTGATACAAATACTTCTCATATCATTTAGGATATGAAAATTATATTATCATTTCATTCTTGATTCTCATACGCTAATGAAGTGCTTTGCAAAAATATTATACTTATATTACCTAGTCTCCAACTATTAAGTTAAAGTTTATCCAATAATTGCATACATCTCCTTTGGTAGGACACTAAAGCTTCTTGAAAACATAGCAATGGGTGAAGCAATCATTTTATTTGAAAGGATTAAAATTATATGTCATGGTTGAGAGCAAGGTAAGTCAACATAACAAAGGGAAAATAATTAAATCTCCTAAATTGTTGCAAAATAAAGGGAAATAATTAAATGTCTTGGATTCTTGCAACCATTGCCTATCCCTAACTACCAATTGAATCATATATCCATGGATTTTATTAAGGGCCTTCCCAAATAAGAGAGCAAAATAATGCTATTTCTGTTAGTAGTTCTCCTTTCCAAGTATACTCATTTTTGTGCATTACAATATCCCTATTCAACAAATAATATGGCCAAGGTATTTCTTGATTATGTTTTAAGTTACATACCCAAAATTATTATGAGTGATAGCAATCCTATATTCACTAGAAACTTCTAGAAGGAATTATTTCATCTTAGTGGTACCATGTTGAGTATGTCCTCCTCATATCACCCTCAGTCTGATGGTCAAAAAAGATTATTAATAAATGATTATATACTTACCTTCATTGTTTTTCTTAAGACAAGTAGTATCACTGGGTCCAATAGATTTTATTATATGAATAATGGTATAATATTTCTTACCATTTTTCCTTAAGATGTCCCCATTTGAATCATTGCATGGTCAAAATACTCCATCAATCATAGAGTATGTTCCAAGATATTCTAAAGTGGACCATGTAGATGATTTATTACAATGAAAAGTTGTGCTTTCACTTCTTAAAGATAATTTAGCCCAAGACCAGAACCATATTAAAAATAAATAAAATTCACATCATTCTGAGTGATAATTCAATGTAGGATATATGGTATTTTTGCATGTATAACTTTACATTAAATTGTCCTTGAAGACCTAGTCTGGTCAAAAGTTGGATCCTCAATTTTATGGTCCCTACAAGGTGGTTCAGTGCATTGGTGAAGTAGTATATCAGTTATAAATTCCATTTTATCCCTAGATCCATCTATTTTTTTTATATATACTATCTCAAATAGGTCATTGACCAAAAGGTGCAATCCCATACAATGCTTTCATTACTCAATGAAGAAGGTTGAATCACTCTTCAAATTGAAGTAGTATTGCAGTCTAGAGTTCAATATATTTGATATAAAAAATTTCAAGAGTTTCTCATCAAGTGGCATAACCTTCTAGAAGAAGATTCTACATGGAAGCCTAAGAGAATTTTCCAATATTTTCTAGATTTGAGGATAAATATTTCTGAGAAGAAAACCATGTAATGGTCCCAATATAGTCATGTTAGCTATCATTATTTTGATTATATCACACCATAGATTTAGTAATTCATCCCTTGAGAATTAGGGTTGGGTTATTATTAATTTCTTATATAAATAGGAATAATATTTTATTAGTGGGGATCATCGAAGAATTTGGATTTAAGTCATTTTGGTGTGCATATGAGACTTTACCCACTTTATGTGGCTTTTGTATTTTCTTGATTTGAGTTGGATTGATTATTAAATATTTGATTTGGATATGTTCTATTATTATTGTTAAATACTATTTATGAATTACTGGTATTGATTCCACTATTTGAAGTTGTTTCATAATAATAATAATATCCAATGAATTTAGGCTAGATTCCTTCCCAAATCCATAGTCAAGTAAGGTTTTGCACATATTTTATGATGATTTAGCTATAAAAAAGGGTATCATGATCTAATAATAACAATATATTAATCTTCAACAACCAAAGAACATATTGATTTTGTCATATTACCTTTAAAATATAATATATTTTCTAAGAGCATAAAATTACTTACTTAGAAAGGATAAAAATGCTAAAAATATATAGTATCTAGAACTTGGAAAAACAAGAAATACCATGTTCACCATCCAATTTTATCCCAAAAATATACCAACCTCTTCAATTGGGATAATTTTCCAAATAATTGTTGTATGTGCAACCTATGATTCAATAAGTGTAACCCAATGGGTAACAAGTGTTGTAGGCTATGAAATATATACAAGCTACCCAAAAACAATCTTAATAAGTTACGTAGTAATTTCATGCAAAATATAAAACAATAGGCCCAAAATACACAAAACAAATATAATATACAATAAATACAACAACTTGCCCAACAACATGTGTACGCTACTCATCAAACACCATTTTCTCTAATAGGATAACTTGTTCCACAAAAGAAATACATATAATAAGGGTAACTTGTGGTGTATATAATGGTATAAAAACTACCCTAAAATAAATTTCTAGATTAGAACCATAAAGGTTTTCTATTCTACCTATATATTCACCTATATTTCAAGCAACATTAAAAACTTTATTGATGTTTAATAGGGATGATGGAAATATATTAGGACATATTAATGAGTTTTCAACATTGAAACTAATACACTACATGTAATGAAACAACTTCAAGAAATATAGTAAAGGCAATAGTGATTTAATAATGTGCAATAAACATCTGTTGATAACAATAAATTTAGATCTAATGCCACAAAATTGAATATGCAAGTAATTAGATTCTAGATTCACATCAATACAAATACGTAGCTACTTGTAGAGGGTAAATTATCTAAGTCACTTGGAGAGAGTGAAGTCTCATATGCACAATAGAGCTAACTCAATTTTGATTATGAAAAAGTATTCCAAATACAACATAAATATTCTTATTTATAGACTAAATTAATATGAAACCTAACCCTAATTCTCAAGGTCTAACTATCTAAAACTTGGGCTTGAGATAATTAAAATAATGATAGCTAATGTGGTTGTATTAAATCCATTACATGTATATTACCCTAAAAAATTTTGTCCTAAAAGTTGAAAAAGTACTAGGAAATGCTCTCAATATCCCACATAGGATCTTCTTCTAGAAGATCCTACCACTTCATGAGGAGATACTGAATATGGTGAGATTGTAGAAGATGATATTTAGACTCAAATACTATTTTTGGCTAGAGAGTGATTCAAATATATTCATTAAGTATTGGATGCTCCATTTGGGACTACTTTTTACCAATAAACTATTTGAGACAAGACATATAAAAGATAATATGGATGCAGGAAGGTGGTAGAAGTTCCATATGATATACCATTTCACTAATGTGATGAATCACCTTGTAGGGCCCATAAAATGGAGGAGCCAACTATTAATTGGACTTGGTCTTCAATAATTTCTTATAGGTATACAAACACAAAATAACTATATCCCCCATGGCTAATTGTCATTAAGAATAGTAAAAAAATTTCTACTACTTCATGTGGTTTTGGGATTGGGTCAAATTATATTTATGAAATTAAAGCACAAGTATTTATTACTACAATAAATCATCCACCTAGGCCACCTTGGAGGATCCTAGAACATATTCTAAATATTACTTTACCCATTGATATATTTTCAAGAATCCTAAATATCCTACTAAAGGAGATAAATGAAATTCTTATAGGATACTATTCTTAATAGTTGAGGATTGATAAAGATAAATGCAATGCTTTTTGTAAAGAACCTCATCAACATATGAGAAAAAATAAGGTAGTAATGAGATAGATTTCACTTCCTAAATTATTTGAACAATCTATAGGTTAGAAAAATAGTCTTCCTAAAGTTTATAAAACCATTGTGGAAGAGGACTAAATATGACATTGAAAAAAACAACATCCTCACGTTTATGAGATAAAGCATTAGTCACCACATTATCCTTTTCCTTTTCTTATATTCAATGAAAAAATCATACCCAAAGATATTGGTCAACCATTTATTCTACTCATGACAAGAGAGATATTCTAAGAAATGCATAAGATTATTATGGTCAATCTTGATGATGAAGTGATACACCAACAAATAAGGCTTCCATTTCTCTATGATACATAAAACAACCAATATTTTATTCTCATAATTGGATCATCCCAAATTATTTCTAGAGGGATACTTACTTTCAAAGTCGAATGGATTCCCATCTTGTATCAAAGTAGCTCCAATACCTATGTTGAAAGCATCACACTCAATGATAACGAGTTTGCTAAAATTAGGTGTGGCTAAAATAGGAGTGTTATGCATAGTCTACTTTAGGGATTTGAAGTATTAAGAAGTAGCTTCAAACTAAACAAAGGAATCTTTCTTAGTGAAAGCAATAAGAGAATTGAAAATTTTGTGTAGATAAATTTCTATAGTAGCATGTGAGACCTAAAAATCCATGGAGTTGTTTAAGGGATTTGGGCAAGGGACAATCTTGCATCTCTTTGATATTGCTAGGATATACCTTAACTCACTCTTGAGATACTATATATCCCATGTATTCTACCTCATGGACCCCAAAGGAAAATTTGGATATTTTAATAAAGAGATTTTTCTTTTGTAATTGGCAAAGAATTTTGTCCACATGAACTAGACAATATTCCCAAGACTTGCTATAAATTAAGATATCATCAAATAAAACTAGGAAAAACTTGTAAATAAAATAATTAAAAATATCATGAGACTTTGAAAAGTAGAAGGGGTATTAATAATACCAAAATAAATGACTAGTAAATTATAATCACCTTCATATGCACAATTAGTAGCCTTAGGGATATCCTCTTCTCTACCATTAATTTGATGAAGCCTAGAACACAATTTAATTTTTGTAAAGTATCTAGAACCATGAAATTTATCCAACAACTATTTTATAATAGGGATAAAAATATTATATTTGTTAGTGAGCTTATTGAGAGGTCAAAAATCAAGACACATGCACTAAAAATGTGTCCTTGCATTGTAGCACAATCACCAAAGAGGAATACAGACTGATGTTTAGATATATAATTTGTTGTTCAAATATTTTCTAAACTAGATTCCCATTTTTCCTTTTCAGACTAGCAATAGTAGTAAGGATGCACATTAGGATGTTTACTTTATAGAATAAGGTGTGTGGCATGATCATGTGTGTGCTTAGGATAAGGATATATGGGCTCACCAGATACCCCTCACAACAATCCATAATGTTCTTCAAGTCCAAAGGAAGAGTTAGAAGAAGTGACTTTGAAGAATAAAACTCCATACAATTGACTTGGGCAAAGAATCCATGACCACCTTTCTTCAATATATTTTCCATGCTATGGGAACTAACCACCTTAGAGGAAGAAGGTTGGACTGATTGGAGACAAGTGACCCTTTTATTATTCATCCACTTAACATATAACCTTTTTAGATTAATAGCAATATCATAAGTTAATATAGTCATTATGTTCCCTAGATGACATTTACAGTGCCAATATTGATACCAAATAGATTTCCTGACCAAGCAGAATCCACAATTTGGATGTTAAAATTAGTCATTCAACCCACATAATAATTAGTACTTCATTTACAATCAATACTTAAAATTTATCCTAATTTAAAAAAATTATATACAAGACCAAAGACTTTATTGTCTTACTATCAATAAAGCTATGTGTGCTACCTGGATAAATTAACACACTGACATATTGTCATTTGATGAATTATTGAACCTTTATAGTATGGTGAGATTGTATCCCCATAAGTGTGTAAGTAAAAATATCGATTGTATCATCATCATGTTGAACATCATATAGTTTAGTTTGTTGCTCCTACTGCAATGAATCATCATTATTTAATACTATTGCTTCACCTTGCACTTGAAAGTTATGACGTTCTTCATAGGTCCGATCCTAGGGATTGTGAGAATGACCTTTGAAATTTAATAATCCCTAAGATTTCTCACTATTATAAATATAAAACAAAGGACATTAAGGGTTGAAGTCATGTTGTGCTTGGGGACTAGTATTTTGGAGCATCTTTTCTATTTCCAAAGCTATATGTTGAGCATCCTTGAGGGTATAGGGGTTAAGCATGTTGAATTCCTACCAAATTTTATACTTAATACCATGGCAAGAAGCTAAGACCACTTCTATTGGATCCAAATGGTATGTGTAAGTGAGTAGACTTATGAAATTTGTGCAATACTTCTCAACCATTATTGGTTTCTTTATTTGTATTAGACAAACCACACACAATGTGGAAGATATTTTATAAAACCTTTGGAATAATAATAATTTGAAATTAGGACATAAAAATATATCCATAGTTTTCAAATATCCCATAACAACAATTGATGAGAATGGATTTCAAACTTAGTAGAAACTAATGTAACATGACCTTATTCATGAACATGATGCAGATGGATGAATCTATCTATCTTGGACAACCACCCACATGGATGAACATCCTTAAAGGGAGGTATTCCAATGTATAAAATAAGAACATCATGAGGATAATCGAGGAAATAAAAAGCACCTATTTTAAAAGGATCTAGATCAGAAGTAAAATTTGATATGTAAAAGCCTATACCTAGAAGAGTACCTTTAGAAGCATAGGGAGTTGAGTTACTACCATAGGAAGTTGGATGACTATGATAAATCCTTGGATACAATGTATGGTGAATATCCAATTATGTGTTGAGACTCATGGACAAGAGGATGTGTAATAGAGGCCATTTTAAGGAGGTTTTGGATGTGAGCTATAATATTTACAATTGAACTAATCACCATTTCTTGTCTCTCAAGATAGGTATGTATACAAGAATCAATATTATCAAGAATATGATTACAAAATGAGGAAGTAATAGGAGTGATAATAGGAGGAATACTAGGATGAGGAGAGTAAGGAGGAGTGATGTTGGGAGGAGGTAAAGCCATGGTGTTTAAGGAAAAAATATCTTGGTGAAAACTATTGATGTCTGGAGGAGTGTGGTGATGCTTATTAAGATTTTTGGCTTGGCGCTTCTTTTTTCACATGCGTACATCCTCCTAATGACCAATGAAACTATAATTGAATTTTTATTTACAACCAATATTTGTTCATACACTAGGAGAAAAACTCGAAAAAATCCTTTTTAGTACTTCTAAAAAATCATTATGAGAAATATCCCTTATTTTGATTGGATCAAAGATATTATCACATTGGAATAGGTTTATTGTAAAGTTTATAGAACACTTGATTCCTAAAAATACCCCTCATTTTGACTAGTACAAATTGAATATTACAATGGGATAGATCTCCTATTAGGGCATGGACACACCAGATACTCTTTTTACTAGGTTTAGGAAAAGGAGGTAAGAATAGCAAACTCATAATATTAAGAGTAAAAATGCACCAAAATATGAGCCAAAAAATGAGAAAAAATACCAATAAATAGAAAGTAAAGCTATTACATAGAGGTTCTATAATGGTTTGCACCCTCTTCTGCCATAAATTGCACAACCATGGGTAGCCAAGATTAATACTCAGATACAACTAGTAATGAAACAACTTCAACAAATACAATAAAGGCAATAGCAATCCAAGAATACACAGTAGACAACATCCACTAAGAATAATAAGTTTAGATTCAATACTATAAAATCATGTATGAAAGTGATCAAATTCTAAGTTCAAATTAATACAATTCCTTAGACACTTAGAGAGGTCTAAGTATTTTAGCCACTTGGAAATGGAAAAGTATCATATGCTAATAGAGTTGACTAAGATTCAAACATGAAAGATGATTCTAACTACAACATAACTATTCCTATGTATATACTAAATCACCATTAATCCTAATTCTAATGCTCGAGGGCCAACTATCTAAACCTAGGGCTTAAGCTAATAAATATAAAGATAATCGATGTAGATATATTTGAGTTGTTACACTATATTCAAGAATAAGACACTATGGTGAGATTATTGATCAAATAAGAGATTGATTTATAATGTAGCAGTCTACAAGATTGATAATATTACTTAGGCCATGATAGTATGGTTATTTTAAAGGATAGTTGATAATTTGACTTACATGTATTTGGTATAATTTTAACTAAATGTCATGATTATACATACAAATGAGAGTACTCATATTTTAGCATTAATTTTATATATATGCTATGTCAGATCTCTATCAATATCCATAAATCCAACTAAAAATAAATGATAATATATAAGGGCATTGCAATTAGATATAGAAATAATGGTAAGAACTACTAATCACATCACATTAATAAGAGTATTTAAAGAATCTTCCCATGTAGAAGATATACTCATATAGGTAGGGAAACTACCACCAACATATTTGATGGTCTACCCAACAGATATGATTCTGGTAGCCACTCAATAGTTCTAATTCCTCCCTCATATAGATTATATCATTTCCTAATAAATTATTCCAAAACATCTAAACATACCAATAATCATTTCTTATATTACCACCACTTCCTCAAGTGACTCCATTATTAAATTTTTAAAAACTTTATTTACCTATATAACAATAGTACCTACCAATAATTCCCTCAACTTTGTACACTATGACTTTACTAGGTTTGTTTTTTCCAAGTACCATCATTTACCAATCCCAAAAAACAACATTGCCCTGAATGCCACCATGAATTTCCTTACCTAATACATTAATGTATCAAACTAAACTTGTATAGGAGGGGAAAAATAGACAAAATCAAAGTGCAAATGAATGAATTTTTATTGTTTGTGTCATAAATGACTAACAAAATAGCAATTAGTGAGTGATAGAGATGTAAAAAAATCATGATAGAGGATGGAAATAAAGAAATACTCCCTATTTGTCCAATTATGAGGTTCCAAAACAAGAAAATAGGTTAACATATAATTCTAATGCAATGATACAAGCCCAAAATAATATGGTAAATATAATAGTGAATGCATATATAGAACCGAAAACACAATGGTGTATTACATGTAATGAACCTCATAACTTGATGGAATGTACTATGGATATAGACGAACCTCAAACTATGATATTTAATCGACAAATTCCTCAAACTTAACAAACTATAATAAGACCTTAGTCTATTGTGATTTAACTTAATGTGATAAAAAAATCAAGGGCCAATTCTAAAATCATAAATCAGTTGGTGGTTAACCAACCAATAACACCTCAATATAATACAATTATGAGTGACAATAATGCAATGTTAGATAATTTTGAGCTAGTGGAGGATGAATATGAATTTCATTTTGAATATAAATAAATTTATCAATGACATGAGGTCATGATCCAAGGTAAAAGAAAAGTAATGGAAGAACAATCACCTTAATATGCACCTCAAATAGACCCACAAAAGTAGGTTTAAATAAGGATATATACCATAGTGTTAAGGAGGGAATACTTTTTGAAATACGTTAAAGATAAAGGTATACAACTATAAACTCAATAGGTTTTCCAAATGCAAACTACCACTCATATGTTAAAATGTTAGAAAATCATGTATTTACTCTTTTTCTTATTTATTGTAATAGTTTAGTTAATAATAGTGGGAACCTCTTTTGAATGTAAAGGTGACCCTTGAGCTTTAGGATTAGGTTAGAAATATTAATTTATTTTTTATGGCTTATCATTAGGGTTATCCTAAATAATATTTATATATTGCATTGTAAGAAAGGCACAACCATCGTTGAGAATTATATTGTATTAAGTTTTTCTCATAAAGGAGGTTACCCCTTGAAATGGATTACAATATAGTGTAAAATATTTGGTTTTATTATAGTGGTAAATCACTACACCTTTTGAAAGCGAAAGTCTAAGTAATGGGCAAGCACATGAAGAAAGGCTAGATCAAAAATACCCAAACAAGAAAAGCCTAAATATTATGAGCAAGAAAAATATTAAGATCAAAAGTTATTGAGTCATAGATAGAAGGAAACAACAAAAATCCTAACAAGGATTTGAAGATGATAAGTTCCAAAGATCTGAAGATAAATTGTCCTTACAAGGAATATTGTCCTTTCTATAAAATATATCTTGTATCTTTGAGAAAGGAAAATAGCAACATGGATCCATGACAAAAGTATCTAGAATATCTAGAACATTAAATTAAAGCAATATTTTACACCCAGGTGATGGGAATCCCTAGAAAATGGGTATATGGTAATTAAAGTAGTAGCAGCTCATCCAAGGACAAATATTGACTAACATTCACATCTTAAGATCTAGATAATCCTAAAGAGATAAAAATTCAGAAAGGACATGATTTAGTATCTAATGCAACAACCACCTAGAAATATTTGCATGAGTTTTTGAGGAAAAACCCTCATAATTTTATAAGTAGGAGTAGTATTATATTTGTAAAGTATTGACAATTTTACATTTCATGTATTTGTAGGATTTCCTTTTGTTTCTCTCTATAAAAACAATTGTGGCTCCTGAGTTGCCTATGAGAAATTTTAAACCTTTGTTTCTCACACAATCTATGTAAACGTTTACCTACATTTATATATACATGGAAACTTGTGTCTATTTTTTGGCCTTTATTAGTAGAACCATGAAAGTGTATGTATGTGTGTTTGTAATATTTTATGTGAATATCAAGTGTGCTAATTCTATGTGTGTGAGGGGTTTGCATCTATTTTTGAATTGAGTCACTTAATAACTTTGCTCTCCTATGGGACCCACCTACTCATATATGCATATAACCAATAGATATCGATTACTTTTCATTGTGTTGAGGAGAGGAAGTGTTCACTATTAGAACATAGCATTTAGGATTATTTTTTTATGAAGATATTAGTGGATCTTTTGGTGCATCACCCCATTTTCATTTTACTTGTTGATTTTCTTTACTTTCTCGTATTTCTTTTCCCTTGGTAGAATAGAAAGCACTTTGAATATCACATATTAACAAGGATCCAACCTTGTAAAAACTCTCATAGGACCCCAATTGAGCTGAACCTCATGCTCTTAGCTACACCTTACTATGTTGCTCCAACACAAGGAATGGTTATCCAATGATAAAATAATTGGACATGTCAATGGTTTAATGGTATGCCTGGTGGGATCCTAGTGACACATCATTGGTCTCAAAATCATAACAAGGAGTAGGACTAACACTTGGTGAGTGTCTTAGTCTATTTATCACTTGTTGAAGTTTCTCTTTTCTCACTTGATAACTCCACTCTAGAATGAAAACCAAAAGAATCCACTACTGATGTTACCAGACTAAGGTTTGGGTGAATACCTCTATGTATCTTGTTTCTAGAAGCAAGAATTTACATTCATATAGAAACTTTAAGATAACTCAAAGGACTCAAAAGGATCATGAAAGATCCACTATGGAGGCAACATGCCAAAGAATGAATATTCCTATGCTCATGAATTTTTGATCATGGAACAAAATAAGCCCCTTGCAATGTCTAGTGCCACCAGATGTTTGGGATGACAATCTAACATCTTTGCTAATTTTTTTTTCATATTACAATGGCAAAGAATTATCAAACCTATGAGAATGTCTATAAGATATGGTTTGATTTTACCAATTTCATAACATCACAAAGAAAAATGTGACTTAAGTTTTTTAGTGACTTCCTTCCAAGAAAAGGATTGTAAAGGATTTTGTTCTTTCCCTTCACACTCAATTATAGAATGGTATCAACTCATTGACCTATTCATAAATGAGTTCAAGGAGAGAGAAAAATCGATCTTGGTTGTCCATATTGTTTTTCCCCAATGCTTGCTTGTCCAATAGAATGTTATCCCTCATCAGAGTACACCAATCTAGGAGGAGAAAAAATATTTCATGGAGGTAGAGACAATAATTCTCATTAGGTCCCTATACCAGGATGAAAATCCAAAGGATAAAAATACAATAGAGGTTGTGGAACCCACCACCTCAAAGGTGTTCAGAAAAGTAAGCTAGAACATCTTCACAAGATATGAGGAAAATATCCTCCCCTCCATGGGCTCAAAAGAGGTAAAAATATAAGTTGGAGGAGGAGAAAACATGCTACAAGGATTGAATAAAAAAGGGGAGTAAAAAATGGTACCAAATTTGTCTTGGTAAGAAAATATTTAGGTTGGATTATCAAGCAATTTGAGCCATGGGATTTGCTCAAAAAAATGAGTCTCAGAAGGGCATAAGTAATCTTCCCAAGGAACTAGAAGAAAATAAAGAAGAAATTATTGAGACTCATATAATAAAGTTTGGAGTCCTTGAATCCATACCCAATGGATAAAGGCCACCAGCTAAAAATTTTGTACATACCATAGGTGATCTCAGTTTTAAGAGATAGAAAAAAATTTGGCCACTTTCAAAATTTCAAGTGAGGCTCACCTGCTGGAAAATTTTACTTTTAGGGGATATTTTCCTGACTCTATGCCCAATAGACTAAGGCACTGGTTGCAAGGTTACTTATCTTTATTAGGCTAAATATCCCCTAGAGCCACTAAAATTGTAGTGATAAAGTCAAAATTGATTGAGTAACAAAAATAAGGTAACAATAAAAAGTCTTGATAAGGAGTTGAAGATGATAAGTCCCAAAGATTTGAAGATAAATGGTCCTATGCGATGAAGAAAAAATTCCAAATAAGAAGATGTATACAACCAAAGGTAAAATAAATAAGGCACACATTCTTTGTGGAATATTGTTCTTTTTATATAATATATATCATATCTTTGAGAAAGGAAAACAACAACATGGAGCCATAGAAAAAGCAACTTGAAGATCTAGAACATTAAATGAAAGTAATATTTTGCACCTAGGTGATGGAAATCCCCCAAAAATGGGTAGATGACAATTAAAGTGATAGTTGCTTATCCAAGGGCCAATATCAACTAACATTCTCATCTTTAGATCTAGAGAATCCTAAAGGTACAAAATTTTAGAAAGGACATGACACAGTATCTGACACAACAACCACCTAGAGATCTCTACATGATTTTTAGAGGGAAAACCCTCCCTTGTAAATATATGAATAGGAGTAGTATTAGCTTTATAAAGGATCGATAAGTTTGCATTTCATGTATTTGTAGTATATCCTTTCATTTCTCTTTGTAAAAATAGTTGTGACTCTTGAAAATTTTGTAAGAAATTTCAAACCCCCACTTCTCACACAATCTATGTTAAAGTTTATCTACATTTATATATACATGGAAGTATGTGTAATTTTTTTGACATTTATCTACAAAACTATGGAAGTGTATGTATGTGTGTTTGTAATATTTTATGTGAATGTAAGGTGTGCTAAGTGTATGTGTGTGTTAGGGGCCTACATCTATTTTTATACTGAGTCACTTATTAGCTTGGATCTACTACAAGATCCATGTACACATATATGCATATAGCTGGTAGATCTCGATTGCTCTTCACTATGTTGAGGAGAGGAAGTATTCACCAGTGACACATAACATTCAGGACTATTTTTATAGGAAGATCTTAGTGTATCTCTTGGTACATAACCCATTTTTATTTTATTTGTTGAGTTTAATTTACTTTCTCATATCCCTTTTTCCTTGGTAGAGTAGAAAGCACCTTGAAGATCACATATTTACAAGGATCCAACCTTGTAGAAATTGATAGAGGTCCTTGATTGAGCCAAATATTGTGCTCTAGGCTGTGACCCATTGTGCTGCTTCAATGTGAGGCACAATTTTACCAAGTAGGGACAATCGAAGATGACAAAAATTATTAGTAAAATGCTTTTCTTATTATGTTCATTCCACAAAATGTGATTCTTTCATATGTTTCATCGATATTGTTGTGGTATAAGAAAAATTATTTCTTGTGGTATCATAGATTAGTCTAAATATAGTTCCACTATAACAAGAAGAATAATTTTTCTATAGAATTTTCTAACGACCACAATATTAGTGCATCCATATCTTAATATTCACTAAATTTATTTGTCTTTTTTGCAAATTTTTAACCACTATACTTTTTTATTTTATTTTCAATTAGTCTTACAGTTATCTTGAAATATTACAATATATCATCAAATGCTTTCCTCTAGATTTATAGGTTAGAAACCCTATATTAGAAGCTTTAAAATATCATAATGTGTTGTCATTATTGGATAAGCTATAATGACTATAAATCATCTATTAAAGTGAGGAATGATCAAAATCTACTATCAAGGCATTAAACAACATCAATACATGGATGTGATATCCCATGTACTCATAGATATATAGGGAGATCCCTAGAAATAGGAGAAATATTTCTCTATAAAAATGCATTAGTCATTATGTATTATGATGCGCTAGTAAGTGGTTAGCCATAAGAAGTTGCTTGCATTGTACCTCAAAGAAAAGAGTAGTGAATACAAGAATAGTGGAATTATCTATAGTTAGTGCCTTGAAATATCAGGCCACACATTTTGTATGAACAAGATCGGTATATTTGTGATCCCTTAAACGGAAAAAACCCTATTTTGCACACTCATAATAAACCTCACAAATACTCTACTAAGCATAGTATGAGAGGATTTATAAATTGCCAAAAAATTAACCTAGCTCAAGTAATTGAGGAATAAAATATAATCAGTCTAGCAAAATAGAATTTTTTAGAGACTAAGGTAGGGTAGGGTTATGCATAGTGATGTATTGTTGTTAATTTGTGAATGTTAGGATTTTTAAAATTTGAAATTGGTTAATATGGGGACCCTTGACTGGGGCCCATTCGTTCAAATTTTTTGGGTGTAAATTGTTTTTTGCGTTGGCTCACCCTGGGGCCCATTCACTCAATTTTTTTGGGTGTAAATTGTTTTTTGCATTGGCTCACCCTGCTTTGATAATAATTTCATCATTTTTATTTTAAATTGCCAAAATTCTCACCTATATCACATAAATCATGGAGTTTTTCACATTGAAATTATAAATAATTGTATTTACACTGGTAAATGTGCCTATTATACCACCAATATATATATCTAACATGATAATTATAATCCTACATATAAAATATTAATTCTCCTCAAATAATGACCTGTAGAAGTGAAAAACCTACAATAGTCAAAAAACTATAGTAGCAAAAAATGATTTGTAGTAGAAACAAATATATAGTAGTAAAAAATGACAGGCAAAAAGTAGAGATGAGTTGTAATAAGAATAGATAATCAATAGTAGAGAAAAGTAGATATGATCGACAAAAAGTAATGACTATCAGTAGCAGAGAAAAGCAAAGATGATTGGTTGAAAGTAGAGACCATTGGTAGTAGAGAAAACTAGAGATGTTTGATAGAAATCATAGACTATTGGTAGCATAGAAAAGTAGAGACAATACACAAAAAAAAAAATGATCAATAGTAGAGAAAAGTAGAGATGATCAGTTGAAAGAAAATATGATCGATAAAAATAAGATATGATCGGTAGTAGAGAAAATCATAAATGATTGGTAGAAAAAAAATATGATCAATAGCAAAGACAAGTAGAGATAATAAGTTGAAAGTAGATATGATCAACAAAAAGAATATATGATCGGTAGCAGAGAAAAACAGAGATGATCTACATAAAGCATAGACAATTGGTAGTAGAGAAAAACAGAGATAATAAACATAAAGTAGAGATGATTGACAACATGAAGAAGAAGAGGCAATTAGAATAAAGTAGAGATGAGTCATAATTTTCAATTTTTTCCCAACACCATGTTCATTTTCTTTGCTTTCTACAGAAAAGTTGAATTTTTACCATTTTTTCAACATCATGTTTATTTTCTAACATAAAATACTTTTTCTATATAGGTACAATGACAACTATTGGAAATGGAAAGAAGGGAGGACAATATTCTACTAAAAATACTATTCTAAAATATTTTAGCCATATATCAAAGTTGAGTGAGCCATTGACATCTACTATTTTTTAAGGTACATACCTATTTTACCTACTAAATAGTTAATTTTTATGAGTTATTACAAAAAATGATATAGAACACATTTGTATGTAGAAATTACTAGTGACCCTAATATACCTCCACTTGAAGATATTTTTGAGGATGAAATGCATCCACATAAATATTTTTCTTAACAATGACACAAGGTTATCCATAGTGGCGAATATTCACAAATTGGGTGAATATTAGGATTTCTAAAATTGAAAATTGGTGAATATGAGGACCCTCGATGTCGGTCCATTCGCCTAAAATTTTTGAGACCAATTTTTTCTTAGGGTCAATTCACCATAATATATATAGGCATATTTGTACTCGTTGGAAATATCTTTTCAAGCCTGATATAATGGTGGTGTTTTTATGAAGTTATAAGGTGATTTAATAGGTCAAAATGTGTCCCAAATATGACCTTACTTTTTAGGGCTTCAAATTTTCCAAATTTTGGTGTGAATATGATTGATTTGATTTGCTTAGGATTCACCTTGATTTTGATTAGGATTCACCATTTTTTACAAGTACATTTTGAGTCCAACCCCTTATGCATAACCCTACAATGACATGCAACAACCACTTGAAGAGATTCCTAAAACTAACTTGCCAACCAAAAAAAAAAAACAATAATTCTAATAAAATGACAACTTTTGGGGAATATTCTACTCAAAATCCTAAACATAGAAAGTTAACCAAGTGGACTTGTTGGCATTTTGCAACGTGCCATATTTTTTGATTGTAATCCGAAGACATTTATGATTGAGTTTTTTTAACTCAGTTATTTTGTTTATATAGCTTTTTCAATTCTCTTTAAACTTTCATTTTGAAAAATAAATTAACCCCAAATTGTCACTTGGAAATCCACTTCAGATTTACTTCATCAAATTATCCACAACAACAATCAAAAGATAAAAAAATATTTTGCTTCAGAGGCGAAGCAGTAGTAAGAAATTGAAGGTAGTGAATTTGAAGAGAATAAAAAAAAAAGAAAAATAAATACAAAAGAAAAATGGCTAAGAGAAGAATGCAAAAACAATCGCCTCATTAGAGGGGCGAACGTCACATTTGCCCATTGGAAAGGCGAACGAGCCCCAAAAGAGGAATGTGCCAAAAAAAAGGAGAATAAAGAGAATGCATCGCATTCACCCCTTAAGTGGGCCAAACGTAGTGTTCGCCCCTAATTTGGGTGAACACGATTTCAATATGCATCATGGTCGCTTTAAAGTTTTCACGATGGATCCGTTCACTATTTTTAAAGGTGAATTATATGGAGAGATAAAGTTCTGGCGATAATATTTTTTAAATTGTTTTCGCCCTTACACTTAGGTAAAAGGGGTGAACATCATGATAGATACGACAAAGATATTTTGAAGAAGAATGTTGTTTATTTTTGAGCACATGTGATTAAATTTCTCTAGAGGAATGAGTGGAATTAAATGGGGTAAATTTTAATTATTAGTTGCCATCATCTTCAGAAATTTTAAAGCTTGATTTTTCCAATTGAAGATTTGTTTCAGGTAACTACTGCAATTTAATATTGGTGATGAAGTGAAAGCATTTTTGTCATTTTCAAGAACTTCTCGAAGGTTTTAATCCCTCTCCAAAGAAAATTCAATATGGAGTAAATTTTTGAAGCTCATGGTTAATTTCCAAGAAGATGGAGGTGATGTAGATTTAATATATGATGCCTGAATGCTATCATCTCAAACCGTTTTCAGGATCGCGTCTACCAAAAGAATATTTCTAAAAATGATAACTCATTTGATGTATTCAATGAAAGAGGTGCAAACCTCTATATATACTAAGAGAAATTTCATTGTAAGGGGTTGGAAAAATAAATATCCTACAAGAAAACACTTCAAGTTCTCTGCAGTAATAGTGAATTCAAAACATTTGGATTTGCAAATGACTTGGTGCATTGTGGTCTTCTACATTACACATTTCTTTTACACAATTAGCTTTATTATTTACTGTTAGATTTAAATTCTGCAAGTTGGATTTAAATATTTCAAGTGAGAGAGTGAGTGCTGGAGTGTTGATCTGAATATTACATGTGCAAAGTTGTACAAAATTTTTGTTGTTTTATCATCTATTTACATGGTATTTTTATCTTGGTGTGGATTCCTGCTATCAATATATTACCATCCTACACATTCGGCCAATGGCCATATTTCCCATTTCTTTTCATATTTTTTAATTTATTTCCTGCATCCCTAGTCTTCAATCATTTTATAATTAGTAAGGGAACTAGACCTCTTTGGAGATTGATATGGGGGACATCTCTTTCCTCTGGTATTTCAATGTTGGCTATGTCTAGGGCTCACAAATATAGTTTTGTATGATTAGGAAGATATTTGACCAACAGTTTTTGGCATGCCCTATGGGAATCATGATTTCTATATCGATAGTTCCCGTATTTTAAAGGAGCCCAAGTTTGGTGAATCTTTGGCTTGATTTTATCTGGAAAAATTACTTGACGACTTTTTTGAGTTGAAGATCCATATATATTGATCATGGATACTTTTTATACTAAAATAATACACCCCAAAGAAATCAAGGTTTGGTGAGCAACCTTGACCTCATAATCAGAGAAAGAATGTTCACCTGGCGACTCTGACTCAGTAGCAAGGAAAGTGATATCTGAGGACCACTTCTATGATGGCACAAGTATACTATCCTAGCTAGGATGATCTTGGTCCCTTGAATCTCCAAAGTTGGCACGAGATTCCCAAAAGTGCCCTGAAGACCCTAAAAAAATACAATGGCACTGAGGGAATGGACCGACAACACCTTGAAGATGTTGCTGCTCTAGCAAACCTCCATGGCATAGCTCATGATGATGTCATGATCAGACTTTTGGTCCTATGTATACATTTATTTTATGTTTTATTTTAAAAAACACACACACTATATATATATATATATAGAGGTATAAAGAAAAAAAATTATTCATCTCGTCTTTGTCCTCTTGTTAGGAGAACATGTTCATAAATAAAATTTATGTACATAGAAAACAAAAAAAAAGAAGGGGGCAACTTTCGTTCGCCCCTCAAAAAAGTTTGTGCCCATAATATGGGGCGAACATTATGTTCGCCCCTCTTGGAGGTGATCGTAATATTAAAATAATGTTAAAAAAATAACAAGGACAATCGCCCTATTGACGTTCGCCCCCCTTTGGGGGCGATCCTTTAAATTTAAAAAAAGAAAAAAATTTAAGTTACAAAAAAAAAATGTCGTTTGCCCCATTGGAGGGGTGAACGTCATGTTCACACCCCACCCCCCATGAGGGACGAACCTTTTAGATTTAAAACCATTAAAAAAAATATATCACGTTCACCCCATTAGAGGGGTGAACATGACGGTTGCTCCCTTTTGGGGGCGACCCTTTAACAACTTTTAAGTTTTTAAAAAAAGAAACAAAAACAAAAAAAAATAAAATTTGCCCCATGGTGTTCTCCCCCACCATGGGTGAACCTTTTTATAAGAAAATAAAAAAATTAGAAGTTAAAAGTTAAAAAAAAATGTTAAAAATAACATTCGCCCCAAAATAGGGGAGAACGTCATGTTCACCCCCATAAGGGGTAAACCCAAAAAAACAAATTTTGAGTGGGAGCGCCCAAATTCTTGGGCACCCCCACTCTCCCCACATTTTCATGTGGGAGCACCCAAGGCTTTGGGCATCCCCACCCCCATGATATTTAATGAGAATGGCCAAACCTTGGGCACTACCATTAATTAAAATCCGAGTGCCCAAGGGTTGGGTGCTCCCACCCCCTATTTATTTTAATAAGAAAATAATAAAATTAATTAAAATTGAATTTTAAACTAAAATAAAAAAACTAAATCATGGTCGCCCATTCTCTTGGGCAACCAAGTTTTAAAAAAAAGCAATAAAACTATAAAAAAAACATGCTTTAAATTTTTTAAAGCGGTTTTTTAAAATAATATAAAAAAAAATTAAAAGAAAAGAAGGAAGAGAGGGTCACTCATATTGTCATCAAATGCATTCGAGTTTTTCAAAGGCGCCTAAAAGCGAAAAGAGAAAAAATCTATTTTTCTAAAGGACAAGGCAAAGAAGGCAAGGAATGAAATTTATCAAAGGAGAGCCTTCACCCTAAGTTTCATCAAGCAGATTGAAAGCGTCCTGAAGGAGAAGCGACTTTTGGCAAGCAAACATTCCCTTTTAAAGCATGCAGATTGGCGAAAGTTTTATTTTTTGAGGAAGCATAAGAAGCATTTAATTGGTTCAAGTGGCCAATTTATTTTCCAAAGTAAGCTTCTGCAGCTAGGGCACAGTCTACGAAACAATTACGCGACAAAGAAAGATGCTTTTTCCAAGGTAAATTTGGCAGTGAATCAGAGGATATATTGGGATGTATTGAGAGAAGTGTCAGGAGAGGGTACCAAGACTCACATTTTTTGAGGATTCCAAATAATCTAGCATCTATTGTGGTGGTTGAAGAGAAGTGCTATATAAACAAGATGAGGTAAACCCTTGCAGTTAATTTTTAATTTTTCCTACTGTCGTGTGTTTCAAGAGATTGTTGCAGAGTGCTCAAAAGGTGTTCAAGAAATTTACTCGAAGTTTTTTTTAAATGGGAAGGCGTGGCAAGGAACCCCAAGAAGTTTCAGAAACTTCAAAACCGAAGAATTCAAAAATAAGGGAAGTGACTACGAGGTCTGAGAAGGCTCAAAACAATGATTATGTTGATTTGGACCTGTATGAAGATTCGATGGCTGGAATCAATGACTGCATCATCATTCACAAAGTAGTAGAAAAATTATGACAAAATGTCAAATTTGCAGTGCATCAAGGATTGAAATAAAAAATTTGATTAACAATACCTTATTACTCACTACTTTTTTGGTATTTATACCCTCTAGTACATCCTTGTCTCGAGCTTGTGTTGCTTGTTTCCAGATATTATGATCCACCAGGGCTATCAGGAATGCGAAGAGGGAAATTATTTTTACCATTATGAGAAGCTTTTGCCTATGCATTACAACCTCCCATCTATGGAGTCCATAAGAAGCTGCATATTGATGAATAAGAAGACATATATGTCTCCATTATGACCATGCATTAGTTTATGGAGACTCAGATGATTAAATATCCACCAATGGGATAGCTTCTGAACCTACCTAGATCACTGAAAGATTTTAAAATCTTGGATATTTATTTCATGCTAGCATGGGTTGTGGGTTTACCCTCATATAATACAGTTCACAAGTGGCATGCAACTGTGACATAAAGAATTTGTCGTGTATAATTTTATTCTCCTTCAACCATGAAACCGGGCACCAATCCAATTCTCTTTGATTGGGATGATTATATTTCATGAAGATTAAATTGGAGAAGTTGCAGACTAGAGCAGATGAATCTTTCAAGCATACTTCATTTTTGGTATGGTTTTTCTGCTTCCAACTGCAACGTCATTTTCCTTTTATTGTTGTTTCAAATACAAATGAAAAGGATGAGCCTTTACCGATTTATAAGTGGACTTTCGTTTTATTGAAAAAAGAATCCTTTTATAGCTTTAATAGTTTTTTTTGGGATAAATAATTGAGTTGCTTTGTGGTACCTGTAAAAGAGTGCTGCAAGAATTGAAAGATATAGTGGTTACTCAAGAAAAGAGTGATATTTTTTTGCTTACCCAAGGTGTGGTCATGAGAATTTTTGGTTCCACGGGTAAGCCATTTTTGTTACCGTAATTTGCTACAGATAATGTTTTTGTTATGGAAGTAGTGCACCAATCATATTATGTGAATTATGTATATGGAGATGGGCGCAAAAAGAAGACTACATGAAATATGCCATTTCAGTTTGGTGGTATAGTAGTGAATCAAATTGGATAGAATCGACTTCTCACCGTTGCATTGCAAGATCTGGTGCTGATATAGCTATCACAACATTGGAAGTATGATCCCTTGGGCAAATTTAAAGAACTCGTCAAGATAAAATCATTTCATTATTATCCTTGAACAGACATTGAACATAATCAAAATAATTTTAATGGGTTGGATATGAACTGGCATATTGAGAATATGGCTACACTTCCCCTTTGGCATGACTGCTATGAGCAGGAGGTAGAGTACAAGTCTCAAGACCCTCCACCAGGCTTGTTTGATCAGGTTAAAGCCAATGAAACTGATTGGTCCAAAGAAAATATAATGAACTGGTGGATAATGAAAATTCATCATGGCAAATCTACTATTGCTTACAGGTTCAAGCTGGATGTGGCCTTTTCAGAGGTTTATGATGAGTATGTTGATTCATACCAACCATTTGATTTCACCAATATTTTATCATACATTTTTCAATAGTCATAAAGTGGTGAAATCAACATAGAAGAACAACATCCATTGATCATAGAAGAAAATATTGAAAGAGAGGAACAACAATACATGTTTCAATAGAGATCCCAGTGGGAAAAGCAGAAGATAGAAGAAGCACCAAATCCAAAGAAACATGATGTACAACAGGTGCCACTATTTTCTAAGGTGGCTAAGAAACCAAGGACTGGTTTCATCACTATTTCTTCAGGTGAAATTGTAGTTACTATGACTGATGTAACTTTTGTTGTTTCGATGATGGTTGTTAATGCTACCATGGTGACTAAGGTTCCAATAGAGGTTGCACAAATATTTCTGATGGTCCATGAACAAAAGGAAGACCAACCATTGGAATTACCCCAAGAGAAGGTCGTGGAGGTCTTAATCAATACTAAAGAGAAAGGACTGGAGTAGCAGCCCCCTCTATCACAACATCACATGACGTTTGCACCCGAAGGTATGTCTTATTTCCTTTCTTCTTCCTCTCTCTTTGAGCAAGTAGTTACTATGTCAGTTTCACTTCCATTAGTTTTTGTGCCCATTTCTCCACCCTTCATTATGCCCTCCATACCCCTTCCACTTTCTTCATACACCATTCTCGAAGTTACTACTGCTCCTTCTATTCCCTTTTCTTCGTCCTCCCTTTCCTTTAGTTCATATGTATCAAAACCAAATCCATTTTTGCATCCATCCCCATATATCACTTCTGCCATTTATACTAAATCTATAAGTACATAGGCTCCTTCCCAGGTGAGCATACCTCCTTCCCTTCCACCAATTCTAACCACCACATTAATTTCGTAGCCTAACCACTTTGAAGCCCTCATTTCCTTCACCCCATTTTTGGAATTACAATCTTTTCCTGACATTCAGGTGGCATGCAAGCAATCAAATGTAGAGAAAATCAATCGAGCACATTTTAGTTCATCCCAATGGTTGAAAATTATATGGCAAAAGGAATATCTTGAATCGACATGTCCTTCAAAGAGGTTAATTTTTTATCCTATTGCAATGGAGGCTCATATCACAAAGATTACTCCATTGGTTTAAAACCGCAAGGAGAATTGTTGCCAGACAACCTTATTTCCAAGACTATCACATAAGACCTCACAAATATTGATCCTATGGAAAATATAGGCAAAATTCAAGTGGAAATGAGTTCAGTTTACCTTCATAGTGAGCACTATAAATAGAAGTATTTTGATCAGGTCGATAGGATCATTGAACTCGAGACTGCCTTGGCTAAAAGTAGAGCACAAGAGGAAAAAATTGCTATAGAAAATGAGCATTTGAAGCAAGAGGTTGGAGTGCTTATAAAAGAGAGAGATGCAATATGCATTGAGATGCACAATATTCACCAGATGCTTGAAGTTATCCAGAATCAATTGGCAGAGAAAGCTACACAGGCTATAGGTTTTTCTCGTGATAACATCAAGGAAATACATCTTCACTCCACACAAAGTTATGAGAAGCTAGATCCAGAAGTAGTTCGAGTGTTGCACTATTTGTGGGTGGCTCGTATAAAAATACAAATGAGACAAAAAATAATTGATAACACGAAGGAGTTACTATCATCCCATCTAGAGATGGCAGTCTAAATACAAGCCTTGGCGAATTCCACCATGTATGTGAAACCTCTGAACGAGATGGATCATTCTTGGTCAGCTGTAAAAGTCACACTGTGTAATTATTTTCAGAATATGGATCTAATACGAGAGGGTCGAAATATTCTAAATGTCATAGAGTGGTAACATACTATTTCAATGACTCATCTTAACGCTCTATGTGACATGGGTTTTCCAAAATTATTGATGAACAAGGTGAACCTCTTACATAAACACAATTGAAAGCAGCATGGAAGCAATTTGTTGAAGATACTTTGAATATTGATTCCTGGGAAGAGCCAATCATATATGTTTAGGTCTTGCCTTTCATGCAGAAGTATATTCATATGGAGATTTCTCTTTTTGAGTTAGTCCAACGAGCAAGGCACCTGAGTTTGGAAGATAATCAAAATTTACACTTTGTATATGAGTCCTCGGGCACTCCTTATTTGTTTAACACATAGGCATGGGATGTCACGGTTGGATTTTATGATGTTACTTCTGAGGCCCTCAAAGAACAAGCAAAGGAAAAAAAGGAAGCATAAGTCATTGAGAAAGTAGATGAAGAGGAGGAGCATCATTCGACATCTACATCAAAAGTACCAACCAAGGAGGTTGAAAAGAAGACTCAATATTTCCCAATGGATTAAGGCTTGGGATCATTTGCATCCATGCGATATGGATACCTCGAGAGCCATAAAAACTATTGGTATTAGGCAACGTGCCATATTTTTTATCGTAATCCGAAGACATTTATGATTGAGTTTTTTTAACCCAATTATTTTGTTTATATAGTTTTTCAATTCTTTGTAAACTTTAATTTTTCAAAATAAATTAACCTCAAATTGTGACTTGTAAATCCACTTTGGATTCACTTCGTCAAAATATTCACAATAACAATTAAAAGAAAAATAATTATTTCGCTTCAAAGGCGAAGCGACAATAAGAAATTGAAGGTAGTGAAATCAAAGAGAATAAAAAAAAGAAAAAGAAAGACAAAATAGAATTAGCTAAGTGAAGAATGCAAACGCGTTCACCTCATTAGAGGGGCGAACATCATGTTTGTCCATTGGAAAGGTGAACGTACCCCAAAGAGGAATGCACCAAATGAAAATGAGAATAAAGAGAACGCATCACGTTTGCCCCTTAACTTGGGTGAACGTAGTGTTCACTCCTCATTTGGGCGAACATGATTTCAATATGCGTCATGGTCACTTTAAAGTATTCATGATGGATCCATTCATTATTGTTAAAGGTGAATGACATGGAGAGATAAAATTTGGGCGACGAGAATTTTTAAATGGTTGTCGCCCTTACACTTAGGCAAAAGGGCTGAACATCATGATAGATGCGGTGAAGATATTTTGAAGACTAATGTTGTTTGTTTTTTAGCACATGTGATTAAATTTCTCCATAGGCATGAGTAGAATTAAATGGGAAAAAATTTCATTAATAATTGCCATCATCTTTGACAATTTTAAAGCTTGATTTTTCCAGTTGAAGATTTGTTTCGAGTAATTGCTACAATTTAATATTGGTGACGAAGTGGAAGCATTTTTGTCATTTTCAAGAACATCTTCTCAAAATATTTACTCCCTCTCCAAAGCAAATTTAATATGGAGTAAATTGTTGAAGCTCGTGGTTAATTTCCAAGAAGATGGAGGTGACGTGGATTTAATGATACGGTGCCTGAATGCTATCATCTCAAACCGTTTTTAGAATTGTGTTTACCAAAAGAAGATTTCCAAAAAATGATGACTCATTTGATGTATTAACTGAAAGAGGTGCAAACCTCTATAAATACTAAGAGAAATTTCATTGTAAGGGGTTGGAAAAATAGATATCCTATGAGAAAACACTTCAAGTTCTCTGCAATAATAGTGAATTTAAAATGCTTGGATTTGCAAATTACTTGGTGCATTGTGGTATTATACATTACGCATTTCTTTTACACAGTTAGATTTATTATTTTTTGTTATATTTAAATTCTACAAGTTGGATTTAAATATTGCAAGTGAGAGAGTGAGTGCTGGAGTGTTGATATGAAGATTACATGTGTGAAGTTGTACAAAAATTATGTTGTTTGATCATCTATTTGCATGCTATTTTCATCTTGGTGTAGATTCCTCCTATCAATCTAGTACCATCCTACACAGTCGGCCTGTGGCCATATTTCCCATTTATTTATGCATTTTTTAGTTTCTTTCCTACATCCCTAGTCTTCAATAATTTTAGAATTAGTAAGGGAACAAACCCTCTTTGGATATTGACACGGGGGACATCTATTTCCTCTGGTCTTTCAATGTTGGCCATGTCTATGGCGCACAAATACAGTTTTGTATGATTAGGCAGATATTTGACCAACAAGACTATTGGAAGAACATTTTAACTTTAATGGTGATCAACATATCCATTTATTGAGCTAGTGCAATTGGAGAATAGTAATGATATGCCAAAAAAATGTAGATGAATGATTTATAATTAGAAACTAGGAAAGGATCATAAGATGCGACCTAAGTTTAATACAATAGAAAAATATTGTAGAAAAGTTTATGTGATAGTAAAATAAAGTGATGGAAAAACTATATAAATAATTAGGTGGAAGGATGCATAAAAATATGTACATGTCAGATATGTACAAGAATATGAAAAAGAAATGAAACAACAAAAAATTCTTGTTGATAATGGTGGAATGATTAAAGTTCAATTTCAAAAAATTCATAAGACCACTTTAGCTTCAAAAAGTTTGCAGTTTACTATTGTCTATACTATTCTTAAAAATTATAGACCTATATATGATTTTATTGATTTTAAGCATCAATTTCAACTAGCTAATGTGCAACACCTTCCTAGTGCCCATTAGTCAGATCGAAGTGGGTGGGAAATGGAAAAATGTGTCTCATTGGTTGAGAAGGAGGACCTGAGAGAGAAAGTGAAACATACAAAATTCATTTCTCTTTAAATTTATGAGCTAACTAATGTTAACAACACATATTGGATTTACATGCATGTTTACATATTCCAAAATCATTTAAGACAACCTCATTTACTATCACTACATAAGATATTGGAAAATTATAATGCAAAAAACCTTTACAATGTTGTTGTAACCAATTTAAAGGATATTGCAAGAATTGATCATATAAAAATAACCACTAAGTTATTTTGTATTGGATTTAACCTTGTTGCCATAATGCAAGGACACATGAATGGTCTTTGTGTTTGATTTCAGACATCAATTACCCCATACTTGATCCCCATTCATTACATGGCTCATAGAATAAATATTGCATACAAAATTGTGAGCACGTTTGGAAATGTTGTGAGAGTGGAAGAACTCATTTGTGAAATACATTATTATTTTTCATGCAGTTCAAAAAGGTTTGTAGAGTTTCAACAATTTGCACTAGGAGTTATTCATGATAGAAAATTGTTATAAGATGTATATACTAGGTGGATTTCATTATTTCAACATACATATAGATTTCTTAAATAATATCAACAATCCTATAATGATCTATGTATGCAAAATGTAGGGTAATTGGTGATGCAAAATATTTGCTATACCATGGTCTATGTTGCAAGAAATGAATACTTTGATTAAACTTGTGCGACAAAGATCCATTTTTACTGTTGATTTCATCAGAATGAGAAATCAAATATGTATGCATATTAATTGGTTAAACTTGTTTGGAGAAAATTTTATAGATTCTTTGTTTGATAGTTTTAGAACTTTAACAAACAACAATAATCTAAAAAGCTTTTTGAAGTTCAACATCAATGATCATATTTGTATTAATGTTCACAAAAAAGAGATACCTTTATATTGAAGTGATCACATATAGTTATAGATAATGTTGAAAAAATGTCCATAACATACAATAGATTTGATGTAGTTTTACACAATACAAAGATTAAATTAATAGAAATAGTAGAAACCTTGACAAGAGAAACAAGAGAGTATTTTCAAAGAGATGAGTTTCTTGAGGGCATGGGTGTGGTTAACCCCATGTTATGGGATCTTTGTACTACTACAATAATATAAGTGAATTGTTTATAAAAAACAAAGGGTAATCTTGTTAAACATTTTAATAAATGTGTAGAAGTCAATGGTATTGAAATAAATGGTATTTTCAATAAAGGACTTTTGACAAAACAATTAGGCCATTATGTATTGACAATGGTTGATCAAATTTTGTGATTGACTAACCCTCATGTGCTAGGTTCTATTACATGTTTTTGGAAAAAAATACATTGCAATAGTATCTTACAAGATACGATTAGTGAATATTTTTATTTATATGAATTATTTCAAATAATGATTTTGGGATCTATGGAAGATGAAGGTTTTTTAGTGCGTTATCTTTTGTGAAATCTAAATTTCATAATAGGTTGGATAAATATTTGGAAAATTGTTTAAGAATATATGTGTCATCTTATAATATGGAAAAATATCTTTATGAAAAATATTTGGCATATCGAAATCTCTAATACTCATTATAATAAGGATTATCACTAATATTCACTATAATGAGGATTATAATACTTACAATGATCAGATTAAATATACAAAGAGATCAACTATGTATACAAGTGATTTTGGACAAGCTAAGAAGTGTTTGTTTCAACTTCCTCCATTGTGATATTTGTAAGATTTAAAAAGTTTGATATATTTTTCGGTTGTTGTTTACTGTTTTTGAAAATTGGGTTTCTAGTTTACTAAAACTATCCAAAAAGTAGTATGTTTATAAAATATTATGTTTTATAACGTAGCATTTTTCATAAAATTTTATGTTTTATATCATAGCCTTGTTATTGGATTATTTGTCTATGTTCATAAAATTTTATGTTTTATATCATAGCCTTGTTATTGGATTATCTGTCTATGTTCATAAAATTTTATGTTATATATGTATTGTAGAAATCCCTTATAGCTCAAATGAGTTCTTAGATATTTGTATAATGTAAATTTAAAATATTCTTAAGTACATATATTTTGAAAATACCTATACTATAGAAAGTCCTATATGGCATATTAGAGTGACATAGTCCATAAACAGTTACTTGGGACCAATCTAAATTTCAAATAGTAAACATAATTGCATCCATATCATCAATTTTAAACATCCTTATTTCTAAAATTTCATAGTTCCAATACTAAACAAATATAAACTAGTACACAAACACTAATAGAAATAATAATTAAAAAATATAATACATAGGTTTGAGGTGTATAACAATTGGTTCCTCCAAACCCTCTAAGAGGGGCGAAGGTCCAAGATTCAAATCCCAAGCCTCACTAGACTAAATGCTTGTCCCTTTCCTAGTGCTTTCAGTGGCATAAAAGGTTTAAAATGATCATGGCATGGAGGTTATAGGGGCGGTATGCACAGAGATCTATGTGGCAGCTTCTGGGGTGGACAACACATAATACTATGGCTGACATAAAAAGTCATACAACCTTCATGGATTCATGGCATCGATTCCACCATGTAAAATCAATATATATGTTTATACAAAACACAAATTTTAGCAATGTATTTTTTATTAATTTGAAAAGCATGTCATTACATTTTACAAAATTGTTGACTGCCACACAAAAAAATTTGTAGTCAACTAGTGAACTTTGTGTTCACTTTTTTAATCTTTAGTTAGAGGTCTTGAAGCAAATTTTGGCTCTCCTAGAGGTTGAGCTTGTGTTTCCTCAATATTTTTCTCTTGCAATATACTAGTTCTTTCCAGGCCTTCATGTGTTGTGTCAAAACTTACCAACAATGTCCTTTCTTATTTTGTAGGATCTTATTTTAGCGTTGAATGATATTTATTTCTCTTTATGGTTAAGAAAAATTTCAAGATCTAAATTGTGTTCCTTTATGGTCCTCTTGAAGGTGTTGTTCTCTTTTATTGTTATATGTAATTGTTCTTTCAATTTTATAACATCTTATAAAATTTTCTTTATAGTGTTTAGGTAAACATTCAAGCTATTCACTTGTTTTTATAGGTTGCCAAAATTGGACTACACAAGAAACAAGAAAAAATGTGTCAATTGATAAATGTATGGAAAAATATAAAATAAAAAAAATTACAATGACTTACCTTAGCTACATATTTTCTCTTGTCAATAACCCACTGATTAGAATATGCTTAGGCTTTGGCATTAATATTCTCTAATATATTCAAAAGAATATATAAAATATCATAATTGTACATAGAGTGGCATTCGCCTTGCCAAATTTATCTTGATGTAACAAAGCATCAAGATTGTTTGGTTCTTGCTACACTAAAAAAAAAATGTCCTCTCTTCTTGATTTTTTTTTTATATCAGGTATTAATTTCCTTGATAAGAACCTTGGATTGATACTCCCACTATCTTATTTCATCAATATATTGAAGTACAATTTATTTAATGCTTGCTTCAATATTATTTGACAGTAAAATATATTCTATAAAATTTAACCTCTCATCCTCAGTTAGAGGAAGAGGGTCTCTGATTTGATGGGTAGGAAATGAGGTCTCTACAATGAAAACTAACCCTTAAGTTTGTTGTACTTCATTATGCTATTATGGATCTTGAAGCACATCAATCACTTTGAAAAAATTAGGAATATTGCCCTAAAATAGATAATCTTCATCAAGTAGAGGATTATCCAATTCTAAAGTTTCATATAAAATTGAAATATTTCCAAGAGAAATATTTGATAAATTTTGGCTTTGTGATCCTCCTTGACTCATTGTAGAAAAGAACTTTTTCCCATGCATACATTGATCTCTCATAAATTGTGGCCATGGTGGAGGCAAAAATGGTATAATATGTTGTCTTCAATGAGATAATTGCTCCGACACCCTTGTAAAATATTACAATAAAATTTTATTAAAAAATATTGAAAAAATTATGTAATTAAATTTAATGTAGTTTAATATAACTAAATGGTTATTAATTTAGTTTAATTACACTTACCAAATGAATATGTGACTTGTAAATTAGATTCTATCTGTATTGATGGATCCATGCGGTGTTGCTCTAAAAACATATAAAAATTCAATAAAACTAAATATAAATTTAAATAAATGAATTACATGATATTGAGCCAATGTTTGAAATAGTATGGTTACCTATCATAGGCATGGGATGGTTTACTTATTCAACATCAGTGTGCACATGACATGCAACTAATGGAGGTGCATGAAAAACATGAGAAGTAGAAGACCTCAAATATTTTGCAAATCTTGTTAATAATGGTGTTGATTTCGACTATGTGTTGAATCTATGGTGGCTTCTTGCATATGATCCCTTATTACAAAATACCTTCTTGTAGAAGAAGAGGATGCTCTTCTCTGCATTCAAGTACAAATTAAAAAAATAAATAAATAAGTATTGTAATATAAATATAATTACATTATTGAAAATTTTAATTTTACCTGCACCTGTTGGACTATCAAGCCATTAGTCCTCAAGTTTGGGTGTAGTAAGGTTGGTATTGGGTTATGTTGCAAATTATAATAAGATTCATAAAAAAAATAAATAATAAAATTGGTTATGGATATAAAGGCAATAATGTTTATTTGGGCGTTGTGGAGATTTGATCTAATGCGGTTCGAAATATAGGTACACCAGTAAAATTTGGCATGGAAAAGATACCAAAACAAATAGGACAATGCCCAAAACAAAATATTTATCATTATTTCTTGAAAAACAAGTCGTTCTTGGAAGAATTCAATGTAAGCTCTATTGAACTTATTTCTAACACTTACAATATTCAAGCTCCTTCTAGACTTAGTAGAGTGAACTACAAAAATGACTAAAAGATAAAATTAATACTTTCTTGAGAAACTTATTCAGTGCTGGGAATTTTAAATTTAAACAAGATTTGAAATATGTAGAGTTATATCTATCAAATAATCTAATGAGAGATTGAAGGTGGTCTCCATGTAGGCTTTGTCATCATTAATTAAAATATAATTTGGAGTGATGGGATCAATATCTATATATTTGAGGGTTTTATAGTGAAAGAGATATTCTTGTTGTTTATTGTGATCATGATAATTGACCCATCATCATTGTATGAGCTAACAATCCTTTACAACAAATTAATATCCATGTTATAATAGGGCATTGACACTAATCCTTAAAGACCAGAGTCCTCGATCCATGTATTGTCAAAATTTTAGAAATGAGAGGGTAAACAACTTTTTGGAAATAAATTTTTGAAGGAACAAGGGAGGAAGATATTTCCATCGCTGCAATTGTTAGAAAATTCTATAAGCTTCGAGGGATTAGGGTTGAGGATATTGTATGTAAAAAACTAGTGTTGAGGGTTTTATAGTTCACTAGATCACATTAAGTGAGGAGCATAATACCCATAGCAGTAATGTATTAGGGTAGGTAGTAGGTTGTAAGGCTTAGGATGATGTTTGTTTTGCTTTGATATGCTTTATGATGGGAAAATATTGAAAAACAACTATGCATATTTTTTTATAATTGTTTGCATGCATGAATTAAATGTAGGTTTGATAAGTTGCTACATTTAGTTAGAACTATTGTAGGTAATGCTACAAATTTTTGATGGAGGATTATGATGCTATTGATAATTTGTTTTTAGATATGTTGATATTGATCATTTGTTGTTCTTTATGTTGATAATGATAGTCCATCATCCATTATGTTGATATCAATAGTCCATAATACATTATGTTGTTATTGACCATCTATCATTCGTATGTTGCTACTGACCATCCATAATCCGTTAGTTGCTATCGATTGTCTGTCATCCATTATGTTGTTACCAATCATCTGCCATATGATAGTCAAGAGTCTATCATCCATAGTGTTGTTATCAATAGCCAAGAGCCTATCATAATTTTTTTTGCATTGATAGTTAAGATTCTATTGTCCATAGTGTTACTTTTGGTATTCAAGTGTCTATCATCCATTGTGTTGTTATCGGTAGTCTAGAGTCTATCATCCATTGTGTTGCTATTGATAGTCCAAATTTTATTGTCCATAATGTTGTATCGGTTGTCTATCCTTATTAATGTATAGTCTTTCAATGTTACCATGGCCTTTAATTCTATTTAATTTAGTACATTTTAAATTTTTATATATTTTTTGAAATATTATAATAAATTCACCATATTTTTATAATTTTAGGTGGAAAAACATAATTCACTATGTCTTCTACATGCATTTGGACACAATTTTCCATGATTTCAAAACTGATTCATCCCATTTTTATAAATATATTTTTTGTCTAACCCCTTATGCATAACCGTAGAGTAGAGAGAAACATGTTACAAAGTTATAGAGGATTAAAGAAATATGTAGAGAACATGGTACTTAAACAATGTATAGATCAACGGCAACAAATTTTTATGGTAGAAGTGACATTAGTGTATAGAGATTCTAGAGAATTGTAGGGGTTTATAGAAGTGTATAGAGTGGCAAGTTGCAAGTTTTATAATCAATATCTCATTAACTATGAGGATTTTGGCAATTATGAAAAACAAACTCCCTTAAATGAAATTGTAAGTATGGCCCAAAATTGTTAATGGGTAAACATATTGGGTGTTAAAAATATCATTTTGAGACCTATCTCATTGATATCATCTCATCATAATGATCATTTTGACATATAGCATCAGTAACATTTTCAAACACCCAAAAAGGTTAATTTTTGACTAGGTGCATTATGATCACCTCTTTTGGCTAATTATTTTTATATATAGCACCCAAACAATTTTCCCCAACAATTGGTTCCCCTAAAATAGTAGTAGTATGCATATAATAGAAAATTACTTTGGAAAAACTGAGTGACAATATTAAGGAAATACAATAATAGATGGTTCAACTTTTTTGTGAAATCTTGTATAAAGAAGTAAATTTTTTTGAATTAATTGATCAAATGAATAAAGCATGGTCTCCCACTAGTCAAACACTTCCAATATCTACATTGTTGTTACTTAAATACAATATATAGTGCAACAAGTATTGGTTTTTTAGCCTTACTATCACAAAATATTGCAGGTACCAAGTATAAAATAGACATAATATTAAAGGTCAAAGTAATAATATAATGAGTAGAATAATATGATCAAATTAATATGTATATCAAGGCTTATATAATAAATCAAATTAAATTCATTTATATGCTAAAATATGAATGTAAATAGCCTAAATAATTCATGAGCTAAGCATGAAGAAAACTTACAATATTAATGTCTCAAAATGTATACAAGCTTTATTCTTGATAGAAATCTGCTTCTCTACTATACTTGAATTGTATATGATTGCTTTCTCATGGATTATTATCTCCATAATATAGACATAGTAATGTGGATCTTCAAGTACTTATCTATTACTCTCCATATGACAAGTCTCATGACTCTTGGCTTATCATCTTGCCACTTGCATACTAGATGGAAACTTGACTCTAAGACACTTGCACAAATCTACATGAATCTTACACTTCTACATGCAATCCTAATCTAGGAGACTTGTGCACATCTTCGCATTACATATTTGAACTCTTACATACAAGATATTTGTGCACATTCTCTCAATTTATACTTGTACTCTAACTTACATGACACTTGTGCATTTCATGCATATTACACTCTTACATGATGCTTGTGCATTTCCTGCACATTGACACTTACATAAAAGAAAAAATATAAATAAAACACTAAACTATATACTCAACCCTAATCTATTACATATTTATAATTATACCTTGAAGGTACCATGAGGGTATATTAGCATGTACCAAATAATGTAATATTCGTCAACACCCCCAAATAATGAGGTGATTGGTCTGCATAAATGTTTTCTCCTATTTTGATCACTCCAACAACTCTTCATATGCTTTGATGTATTGTAATGCTATCTTAGGCTCTATTTTATTTCCTCTAGTTCCTTGTAAATTGATTCTACAAATACTTAACATATGATGGTGTGTAGGCTATTTGTGAATCAATAGTGCAAGAGCTTATTCAATAGTGCAATCCTCTAAGATTTTTTAACTATGCAAGTCTTTTTGGTTTCTATTTTCTTCAATGTAGGTATTCTAGTGCCTTATATTCATTGTAGGTATTCTTGGATCTCTTCTATTCAATGTAGGCATTTTTGGACCTCTTCTATTTTTCATAATACTAATATCTTCTTTAACATACTATTTTCTTCTCCTTCATTGGAAGTGTTCTAAAAAATATCTTTTATAAAATATGCTTCTCAGGCCTTTTTCTATTTATTCTTGTTTTTGTTTGATATTTGAATACTTTCAAATATTTCAAGGTCAAATCACTCTTGACATGATTTTTCTTTCCTTACTATTGTTTCTTCTTCTTATTTTATCTCTGTACTTACTTTCTTTTGTTTTCTCTAATTTCTTCAAAAATTAAAATTCTTCTCTATCCCTGTAGGAACCTTCTGAACCTTCTATAGCTTAATCTCTACTACTCTTCTTTTTTAAAATATGAAAATATCCAATTTTTAAGGTCATACCTAATAACCCAATATGATTCTCTTACTTACTAGAGAACCCAATATTAATGTTAGGGTGTCTTTGTATATCCCCGAATGATCAAATTTATTTTGAGTTTATTATACCTCAATATTCAATATACAATCCTTAAACTTATATCTTCAATTTTTATATGAGTTGGATTTCTCTATCAATGTAAAAATTTTCTCTTAAGTTGGCCATTTTTCTTCAATCTAGTTGAGTCCTAGTCTTCACTAGTTTTCCTTCAACCTAGTGGAAAGACCCTAGACTTTTCTACTCAATAAGACATTTAAAATTAGACTCCAAGTCTTCATTGCCTTCAAAGTAGACATACTTTAAAATAACTTTATAAAAAATGGACAAAGATAATTAATAATGGTGGATAAATAAACTCTATAAAAAATGGATAGAGTCTAGTGGTAGCTTTGATACCACTATTGAATTTTTAAGCCTTACTACCACAAAATATCATAGGTCCCAAATATAAAATAGCCAAAATATTAAAGGTCAAAGTAATAATATAATTAGTAGAATAATATGAAAAAATTAATATGTATATCAAGGCTTATATAATAAAGAAAATAAAATTTATTTATATAATGAAATATGAATGTAAATATCCTGAATCATTCACAAACTATACATAAAGAAAACTTACAATATTAATTGCTCAAGATATATACAAGCTTTATTCCTTATAGAACTTTAATTCTCTACTATACTTGAATTGTACATGATTACTTTCTCATGGAGTATTATCTCCATAATATAGCCATACTAATGTGACTCATTAGGTTCTTATTTATTGCTCTCCATATGACAAGTCCCATGACTCTTGGATTATCATATTTACATTTGCATAGTAGATGGAAAATTGAATCTAAGACACTTTGTAATAACCAAAATTTACCCATTGCAAAACCAACCATTATTATTATTTTATTTCATTGAGAGAATCATGCTGGCAACTACTATAGTTGAGTAACCATTAAGTGTTTCAGGAAAGCACCACATCGGTATCGACTTGATCAAAGTCTATCCTAGTGTATGGGAGTACCAAATCCCCCATAATGATCATGAGAGTTTACTAGTCTATTTCAACTGGAACACTCTTTTCCCAAAAAGTTCAACCCATGTTAAACTCTTTGTTATAGATTTAGGTGTTACACAACCTAATCAATGAGTGTGTGCCTTGTTAACTACACTGCACATTGAACAATATAATTAACTTTAAGGTGCAATGCTTAACATCTCTACCATATAAACAATGGTTTGTTAAGGGAATCAACCATGGATTCACATAGGTGTGCTAGCAACTTAGTTCTTTGTCCATTAGTGTCAGTAAACTCGACCCATATTTCAGAGAAATTGATCACGACTTTGTGGTCCTTCAACCAATCAATGCCTAAAACTATATCAAAGGCATGTAGCGGAGCAACATAGAATTGCCAAGTGATAGAGTTTGTGGGTAGGGATATTTCTATCATGGGGTAGTACTAGTTTACTGAGTAGGTCTATCCAAAATCGTACTCGACTTTCCACCCATCTGTCAAAGATCTAGGATTCTCTGGCATGTCCCTGACTAAGCTACTAGAAATGAAACTATCTGTAGCACCACTATCTATCAAAACTCTAACACTTTTTCCAAAGATCTTACCCTGTAAGAGCATAGGGGTTGCCTGACCATCAAGGTTCTGGTTTCCTATAGCCGCATAGATTCTGTGTCCTTTCTCTATACTTCTTGGGTTAGTTCCAGTTCGACGAGGACAATTCCTAGCATAATGAGGGCCTCCACATTCATAACATCCAGTATTGGAACTTTGAGTTGAGCCTTGTACTGACTTCTCTTTATTCTCTATAGGAGTAGGTTCTACCTGGTTTACGGGTTTAACTTTCTCAGCATTGGTAGAGTTTCTGTCCTTTGGTTGGAATTTCTTTTTGAACCTTTTTGTTGTACCAACATTGACTTTACCAGTTTTATACCCTTCTCTATTCTTAGAAGTTGGCTCATTGCTCCATTTTATTTTATGTGGATTGGGTTGACTCTTCTTAGGTCCTGGAGTGGGATTGCTACCTTTTCCATGATTATATTCTACCTGACAGGCCAGATCATATGCTACTTCCAGATTAGTAGGTTTAAACATGTTAACCAAAATCCTGAGTTGGTGGTCTAACCCAGCTAAGAACTGATGCACCTTCATCTTATCATCCTTCTCATAAGCTGGAATGTACTTAAGGAGTCTAGTGAAATATCTGTAATAGGCATCCACTGACTGTTCCCTTTGTCTGAGTTGAGTGAATTCATCTAACTTCTTGGCATAATACTATTCTATGAGGTATCTTTTCCTAAAATCTTTCTCAAAATTTTCCCACTCACAGTGTATGATGTTAATTTGTTTGTCTTTACAATAGGTTTCCCACCATTCTAGTCCAGCTTCAGCCAACATCCCAGTAACAAAGACTATTTTTGTAGTGGACGAGTAATTTCTCATGGAGAAATAAATAGCCAACTCGTTCAACCATGACTCAACTGACTCTCCACTTTCTTTTCTCGAGAACTTTCTTACCCTGACATGTTTCAAATCCTTTTCCAACTCAGCATTAATTTGGATCTTAGCTTCCTGGTTGGGGTCAACTGGTTCTTCCATAGCTACCTCAGCTGGAGCTTCAGGGGCTCTATCATTTCTCCTAATTTCATTCCTAATGGCTTCCAACAGGTTGTTTTGGTGGTTCATCTACTCATGGTAGTTGGCCATTTCACCTTGCATATCTTGCACCATGTTGGCAAGGTTCTCAATTCCATCAGGGTTCCTAGAGCTTTCATCGATATGCCCTTCTACAATATTGTCCATATGGTTTAGTCGAGGTCTTCGAGGAGGCATCTTCGATCCACTCCCAAGCTTAGGTGGCATATTTCTTGGTAGTTTAAGGAATGCGTTAGTTCATAGTCTTATACCAGAATTATTTTAATATGCACTTTCATATACCTAGCTATGAAACCTTTGTTATTCTCTAGGGTTTTAACTATGTTTTGTTAATAGTTCTACCCACCATATATTTATTGTTTGAAGATAACTCGAGTTGGAGATGCACAAAAATAGAATAAGGTGGAGTTTTGGCTTGGAGCATCAATTGGCAAGTACGATCCCCAAAAGAGCATCAAGTACACCACTTAAAACCCAAATTAATGGAGGGTTCATCTAGCTCTTCCAATCTGATTCACCAGGGGTTCACATGGGGGGCAAGACTTGCACAATTTTCCACATCCGTACCTCCATTCACACCTTACTTGTTGCACTTGTTTTAGAGTTATCTAGTTCAAAATTTTGTGCCTATCTCAACCTGGCTCTGATACCAACTGTAATAACCAAAATTTACCCATTACAAAACCAACCATTTTTTTTATTTCATTGAGAGAATCATGCTAGCAACTACTATAGTTGAGTAACCATTGAGTGTTTTAGGCAAGCACCACACCGAAATCGACTTGATCAGAGTCTATCCTAGTGTATGGGAGTGGCCAAATCCCCCATAATGATCATGAGAGTTTACCAGTCTATTTCAATCGGAATGCTCTTTTCCCAACAAGTTCAACCCATGTTAAACTCTTTGTTATAGCTTTAGGTATTACACAACCTAATCAGTGAGTGTGTGCCTTGTTAACTACACTGCACATTGGACAATGTAATTAACTTTAAGGTGCAATGCTTAACATCTCTAACCATATCAACAATGGTTTGTTAAGGGAATCAACCATGGATTCACATAGGTGTGCTAGCACCTACCATTTTAACTCAAGGTTTACTTCATGTTGCTAGATTCACTTATCCATGTTTATTTCATTATTAGTTTCCATATTTCCTTGTCATTAACTTGCACATTCATCCTTTCAAAGTCATAAATGTAACATTTCAAATACAACATAGAGAATGAATTGTAGCATTACATTTCAATTTAACTCTATTATACACATCAACAATTGGCACATTGTACAATGAAATCCTTTCAGTATTTACAAAGCCACAATGAACTCATTACAATATTTTCTCAACACCTATTAGCTAAACAAAATATTCTACTCATAATCAATCCTTGTTGTTACAAAGTAATTATAGTATACTTGAGGTAAAATTACAACAACAACAACACTTCAACTCACTTTCAGGTTCAGCAGGAGCATCTGGTTCGTTTGTCTCAAGTTCCCAGTACTAGAAGATTGGCTACTCGGGATCAGGACAATCCACCACATGATATATGCCTAATTATCATAATGCACTTGCACTATTGTATCAAAGATATGTAGGCAAATCATGCAGATAACAATATCATTTCAGAAAACAATCATTCATTTCATCCAAGAGTAGGGAAACCCCATAAATTTCCCTAAGAATGAATCTTTCCTATTCCATTCATTCCATGTTCTTTATCCACAAAGCAACATGCCCTTGTCTATGCAAAATGTAAACATCAACTTGGCTATGAGGAACCTCCATAAGTTCTCGAGAAATTGTAACCCTGTTACCAATTTCCCCCATCCAAAAATCATTACAACACAACCATATTGCCAAAATAAATCAAGCAATATTATTTCATAGTACCTAATAATCCACAAGCAACATCTCCTCAGGTAATTAAACATAATATGATGTTTTACCAAAGTCACAATGTAGTAGACAATTCCTTTTTAGAAGCATTATCTATATACATCCATATTTAATCTCTAATTTTTTTCAGGATCCTTTTTAAGCTTGATAATCAATTTACAACTACCAACTATTTAAGTCTCAAGATCCCCATTATCCTAGCCCTTTATACAAATTTAAACCCCCTTGTTTACTTCACTTAGACATAACAAGTTTGGTAAACTTGGGGCCATCAATGGGCCATAATAATATTTCCTTCCTAATACCTTTTAAATTCATATTACTATATCTTTACCATAGTTCTTTAGGTAACTATTGTCATCTTTAGCTTTTAGAGACTTTTCTTTTAAACACACACACAAGTATTATTTTTATCTCTTCTTACTATTTTCTAAACTTTAGTTGAGTTCCTAAAGACCTAGGGTAATGTATAATTTAACATTTCCCCTAACACTTTTCCAACCCATAGTTTAGTCTCAAGAATCAACAATACTTAAATACATAAACTTGTTCCCAAAATACATAATATTTCAAAACCCTCATTATAACCATTAAACCACATAGTCCACTATTATTATTATTTTTCTTTAACTATAACCTCTAGCATAATAACAAGACATGACACATAATGACTATTATTATTTTATTTAACCAACAAGATTGTTATTATTATTTTCTTTAACTAACAAACTGAGTGGAAATCGAAGATAATACATCTCATAGAGACTCATAATGAAACCTAGCTTGTGTTGTCTCCTAAGTTCTTGAAGACGTCTGCTATCAAATACAGGGTAGAGTTTGACATTTTAATAGCTAGTTTACACAACCCTAAAGGCAGCTCCATGAATTCTCGAGCGCACCATCTACATTGCCATTATTCATACTGATCGTGCACGTTATCATGGCTTCAGGGGTGCGGCCATGGAGACCCTACGCAGATCAAGCAAAGACAACCTCTTCTATGGCAAAATCGTAATAGGGTTTCACAAGGAAATTTAATCATTTTTTTAAACAATCAAACACAACTCTTCTGCTTTACCCAAACCCTACAACCACCATTACTTTAGCATTTACATAAGTATTCTTTCATTAGAGACTCACAAAGCTATTATAACCAGACATGAACAACATACATTTTCTTCTCAAAGAAGGAAATCGTTTATACTCAAACAACACGCATAACAAAATAACCTTACCTTTGCCATTTTTGTTTCCTTTAGTACATACTATGACAACATCTCACAAATCAATAATTTTCAAATTCAACATAAACCTTTAAACATCATAATTTCATAAACATTTTTCAACCCTTGACTCATTTAACTCAACACAACAATAGATCATCAACCAGAAAGGCTCTAACCTGACTCATTGCAAGAAAATATTCTAAATCTAAGCCTTAGTTAAAACTTCGAGCTTGTTTCCATGAGATTCCCTTGTTTTAGACCACAAGATAAATGAGAGGAGGATTAAGCGAGAGATTCAAAACTCCATCTAGTTTCTGTTCCAATAGAGTCGGAGAGCATACTCCCTAGGAGATGTCGAATTCTCAGTGTCGAATCAATAGAAAATGCAAGTGTTTGGTTTCTGATCCAAAGTTCTCGGAGAGCATATTCCCTAACTTGCTTCCATTGATTTCGTTATCTTCTTAAATACCCTAGAGAGCTCTATTTATAACCTTTCTGACCCCTACCCCATGATCTATTTTTTTATTATAAAATTGGGTGGGATAAACCTCTCATTAATGTTTTCTTTGAACTCGGTGCTACTTTGACCATTGCACCCAAGGCGGTCCAATCAAAACTTCACACCTATCCTTTCTAGAAACTAACCTCATTACTTTGGTTTAAACCCAACTAAAACATGTTTTCATTAACACAAAACTTGGGATAAATTACCATCTAATTAAATATTCATTAAATACAGTCCACCCACCAAGTTGGACTCACTTAAATCCTAGGTTTAACTTGCTAATCCAAAGTTAATAAGACAAATTAACCACTAATTAAAACAACAAAACATCTTATCTTTAAATTGCCCATTTGCTACATTTAATTATTCTTAAAATCATTAACTAACTCCTAGCTAAATATTTTAGTTCATCACTATATTAAGGGTTATGCATAGTGGCGAATATTCGCCAATTGGGTGAAAATTGAGATTTACAAATTTAAAATTTTGCAAATTAAAAATTTGCCTAAAATTTTCAAGACCATTTTTTCTTAGTCATTTGCCAATATATATCCAAACTGCATATTTATCTCTTCTTTTGATGATATAATGTGGTATTTTTTTTATGTGATTTTAGGTCAAGTTATCCCAAATATCCTTAATGTTTAGACTTCAAATCCCCAAATTTTGTTTAAATGATTGATTTTTCTTTGATTCACCTATTCACCTTGATTTTTATTAGGATTCACCATTTTTTTACAAGTACATTTTGAGTCCAACCCCTTATGCATAACCCTTACTATATTTAGCAAACAATCATAAAATAGGGGGTCAAATTGGGATGTTACATACTCCCCCATAGACTAGTTTCATTCCGGAGTTAGTATAAAACAAAACTTAAAATTCATACAAAGAGCAATCAAACAAGTCAAACATTTCTATATGCAACCTATATGATGAAAACTACTCATGCAATGCTTCATCTCTACACTATTGTTTTTCCCAAGGCTGGAATTTTTAAGATAGTCAACTATCACCAACCTTCTAGGAGACTAGTCTAGGACATCATAGTCCAATAGTGTAGCGATGAAAGGTGAGGGTAAATTTTTCCTGCCAACCACTTTTTTTTTACCCTCTGGATTGTCTTTGTCATCCTTTCCCTTTTGCCAATTCTCATTCCTGGTGGTTGAGCAACTCCTTCTTCCAACTGAGAAGAACAACCTCTTCCACCTGATGAGAATATTCTAGTCCTGAAATGCAGCAAACAAATTTCAGCAGTACCATATTCTAAGAAATAAAGTATCTATACTGCATACTGAATATAAAGTGCCATTTATAGTTTGATAAATCCATATTCCAAATATCATCAAAAATAAACATCACCAATCCATAACATACTAACATCCATCATCGTACTATATGTAAGTACCAATCCTGTCATCAAAATATATTGTTTTCTGCATCTAATCATCAGTCAGTGTCATTAAACAAATATGGAAAATGTTTCTTCATATCTTCCACCTTTTCCCAGGTGGTATTTTTCTCTGAATATAGATCCCATTGGACCTTGCACTGCTCCAGGTTCCACTTCTACATCTACTTAGTGCAAAATTCCAAGATCTTCTTTAGACATATATAATGTATCAATAAGCACACATATTTGTTTTCTCATCCTCATAAAATCAATGATATATATGGATCTCTCTTGTGAAATATTAATTAACCTATTCATTTCTTGTAACATTGGAAGAATACCACATAAGGTCAAAAATTTTTCCAAGTTAGTCAAGTGGAACAACATATCTTTTGCCTTATCAACTATCTTGTGATTTCCACGCATAAACCCCGTTAATGATTGATATTCTGCAAAATATCTCTAAGTAGATTGATACAGTGAAATCCATCTTGTATCCACATCTTTTAACAATTTTTTTCCTTTTGTAACTCCTAGTGCAAACTATTGAAACTCTACAAACATTTTTGGAATTAATGAGAAATAAGAATGAATTTCACGAATAAGGTTTTCCACTTTAGCAACATTTGAAAATGTGCTCATGATTTTATATGCAAGATTCACTCTATGAGCCATACAATGAATGAGAATTATATATGGGGTAACTATGGTTTGGAGTTGAACACAAAGAACAAACCTGTGACCTTGCATAATAGCAACTCCATCAGCTCTAACACAAATTAACTTTGTTGCTATGTCTATATCATTCACTCCCGCAATATTATTTAAACTATTGAAAACAACATTATAAATATTTTTTGCATTTAAACTTTTCAACATCTTATGTATTCCAAAAAATAGGTCTTATAATATGATTTTAAAATGTGTACACATGCATGCAAATCCAAGATGTGTTGTCCATATTTGTTACCTCATCAATAGAAAGTGAAATGAATTTGGCAATATTTACTTGCTCCCTTAGGTCTTCTTTCTCAACCAAATATAGACATTTTACCATTTCTTGACTGCTTCGATTTGACCAATGAGAAATAGGAAGATTTTGCACATTAAATAGGTGTAATAGCTGCTTATAATAAATAAAATTGGACATTCATCTACCTTTCTTCAGAATATTATAAAAAATGACAAACTGCATACCTTTTGAAGCTAAAATTATATTTTTAATTTTATGAAATTGGGCTGCAATTGTTCCACCTTTCTCAACAAGATATTGTTGTTGCTTTAGGTGATTGTCATATCCTATAGCATATCTTAATTGCATACATTATGATGCATCCTTCCACTTAACTTATTTACTAACTTTACCATTACTTTTTATAACTTTTACATAAGCTTTGCCAGCATGTTTTTCAATTGTATCAATATTGTTTTGAAGCCTATGATCGTTACCAAGTCTCCAATTGTAAAATTTACATCTACATTCTTTTTCATCGATTTGGTTATCCTTAGTCAAGACAGGCTCAAGCCAAGGAAATATTTTTGCCCATTCATTCCTAAATCGCCTTCCAAGTATCCAGTAAGACACTTTTCTTTTTTTGGACTTTTTGCTTGAAGATTCATATGAAGCTTGTAATGATTTTGACTTATCACTTTCATTTTCAATGGTGATGTCATTTTGAGTGTTGTCTTCAAGTGTTTGTTGTATGTCATTTTCAAGGAGATTTTCTTTAGAAGGCATATCTTGTTGGGGAATATATTCAAGTGGAGGCATATTAGGATCGATAGGGTATTCTGCATAGTAGCATACCATAATTTTTTTATCATTCTTGGATAAAAAAATATACAGAAAAAATATTCAAATCATCAATCAAGAACATATTGGGAAGTCAAAAATCATTTGTACCTTGAATTTGCATGCATGTCGTTGGGTCATTGCATTTTGAAGTTTGGCTAAAATATTTGAGAATACTATTTTCAGTAGAATATTTGACCCCCTTATTTCCATCACTGGGTGACATTTTACTTGTAAGGGAAAATGTTTTTCAATTTAGTAGAGTAATAAAATGTTGAAGAGGCTGTAATTTATGTAGGCCTTAGGATAATATTGTAAATAGAATAAACAAATGTTTGGGTGGTAGATTATACATACTTGTTTCCTTCCATTCTTTATTGTGATTTATCAACTTATGCCACTAGTTCATTTTCTAGTGAAAGCACTTTAACTGACAAGAGCACAAAGATAATAAACATTAAAATTAAAATTAATTTAAGAAAAATATTTTTTATGCAAATAATAATTGGGGATACGTATGTCGAAAAATATCATATTATAGCACAAAATGGTCTAGAAACAGAGAATCAAAATGTGTTCGAAGAAACAGAGCATCAATATGTCTTTAGAGAACCAAAGCATTTACACATGTATAATCTTAGAAATAAAAAAAAAGATCTGAATAGAAACTAAGAATAAAAGAGTTTTAAAACATTTAGAATAGGGCAAAACAAAGAAAACATGGGAACATAGCAATGACCATCTGAATGTAGAATAGGGCTTGGATATTCGTGTGGTGCAGAACATGATTGAAAAATTATTAAATATAAATATCGAAACATATAATATTATGGAAAAAAATGGACTAGAAGTAGAGAATCACAATGTCTTCAGTTCACCTATTCATAAAGAATTAAAAAGTTTTAACAGAAAGAGAGAAAATAGGGGATAACTACAGAATATGGCAAAATAGAAAAAACATGGCAAAATAGAGAAAAACATGGCAAACTGAGCAGTGACAAAGAACCTGGTGTAGAAAGAGGTCCAATGTAGAGCAGGATACAGTTAATTTTTTTTTTGATTGCATAAATGATTCTACTTGGTTGCATAATAGGGTTCGGCTATGAAAATGGTTCCATCCGGTTGCAAAACAGGTTCTACTTGTATAAATAGTTTAGGATGGTTGTAGAATAGGGTTCAGTTCTAGAAGTGGTTTCAACTGGTTTCAGAAGATGTTCATACTGTAGAAGTGGTTTCAGATGATTGCAAAATACCATCCAACTGCAGAAATGGTTTTGGATAGTTACAAAATAGGATCCAAATTCAGAAATAGTCCTAGATGGTTGTAAAATAGGATCCAAAAGTAGAAGTGGTTTTGGCCAGTTACAAAATAGGGTATGGTAGATGTGGTTCCATTTGATTACTGAAGAGGTTCCATCCGGTTGGAGAACTGGTGATGACTAGTCACATAAAAGGTTTCGGTCTTGTGCATAACTATATTGGTATATTTGTCGAGTGTAGAACAAGGTCCAAAAATAAAAAATGTATCCATGGGATGTTAATTATATATAGAGATATACTTGGTGAGTTGGGTGGGATAATTTAGAAATTTTACAATTTTAGGGTGAAAAGGGTACTCTATTTAGGCAGGATTGCTTGCGAATTTTTAAAATTAACCATGATACACTTATCAAAGCATGGTGAACTGACACCTAAAATTTATTTGTTTCAATTTTTTTTTTGCTAAATGACCAACGTCCGAGTCCCCCAAATTTCACAAATTTGAATTTTTGAAAATGCTACTTTTTGCCCAAATGGTAAATTTTTTCCGCTATGCATAACCTTGGGAGAAATATAACTCACACACTAAACTATAGAATAAACCCTAATATATTACATATTTACAATTGTACCATGAAGGTACCATGGAGGTACATTATCATGTACCAAATAATTTATAATTCCTCAACAACAAGGTTGATTTTAGCATAGCCCCACTAAATCCATGATAAATCCATAAAATATTATGAGAGGACAACATACCTAAACCAAGCCACCACATACCACAAAACTAAAATTTAAAAATTTAAATGGTGAAGATCCCTCTATCTATATATATCATGTATATCAATACTTTAATTTGCATCAAAATCCAAATATTTAGAAAGTACCTATAGCTTCCTTCAACTTGAAATAGAAAGCAACCTAGTGGTATTAATGGTTCTAAAATATAAAAGTGGGAACACCTACATGGAATGGATTTTGCATGAAAATACTTGTTCCTTTTGAACCTAATGCATGAAGATTTTAAATGAGCTTTGATTAAACTTAGGAAAACTCACTTTGTTCAAGAATACTACAAATAATATTATTTTTTATAAATAGGACAAAAGGGCTATGTGATGTATTCATTATAAGTTGCTTCATTAGGGGCTTAAAAGAAGAAATCAATATGAAGGTAAAAAATTTTAACCCAAAATATGTTAGAAGCCATCGAATTAGCAAGGTTGGCTAAAGAAAAAATATAGTACAACACTACATATATAAGTCACTTCAATTTAGAAAATTTCTAAATATTCTAGTCTCTAGTGTAGCAAACAAAGTCATTCTCATCAAAAATTTGAGGAAGAGATGAGAGCTTGTCAATACAAGGTTGTCAACATAGTTTTTCATGTCATTTGTGTGTGTAGTAATATAAGGAGTGTGTAGAATATATAGTGGAATGGATTGTTAGAGAATATTACAACTTGGTAGCTTGATTGGGACACTTACAATGAAGTGGATTTAATAAGAACATTGTGGCAACTATTGCATAATGAAATATTTGTATAGGAGTATGAAAAAATATTATGAGAGGGATAGTGATGGCAAGCCGAGATTCACACAACAAAACTTGAAATTATTTCTCTGTAAATTGCTTAACACAGTCTTACAATACCGTCCATCGGCATAATTCTTCCCCCTCTCAATCTCGAACTCACCATCCCCTTCCCTTACAATTTTTGAGTTTTTATCGAGGTCTCGACCCTCTAGGCAATTAATGCCCCCACCTGAGAGAATTCATGAAACAAAATCTGAAAGTTCGCTTCCTCGGCCAAGTTTTCAAATTTCCTTCCATAAATGGGCAACTACCCCGATCTGCTATGAAAGCTCGCATTAAAGACCCCCTTGACCTGCAACCACCGTTTTGGTCAGATCGTTCTTCTGAACCGTTGTCTCATCCATAATGTCCATGGCCTGCAACTGTCGCCTTGTCAGAATATTTATCTGTGACCGCTGTCTCTTTTCCTGCACGCATGGCCATCCACGTGTTCATTTTTGATTTGCCTTCAACTGGTCGCGATATCGTGACCATTTCGCCTTCGAGCCCTTTGTTTTGGTTTGTGTCACGATATCGCGACAGCTCTTGCCTTCGCCTTGGTTTTCCTTCCGTTGTCATGATATCGCGACAAAAACCTTCGCCTTGCCTTAATTTATTTTTGGTACGACTTCTGCCTTCGCCTTTCGGTACAACTTTTGCCTTCGCCTTCGCCTTCGCCTTTTCCTTTTGGTTGTCGCGATATCGCGACGTCGCGATATCGTGACAAACTTCCGTCGTGCCTTGGTCTTTCTTGCGATGTCGCGATATCGCGACGAAACTTCCTCCTTGCCTTAGTTTCCAATTGATGTCGATATCGCGACGATATCGACAAAACTTCTGACTTGCCTTGATTTCCTTTAGATGCCGCGATTTCGTGACAAAACTTTTGCCTTGGTAAAGAAAAGAAATAAAACAAAATACAAAATACTTAGAAAATTTGGTTGATGCAAGATTGCCTTGCTATCGTCGGATGCTCCTGCATCAGACACCCGGGGTAAATTGAGAAGTGCTCCTCACTTCTGTTCTGTTAGGGGAAGACCCAGGCGGTCAACCTCTGTCTTCGACAACCAAGTTGCATCTTCTACAGGTCTGCCCTTCCACTTTATCAAATATTTAGAATACTGTTTGTTCTTGGTGCTTCTGCCTTCACGAGCGTCTAATATTTCCTCGACCTCGTCTATGGTTGGAGTAGATGCTAGAATTTGCCAAAACTCTGTACTTGGTGCCTCTGTACTCTCTCCCTCATGGTATTCTACTAAATCTGAAATGTTAAAAATAGGTGAAATGTCAAGCCAACTTGGCAATTCCACTTCATATGCATTGCCTGACTCCCGTTTTTCCAGTATTCTACATGGCCCAAACTTCTTCATCTTTAATTTGTTATAAGTTTTGGCAGGAAATATTTCTTTTCTGAGATGGACCATGACTTCATCTCCCACTTCGAATTCTTTGAACCGCCGCTTCTGGTCTGCTCTTGTCTTGTATTGAGTATTCATTTTTATAATTTGTTTCTTTACTTCTTCATGCAGACTTTTCATATGTTTCGCAAATTCCTCTGCCTCGGTACTGCGCCTTTCTCCTTTATCCAACTTTCTCAGTTCAGAAACATTTCTCGGGCTGTTTCCATATATGATCTGGAATGGAGATTTATTTGTGCTCTTATTGACAGAATTGTTGTATGCAAATTCTGCCTACGGTAAAACTAAATCCCATCCCTTGGGTTTGTCTGTTATCAAGCATCTCAATAAATTACCCAGACTTCTATTTACCACCTCTGTCTATCCATCAGTCTGCGGGTGGTATGCAGAACTGAATTTCAGATCTGTCTTTAACTTCTTCCACAAGGTTCTCCAGAAATAACCAACAAACTTTGTATCTCTGTCAGAAACAATGCTCTTTGGTAGACCGTGAAGTCGTACCACTTCTTTGAAAAACAACCCTGCAATGTGAACCGCGTCACTTGTCTTCTGGGCAGGGAATAAAATGTGCCATCTTGGAAAATCTGTCAACCACTACAAATACAAAGTCATTTCCCCTCTGTGTTCTTGGCAATCCAAGGATGAAATCCATGCTGACGTCCTCCCATGGCCTCTCAGGTATAGGTAACGGCTGATATAATCCAGTGTTCTGTCTTTCGCCCTTTGCCATTTGGCATATTCTACAACTTTGCACAAACTTCTTCACATCTTGCTGCAGTTGCGGCCAATAGTAATTTTCACTCACCAGGGCAATGGTCTTATCCCGACCAAAATGTCCAGCCAATCCTCCGCTGTGTTTCTCCTTGACTAGGTTTTCCCGCATGGAACTCCTTGGAATGCATAATTTACTTCCTCTGAACAACATTCCATCTTGTATTAGAAAATCCAACCATTTTGTCCTGTCCAAAGTAACAGGCGCCAAGCAAGCCGTCCAGGCTTCTACAAAATCAGGGTCTTCAGGGTACAAACCCTTCAGTTCTTCAAACCCGACTACTTCCACTGTCATTTCAATCAGCAAATTCTACCTTCTACTTAAGGCATCCGCCACTCTATTTGATTTCCCACTTCTGTGCTTCAGTACAAAGGTATAACTTTGGAGAAACTCAACCCACTTCAGGTGCCTCTGATTCAGTTTTGTTTGACTGTTGATATACTGTAAGGCCTGATGATCAGTATATAGGACAAACTCTTTTGGCAGTAAATAATGTCTCCACTTCTTTAGAGCCTGAACCATAGCATAAAATTCTTGATCATAAACTGAATACTTTTTTCTGCATCATTGAGTTTCTCGCTAAAGTAAGCAACGAGGCCTACCTTCTTGACTCAAAACAGCTCCTATGGCACTCCCACTAGCATCAGTATCCACCTGAAATACCTTATTAAAATTTGGAAGTGCCAAAATAGGCTGTTCTGTGACCTTCTTCTTCAACATATCAAAACTCTTATCTGCTCCTAAGGTCCATTTGAATTCTTTCTTATCCCCTCTCATTGTTTCTGTAAGGGGTGCACAAATGCTGCTAAAATTCCTAATGAATTTCCTGTAAAAACTGGCCAGACCATGAAATGATCTTACCTCAGTTGTGCTTCTCGGAGTAGGCCATTCGATGATAGCCCTCACCTTTTATGGGTCCATTTTTAGACCTTCTACTGAGATAACAAATCCCAGGTACACTAACTCCTTCTTTACGAAATTACACTTTTTTAGATTGATTAATAACTGCTCCTCCCACAGCTTCCCAAAAACCCTTCTGATGTGCATCAGGTGTTCTTCCAGGGTTCTGCTAAATATTAATATATCATCTAAATAGACAATGACAAATTTGCCTAAAAATTCTTTCAGTACCTCATTCATCAGCCGCATGAAGGTACTTGGGGCATTGGATAGCCCAAATGGCATGACCAACCACTCATACAGGCCCTCTCTGGTCTTGAAGGCTGTCTTCCACTCATCTCCCTCTCTGATACGGATCTGATGGTAACCACTCTTGAGATCAATCTTGGTGAAGTACTTGGCTCCACTTAAACAGTCCATTATGTCATCCATTCTTGGCAATGGAAATCTATATTTTATTGTGATCTTGTTGATGGCTCGAGAATCTGTACACATTCTCCACTCTCCATATTTCTTTGGTGCTAGCACTGTAGGTACTACGCATGGACTCAAACTTTCCCGAATCAGTCCCTTCTCCAGCAACTCCTGGACCTGCCTGTTTAACTCCTCAGTTTCTACAGGCGTCATTCTGTGTGCAGCTTTATTTGGCAAGCTCGATCCTGGCACCAAATCTATATGGTGGCTGATTTTCCTTACTGGGGGTAAACCCTCAGGCACATTATCAGACACAATATCTGGAAATTCCTCCAACAGATCTAGGACTTCTATTGGGGTATCTTTGCATTCTTTCTCCCTAACTCTAGGAATTATTGCATAACACAAATGTTCATGCTTCAAATCATCCAAAAATTTTCTCCCTTCAACTAAACAGATTCTGGAGCTGTTACATACCTTTTCATCCGCCTCCTTCACGGGCTTCAACTTATGGCGCACGCCATTCTTCGTCAATGAGTAGGTGTTGGCACGACCGTCATGCATTGCACTCCGATCGAACTGCCATGGCCTTCCCAGCAATAGATGGCAAGCATCCATAGGCAGGATGTCGCACAGGACCTCATCACAATAATTCCCAATATTAAATTTAATGGAGCATTGCTCACTGACCAAAGCCCTATGGTCCTTCTGTAACCATGCGACCCGATATGGATGCGGGTGCTTCCTCCTCTCTAACTGTAACTTGGTAACCATTTCCTCGGAGACCAAGTTATCAGTGCTTCCATTATCAATAATGACATTACAGACCTTACCCAAACTTTTACATCGTGTGCGAAACAGGTTTCTTCTCTGGTCTGATCCTTCCTCTTCATTCAACAGAGATCTTCTTGTTACCATTGCTTCCCCTCCTTCTGCCTCCTCAGAATGTTTAGATCCAGCATCTTCCTCTGCTATAGCAGCTCTGGCTGGACCCTCAGGTCTCTTGTTCATCCTTTCTCGGTGTTGTGGACACTCGAATGCTCGATGTCCTTCTTCACCATAGTGGAAACAGGTCCCATGAAATACTCCTCTTCCAAACCCTCGTCCAGATCCACCCCATCCTCTTGGGTAGTTGTTCTGATCACGGGGCTGATAAATATCCTCTTCCCTTTGATCCTGGTTACTACTGGCTTCACCAGTCTTCTTCAGATCTTTGTATTTTTCTCCACTGGTTCTCCCACCAGTTCTTCCACCACGGCCCCTTCCTCTTTGCTTGCCCTCAAACCGCCTATTCAGCTTTTCTTCCACCTTTAGGGCAAACTAGTAAGCATCCTCAATGGTGCCTACCCGAACTAGGCTCAGCTCCTCTTGGATACCGAGTCTCAACCCATTGATATAACGGGCCACCTTCTCCTTGTTTGCCTCTAAATGTCCGGTTCTAATAGAGATCTTGTAAAACTCCTCGGTGTATTCTTGGACAGTTTTGTTTGTCTGTCTCAAACTCTGCATTTTCCTTAGCAGATCCAACTCGTAATCTACCGGAATAAACTATCTTTTCAGCTTTTCCACCATTCTATCCCATCTTGTTATTCTTTCCTTCCCTCTTCTGTTCCTTTCCAGCTGTATTCCCTTCCACCAGATGCTGGCATGACCCTTCAGCTTGGTCTTAGCAAATCTGACCCGATTAGGGTCTTCAACCTCCTCATATTCAAAATATTCTTCTAGGTCATTTATCCAGTCAATCACCTCTTCTGGATTTAGGTTCCCAGAATATGTAGAAACCTCCATTTTTGGTTTCTTTCCAATCTGAGAGATGGCTTTGTACAACCTGGCTTGTGCAGGATCTACAACCTCTTCTTCTTCCTCAAACTGGTCTTCTTCTTCATCAACTTCGTCTTCACTCCCTTCATCCCTTCCGGGCTCGTGCCTTCTGCGTAGCCCTTCTTGCAGGGCCTGAACTTGCCTCTGCAAAGCTCGAAAATCTTCCGTCGGCACCACATTTCTTACTCCACCACGGTTTCTTCGTGGAGGCATTTTTCTTTCTTCCCTTACAAATCCTTCCATAGATCCTGGTGTAACTGCCTCTCTTTCGGCGATCTGTTACACGCTCAGGAGCTCCCGCTCTGATACCACTTGATGGCAAGCCGAGATTCACACAACAAAACTTGAAATTATTTCTCTGTAAATTGCTTAACACAGTCTTACAATACCGTCCACCGGCATAATTCTTCCCCCTCTCAATCTCGAACTCACCATCCCCTTCCCTTACAATTTTTGAGTTTTTATCGAGGTCTCGACCCTCTAGGCAATTAATGCCCCCACCTAAGAGAATTCATGAAACAAAATCTGAAAGTTCGCTTCCTCGGCCAAGTTTTCAAATTTCCTTCCATAAATGGGCAACTGCCCCGATCCGCTATGAAAGCTCGCATTAAAGACCCCCTTGACCTGCAACCGCCGTTTTGGTCAGACTGTTCTTCTGAACCGCTGTCTCATCCATAATGTCCATGGCCTGCAACTGTCACCTTGTCAGAATATTTATCTGTGACCGCTGTCTCTTTTCCCGTGCGCATGGCCGTCCACGTGTTCATTTCTGATTTGCCTTCAACTGGTCGCGATATCGTGACCATTCCACCTTCGAGCCCTTTGTTTTGGTTTGTGTCGCGATATCACGACGTCGCGATATCGTGACAGCTCTTGCCTTCGCCTTGGTTTTCCTTTCGTTGTCGCGATATCATGACAAAAACCTTCGCCTTGCCTTAGTTTCTTTTTGGTACGACTTTTGCCTTCGCCTTTCGGTACAACTTCCGCCTTCGCCTTCGCCTTCGCCTTTTGGTTGTCGCGATATCGCGACAAACTTCTGTCATGCCTTGGTCTTTCTTGCGACATCGCGATATCGCGACGAAACTTCCTCCTTGCCTTAGTTTCCAATTGATGTCGCGATATCGCGACAAAACTTCTGACTTGCCTTGATTTCCTTTAGATGCCACGATTTCGCGACAAAACTTTTGCCTTGGTGAAGAAAAGAAATAAAACAAAATAAAACAAAATACAAAATACTTAGAAAATTTGGTTGATGCAAGATTGCCTTGCTATCGCCGAATGCTCCTGCATCAGATAGGTCACTGTAAAAAGCATAGTAGTAAAACTCAGACTCGTCTGGGACTCGAAAAAGTTGACTCAAGGCTCAGACTCGAGACTCAGCATAAAAACTCGATAAAACTTGGCAAAAAGAAAACATGAAAAAGAAATAAAAAAATTCATTGAAAAATAAGTTTTTTCATGCATATTACTTATTAGTATATTCTAACACACTTACTCAACATTCAACATTATACAAATAAGAAATTAACAAGAGAAATACATAAAATTTCAATAAATTTATTTTTAAAAATTAAATTTAAATTGAACATATTAAATTTTTATATAATTTTTTTTTTTTTTTATTAAAATATATTTTTTAGACATCCAATGGTTACCGGTTTTTCTATGCATAAAAAAAACTCTTTAATCTATTTAAATCTTATATAATTAATTATATATGAATATTATAAACACGTTGAGAAGCCTGTTATAAACAAAACAAAACGAAGAAAAGAAGGTTTTCTCAATTTTTTTAAAAACCCCCAAGTGTCTAATGAATTGTTACTCTTTGACTTTGCCGTGTCATGTTGTTGCCAAATTTGAGCATAGTAACTATGGTTGAAGTACATAGGAGGCTGGAAGGAAAAAGAGCTAGGTAGTAGTGCAATTCATCATGAAAAATGAGACTTAGGAGTTAACTCAGTTACCTTGCTGTAAATATTCAATTGATTGCAAATGGAAATAATAGATGTAATATAAAGCTGAGAGCATTGTGATGCCTCCTTTTCTGGGGAGTGGCATTGGGGTCAAATGACCTTTGTTGTCATGAAGGGTTTGTGATTTAGCATTCAGGGCCATATATAAGATTTTGTATGATCGTGTGCACAACTTTGGATGCAAACAACTGAAAGAACGTGTGCACAGTTAAACTTAAGCATGGTATAACCGTCAGATCAAAGTCAAACCTGGTCTATGGAGTATGGATGCCCAAATGACCACCGCCACAACACCCCAATATTTTTTGCAATCTCCTTAGCTCTCAAAATAAATTTTCTAGTATTGGGACTCTGAAACCACTATGCTCACCACCGATTCATGTTTCAGTAATATTTTTAGTTCAAAAGGGGATGGACGAGTCACAAAATAGGAGTAAGCTTATAAACTTATAATACGTGGACTCCATAATAGTATAAAGCTTTAGCGTGCGAAGGGATTTTAAATTTTAAATTTTAATTTTTTCCTGGGCTAGAACTTATAAGTTATAATATGCAAAAATTTTAATTTTAATTTCTTCTTGAGCTGGATGAATACCAACATCGAAACTCAAGAGTGTTGGTCAAGTTCAAGAAAAAAATATTTCAAGAAAAATCGATGCATTTGAGTCCACTCAGAATCATACTCAACCGAGTACTTAGGACTTAAGAAGAGTCTGACAACAGAGGTAAAAAGTAATAATAAATAGTAAAAGTCAACAATAAAAGTAAAAGTATCATTCTTATTGTAGATTGTCTTTGTCACAAGGAGATATGTTGTAAATAATAAAATCTCTAGAAATCCAATATAGTCAAAGGTACTTTTGGAAGTCTTATGTAATTATAAGAAAAGTTGAAAAGAAAAATATCTAGAAACATGTGATATAATTGAAATTATTCTGTAAAAAAATCCAAGAAAGATATTTAAGATATCTTGATACTATAGAAAGAGTTCAAAAATCATATCTCTAGAAAGTGTTCCCATGTATCCATCTATATTTCTATATACATGTCATATCTAGCTCCCATGAGCCTATAAATAGGGGAGATACCCCTTATGGGAGGTAAGTTATTTTTATCAAGGGTGAACTCAAGGAAGTAATATATAGTCTAGTGTGTGAGTGATAGTTAGCAAGCCAAGCTCTATGGAAAAAAGTGTCTTCTTGTCCAATGTGTGGCCAATATTTTTAGAGAGAGGGTATGAATAATGGTCATTGGGTAAGTCTATAGAAGGTGAAGGCTCAACATAAGATAATCTAGTGAGCCTTTCTTATAATATGGCAGTTTGTATTCCTAATAAATTTATTTTCTATTTTTAGTGTACCATATATTGTGCTAATATCAATTACTATTTTCCATGTTCTAACGTCTTATTATGAACAATATTTCTAAGCTAGCATGCCACCACCAATTAGACTATGCATCAATTACAACAACCAAAGTAAGAGGAGGGATTAGGGAAACATTGTGAGAATCCCATATTTTGAAATTTTTAGTTCTACTACCATGACCACTTCTCTTTGTTGGTGTTTCCTAATAATATAGTTTTTGGATGGTATCCCTAGAATTTACTATACGGTAAATATTGTTAACTAGTATTATTACTAAGTGTTACCACTAGTTGGTCTCGTTCTTATAAAATATGTTTGTTATAATCATGGGTGTAGTTGTTTGGTGAAGTATAGCCATTAAGTATATATGTTTATGATCTTGTGGATATTTTATAATTACCCCATCATAGTTTATCATTTGGTTTACTTTGTTATTATTCATGTGCCCGCACTGGAGGCATAAGAGTAAAGAACTACCAAATATAATCTAGTAAATTTAATATTCAGAATACTCTATATGTAGATTCAAATTCTAGTTCAAAATCCCTTGGCTCTTTCACTAGGAATAGTTGTACTTGGGATTCCAAGGCTATAGTAAAAATGAGAATAAATATTATATTTTCAACTCAATATTTTGAATATTCCAATACCTATATTTAACAATATAAGAGAGCATACATCTATAATGGATTCACATAAAGGGAGCAATGGGAAGAGTTTCTTCTAACATTTCTATATGGTGCTACTATAAGATGGTATGTGACACAAGAGGATCAAATAAATAATTAATGGGATGAGATAAATAAAAATATGATCAAGGAGTTCAAACCATGCCAAAACTATTTTTATTTAATGATCAAGATAACAAAGTTGGTTCAAGGACCTCAAGAGAAAGTTTGTGACTACTATGCATGAGTGTAGGAAATTCATAATAAGGGAGAGGTATAGTTATGAAATGAGAACTTACCTAATTACCTCATGGAGGGTGTGGATAATATTCTTTCTAAGTATTGTAATGTAACATTAAAGTTAATGATTAGTTTAACAGTCAAGTATGAGCAACCTACTACTACCCAATGTGCATATGAGGTTGTAAAGTAGCAAGCGGGGACTATAGAGGAGCTAGTTTCACCAACACCAGTTGCTCTAATAATATCTTGCTAGGTTATACAACTAGTAGTAGTAGTAAGTTCATATTCCTTTACTTTTTAGGTAAAGTAGATATCATAAAAAAGGGGCAACTTGTAATCATTTTATTGCAAGGAAATGACATAGGAACTCAGTAAACCCAATCTAGATATAAAATTATTAGTAATAATTTATCCTAGGAAGTTTTCTATGAGTGTAAAGAGAAAGGAGTCCAAGAAGAAGAAAGAAAAATTCAAAAAGAGGGGAAGAAAACTCAGAGTACAAGATTTTTCAATCTTAATAGGACATGCACCATGCTCAATTATGGAGAATTTATCAAATAAAATCATCAACATCATATATGGGAAAATTTTGGAATTATTATCAAAAAAGTAAATTGTGCTACCTAGTAGACTCAGTGCTAGACAAATAAGGAACTTAAAATTCATTGTGTTTGATGCAAAGGTTGACCCATATGTTCAATAAGCTAAAGTATTGTGTAAAGATATTTCTATTCCTAGTGTCATGGTAAATGGTGAAGTTGTTAATATAATGAAAAAATCTACTTTGAAGACATTAGAACTAGATATAAATTGCAAATCTAACATAAAGTTGTGATCCTTAAATAAATCAAAATCAAAGCTAGTATTAGTATTTTATGTAGTAGTTTTAGTCATGGAAGTCACCTATGTGGAATATTTTCAAGTCGTGAAATATGGTTTAGTAGCATATCCAATGTTGTTAAAGAAGGCCATGGCTAATAAAATACAATGTACATAATTATTGGCATGAAAGGTACATGACCGTTGGTTAAGGTCCCAAAAAATAAGGATAAATATGATACCTCAATCTCATACATTGAGGATAGTAAAAACTGAGGAAGAAAGTAAGTGGAAAATATTAAATTATGTTAGTAAGAGCAAGGTGGATACTAAAGAAGAAGAAGAAAATAATGTGGATTTATTAATGGTTGAATCATTTCTAATGCTCAAGTAGATCACCCACATTATTTTTTTAAGAAAGAAGTGGAGAACTAGTTACAAAAGTTACACTTTGGGGATGAAATAGAAAACCACGAAAAAGAGGATTACTTCTAGATTTTCCATAAGTATATTTATTCGTTAACTTTTGATCATAAATAGTTACAATACGAATATTTTATGAGACATAAAATAAAGTTGATATGATGCTAAAAGTATGAAGTAAACTTTATATTGTATGAATCCATATTTTTCTACATCTATGAAGGAAGAGATAGACAAGTTGTTGGATGTAGGTTTAGTTTTTCTAGTAGACAACTCAAAATTGGTGTCTCTAATCATCATTGTAAGAAATAAAAATGGGAAAATGATGGTTTGTATTTATTAACGATATCTTTATAAGGCTATAAACAAATAATACTATCATCTTCTCTTCTCAGATTAGATTTTGGATGAAGTTGTAGGATAAGAGTGTTACAACTTTATAGATGGATACATTTAGGTTTGCTTTACAAAAATAGACTAGCTAAAGACAACATTCACCACTTCATGGGTACCCTTTTCTATTGCGTGATGCCATTAGGATTGTGTAATGCACTTTAAACTTTGCAATAGTTGTTGAATAAGGTATTTGAACCTTATAATAGAAATTTTATTAGAGTTTTCTAGATGAATTTTGTATTTTTGGAAGGAATGTAGGTCATTTATCTTCTCTTGAGAAGGCATTTCAGAAATTGTATGAGATCAAGGCCTCATTTAATATTGAAATATGTATATTTAGAGATGGAAAAGGTGTCTAATTGGGTCATGTGGTCTCTCAAAAAGGGATTATAACCAATCCTATAAATATTTTCAAGATTAAGGAGCTACTATTTCCAAGAAACAAGAGTTAGTTGTAATCATTCTTAGGTCATATGGGATATTATAGGAGGTCCATTAAGAATTTATTAAGTATTGTACTATAATTAAAAATTATCAACAAGGATATGCCTATGTACTAGGAAAATAAGCTAAGGCTACATTTGAGGAGATAGAGAAGTCCCTAATCACTACTCTAGTGTTGAAGAATCTATATTGGAGTAAGTCATTTATTGTCTACATATATGCATTCGACATAGAACTTGGGATCACATTGAAATACTATAATTATAATGGGTACGATCATCCTATCTACTTTTGAAGTACACAAATAAGTAGTGCAAAGGTGAATTATATAGTTACAAAGAAAGAAGCACTAGCCATCATATTTGCTCTTAAGAATTTTAGCAAATATATATATATATATATATATATATATATATATATATATTTGTGGAAAACATCCCAGAAGGGATGCCACTTTCGGGTAAGACCCAAGGAGGTAGGGGTATCTCTTCCATAAAAAATGCCCAAGGCTTGCACCTGACCTACCACCTTTGACTCACTCAAGGAGTATGTCTGAAACAACAAAAATAAGAACACACAAAAACAAACTCACAACACATTAAAAAAAATAAAGCATACTCCTTGAGAGTGTCGATAAGATAAAGCACAACAAAACACATACAATTATAAATAAGGACGTATTGGCCATCATATTTTATCTTAAGAAGTTTAGAAACTAGCTTATGGGGAAAAAGTTCATTGTTGTCATAGACCATGCTTCCCTCAAGTATATTTTCAATAAGTCTAATATATCAAGAAGGATAACTAGAAAAATTTCCTTTTTACAAGAATTTAATTTTGACATTGTTGACTAACCAAGAAAGAAGCATATCAATGTAGATGCTATTTGAAGAGAATATGAGGGAGTTGTTTATGAATGTGAAGATAATGAATTACTACAAATAATATTTCTAGAAATAGAATCCATTCTAGAGAAATATGTAGACATATAGTGATACTAAATCAAAGTCAAGTTTCTATATGGTGCAACATTATGAACAAAGAGGAAGATTGCTTAGGCCAGTCGACCATATTCAATAATACACAAAGTTTTGTATCAAGTAGGTCAATATGGAAAGTATTAACGAGTTGTTTGACAAGAGAAAGAAAATTAATTGACTCTAGAGTCCCATGATGGTGTATGTGGAGGAAACTTCTCTTGAAATATTATAGCAAGAAGGATTTTAGATGTAGGATATCATTGTTAAACACTCTTCAAATATTGTATGGAATATTGTAAAACATGTGATTTGTACTAGTCCTTTGGGAATTTTAAGACAAGAGTTTCCCCCTTATGTCTTATATTTCCTCTTGGTACCTTTGAGAAGTAGGGAGTTTATATTTTTGGACCCTTCCTTATAATACCATGAAAAAAATACAAATCATTGTTATAATCAATTATCTGATAAAGAGAGTTGAAGCTTGATAAATGGAGAATGAGATAAAGAAAGAAGTTGTATGGTTCATAAATGAATGAATTATTAGTAGGTTTGTATGCTCAATGGATATTATCTCTATTTTCATTTTCTAAGTAAAGTGATGGAAGACTTGATGACTTTATTCATGATCAAGCATAAGAAGGCAAATATTTATAAAATAAGTACCAATGGGTAGGTGTAATGAACTAATCATGTGCTATGTTAAATAATTGCAAAGGATGCAACTTTATAAGTTTATACACAAGACAAAAAAATCCATGCAACATTGTGGGATTATAGGGTCACAATGAAGTCAGCCATAGGGTATATCCCATTCTAGTTGATGTATGTTATTGATCCTATCCTTCCTATAAAATCTGATATTCCAACCATACAAATTATGATACAAGATAGGAAGAATAAAAAGGAAATATATGAAGGATTGAGTTGTACAACTACACCAATTGGAGAAAATATGGTAGGTGATATAGGACCACATTGTAAAAAATAATATGAAAGATAAAGAGTTATGGGATAAAATATTAATGGTCCATATTCAAAATTAATGACTTGGTGATGGTGTACAATGATCGACACAAAAATAGGAAAAAATTTTATACCAACATATATGGGATCCTAGTGGATAGTAATCATGCATGACAATGAGACTTACAAGTGTAAGGAGTTATATGGAAGGGCTATCATAAAATAGATGAGCCAATGTAAAAACAATATATTTCATCATACAAAATATATTAGGCCTACTTTAAGGATGGAGTAGAAATTAGGAGGTAGAGAGATGTTGACATAAAAGAATTTCATGTCATTTGCATGTGTAATAGTATAAGTATAATGTAGAATATATAATAGGATGGTTTTTTAAAGAATATTATGACTTGATATATTGTTTGGGACACTTGCAACAGAGCAGCTTCACTGAGAAGGTTGCAAAGATTGTTAAATAATAGAATGTTTGAAAAAAAGGATAACAAAAAGAATATTGTAAGAGGAACAAGTCACAATAAATAGTAAAAGTGTCATTTTTATGGTAACTGTCTTTGTCAAGTATCTTGATCACAAGGAGTTATGTTGTAAATAATGAAATATCTATAATATAATATAGCCGAAGGTACCAAGAAACCAACAAGGATATGAATACCTCCAAGGGAAAGAGGATGAAGGTTGAAGAACCAATGAATGTAATAGGATAATCTATTTGTCCTAGGAAAAATATATGCATGAGTCAATCTGATTATCTGGAGGTGTTGTATGATGATGAAGGCGATGACCAGTCCACTACAATGCTCCAAAATATGGTGATTAGTGCCAATTCCACTACTATCTCCCATAATTAGGAGCTTCTATCTTCCTTTAAGGAGATGATAAATACCATGACATGATTTTATTTCATGAATCGTTTGCTAGGGTTCATGGGAAAGGTCCTACGGGCTCTAGAAAACCTAATATCACTATAAGTGATGGGAAATATGGCCGTAAGATTGAGGCAAAGGATGCTAAAGAGGATGCTATGTAGTTGGTAGTTGGCGGGATGGGCTCGTGGAAGTGGTGCAGGATGTGCCATGTTTTACATTTTTATTAGTCTTGATGTAATGTGGGTGTTCATTCCCCACTTTTTTTTTTGTTTTGGATGTTGGTTGCTCTATGGTTCTTGTCCTTAGCAGTTTTTTTGTTGTCGTTGTATCAAGGTTTTGGGGTTCCTTTCAAAACCCATTTTAATAAAAGAAATTTACTTACCAAAAAAAAATATAGTCAAAGGTACTTTTTGAAGTATTATGTAATTATAAGAAAATATCCAAAAACATGTGATATTTAGAATAAATTATGTAATTAAAAATATTCCAAGGAAATTCTAAGAAAGATATCTAAGATATCTTGATATTATTGAAAGGTTCTAAAAAGGATATCTGTAGAAAGTGCTTCCATTGTCCATATAGATTTATTCATGCATGTAATATCTATATCCCATGAGTCTATATATAGGGGAGAGAACCTTTATGGGAGGTAAGTTAAGTTAATCAAGTATGAAATTAAGGAAGTAATAGAAATTCTAATGTATGAGTGAGAGCTAGAAAGTCAAGCTAGCTAGAAAAGAGTGCCCTCTTGTCCAAGGTGTGGTCAATATTATTAGAGAGAGGGTTTGGAGCATGGTAATTTGGTAAGTACATAGAATGTGGACGATAAATAATAGGGTTGTGTTTACTCACAAGGCAATCTAGTGAGCATTTCTTGTAATCTAGCAGTTTGTATTCCTAATAAAGTTATTTTTATTTCAGTGCGCTATATATTATGCTACTGAAAATTACTATTTTCCATGTTGTCCTAATAACTTATTGTCAATAATATTTCTATGCTAGAATACCACCACCAAATGGAAAGTGTCTGTCAATTACAATGACCATAGTAAGAGGAAGGCTCAAGGAAACATTATGAGTATACCATAGTTTAATGGGGCCTCTACTACAATTGTGATAACATATATAGTCCAAGTCATAAACACACTAAATAATAATTATACCTACTATATATTTAGTCAATTGTTACTTATCCTAGATGTTAGATGGTGAACAATAAGAGGATAATGATATTTCCAAAGAAATATTCTAACCATTATCATTGACATAGGTATCACTCATAAGTTTGTTGATACCAACATGGCTAAACAAATAGATTGTAATTTGTATGTAAAATAATTGAAGTCATGATAACTAACATAGTCACCCTCATTTGCAAACACAAATTCTACAATGTTAGAATTATTTTGCAAGACTAAAATCTAGAATTTGATATATTTTTGCTTCCATTAGGAGGGTGTCACATAGTTGTAGGAAATCGATGATTACACACATTGGGTCTTTTCTTATGGGTTTTTTCAAAAAAATATGGATGAAATTAATTTTAGATGACTAATTATACATCCTTAAGTGTTTTATGGTTAGTTCAAAACAAATAATCAGTTCTCATCACATGGATAAATTATTTAAAAAGGGATCTCATAGATCATTGGATCACATTTTGCAATGGAATTCATAAGAGTATATAAATTTTATGAATACTTAGAGTTACATGTATTTAATAATTATTCCTATATATGTGAGAAAACCTATGGAATTCCCTCATTATGCACATAACCATACTATTCCAATAATTTTGAAAATTTTATCATCCAACATGTACCCTTATAGATATCCCTATGTGTAAAAGTTAGAAATTGAAAAGTTCTTATAAAAACTATTGAAAGAACTGGTAACTTGACTAAGCACTAGTTATTATTCATAATCAATACTTTTAATAAAAAAAATGGATAATGGATATTATATGTTGATTTTCAAGCATTGAAAAAAACAACATTAAGGATAAATTTCTAATTCCAAGTCATAGATGAGCTCTTGGATTAACTACATGGTGCCCATTTGTTTCATACTAGATGTGAGGTTGGGATATCACAAAGTTCATAATAATTTTGAGGATGTTACTAAGATAACATTCAAGACATATAATGGATACTATAAAATTTCAGTCATGCCTCTTGGCTTAACAAATACTCCATCCTCATTTCAACGTTTCATGATTCAAAATTTTGGCCTCTCCTATGATAATTATATTTTAGTTTTTTTGATGAGATATTATTTTATGGAAATATTTTATAGGATCACTTGAATCACATGGATCAAACTAAGGGTTTTTGGATCTCAATAGCTACTATTGTAAGTGTAGACACCCAATTTTACATGGAGGGGTAATCTTAAAGTTGCCCAAACCCTTAATTAATTACTTTTTAAATCAACCAAACTAAATTAATCCTGAAGAACATGAACTTATACTTAGAGGGGGGGGTGAACAGTATAAGACTTAACTATTTAATAATTTTAATTTCAAATAGAAGTGGCATCAAAAAAACATTAAACAAGACAGAAAACATCACACATTGAAGACCCATTTTTAACGTGGTTCACCCAGAAGAGCTGGGCTACGTCCACAAAAATTTTCTCTAAAATTTTATCTCAAATTCTTTGGGAAAACTTCCCAATTACAAAGTTTATGAGCCTCAGCTCAAAGGAGACACCTTCCCCTAACTTTGCTCTGACTAGTGATCCTCTAGAAGACCTCTGCCTCAGCTGCCCTTAGCAAATGGAACTTGATCCACAAAAGACACCTGTCTTCCCTGCTCTAGCTGGAGACCTTTGTCCTCAACTCTATCACCTCAAAGCTGGTCCTCGAATTTGCACTAAACATAGTCCTTCGGTCTAGCACAAATGTCCTCAATTTCTCTTTCTATGATTTGCAGCAAACACAACAGCACTCAGTTCTCGATGATCAAACTTCTCACTCTGTGCATCAACTCACCACTTCTGCGCTATCTGTGCTGTTATGGCTACATCTCACACACTTCGCTCGATTCAACATGACTCGCTCTCTATGCATCATGGACTTAACTTGCGCAAGTTCAATACCAATACCATCCTTTCAATCTTGAAATAGCCCCCCTTTTATAGTATAAATTTCAAGAACAAAACTTAAACTATAGTAGACTGTTACCCTAAACTCCATCGGCTGCACAACCCTGAACTTCATCGGCTCAAAGTTAACTCTGTCAGCTTCAACCGCCTCTGGTTCTGTAGCTTTTCTCGTGAAACTACAACATGTCACGATATCGCGACACCTTTGTAGCTGTACACTTTCTTTTTCCTGTTGTCGCGATATCGCAACACTTTTGCTTCTTTAGACTTCCTTTTTGTTTTTGTCGTGATATCACGACATTTTTGACACCGTACATTCTATCTCCTCTTTGAGTCATGAAACTGTGACATGTCGCGATATCGCGACATCTTCCTCCACTGGTGCATTCACTTGCCTTCTGGTCATGAAACTGCGACATGTCACGAAACTGCGACATGTCACGAAATCGCGACATCTTCCTCCGCTGGCATCTTCACTTGCCTTCTGGTCACGACACTGTGACATGTCATGAAATCATGACATCTTCATCTGCTGGCTTCTTCAATTTTTCCTGTCATGAAATCGTGACACTTTCTGCATCCGTACACTTTTCTTTCATCCTGTCGTGAAATCACGACACTTTCAGCTTTCGAACACTTTCTTTGCAACCCGTCGTGAAATCGTGACGCTTCTCATTTAAAACTCTTCCCTTTGTTGTATGTCGTGAAATCACGATAGTTCTCATTTTGAGTTCTCCAGCATGTCGTGAAATCACGATAGTCCTCACTTTGTCTTTTGCAGCATGTCACGAAATCGTGACACTTTATCTTGCTTCTTTCTCTCTCTTCGAACTTGTCACGAAATCGTGACAACTCACATTTCGAACTTTCTATTCTGCATTATGTTGCGAAATCATGACACTTTTCCTTTTGGACTCCTTCTCCTGCAACATGTCACGAAATCGTGACACTTTTTCTTTCAGACTTCCTCTCCTGCAACATGTCATGAAATCGTGACACTTTTTCGTCCGTACAATCTTCCTTGCAATATGTCGCAAAATCGTGACACTTTTCCTTCTCGGCCTTCCTGCTCTTTTCAAGTCATGAAAATGCGACATATCATGAAATTGCAACACTTTCCACCTTGCTCTCCTTCTCTGCCAACATGTCACGAAATCGTGATAGTTTTCCCTGCTTCTTCTCTCTCTTCCAACATGTCGCAAAATCACGACAGTTTTGCCATTCTCTCTCCTCTAACATGTCACGAAATCGTGACAGTTTTTCTAGCACTTTCTCTCTCCTCTAACATGTCATGAAATCGTGATAGTCTTTCCAGCCTGTCTGCATACTTTTTCTAACTTGTCTTTTTCTTTGATCTTTTGCAAAATAGCTACTATGATCTTCTTGGAAACTCACTATCCATGCTCTGAATAATCTAACATTAAATCAAATTCCTTCAAGAGCTTCTTGACATCAATGACAACTTCTACACTTGAGCAAAGGCAATGTACCCAAGGTAACCAAAATTGCCAACAAATCCTCCTTGTTTCCAAATTTATACCATTTATTTTTCTAAGAACAAAAGTGTTTGGGTTGGAGTGATAGCATCAATAATGCTCTTACAACCCCAACAATATTTTTTCTAAGGTTTGACTTTTGACATTTTGCTACTTTGACCTCCAATAGTCATGATGAAAAATAATCGTTGCAAAAGCACCATGAGGGCTTTTTCTAGCTAGAAATTTTGACATTCATGTGCCAAAATCAAGAAATTTGACTTTCTATCCCTATCAAGCTACCCACCATTAATAAAATAGATCCCTAAAATCTAAATTTTTCAAAGCTAAGAATTGCTATTTTTTAATCTTCTTCTATTAATGGCTTCTTGGTCGTTTTCAAATTCTTACGATATCCAATATTATCATATTCAATACAATTCTTCCCCCAAGAATCCATGTCTTACTATAAAGCCAACATTTGGGATGACCGTTTCATCAAGGATTTTACAGTAACAAAATTCTATAAAAATATCTCTATAATCATAAGAATTCATCATTTTGCATGGTAATATTATACCAAAATCTTTCCATAATATTGTGAAGATTATGTTTACAAGAATTCAAGATCTTATTTCTTGCAATATCTCTCCAAGCATTATTGGGAACATCTAAGTATCCAAGTAAGTCTCCAATAAAAAAATCCCAAGAACTCAAGCAATCAAATCTCTAAGAATCAAGCATCTAATCCATCAAGCTCAAGCATTCAAGATTAAACAAGCAAGCTAGCAAGATTTTAACAATCTTCCAAAAATAAGATAAAAACAACATTGTATCTTGGGTTGTGTTTTTTCCTCTTATTTTCTTTTGGATCTTACTTAATATTATATCTTTGGGATTTTTTCTTGTTGCATTTTTTAACTAATATTGCATATTGCACTTGTATTTAGTTAGAATATTATTTTGACATTTAATATCCATTTAATATTTTTATTTTGACATTGCTATTCAAGGGAATCAATTATTCTCTACCATTGTAGACAAACCCTTCTTCCACTGATCCTATTTGTTTTAATCTATTTTATAGGTTATGCAAAAGTGTCATCAATAAGTGAAAGTTTTAATGATGATTCTATATGCTAGTAGTTCTTCTACCTCTATGGAATAAATAATGTTTTTTGCCTTGTAACTTTGTTATTTAAGAATTTAGAACTCATATTCTACTTGTTTGATCAGATTGGTTCTATTTTCCATTTATTTGGAAAATAAGAAAAATCAAAGGAGGAACTAGATTAGTGTTAATCACATAGGGGACCGACTTAGTATTTCAAATTTAGAATTTAATCCAAAGATAATATAGCTACATCTATGGATTATTTGTCGCATTTGCTTGCATCCTTCCCTTGAAAGAGAATTCATTGTTTATTTCCTCATCAAAATAAAATAGCAATTTCGATTAAGGTATGTTTTTTATATTTATATGTTGATAGTTTTTTATGTATTCAATCTAATCAAGAAATATAATTGCTAAGGAGAAATAAGAAAGCAGAAAAATACATGAGAAAATAATATTTACTTCACATTACTTGAATAAACTTGTACAATGAAATATGGAACTAAGAGTCCATAATATAGGTTTTACAAAATGACTTTTGGTCTTCCTCAAATGACTCTTGGTCTACTTCAAATGACACTTGGCATATATAACAAATAATGTAATATATTCTAACACCCCCTTGTATTACATTATTTGGTATGAACTTCTCTTGATTTGCATAGATGATCTTTGAATGTTTGAAACTTGTTTCATCCTAGATATTTTGTAAATATATCTACCAATTGTTCTTCTATAGGAATATGCTTTAAACTGATATGATGATTTTAAAAATGATCTCTAATGAAATGGCATTGTGCTTCAATATGCTTAGTTCATTCATGTACAATTGGATTTTTTATCAGATTGAGTACTCCTTGATTATCACAAAATATAAGAGTTGGAGTTCATTTGATTCCCATGTCAGATAATATATATTGTAACCATAGAGCTTCACAAGTTGTATCTCTTGCTGCATGATATTCTACTTTAGTAGATGATTGTGCTATTGTATGTTGTTTCTTATTGTGCCAAGATATTGGTCTTGATCCAAGATAAAAATGTACCCTGAAGTAGACTTTCTATCATCAGTTGAACTAGCATAATCAGAATCTGAGTAGCCTTGTAGACAAAAATCTTTAACATTCTTCATATAAGTTAGTCCATAATCAATAGTCTTCTTGATATATTGCAGTATTCTTTTTGTAGCTTTCCAATGACTCTCTCTTGGCTCTTGCATGAATCATGAAATATAATTTACAACAAAAACTAGATCAGGTCGACTATTTGTCAAGTACAGAAGACTTCCAATTAATTGATGATACCTTGTAGCTGAAACTAAAGGTGTTCCATCATTTTTGGATAATTGAAGCCCTTGTTCCATAGGTGTATCTTTTGGCTTACAATCCTTCATTTTATATTTTTTAAGTAGAGCTTTTGCATATTTTGATTGAGTAATTGTAATATTATCTCCATTTTGATGAATTTCTAGACCAAGACAATAATTCATTAGTCCTAAATCTATCATTTCAAATGCCTTCTCAAGATACTTTTTATCTCACCTATTAGTTTTCTAGAACTTCCAGTAATCACTATATCATCAACATATACTATAAGAATTAATATATCATTTCCAATTTTCTTTGTATATAGGCTTGGATCGAATGTACTTTGTTTGAAATTATGTTGTAACAAATGATTATTAATTTTTATATTCCATGCTCTAGGAGCTTGCTTTAGACCATATAAGGATTTGTTTAATTTGCAAACCTTATGTTCTTGTCCTTTAACAACAAATCCTTCTGGTTGTGACATATAGACCTCCTCTTCTAAGTCACCATTAAGAAAAGCACTTTTTACATCCATCTGATGAAGTTTCCAACCCTGATGAGCTGCTAGAGCACATATTGTTCTAATAGTAGTCATTCTAGCTGTAGGTGCAAATGTTTCTTCATAGTCAATTCCCTCTATCTGAGTGTATCCTTTGGCTACTAACCGAGCTTTGTACTTGTCAAGTGTCCCATCTGCTTTATATTTAATCTTGTAAATCCATTTGCAACCCACAACTTTCTTTCTTGGAGGTAATTCCACTAGATTCCATATTTTATTCTTTTGTAGTGATGAATATTCAAATTCCATAGTTGCCTTCCAATGTGAGTGATTTAGAGCTTGAAGTGTTGATGTTGGCTCTACTATAGTGCTTAGTAATCCTTTGTTCATTCTACTTTGACTACGAGTTTGAGGTCTTGTAGTAGTAAGATCTAGCATTTGTTCCAAGTTTGATTCCCTGAGTGTGTCTCTAAGCCATATTGGTTCCTTCCTTTGAGGAATTGTGGATGTTTTTGTATATTCACTTTCTTCATCTTGAGATTTTGACTCTATCTCTTCATTTACCAAATCTTCCTCTAAGAAATTTAGAAAAACTTCTGCATCATTACTTTATTTTTCAGTGTCAACCTTGACTTTTTCATCAAAAACTACATCTCTGCTTATGTATACCTTCTTTGTACTTGGATCTATTATTCTATACCCATATTCATCATCATAGCCAAAAAATATACCAACCATAGTTTTGTCATCTAATTTTATCCTTTTTTGTTTTGGAATATGCATATAAGCTTTGCATCCAAAGATTCTTAGCTTTTCAATATTTGGTTTTTGTCCTGACCATGCTTCTTCTGGTGTAACATGCTTGAGTATTCTTGTAGGTAGTCTATTTTGTAAGTATACTACTATTTTGACTACTTTTGCCCAATATTGATGATCAAGATGAGCTTCTTTTAGCATACATCTCACCATTTCCATTATAGACCTATTTCTTCTTTCTATAATTCCATTTTGTTGTGGTGAATATGTTGTAGTGAGTTGTCTTTTAATTCCATTTTCTTCTAGAAATAAATCAAATTATTTTGATACAAATTCACCTCCTCTATCTGAACGAAGAATTTTGATAGTCTTTCCTGATTCTTTCTCTACTTGAAGTTTGAATTGTTTAAAATGACTAAATGCTTTTAATTTGTACTTCATGAAGTACACCCACATATTTTTGGTATGATCATCAACAAATAGTTGAAAATACTTATGTCCTCCAATACTAGTAACATTCATTGGACCACATAAATCCATATATATTAATTCTAATGGTTGTTGAGTCCTATGTTGATGAAGTTCAAAAGGAATTCTATGTTGTTTTCCTGCTAAGCATTCTGGACAAATAGTAGATTCCAAAGATAGATTTGGTATCCCTTCAGCCATTTGATATTTGAGCATTTCATTTATAGAGGATACATTGGTATGTCCCAAACATTTGTGCCATAGATCTAAAGTCTTAACTAAAAAAGCTAAATGTGTAGTAGTATCCAGAATAAATAGACCACTTTTATAGGAACCTAAAGCTATCTTTTTCCCTTGTTTGAGAATATGACATTTTTTTCTTCCATTGAAAACTTTGAATTCTACTGTCATGTTTTGATCCATGAGTTGAGAAACTAAAATAAGATTGGTAGTCAATCCAAGAACATATAACACATTGTTAATTATCCCTTTTCCATTTATTAGATTGATTAGAACATTTCCTATCCCTTTTACTTCATAAGTTTTACTATCTGCTATAGCAATTGGTTTCTCATTTTTTTTTCTTATAGAGAATCAAACCATTGTTTGTTTCTAATCATATGTTTGCTTGCTCCTGAATCTATGTACCAATAATCCATAGCTATAAATATTTCAATTTTCTAGTTTGTATGAAGTTGACTACCTTATATCTCCCTAGTTTTGAGTATGTGATTGAATTTGATAAGATCTTTTCAATTTTCAAGTTTTGTAGAATATCTTGTATCTATCAAGTGTTTTGTATATGGCTTTGATAAAATGCTTTCTAAGATTTCCTTTGAGTTGAATTCCTTTTGTCTCCCTAATTTTCAACTTCTATTCTTCACCTTATTTCTCCCTATTTGTGAATAGAAAGCTAAAGATAATTTTGATGCAATTTCACTTGATAAAATTTTCTATCTTCAAGACTTTAGAGTTGGATTCCTTATGTCTCATTAATTTGAGCAAGAGACTAATTCCAATGTAGTTTTCCAAATTTCTAATAACTTTATGTTTTTCTTCCTATATCCTTTAATTTTTAATAATATAGTTTCTAAATTTCAATAATCTATGTTGGTGTTGAACTCCTTATATCTCCCTAATTAGAAATTTAGAAAAATATGGATATTTCCAAATTTAATGTTTCAATTTTCTATGTAGAATTATTTTTTCCTCCAAATTAAGTTCTTTGCAAGTATTTCTTATGTTTGAATAAAGTAATTCCAAATTATTTCCAATTAAAACTTTCTTTTTTCAAAAAAGGCTTTCAAAAATTTCAATAAAGGATCTAAGGTTTTACTATATCAATGCAATTTATTATACCACCATTTATTTAATTAATCTCAAGCATAAAATATTAACTAAGTTTAACCTTAGCATTAATATTTATTTTCTTATTTACCTTTATAAAAATGCAAGTTAATTTAAATGCTTTTAGTACCTTCTTGATTATGGCATGCTGTGTATGAGGTCTGCTTCTCCTTGATTTCTCTATTTTGTAACTTGCACTCTGATTAAGGCACTATCTACTTCAATATCTTCAATGCAATATGACACCTTTATTACAAAAAAAAATTGCTCCTCCTTTTAGCGTCTTCTAATATGTTGACTATCCTCCTCATGTTGGATGGTTTCATTGCCCTTAAACTGTGTTGTGCACTCTATTCACTTGCATTACATTCTTATTTCATGAATGTCTTGTATGACTTGTCTCTCATGCAAGGAAACCATTTTATTTTCCTTGGAGTTACTTTCTACAATGTGAAACTTGGATAAGTATCTCTTTACTCCTCTTATGTTTCATCCTTCCAAGTGGCACTTCTCTTCTACGTAACCTTTATTCTCTTTCTTGGTAACGCTTCTTTATGTTCTTCTAGGTGGTGGCTCCTCTATTCTACATAATACTTATCTATTCCATTGCTTGATAATGCTTCTTCATTCTTAGTAATGTTCTCTTCTCCTTTACACTTGAAACTAAACACTCCTAATCTTCATAACAATAAATGACATTAGGATTTCTATCAATCACTCCTTGCTTTTGGTGTTCTCCAATCCTTTGTGATAGTATTTACTTTTGGCTTTGGTGGCTTCTTGATATTGGAAATCATATTCTACTCTTCAACGTTACAACTTTCCTTGATTAACGCTTTCTTCTCTTGCACTCTATCTTCCTCTCCATCCAAAGATGGTGGCTCTTCTAAAAAATGGTGGCTCCTCCTTCACAATGGTGGTGCTTCCTATTAATATTGGTGGTTCTTCTATGCTTGGATACTAGTCCATTCACCTTCCATTACTGGGGTGATCAAATTCACTTTTGTACCTTCATTTTTTTTGCTTTTCTTGAAGTGACTCTTCAATGGTGCAAGTGCAAAAATTGTTTGGATCCTCCAAACGACACCCAATTTCTACATTCTAAAAAAAACTCCTTTTTAGTGATGCTCCCTCTTAACCTTGGTGGATATTCCTTGAACTTGATGGATCTTCCTTGATAAAAACTCCTAGTAGATTCAACCTTTTCTTCAACAATGTTTGGGCTACCTTCTTCATGACCAGTTCACTTTTATTTTGCTACACTTCCTTTCAAAATTTCTTGGCTCTACGCATAGTGGTTTCTTCTTTGGTGACTCTAAGATTTTATTTTGAGGTAATACCTTTACCTTTTGGATATTTTTCCTCCCTTATATTATATCTAATTTCTCCTTTATTTTCTACAGGTTATAATCCCTTGTGATGTTTTATTCAACTTTGAAGACATAAACTTGAGACATTTCCTTTTGCTACTTTAAAAATCAAATATTGTGTTTTAAAAAAAACTTCAATAATTCTTGGATAAAAAATTTTAATAACACAAAATTTCAAACCTTATTTTGGCATCCTTTATAGCATGTATTCTTGGTGATTTTATTCACCAATTTTCTATCTTGAATTTGATAATTTTACAACTAATAATGCTACTCCAAATGCTGCCCTCTTGTTGTCCTAAAATCTATAAATTTTCAGCTTCTAATGGAACCAATTCCTCCTTAATTTCAGGATTGTTGTCATATGGCGACAATTGTCCCAAATTCTTATTTTTAGGATCTACTCCTTGTAATATTCTACCTTGAATTTTCCTCCAATATCCTCCAATGGCCAATTCTTTAATTTCTTCAATAAGGCTTCTAGAGTTCTTCTTCTTATTTATCCTTTCAATTTTTCTTGAGACCTCTTCTCTTGGGTCTTTAACTTTTGTAGCTTCTCAAATATTCTATCAAGTCCCCTTGTAGCTCTAATACCAATGATAGTTTTTGATGTATTTAATCTAATCAAGAAACATAATTGCTAAGGATAAATAAGAAATCAAAAGAACTACATGAGAAAATAAGCTTTACTTCACATTACTTGAATAAAATTATACAATGAAATATGGAACTAAGAGTCCATAATATAGGTTTTAAAAAATGACTTTTACTCTTCCTCAAATGACTCTTGGTCCACTCCAAATGACACTTGGCATATATAACAAATAACGTAATATATTCTAACATATGTTGCATTAGGACTATATTAGGGTTAACCTTAGAAAAAATATCTTAGGAGAAACAAAGGTGTTATTTATTTAATCCATAAAACACTAGAATTTAAGCACACAAACTACCATTAATCTCGAAGTGATAAAGAGGTAAGAGAATTATGATGGATTTGTTAGCTTTTTATGATAATTACTTAAAGCAAAATAACCTCAAGATCTAAAATAAAGATACTATATCAAATATAAGATAATGGCAATATTCTAAACATATAAAACTCATGAATAATTTTTTCAACAACTCATAAAATTACCATTAAAAAATTCTCACAAAAATAGTAATTTGATATAGAATAACGATCTCAAGTACATGTACACTCCCTCTGCATTGTGTTACATTATCTCTCTATTGTATTTCTTTCACACATACATAGATACACATAAATAATGGAATGTGACTCTTCATATGGAGCACCCTTGGCCTTCACTCTTCTTGAGACTCTTCACTTTCCTATTCTAAGGAAACATGTGCACATGGAATATTATTCACATTTATATTATTAAATACTTTGCACATTATAATAATACTTGTGCATTTATTACATTACATAAAGTAAATAAACACACTCTAATCTAAGACACACTCATAATCTAAAGATTCACCCAAGGTGGTACATTAGCATGTACCAAATAATTTAATATTCTCCAACACCTCCTTGTACTACATTATTTGGTTATTGAAGAACTTAGTCTTCAATATGGTCTTCATCTTGGTTATAGAACGTGTGCTCTTCTTTAATGCTTTCTTCATTATACTTCCTATTTATATCCTAGTCAAGTAGGTGATTAGTATTCTCATAAAATATTATCTTTGTTGAAAGATATTTAACTTCATTTTATTCTATAGGTTTTTGAATATCTTGAGTTAAGTGTCCCTTATAATTTTTTGAATTGAATCGATAATAGTTTGTACTATGTATTATCTTTCTATAATATTGATTATTCCATTATTCAAATATCATACATAATTTCTTTCATGCTATTTGTGAGGTTTCTAATTCACTAATGTGTGCTTCTATTTCGTCAGATATACAAAATATAATTGACATAAGATATTTAGAATCATCATATTTAAATTTTTGAATCCCTCTATTATTTATTGGAATGTTTCTTTGTCCATATACTACATACCAAAGTTTCTCAACAATAAGTATTGACCTCATTCTATTTTTTTATGGGGTAAAATTTGGCCCCATTAATAATTGTGATTCAAAAAAGAATATTACTGTATTTATCATGTTCCTTTGAAGTTGTCAACCTCATAACTCCTAAGGTTTTAAATAAAGGACTAAATACAAGTTTTCCAATTTTCAAACATTATGTTGACAACCTTATGTCTCTCTAATTTTTTTTATCAAACAATAATTTTGATATAATTTTAATTTTCAAAATTTTCAATTTTATGTCTCTTTAATTTTGAATGAGACTAGATATCAATGTAATTTTCAACTTTCAAAATTCTAAGTTGAATCCCTTTTAAATACCAAATTTTAAGTATATAAATGAATAGGTTCTAAATTTCATAAACCTAATTTGATGTTGAAGTCCTTATGACTCCCAAATAATAAATTTAGAATTTTTTTAAAGTATATTTGCAAATTTTGTAACCCTAATTTGATGTAGAAATCCTTATCTCTCCAAATTTCAAAATATTTGCAAATATAAAAAATGCTTTACAAAAATTTATAATTATATTTCAAAACTTTAAAAAATCTTCTCAAAACTTAAAATTGATTTCCAAAATCCCCCAAAATAATTTTAAGGCTTCTCAAAACTTTTCAAAAATAAGAATTCAACTTTCAAAGGTTTCTAATTTCTCTTCTACACCTTATTTCTCCATAAATTAAATTAATTTATAATTAATTAGATTAATTTCTTAAAAACCTTAGAAAAATAATTCTATTTCTCCTTATAGCTCCTAACTTAGGAAAATGTTCAAAATTTAATAAAATTAACTTTTACCTCTACAATAGGTACACACAAATTATGATCAGTGGTAGTTGACCTCTTCCTCAATATTTTTTCCTTCTTGAAAGCCTCACTTGATTTAACAATCATTCAAAAAATCTACTGCTTCATGGATGTATTAAGTTTAGTCTTATTCCATGCATTTAATACATGTAAGAATATGTTTCACCTTACTCATATGATGGTTGGCACTCCTCCTTCCATGAGGACATGTGGTATTCAATATCCTCACATGATTTTAATTGATGGTTGGTGCACCTCCTTCCACAAGGATATGTGGCATTTAACCTCTTCACATGCTCCTAAGCGGTACTTCTTACTCTTGGACATTATGTATAGGATTCTCTTTTTCTAAAAAATGGCTTCTTGCAAACATTTCAATGATGGAACTTCTTCCAAGGCTTTTAAAACAAGCCAAGCCTTATACAAATAAGTGTAGTGACAATTTGGTGGTTCCTCCTTGCATGTTGGTGACTCCAAATTTCAATGGTGGATCAACTTATATGGTGCTCCTTTCCTTCTATGTATGGTGGCTTCTTTGGCTACCACTTATATTTTTCCTTTTTAGCAGATTCTACTTTAGATATGATGTGGTTTGTCTTCTCCACAACTCATATTATATGGGAATATCTCTTGCTATTATTCAAACTACTTATAATCCATTTCATTTACTTAATTTGCTAACTTATTTCTCTAAAATTTTAGAAGTGTTGAGGATGGTGTTGTGCCTTCATAGACTTACTTTAATTCCTTTCATAAATGTATTTTGAGCACAATACTTTGAGTTATCCTTAATGAATTCATAGCTCCTTAGATTGTTGTATCTAATTTAGAGTAATATTTTCTTAAAGCATACAATATTTTTTGGTTGATTTCAAACTTAAAAATAAACTAGCTTATTTATGCTATATCAAGACACTAATTTGCAAGATTATTAAACTCCTTCTTTAACTGGAAGATAATAAACATAGAGTTCTTTATCCTGATTTAAAATCTCTAATATATGGTGCCAAATAAACATATATTAAATCTATTTTTCATAAAAATGAAATACTCTTTTAAGATCCTAATTTCAAATATTTTTGGATTTTTTTTATAGCTTGTCTCCTCTCCTTTATTGCTACTCAAACTTGTTGTTCTATACCTTCACATTTGCATCTTTACTTGCACTTTTATTGTTGCCAAAAATCATCTTCTATGATGTTTGAATGGTTATTATAACATATTAAAATTTTCAGCCTTTCTACCCTTTCAAAAACTGCTCAGATCTTGCCTTCTTTGTCTTCAATTTCTCTAAATTTTGCAGCTCCAAATATGACATTCTTGCTATCCATTTTTTTTGCAATTTGCAGCTTTAATTGCTGACAAATATTTCTTTGCTTTACTATCCAAATATTTCTCAAATCAGTCCTGAAATTCTCTAAAATACAACTCTCTAATATATTATTAATGCTGACCAATTTACTACTCCAAAAACTAATTTCTTCTCCTTTATCTCACTGTCCAAAAACAGCATTCAATTCCTCCAAATTGTTGCATTCATTTTTTTAAAATCCTCCTTGAATACACTATCCAAGGGCACTTCAAAAAACTACCCAAAATTCTCCAATTCGTAGCTCTTTTATATCCTTTCAATGTTTCCCAAATTTGTAATCCAAAACTCTTCAAATGCTACTCCAAATTTCTGACTTCTTCTCCTCTATCTTGTTGTACTAAAATAGTCTCTAACTCTTCCAATTTGCTACCTTAATTTTCTATCAAGCCTTCCTTCAATTGGTTGTTCAAGGGTGCTTCAAAATCTGCCCAAATATTTTTCAATTTGTAGCTCTATGTCACCTTCAATTTTTTGTCTTGTGATCCTTTAACTTCTATCATGAAAATCAGCAATCTTTTCCTCCACAAATCAGCCTTAAAAAATTTAATGGCTGTCTACAAAAATATCAATTTAGTGGAATATTATTTCCCTTTTATCCTCCTTAGATTCCATTGAATACTCTTCAAATTTAGCCTATTTGTTAGCCTCTTACTCAAGATTCTAAATGTCTTAATATATTCAAAAATATTTTCAAATTTTGGTAAACTTCTTGCCGAATTCTTTTTCCTTTTAGGCTTGTTGTTGAATGGTGATAATTGTACCATATTCATCTTTGTAAGAGCTTCTCCTATTTATAATATTCCTCCTCAAACTTTCTTTATATCTTCTACAATGACCACTTATTCAACTTTTTCAATATGGCTTCTCTAGCCTTCTTTCTCCTTCCAAATTTTCTTGAAATCTCTTCTCTTGGGTTTTAAATTCTATAATATTAAATATCCTTTCTCAAATATGAAATGGGACCTCTTATCTTGGGTATCCTCCTTATCCAATCTTCAGTAGTGCTTTTCTTGACCTCTTTCTCTCTTCTCAATCTTCAATATTCTATGGAGATATCTTTCCTGAGTCTCTTCAATATTCAATATGCAATATTCAATATTCAATAGGGACATTTTTCATTGGGTCTCCTCAATATTCAATCTTAAAAATTCATTTTCCAATGGTGCCACTTTCTTGGACCTTCTTAATATTCAATGTCTATTGTTTTGATATAGCTCAAAACTAATCCCTACACAAGGAAAGCACATAGGCTTTCAAGCAATCGAATATGAAGTTCTTCTTTATCTATTGTATGAAGCTTATCAACTTTTGAGAACTAAATTTTCGTAACAAAACTTAGAAAAAAAAAATCAAACAAATATCTAAATTCTAAAATCAATAAACTTCACTAGTCATTCTTAAATCTAATGAAAAGAAATCTATGTTGAATCTTAGTCTTCACAATTTTTTCTGCAACTCTATGGAAAGATTCTAGAAAAAAAATAATTTGAAATATTATTATTAAAATATATCAAAATTCTCAATAGGACCTCCTTCTTGGGTCTCTTTATCTTATCAATGACAAAGTCTATCTTCAAGACTTGTAAATTTCCTTCTATTCTAAATTTGCTTTTGGAATAGGTAAATTAAATCTTCAATATTCACTAGTTCTCCTTAAACATAGTGGAAAATACTATCTTCTTTGGTTTTCATTTTCTAGAGGTAATCTCTCCAAATTCACTAGTTTCTCCTTAACTAGTGGAAATCCCCTTTGCAACTTTTAAAAACTTATGCAAGATAAAACCTTGTTTTAGCTCTAATACCACTGTTAGCTTTTATGTTAATACTTAAAGCAAAATAACCTCAAGATATAAAATAAATATAAGATAATGAAAATATTCTAAACATATAAAACTCATAAATAACTTTTACAACAACTCATAAAAATTTCATTAAAAAATGCTCATAAAAATAGTGACTTGATATAGAATAAAGATCTCAAGTACATACACACTCTCTCTACATTGTGTTACATTATACCTCCATTGTATTTCTTGCACACATACATAGAGACACATATATAATGGAATGTGGCTCTTCATATGGAGCTCTCTTGGTCTTAACTCTTCTTGAGACTCTTCACTTTTCTATTCTAAGGACACGTGCACATAGACTATTATGCACATTTACATTATTAAATACTTTACACATTACGATAATACTTGTGCATTTATTACATTGTATAAAGTAAATACTCACACTATAATATAAGACACACTCTAAATATAAATATGTATCGAAGGTGGTACATTAGCATGTACCAAATAATATAATATTCCCCAATAGAATTCCCTAAGAGGCCCTTCATGATATTCTCTTTACCCCTCACTGTATTTTGGTTAACCTGATGTGAACATCATTGTGGATCCATAGATCTTCTTTGTCCACGTTAAACCTTAGTCAAGCTAAAATTTATCAAACTTTAATCAATACCATCAATCTTATTTGTTTAGATTAAATCACATTAAATCTGTATAACAATAATATAGCCAATTTCTAGTCCTACTAAGGGTCCTTATGATCCTTTGAGTAGCTTCTGTATGAGCTACTAGGATATATTTTTTATATGGTGATCTTGGGTTACCAATCACCCACATAAGGTCTTGCATGTCCTTATGCCTAGTAAGAAGAATATTGTAGTGGGCTATTGGGATTCAAAAGGAGATATACTATTACCCATAACATATTATATTGGCCATGTATTTGATAAATCACTTTCATGTATCATTGGTAACTTATGTATTCACTTTCTCTCATGTATTGATGCTATATAGAAAGGATTCAAGTCTACAGGAATAACATGCCCTAAGGGATATAGGTGATATTTGATATATCAAGTGAAGGAAATATAAGATTACTAAAATATATTTTCTTTATTATTTAATAAAATATGTAAAATTCAAAAAGTAATTAATAAATTTCTCCTTTCCAAATCCATGGCCAAGAGACACTATCTGATCCATAGTGTTGCTCATCAAGTGACCATCAACCCTAACCATTTGGTGGAAATTCATGATGGCGAATCCACCTATGAGAACCCTAAATTTGAGGAAGAAGAGGAGGTTTCTACACCTTTAGGTTCTCTAACCCCTATCAATGAAGAGCAAGAAAGAGTGGTTTTGCAATCTTATACTGATATGGATTTATTATTAAAAAAATATAGGGAGGTTGTGGAATCCTTTTGAAGGAAGCCCATTGTAACAACCCTCCTTGGCATAACTCTTTATTGATAATTAACTATGTATTGGTGTGAATGTTTAATTATATAACTTTATTTTATGATGTCTATATGATGGGGTGATTGGATTCTTTTGATCTTGGAATATGAAACTAATAATGAATTTGTGGGTGCAATATTAGGTGCTCTCACTAGTGGTATCATATGGCTAAAATACCTATGATGAGAGATGATTTGGTAAATGATTGTGATGACTTGCTCGTTGATAGCTTAGGGTAACAAAATGCCCTTCATGTAGATGCATTGCATTTTTCTTATTCATACCATTGGGTTAGGAAGTTTCTTATGAAATGAATATCTTTAGTAGGTTGGTGATATCAGTAGAATATCTTAAAAGGGACCACCTACTTAGGGATAAAACAATGATGTATAATAATGTTGGTGTGAATCTATGTTTGTATGTGATATGCATAGATTTTTGAGTAAAAACTAATAAGTATTAATTAGTTGGTAGTATTAATACTTAAAGAATTATTAAAATATTAATTGGTTGATGGCCATTAAATACTTGGGGATATTAGTGGCAATGCTAATAATTAATATTAGCAATTGTGACTAATAAAGTAAGTTATTAAATAGACTCATGAGGAATCTATAGTTGTTATATTGTTTTCCATAGTATTAAATACTAAGGAGTATTGCTTCTTAGGTTCTAAGAAAATAAGCATTAATGGGAATTAATAATCCATGCTCAAATTAATCCTCAACACTTCAAAAGTCAACAATGTTCTAAAAGAAGATATTACAAGCATGGTTAGCTTGGAGAAGCTCATGAGAAAGAACATTCAATTCTTGAAGGAAAATTGTTGTAGGAGGTTTATAAAGGATGGGAGATGTTTTTTTGGGGGTTTAAATTTTAGTTTTTATAAGGTAGGAGGAAAATGAAGAAGGTAGGAAGGTGTGTGTTAGAATAATTATCTATATTTGGTGTGGAGAGGTAAGAACATTAATATTGGATGCATATATCTATTATAGATATCTGCCCTTTTGTGTTGTTCTACATTACCTTTGTATGCATTATATTATCACCCTCTTTTATTGGGTACCTATGTCTTAAGCTTGTTGGTTTGCTTGATTGAATCATGTTTAGATCAACACTTGATCTTGTTATTATGAGCATAGTCTTTAGTCTTTCCCCAATATGACTATTGTTATAGTTTTTGAAGCAATATTTTATCTAAGTTTGCAGATGCTTTTGAAGAGCATTGTTCTCATCCAGTTTGTGCAGTACTTTTTGTGTTCTTTGTTGGTGTCATTGGATGAAGGAATAAACATTTGTAAGACTACATTTGTGGAGCTTATTCCTTGTAGCCCTAAGAAGAGCTATGTATATTTTTAGGGTTTTGATTACCTTGTAGAGTGTAGTATTATAATTTGAACTGAGCCTGGGTTGTTACCGATAATGTGTTGCTTATGCCTGTAATATTATGGTGTGGACCAATTAAAAGAATAGAAAATAGAGTAGGAAGCATTAGATATGAATATATAGAAGTGTTTTAGGTCATTGACATTATAAATATGCTAGAAGGATTTGAAGCTAGAATAGAGGAGAAATATCCCATACAAAAATACTAAAAGCATTTAAAGAGAAATCATAGAAGAAATATCCCCTATAGAAATGCATGAACAACCAACAAAGTAGTGCCTTGCAATAAAAAATGATTTCCATATTTCACCTACCTCAAATTTATATGACATGTTATTCAAAATTTGAGAATACCATGACCCCTCTTTAGATGCCAATGGATCCTTCATCGAGCCTATGCATCCCATAAGTGGTGTAGACCTTAAGGGATACATTAATCAACACCACCTTGCACAAATTCAATGTAAAAAAATACCATTTCATCATGTTTGGATGATTTCAAGTTGAAAATTACTCTCTTTTATGTAAGATAGACTTTAAGAGAGAAAATGTTTAACTAGTATAAAATGGAAGCTTATGATATATATATATATATATATATATATATATATATATATAGAGAGAGAGAGAGAGAGAGAGAGAGAGAGAGGTTACCTAATAGTATATGTAAACCTGATGAATTTAATATTTATGATAAATATTAAATTTTAGATGAATATAGTTTTAAAATATTATTTATTGATAAATTAAATATTAAATTTTCTAAAATGTAGATCAATATAAAAGAACAACTCATAAAAAATATGTCATATTTGTGAGTCTAAGACATGTTAATTGCTTTTGTATTTTAGAAGGATTTTTTTTTTAATTTGTGTAAGATAATATTTTAAAAATATATATATCAAAAATTAAAAGAAATGATAGCATAAATTTAGAACCCAAGCCTGCTCCCTTTGGGGAGTGGGGGGTATTTTTTTCAAAACCTATATTTGTCCTTATTGTGGAATATCTTGTGGAATCTAGTTTAGTTGATAATACTTCGGTTGGGATCTAGTTACAGTTGGAGGGTGCAAGTAGCAAGTGTGGTGGACGAGGTTGGCCTTTTTGCTTTTCTATTTATTGTTCTACTTTCATTTGAATGTGGAGCACTTGGTGAATTTTTTTCAGTTTTAGTTTCATCTAGATGGTGGTGTGTTTTTGTGTGGCCTTGGCAGGTTTTTCTTGTAACTTTCAAAATTTGTGGTGGCCAACTGGGTTGTAGCTTATTCAGGAGGAATTTTTTTCCAGCTTCAATTCTGAGTAGGATTTTTCTCTTGAATCTTTGTAACAACCTTCCTCACATGATTAATGAAATAAAGTAAAAAATATATATACTTAAATTTTCCTATGAAACATGGCACTATTGACAGTCTTGGTGAGTGCAGGATAGTTGCAAGATGACAATGAAGGGAAGCAAGTTAGTGGGAAAAGGTAAGATAGGGAAGTGATGATTCAACTCATGAGCACATGGAAACTCACGCTTGCATATCATTTAGGTGCATTGTAAATTGCATCTCTGTGTGAGTTACATTGTTTGAAATATTGCTTGTTGGTAAGGAATGTGGAATGTTTTTATGGTGGCAATGATGATGGGAGCCACTAGCTTGGAAAGGCATGTGTGTGTGTGTTTGCTTATTTAGACATGTATATGTGTCTAATATTTGGAATATTCTTTGTTTTAATAAAGTAAACTTGTATTATTAGAGGTGGCAATGAAGATGTTCTAATCATGGGAGCCACCCTTTATTTATTTGAGTAAACATTTGAAAATATTTTCCTTAATACTTTCATGATTTTAAGGAAAGGTATTTTTATAAAAAAATAGAAAATATAAAGTAAAATAATTATTTTTATTTTCTTTAAAAAATAAAAGAAACCATGCACATAATTGAGTCTTAGCTTGTTATGTGTTTGTCCTATATTGCATACTTAAGAACTGTGGTATTTGATGTTAAAATAAAGGAAAAATATATCTTCCATGTTTAGCTATGATGGCGAAGGACGTGTGTTGTATGTTTTGTTTAAAACATGTGTGAAATAGTTTATGTTATTATTATTGCTTTGCTTAGTAGTGGAGGGAAGTCGACAAAGCTAAATAAACCTTCATTCTCGTGCACGCACTTCAAATTTTTTTTAATGAAAAAAGGTAGATGCTAAAAATGGTTGGAATACCATGATGGATTGTGCGCATGAGAATGTAGAGGAAAGGTTCAACAATATAGAACTATGCATGAGAGAGGAGAAAAAACAACTTGCTGAATTCCTCACATATTTTTTTGGAAGAGAAAAAATAAAGAAAAAAGGTAAAAAAAAAAGGAGAACAAGACATCGAAAATATAGCCAGTAAGCTTTAATACGACTGGTGAATGGTGTTTATTTTATACCTTGGTATGCTAGTTGTATGGCCTAAAATAGAAGTCAATCGAAAAGTATTCTTTTATGTATGAAAGCTTATATTGTAAACTTCTTGTATATACATCTATGATTATGAAATATTAAAACCAACAAATGACTAGGGAAGCAATTCTACACTTTAGAATTTTTTTTAACTCCTTAGTAATAGTGTAACTTGGTCATAGTTAACAAATTACTTTTATGTTTAAATAATCTTTTCTTTTAAGAGAATTATCTACTTAAGATAGACTTGTATGCTTATCTTAGAATATATTGATAGTGAGTTAAACTCAAAGAAACCCTTAGTAGGCTTAGACCCAAAAATTAAACATATGAACATCCAAAGATGTTGAGGTCCAAGAATGCGCACAACAAATTTTGAGATAACTAATAACTAATGGAATTGGTCAAATAAGACTTGATCAGATCGATATGAGAAGGTGGTATGGGATATCGTTTTCAAGTTGGGCTCAATGAGCACTATGATAAAAACCATACTCATAAACATTAGTTGGAATAACCATAGAGATTGATACGGCATAAACCATTGTGAGTTGTCGTGAGTATGGGTAATGAAGTCCAAGGTCAGGGTATTGAAATGGCACTAACTACCTCCAGGTAAAGGGTTTTCATAGTTAGTCATGAAAGCATAAATATGCTAACCTCCATCATATTGGTTTAGGAACAGGTTGACTAGTTAGTCAAAGGTTCGATATTATGAGATAAGGGATAAAAGTGTCTCCCTCTAGGTTTTATGGGCCCTATAAGATAACCTTTATCATGGTTCGGTCCTCATGCTAGAACATGTGAACGCAAAAAAAGAGTAACCGATTCCACAAAATGGCCCCCAATGATATTTGGTCGATTTCATCCACTTGGTAGCTAGCTAAAGTAGTCCTAAAACCCAAATGTGGTTAATTATGCATGTGCTAAATCATTAATGAATGTTTCAAAATCACTGGATGATTCAAAACTTTGTAAACCTGTAACCATATTATGAAAACTAGGTAAATCAAATTTTAGGTTTGAATAGAAAACCTTCAAAAAAATATGTGGATTACATGTCCTTATTTAGGGCAATCAGGTGAGTAGTTAGACCTAGTTTGTTACAATCTTCTTGTTCCCTTTTTGCTTCTCTTATGCCCTATGGAGTGGATCTTTTGATTTCTTTTGGATCTCTTGGATCTTGGCCTATTTTAGGTTTGAGAACCCTTCCAAAACCTTATGGTCCTCTTATCAATGTATGATTAGTTTGTTCAATATTCCGGGATCCTTTCAAAGCCCTACTTAAGTTAGGAGAACCTTCCAAAACCCTATGGTCCTTTACTCGAGGTCTAATCCATTTGTACAAGGTTCTAGGTTCCTTTCAAAACCCTGTTCTAAGGTTTAGGGAGCCTTATAAAGCCCTATCATGGTTTTGGGAGCCTATCAAAACCCTATTGTGAAGGTTTTGGGATGGCTTGGGTGGAAATATCCTTTCGAGGTCTGATTTTATTTATTGAAATTTAAACAATAATGTTGTTTTTTTTTTGGAGCCATGGGATCTTTATTTCTCGGATGCTAGGTCTATTTTTGTTGAATACTGGATCAATTTTCCCTTAGGGTTATAGTCCCTTTTGTGTTCTTATTTAGTGATTATTGAATATCTTTGTGGCTTTGTAAAGGTTGGGGGACCCTCCAAAACCCCTTATAGTGCATATTCTTCTTTCAAAAGCACTTTTTATACGAAATAAAAAAAAGAAAAAAAAAGAAAAGGAATGATATGATTGTTAGAATTTAGTGCATATTCTTCTTACAAAGAGAATGTTGTTTATGTGGCTACTTTTTTAATGTTATATTTAATTTAAAAGTTATCAAATAAATTTTAAATTTATTTTTCTTCGTAGTAATTGTGAAAATATTTTTGAACAAATACAATCTTATCTCCAAATATAAAAAAAATCCAAAGTTATTTTTTTATTATTAAAATTGAGAATGATAACAAAAACCCTACGATGTTTTTTTTTTTTTTCATGCATGGTGGAATCGGTAGTCGCCACGAATCCGGGTAGGCTGTTTGGATTTTTATGGCCACCATAGTATTCTGCATTGTACGCCTCAGAAGGCGTTACACAAATCTTCGCACAGTCTGCCCCTATAAATTTTAAACCTTTTACGTCGCTGAAAGCACCAGGAAGGGGACAAGCGTTCAGTCCAGTGAGACCCAAGATTTGAACCTTGGACTTCTGCCCCCATTATGGGTTTGGGAAACCAATTGGTCTACACCTCGGACCTTACAATGTTAACATTATAAACAATAAATTTTAAAAATAATTATATAATAGCTTCTTCATAGAAGTTTTTTTTTTTAAAGACAAGATTGACTTTTGATATTAGTAGAGCACATAGTCTAAGTTTAGTTTTATTTTATTTTATGATCTGTATACTAAAAAAGTTATTGTTTATATTTTTACTTAAAAAGCTTCTATAAAAAAAATATAAAACTTATTCTTAACAATTAAATCATACTTAAAAAACACTTAAATTGTAGATAAGAAATAATGTTGAATAGTTTAAATTTTCATAATTCTCAAATATCACTTTCATTAGTTTTTTACTATATTTCAATTTTATATAAAGTCAATGGGGTTTTGAGTTTATAGTTTCTAGTTATACTAATTTTTTATTTTGTATTTATGTGATAATGAATTAAAAATATTTTTTTTATAAATAGTTTAATATTTTATAGAATTTTTTTTAATTTTGGTATTATTATGAAATTTGTAAATTAAATTATATCTTATTTATAATTATAATAAAAAGTATATCTTTACCATGTATTTTATTGGCAAGTTTTCCCAATCCTTTAAAAGAGGTTCAGGGTTCAAGTTTGGTTGCTTACATTGGATACAAACAAAAACCCTGGACTAGGTTGAGAGGTTCACCCGGATGGGGCATACCCCATAGAACGAAAAGTTATGACCCCTAGGGGATACGAGAAAAGGTTTTCCTTAACAAAGTTTTTAGTCTCAAGGAAACAACAAAACAATTTGTGTCTTGGATCTTCTTTGGGAGGTCCAAATTTCAAAGCATGGGTGAGTGTGTGAGGAGGTGGGTGTGGTGGTTGTATGTTAAGTTTCCTATTGATAAGAATACATATCAGCTTTACGAGGGGTCATGGTTGGGAGGAGACTGCTTAGCCCTATGCATTATATATATATATATATAATAATAAGCTATGTGGATTTTAGTAGAGGTCACTCCCTTTACAAAAACAAAATATTACATTGCTCTTATTACATTTCTATGTTAATTAAAACATATCTAAATTTGTCATTCTATCATAGATATTTTTCATTCACCCTTCAATCAAAGATATTTTTCATCTTTCACAAACTGCCAATTTTTCACAATCAACTCCTCTTATATCAAATGCCTTCAAAAGCTTCAATTCTGTCAAAGATAAACTTCAACATTGTCAATGGTTAAAATGTTTTAGGGTTCTTATTTCCCCTAATATTCCAAGATATTATTTTCATTGTTATTTTTTTATTTTATTTGTGGGTTTAGTCCCACTTCTTGTTAACACTTGTGATATTTGCTTTTGTTTTCCCATATCAATATCCCTTTCCATTTCTTTCTCTTTGTTTTTGCTTCTTGGGTCTTCCTCTCTTATTTTCATTTCTAACAATACTTTCATCTTCATCAATCTCTTCAATATTCTCACAATGCTCATAGTAAGACTTATCATCTTTAGGTTTACCTTGTTCTGAAGGATTTAAAATGCAAGGATAACCTCAAAAGCACAATCTTTTTAATGTTGCCTTGAAAACCCTAAAGTACAAGGATGCTCTTCTATAGCAATTACCATCTTGTTTTGTCCTAAAAAACCTAAATTATTATCGGTTTCCTCCAATATCTTTTCTTTATTATTTTGCTCTTGAAACCTTAAAGTGCAAGGGATAATATCTTTACCACTTTCACTTTTATTACCTGAAGAGGAATCTATGCTACTTGAGGAAAATGAAGATGATTTACTTGAAATAAACTTGACCTCTTTTGTTGTCTTTATTTTAGGATACATCTCCACATCTTCTTTAGCACCTTTAATTCATTCTAAACTTGCCAAATGATATTGTAGATAGGTTTTATTTGTTTCTTCTTTTGAAGTGGAATATCCTTGATCTAATCTAGCTTCTATCATTGTATGATTTCCTTGCTTCATCTTGAATATTATCTCATGGATAATTTTTTTTTTCATTCTTCATAGTTTTCACTTTGCTAACTCTTACCATGTGTCAAATCTTAAAACAATTGTGGCAACAAAATGCAATATTTTCATAATCTACTTGTTGATACCATTCTCTTGATTTAGTTTTAATCTTAATAGATTGTGTTGAAGGTTTTAAAATATCCAAAGCAACACATATTTGAGTATGTATAGCATGCTTTCACTCCTTAGTAGTTGGTCCTTCCTTTATGAATTTCCCTAGGGTATCTGCAACATTCTTCAAAACATCCTTATTTATAAGTTGATATGGAAGTCCAAAAAGCCTAACCCACATTGGAAGCTTCTTCATAGTTTCGGTCTCAATAGAAAAAAATTCATTCCATGGTCTCAATAAAGTGCATCTCTTCCCTTAAACCATGGGCCACCAACCATTATTTTATCCCTAATTTCTAAATTGGAAAAGATGATGAGAAAAAAACCTTTAGGAAGAAAAGTCACAGAATAATTTGAATTCAATCCCTACTTCCACTTGATCCAATTTTGAATCTCCAAAAATCCTAGCCATGATCTATGGAACTTACATATTAACCATCTACTTTGAAGAACCATTATATCATGCTCAATCATCTCATCCTTGATACTTACTTCTGGTGTAACATCTGCTACCTAGATTGAACTTACCATGTATTCACTCTTCTAATTATCTCCAACTTGGGCCTCCATACTTTTGGGCATTCAGATTTATAGCTAGGACATCCTAACTTTGCATAAGAGCTTTCAAATATGGCTTTCCTTCCACAATAGCTAATGGGGTTGTCTCTTGGATTGCATTCCCTCTTGGTTTCACTCCCTCTTTTCTCGAACTTGCTCTTGGATTGCACTCTCTCTTGCCTCACACTTGCTTTCGACTTGCACTCCCTCGTAGCTCACAATTGCATGCGACTCTTCTTTTTCTTGGTGTTCCTTCACTTTAGCTATTTTTGGAAATAATGTTCCACACATTCATGGTAAGGGTTTGAAGCATTGATGCACTTCGGATGAACCCATCACTCTTCACCCATGACTAAATCTCGACTTGCACTCCCTCTTGGTTCCCACTTCCTTTCAAATCTCATTTGCTCTCGGCTTGCACACTCACTCTCGGTCGCACTCGCACTCAGTGCTACACTTGCTCTTGGCTTGCGCTCGCACTCACTTTTGGCTGCACTTACTCACACTTGCTTTTGACTACACTAACTCTTGACTCACGCTTGTACTCACTGTTGCACTTACACCAGATCACGTTGACACTCGCTACTACATTGCAAGTGATTTACAAGTGATACCAAGGAAGCGCAATTTTTATTATAATATTTTTATTTTAAAACTATTCAAAAATAAAAATTTAATTAAATTTTATATATTTAATTTTCAACCATTAAAATTTATTAAAAATCAATCCATTTCAAAATAAAATAAAATAAAATGTTCATTACTTCAAATATTGGTAATTTTCAAACAGTCTCCATTATTATTTCTATTTATATTTCTCTTTCTACTTGGTTTGAACATTACATGGAGACAAGCCAAAAGACTTGTGAGTTTGAGCCAAGTCAATGGAGTCATGAGTTTTTAGTTTTCGCTTATTTTTGTTTTAAAGTTTGTATGCATGTGAAAGTAAGGACGACGTAGCAATGGGTGACTAGTCTTGCATATGGCGACAAGAAGTTAAAATCATTGACTAGTCTTGCAGATGGCGACAACAAGTTGAAATGTTTGCTTGTCTAACGTGGCGTGAGTTGAGTCACGTTAAGGGACAGGTTTCATCACATCTGATATATGGTCTTTTTGGACGGTAGAGAATGCCGCGTTCTAAACGCTCGTGTGAGGTCCACTGCACCATCTAAAGTCCTATAAAATAAAAGGCATGTCCAATAATTTAGTCAAGTTTAGAAACCTAATTTTCAGGCTTCTTCTCTGGTTTAATATAACCCTTCGAAAATACAACAAATTCCATAGGGAAAAAAATATGATGGAATTTAAAAAGCAGGATTTAAAAAAAAAAAAAACTGTAATGAGTTCTAGTCTTCTACGTCTAAATCTTAAAATAAATAAATTAAGAAGTTCTTCTAGTCCAAGTCTGTCCATGACCCAAGAGAACCCTCATTCAGCGTAACCAGAATTTTGATATCTGGACGGCCTTCCCCAAATTGGAAAAGTAAGGACGAATTGGTTAAGATATAGGCGCAATGTATATCTCTTCATCTTTGCAAAACACCGTGTAAAAATACTGCTTTGAAAATGGGAATCACCAACTTGCACTAAACACGAATTCTGTGCTGTTGCTAAACCAGGTGCTCCTCTCTTTTTCTTTTTGACAATGACTACCTCACTATACTTATTTTGAGTGTTATTGACAAACAATATAGAATGTAATTGGGGGATTTGAAAGCATTGATTGCGGGTGAAAAACAAACCGTAGAGTGGGTTACTGATGATGATTACGTGCTGTAGTGTTACAGCTTACTTATATGACTCTAATTTGTCAATTTACATACAGAACCGACAAGTGTTCCCCAAGCCTATCAAAATATCTTGCTATCAATTATCCCTTACCCCTAACGTGCCACACTTGTTGAGAATATGGTTCATTGGAGCTAAATACAATCTGTCAGGATTCCCAAACTTCAAATACTCTATCGAGACACGGAAATGGCTGTCTCTTAGAGATATAACACCCCAAACTATACCGCCATTACCAAGCGAGAAGATCCTGGTGAGTTCTGGTAAATTGTTGTATGTTTGCTTGATCCGAACCTCAACAGATACCGACCCCTTCATCTCTGCTATCGAGTTGAGAGTGCTTCGGAAAGGCATGTATCTCTGAAGCCAAGAACAATGCTGCATTTAAAAGCAAGTTAGGATGTAGGTGGTGCAGAATCGTTTGTCAGGTTGATGTTCACATTGACATTTCTTTATTTTATTTTATTTGTTTTCTCCAAAGGTTATGATTAAGAACCCTGGTTTTTCTTTTTACATTAATACCGATAGAATTAATTCTTTAGGTACCCCCAAGACCGTATTGACCGCCTGTGGCATCCTTTGACGATTTCAGATTCGGAAACTGTAAGCCTGCGAGAGCGAATTTCAACAAACAATACTCGAAACCTTCCTCCAACTGCTAAAACAGATACAAAATGAAAACTGCAAGCAGAAATATCAACAATAGATAAGAGGACTAGAAAAAACATATATTTATTCAGAGGACTGTTACATACATGTAACTCTATTTTATAATCATAAAATATTTTGTAATCATAAAATGGGAGGGTTTACTAATTTTTCCACCCAAACAATCTTTTGGAATTTTTTAGGGTTTATTAATCTTGTAAAATCTTCGAGATCATACCAAAAAAATATTAAGTCTCTAAAAAGAGGGTTTTTTGAACTTTTTAGAAGATTCCATCGTTTAACAGGAAAATCATGCAGCACCTGCACATTGTAACAAACTCCTATTTAATATAGGATTTTTTCTGCAATCTTTTATCTCAATCTCATTGTTGCAAAATTGATGCTTTTGAGTTGTGACAACCTTAGTAAGTGCATCTATTGCATTCTCTTGGGTTTTGCATTTGATCAGGTTGATCATTCCACTCTCCACCATATCAAGTACAAAATGATATTTCATTGCAATGTGTTTTGTCCTTTCATGGAATGATGAAGAATATGCAAGTGTTATTGCACTTTGGCTGTCACATTGTATTCCAACATATTCTTTGTTCAAATAAAACCTTTGCACAAGCTCATCAACTAAACAACTTCTTTTGCAGCATTAGTAGCAGCAATATATTTTGCTTCAACACTTGACAAAGTGTTAGTTTGAAATTTGTCGAAGGAAATATTTGTGCACACATAGACCTTGACCAATAGTGAATGAACCAAAACTGTGAGGCTTTGAGGTCAATATTTGAAAAAGGCTAGCTCCTTGTGAAGCCCTAGCTACTTGTCTCTAAACATAGGGGAAAAGAGTGCTAAGAGAAATAAACAGAGCTGAAACTAGAACTTATGGCAATGCGGGTTAGGCCGCATCAAGATACATATAAGAGATAATGCCATAACATAAATAAAATGCCTAACAAATAAACTTATTACTCATAAATTATTGAATATTTTACTTACATCAAGATGTATCTTATCGGACTACAAATTTCAAAACAAGCGAATGTGTCATGAGTGTTGATCCAAAAAATATAATAAACACCATTAACATTCAACAAGCTAAAATTAGAAATAAACAGTCACTCATACATACACACCCTACAATTGAATTTAATCAGAGGCCAAAAAAATTGTTTGTATTAATGTGCAAAACCCTTGCTTACATGCAAATTGTAAAAGCCTAAGAGCTAACCATTTGAATGCATTGCATTCTAGTATATATAGTTTTCATAATGAATTTTGTTACAAAAGGTCATGATAACTAATCATGAAAAGTTGTAATTTTAGGGGAGTGGCTAGGTTGTATGTCTCTTCTATCATCCTACGCTTTGTGATCAAAGGCTACTATCAGGTGGGAGTGGGCCTTACTAGATGCATTTGAAGATTTGATCAATCTGACTCACTTGACAATTCTATTGGTTTTTGATATTTGTTTGCATGTACTTGCAGGTAGAGGCTTTTTAATCTATGTAAGCCAAATTTTGAGGTTGATTACTCCCATGGTGTTGCATTTCCATCCACTACCTATTGGACAAGTGTCAGGTTTCTCCTTGCTAGACAACTATGACATTCTTTTTGATAAAATATTCTAATGATGGATAGAAATTATGGAATTGGAAAACTTTTGGTATTCGACTAAGATCCAATAGCAACCCAAAATTCTGCTAGACTATCCTTTGTGATGGTCTTCAGGGACCCGTGAAAAATATTTGGCACTGATGGATTTTTGGGGGTGGTTGGTGGGAGCCTTCATTATTGATGGACATCTAGGACTCCTTTGGATCTCGACAACTACCCATTTTTCCATCAAATGCCTTCATGATAGAGCTTTATGATTCATTTGGAATTTTGGATTACCCATTTAGTCACCAGGCCTGATAGTTAGTCACTTTTCACACATCTCGATGGCAGACTTTCAAGACTTATCTAGAGTTTGACATCAACCCAATTTTCTATCAAGCATGGTACTCAACCAATTTTCCCCCCTTTTTCTATCCTTGGTTCACCTTTTTTCTAGGCTCTTTTTGTCCCCTCGTAATAGGTTGTAACCCATTTATTCACTAGGTTAGACACTTAGATATTTTCTTGTGATGTTGAACTTTCTCCTTTATTGTGATGCATAAGCGAACATTTTACCATTCTTGCATACTAATTACTACACTTGGCCTCCCAAAATTTGTTCTTCCTATTTATTCATCATCTTGTCTACCAGAAATATTCAAGTGGGTGAATACAACCAAAATTTCACCCACATTCTTGGTGAATTATGGGGGATTTTCACTTTGTGGAAAAGGGAACCTAAGTGGCCATATTTTCTAACTGAGCACTTTCTAATAGGAAGGAAAGGGAAGAAGAGGACAAAAAAGGAGTTGAAGGAAAAGATAACCAATAATTTTTGCAAGATAAATGAGGGTGACGAGTGATAGAGTGGGAACTATATGCACAATAAGGTAAAACAACATGAAGAAAATGAAAGGAAGGGAGACACAAGAAAAGAAGATAGGATAAAAGGAGAGATACAAAAGAAGGAAATAAGGAAAATAAAGAAAGGAGGTAGTAGGAGGAACGCTAAAAGTGCCATAAACTCAAGGAGTTTATCGGCCAATTAGCCTATGAACAAAATAAAATTTGAAAAAAAAAACAAAACAAAGGAACAAAAGAGAAAATAGTGCCAAAAATACCTCATAAAAAAGAGAAACAGAACTACTGGATCCATGGGACACCCCCATAGAATACTAGACCGAATCACCTAGTTCATGAGATATATTCAAGCATCGCACTCTCATAAGCATACTCTACTATAGCCCAAAGCCATTTTAAGGATAGACATATTGCCAAAGACACTTGTCTACCTTGCACCATATTTTCTTTCTCACATGATTTAGTAGGAACTTCATCTACAAATCCAAACATGCCATGAGAACCTTCAAATGCACCCTTGGATTCATCCACTAGGGACATGAAGAAAGTGCTCCAATGAAAATCATTAATGATACTTGGAATTATTTTTTGCATTTCTTATTCTACAAACCCTGAAAATTTGGTCAACTTGCAATAAATTACTTGAATAATTCCCCTTGCAACCTTTGTACAAGATGATGTCACTTATTGAGTAGCTATGTGCCAACCATCTTTGCTTATTTACTTTATCGACTATTTACACAAAATTATGATGTGCTTAACATGCCTAAGCAAGGAGTTTTTCTATAGATTATATCATGAACCTACAATGTTAAGACCATATAGTACCAAAATTGAGTTGTTCTCCATGTGCAACTTGGCATCGCTTGTAGTTATTATCAACTCCTATGAAACTCCATCCAGGTTCTATGCTTTGCCTTAGAGTCTTTGTAATCTAGCCAAAAGTGATTAGCACACAACCTATTCTTGCCATGTGAACCCTATCTATAAGTGTTAAATTTTTTGGATATGGATAATAGCATTCTCTCTTCCTAAAACCCATCTATTCTACCATTTATACTTCATTTTCCTCTATTTTTGCCACACTCTAAGCCAAATTTCAACCACTATAATTACAATCCTCTAAATCTCATTGGACTTAGAAGCTGACTATTGTATTTTTAGATAATATCTAGGTGGAGGATAAGTAATGCAATACAATATGGGTTGACCATGCTATTGGTATATCATCTGAGTTAGCCCTTGGTTTGCACATGACCTCCTAGGTAGGTCTCATATTTTGCTTTTGATGAAAAAAGGTGCAATTCTTGATTCAGCACCATGATAACTTTCTTGGCCAATAGAATCAACATTTGAACCCGATCTTGATTTATGTATTAGGATACCTAGGAATAGATATTTGGTGATATATTATTATATTGTATAAAGGTTGGCATGGGCCACACATAACCCAAGGTAAATTATATTATAATATTATATTATAGTTTTGTAACATTATGCATCCTTTCATTTGCTTGAGAAAGTCCTAGGATAAATATATGTCAAACAAGGAAGGGACATCTACCACTTCTATATCTTCTATGATAGCCAAGTTAGGATGCCCATTAATTAGCATTGGGACCTTGTGTAATATTCCTATCCTTTTAAACTACTCTCACCTGTAGTGTAACACTTTTGATCCTTGTGTATCTGGGTTGAGTCCCAGACTTCTACAAATTTCTATTGACATGATCAAGACCAAGGTCTCTAGATCCACCACACAATTATAAAATATATGCTTTTCCAAGAAAATGATAAATAGAAGGCGAGAGAATGGTCTTCTAGAGGGTTGATGTAGAAAATATTCATGAATCCACAATCACCATTAGTTGTTGATGTCTTTATGAGGGAAATATTAATCAAGTTGATCTTATAAGATGCCAATAAGTCTTCCCTCAATCTAGTTGGCATAGGATAAGAGTTTTAAATAAGCTATGAAAATATTCCATCCTCTCTACTCTTTGCCTAGTATTGATAGTTGGTCCTTGTGTATCTAGGTTGAGTCCCAGACTTCTACAAATTTCTATTGACATGATCAAGACCAAGGTCTCTAGATCCACCAAACAATTATAAAATATGTGCTTTTCCAAGAAAATGATAAATAGAAGGAAGGAGAATGGTCTTCTAGAGGGTTGAGGTAGGAAATCTTCGTGAATCCACAATCACCATTAGTTTTTGATGTCTTTATGAGGGAAATATTAATCAAGTTGATCTTATAAGATGCCAATAAGTCTTCCATCAATCTAGTTTGCATAGGAGAAGAGTTTTAAATAAGCTATGAAAATATTCCATCCTCTCTACTATTTGCCTAGCATTTATAGTTGGTATGTATAAATTCTTATATGCGTCCATCCTTCGTTGGTTCAGATGTAGGCTTTATGGAAGATAAGGTTATGAGGGAATTTGGTCTCTTGTTTTTATGCTCTATACTGGTGGGGGTAATGTATTGACATCCACATGTTGTCTAGAATGAAATGTTACCAGACCTTCATCTTCCCATTTTTCATATCCTTGTAGTGAACCACAAGCAATGATGTCATCTATTGAAGGGAGTTTGTTGGCCAGTTTATAATAATTGGTGTTTCCTTCAATCAAAAGCTCATTATGTTGCAGAGGTATGGTTGGGCTTGGAATATGATTACCTTTCCACTTTTTAAACCCAAACTATTGTATCCTTTCTTCTGAAGAGATTCTCAAATCCATTATTAGCTAAAATTGAGGATGCTATGTATTTGACCCTAAACTACTAAGCTCTTGGTATTTGTTTCTTGAGAGTTCTATTTCCAAAATTTTGAATTCCTCTACCATACTTTGAATCCTTATTTTCAATTCTTGATTCGTTTGGTGCTTCTTCATATGCATATTTGTAGGAAGATCATCCTCCACTATTTGATATAGGTTTGGAATAATATTTGGAGGAAATGGGGCATAGAATGAATTTTCACACAGTTGAGGAGGATGAGAAAATTCCTAAGGAGGCATATTTCCTTCTTGGATTAATATATTTTTAGCTTGGATAGCCTCCTTAAATATTTGTGAGAATATTTTTTCTCTAGATTGTTGAATGAGGATACTTATATCAGAGTTAAAGGCTTGGATATAGTACAAGTATGCATGAGCATGGGATGGCTGGAAATTATGGGGTATCTTGTTCCACACTCTTTTGAAACAAACATTGAAGTTGATAATATTCTCATGGTAGGCTCACTTGATAAATAAGAATTGAGTAAGAAATAGAAAGGGATCCCTAGAGTCATCAAACATATCAATGAGGAATTCTACCAGATCATCCCATGTGTCAATGCTTCTACTTTCTAAAGAATTATACGATAACAACACCTTCCATTTAAGAGAGAGAGAAAGGAGCCTGATCATCACATCCTTAGATGCAATATTATGAATAGTGGCTAGAGAATTCAAATCCTGATAGTGCTTAGATGCAATATTATTTGCATCATCAATGATTGATAAAGACCTTAGAGTGGCTTTGGGGATGTCATGCAGATGTTGTATATTGATGGTACCTGCATCATCCCACCATGGATAGTGTTTCTCAGCCATGAGTTTTTGTAAAGATATTGATATTTCAAAATCTCTAGGTCCTTATTTTAGGTGGGAGTCACTTTATGAGCATGATTTCTCTATTGATAAGGTAAAAATTACTCATTACATCTTAAGTCATAAAAAAAATGAGGTCTAATTAGGATTTTGAAGGGTGATCGATCATATAATCTAGGTCAAACCTTCAAAGAGTTTCTAGGTGAATCGAACATAAATTTCATAAAAAATAGTATCATCAAACTCCATTTAACAAATATGGTAGGACCTTCGGGTCCCACCGATCATGCTAAAAATTATTGCTCTTAAATATGTTTAAGGAAAGGTTTGGACGCCCACAAACCTTGAAAAACATTGAATAGCCCTAAAATTATGAGGCTTTGAAGTCAATCTCTGGATAATATCAGCTCCTTGTGAAGCCCTAGCTACTTCTCTTTAAACATGTGGGAAAAGGGTCTTGTGAGAAATAAATAGAGCTAAAGCTAGAACTTATAATGATACATATTTTGTTGCATCAAGATACATGTAAGATATCATGTCATAGCACAAATAAAATGCATAACATACCAAATTATTTATCATCAATCACATAATATTTTACTTACATCGTGATGTATCTTTTCAGACTACGAATTCTAAAACAAGCGAATGTGTCATGAGTGGAAATCCAAAAAGTAGAATAAATACCATTAACATTCAACACGATAAAATTAGAAATAATAAGTCACTCATACATACAAACCCTACAATTAAATTGAACTAGAGACCAAATAGAAAATACTTTGTATTAATTTGCAAAACCCTTACATGCAAATTGTAAAAGCATAAGATCCAACCATTTGAATTCTTTGAATTCTATTATATATATATCTTTTACAATGAATTTTGTTACAAAAATTCATGATATATGATCATGGAAAGTTCATCTGTAGACACTAAAATTATGTAAATTGGATAAGACTGCTATGCGCCACTCTTATCGACATCATATGGCCCCATTGGGCAACCCTCAGGGGTTAATTAGGGCTCCCAACCACTTTTGGGAGGGTTTACCCCACTTTTGGGAGGTTTTGGGCCATGTAGCCATGGTCGTCCCACCTAGGGACAACCATAGTTCATGGTCATCCCACCCAGGGATGACCACCAGTAGCCATCCCTAGGTGGGACGACCATGAACCAGACCCCCAAAATTCAAAGGGTGGGACAAATGGCAATCAATTCCTACCATTTATCCCACCCAATCACCCAAAATTGATTGGGAGGCTATCATAAACATCAGGACCTACAAATTGGAGGCCCCAAATGGGCAAGCTCTTCCACCCTATGCATGGCAAGGGCATTGACAAGTGGCAACACTTGCCCTACATGCCAGAACTTTCCCCTTTGCACATTTGCCCTATTTTAGCTATAAATTGAGGTGCTCCTACCCAATTTCAAAAGGAGACAATAACAAGCATTGCTCATGAAGTGCTGCTCACATTTGTCCTCACATTTGCCCAAGTATTTTCCTTGAAAACCTCTTCATTCGAAGGCGCTTTTAGGGGCATCCCAAAATACGCTAAACTGATTCCAAAACCAATAAATTTTGAGAGTTAGTTTCCCAAATTCGATGACAAGACCCCTAGGAGGTTTATTGACCAGATCCAAGTGGAATTGGTGGCAAAAACCACCCCAGTTTGTGGTCATCCCCCTAGGGATGGTTAGCAGGTCTTATTGGAACTCCTAGGGATGACCATGAAATGGCCCACAATTTTGATCTAATTTCTATGTAGATCATTTCTATAGCATTATATTAGCATCATATCCAAATTTGGTAAAGTTTTGAGTAGATTTGATGGGTCGATTAATGTTTTTATGATTGCAGTCTTACTTGTTCCTGCCAGGAATGACCACAAGTTTTGCTAACAATTTCATTGTGATTTCTGCTCAGATCCTTCCAAAATCACCTATTAAACATCATACTAGAATTTCAAGTCATTTGGAGTTGTTTAGAATAGTCGCAAATAAATTTTATATTCATAGATGCATACTTTCTATGGTTTTCATAGTTTTCATCACTAAACGCATATGCTATTAACATCATTCAATATCTTGTGTGTAGGTGCAGGTATTCTAGGCATGAGGGAGGAGCTAAGGAGCAATATAAATGAAGCCCAAGATTAGCTCTCAAGTGTGGGTTGCAAGAAGAACATTGGAAGCACGCCTTTATGCTCATGGAGGGATTTGATCCCTTGTAATTTGTAATCTAAAATGTATCAAAATGAGAAGCCCTCAAAGGGGGATGTATTGTAACCTTTTGAATTGATGAATTTATGAATACAAGGAGAAACCCCATATTTTTACTTTAAATCATTCATCATTTCAATAGCTTTCTTGGTTTACTTCTTTAGCATCTCTCTTTTGCATGCTTTCTTATAAACACTAGATTGCATTTCAGTTTCCATCTATTAGGCAAGCCATTTTTTTCACTTCTTTAGTGGTGATCATGGTGGGACCCTTGTCCCTTGTCCCCTTTCATTTTTGTCATTTTTGACATCCTTTTTGTGTTTTGTGTGTTGCAGGTTCTGGTCGTTCTAAGAAGGAATAATTGCAAAATTCCTAGTTGGAGCTAGGGATGACCACTGTAAACATCCCACCCAGGGATGGCCCCCAAATTTGCAGCCATCCCACCTAGGGATGGCCACAAAACCAGGGGTTTTCTAAAGAAATTTCCAAAAACAACAATTTTCAGAACAAAAAAGGTAAACTTTGAAACCTTCAATTTGCATCTAGGTTGTTTAAAAAGGTTAAATTTCAGTTTTTCTTGTCTTTTGTGTGCAATTGAAAGTTAGATTTCATATTTCTAAATTTTGCATTAACAAATCAAAGAAAAATAGGAAAAAGAACAACCTTTCAAAATGCATTTGTCTGGTTTGCCTGCGTATGACCTGCCTAAGGGTTAGGGTTTCATATAGTTTACAAATTTTGTAGCTTCCTTTTATATATATGCTTATGATTCTAAAAGTAAAACACAATTTCATGCATTTAGTGAATAATCATTGAATGCTATCTTGTTTTCTTTCAATCATTTTAAAAGGAATCACACACACCACACTTATTTTTAATGTTAGTGAGTTGGAATTCATCCCCAACCACTGATAGAGTTCAACGACGGTGGGTTTCATCTCCATCCGTTGGCTCAAATCCCACGTACCCTATATTTTTGGCCAAAGTCGACTCCAAGATCCGTATGTAGCTTGGAAAATTGCATGCACTCCTCTTCGAAGGGTGTATCATTGCCCATGATCAATATGGGTGAGGATTGGTAGGACCTATGCTCCCTGATCGGGTATGGATTTCATCTCCATACTTTGGTTGGTTCACGTGACTAGACTTTCATTTCCAGTTGTCGAGCTACGAGTGTATAGGTGAAAACCATTTAAACAATTGAGAATTACATCAACATTCAAAAACACGTGAAAGATATTCTTTACAAAAGCAACAAATTTGAAACACATCAAACAGTTTAGGAACACATAATTTTTAAAAGAGATAATCATTTGTATTCTTGTGTGTTTCTATTGATTGTGTATTTGAATCCATAAAAATTGTAAAGGAGATAATCACATAGAGGTTTAGAGTAAGTAGCTATGGTATATACCCGTAGCCAAGCCCACTTAAGGGTGGACATTACGGGAGTAGGCAAGAGGACATAGAACATCTTCATTTTGACCCCAAGGACATGGTTATACCTCCTTGGTGGTCAACTACTCTCCCCAGTCCTAGAAGGTCAGAAAGGGGACCTAGCCTACAAGGGACTCCTATACGGGGTACCCCCATAGGTCACAGTCCCAATCTGGGAAATCATTTCCCTAATATGGATACTACAAATGCCTTCTTTCAAGAAGAGCAACCATGCAATGAGGTGCCTCCAAATAGAGCAATACCATGCATTCACGTGCCTTCTCGGTCTACTCCATGCACTGGTGTGTAGGATCAAGACTTCTCACCTAGGGTAGGGTTAAATGATCATCTTATGCTTTCAAATCACCCTTCCCCAAGGTACCAAAACCTAGATGAGTATGATACTCATCGCAATGGGTGAGCCAATTCCACCCTACCTTTCCTCATTTATGAGGGAAGACCTGAGGAGGATCCTGAGTATCCTCACTCACATCATTCCATGCAAGCACGATGTGCCTCTACACTAGCAGAATATCAAGAATATATGTTTAGGAGGGAACCTCAAGTAAATGCAACTTCTCTCAATCGAGGGAAACTCGTAGTAGATCTCACAAATCCTCTTGAACAGGATAGGTATCAAGGCAATAGTGCTAGGGCACATAGGCCTAATACAGCTGATCAAATTAATCAATTAGTCAAAAAGTATGTTGATCATCAAGCTAAGTTTAATCAACTTCGGTTAGATAAACAATGCTTGGATCTCTTAGAGCATCGACAATAGTTAGAAATACAAAGACTTGAACAATAGATTCAAGAAACATTGTGTAATGGGGTTCCTACTCCAAGCATGCATAGACAGGAGGCTCACTAGAGGCAACCTACTTTTCATCAGAATAGGTCTCCTAGACCTAATCAAATATTGCCTCCTAGACCTCCTAGGCCTGATCAGAACTTACCTACTAGGCCTAATATAGATCACCTACAACAAGCTTTCATTCCTCCTTGTAGGCCCATTCCTGAAACACCTTATGGGGCTTATGATGATTTGGAACAAAATGAGGATTACTTAGAAGCACCTTTTGGAGGTATGGGTGATGATAATCAACCACCTCAACATATGCTTAATATTCCTCATCCCCCTCCGTGGGTCCAAAATAAAGAAGAGGAGATTAAATCCTCTGATGCGTATCAAGAATTTCTTGAATGCTTAGAAACTATAGAGAGTAAGACAGCTAGGAATGGGCTTCAAAAGCCCACCTTGTGCCAATTGTGCAATCAACCATTGCATCCATCTATACCTTCCCCTACATACCCTGAGCATTTTAAAATTCCCAAATTGGACAAGTTTAAAGGAGAAGAAGATGCTCAAGAGCACATCACGAGATTCATGAATCAATGCTTCAGCATACTGGAGAATGATGCATTACTTCTAAGGAATTTTTAATTACCCTCTCTGGCCCAATCGTTGAGTGGTTTAATCAACTTCCAAGGCATAGCATCTATACATTTGAATAGTTTGTAGATGCATTCTTGGAATGTTTCACCTTCAATACCAAGAGAAAGGTGACCCTAACCGACCTTACGGGGTTGAAACAATATGATGATGAGTCTATCACTGACTATGAAAATAGGTGGTGAACGCTCTTAGCTAAGCTACCCTATCTATTGCCAATGACCGAGTTGACTCAGATGTTTTCAAAGAGTTGTTTGAAACCAATATCTTTATTGTTACAACTCCAGCAATATCCCACTCTTGAGGATGCTCTAGCACAAGCTAGAACCATAGAAGAGATCAAAATCCAAGAGGGGGAGATAGCTAAACCTCGCAAGGAGTGGACAAAGAATCCAAAGAGTAATTCGACACCATCAAAGCTAGAAGTGGTCAATCAAGTGGCCATTAATGCTCTAGGGCCTACACAAATGATGCCTCCTCAAAAGGTAAATTATCAGGCCCAACCTCCTCCTATGAGTTATAATAATAATACTCAAGTGAATCAGGGTCAAAATCAGCAACGTCACCCTAGGTGATAGTTTACACCCTTTGCTGAGTCAATGGACTCCCTATTCGATCGTTTGTGGGTATCTAAATTGATTAATTTACAAGAAATCAAGCCAGCCTATGGGATGTCGAGAAGATCAATTTTATCGATATCATCGGTAGAATGGCCATGAATTGCCTACATGCTATGGTTTCAAAAACATAGTGCAAGACATGATAGAGAGGAATGAGCTCCAAGTGGATAATCCTCTCACCCCAAATAATCAATAGATGGGGGTTTTCAAAGACCCCTTACCTACTCATGAGGTATAGGCAGCTCCTACTAAACAAATGAATGAGGTCAAGATGACACCCCCTTTACAAGGGTACATCGGGATGGTAAGTATTGTGACTAGGAATAGATGCTACCCAAGTCAAGTTGCACCACCTACAGCTTCAAGTGATGTTCCATCAACATCACAACCTCCACCACCTCTAGTACAAAGCCTTCCACCTAGGCCAATAGTGATAATAAAAAGTAATCTTGCACAAATCTTAAGGACAACATCAGCTAGATTATCCATTTATGAGCTCATTCAACAATCTCCACCTCATAGAGAAGCTCTAATGGATATTCTTAAGTCAATAGAGTTGCAACCCCAAGAGTCTAACTCCATCAATTTTTTGGGGCATGTGCAACAATGTAAGGAACCAGTGATCATGTTCCATGAGCATGAACTCAAACCCATAGCAAGTGATGTGGTGGACCCTCCTTTGCACATCATTGCATGTGTGAATGATATACCGTATAAGAGAGTTCTAATAGACACTGGTTCATCAAGCAACATAATAACCACTAGTGCTCTTAAATACCTAGGACTTCCAACATCTCATGTTGTAGCATCCACCTACACCCTCCGAGCATTCAATGATACAATATGCTCCATAGTCGGTACTATAGTCCTACCCATTCAGGTGGGATGCAAAACTATATCGACACTGTGTCATGTTTTAGAGGGTGTGATGGCCTATAACATATTGCTAGGTAGACCTTGGATTCGGGACATGAAGTGTGTCCCATCCATTTCTCATCAATATCTCAAATATACTTATGAAGGGCAGGTACACGTAGTCTCTGTAGACCTTGAGCCCTTTAAGTATTGCAACATGGTGCAACAATTCCTCGAGTCAACTTTACCATCGACTCATGTGGACTTCCAACTGAACACATCCATTCAGGGTCCACTTCCCTCTCCATTACCTTCCATTACACCATTACCATCTTCATCCATACCATCTTCATCATTGGCAACATCAGAAATGCCTTCATCATCATCTAATCCTCCATAGAGGAACATGTCGAAGAGGCCAATCGATGAAATCCCTCCCATAATTTCCACCATCTCTATGAAAGATATTCCTAGTATCATAGATGAGGAACCATCTTAGGAGGTACACATTGAGTCATCTCAAGCCTCACTTCCATCCCCTCCACCTTCATCATCCCAGGTTACAATCCATATGTCTAGTACAGGGATAGGAGAGTACTTAGTGAGAAATATCACAATAGTTCCATCCATAGAGATAGTGCAAGATATGGGATGACCTCATCTCCCCATAGGTAGCATTGTGCCTCTTGGTATACCACCCAATAAAATAAATTTTATATATGGGGGTATCAAGTATGGAACGTTGCCAGTTCCTCAACAAGAAGAAGATGATGAACCTTTCTCTGAGGATATAAACTACATGTCAAATCTTGACTATGCCTTGAGATATCTACATCACTATAATTGGTATGGTTTTGGTCTAGGGTTATATGATCAAGGTACTCATGTTCCATGTCAGCCATAATATTAGTTACCATATGATAAATTTGGGTTGGGACAATAAGATAATACATTTAGATGTCCTCATAAAGGGTCTAGAATGCCTATGTTTGAATTATAGGGATGAGCTTACATGTGATCCCTATGCCAATCCACATCATGTCCATTCATTGGGATATTATTTTCCCATAAACATGGTAGATCAAGGGTTATCTAATGATGTCACTCAATCTCATGAAGTGGGAGAGAGTTCACATACCCTTCAATCTGATAGTGAGGAAGAGGATCAAGGTCCTCCTCATGAATGGACAATAGATGATGAGTCATACTATGGTATAGCACCCATAAATTATCCAAGTTTATATGAGGAATATGAGCAAGTCATCCCTTTGGATGATGAAGAAGATTTCTATCTTCGTATGTTCCCATTGTAACATCCTATTTGGTGATAGCTTTTACCACTTGAAGAGCAAGCTCATAATCCACCACAACCACCCTAGCAAGTCTAGCGATAACCTATAGATAGGGGGTCCATACCCTACCTAAAATTCCCTTAGGTGGTCTATGAATATCTAGGTCAACCTAAAATACCCCTAGGTGGTCTATGATCATCTAGGTCAATCTAAAATACCCCTATATGGTCTATGATCATATAGGTCAACCTAAAATATCCCTAGGTGGTCTACGACTGCCATCTAGGTCAATCTAAAATTTCTCTAGGTGGTCTACGACTATCTAGGTCAACCTAAAATACCCCTAGGTAGTCTACGACCATCTAGGTCAACCTAAAATACCCCTAGGTAGTCTATGACCATCTAGGTCAACCTAAAATACCCCTAGGTGGTCTATGACCATCTAGGTCAACCTAAAATATCCCTAGGTGGTCTACGATCATCTAGGTCAACCTAAAATACCCCTAGGTAGTCTACGACTATCTAGGTCACTCTAAAATGCCCCAAAGGTATCTATAATCCCTTTGGTCACCCTAAAATACTCTTAGGTAGTCTATAACCATCTAGGTCACCCTAAAATTCTCTAAAGGCATATATAAGCTCTTTGGTCACCTTAAAATACTCCTAGGTGGTCTATGATCATCTAGGTCATCCTAAAATACCCCAAAGGTATCTATAAGTCTTTTGGTCACCCTAAAACACCCTTAGGTGGTCTACGACCATCTAGGTCACCTCAAATTGCCCAAAAGGATCTATAAGTCTTTGGTCACCCTAAAATGCTCCTAGGTGGTCTACGACCATCTAGGTCACCTCAAAATACCCCAAAGGCATCTATAAGCCCTTTGGTCACCCTAAAATGTTCCTAGGTGGTCTATGATTGTCTAGGTCATCCCAAAATGCCCCAAAGGCATCTATAAGCCCTTTGGTCACCCTAAAATGCCTCTAGGTGGTCTATGACCATCTAGGTCAACCCAAAATGCCCCAAAGGTATCTATAAGCCCTTTGGTCACCCTAAAATTCTCATAGGTAGTCTACGATCGTTTGGTCATCCTAAAATGCCCCAAAGGCATCTATAAGCCCTTTGGTCACCCAAAAATCCCCAATGGCATTCATTAAGCCCATTGGTCAAACTATATATATATATATATATATATATATATATATATATATATATCAAAAATACAAAAACATCATTAAAATATCAAAAACACAAAAATATTGCATTGCATTTCATATCATTTGCATTATAACATCACTTGCATTAGGCATACTCATCATTGCATTGTGCATTGTTAGAAGTTGATCATACATGTCTAGCACCAAGTTTGTACACTAGGCATCTATCAAATTCAATATTGTCATAAGTCAATATTACCACCTATTTACATTACACTTATCATTTACATCTACACTCCATACTGTGTGTCTGTTTCCCTTCATTTAGCCATTGTTCATAAGGTATCTTTAGGGTTTTCGGTCACTCATCCATCTCTAGTTTTCTTTTCAGATTTTGTAGAAAGCTATCATAATTTTTAGAAGGTAGAATCTTGCTTAGATTGTACCTTGTATACATCAAAATCCCAACATATTTTCACATTAATAAATCCAAGTTTAGCACAAGGAAAGATGAAACCTACAAAGTGGTCTAGGTTACCTTAAGTAAAAATTTTATCTCACTCATCCCCCTGTGTGAATGGTTCAAAGATGCTGAGAATTGACAAAAGGATAAGTTCCTCCTTATCCAAAATAATCAAAATCCCTTGCTTCACACCAAATTGGGGCAAGTATCCAAAATGAAAAATAAATAGTGATTATTATCACTTAACAATATTCAAAAATAAATAGTGGTTTTCACCATTAGCAAAAAGTAAAATAAATAGTGGTTCTCACCACTACCAAAATCCATTGCTCACCATAACAAAAATGAGCAACTCCCTTGAAAAATTCAAATTTAAAAGAAAATAAGGGAGTATTGAACTTGAATCCCTGGAATTCTCAGCATTAGAGAACCATAAGGTGATCCTCATTACAGGTTGGGTGGCATCAAGCCCACCTAGCAATGGCGGTATCCTTATGCATGATGATATGTCTATCACATAAGCAACTTGCTTTTGTATAGACCAATGTTTGCATGCGAATGAGCTAGATTTTGGTAGCCTATATTGCCTAGTGGTCTAATCCAACTACGTATAAAAAATTAGGATAATGATACTCATAGGGTGATCTCTAGTACAGATGGGTTGAATCAATCTTGTTTGGCACTAGGGTAACTTTATGCGTTATCATAGTAATGAACTCACATGCACACATAGGGATATTGAATATCTTGGTTATCTTAGCAGATTTATACTTTGTTAAAAAGTCTTGCATGGTTACTATACACCTTTTGATTAGGTAACTAGAGTGTTTGAGTCTCCTAAAAATCCCAAACACATCATAAACATTATACTATTCATTTCATTTCACATCATGCCGTCACATGTTTGTCAAGTTACATTTACACAAGCCATTACATAATGTCATAATAACATGAAAATGATGAGATAAATTTTGTACAATCTATGGTGCTAGCATCTAATGTGTCAACTAGTAATCATAATACATCATACAAATTAAAAAATCATCCATTTCATTGTGCATTTACAAATATACATATCATCAAATCACATCATATTACAAATACATGCATACATGATAAGCATCCATCAAAGCATCATAAAGCAAATATAAGCATTGCATACATCTCATAAAGCAGTAAGGAAACACATGATGATAACATAGAACTCATATATATATATATATATATATATATATATATATATTATATATATATTTTATTTTTATTTATATATTTTTTTTGGACCAAAAGCTACATCATAATCCAAAAACTGCCCATAGGCTACAATCAAGTGGGTCCTCAGACCTCACACTCCCAAAATCATAAAATCAACAAAAAAATCAGATAAAGCAAAATCTCAAGTGTACCTCGTACCCAATTATTTACCCTATACACTTGGTAGTTGTAGCGACTTGCGCTCCATGCAATCCGGCAAGATGAGTAAATTACCATAAGGCTACTTGAACCAAATTATTCATAGTCAAACTAGAATGTCTTCACTTCAATCCCCAAGAAGGCCATTGCGGTTGGACTGCTCCATGGGAATGAGGTATTCATTTCCTTTCTTCTATGAAATCTCATCAAAAATAAAAAAATTCAAAAACAATTAAAACACCAAAAAACCTTACAAAAATAACTTAAAAAGATCAAAAACAAGGCCAAAAACCCACCAAAAATAAGTCAAAAATGGTTCAAATTAACAAGGGATCAATATTAAATCCAAAGTATTCATGGATGCTCTGAAAAGTCTTTATTTCACTCCCCAAGAAGGCTATTATGGCTGGACCGCTCCACAGGAATGAAGTATTTAGGCTCTCGCTTCCATAAATCATCATTAAAATAATCAAAATCCTAGCAGAATTGATAGGGTTTGCAATGGGAAAAACTGACGGTTATCCCAATTAAGTCATATGTGTCAAGTGACTCATCTCTTTCATCATTATTCATGCCCTCATCGACTCGTCGCTTGAGGGGGTAGTCATAACAAATATTTCATAATCAAATCAACACTTAAACACTCAAAAGTGCAATTTTCATACATTCAAAAGAATCATTGCCAAAGACAAATTTGCAAGCCCATGCTAGGGCAAACAATCAACAAATGCAAAAAAACAAAGGCTTGGCCTCCTTGAAGCCTCAGGAATTCACCCTTGAAAAGGCTTACAAGGAAACAAGGAACCAAGACCAAGTATACCCTAAGCCCCTACAACTATCACTACAGTGTGGCTGAAAGGTATACCAAAATCAATCCTTCAACTATGTCAAAAGCAAGGATTCCAAGAATGTATGCTCTTTCCACAATGAAGGCATCTAAATTTTGTTAGGTTAATGAATAACCTCAATAATTTAATAATTTAGTCATCTATTTTTCTCTTCACACAACGCATCTCAAAAAAGGGTATCTGTAGACACTAAAATCATGTAAATCGGATAATATTGCTATGCACCACTCTTATCGACATCATATGGCCCCATTGGGCAACCCTCAAGGGTTAATTAGGGCTCCCAACCACTTTTTGGAGGGTTTACCCCACTTTTAGGAGGTTTTGGGCCATGTAGCCATGGTCATCCCACCCAGGGACGACCATAGTTCATGGTCGTCCCACCCAGGGATGACCACCAATAGTCATCCCTGGGTGGGATGACCATGAACCAGACCCTCCAAAAGTCAAAGGGTGGGACAAATGGCAATCAATTCCTACCATTTATCCCACCCAATCACCCAAAATTGATTGGGAGGCTGTCATAAACATCAGGACCTACAAATTGAAGGCCCCTAAAATCATAAGTTTATAGTCTCTAGATATGTAATTTTTGATGAAGGGGGAGTGTACCATCATCAAAAACATGCAAAAAATATATTTAATGTTGAAGAAGATAATACAATTGGAGGACAACCTTCAAATGTTCCCTCTACTCCTCCAAGCCCACCTAGCAACTGATCAACAAGTTCAAATGAAACTACACCAAGTTTAAGCACAAACAACTCATCTACAAGTCCCACCAAGAATAAAATAAAGGGAAGAGAACACTCAAAAAATATCCAATCAGCCAAATGATGGAAAAGAACTTTTAAAGGATGTTAAAAAGAAGCCAATTGCAAGAGTTGGACCAAGTTGTTTCAAGATTGAAAAAGCTTCAAATGTATGGCGATGATGAAGAAGAACCAAAAGGTGAGTTGATGAATTATGCTCTATTTTTTAAAGTTGATTTGGAAACTTCATGTTATGAATATGCTTGTACTAATGATGTTTGGGTGCTACCAATGAAAGAAGAAATTGATTCCATTGAAAAAATGGTACTTGGAAACTTGTGGAATTGCCTAAGGACAAAAATATTGTTGGATCCAAGTGGGTATACAAAATAAATTTTAATAGTGATGTAAGCATAGAAATATACAAATAAATACTAATTGTAAAAGGATCCACTCAAATATATGGTGTGGATTATGAAGAAATATTTGCCTCTGTTGCAAGACAAGAGATAGTTTGGATGGCTCTTTCATTAGTAGCCAATAAATAGTGGAAGGTGTATCACATGGGTGTGAAAAGTGTATTATTGAATAATTATCTAGATGAGGAGGTTTATGTTTAGAAACCTAAAGAATTTTAAGTGGAAGGAAAGAAAACCCATGTTTAAAAATTGAAGAAAGCATTGTATGGAAAAAAGCAAGCACCTAGAGCATGGTACTCAAGAATTGATGGGTACTTCCAAGATTGTGGTTTCAAGAAAAGTAAGAATGACCCCACACTCTATTTCAAGAATGAAGGTGATGATATTCTTCTTGTGTGCCTATATGTTTAGGATTTGATCTACATGGAAAGTAGTTAAAATATGATGAATTATTTTAAGCATACTATGATGAAGGAATTTGATATGAAATATTTAGGACTGATGCAATACTTTCTTGATGTGGAAGTACATCAAGGTGATGGTAAAATTTTCATTTCTCAATCAAAACATGCAAAATATAAGTTGAAGAAATATAGTATGGTAAATTGCAAACTATTTTGGACACCTTTGGAACATGGAGAAGTGTTGTGTAGAGATGATGGAGAAGATAAAGTTGATGAAAAATTATTTAGAAGCAGTGTTGGGAGCTTAATGTTCCTTACTACAATAAGACCTGATATTTCATTTGTAGTTTCACTTGTATCAAGGTCCATGAATGAACCTTCACAAAACCACATTAGAGTAACCAAGAGAATCTTGAGGTATTTCAAAGGAACCTTTAATTTGGCATACATTGTAATGTTAACAAAAAATGGAGCTTGTTGGATATAGTGACTCAGATTGGGGAAATTGCTTGGATGATAAAAAAATCAACTTTTGGAAATTGTTTCTCACTTGGATTAGGAGTAATAAAATGGATCTCAAAGAATAAAAATATTATTTATTTATATTTTATAGAGGAAAATTATGGTGCAACTACCACAATAAGTACACAATCACTTTAGTTCAGAAAGGTACTTGAAGATATTGGTGAAGTTCAAAACAGTCCAACAATATTTTTTTGTGATAACACAAGTGAAATCAAGATTAAAAAAATATAGTCCATCATAGTAAAACTAAAAATATTGATTTAAAGGTTCATTTCATAAGATACATGGTGGAAAATAAGTTTGTAGATTTGAAATATTATAGCACCAAACAACAACTTGTAGACCTATTTACCAAAGGTATCAATATAGAACTATTTTTTATATTGAGAGAAAAACCTGTGTCACCACTCAAAATCAATATGGAGTATGTTGGATATTGATTCTAACTAATAAAGAGAAAACCAAAATCTCTCCCATGAATTTGAAGAAGCCCAAAAATTCTACAAGTCTTGAAGAGTCACCATGATTGTTGGACTTCCTAGAATGTGAAATAAAGTGTTGTAACATCATTTTCTCTTTTGTAAATGCAAAATAGATTATTATAGTTGTAGGAGATTGTGGAAAAGGATTTGTAATACTTTTGAGTTTGTTTGGAATAAAAAGCAACATCCTATTCCATTTATTTTATGAAAAATCATGCTTGATGTTCATGTTTTCTAAAACCTGCAATCAAATTTCAGAGCTCATAACGTTTGTTTTACAAGTATGGATTTTGTGTATGATACATAGTTGGAAATTTTATTTTGTGTAGGATTCACTCCCAAAATTGTATCAAATTTTGAACACTTTTGGTCCCTCAAATTTAGACTATCGTGCACTTCTACATTTTTTGATGTGTTTTTGCTTCTACAATTTTTTGTTGCACTTCGGTGCTCTTCATTTTTAGGTCATTTACTTCATAGAAAATATCTATTTTTTTGAAAACTCCTTTTCGTATATGATCCAAATATTACCAATATACTAGTATTGCCTCCAACATAGACGTGACCAAAGTCAATCTCCCCCCACAGAGAACCATTTGTTGCACCATATATTAATTCTTCCTTCCACCTTTATAAACCAATTCCAATCTTGTTTAGTATAGTAATTGGGTTTCAAAAATAACCCCAAATATTTAAACTTGAAGATCAAACCTGTTAAAGAGGAAAAACTGACTTATTATTATGGTTTCATTCTCATCCACATTGTAACAAGAGGAGTGTACCATGCATATATGTATAAAAAGAAATTATATTTATTACAAGGTTTTTATTTCTTTTACAAAATATGTCTGGTGAGAAAAAATTATGTCTCAAAAAACAATAATTTCTCTTCCATAAATTATCAATCCAGCAAGTCCGTAAACTTACGAGTGTCACACATAGTATATATCTGAAGTGCAGGGAATGAATTCATATGTACCTCTTTTAATTTGGCGGGGGATGTTTGTGCATTTTGATTTCAACCAAACCAAATAAACTAAGTGCAAAAAATTAAATAAATAAATTACAACTAAAATTAAAGTGTTGAAAGTAAATGTACGGGAAATTAAATATGCAAAAAAATAAACACACACAACTAAATTAAAATAAAACGAGAAATAAAGTGATAAATATAATCTATAGAAAACAAATACAAAAATAAAATACGGAGGACTACTACAGGGAGTGGGCCCAAGCTCCCACAGATAGTCCACCCGACTAATTACGTAGAGCTTGCCTTAAGAAAGTAAGACGAATTACACTCTTAATAAATTATACAAGAAACAAAATGAAATAATATTCTATGTAAGATTAATCACCCCTTGTTCGTTTGTCCTCTATATTTATATAAAGCACAACCAAATCTTGTTACAATAACAAATCAATCTATTTTAATCACATAATGTGATTAGTTACATTTGGTTCATACACAGGTATTATTATGCTATTTTAAAGTATGTCTGTTCACCATAAGGATAAATATAAAAATCCTTAGGTGTACGTAACAAACACATCCTTAAATTAATGCATCCTAAAAATAATGCTTTAAGAGCTTTACAAAGTCAATCGACCAATCGGTTAATAATAAAAATACTTTATTCTATTTTAATAATAATGCATGATTAAAATATCTCTCCTTTGTCTTCACGTGCAACAACCTCCTTAGCCCCTTGGTCAACCGGCCAAAGCTAGCTTGGTCATATTAAGTGTCTCCATTGTATGGAAGTAAGGCGTATACCTCCTCCTCACGATGCCTACCTGTTGAGTAGGTCAAAGTAAGGCACTAGAGTAAGTTACTAGAGTAAGGCATTAGAGTAAGGTACCAAAGTAAGGCGCCAGAGTAAGGCACCGAGTTAAGGTGCCATAGTAAGGCACCTGCTTGGCACCACTTGAGTAAGGTACCACTTTAGTAAGGTGCCTGCTTGAGTAAGGCACCACTTGAGTAAGGCTCCTTCTTGCACACTGCCAGGTCCAAGTGGGGTGTAGATTGGAAAACACCAGATTAGTAGTAAACCTTGCACTTATACACAGTTTCCACTAAAAACACCAGTCAAGCATAATACCATATTTTCTATCAATTATATGCATAAGTTAAATAAAAATACATTTCTAATGCTAATTAAAATAGTAATGATGCCCCTTAAGAATGTATATAAAATGAGCATTTCTTGTGCTCATCATCCCCCCATGCCTAAATATTATCGTGTCCTCATGATAGCAGCCCCCAAAATAATTTTTTTTAATGGCCTTCAACATCTCTATTTTTCTTCATTAAACATTGTTGTTTTTTTCATCGAGCGCTATTGTTTTTATTCCATTGAGCACTGTTGTTTTTCCTCCATTGAACATTGCTATTTTTTTTTCATTGAGCACTGCATTGCACTGATTTGGATATGTGCTACCATGTAATTGTTAAAAATAGTGGATTGTAAACCCGCTAAAGTCCAAGTGTTGAAGTTAGTTGCTTGAAATATTTTTTCGTTCCACTATTTTCTTTGGCACTCCACCTTACGGATTTCTCACAATGCAACAATGAAACAATGCCAAATCTATTCACGTGAATGCCATAGTTTTTTTTTCAGTAATTCTTGGGGTAATAATTTTTCACATCTGAGGTATGTCATGTGATTAAATGTTGATGGGAGATTTTGATAGAGAGAATTTAAGGGGGCATCTATTGATATTAGCATAGAAATTATTTTTAATATAACTATACACATAATTAATAGAAAAATCAGTACATACCTAGGTGAATTTCATAGAACCTGATGTGTATGATGCTGATTGTACGAAATGTCTTCATGCTACCTATAACCATGGTGTATCAACAAAATGATATTGTTATGACGTTGGTGATCCTAGAGAATTTGTATTTTTTATTATTATTTTTAAATTTTTTTTTTTCTTTTTCTGGCTGCCTTCCTCATACACACCACTAATAATCGATGTTGTTCTACCTCTGAGCATTCTTGCTCCCGTAGTGAAGCCCAATATATATCTAGTAGTGCGTATGCTAAAAACTGTGATGGCAGGGGAATTTTTTTCATGAAAGTAAATGCCATATCCTTGATGAAAATAGGCAGGGGAACTTTGTTGCACATACGTACAACTGTCAACCTGAGCCCTCTTCTGTTGGTGTGTAAATACCATATCATTTATGAAGATTTTTTATTTTTCATGAACACTGTAAACAACATTCATTGTGCTATTGGTGGTAATGATGAAGGTGGGGTCCCCCCCATGCCCACATTTGAACTAGTCTTCTAAAAATCATCTCCTTCTTGATCAACTAGTTTGATACGTTGTAGCATGAGGAGTATTTTCATTCATGGCCTCACAACCAAACTCTTAAATGTAATGGCAAAATGTGTAGGTTGGAAAATGACTATTTGTGGGCTAGCAATCTGAAGAAAACATGACATAGTAGTCTGTTAAAAACACATGCTAGTTTCTGATTCACCAGGTCGCCTTAAGCACAAGTGAAGAGCATACTCCATAACAATATGTTCTCTTTAAATTATGATCTATCATTTTTCCTGCATCATTAAAATATTTTTCCAATATGTTGCAAAGTGTCAAGCCTATAAAATATTTTAATTGTTAAAACCAAGCTTCTAGAGGCATAATTTCCCAATGGTTTCTGTATAAAAACACATCCATTAAATATTTTCAACTACATCAGACCTAGGTTGTGCTATTTATTTAATATCTTGAAACCAATCAAAATATGATGAAAATCCTTCATTGCCTAATTTTTTAAAAAATTTCAACAACACAATTTATTCCTACTTCTACACTTAATATGGTACATCAGGTTCATTCCCGTATTTATCTAAGAAGTTGGTAAATTTAAAGTGTAGCCTATGGGATTTGGCTCTGATTATGTCGATAACTATTTTGGCCTTGTAAAAAGGCCCTTGGTGGATTCACGCTTCTTAGGTAGAATACCTATAGGTGATTTTGAACGAGATTTTTATCTGACCTGTAAATTATAACACTACATTTTTGATACTCCTCGGAAATGGTGCCAAAATGGTGAGCATAAATTATGTCTAAAAAAATCATTTCTCTTCCATAAATTATCAATTTGGTAATTTTGTAAACTTACGAGTGTCACACATAGTACAATGCAGGAAATGAATTCCTCTGTACCTTATTTAGTTTGGTGGAGGATGTTTGTGCATTTTGATTTCAACCAAACCAAATAAACTAAGTGTAGAAAATTAAATAAATAAATTACAACTAAAATTAAAGTGTTGAAAGTAAATATACAAGAAATTAAATATGCAAAAAAATAAACACACACAACTAAATTAAAATTAAGCGAGAAATAAAGCGATAAATCTAATCTACAGAAAACAAATACAAAAATAAAATAGGGGAGGACTACTGCAGGGAGTGGGCCCAAGCTCCTGTAGATAGTCCTCTCGACTAATTATGTAGAGCTTACCTTAAGAAAGTAAGAGGAATTACACTCTTAATAAATTATACAAGAAACAAAATGAAATAATGTTATGTGTAAGATTAATCATCCCCTATTCATCTGGCCTACATATTTATATAAAGCACAACCAAATCTCATTACAATAACAAATCAATATATTTTAATCACATAACGTGATTAGTTATATTTGGTTCATACATAGGTATTATTCTCCTATTTTAAAGTATGTCCGTTCACCATAAGGATAATATATAAATCTTTAGGTGTACGTAACAAACACATTTAAATTAATTCATCCTAAAAATAATGCCTAAGAGCCTTACAAAGTCAACCGACTAATTGATTAATAATAAAAATACTTTATTCTATTTTAATAATAATGCATGATTAAAATATCTCTCATTTGTCTTCACATGCAACAACCTCCTTAACCCCTTGGTCAATTGGTCAAAGTTGGCTTGGTCATAGTAAGCATCTCCATTGTATGGTAGTAAGGCGCGTACCTCCTCCTCATGGTTCCTACCTGTTGAAGGCATGTGCCTTACTATGATACCTTACTCTGGTACCTTACTCTAGCACCAAAGTAAGGTGCTAGAGTAAGGTGCATGAGTAAGGCACCGGAGTAAAGTGCTAGAGTAAGGTGCCAGAGTAAGGCACCAGAGTAAGGCACTGGAGTAAGGTGTTAGAGTAAGGTACCTACTTGGAACCACTTGAGTAAGGTGCTACTTGAGTAAGGCATCTTCTTGAGTAAGGTACCACTTGAGTAAGGCTTCTTCTTGCACACTACCAAGTCCAAGTGAGGTGTAGACTGGAAAACACCAGATTAGTAGTAAACCTTACACTTATACATAGTTTCCACTAAAAACACCAGTCAAGCATAATATTGGATTTTCTATCAATTATATGCATAAGTTAAATAAAAATACATTTCTAATGCTAATTAAACTAGTAATTATGCCCCTTAATAATGTATATAAAATGAGCATTTATGGTGCTCATCAATGCCCTCAATGGGCTTATAAATGTGATCCTCAAGGTTGAGGTTGTCTCTCTTATATAATAAATTACATAACAAATGATGCTTGCAATTATTTATCCTTGTCACACATGAGAGAATGGATGGGTTTTGATAGCCTCAAGTGAGCCTAACCATTTCAAGCTACCTGCAACCCTAAAGTACCTACACATAACCAACAAAAATAGATTAATAACACCAAATTGGCCCACCTTGGTTGGCCCCAATTCAAAATGTGCAAAAAAGAAACTTCAAGATGATAAATGAAATAAACATAAACACATGAAAGTGCCACAAAATATCATAAGTATACATGTTTTACCTTGTTGGCTTATCTGTCATCAAGATATTTGCTGGATTTGCTTCTGACTGGTGATCATCCGAGGGCTTGATGATGGTGATATCACCTAAGAATCTAAAAGCAACAACTATGGGCCGAATGACTGAGGTCTCTACTATTATGGTGTTGGTAAATCTTATTGTGTATCTTTTGGATGATGTTTTGGGCCTCTGGTGATAGTTTGTTGATGAGATAACTCTTTATTTGCACATAACTTTAAAAGTAAGTTAAGGACATGGAGGGTATTGAGCTCATTTTTATGGGTGATGGGAAATGGGTAAAGGGGGAGCTAGCTATAGATGGTGGATGAGGGAACAAGGGAGGGCTAATGGAATTTTGGCAAAGTTTTGGTATGCTTCTAAAGGGTTCTTATGCAAATGAAGGAATGAGGGGTATTTATAGATTTTAGGCAAGTGGAAGGGGTGGTGATATGGAGATGAGTTGGCATGATGTAGAGATGAGTTGGCATGATGTGGTGATATGGAGATGAGTTATTTATTTATTTTTAAATAGAATTCATAGGTTACAATAAGGATCATAGGGAATCCTTTCATAATTAAAATCAAATATAATGATAGCTAATCTTGGATTCCTCGATGTAGGTGGGCTTCCTGTGCATGTGGGAAACCACTGGTGTTGATGTGGATGCTTTATCACCTGTATTATGACCTAAAAAATAGGGTTAGTGTGTTTGGGGGCTTGCCTTGGTCAAGCCCTGTGTTGATGAAATACAATAAAAAATTGAAGGAAAATTGTATTAAAATGCATTAAAAACTATGTGAAACATCATAAAATTATGAAAGGATGCTTACGTGATAAATTTGGGGTGATTTGAGTCATATAGATCCAACTCGTAGGTCAGGTGGCGAATTGGTGCTGGATTCACAAGCTAGGGGGCGGATTCAATTGTAAGTGGTTTTTATTGGAGATCTCTATATGGATGGGCTCCTCAAATGCTGTAATGTTGTTGGTATAGATCAGATGTCATTTATTGCATGTCTGGTTGCATTTTGACAAAGTTTCTATAATTTGGCTAAAAGGAGAGAGAGGTAGAATGAGGGATTAGGTCCACTATTTATAGATAAACCTAAGGTGTAGGGGGTGTGATTGGAGGAACTAAAACCTAAGGTCATATTATATGGTGGTTAGGTTAGGGTTTGTGAGGTGTCATCCCCACATTCCCTAAGGAAATATCTCATCATCACACATGTGTGAGGAGAAATTAGGGTTAACTAGGATTAGTCAACTCTAAGGTTATATTAGGGTTAGGTTAGGGATTCGTAAGAAATATCCTAACCAAATTTGTGCACACACATGTGGAAGGGAATAATTAGGACTAATTAGGGTTTAGGAACCTAATTAACCTTTTTAATCCAAAAAGTGCACTTTAAGTGAAGTCACTTTAAAATTAGAATTTGAATTAACTTTAATTAAGACTTTTTGGGAACTAATAAACCCGTGGGGTCCTAATTAAGTCTAGGAAGGGCTTAAGTGGCCTTAGGTGATTGAAAAGTGGTCCTTTAATGGATGCAAGGTTGTTATGATGTGGATTGAGTAGTTTAATAGGGTTTTGTACCTATAAACTAGTGAAATGGTTTATGAAACTCTATGATATACTACGCTAATCTAGAGCAATCTACGCTAGTATATGCATGTCTACAGTAGTCTACGTATGTCTACACATGTCTATGATAGTTTACGTAGGTCTAGAGGGATCTATAATAGTCTAAACCTATATACAATGGCCTAGAGGTGTCTAGGATGACCAATGTAAATCTACAAGTATCCAAAAGGATCTACAAGTACATGGAGGTAGCTATATGTGACTTTTAGGTGTCTACATTTTACCCCTTTTTGTACTATACTATATGAAGCATAGTTTAATAAAAAAATATGAAGGAATGTGTAGGGTATGAAGGAGGGAAAATAATGGAATCCAATCAAAGGTATGTACATGCTCGAAGTGTGACCATACATAATTGATCGATATCCAATAGAAGAAGGGAATGGAATCCAACCATAGGTATGTATTCGCTCTAAGCGTGACCATACAAAATTGACTGGGACTCCAAGGAAAGAAAAGAAAAAAATGGAATCTAATAAAAGGTATCTAGCTCCTCAAAGCATGACCATACAACATTGATCAAGGATCCAAGGGGGAGAAGAGATACCGGTGAATGGAAATGGATGATTGCGGATGCAACAAGATGGTTTTGTATAAAATCATAAAATAATGAAAGGATGCTACCCTATTCATGCAAAATTAGATATGTCAAATATTTTTGCATATAACCTAGTTTATTTGAAGTTGCATTTGCACAATATAAAATAAACTAGGTGCGAGCTTCTAAGAAAAAATAAAATGAGTTCCATGTTTTAAAAATTCAATAGTGCAACCATAAAAATGCATTTAACACCATCTATAAGCATAAAACATAAAAGGAGAAAAATAAATAGTTAATCTGAATGTGGAGAAGACTTCTCCTCCAAATTTACTAACAAAGTGTAAATTTTTGGTGTATTTGCATTAAAAAAAAGAAACACATTCCTGTAACAACATATTTCCAGCCCTTGGTCTCCAAAAAGGTCTAGCCCCTCTTTTGTGCCTTGAATGGCCTTTTCTAATTTTTGATAAAACATCCTCGTTTCATTTTCCTTCTCTAATTTTCATTTCCATTCCCCATTATTTGGTTTTGCTTCATTTTTCATTCAAAGGATCATTATTTCCTATGAAACAGTTCCCTCACACTCGTAACGACCATATATTATGTGAAATAATATTCAACCATTATCTAGATTATCAGATGTATAATTAATGCCACTTCACCATTCTCATTAACAAATTTCAATGTCATCATGCATATATTATTATGCCTTAAAAATTTCAACTCATCATAGAGCAAAATGAAATCACCATGAGACCATATCCTTTGTAAATTTATCCTACATTCCACTTCGATATTTTATTGAACATGGGCTACATGGGTCTTTGGTGTGTCTTGTAAATATCACCTCCTTGAAATTGCCTTCATCCCTCTCTTCACTGTAACCATGTTGTCGTATTAGGCTTTCCTTTTCAAATATGAGATCTTGCAAGTAGGAGCCTATTTCTATAAATTTCAAATCCAAGTCATTTTTCACATCTTTAGGCCAATCATGCTTATGCAACAATTTACAAGCATCTAGGATATCTATTAAATGAGGATCATTATAGGTTTTTATCCTAGATTCCATTATCAATTGTTGATAAATTTGATTCAAAAATTCAAGCACATCAACTTCTATTTCATTTTAAAAAGTAATCTTGTTAGTGGTGTAAGGAGGAATCAACTCTAGTTCTTTATTCACCTCCAATGACATTTCATCATAAATAATGTTTGAATCCCATAGACAATTACATAAGTTTTCACTTGGATTTCGCATGGTTGAACATAAAATGTGAGATTATACCTTTTATGCACTTTTATTTACCAATACTTGGTGAACCTTTGTGATTTCCTCATTTTCCTCATGGTCTCTATCTTCATCATCCTCTTGTAGCGCTTCTTCTTCATCAATTACTTGTTCATCAAAATGCTAAAATTAGGCACCCAATAAAAAGCATGTCCATCCTCTTCAAAACACAACTCTTGTTAATCAAGGGATGTGTCAAATAACACATCTCCATGATCAATTACTTGAGTTACTTTGAATAAAGTAACATTTTTATCATTTGGTTCCCATTCCTTGTTAACCATCCATGATATTTCTTCCTTAGAATCTTCAAGACAATCATGAAATTTGTATCCAACTTTTTATAATTCAAGAATAAAAGAGTAGATTCCCTCTCTTCCTCATCCATAACATATGAATCATAGGAAACATTTACCATTTCTTCCTCTTATATTTTAACTAGGTGTTCCATAAACTCATATTCAAAATGATCGAATTTTGGACCCTTCTCTATTTCTGAAATGGGTATGCAATTTTCTACTTGCATAGGAATTACAAGATCTTCATGTGATATGGTGTTTTTAGCATCCTATATATCAATAGGAATTTCATCAATAGGGGTGTGAAAATCCAATGATTCTTTATATCTTTCCCAACCATTATAAAAATTATCATCTAAATCCGTGGGATGAAACTCTATTGTATTTTTGGTATGATCTTTAGATTCCTATATCAATTCTTTTTCACTTGTATCCACCTTAATTTTCAAAAAATCATCTTCTTCAGATTCATCCTCAATTTCAAAAAATTCACTTCTTGGTGGGTCAAGGGTTTCTTTAGTGTGATTAATTCTTGTATTATGCTCTCTATGAATGTCCCAATCCTCATTTGTGAATAATGACACAAAGCCTTTTATTTCTAAAGGGTCAACATTTGGAACATGTTGGCTTCCTTACTCAACCACTTCAACCATTTCATTTAATTCTATGGAATATCCTGACCTATCACATGTTTCAATACAAGTTAGATTTAGGACTCCTCCCTTGCCTGAAATCATGTTATTGTGAAAATCATTAAAATTTATCTTAGGACAATCATTTGAAATATGATCAATATGAGTATCTTGAAATTGATTCGCACTTAAGAATGATGGCTAATTTTGAATGGTAGGTTGAGGTGCACAAATTGTTGGGTGGGTAAGGGAGGTATTAAATGGTTGAAGATTATATGATCCAAAACCCACACCATAATTTTTATGACTCAATTGTTGTTCAATTGCCATTGCTTGAGTATAAGCCTGGGATAAATATGTGATTTGAGGTATATCTTACAAATACATAGAGATTAATGGGTCAATAGCATTGAAATACACGTGGATAGCAACTCCCTCTAAAGGAACATAGGGTACCACCAATTGAGGTTATAACCCATGGAATTTTCATTGAACAACTTCAAAGATTCTTTAGGTCCTTTATGGGTAGTGACAAACTAATTGTAAACGAGGGTTGGGTCAACTGATTTTCCAAAATGACTAAGAAATGTTGCTTCTAGTTGATCCCAAGAATTGATAGAACCTGCAGGTAAACTGAGGTACCAATCATAAGAAAATTCATCTAATGTATATGGAAACATATAAAAAGTAAATTAAGATTTTTTTTAAATTCTTAATTTAAAAAAGTATAAGTATTTTATAATAACTTCTTTAATATCTATTGGTTCAAAAGAATTAATAAATATAATATAAAATTACATATTAAAAGTTATTTTTAGCAAAATAATAATTATATATTTTTAAAATGATAATTTTATAATGATGGAAGCGGGGAAGTGGGTGGTCTCCCGCTCTAGGAAAGAGGACCTTGCTTTGAAATCTCCAGTTCCCCCTCCTATCCTATAGATTCCTAAATGGGTGGAACTATCTGAGATCTTCTTGCTACATTGTTGAGACATCTATGGGATCCTCCTGGGGCATTCCAAGATGTGCTTTTCCATCTTGATGACATTGCAAGTGTTTGGTAGGATCAACCCAAAATTTCTTTCTCTAAAGGCCCTTGGTGTTGGTTGGATTTCAGGTGGCTTGATTCGAGAGTTAGAGCTACAGAGACTATCTTGATAGAACTTTCTAGTCTTTAGGGGGGCCCTACGTATTTTTTATGTCTACTGGAAGTTTTCCTTTGCTCCTCACCAGGGTTTGGCTATGAAAGTGGGTCCCGTATTCTTGCCCATGTTGTTGTAGCCGAGGGTTTCTCTCTACATTTTTTTGGTATTTGATGGGGACCATGGTTTTATCATTCGTAGTAGAGGGACTCTTGTGGTTGTTGCTGGGATGGGCCTTCTGAAGCATGTTCAAGATCTTTTGGCCTTCTAGAATGGGTTTGGGGTTTGCTCACTACACTTTTCTTTGTCTTGGGGGTAGGCCATGGTTTTATCATCCATAGTCGAGTGGCTCATGACTGTTTTTGAATTTGGCTTCAGAAGATCCATTTTTATCTATCCTAGGTTTTCTATGGACCTTTCCTTGTTGCTTATTTATAGCCTCCAGTATGGACCCTATGTTTCTTGCACAACAACGGGTGAAGGTGTCGATGGACCTCCCCTTAGATGGAAAATTGGTGGGGTTGGATGGTGATCTAGTACGGGTGCATTTCTAACATATTTCTTCTTCTAAAGGTTTTTTTGGTCTTTAATAGGGGCCTTGTTCATGCGTGTATACTGTAGATGTTGATATCTTCATGACAGTCCCTTTGTGTGACGATCCCTTTAAGCCATGTGGTGTCGCTGTGGATTATTTTTTTTGGATTTTTCTACTTTCTAGATATGATATTCGTATTTATTGTATTGAGATCTCATGTTCTACTGAGATCTCCCTGTGTTGTTGTTCCATATTCCAGACCATGTTCTTAAAGGAATTTCTCTACATGAACATGTTTTCAAGCGAGAAACTACGTTCTTGTTCTTCTTACTGGGTGGGATTCAACGTTTGGATTCTGGTTTCTAGGTAGGATCCCGTTTTTAAATTTTTTTGGTTGTATAGGTTTCTCGATCCCCTCTAAGGTGGGAACCCATGTTTCAAATTTTTGACTATATGGGTTTCTTGGGCCCCTCCTGGATGGGATCCTATGATTCAAATTTTATCGATTGTTTGGGTTTCCTGGGACCCTCCTTGACAAGATCCCATGTTTCAAATTTTAATGGTTGTATGGGTTTCTCGGGCCCCTCCTAGGCGGGAATCCTTGGTTTAAATTTTAATAGTTGTCTGGGTTTCTTGGGCCCCTACTGGGTGGGATTCCCCATTTTAATTTCTACCACATGTCTCTATTGTCTTGGGCCCCTTTGGGCAGGATTTTTCTTGTAATATATTTAATTTTTTTTTACTTCCCATACCCATTATAGGCGGGTTTTTGCTTTTGTTTAAGGTGTCACAGGCTCTTGCTAGTTGAGATTTCTCACTTTTTGTTCTAGTGTCGTATGGGATGTTCTTGTGTTTCAAATTTGAAGGATTTGAATATGGTATTTTTGGGACCATCTTCCTAAGTAGATCATTGTATGGTGGAGACTATCTCCCTATAGAGATTACCTCCCTGGTCCTCATAATCTTAATTTTTAAATAAGGTTTTGGGGCCCTTTCAAAATCCACTCCTCCAATCAATCAAAAAATAATAATTTTATAGCATGGCTTAGTGAATCAAAACTCTATACATCCGATGTCTTACTGATAAATGCATATTTATCTTTTGTTAAATATAAATAAATAAAATTGGCAACCCTATTTAAGAATAGAGATAAAAATTTGAATACCAAAACTGTTTTATGATTTAAATAATAATAATTAAAAAAAATTAGATCGAGTGTTTCTATTATTGATGCACCAATGAAAAACCTCTGCTTCCTGCTTTCACCTTTGAAAATTGTTCTAAACATGTTGGCTTATGCACCTTTGATAGTTTTCCCTAACTATTTTTGAATCTTGTGGAATGCAACTATGTTCATTGGTTTTCCCATGCTTCCTAAATTAATCAACTCCCTTAATAATAGCAAGGATTTCTTTTTCTATAGGACAATAATTTAGTTCATGTTTTTAGAATTCCCTTAATTTGTATGTAATAATTTTTCCTGCATTACCCTTTTTTACCAAAGGAATACAAGCCCAAAATTCTTTACTAATATTGATCAAATTACTTTTAATTATTTTCCATATCTTGATTTTATCTATAATTTTGTAGGAAGAATAAATGTTCTAGTAAACTCAGCCTCTTAGAGTCCATTTACAACAAGCATGATCTTCCATAATAGTAATGAATTCGGCATATTCCTTGAGATGACAACCTACAATTTTGATAATTAGCAATTTCTACTTGTAACCATGCAACTAGTTCATCAGGATCAGTAACCTCAGGTTGATTGTCACGTATTTTTGTATCATGTATAGTAGAGGAAATCTACAAGTTAGATGATCAAAAAAAGATTTTAAGAAAACCAAAATAAAATTGTGAAAAAAATACCTCTTTATGTTTATAGGCCAAAAATTCAACAAATATTTAAATATACTGAGAAAATATTAGGTAAAAAATCAGATATATGTGCCTGCAAGAGAAAGTTGTTAGAAAAAACCCATGAAAACAAGACAGGAATGTGCTTCTATTGATGGAGCAAACATAGAATCCATGATAGCTTATTGTAATACGCTTCTGTATTCAAATCTTGTGATGTAGCAGACTCCAAATGGTCTCTGCCACATAAAAAATAGTTAAGTTGGTGCAGGAAAGATATTTTCAAAATTTGATTGTATCTTTGATTACCATCAAATCAAAATTATTGTAAAAGAATACAAATTTTACTGCTCAAATTCTTCACCTCTAGAACCTTCTTTTGAAGATCCTTATATTCTCCAAACAAATGCAAGTAAAGCATTTTGGGCTTGTATTCTTTTGGTAAAGAATTTTTTATTCTCATAACTGATAACAATAAGTTTAAATGGTTCATGACTAAAAATATTTTAGCTCAACTTTGCAAGGGAAGATATGCTTGGTGGCAAGCTTAGTTACTTTATTTTTAGGCAATTCCTTTATAACAGAGAATTCATCTATTTCTATATCAGAATACGAAATTTGGAGAGCATAACATGCATGTGAAACAAAATAATTATTAGAATCATAACAAGTTTTTTATCAACATTAGGAAAATATTATCTTATTCTTCTACAAAGGGGCGTAATCTTTTGGTCCATTTAATGACCAATATTTCCACCCGAATGAAGGTGATCCAAAAATTTAATCTATGCCATTTATCTGGTTAATGCATCAAGGATTAAATTGGTCTCCAAATGCAAGAGGCTATAAAAGAATTAAAAGTTTACTGCTCAGATTTACCACCTCTAGAACCAGCTTTTGAAGGTCCTTATATTCTCCAAACAGATGCAAGTAAAAAGTTCTAAACATTTTGGCTTTTGGACCCTTGATAGTTTTTCCTAATTATTTTTTAATCTTGTGGAATTCAATGGGAGTTATGTTCATTGGTTTTCCCATGCTTCCTAAATTAATATGATATTATCCTCTCCCATAATGGTATTAAATTTGGTATATTCCTTGAGATGACAACCTGCAATTTTGACAATTAGCAATTTTTTCTTGTAACCATGTAACTAGTTCATCGGAGTCAATAACCTCAGGTTGACTATCAGACATTTTTGTATCATGTATTGTAGCACTTTCTTGGCTAAATTCCCCCTTGTAATGGTATCAGAGCCCTATTTTTATCCTAAAAAATTACTAATCTAAGAAAGTATACTTTTCACCTGTAGTTTCATCTGATCGGGTGAATCAGAAATATGAAAATCAATATATGTCCTTGTTTAATATTTATCTTCTCTTCCTAAAGGCATTGGTCAACTAGTTTTAACAAAATTCACAAAGCAAGGTATAGATTTAAATACTTTGTATTTTGCTGAAATAATTGAAGCAATCAGACAAAAAATCAAATATTTGTGCCTGCAAGAAAAAGTGGTTAGAAAATACCCCATGATAACAAAAAAAAAAGAATGTGTCTACGAGTGTCCTATAATACACATTGACATGTCAAGTGAATTGTGAGTGACAATTATTATCAAAAATCTTAATTGAAATAGCCTACAATGTAATGCGATTACTTTGTTCCTATTATTAAAAGGGTAAAAATAACGATTCAGTAGAGATAGTGATTGTCCAACGGTCCAAAGAAATTAAATGGATGGTATCTTCAAAAGCTTAAATCAATTGCTTAAATTAAAACATATTATTCATTCTTTATAAACAAGTATGGTTTCATACATCCTCCACAAATATTATAATTATTAATTTCGATATACTATTAATTTTGTGAGGATATAAAATTTGTTGAATAAAAGAAAGTTAATGGAATTTAATTAATCAATATGCTTTAAGTAATAAACAAGGTAAAAGAAAGTCAACAGAATCTATTTAATTGGTATACTCTCACTCCACTTAATTGGTATACGCACTCCACTTAATTGGTATACTCTAACTTATAAGCACTCCACCACTATTATTTTAGTGTGATTTAAATTTAAATCCTCATAGAGAAAAGTTAATATAAATAAATATATAAAGTGCCTTATATAGAGAAGGTAACTCCGTACACACCTTTGAAATGAAATGAAATGAAAAGCTCTCGAGCTTAAAGAGCTTCTGGAAGTGGGGAATCAAGGACCGGACGGATGCTTCTGCTTCAAGGTCAAGGACGAGAAAGAAGGTATTCATTCTTGCTGAGGACTTTTAGAGTGCTTCAAGGTCAAGGACGAAGTGGGGAATCAAAAGCCATAACCACATACTACTGCGAACAAAGCTTAAAAAACTAATTATGCGGTAGGTACAACCGACAAAACTAAAAAGAAACAATTACGCACTGTAGTCATAGGCTACGCTGGCCCACTCTTCCTGTGCAGAAGATGGAAATACTGGTAGTACCGCACTCCTGAGCTCGGTAGATTCTTTCCTTAGAGAACTTTTCTGTTCGCTGGTACTGCTTGCATACAGTTGTTTGATTTCCTCCAGTCGAGATGAAACTTCCTTCATGTCTGGTCTTATGCTGCTTTTACTTGCAAGACATCGATAGGCCAATTCGGCAACGGCAGCAACCATTGCCTTCACCTCATGGTTTGTTTCACTCTTCAAATCTGGATCTACCAACTCATGCAAGGCTCCTCTTCTAATCTTATCCAAGGCCATATTAGCAAGGCTAATTTCATTCCTATTTCGGTTTACATCCACAGCTACTTTAGCAGAGATGATCTCCACCAACACGACTCCAAAGCTGTAAACATCAGACTTGTCTGTGAGCTGGAAGCATTGATGGTACTCTGGGTCAACATAGCCCGGCGTGCCTTGCGGAGCAGTCGAGACATGTGAGACATTCGCAGGCACCAATCTGGAAAGCCCAAAATCTGCAACTTTTGCCCTGAAATTCTCATCCAGAAGAATATTAGTGGATTTCACATCTCTGTGAAATACCGGCGGCTCAACACTGTGGAGGAAAGCCAAAGCTTGAGCAGTCTCTATGGCAATGTTTAAGCGAATTTCCCAAGCCAAACCTTTAGGCGTCCTTCTGCTTCCGTGAAGATGATCGGCCAAGGTTCCGTTTGGAATGAACTCGTAAACAAGCAGTAGCACTGGACTCTGTGGATCAGTACAACCATAAAGACGAACAAGGTTTGGATGATTCAGAGACGACAAGATCTGTATCTCATTCATGAATTGTTCGACCCTTCTTGAGTTTTCCTGATAAAGCCTCTTTACTGCCACAGTTCGTCCATCTTTTAATTTTCCTAGAAAGACCGAGCCAAACCCTCCATCTCCAACTTGGTTCTTTTCATCGAAGAAATTTGTGGCGTGCTCTAGTTCATCATAACCAAATATGGACAAATTACCTATTCTGCTACCCGCCAGACCTGCTTCCATATCGTTTCTTTGAAAGTATCCGAAAACGGCAGGAATCGCTCCCGTGGGAGACGGTTTTCTCCTCTTCACATAAAGAACGTAAAGCAAGACTAATGCCAGGGCAGCGCCTCCAATGGAACAACCTGCGGTGGGATTCAGAAATCAATGAGATCTCCCGACTCAGAAGAGTTAATGTCAGAGGGAAAAAAAATAGGAGTATTCGTGAGGAGAAAACGAAATATGACTGATAGAAAATTTCAGCGTATTAAAGACTGTCTCTCACCTAATTTTAGGGCAATCTGGGAGCTACCTGCAACGCGCCAGCGGTCGCAAATACTTTAGTAAAATGATATTTTTTTCTACTTTAAACATAGAAGTTTTACGATTCATCAATGATTTTTATCTATTCGTAATAGAGTTCGAAGAAAGAAAATTGTTTCTCTTACCCCAACTGTTTCCTTTGCAACCCGTGAACTGCTTTGAGGTAACATTGTAAATACAAATCTGGGCTCTCGTGTCGCATTCCTCACAAGTTGGGCTGAGGTTCCATGTTATTTCGATTCCTTTTTGTAGAATTTGCTCTATGTTTTGCTGCAGAGAATGTAAGTCAGATACCCTGACTGGTAGCCAAATTTTTGAATTACAATGTTCCCAGCACAGAGTATCATGTGGATTTCGACAGATGTACCAATTATCGCGGCATCCTGATCGTAATTTAGTCGCATTTTTGGAGTCTCCGATCTCTTTATCGCAGTTTATCCAAAAAAATTTAAACTGGTATCCTTCGACAAGCTGAAATTGAATGTCATTCCATGGAAAGAAAATGAGCGGCGGACTGCATTTATCTCTCAATAGAGTCTGGCTAATTATTGTCATCTGATGGTTGGGATCCCCTGTCAGGTAGGATTGGGGTTGCAGTATGTAGTACTTGAGGCCATTGATGTTAAGTAAAGGCGTATCATTATCACAGTGAAGCTGAAGGGCAGGGTCACCGCAGCTACTGGTCTTATGGCTGAAGGGATAATTAAAAGTACGATTGCCACAAATGAAAGGGTCACAGGCATCTCCTCGAGATTTAGAGACAAGCCATGACATTGATGCTGTGAACACAAGAAGGAACCGGGGGAAATGAAAAATAGGCAGAGACAGCGCTTCCATTCACAATGCTTGGATAAAAGCGAAAGGAACAAGCAAAAATGAAGCGAAGGGAAGCACAAAAACTACATTAACAGAGGAAGCTCATAAAGAAAGAAAAAAAATGTCAGAAAGCAGAAAGAAACAACTCGCTTCAATAGGAAACAGGATGCAAGATGCCAACACTCCCAGTCAATACGTCAATTGGAATACTTAAGTCACCAGTGTCTAATAGGACACTAAATGCGGAGATCATTATGCTATTTTTGAAGGGACTCTGGAGGTCTCGTCGTTGCCATCATCCGGCACAGGGAAATGGAATTGTCGACATTTCAAAGACGCGTGAGACCGTGACTTCCTTCGATATAAAGTGTAGCATTGTCAAGTCTCCAAATCGTTCGTCAAATATGTCCTGGAAATTTTTGAAAACCCTTTCACACGATATGTTTCGCAATTGTACAAACATGATCCAATTGACTAATCTTTCATATTTATGATATTGTATAATGACTTTTTATTGTATTTTAATAAATTAAATTTATAATTATTTAATAGATATTAAAGTTTATTTATAGCCTGAAGCTTTGAGATTAGTTGTAAATCCATTAAAAATAATAATATTTTATAAAATAAATATTTTATTTTATTTTATATATATTTTATTAAAAAATTAAATTAAATTAATTTTAATAATAAAACATAAATTAAGCTAACCTTTCAATAAACTTGAAAGCAAATAATAATTTATAAATTTATGATTTTATTAATTTTTTTCTCAAAATTTTTTATTTTATTTTATACTAAGTAAATATGAAATTACATTCTATAGATGTTTTTTTGGTTTTTTTTCAAAGTTTTAATAATGACCTAAGAATTTGGTCATTTATACATCATAGCTAGTTATCTTTATCAGGCTAAATTTTATCCTTAGACATCTTTCAATTTGTCAACCAATATTCTTTAAATCATTGACTTTTGAGTTTTTAAAAAAATTACTTTAATTGTGTTTGCTTTAACTAGAGTGAATTAATCCCCCCATATAGAGATATGGACCAACTATAGTGCATTTCCCTCATTGAATTCTTGTACTAAGCATGTACCTAGATCAATTTGAAGTGCCTCATTTGAGAGTTCATTTGCTTCTCTATTCAATTCTCTATAAATATGCCAAAAAGTAAAAGCTTCACTTTGATCCACAACTTCTTTTATTTGAGAGAAGATGGGTTGTACAATCATGTTTTCCATCCTAAAAACAAAACATATAGTTTATTACCACTTGCGAGTCTCCATAAATTTGATTTTTTTGCATTCCTTATGATTTTTCTAACTAAACCAACAATTTGAGGGCCATAATTTCAGCATAATTATTAGACCCTTCTCCTAGTCCATCATTGAATTTAAAATAATAAGAGTTAAAAATATATAATAATCCTTATACTCTACAACATCTGGGGATCGCCTATCTAGTCCCATTGAAAAAGCCTCGGGCTCTTGATTTATCAATCTTTGGAGGGACAATTTGTTTGTTTACCTTTGTTGTTGTTGAAACCTTATAGTTATTGAAACATTTGATGATCTGGAAGGAGACTTGCCAAGTAGGCTTCTCCTAATCCTAAAAAATTCTTGTGTCCCCAAATAACCATACTCCCTAAGACACAAACAATGCAAGAGCTATAAAACCCTTGTATGACCTATTTTCAAACCAAGATTGTAAGCACTCTCCTAAGGAATCTTATTGTCATCCTATAGGAAGTTTTAACTATGTAACCTTTCTCTAAATTTTTCTAGTAAAGGAGCAAGCTACCAATAAATGATTAATTGTTTTATTACCTAACTTACATAAATGACACCTTCTTGGACCATTCCAATTCTTCTTCTGTAATGCCTCCTAGGTCAAAACCTTATTTTTCATTGCAATCCATATAGACAATCTTATCTTTAATGGGAATTTATGCTTCTAGAGTATTTTCCACCATCATGTTGGATCATCATTGCTCTTAGACCTCAACTTTGGAGTGTAATCCCTCATAACTTTTTTATTTGTCTAAACCAATTGATCAATTTCCTCTTGCAACTTGATATGTCTATATTTAAGTCTCTCCACATATTATTTCTACTCATGTGCCTTTTGGTCCTTAAGTCATAACACTATTGCTTCCTTCCATCATTGACTCCAATTTGTAGAATATTTTGGATCAGTTGCATGGGCAAGATTTCTAATCCCCTAAGATTTTAGGGTTTGAAATACATTATTTAGTAGTTTGTGCATATCACCAAAACCAATCCAAGGGTCTAAGCCTAGTCTTATCTTTGAACCATCCCCTATTTTCCAAGAAAACCAATAATCTACAATATAAAAGGCCTAAATCATTACCTTCCAATAGATTGAAATATTATGGGTTTGTGTCATTGGGGCCCTTATCCACTCCTCAAGTATGAGTGACTCTAAATACTTTTCATGTATGATCTTATTTCGTAAGTCTTCCTTTGATATTATCTTCCAAACAAACTTTGTTGCTAGAGCCTTACTAAAGAGGAAGATGTTCTTAAGTCCTCATCCTCCATTTTCCTCGGGCTTGGCTAAGGACTTCCATTTAACCAATGGAATAATTTCTATTTCCTTTTTTTTATCCATAAAACATATAGCTTAATTGTCTAATTTTATCCAAAAATCCTTTTGGTATATAAGCCAAAGATTGCCAATATATTGGTATTGCCTCTAACAAAAAATTGACCAAAGTCAATATCCCCCTCAAAGAGATCCCTTTGTGGCACCACATATTAATTCCTCATTCCACCTTCTTTATCAACCAATTCCAGTCTTGTTTCGTGTAGTCATTGGGTTTCAAAAAGAACCTCAGATATTTAAACCCCTCTTGAAGATCAAATCTATTAAGGGGGACAAGTTGACATATTAATATGGTTTTATACTAATACACATGGTTAAAAGAGATAATTGACTTATATGCATTAATCTACATACTTTTTGCCATACAAAAAATATCTAAAAATTATTTTAATTTCTTTACAACTCTTATTGTTCTATTTGTGAAAAGGAGAACATCATTTACAAAAAGTAGATGGATGACTTCCAATGTTCTACCTATTCTAATTATTTTTACTGCTCCTTCACTCTTGGATTCTAAAATGCACCTACTTAATCCCTTAGCTACCAAAAAATAATAGTGGTGACAAGGGACAACCTTGTCTTATCCACCAAGAAGATTTGAAGAACTATGTTAGGATCCTAATCCTAACTTATATTATATAATTAATCTCTCATTTAATTATGGACCATCATGTCCTTTCACATCATAACCATTAGATAGGTTTATATATGCATTCATAGAAGGTGTCATTAAGGCATCGAAGAATATAATTTATTACATCTCCTTGAGAGAATTTGGCAAGGAAACCTCCTTTTGAAACAACGATATTTAAAAGTGATTTATTCATTTTCTTAGTTTTTGCATCATTCCATTGTTCTCTCCTTGATTTCCAATTGATAGGAACCTGGTTCCTAACAATTGGTATCAGAGCTAGAGATCTTAAAGGCCATTCCATAACCATTTTTACCATATTTTTTTCAACCACAGTAGTCACTATCTCTCATTTCCAGATTACACAACATCATCAAGTTTATCACCTTGTAACCAACCATATTGCCGCATTTCACCCAAAATCCTTCAACATTCATAGATAACATCATCAAATCTGCCGACAAGTAATTTTTACAATAACGTCTACAACTTCAACAATGTATTGGAGAAAACCAACGAATTTTAAAAAAATTCAAGCGAAGTTGGAAAGGTTACGAGCTAAATATTATCAAAAAAATAAAATTTTCCCTTTAGATCAGCATAAAGCCAACCAGACGTGACAAAGAAATGCAAATCGTAAAAAATTCAATTAAAAATTTGTTTGAGACGTTTTCGAAAAATTGCAAATAAAAATTGGTGAGAAATTATAAGTTTAAAATTTTAAACTAAAGTTTTAAAACTTTTTCGACGCTGACGATGAACTTCGACGTCAGAAAAGCACCGATGAGGAATATTGGAGGGGAATTTTAGTCCCATATCTAATACACAAAGGGACCTCATGTGTTTAAATAACATGTAAATCATATAGCTTTACATGAATTTTGGTCACGTTGTCCCTCATGTACGTGAAAGACTTACCATCACCTCTTGACTTGGATCCTATGCCTCCGATTGCTACATGTCACCATTGTGTGGTTTTCACCTCTCCAAATTTTCCTTGCCCTACATGCCCACTCCACCCTCGCTTGTCTCTACCACTACCTTACCTCACTCTTCGTTCTTGCTCCACACTCGCTTGTATTTTTCGCTCCCTCACCTCGCTCTCCATGCTTGCTCCACCCTCGCTTGTCTCTGTCACTCCCTTGTCTCGCTCTTCGAGCCCACTCCCACAAAATTTAAAAATTTGAAAATTCAAATCGCTCTTCAAAGCCCGCTCCCACCAAATTGCAAAATTTGAAATTTCAAAAAAATTGCAGGACCATAAGTTGAAACAAAATTTTAAAATTTTGCAATAAATTTTTGCCAATATTTAACGAACTTTTATCAATTCTTAACAAAATATTACAATATTTTTTCAAATTTTGTCAATAATTGACATATTTGATTAAATTTTTGCTATTTTTAAAGGAATTGAGGTTAAGAAGGCTGAAATTCACAAAAAACACACCACAATGGCTGATGTTAGGCATTCACAAGACCAGATGAAGGACTTCATGGAGGGATTGAATAAATGGAAGGATGATCTTGAATAAAAACTCATGACAAAAGTAGCAAAAATAGATTTAAAAGTTGTTGCCACTAACCACTCCATGGATATGTTACAATAAAATATGGCAATAATCTAAGTCGGCCAACATATCATACCATCAAAACAACAAGAATTACTCGAGGGGTCACAAACATAAATCCTACCTTGAACCACTAAATTATAATTTTTGATGTTTGAAGGAGGCAACCCCATGAATTGGATCTATCGAGCAGATCAATACTTCTCCCTTTATCAAATCCTTGAGGTCCAAAATGTTCGCATTGCATCCTTCCACCTAGATAGTACCGCTACTCAATGGTACCAATGGTACAAAAATACAAAAGGTACCCCTACATGGACATAATTTACAAAAAATATAATGGTGTGATTCGATCCAAGCAAATTTGAATATTTCATGAGAGCCCTCACCAAACTCTATCAAAACACTACAGTATGAGAGTACCAAGCTCAATTTGAGAAATTGGTAAAGTTTACATCAAGGCTAGATGCATCATTCTTCCAAAGGTGCTTTATCAATGGTATAAAATAAGATATTCAATTATAAGTGCAAATTCTCAATCCTATCGACATGATGCACACTATTACATTAGCTCAAATGGCAGAAGAAAAAATCAACAACCAGCATTGACTTGGGAGACCACAAATGAGCAAATATCAAAATTCATATACCACCACAAATCTAAATAGAGTTTTACCAATTAAAATAATTAGCCCTAAAGAAATGAAGGAAATATGAGAAAAGGGTCTTTGTTTCCACTGTGATGAGAAATTTATCCCCAACCATAAATGCATTACCCCCAAACTCTATATTTTAGATACGCTTGACCAAAGTAATTCAAAATAAGAAGATACTATTAAGGTGGAAGTAGTAATAGAAATTCCAAAAAGTAACATAGAAGATACACCTAAAATATCCTTTAACACCCTTACTGGTTTCTCCTCTCCTATTCCCAAATGGATAGACCAAATCAATGAGGAATGGTTTAATGATCCTACCACATACACAATAATTCAACAACTTCAACATGACTCCACTAGTAAACCCCACTACTCTTGGAAAGATAACATACTAAGGTACAAAGGATGTATTGTCCTATCTCCCACATCCTCATATCATACCAAACTTCTCCATGAGTTACATGCCACACCCACGGTAGGACACTCAGGATTCCTCAAGACTTACAGAAGAGTGATTAGATATTTTTATTGGGTAGGCATGAAACAAGATATTAAGAAATTTGTGGATGAATGTGAGACCTATCAAAGACAAAAAGGTGAAACAATAAATCCTCCTAGCCTTCTACAACCTCTTCCTATCCCAACAAAAACCTAGGTTGATATTTCCATGGATTTTATTGAAGGCCTTCCAAAATATGTAGGAAAAACCACTATTCTAGTTGTAGTAGATCGCTTATCTAAATAAACTCATTTTTGCCTTATGGCTCATCCTTACACGACTAGTACTATAGCCCAAATATTTCTTGATAATATTTTCAAACTTCATGGCATTCCTTCTACCATAATCAGTGATCGTGATCCTATATTTACTAGTAAATTTTGGAGAGAATCATTCAAACTCCAAGGTACTCAATTTCATATGAGTTTCGCTTATCATCCATAAATTGATGGTCAAACTGAAATTATTAACAAATGTTTGGAGACTTACCTACGTTTTTTTATTTCTATGCAACCCCTTCATTGGGTTAAATGGTTTCCTTTAGCTGAATGGTGGTATAATACCTCATACCACTCCACCATTAAGATGACACCATATGAAGCATTATATGGCCAAACACCACCTTCCATTACCTCTTATATTCCCAAAATTTTAAATATACCAGCAGTAGATTCTCATATTTCTACTAGATATGACATTCTTCACCTTCTCAAGGATAATTTAATCATTGCTCAACATTATATGAAGCAACAAACAAATCAACATTGAACTGAGAGAATTTTTCAAAAGGGTGATATGGTATTCCTTCATATTCAACCCTATCGTCAAACTTCGCTTAAAATCAAAGGATATCACAAGCTAGATCCTAAATTCTATGGTCTTTATAAAGTCCTTCAACGTATTGGGCTCGTTTCTTATAAACTTGAGTTACCAAAATTTTCCAAAATTCATCCTGTTTTCCATGTTTCTTGTCTTAAAGCAGTACTTGGCAACCACATTACTACACAAACTCAACTTCCTGAGTTTACAAAATATGGAGCACTCATGGTTGAACCTGAAGCTAAACTGGATCACTGTACTCAACAACATTGCCATCGTACCATCATCGAGCTTTTGATTCAATGGAAACACTTCATCACATCCAACAACAATTTCCTCAATTTTTGCTTTGAGGACAAAGCTCTTTTTAAGAGGGGTGGGTTGTTAGGATCCTAATCCTAACTTATATTATATAATTAATATCTCATTTAATTATGGACCATCGTGTCCTTTCACATCATAACCATTAGATAGGTTTATATATGCATTCATAGAAGGTGTCATTAAGGCATCAAAGAATATAATTTATTACATATCCTTGAGAGCATTTGGTAGGGAAACCTCCTTTTGAAACAATGATATTTAAAAGTGATTTATTCATTTTCTTAGTTTTTGCATCATTCCATTGTTCTCTCCTTGATTTCCAATTGATAGGAACCAGATTCCTAAAAAACTAAGAGGTTGACCCATTAACCAAAATTATAAAAGAAACAGAAAGACATCCCATAATCTAGTTCATCATCTACACATATAACCCAATATGAGTAAGTATCATTCTTAAATATAGCCAATTTACTCTGTCAAAAGCCTTGGAGAGGTCCAACTTCATCACCATTACTGGTAGTTTCTTTGATTTATTGTATGAATACTTTCATGAGCAACACCAATTACTTCATGAATCTGTCTACCATATAGAAAACCAAATTGCTCAATAGATATAGATATAGAGAGAAAACTTTTAATTCTTGAGGTAATTATTTTTGCTATGATTTTGTACACATAGTTATACAAAATAATGGGCTTAAAATCATCAAAGAAAAAAATATTATCCTCTTTTATAATAAGAGCAATGAAGGTAGTTGAGTAATGTATTTACCCTTCTTATTTGCTTCGACTTCTCCACAACCTCGAGTAGGTCAAACTCCAAAAGGTTATAAAACTTGAGAAATAATTCCACAGTCCACATGTGAGGTCTTGGACTTTTATATTTCTAGAAGGAGCTTAAAACAACTTTGAGCTCCTCCTTTGATACTTAATCAATTCACCATTGGCTTTCTCATCTATAAATCTAGGAAAGAGAAAAGTTATTTTGATTATTTTAGCTATATTAAATTGACCAAGATCCTTGTATAGTTGACCAAAATGCCTTACTCCCATGTCTACTATTCCTTTAAAGGATGAGACTTTACTTCCATATGGTCCTTGTAGCTCCTAAATTATATTTTTTTAATTTTAGTGATTTGCAAAGCTATGAAAATTTAGTGCTCTCATCCCCACTTACAATCCATAGTGCTCTCTACCTTTGAGCCTCCATCATGCTTCTCTTTCTACCAATAATCTTCTCTCCTCTTATTCCAAAATTTTATACTTAAGCATTATTTTCTCATCCAATGCTTTTTGAAAGTCATATTCTAGAAACATTGTAAGATCTTCAATCTCCATCAGTTTTTGTTCATCCACCAATTTCATTTTATAGGCCCATTGAACCAATATTGTCTTAACTCTTTTTAGATTTGCTACAAATTGAATACTAGCAGATTATTTCAAACTAGGATCAAAATTTACCCATTCTAATTTGGCTAGAGTTACAAATTTATCCTCTTTTAGCCACTTAGAATTGAATTTAAAAAGACAATATGGTTTTTTCTCCTTTTTTGTTATAAGAAGTGTTAAAATTGAACATGATTACTCCTTTTTTTTATATATATAGTTATAGTATATTAAATGTGAAGGAGAATAGTCTCACATCCCCGATTCAAAAAGTTTCAATTCTGGAAAGGTAGGAGATTTAATATAATTTTCAACTAATTTAATTTCTTAATCCTTTTTACTGAGAAAAAAATTTCTTTTAAAAATTAATAATGACTCACATAGAGTTAATAACTAATATAAAATCTTTGAGGGCATCATGGCAACATGTGAGGGTATAAACATGTAACAATATATGTTCGTCTAATGATTTTGACCAATAACATAGTTTGTAGTTGATATCCATAAAACCTTCTTATTAAGGTGTTATTTTGTCTAGTCACAAAACCACTTGACAAACTTAAAATTTAGATTCTCTCTTGAAAATAACGTAATGTTTCTCCAAGGTTCTTACTTTAGGTTTAATGTGTTATGCATATATGTTTAGGTAAGTGCTTGAAAAACTCCCTATGGTTTGCAAATTACTATTAACAAGGGGCCTCAGAATCATGTAAATGATTTCGAGTCCATCATGTGAAGTATGCCTTTAATATCAATTCAACAAAATAAAATTCTTTTTATGATCTTAGGTTAAAGTATACCAAATTTTATTTCATATCTTCAATCTAATGTCTCAAAATGCTTTAAATGAAATTAGAATTTTGTATTAAATTTTAATTTAACTTTAATAAAGATCAAAGTAAATGAAATTTTATAAATTTAATAAACCTTTGGAATATAATAAATTTATAATAAATTCATTTCCCAAATGTCTATTTGATAAAGCAGTTATTTATTCAAACCCCCTTATGAAATTATAAATCAAACCCAGAAGAGGTGAATAAATGAAATAATATCTTGCCCCATTTACAAAATATTAATACCTTTTCAATAGCAAAACATAGGGCTTAATATAGACATTAATTTATAAGCTTTCATTTTATGATAAAATAAAACTTATAAATCAGATCTTTTGCAATATTTACCTTTGAAAATATTTATGATATTAAATATTTCCAAGTAAATATAATTTCAAATATGAAATTTGGATTTTTTTTTAAATAAGTAAAATTATACTATATTGAAATCCAAATTTATGTTTCTAAAGGATATCAATTTCAATACCTCAATCTTATGAAATTAAGATTGGAATTGAAATAATCATTTATCTCACTTAAACTCAAATATTAATTGATTTAATATTTGAATTATTAAAATTATTCATAACCTAGTTCTAAAACCTTTTACTTTATGAAATTTGAACTAGGCAGAACGTATGTAAATCAAATAAAACTAAAATAAATTTCAAAAGTTTTATGAAAGGAAAACTTGCTTTCGAATTTTGGACAATGCATACAGAAATTTAATAGATCTCAGAAAGTAAAACCAGAAATATTGCCCACTAGAATTATCACAGTGAGACAATACCCTGATGCAATCTTCAAGGAATTTAGAATTTACTATTATATAAATGATTTTATCAACACCCAAACCTAGCCCTTGCACAAGTTTGAATCTAAAAGCATTTCATATAATGACATGAGATATTACAATAAATATGACCTCCCTATAACCTGCCCTTTTGTGTTTTCTTCAGAATACCGACTTTGGCCTTCTTTTGTTTTTCTTCCTCCTTATCTGCGAAGATGTCCGATCCCCTTTTCTTCATTCTATTTATAGTTTTCTATTTCATTTGGGCGGTTTTCATATTTTTGTTCGTTTAGTTTTTCGTTCTACAACAAAATATAATTTTTTTTATAACATACATTATATTTCCTTATAAATTCCTTCATACAAAACCCTTTTATAATATATGTTATAAAATTCCTTGATAGGCCCCCCACTTTATAATATTTTAAATAAAATTTAAATCTCCCTAAGTCTTGCCCTTGTTCACAACGTCTTTGCCAAGACCAACACTCTTGACCAAATTCGAGTCCCTAAAACCGTTTGATATGCCTGTTGAGACCAGAGGGCAACTGCACATATCATTCTAGTTGATAAGCACATCTACCTTTCTAACTTATTTCATCCAATTTTCATAGTACAAGGATCATCAAATAGCCTTCAAACTCTTCCAGGTATTGTACATATGTCCGTCTGCATTTTTTGGAACTGATTTTACAACATCCCTACTAATTTATAACATGCAAGTGTACCCCAACTACGTTATCTCGTACCAGGTTTTACCAGTAGTAATATTTTTTTAACCCTTCTGACGATGCCATTCACTGGACAACATTACCCAATGACTTTTCCTTGGCAAATGTGCATTTCGACCCTCCAACGACAACGCTGAGATTTTATTTTATCAACGATAATCCTCCATGCACTATGTCAAACATGTTGCACGAATGCTTCACTGGAACAAATGATATGATCACCAACACCCAATATTGGGTTACTTCATTCCCAGAACACCATAATACTATGTTACTATTGTGAATGCCATACCATCCATACAACATTGATTTTGGGAAACTTATCCATTATCGCTTCATACTATAACAATGCCCTCTTCCAGTAATGATATGCATACAACAACCTTCGATATTGTTGAGATACGTGTCACTTAAATTTGAACACCCCATCCAAATAACCATATCTGCATTCTATTATGACCACGTATCATTTCCCTATCTTGGCAATGTCAAAAATCACCTTGGAGAACGTGCCCACCTGAGAACCTATGAAACATCACCACAAACATGAGATATCATAAACATTTAAACCATACTATCCTAAAACAAATCAAATAATATATAATGAAAAGACAAGACTTATATCACAAAAAAGAAAACAAAATAAAATCATACGAAACATAACAATTTAATAATAACAAAGAACCCATAACACTAACAAATAAGAAAAATCATAACAATAAAACATGCACAACTTACTAAATAAAATGAAAAGAAGAAGAGACATTAAAAAAGAAAGATAACAAAAACATAAATATAGAAACTTGACATTATTACATAACAAAAATAAAAAGACTAACATAACATAACAAAAAGAAACTTAACATAATTACATAACAACACCTACCACACGTAACATAAAGAAATAACAAAAATAAAACATAATCATAACATAAACAAAATTTAAAACAAACCTAAACTATAACATAAAATAAAATAAAGACATGACATAACATAGTTACTAAAACAAAACAAACATACTACAACATAAAATAAAATAAAGACATAACATAACATAAACAATAAGAACACAACTTTTTTTTTTTTTGGTGGCCCGACAAAAGTGACCACGGGAACCATTACAACCCGCAACATGAGAGGCGAGAGTTAGACGGCCTCTCAACAACTAGAGAGGTTTAAAATCTCAACCCTGGGGGAAAGAAACAACTTAAGATCATAATCAACTTAACCATATAATGACCATACAAACTCAAAATAAAGAATCTTCAAATCATGAGGTGAATTTTGGCATTGAACTCCATTATAAGACCATTCTAAGGAAGATAAACATTTTTTATATTCCAATGGTGACAACGGTGAACCATAAGTACGAATATTCTTGATATTCTAATGATGACAACAATGAACCTTAAGCGCAAGAAACAATTTGAAACAAGCCTTCAAATTTCAAGTGGGTCCCCAAATTTTGGGGTCATTGTGTAGACACCAAAACAGCACCAATCCGATTATGTGACTGCAAACACTGATCGCTTTGACAAACACAGCCCCCAGGGCAGCCCTCAGAGGTCAAACAGTGGTCTTAACCACTTTCATAGCAATTTTGTAAGGTCAAGGAGCAATTTGGCACACTTGGGCACTTTGCCCGATATTCGTCTCACCCAGGGACAAATTCAAAATAGAATCCGTCCCACCCCAGACGAATT